>CM076580.1:1655332945-1656572916 GCA_034641835.2 Pinus albicaulis | reverse complement strand
TAAAAAAGTGGGACAGTGGGTTGAAGCAGGTTGTGGCCTGCATCTATAAGAGGTTGGTGTTTCTTGGAAAGTAGTGCCTCGCTATTTTTAAAGGGGGTAGGGGCTTCCTGTGAGTGGGTGCTCACAAGAAACAATAAAAAATAGATTGGTGGTTTTCCCATTTGGTTTTCCACATGAAATCCATGTGTCCATATTGATGGCGTGTGCATTCATGTGAATGGTTTACATTGTTGTTTATGTACATTTCTGTGATTTCTCACATAAATAATTACTAAGTCAAAAAGAAATTGGGTTTAAAACTTAAAACTCTCATTAATTACTATTCACCCCATCCCCTCTCAGTAATTCCTTATTCCAACAAAAAATTGATTCCTAGAGAAGATCAATGAAAACTATAAATATTCTTTAATCAATTTTTTGTTGGAATAAGGAATTACTGAGAGGGGATGGGGTGAATAGTAATTAATGAGAGTTTTAAGTTTTAAACCCAATTTCCTTTTGACTTAGTAATTATTTATGTGATAAATCACAGAAATGTACATAAACAACAATGTAAACCATTCACATGAATGCACACGCCATCAATATGGTCACATGGATTTCATGTGGAAACCCAAATGGGAAAATCACCAATCTATTTTTTATTGTTTCTTGTGATAACCCACTCACAGGAAGCCCTTACCCCCTTTAAAAATAGCGAGGCACTACTTTCCAAGAAACACAAACCTCTTATAGATGCAAGCCACAACCTGCTTCAACCCACTGTCCTACTTTTTTATATAATTTTAAAACTAAGAAACAAAAGCCTACTAATATTACATAGAAATATAAATAACTTGTATCTTCTATCACAGACAACTCCTTTTCTGCTATATAGCCCCTCTCTACACTACACACTTCATTGCTCCATTAGCTCTGCTATGGGCACTCAATTATTTTGTATGATTATAAGCTCTTAGCTACCATTCTTGATGCAATGGGCACAAGAAGAACGTGCTAGCATTTACAACCGTCTGCTCTGCCTACTGAGTATGCAACGAAATTCCTAACTGAAACAAGGATAAACTCAACGCGGACCTAGAATTCCATCCCCGAACAAATAATTTGGCATATGTTTATTAACATTCAATATATTACACTCTTACTCTAACAACAAGGAACAATTAAACATCACACCGCATGGAGGCTTAATCACATCATTGCAACAGTCGAAGAACTCTCCCCCTTCCATTTCAAGCTTCTCTCTTTTTCCCTTCCTTCGATCCCTTGAATTGATTCAGCTACTCTTGGTGAGTTATGCACTCTTCCAAGACTTAGTGTCCAAAACCATCCCCGAACTATCACAACCTCTTCACTTCCTCTTCACATCCTTGGCGTTTCAACTTCAACAATGAATGTTCATTCTTTCACTTGCACACAATTGTGACACGACCTAATCACATAACAATTGGAGGAGATCATTGTGTGCAATGGTAATGTTGAAGTGGATTTCTAGCATGCATCACAGCAAGTGTTTTAGCCTATTACAAGAGTATTTACACGTGAAATGGAAAATTGAGTTCTAGCCCTCCTTATTGAACTCTAACTACCATTGCAGAAATTATTATTTTTTTAAGTTGCCCAAACCAGGAGATGCCCCTGCATCAGACACCACTGGAAAGACAAACATGAGCCCCAGCTCATGTGCTGGCCTCTGTTGAAGGAAACAAATTCTGCAAGCGAGCTAACTGATTTGCAGTAACCCATGATGCATCTTCTTCCCCAAAATTCCTCCATTTAATTAAATACTCAAGGTACTCTTTCTGATGAGTCTTCTCACCAATTATTGTCGCTTAAATTTCTTCAATATGTTCTTCTGGCCCGATTGGTAATTGCTGCTCCCATTCACTAATTTTACCTTCACATGTTCCTCTCTCTCCCTCATGAAACTCATAAAGGTTTGTTACATTGAAGGTAGGTGAGATATCAAACTTCTTTTGAAGCTCCAAGCGGTAAGAATTATCTGCAATCTTCTTTAGGATCTGGCAGGGACCAATCTTCTTATATTTCATCTTGTTATACGAACCTCTAGAAAACCTTCCCTTCGTCAAGTGATCCATAACCATATCACCCTCTTGGAATACTTTCCTCCTCCTTCATTGATCTTCTCTATGTTTATAGTTTTCACTGCTGAGTTGTAACTTCTTCTTGACTTTCTCCTGCAACTCATGTAATAACTTCCCAATTATTTATGAATAGTTGGTGAAGGGCAGGGAGGTCATGGACACTATTTGGAGTCAAGCCTTCAAACCATTTTCTTACTTCTCCCCCCAAACTCTTAGCAAACATCCTCAAATTACTAGTTTCATCATCTATCTCTTGTCATTCGAAATAGTAATTCATTTCATCCACATATTGTTGAGCAATTGCAGCACCAGTTTCATCAAATAGTGGGATTTTGGACTGATAATCCTGTGGAATAGGCACCACACGTTGTTGTAGCACCAATGGAGCATATCAGGCTGCCATGATTGGTGGGGGGGGAACCCAAGGGGGATTATTAAGATGAGGGTTGACGAAGTGGGGTGGAGGATTAAATGGAGGGAGGTGGATAGTGGGTGTATGAGTGGAGGTTTGGGCACTCTGGTGGGGATGTTCAAGGAAATGGTAGGAGCTACAGATACACATAGAAAAACTAACTGAGGATCAGCAGGCTTGGAAATAACAGAGGGAGATGTTGCAGTAAGAGCACAAAATTCTATAGACTGCTAAAGGTAGGCACCATCAATACTTGAGGTTAATTCTGTGACCAAGCCTTGAAGGGAGTCAAAGTGTTGGAGAAGCTGAAGGTCAGTTTGGGTGGACGTGGAGCCTTCCCCAACTAGAATTTTTTGTAATATAGATGAGTCAAAAACTCTTCGGGCTGTCCAATTCTGAGATTTGGTCATGAATAAGCTTTGTTCAAAATGTAAGTCGAACTGGATGTCCTACAAGGTTGCAAGGTTTTTAGGGAGTGAACTTGCTATGTGAAGAGGCTTGCTAATAGTTTGACTCTCTGCTCTGGGGTTTTTTCTCAGAATTTTCTCTGGATTGTCAACTATTGTAGGAGGATTTGGGTCATGATGAGATCTGATAAAGATTCTTCTGGGAGCTAGAATTTGGAGCCAAAAAATAGATAAGCTGAACGTTTTGTAAAAAGCTGAAAAACCAATCTCTGGAAAATACTTAAAACACACATTATTTTGACTGGGGTTTCTAAGTTCTTATGAAATACTAAGCTTCTTCAAGAATTCCATAGTATAGTGGAAATTATGTTGTGGCCCTATAAATTATAATATTGGCAATAATAAATGATAGAGGACAACATCAAACAGCTTTGGAATCTAAGGACTTAGCCTTCCTAGATTCAAAGAGGGCTCTCTCTATTTGTAATTTAAATTCTCCATAAAATTATGAATGTTGATATTAGGCTTTAAAACAATGATTTGGTGGTGTGGAGGTGGTTCGGGTCCGTTGGATAACAACCCGACCCTTTATGGCACAACGACGTTTTGACAGGAGGGGATGTGATTGAGTGAAGTGAATAGGCGATAGCAAACATGGTGCTAATAGAACAGGAAATGGTAAAAAGGCGCAGCGGTTTGGTGGATGGAACAAAGGGGTTTTTAGAGGGGGTGGGAATGATGGAAGGTATTGGAATGGGGGGTGCGAAATATCCATGGGTGCGACACGTAACACAAATGACAGTATGGGATACTACCCATTTTAGACCCCCCCCCCCCCCCCCCCTTTGGTTAATGCTTGAGGGCTGCGGGGAGGCCTAAAGGCATTGTGGCCCATCTGATGTGTGGAGGTGAGTGGAGTTGCAGGGATATGTGGTGATCTTCGGGAAGGTTAGCGTGGATGTGAAGTGGCAAGAAGGTGGGGCACCAGCCATATCGCAATCGCAGATCGAGAGATTTTGTTATGAGCGGCATATGCAAATGTTATAATCTGCGATGTGTGGGGTGCGGGGAGTAACATGGCAGGATAGAGGTGGGGGCCACTCGCACATCGAAAATATTGGTTAGGAGTTGTGGAAGGTAAACATCAATTATTTCAATGTGCGAAGTTTGGTGAATGGAGGAGTGATGTGGCATGGCAGAGGTGGGGCCGCCCACTAATTGCAGTCAGGGAGTTTTTGTGGTGAGCAAGTGGGAGGTGGAAGATTTAAAATTTTCGGTATGTTATGTGCACTCAAGTCCCACCCCCATATAAAATCGCAGTTCGTAGATTTTATTTGATACCCTTGCATGCCATAAGTTAAACTTTGTGACTTGCGATATGCAACCGTTCCCACCCGCTTCACAAATCGCTCTTCGAAACTTTTGTTATGATCTTGTGCACTTAACCTTTGGAACTTGCGATTTGTGAAGTGAAATCGGGATTCAGCGGGGCTTGGATAGGACTTAGGATAAAGAACATCTGAGCAGAAGGAGTGAAATAACGAGTAATGAACACTTTCAGGACTTTTTATTACAAACATAAAATAAGGTCCCCAACCTTTATAGAATCACCATTTTTCAGACCTTAGAATGTAACGAATATTTTCTCTTCGATTTTTTCTTCCTTAATCATAGGAAAAATGGAATTATGATGCCTTTTCAATGTATCTACCTACCCAAAATACAAATCTAACCTTCTTTCTTCTTTTTAGGGTGTGTTTAGTCTTGCAGACCTTGAAACATTTTTCTTTGGGATTTTCTAACCTAAACCCTATCCCTTATTTCTCCTATTTCTCTAGATTAATCTATTGAACCAATGTCATTTTGTACCTATCTACTGATACTGATAAGCCAACATTAACCACTTTGGAAAATCCTCATTCTCTAACCTATCAGTAGAAATTGAGAATTGTACAATCATGATTAAGCTGTATGATTGAACTAACGTTTCTACAAAGTAGTGGCATTTGATTTGAAACACTTTCAGAACTATTTATTTTTGTGGGCTTTCTCTTTTCCATTTTTACACCCTCTTTTCTTCTTCTTTAGAAATGTTTTGAATATTGAAATTTGTGCACAATATGAAAAAACTGCAAGTAACAAATACACAGTCACCTTGTGATATTGTAAATTGCAGGAGCCTAATAGGTAACATCTGGCTCCAAATGGGACATGATCTCTTAAAAAATGGCAGAAGCTACTCAATCAATAGGTCACATGAATTCCAACAATCTCCTGGTTACTATAGACCTATTACCTAAGCATACCAAAGACTAAACCGATATGGAAACATGTTTCTATGGTGTCTTATGATCACCCATGTTTAATGTTAG
Organism: Pinus albicaulis; assembly: GCA_034641835.2. Taxonomy (NCBI): domain Eukaryota; kingdom Viridiplantae; phylum Streptophyta; class Pinopsida; order Pinales; family Pinaceae; genus Pinus; species Pinus albicaulis. The sequence continues at coordinate 1,656,567,620 of CM076580.1, read as the reverse complement.
TCCATAAAATCAACAAATAATAAAATGTGAATTTTAATCTTAAAGTAGCTAGTCTACTATGAGAAATATCATATGGCATTAGCTCTAATGTGAAAATCAGCATGCAATGCATCCTACTCTAACATTCATATGGTAAAAAAATAATTATAATTCTAATCATAAAGCCAGTGCAACCAACATATCATAAAATAAATATAAATATTCCCGCATATATGATTACTCATCTGGTTGTTGGACACCTATTCCTCCTAGGGTTAGTGCAGAAGGCGAACAGTGAAAGAGGAGTCCAAGAGGCCACTTGGAATGTGAAACAAAGGGTCACTCCAATGTATTATATATATGCATAATTATGAATAATAAATGGATCCATAATTATCTTTCTTATTCTCATGTGCTTACCATGCTTGTGTTTGATATGGTATCAGAGCAGGCATACTCGTTCCCTCCTCCAATTTAAGTAATTGGTTTTGTGGCCTTCCTCTGGGTGTCTGTTATTGCCTCTACTCATCATTATTTATGGCATACCCTCTTTCCTGCTTAGGATTATCGTCAATGACCATTTCTCTTTATATTGTGCCATCAAGAATGATTTATCTAACCATTCATGTATTGGCATCACAAGACACCTAAGTATTTATGAAACTGTGAATTCAATTCTCTTATCTATGTGCATATAGTAGTTGTCCCTTGGGATTTATCTCCTCTCTCGTTCCACTCCTACGCTCAGTCCAAAAAATAAAATAAAAAAATTAATGGCTATTTCAGTCTTGCCATATTATGACATTGCCCAAGAAATTTCTGACCTTAGAAATGGGCGCGCATAGCCACAATATTCCGTTATTGTGTAATATCTCTAATTATTCCTCTATTAAAACACATTAATTCTTTGGTGCATGGTCCATCGGGTGTTACTCGCCACACATTTCCACTCCGCTTCATACAATCAACCTTCTCCTCAACTCCATGCTCACAGCTCCACGCAAACGCTACCCTTGTTTCCACCGTATCTCAGCCTCCATCTCTTGACCTTCAAAAAGAATTGATACATTGTGTATCACATACTTCTCAAGCTCTCTTCCCTCACTACCTAAATAAATTTCTCCATTTCCTCTATGCGTAGTCACCCCCAGCCCATTAATGCACTCAGAGGATCTAGAACTAGAGAGACCTCATGGTGTGAATTCTTCCTGGAATGTAGTTTTTTTAACACATAGTTCCCTCCATACTTATTCCCAACACCAAGTATTAAATTGAGTGTGGTATGCTAGCAAATTCCAAGGAAAAAATGGATATCACATGTGCATGATAAACTCAAACGCAACGTTGAGGGATGCAGTGTTGAGGATTGCTCCTCGATTCAATTTTGACTTCCTTCTACCTCAATTGTAATGTCATACATTCATTTTCTAATTTCATTATTTGATTATCCAGCTTTATTATCTAAGCTTGATAGTTCAATTTATGTTCTTCTAACCACATGGTGTGATTTCTCATCCGTTTTCTTCATTCGCATGTTGTTTGGTATTATTCTATAACACACCCATTGCTCTGAATTAAGGTTTTATGCAGCACTAGGTACAAAAAAATCACCTCTTCTTTATTTATGGTTGTCTTTCTTGTTTTTGAATAGTTGTGTAATCCTTCAACATCTGCTCCTCTCCCACATAGTCTTGGCCTTAGTGTACTCATTGAGCAGAAATATAGCCCGTCGATTCCTCTACGCAAAACACTCTTCTACACAGAGCCTTGTGGTACTCCATACTCAAAGTACTCCTCCCACTCTAGATTCATACAAATTCCATACTTTGTGCATATATGACAACCAAAATACATCAGACTAGTCACGCGGCAACAAATTTTCTTACAAAAGTGAGGTTCATCAGCAACGTCACTGTAATCTTGTTCGAGCATGAAAATTTACAAATTTAATAATTTATGTCAAATAATAGTCTTATCCAATAATTTATTTGGTAATTTTTTGTCGATAAAGCTACTCTTGTGGTGAGTGTTCATATTTTATTGATGAATGGCTGGCCAGGGTCATTGAATTTAGAACTATTGGAAGACTTCCAGTTTTTATAGACCATAGATGGAGAAACTCAACCCCGCATACATGGTTGAATTGGGTATTATATATTACATCCTAAGATATTAATTGTAAGTTGCAACCATATTGGATTGGTGTTGATGCACTGAACACATTTGTTTATACTAAGAACTGTGAAACGTTTTGGAGTGATTAGTGCTAACGTTGTGAATTTTGAGTGTATTTTTTCCATTGTGTAAAATTATCTCTATGCTTTTTCTCCAATAGGGTATCTTTGTTTATCATCAAAACCACTTTAGCCATCTAATTCAAGAGATTCACCTATTTTGTTCAATGAAAATGACCAGAATTAATGCGGTATTGGAGTTATTAAATAATTTGATACTGATGAAATATTTATACATAACTGTTTACAAAGTATCCTAGAATGCTTCTAGGAATTATATAAGGGAAATAAAATATCTTTCCAATAATAATAGAGACAGCTTCTCAATAAATGAGCAAGTTGTCCTATCAATTCAAATAAAATAGAAATTGATTGTGGATAAGATGTAGCTAGTTGCCTTGCTGTCTTCATTGCTGGATTTTAGATATTTCGAGTTTGTTTTGAAATCTGATCTGCTTGTATGATACTCTTTAATCTCTGATACTCTTTGACCATTTGTAAAACATGTTTACTGCTGTAAAAAATCTGTTTTGACTGATAAATGAGCAAACTATTTTCACTGTTATCTTTTCAGAATTCCTAATTTTCACACTAAATCTGTTAATGACTGCCAATCTTCCTCACTTGGAATTTGTATTTTCTTTAGCATCCTGAAGTTTTCATCTACTTCTGTGTACCTAGAAACAGTTGGTTTAATAACAAACAAGTGTTTTATCTCATGCAACAAGTAAAATAAGTCTTAAAAACTCCTGAGTAAGACTTTTCTTGTTGGAATGCCTTGTCCACCACCTGCTTTTTCTACTTGCTCCTTCACATATTCTCTGATATTTTTATTATAATCCTCCTGAGGCATTAATTTTTCATTGATGACCAAAATATTAGGGAAACTTCTTTGCCTTAGATTCTCAAATTTGATCATAAACCTAGTTATGGAAATGTTCATGTTCTCACACTTTTCCTCTAACTGCTTCATTAAGTTCTTTTTGGTTATAAAATCCTTTATCTCAGGGATAGTTTTAGTTCTATCAGTAATTTCAAGTTCTTCCAATTCTTACCTGTTCTTGCTATTGAGAAACTTTATTAGTTTTAAAGCTTGTTCTGATTTTTTATCCAATTCCTCTTTAGTTTTTTGGATATCTTCTAATGATGATTTTAGTAAGTCCCGTTGTTCAAAAATCACTTGAATGGAGGGCCATACATCATTGATGGCTTCTGTGATCTTGTTCCAAAAATTATTTTTCACATAGGAAATATCTTCCTTCAAGGTCAATTCCTTCTACAATTTCTTCAATTCTTCATTTAATCTGATGGCCTTTTGCTCATGATTTTTTTCATTAATTTGAGCCAACTTGTTTTGATCTTCAAGATTTTCAATCATCTGTTTAAACTTCTTAATTTCACTTGTCATAAGAGACATTTCTTCCATGGCCTTTACCATTTTTCTAGCCTCATCTGTAGGATGAACTGTTGATGTAGATGACTCTATTGCTGATGTTGTGGATGATGTCACTGGAACTGCAGTAGCGAGTGGAACTTTAGGTGCCAAATCTTCATCTAGAGTTGATGGCACAACTGTAGTAACCATAGGGATGACTGCACGTGCTTCCTATGTTTTTGGTGTTTCTTTTTCCTGGACAAGATTTTCCATCTAAATCTCCATTTATTTTATCTATGCTGTAAGCTAAAATATTATGTTCATCATATCATCTTTCTCATTTTTTCCCTCTATTATTTCCTTGGTTTGAGGATGTTCACTTTTAGGAAGTTTAAGCTATTTCCTCAAAGCTGCAATATCCTCATTCTTTTTCTTTATTAATTGTTCTGCCGCCTTGACATTTGTCGGGTCAAAGCCAATCTATATGACCAATTCTTCCAATGTTTTGATTCTTAAATCATTAGCATACAAGGATTCTTTGTCCAATTTCATCTGATCTCTCATATTTGAGATGGTGTTCTAGAGTTTATGAGCACTCATGGCTTTAGTTGTAACAGTAGAGTACAAAATTTCTGAAGTATGTCTATGGAGTTCAATCTCATCAAGAGCATGTATTTTTTCTGTTTGGACTTCCAAATTAACCTTTGTATGATCTCTTTGGGGATTTGACTATAGGCTACAATACTGACATGATTAAATTTTTGTTTGAATAATAAAAGGTAGATAGAAGTTTGTTTTGCACAATGGGTGTTTGTTTCAGATATTGGGAGAAGATATTGTTTTTTATTTCTTCATTCTTTAACTTGACCTATTTATACTTTTCTTTGATATTTAGATATTTCTCCTCAGCTGCCTAGAGGATGAAGCGTCCATGCTCTGTTTTTTTTCTATTAACTATGCATTTTCATTGTCAAATTGTTCTTCATTCTGATTCTCAGTAACTGGCTCATGGATGATGACAGTGAAAACATTTGTGTTGGTATCTATAAGATCTATTTCTTCAACATCAATGGTTACTTTATCTTTACCTACTAAATATAGTTTAGGCCTTTTATTATATCTGATTTCAAACCTTGTTTCAGTAGTGGTTTCAGCAACATAGGTACCTTCTTCTCTTACTCTCTTAGTGGATTTCTCTATTTGATCAACAGTCTCTAAAGTGTGACTAGTATCAATTTTCTTCACTGCATATATTAAATTATTCTTTGTCCACTGAGTCTCATTTGTATATTTTTATATCTTTGTCTTTGACTCATGAATGAAGGGGGTTAACTTACATTTAACCCTCATTTTTCTTAAGATCACTTGTGGATCATAATTCCAAGGAAAACTTTCTTCAAATCTACACTCCAATAGCTGTTTAGCTGCTTATGCCTCTGCATCCCTCTGATTGCAAATGAATGGTCCTACTTGATTCTTCAATTTGAATTGTGTTTTCTTCTTTGCTGCTAAAAAAATGATAGAATCAGAGTTCAATATTTTCCTGATATACTCCAAGGAAAAAACTCTCATGGATACATGTTTGGGCAGCTTATAAGGCAACAAATTAGCTCCGAACACTCTAATTTCAGTATGTTTTTCATATAGGTACCAATCAGTAGTCTTTGTTTGCTCTGAAAATTGTAAAATATTCTTCATCTCATCACTTATCCTTGGTTTCTCAGTATTTTTTAATATTTTTATTAATGGATGGATGAATGAATATGAAAACTCTGCATATGTGAACTTTCTGGACTCTTTGATGATCTAAGAGGTCCAGAAAATAACTGAAAGAGGATTCCCCTCTACATCAAGCTTTTAAAGAGAAAATGGAAATTTATCTGCTTGTAAATATAAGAACATGTGGAGGGGGAAAGAAGTGTATCTAAACACTCCATCAATTGGAAATTTAACCAATTGGTCATGGATATTATCTACAATATATCTAGCATAATAAAAAATAACAGATGCAGATTGACCTGGGGTAAATGTAGATAAGAAACATAAAATGGATTCATATGTGTATTCATTAGTGAAATACCCTAGAATGAACGAAAGCATGGAAATTACATGTCTTGAACCCTCTGGAAATTTTGAAGTGGAATATGGAGGATTAATTTGAGGAATATCTACATGCAAAGGCATAAATGTTTGGAATATTAGGAATCTCTTAGGAAAATCTAGGCCAATATACAGCTTGGTAAGGGCCTCTATAGATAAAGGGATTGCTTGAGGATTAGGTTGAAGTTGTAGCATTTGGTTGATGGATTCAGCAGTAATGGTAAAAATCACTTCTTTGTTGGAATTTACTATGGCTCTCTGTTGAGGCACATAATATTGTTGACATAACCTAATGAACTCTTGACATGAATGAGTTACTGGAAAAACATATTTGGGCAAGTGTGATTCCCAAATATGAACTTCTTCTTCATTATCTAAGGATATTTCATATCTCCAGTTATGAATGTCTAGCAAAATAAATTTAACAATTGGATCTGCTATCTTGTAATCAATATCAACTATTTGAATATGTTCAATGTATATGACAGGGGGTTGTAAAGTATTTACAACAATAGCAGTCTTAGAAGTCATGGATAGAGGTGTTTTTTGTGCTTTGGAACCTTCAGGATTGCTAAAACTATGTTTTTTAGTCATTTTGGCTACTTTTGCAAGATTAGACAGTTTGCAGAAGTAATTTTACTTTAGAAGAGGTTTCTTGGATAGAAAATGGGCAAAGTATGGTCTCTTTCTTGGGTTTATTCTTCAATTTTTTATTCTTAATAGGATTTATAGGCTTTTACTGGTTTAAATACAAGAAACGAGGGTTTCTTGGGCTTTTTCATTAAGAAATTGGGCTAAAAATAATTTTGGAATTGGGTACAGAGGCTTTAGGATACCTTCAGAGGATTTTTGGCTTAACTTAGAGTTTAAACAATTTATAGAAACTATAAAAACTCACAATTTACCTTTAAAACAATGCGCTGTAAGAAACAGGGGTTTTGTAGAAAATTTGACAGCGTTAAATTTAAACTCTGAATGAAAATTTTCTTTTAATAAGTATTTCCATATTGAAACACACTTAATTTTCTTGAAGAATACCTATTATATGCAGGTATTAGTCTTTGAAGATGGTTTCTGAAGATTTTGAATGAGTTGAATGGCTTTTGTGGTATCTTTTTGATCTCTGGAACTACACAAAGCTTCTTGGTGGTCCTCAAATAGGTTCAAACCAAAATTTGCAGTATTTTGGCATAAAAATGGAGAAAAAACACTTCTTTTAGAGTCGGGGGGCTTATACAGGGTTTACGCGCAATAGGAGAGGAAATGAATGCATTTCCTATGTTTAATAGTCATATTATATTAAAATGGTGCCAACAATTAATGGGAATTAAGCCGAGAAATTGTTGGTTTCGGGTTCAAAGGATGAAAACCATGAACAGTTATTGCATGGAATTTGGGAGGTAAGCTGTTTTGGATTGAGCCAATGAGATCCAATAAATATTGACCATGTGGAGGAGGGAGAGAATCCCAATACCACCCATTTCACCTAGAAATGAGACTGGGAATTTCACACTATTTTATTTGCGATATTGGTTTTTAGCCATCAGATCGTGGGGTTCAATTGCGAATGGCCCAAATCAATTCTGAAAGCCGCATCAGGATTTCATAGTGGGGTCGAGATATATTGACACGACGGGGAGGTTTAAAATTTAGAAATAAGCGTTTAATACGTTCAAACCTTATGTTTAAATGATAATGAGGAGGGGTAAGGTTTATGTATTAATTTAAACCTTTAACAATGTTTAAATCATACATATGGGTGCGGGTTTAATATTATATAGTTTTTCAACCTTTGACAATTGTTTTAAACTATAGGGGCATGATAAGTTCTTATAGATATGTTAAACCAATGGGATAGGGTCAGGATTTATATTTTGCACATGGAATATTATAACATTGGTTAAATAGTAAAATAAAGGGTTTTGTGGGTTATTTAAAATAAAAGGGATTTAATAATATATGGGAATGTGTAACTTAAAGGAATTAATATATAGTTAGAAGTTAATAGGAAATAAGGGTGAAGTGTAGGGGATAGCATATATGATGAAAAATACATATTTTTAAATCTAAGTAAATTGAAAATACGCATAGCTTGTCTTTGCTGTATTTTTTTCACATTTAGACTTAGGATAAAATGAATTTCATGGGTTTTGAGTGTTTTTGAAAGGAAAATGATTAATGGATGAAGGGTGAATGCCGATGAATATGAGTTTCATGTAGGAATTCAATACTTTTAACCAATCAGTCATTGAGCCTTGGGTCTTGTCCCAACATAAGTCAGAGAAATTCTCTGAGCCTTTCTAACTAATATTTTACGACATTGAGTAATTGTAGGGAAGCGGAAATTAGTGATTTTTTCCTGATGATTCTTTATTACATGATTACACAACTACTTTATACCTACCTTTATTTATTTCTAACAGTTTTTACTTCATTTTCATGGGAACATTTAAGCTTGTAACCCTAAATCCATTTTCTTTCAAAGAATAAAACTATCTAAGTCTAATCTTATTTCATTCGAGGGCTCATATTAAACTGTTGAGCTCCTCATTGATTCTATATCTTAACTACTGATTTTTCAAGTTTAAAATGTTTGACACATATTTATTCTCTATCTAAAACATGAAATTCAAATCATGAAAAGTTAAGATTAAATTGTTTAACTAATCATGGATTCTGGCATTTATTGACAATTTTCACATAATCATTATTCTTGCAATAAAGTAAAATAAAAGTATTATTGTGGAATAAATTGCTGAAGATTTCTATGGTCATTTTTTTGGACTTGAAGGCTTCTTGTGTTTCAAATTTCAAGTAGCAGGATGGATCAGATGAACTAGCATCATATTTTAGGATTCATGTGATGAGCTATTTGAAGTGAAGTATTTTCTACTTTTCATTTTTATCTTTCTTTGTTACATGAAATCCATTATATGTTCTAAATTTGAATGAATGAATAGGAGGATTAATTCAGAATTTGTTAAAAGCACCCTGTCTTAACTATTTTTCATTTCTATGTTTTCTTGTGATTTCCAGAGTAGGGAATCCTTAACTGCTCCCTCTTTTGTTTTACCTATGTCTACTGATTCTCTATTCTGGATCAAAGAACCCTTCATTGCTCTTTATCCTGATCTTATCACCTCACAATACAAATTTCCAAGATCTCCAAGGTTTATCTATCTTGCCTTGAAAACATTTTACATTTTGGCCTTGATCCTAGTTTTGTCTGCTTGACTTTTGACTCCTCAGCCCAATGGACAGATAGATTTCCCACTATCCATCTCTTCTAGTGATTTTTCCCACCAGGCCAATCAAAATCAAAACCAATTGCATAATCATAACTAGCCTAATATTTTATAAAACAAAAAAAGCTAAATCTTATAGAGAGGGCCCTCGCTGAACCCTAGGAAGGCTAGATCCTAGAGTTTAAAAGTTGGTTTGTGGCTACCTCTAGTTTTCTCAAATAAAAAAAAAAAATATCGCAACAAGAGAATTACTAGAGTGTTAACAGATTGCATGCATTCAGTTTCTTTGCTCCTTCTTTGGAGGTTGTCTCTTCATTCGCATCCTCTCTAGTAGCAGCCAATGGGAGAGGAGTCTAGTTATTCAGTGTGGATGTTACTGAAGTGTCCATTGCATCATTTCCTCGGCTTTGTAGAGAGGCCACAGAAGCAAGCGCAGGGTTCAAGCGAGAAAAAGCAGATTTTTTGGTTAGGCGGGTGAAGAAGGATACATTTCCATTTGAAGAGTTTCCTGCGATAAGATATTTGTAGGATGGAGCTAGTGGGCCTCCAACCTGATCCACAGAGGTATCCCGGGGTGAGCTCATGCAGGTCCTGCGGTGTCAGGGGCCATGATCGCTGAGTAGAGCTACACGTAGCATCAGGTTAGGTTAGAGAAAAATCCTTAGGTCAGAGTGGTCCTCGGCATGTCAACCTTACTGATTGTTAATATTATAAACTAAATTAATTAATAAAATAAAGTGATATTAAATTCCACCATCAGTACAAAAAAATAAATAAAATTGAAATTAACATATATTTTTTGTTTTATTTACATAATGAATTCCCACTACAAAAATGGACTTGAAACTCTCCATCAAAAGTCATATATCAAGTAGCCTCTTCCATAACACAATGAGACCAACCAAAAAAGGAACACCAATTCAAATTCAAATGAATATGACCTGTATTGGTTGGACCATGTGGAGAAAGATGTGGAAGAGTATGATTTCTTCTAAAATGTACTTGATTTTCAACACCATGAGATTCCCTTCCCAAATTTGAAACATGTGGAACAGATCTATGAGAGAGCCTTTCCAAATTTATGGTTTTCATTTCTGGAATCTAAGAGGATGATAAGGTTTCTTTAGCATAATTTTTTTTAATTTAATGTCCAACTAATTAGAAATGAAAAAATAAATTAAAAAACTCAAATTCATTCAATATTTACATTTTTTTGGCAATGTGGATCAAGGGTACAAGATGGTTGCTCTTCAATTCTAACATCAGTGGGTAGAAAATTTGGGGAGTTATTTTCTATGGCTCTATTCAAATGAGTTGTTTCACTTTCAAAAAAACAAATTTCATTATAAAACTAAATTTCCAACCAATAAAGATTAAAACTTTTTAAAAAATCAAATACATCGAAAATTACATTAGTTTGAGAATCTTATGTTTTGGATCCTATTTCTCCAACCTCATTAGATGAAATCATGTTCCATAAAAGGTTATAAAATAGAATGTACGACCAACAATAAATGAAAAAATGAGGAAAATATCAAATTCATTCAACATTTACATTTGGTTGGAAATCTGGATAAAAACTATGAGATGGTTCCTCTTCACTTATAACATCAATAGATGGAAAATATACGAATTTAATTTGTATGCCTCTATTGAAATGAGTTGTGTCCTGTTTGAGGAAAATAAAGTATGCAATAAAATCATGTCCAACCTACTAAAAATTCAAAAAATGAAAAATAAAACCAAATACCTTGAACATTTACATTAGTTTGTTGAATTGATTGTCGAGGAGAATGCAGTGCAAGGTTGTGACATGCTTCATCTTCAATTCTGAGATAGTAGATGGAAGACTTGGGGAGTTAATTTCTAGACCTCTATTAAAATGAGTTGTATCATATTCCAGGAGAATAAAATACCTTATAAGTTTAGTAAAAAAAAAATGTAAATAAAAGAATGTAATAAAACAACCACTATTGCAGCAATCATCAAAATATCATTTTGTTACCTCCATTGTTCCACGTGAAATGCTATCAAGGGTGAATGATTTTGTTCATGGGAAAAAATTATTTTGAGAAGGTGGATTGGAAGATATGATGTTTCAACCAACTGTCTCCAAATTATCAAACAAACGGCCAATCAAACTATCATCCAAGTCATCATTGCCTCCACCATGGATATTTTGCAACCTTTTGCCTTGCTCAATATATGAAATTGTAGAGACAAAAGGGTTAGGGTGAACATTTTCATCCATGTTATCAATATGATGTTCTTCCCTATTGCGAGATTTTTCCCAATATTATGAACATTTTGAGAGCATCACACAACAAAATTATGCTGATGATGAGCATATTTTGGCAATGACCTATCAAGGGGAAATGTTATTTCCATGATATCATCCATAGTACGATACTTCGAGGAATCAAAAAATCATTTTGAAGAGTAGTTTCACTTCTTCTATGATATGTAGCTCTCCTATGCTCATTTGTGTGCTTATTTTGTTGATACCGTAAACGACGACTTTCATTAGCACACGATGTTGGTGACAATTTTTTTTTCTTGTACGTTTTCTTGTGCCATCACATGACATGTCTACAATGAATAGTAAAATATTTATTATGGAACCATAAACATAGAACATATAATATATCCAATATAAATAAACATATAAGAATTAAAAAGGAACATGTTTTTTTTTCCAACCATATAAAGTTATGAAAGCATAAAAGGATTTTTCCAAATGGCTAAAAATAAAAATGTATTTTTTAAAATGGCTAAAAAAAAAGGCTAAAATTTCATGTCTCATATTAGAATTGTAATGGGAAACTGTAACGTCTCTTCCTTCTACCCATAATTTTTTTTTTTTTTTTTTTTATTCTTTAATTCAGGGCTTGTATTGGCCACAGCTATTCAACTCTACTTTCAAATTTCGTCAGATATGATCTGGTATGGAGTAGAGCTACTATTCCTCCTATTACTCTAGGGAGTATAGTTTACTGCTTATTTCCACTAATGGTTGTGACTGATGGTATATACCCTTACTCTCCACCATCTCTATTAACTTTACCTATATATTTTACCACCTCTATTGTATGGTTGCCTTTACTCCCATGTTTGTCTATCTAGGCATATTGTAATTTATACCTATACTCTACGACATTTATATGGTCCTTACACATGACAATTTACTCATAAATCTTTTGCACACCATTGTAGACTTATTAACTCTAGGTTTCTATTCAAATAGCATTCTCTTATGTATTACTATGGTATTTGATGGGTTTTTCGTCTTGATGTAATCCCATTTCTTGTCACCTCACGATGGAATTGTGAATCCTTCACGGTCTAATCATATGGACCCTCCTGTCAAGGATAAGAATTTATTGTGAGTATGAATATCTCATCGTTTATGCTTTACGTATATAATTATGAAGCTAAGTAATATGGAGGTAAGCGTATGAAATTTTCCATTGCATTCAATGTGTCTCATTGACATGGTTACTAAGTGTGTGGCCACGTTAACTAGTGCACTTCTCCCCGTCGCGCTATTCGTGACACCTTGTTGAATTTTCAGTTAATTAGTTCCGCATACGTCCATGCTGGAGGTTATATGTGTTTATATATTCTTTGTGATATGCCATGCCTGCATACGTTCTTAATACGCCGGACATATAATAAACTCGATGGTATTGTGGTGTGGATCTCATAGATTGACATTTACGTTTGGATTTACTGTGTATTAAATGCCAATTCCCAACTCAATCAGTGGCTACACCGTGGATACAATGCCATGTGGACGGTGAAGATCCATCTTGATCGTTAGGGTTTTGTTGATTCTTGGATTGGGACATTTGTATAAATTCTCTGTGCTATTTATTGAGTCGGTTCTTTCTCCTTTCATTCGCTCGACTTGCCTCCCGGTGGCGAAACTCTGCACCTTGGAGAACTGAGTGTAGCTTCACCCAGACTTCAACGTATCCATGCATTCTTCGTATGATGGCTCAGGTATGACATTCCGGCACGGCTCTATTTTTAATTGTGAAACTAATGCTCTGTGTTTACAATTTGATATGGATTTTTCTTTCCTTAGAAATACGCTCAGTGACTCGAGTGAGAGCTGAGGTTTTGATTAAAATAATTTATTTCCCATCGTCTTCGTCTCAGTTGAGTTTCATATTTGACAGTTGGGCTAACCTCTGGTAGAGGTTTGTTTCTCTATTCGAGTATGTCGATTTTTGTTAATTACACATTTATTATGCTCCCTCGTATGTCTTATTATGAACGAAGCTCGGAACTAATACTCTATTGTTTTGGATAGAATTTTACCCCCTCCTCTATGTCCTTCGAGGGTTTCTCTGAGGTCATTCGTGTGGCAATAGATGGATTTTACTCTTCTCAAGCATTCTTCTTCGAACCTTTTCCCGGCCTAGGTAGGTATCCAATTCATTTGTTCGTTCACAGAAGCCGTGGGTTCTTTATTCCCAGTTAAGACGCCTACCCTTCAAATTTTGGTTTTATTTATGTCAAGCCTCTACTTCTATGGCAGGTCGTTGAAGGAACGAGGTTCTCCCTCGCCAGGTAACTATTTATTTCATTCCTAATAGAATTCTTCTTTGAAATTTCTCGACTCGTATTCTTATTGTTGGTTGTTTCTCTTACAGGTATGTCCGAATGCTGTCTTCCTTTCTCGTGAACTATCAAAGGCATGGTTTCATTCGGCACTAATTTTAACGCTCTTGGCATTTTTAGGTCGGTACACACCGAATGCTGGTCGGAAAGAAGCCAGTTCTCATCACATTGTTCTACAAAATTTGTTCAGACAGTTTAACATTTTTATTAAAAAAAAATTCTATATTGTGACTATTAATAATTTTTTGTCTAGACGATGAACTTTCCTGTATATCAATTTCTGGAACATTATGATAGCACTGTAATGTCCTATTTCCACAATTGGTTGCAACTTTTGAACATATTTATATATCTCTGACAGGATATGTCTATTCCTCGTCTCTATTAATATGGACAACTCAGTAATATCTATATCATCTTAACTTACTTTCTGTTTCTTGTTCACATGATAGAAAATTTGACTATAAGTCTTATTAGGAAAAAATTTATGAAGTTGAAATCTCTCAGTAGAGGAGAATTTCCCATTGAAAGTACAAGTGGGTTCTATGACTCCAACAGTGAATTCGCTTTATTCTTCTTAGCTTGGATTCCATTGTAATAGTTACTTATGGCATTTTCTGCAATTATATATTTTCAAATTATTATTTATTTAGCATAACACTTTCAAGATATGTGTTGTTTAGACTATACTTCTAAACATAATAACATTTTGATGAAGAATTTAACTGTTATATTTCACAACATTTACAGTTGCATGCATTATGTAGAAATTCACATCTTATTCTAGAATAATTATTCTACTTGGGCCATTCCTGTACAAGGAATGTTAGTCACACATTAGATATGCATATGGTTCTCATACTACAATTGTTTGTAGATTGGATAATCACAGTTAGCTAGATCTCTTCATTTTCGGAAATTGTATAAAGCATTAAATTCTATGCTCTTTCAAATCTGTCCTTACTGTAGCATGCAGCTTATAGATAGCCATGTATTGCTATTTTGGAAGTCTACAGTTCTATAATTTACTCAGTAAATTTAATAATTTCCTTACTACTCACACAATTCAATTATCTCTAGTGTCCACTTGTTTTTATTTCTATGCTTAACAGAAGCAGATTAAAGTTACAAAATCCTGAATTATGAGGTACTATAAATCTCCATATTTAAACCAAAGGTTGGTTTAGAGCTTCTAGATGATTTTTCCTCATTTTTCTAGTTCCTACAGCCATGCAGAACTGAGAGGGTTAAACCCCTCCTTAACTCTGTAAATGTATGGAACACTACTAAAATTCAGAAAACAAAATATACATAGGTAACTACAATCTGTCACATCAAAATTAAATTTCAACTGTACATAATTACTGTGAGCATACCACTTGGGTAATTGACCAGTCCTCCCAATCGTAGAGTCCCTCTGTCTCTAGAACTCACCTCCGAGTTGAGACCACCTCCAGAACAGACCAACCTCTGATCTGTTCAGGAATAGCTTATTTAAGCTTTTTCTCCCCAAAGCATGTTTCTAATTCTGCGTCCAGAATATCAGGATGCTTTTCTTCCTGTTTGCCTAGGCTTCCCTATTTAGGGACTTTTAAAGATGCTTTCTTCTTTTCCCAGCTTTTTACCTCTTCCCAACTACTTTCCTCATCATTGGGGAATTTAGATTTTTCCTCAAAAATCTAAATTAGAAATAATTTCTTTCAAGGATTTTTGAAATATTGTGGGGAAAGTATTTGCCTTTATCCATCCTCATGCATTTAGCAAGTGATCTCATAATTCTCATTTTGGTCAATCTGCACAGAATTATTTTATTCATTTTCTCAAATTAAATATTTAATTACATCCATAAAATACTTGTCCTTTGGGGTCCACTCCCCTTAGGATTAAAGTTCAAATGTCTAGTTTTTGCAATTCAAACACATAAACTATGGGTGTTACAGAAACCCATATAACTAGAAAAAAATAGTATAAGAACTATACGAATTGGAAATATATCTAAATATTTGGAACTATATACCATCAAAATATAAATGTAAATAGTTAAATGTACCTAAAGATATAACATTGCTTGAGAACCAATGAGAAAAAACTAATGAAAACTCCATGTATAAAATAATTCACATTAATTATAATTATAGAAACAAAGAAAAATGGATAGTATCAAAACACATTCAAATGAAATTAAGAGAACTAAAGGGGACACACAAAGCAATATTTTCGAGATAATTGCAATAGAATTCAATATCAAACATCTGATACATACACACATAGAAGAAATCTCAGCAAGATCCATATAAATATACATAGAATTGTAATTTTAAAGTCTTAGCATACATACCGAAAAGTATGTAAAGTAAAAAAAATGGAAATATTTTCCACATCCACAGAAAGAATATAAACTGAAAATATATATAATAGATCCTAACATGACTAATAGCCTAAGACTCCATGTCCATATCTAATGGTGGAATATCATCAATAGAATCCATACGTGGAGCAATTGAAAAAAAAAATTGGGCACAATCAAATCGTTGCACTCTTGTAGCTTTGGAAACCAAAACCCATAAATCTATTGATTGGTTGAATTATCAATATCTTCTCGAAAACAGAGGCCAATCATCATGTCATATAATAGGAAAGGAACTGCACTGTAGTTGCACATAAGAACCACACCTTGGACTATTCGAAATGGTAGATAACAAGGACATTTTCTATTCATATATGTAGTTTCTTCAAACAGCTTCCATCTAAAGCCCCAATAATCCTCAAAGTAGTCAACTCTTTGTTTAACACACAGGCGACCAAATTGGAAATTATCTATTTCTTTAATTGACAATACAAAAGTGGATCCATCACTAATAAGACATATCAACTGATTCTGGCATATTTCTAATGACATACACCATATGTTAGTGATTGGAACAAATGAAAAACGCCATTCATTTTTTATTACATCAAACCGGTGTATTGTATACCCATATTGAGGATAATATTCATACTCTATGTCCACATAGAGCCAAAGAAATTTACTTTTATAAAACACTTCATTCTTAGGAAGTGAAGTGCCACCAAATGGAAGATCATCCCTTCGCCAAACCCTATCAAGACTACTATAAACATACAATTTAGATTGCATTCTATCATAGATATATTTTATAATAGCTGAGTCATATTTGTTGTTGCTTACATTTTCAAATAAAAAAAAGAATCCTGAGTCTCCAACTCATATTCATCCAATATTTTTTAAGGCCTTTCTAAATTGATTCATTACAAAATAGTTTTGGTGAATGGGAGAATTTGTTTGCTTGGATAAAACTACCATTGGTCCAACAGTATATTCTACTTTGTATCTCGAATCTATGAATCACAAATTAAGAAGAGATATCCGCCCATTCTGATGAAGGTATTCAACAAAAAAATAATTGTCTTCATTATTGAGGAAAGGAACCATAAATCCAAATTCATTTGTACACACATGCTTGCAAACCTATAACAAAGAAGGGTTTTGAAAAATATTCTTCCATTTCTTACAAACAATGCTAAACTTTATCACGACCGATAAAGGGAGCCAAAGGAAGAAAACTTCGAGAATTTCAAATGGAATACAACTCCAAATAGCTAGATCCATGATAAAACAAGGAAATCACCTAACATAAAATAAAACATAGATGATATAAACAATTTTTTTTTAAGTTAATGGTCAATAGAATTAAAATTAACATACATAAGGAATTTTCCATCTACAAATACAAATATAGTAAAATTCACATGTACATAATGTATAAAATCATATGAGCCATAACAATATTATTACAATAGTTAAGAGTTTAGAGAGGGATATTGCTAGTGACTATTGAATTGATGTGTTAGAGATTGTATGAGAAGAGTTTTTTGGGTATATATTTGTATTGTAGTTTGTTTCTAATTAGCATAGAGTCTTGGTGGCTGAAATATGAAAACCAGATGAAACATGGCCTATAATGTTTGAGATGAGTTCATGGGCCCTAGTTTGAAAATGGACTAAATGTGTTTTACAAGAGCATGAAGGTTAGCGCCTTCATTGTAGTGAATGTTGGATATAAAAAATAATGGAGGTGGACACCTCTAGTAGGTTGGTGCCTATAGCAGGTGGTTTTTCTCTAAAAATGGTTTCCACCTTATATCCAATGTTCTCTTCGTTTATTTGTTTCTCTTATGGATTATTTATGCATTTCTCATTTATTTGTCATGTGATATGTTTAGAAAATATATTTATATGTTTGGTTGATAATCATCGATTGATATATTATAATAAAGGGGAAACAGTTATAATTCGGTGAACTAGTGCACAATATTGATTCACCCCCCTCTTAAGTATTGTCAAGCTCTCAACATATCCTTCATAACTATTGATAATTTTTTGGCATGTGAATTTACTTGATTCACCCTACATAGGCTTAACAACTTGTAATTCTAAAAGACCACACATAATATCATTCATAGCTTTAGAATTATTCTCACTATTTTCCTTTCTATTTTTATTAGTTGGTGGAGTTGCAGGATATTGGTAACCATCTACCCAAATTTTCCAAACATATGTACCAAGATACATTAGATAGGTTCCCTTCTAAATATTCCAAAACTAATAACTATTTCCATTGAAAAACATATGATTGTTTGAAAAATAGCCTTCTTTGTTGGCTAATTTCTTGTAAGCCTACGATTAGATTGTGTTTGAAGGAAGCCTACATTGATACCAATTATTGAAGTAAAAATAATAATGATATGGGTGGTGAATCCACATTATACAATTTCTAACAATGTTTAAAATATTTAAGTTATTTCTTTTAAGCCATTAAAGCTCATAAAAATATAGATAAAACAATAAATCCACAAAAAATTATTTAAAATATATATCAAATTAGTCTAATTAATAAATCCAACAAAATGGAATCTAGATAAACATATATGTGGACCAATGTTTTGGTAAATCATTTGACGGTCTTTCAAAAATACCAAAGTGGAAAAAAAATAGCTGACTTAAACACTAATAGAGTTATTAAATTCTACAATTTTGCATTTGAAATATCATTTTGTGAAAAATGTGCTACTAAATTCCAAACAATATATCTATAAAACCACATATTAGTTATTTTAAATTCTTCTCTTAATTGATTTATATTCTACATGGAAACATAAAATAATTAGAACCCAAAATTCCAAAGTTCTTATTTGTGGGTTCTAGTGAAGGATTGAAGAGAAATGGTTCATATGATTTGGTAACTAAAACACTCTTTGTAAAAATAGATAAAAAGTTTCATCACTTTTTTCAATTCATAGATTCACCTCTTCACATTTTTGAAGATTAAGGTGATCATTATTTCTTAAAATACTTAAATATATCTTTATAGTATTTAAATATTCCAAGCATGCACTAAAGACAAAAAAAATTTAAGAGAACTTTCTACCATTTCTTTCTAACAATATTAATGAATCTTACTGTTCATTTTCTTTTTAAATAAGATTCCCATCCTTTAAAATAAGATTCCCTTATTTTTTGTATTGAATTTGTTGTGTGAAGAAATCCTCTCTATAAAAGTACTAATTTATGAAACAGGTCAAGAATTTATGAAACAGGTTTGGCCATGGTTTTGACCATAGGCTTAGAAGAGAAGCCAAGCGTTCGCATGAGTTTTAATTGTATTGACTCGCATTTTATGAATTTTGTGACGCTGGTTTTATTGCCATGGATTACCACTAATTGAAGAAACTTCCGCGTGAGAAATTAAAATCTGGGTTGCATGGTTTTAATAATCACCAGATTTGCAGAAAAGCGCTTTCACATATTTTTAGAGTTTGGCAAGTTTGGGTATAAATTTAAGTTGTTTGGCAATGATTTGGATCAGACATTTTTATATGTTTTGAGAATAGAGTATGTGGGTTTGGCAGGGTGAACTTGCCATCATGAGGAAATCTATGGTTAGGTTTGTTTTTCATCTTGGATAATAATATTACTTTTTGGTGATACAAAGTGCAGAGAAATAAAGGAGACAATGCCTGTTCAAAACTTTTTATTCAAGTTAGGATTTACCTAAAATTTTAGAACAGTTATATTTTGTGATAATAAAAGTAATCTTGCAAAAATAAAAAATGAAACATATTGAGATTGATGCTTATGTGAGATAATTTTCAAGCTTAAGTTTTTGAATTACAATATTGTCATAGGTGATGAAAAAATGGTTAATATTTTTACTAAAAATATAGCTAAAACTAAATATTTGAAGCTACTAGGTTTCATGCTAGTAGGTAGATATTGAGGAATAAGTGTATGCATAATGTCCTTTTTCCTTTGTTTTCTAGTATATTCTCTCTACTAATTTTAGAGAGGGAATGCTTGGCAATGTGAAAATTGATTATGATTATAAGTTTCTAGTTAAAAATTAGATATATAAATTATTGATTTATTTAATATTACTTTTATTATATATATTCTAAGGAATATGTTTGTAATTTTATTTAATTGGAAAACTAACTAACAAAATTAATGGAATTCCCCATATACCAAGCATGCACTAAAGAAAAAATATTTTTTTTAACAGGTGATAAAAATCACTTATTTTCCCTCTTTTCCCACCTATTACCATACTTATTGTTTTTGGCCTTATGTTACTATTACTAATCAATTGTTGTTTGTATGTGGCTCAATCCTACCTCTATAGAAAAATAAATGAGGATGTCATATAGAAGTAGAAAATGCAATAGCAAACTATAAAGGGGAGGAGCTTTTAAAACCATTTCTTTTTAACAATTTTAATGAATCTTATTGTTTCTTAAAAATTTAATATAAAATACTTAAATATATATTTATAATTTTATTTAATTTGAAAAATAACTAACAAAATTAAGGGAATTCCCCATATACCAAGCATGCACTAAAGAAAAAAACAGTTTTTTTTAGTGATAAAAATCACCTATTTTCCTTTTTTTCTCACTTTTATTATACTTCTTGTTTTTGGCCTAATGTTACTATTACTGATCAATTGTCTTTTGTCTGTGACTCGTCCTACCTCTATAGAAAAATAAATGAAGATCTCCATATAGATGTAGCAAATGCGGTAGCAAACTATAAGGGAGGAACTTTTAAAACCATTTCTTTTAACAATTTTAATGAATCTTACTCTTTATTAAATACTTAAAATATATCTTTTATAATATTTAAATATTCCAAGCATGCACTAAAGACAAAAAAAAATCAAGAGAAATTTCTACCATTTCTTTCTAACAATATTAATGAATGTTACTGTTCATTTTCTTTTTAAATAAGATTCCCTTCTTTTTTTGTGTGAATTTGTTTTGTGAAAATCTCTCTCTATAAAGTCTTAATCTATTTTATGAGATGTGCTAATTTCATTTTTAATTATAATTAGAATATTGTATTGATTAAATTTTAAGTGAGGTTCATTTGTTAAATAAAAACTAGTAACCATTCAAGATAAAATAAAATATTTTATTACAGAAAACTCCAAAATTATATAATAAAGAGTGTAAATCTACACCATGGTGTTGCCATTTTCATGAATTATACCTCATTTATCATTAATTATCACTTTTAATACCATTGATTGATGCACTGGCCACTAAAAAGAATATACTCACTTCCTTCAATTTAACACATCTAATAAAAATTAAAATTAAAATTCCAACACTGTCCCCTATCCAACACGGAGAAGCCTAATAATATAACGTTCAATCTTTTCTTATTAGGGAACGAGGTGGTGGGATGCGAGACAGAGAGAACTTTTGCCTATGTCTCTGAACAATGGCAGGGAAAGTTGAATTTTCACATCTATCATTCTCCTCTTCTTTCTTTGGCATGGAAATGACTGAAAGAGCAGAAGCACGTCGAGACACTGGACTATTGGAAAAAGTGAAGAGTCTTCTGTTCTTATTATTTCTTCAATTCTCAGATTTAGTATTAACCAAGGAATTAACACTGAGAGTACTTTCAGTGTTATCAAAAATTACCCCATCATTCCTGGGGACAGTTTCTCGAAGATAAAACAACATATACACATTTTTTTGTTCTCTCAAAACGTCTTCTAGTGTTGCAGGGGACACCTTTTGGTCGTCACATTTAAACCAACAGTTATCTGGATTTTTCACATATGCAAAATAATGCCTAGAAAACATTTTTATGCCACAGTGAACAATAATAGCGTACAAGCTATAGGCATAGTGTTAACCTTGTTGTGGAGAAGTTAAATATTGACTTATTGAGAGAGATTCTAGAAACGATACGAAGTTGAAAATCTTCTTGGACTTCCAAAAATTAGTCATGTCAACCCAGAATCTCTGCAGTGTGAGTAAAAGAACATTGGGAGGCTTAGAAATGGAGCGCTCAATATAAATTGGTGAGGTACCCTTACACTTGTCGCATGGAGTGGAGCTGTTTAGGTATTCTTTAGTGAAGTATCTGCTTATGCTTTCGTTTAGATTGATAACGAAATCAGGTGCAGTTAATGAGCCGTCAGGTTGGGAAAGCGGAAGAGATGAAATAGTTCACGCTGTTTTAAAATTACAGATGCAGCGAATTTCACCAATGACACGTTTATTGATTTGTTTTTCAATTCAAATATCTTGTTCAAAATTTTGGTGTTCGGCGAATTGGTGTTGGATTTGTCACATCTCCTCGCATGCATTTATAACACAATCAAAGTTATTTAGGCATCTGTTTGTTCATGCAGGCTCAACCAAAAAGTTACAAAGCTCAGATTTGAGGTTATTGGCTCTGCCACCTCACTCTCTGCTGTAGCCAGGCTTAGCGACCTGACGATCCTGTCGTCCAAAAGACACATGGGGCATTCTTCTTTATATCAGATTTAGTGCACGTAGATAAATGTTTCGTCTGCAAACAATAATTTGCCAATGGAGGAGTGTAGGTGAGACATTGTAAGACGCTGTTAATATAGCACGACATTGAAGCATTGAATAGTTGTAGTGGTTGTTTCTGTCCACAATTTCTCAAGCACGCCCTCATTCCTCTGTTCCAATTTAGCTCCATCTCCATCGGCGGAAGCAAGAATATACTTCCGAGAATCAACAATTTGTACAGTCGGATCGACAATTTTGAGATGCTTGATTGAGAAACTATAAGTTTGAGATATAATAAGAGTCTTAAAATTGCAGCGGTCACCACATAAGAAATACTTTCATTCTTCTGATATATGTGTATTGACATTCTTGTGATGTATGTGTGGTTTTATATAGCGAGGAAAGGCTGCTATGGCACAAATAAAAAATTACGTCTCATTAAGTTTAAGCTAGGAACAACCGACGCCACAAAATTAAATTTCCACCATCACGTCTCTTTATCTCTCTTTATGCTAGGAACAACCGACGCCACAAAATTAAATTTCCACTCTAGATTGAACTCATGAGGCTGACACAGTTAGAGGTATTTTCACGACATGGTTAATGGGTTTTCACTTAGTGGTGTGGTGTTTTATATTTTACTATGGAAGTAATTTGAAATTTCCTTACTATTTTGATTGAATCACATAAATCCTATGTAAAATTATATTTTAATTAAAATATTTTGTTTCTTTTTAAATTAAAATTAAATTGATCTAAAATTAGATTATTTAATAGGAACATTAAAATATTTTATTAGTAGATATTAAGAAATTGTTTGTTGTTATTGATATATTTTTATTTTAAATATCACATGTTAATTAATTATAAAATGAATTACACATCATATAATATAAATAATAATATTTTAATATATTATTCATCAAGTTCTCACTTATGTAGAGATTTTGCAATCTAATGTTTAACATTCTCATTAAATCAAATTAGATAAAACTAAAAATTAAAAATCAAATTATAAGATTTAAATTGAATAAAAAAAATAATGTAATATAAATATTTTAACTTGATCAAAATAAAATAAAATAGAAATAAACTTCAAAATAAAATAAAATAAAAAGAATGATGTGATTATAGTTGTCAATGGATTACTATGTTATGTTATTTTCGACAATGGATGGTCATGGTTTACCATGTTTAACCATCGAGACAATTGGTTAACTATGTAACCTCTAGTTGAATTTATATGTAAAAAAATATAAGACAAAGGTCATGGGACATGTATTAAGATGAATGGTAGGAAAAACATCCTACTGGGTG
This sequence comes from Pinus albicaulis, assembly GCA_034641835.2. Classification (NCBI taxonomy): domain Eukaryota; kingdom Viridiplantae; phylum Streptophyta; class Pinopsida; order Pinales; family Pinaceae; genus Pinus; species Pinus albicaulis. The sequence goes on along the minus strand of CM076580.1, from coordinate 1,656,543,894 downwards.
TCACTTTTAGTTCATTATGGCTAAATAAATTGGAAAAGGAATTGGCAAGAGAAAAATGGTATTAATTGGCATTTTATTTATGAAAATAATTGAAATTAGGAGAAATGGAAGTTAGAGAGTCACAAATTTTCATGATGAGAAAATTGAAGGACAATAAAGAAAATAAAGCCCTCAATGATAAAAAGGCTTCTGAGAATCAGTTCATGGGTGTTTTGAGTTTTCTTTTTTTCACTCTCATTAAGTTAATCTCTCTCATACTCTTGCACACTTGAAAGAAATATTAGAGCATTCTAGTTTCACCTGGATTTAGAGGAAGAAGGAAAATGAAAGCTTGCATGATGAGAAAATTGAAGGACAATAAATAAAATAGAGGCCTCAATGATAAAAAGGCTTCTAAGAATCAGTTCATGGGTTTTGTCATTTTGGTCTTTGTCACTCTCATTATGTTAATCTCTCATACTCTTGCACACTTGAAAGAAATCTTAGAGCATTCTAGTTTCACTTGGATTTAGAGATAAAAGGAAAAGGAAAGCAGGAGAGCACAAGGGAACATGTCGATAGATGACTATAGCTAGATTGATTTGCAAGTATCGAGTTGAATGTATGGTTTTATTTCTAGTTTTGGCATGCATGTGGTTTCTTGGTTATGAGCTATCATTGGCATGTAGGATTCCCTGGATTGACAATGGTTTTGCCTAGCCTTCCATTTCCCAGATAGCCATGGTGTTATGGGTTTTCCCATTTGTTCTTTGATTAGTGCTTATGTTCCTTATGACTGTCAGTTGAGTTAATAGTTTTTGGAGCCTTGGTTGGAAAAATTCTCTAGAAGACCTATAATAGCTTGGGTTGAGTTACTAGTTCTTGATCCATGGTTGGACACATGATCTTGAGCCCTTGGTGGGTTGAGTTACTAATCGTGGAGCTTTGGTTAATGTGGTTTCGCCTCTAGAAGCCTTGTTTTGGTTTTGGTTGGTTTATTCGATGAGATCCGACATTCATTCTTGGAATATGGGATGGGGGTGATTAATAGAAAGGGAGATTTAGTTCAGCCCTATGTATGAGCGGATGGTACATGGAAGTCCCTGGCTTGGTTGGAAATTTCATATGTTAATATGATTTATTATTCTATAGTGATTCATGTATATATGTTGGAAATATGTTGGTTATATTATGGCTAAGTTTTCATGGTTTACATGTTGGTTAATTTCCAATTATATGTTTTTCATTTGATCTTATCTTCTATAGACCTTATCATGGGTTGTGCATCTATCGATTAGTCGATGAGTTTACGAGCTAAAAAATTATATTGAAGCTATTATGAGAGGGTATGAGACCCTCATACCCTCTTGATGAATCTCAGATAGGGGTCAAACCCCTATGTTCATATGTGCATTCATGATGTGTAGATTACATGTTTGTTAGTTGTTTGATGAAATGCCTATCATGGTTAGGCTTGGTTACGTAAATTCCTTGATCAATTTTTTTGTTAGAGGATTTTTCCTTGTGTCAGTTATTGTTCTATAAAGTCTGATTAAGTTTTTGCAGTGATTTAGAGACTAGTCTTGAAAAGGTGGCATGGGTTTTGTAGCTACAGTCTTAGAACTGAGATTTTGGGACTATAGTTGCATGGATGGAGTGTTATGCCAGCAAATAGAGACCTAGATTTGAATGGATGCAATGTTATGCCTACAACTAACATTCTAGGTTAGTGAAAAACTATTCTAGCTCAGGGTCTGGGCACCTTGGGTGGTTGTTTAGCTCCTGGGGTCTTGTAGCTCCTAAAGAAGATTAGTAAGTTTCTAGTTGTCAACCTCACTCTCTTAATTGTATCTAGGAGGTCGGGTTATATCATAGTAACTCGTCGCCACATGTTTACCCCGGTAGACCGGTGAACTTGGGTAAATGTGAGAAGAGGGTGGTTAAACCATGGGTGTGCAATATTAATAAATAATGGTTGATTATGGTTGAATATGGATAAATATATTCAAAATATGGTTGATATTTTAGTATGGTGAACCTACAGAGTATTGTGGATGACCATGCTTATCCACACCAAAATCTTCTTGATTATGGTAGATTGATATTGAGAATGATTGAAGAGAACTAACCATGATTGCCCATGTTTTATCATAGTTGATGCTGATTAACCATGGTTGACTTTTTTTGGGCATGATGACCATGGTGTAACCATGTTAACGCTGTGTGAATATGGTTTAAAAAATTTGGCCATGGTTGACCATGTTTAGTCAGGGAGACCTAGGGTAACCATGGTCGACCATGGAAGGCCATGAGGAGTGGGAAGAGTCTTTGTTCAATTTCGACTATGGTTTACTAGAGATGAGCATTATTGATCATTATTGACTGAGATTGACTATGGTTGATCATAGTTATATATGATTAATTAAGGTTCTTTATGGTTGAATGTGCATGAAAATAAGTGTTAATGTCAGATAATGTATAACCATCGTCAAGTTTTTTAACCATGTTGGACCATAGTTATGCTTGGTAAAGCATGGTTGATTATGTTCGACAATGTATGGGTTTACATGGTTGATTATTCTTGACAACATATGGCTTTACATGGTTGATCAAGGTTGTTATTGTTTGCCTATAGATGACTATGGTTGACCATGGATGACCATGAGTGTACAATGACTATTTGTTAGTGGTTATTTCAATGTCAACTAAGAGTCAAGAGCGATCAAAACTCTTAAGATGCAAACTTCTTTCTGAGTGAAAAAATTAAGGAAAAGTTTGCACGTCAAGGAATTTGATTTATCTAGGATTTTGGTATATGAAGAGTTAAGATGGATGTATGCCAGTTTTGAGCAACACGCTATAATAATGTTCTAACTATAAAAAATAGATGTGTAAAATTTAAAAATCATATATATATATATATATATATATATATATATAGAGAGAGAGAGAGAGAGAGAGATTTATTATTATTATTATGTTTCAAAATGTTAAAATATTTAAAATATTTCACACGCATGTAAATAACATATCAACTTACAAGACTTGGACTTCGGTGAGGAAAATAATAGTTATTTCACCCAAGCTAAACTCAATTGAAAAACTTAAATAAATATATCACAGTTAAAAATATATATTAAAAAATACATAATACAATCATTGAAATAAACATAATAAATAGTGCAATCCCATAGGGAGTAGAATATATGGTGATGGGATGTACCGTTAAGTCACTATGTGATGTGAAGGTCATCAGTTCAAAACTATGTGGGAAAAATATCCATCCATATTAAAGGTTGGCGTGGCCTAGGCCAGGTTTGGTCCCATTTTTATTTTAACGACTTAGATGCCCATGGGTCATGGTTTCTCAAGTCATAGGTCAAGGCTGAAGGAATCTCTGGAGAACTAGCAAATACCAAAAAAGAACATATTAAGTAATGCAACCATATAAATTAAATAAATAGTAAACACTAATTAACATCAATTTATAATAGGCAAACACTCACTTTGGAAATAAGTCTTAACCTTCGATTTATATGTGCTATCAAAAATATTATTTGAACTTTAAATCCATAATATTAATTAAATTAAAAATATCAAAACTTTAAATCCATAATATTAATTAAATTAAAAATATCAAAACTCAATTCCAAAATAAACATGTATATATTTAAAATATATGTTTTCCCTAAATGAAGAATCGAAACAGTTGATTATTGTAAAGAATAACTTGTTGTGTCAATATTGTACCTCAATTATTCTCTTCATTTGATTATCGTATTCACAGATAGAGAAACATATCTCTCCGAATAGGAATGCAGGATATTTACAATTAACCTCGAGCAGGGATTATCAACCTTAAACTCTCCACGATACACAATATTTTATCTTAAAATTAGTGGATTTTTGCCCGAGTCTCTTTTTCCAGTTGCAATGACATCAATAAACCAATTTTATCATCAGAAATGTATACTCCTAAATTCATAGATTAAGATAAGTCTTAATGAAAAACAAGATTTATTTTGCATGGTGTATAGGTTATAATCCATTGTTATACATTACGTATGTTTTTTTGCACAATTATCTTATTAGACTAGGTCACTTTTAATTCACAAATAAGATGTTTCCTTTTCTATCATCTTTGGGTTAAATCCATGAGATTTATTTTCCATAGTTTCTCGGTTATAATTCATTGTTTTCCATTCGATAATTTTTTTCAAAATGCTTTTATAAGAATAATTCACAAATAAGATATCCTTTTTTAATAGATTTTGTTTTTCTCATGAGAATGTGTTAAATGTTATTGCCACTTATAATCCTATTCTTTATGTTATAAAAGATTTTATATTTTGTAATATGTATAGCTTTTTCTATATCGTATATGTTTTTCCATATCATACATGGCTTAGCATGGCGATTTAACTTTGAATTATAATGTAATTTGAGTTAATGGATTAGAGTTTCTAAAATAGATAAGAATATATGAATTTAATACAATAAAATGTGGTTAGAGATCTAGTTCAGGCGATATCTCTCCCTTCTTCTCCCATTTATTGCCATTTTCTCGGGAATAGGTTGTCTCTTCCTTCTCATGGTCTCAAGAGTGAGAGCCAAGAGTCAAGCAGTCCCTAATCAGAAGATACCACTCGAGAGCAGGAGATGCAACGACAGGGCACTCGACTATAATTAAAGGCTTTCTCTGAAACAATTTGATAAGTAGTAGTAATTAGTTGAAGGAGATCGAGGACAAATTCTCTTTCTACACGGTTACAGGTTGATCTTATTACTCTTCAAGTTGTTGATATTATTCAGAGTTAAGTTTTTTGGCGATCTATCTAGCTACCTTATCAACATTGTTTACTGCCCTCTATTTTCTTGCTCGTTTGGACTCTTGAGAGAGCTGAAAGGGCTACCAAAAAGTAATGTTCTGGAATAAGAATGTTGGAATATCCTACAACAAACCTTTGAAAGAGAATAGAAATAAGAGGTTGACTCTTGTCCTTTATTACGGCCGGATCAAATCATTTTACTTTCTGGCATGGTGAGTTGTTTTTTTGCTGGCAGAAAGGAATGCTGGTGATCGAATTTATCTCGCTCTAAGTAAGTGGTTTCCCTTCTCCAGGTCGATTCGGCAGGCATAATTTCTTCTTATATGGATCAATAGTATTCCTCTACCGTTGGTCGATCCTTCTTACGCATCCTCTCCCGATGGTCCAGAATCTAACTTAATCTCCCGGTGGTCGAGCGATTTTCATTCCTCTCTCTAAGATTTTGTTTAAGGATTCTACTGTACCAGTTGCAAGTAGATGGTAAGGGCTACTTTTGTGATGTTGGATCAGAAACTCTATGGTCAATTCGGCTATGGTTTCGCTAACAAAGTGAGTACCCTGATCGATGGTTAAACAGAGTAGGCATCCAAATTAGGTAATAATGTTTTCAAAGATGAATATGGTTGTTGTCTATGTAGAAAAATCCTTCACTAGTTCTACTTTAGCCCACTGGATCATGCAATTAGTTTTGGTGATAATGTTGCATGCTTTAGAATGGTTAGATGAAGGGTTGATGGGACCTATGAAGTCAACTGCCCTCTTTTCAAAATCTCGCAGTGGCAAACTATAAAAGGGAGGAACTTTTAAAACCAATTTTTTTTAACGATTTTAAGGAATCTTACTATTTCTTAAAATGTTAATATAAAATACTTAAATATATCTTTATAATATTTAAATATGCCAAGCATGCACTAAAGACAAAAAGAAATTAACAGAAAATTAAGTGATAAAAATGACTTATTTTTCCTTTTTTCCCAAATTTTATCATACTTCTTCTTTTTAGGCTAATGTTACTATTACTAATAAACTATTGTTTTTATGTGGATTAGACCTACCTCTATAGAAAAATAAATGAGGATCTCGGATTGATCATTATTTTTATAAATAAAAAATGGAGTGTTATCAAAATTTATGAACAAGAAAATAGGAAACATGAAAGTCCAATTATGATAAAAGTGTTACAAATCAATGAAGTAGTATCTTTTGATGAATATAGAAAAAATAAATTGATTGGAGACAAGCCATAAATTTATAATATGATATAGCCTTGAAAAACCAAAAGAATATGATGCAATTGCTAAAATAATTTTGTTGTCGATTCTTGGTACAATGCACTCTGGCATCTATTATGCTTCCAACCCATACTTCTTTGGTAGGAGTTACTAATATGCATTGGGGAAGTGGTGTTAATGAGATGAAATCCATAGTTAGGTCTTTTTTTCATCTTGGATAATGATATTACTTTTTGGTGATACAAAGTGTAGAGAAACAAAGGAAACAATGCAGATTCAAAACCTTTTATTCAATTTAGGATTTACCTAAAATTTTAGAACAATTATATTTTGTGATAATCAAAGTAATCTTGCAAAAAAAAAAAATGAAACATATTGAGATTGATGCTTGTGTGAGAAATTTTTCAAGCTTAAGTTTTTGAATTACCATATTGTCATAGGTGATGAAAAAACTGTTAATATTTTCACTAAAAATATATCTAAAACTAAATATTGAAGCTACTAGGTCTCAATGTGCTAGTAGGTAGATATTGAGAAAGAACTGTATGCATCATGTCTTCTTTCCTTTGTTTTCTATTATATTCTCTCTATTATTTTTAGAGATGGAATGCTAGGAAATGTGAAAATTGATTATGATTATAAGTTTCTAATTAAAATAGGATTATTTTTATTATATATATTATAAGGAATAAGTTTGTAATTTTATTTAATTTGAAATCTTACTAACAATATTAAGGGAATTCCCCATATACCAAGCATGCACTAAAGAAAAAATCATTTTCTTTTAAAAGTAATAAAAATCACTTATTTTCCCTTTTGTCTTGCTTTTTGTCTCGCTTTTTACCATACTTCTTGTTTTTATAGATTTAGAAAATGCAGTACCAAACTATAAAGGGGAGGAACTTTTAAAATCATTTATTTTTAACAATTTTAATGAATCTTAATGTTTCTTAAAATGTTAATATAAAATACTTAAATATATATTTATAATATTTAAGTATGTCAAGCATGCACTAAAGACAAAAAAAAAAATTAACAGAAAATTAAGTGATAAAATTTACTTGTTTTCCCTTTTTTCCCACCTTTTACCATACTTCTTGTTTTTGGGCTAATGTTACTATTGCTAATCAATTGTTTTTTGTTTGTGGCTTAATCCTACCTCTATGGAAAAATAAATGAGGATCTCAGATTGATCATTATTTTTATAAAAAAAATGGACCCTTATCAAAATTTATGAAAAAGAAAATAAGAAACATGAAAGTCCACTTATGATAAAAGTGTTACAAATCAATGAATTAGTATCTGTTGACACCTAATCCTATGGATGGGTGTGCACATTTATTTTTGTATATTATTTGTTATTAGGAAATAAGGAAGGCCAAGAGTCATTGGGAGCTGAATCCCAATAGCCTCACCTCCCATCTATAAATATTTTGTTCTTGACTAATGCACATTACTTGATTTGAGTTACATAAGTTTTGACATGGTACATGGTATCAGAGCCAGCCCCACATTTGGCATTTCTGCCCTGTGGTGTAACTCCCTACCCTTTGCTCAGTCAATTTTATTAATTGTTTTCTGCTGCTCCTAATTGCTAGACTGTTTTTCTGCATTTTTTTCCCTAAATAGCACTGACATTTGCAGGCTCTGTCAATCTGCAAACTGCAGGCTCTGCCAGTCCAGCAGTCCTGCAACTGTCTTCTGCAGATCCAAATTCAAATTTTTTTTACGTAACGCCCTTTTGGGCCTCCTCATTCTCCTTTCCTCACTTTCTCCCTACGCCCTCTCCATTCATTTCCCTACGCCCTCTCCCCTCACTCTCCCTGCCTGCATTCCCATTCCCATTCCCCTCCCCTCACCTCTCCACGGCCTTTCGGCCCCCCAACCCTGCACCTGCTTCCACAATCGCTCCAGCGCTTGCCCCTGCTCCAGCGCACTCCCAAGTAAATAAACGCTTGCCCCTGCTCCAGCGCAATCCCTCCGCACATATTACAAACGCTGTGTTGCGCCCCTTCCGACTACACCTTCCCCTGCGAGCTCCCTCTCCCTCTCGACTGCTATCCATTACCTTACTCTCCCACGCATGCGCTACAACTCCTTGCATTCCCCTCGCTCGACAGACAACGCTCCACATCTATGCTCTTCCGGTCCCTCACGACTGTCACACTCCAATCCGCCCTCCCTGCTCGCATTCGGTCTCTCCCTCCTGGTTTGACCTTACATCTGCGCCATCGTAGTATTAAAACGCTGTTTGACAACGCTGTTATTACATTACATTACGCTGTTATTTATGCTGTGCTAGCGTGGATATTTCCAAGTATTAAAACGCTGTGCTAGCGTGGATATTTCCAAGTATTAAAACGTTGTTTGACAACGCTGTTTGACATCGTATTTTGTTATTAATGCATTGTATGTAATTCACACCGCCGCTATCTGTCCGCCCCTCCACCTTTAATACAACACCGCCCTCTTCTCATACATAGTATTGTCATATGGGTTGTATTAACAACGCCCCCTCCTTTCGTAACAGTTAAATACGTTGGTGTTTTGTTATTTGGTATGCGCCCCCTCCCAATTCCCTATATATATATACCGCCCCTCACATGCTATTACGCCCTTTTCAATATCGCCCTCCCTTCCATATCATTCCACCCTTTTCCACACATTTTTTTTCCCAACACAAAAAAAAAAATACATTTTTTTTATGCAGAATCAGTCTATAGCATAGAGAGTTTTTTTAAAACACAGTCTCCAGCAAAGTTTTCTGAGCAGATATAGTTTCCAGAAAGAGTTTTTAAACTCAGAAAATTTTTTCCAGCAAGAGTTTTTGCCCCTGTATTTGAAATATTTTAAGAATTTGAAGTTTTATAGCAGAATTTGTTTCCTCTTCAGAAGATTTTTTTCCAGCAGTCTAATGCATTCTCTCATCTCTATTGTTGGGATAGTTCTCTCTGGCAAAGAGAACTATCTTGAATGGTCTCGGAAGATTAAACACACACTCATTTTTAATGAGCCGTGGAGAGGAATCTGTGAAGGACAAGCAGAAAATCCACCAGAGAAGCCCACTTCAGACAAAGAGCTTGCCATCTGGGAAAACAAGAACTGCAAGGCCTATGCCTTGATTGCAGCTTCAGTAAGTGAAGAGGTGATTCGCCATATTTCATCATTCTCAAATGCCTTTGAAGCCTTGAAGAAACTAAAAGAACTCTATGACTCACACTCAGAATTAGAAAATGTTCAATTGATGGTTAAGCTGTTCAGTCTTGAAATGAAGAATGATGATCCCCTTGCTTTAGCTTCAGAAATAAGATATATAATGCATGACATTCAAAACACTGGTGTAAAAATGGACATACCTCTCATAGCATATGTTAAGGCATTATATCTGACTTACTCACATTATCTTGAGTCTTTGCAAGCAAGTGGAAACCTTGAACAAATCACCTTTGATAAACTTGAGCAGAAGTTTGCAGAAAGAGAGAAAGCTTTTGGGAAGATGACGGTCCCTTCATCTTCCGAAGAGGCTGCATATTTGGCACATAGAGAAAAGAATCATGCTCCAGATTCATCCAGAGGAAGAGGTGGCAGAAGAGGAAGAGGAAGAAGGAACTTCACAGAAAGGGGGGGCAGACAAGCTGACAAATCCCATCTTCATTGCACACGGTGAAATAGAGATGGACATGATGCACCCAAATGCAGAACACCATGGAACAAAATTGAGCAGCACAGAAATCAAGACAAAGGTAAAACCAATGACAAAGACAAAGGTAAAGCACCTGAATCCGCTCGCTATGTTCTAGCACATTGTAACAATGGAGTAACTGAAAACCTCTTTGATGTTTCATTTACTTCATGGAGAGATGATTGGTTGCTAGATTCAGGAGCAACATGTCACATGACATTTAGAAAAGATTTTTTTGAAGATTTCACTGACAAAGTTGATGGAGCAGTATATTTCGCAGATAAATCCAAACTCAAGCCATCGGGGCTTGGCACAGTCAGGCTTAAACTGCTTGGTCTTCCTGATCATATCCTACATGAGGTTCTATACCTCCCTGAGTTGAAGAGAAACTTGCTGTCCCTGGTCGAAATCCGGCAGCAAGGACACTCAATTCACTTGTTTAATGGCAAGGCAGAGGTCAGAAAAGCATCAGATCACTCACTTGTCATGGAGGGAATAGAAGAAGGGAGACTCTTGAAGTTGAAAGGTTCATCTGCTCATGCTCAAAACTTTGCATTCAGTTCATATCATGATGAAGGTACATTTCCATCAAGTCTTTTATGGCATGCTAGATTTGGACACTTAAATTATGACAGCCTTCGTTTTTTGAAGAAAAATGGTGTTGATGGACTACCTACAATTCCTAGAAAACCTAAGGAATGTGATGCATGTATTCTAGGAAAGCATAGCAAACAGCCATTTCATGATTCACACTCAAGAGCACATAGGAAACTTGAACTTGTTCATTCAGATTTATGTGGCCCTATGCCTATTGCTTCTGCAAATGGAAACAAATACATGATGACATTTATTGATGACTACACCGGGATGTGTTGGATTTACTTACTGAAGAATAAGTCTGATGCTTTTCAAACTTTCAAGAATTTTCATGTATGGATTGAAAATGATGCACAAACACATATTGGGTCTCTACGTACTGATAATGGAAAAGAATACACCTCAAACGAATTTGAAAATTATCTTCGTCAACATGGAATCAAACATCAAACCACTGTGCCATATAATCCACAACAGAACGGTGTAGCTGAAAGAATGAACAGAACCAACTTAAATATGGTCCGCTCCATGTTATTTTTCAAGAATGTAAAATTGATGTTTTGGGCTGATGCAGTTCTATGTGCTGTTTACATAAAGAATAGGTGTCCTTCAAGTTCAATTAGAAATAAAACTCCTTTTGAAATGTGTCATGGCCACATTCCTTCGGTAAAGCATTTCAGGGTCTTTGGGTCCACCTGTTATGCCTTGATACCCAAGGGTCAAAGGAACAAACTTGGTCCTAGAAGCAGAAAATGTATCTTCTTGGGGTACTCCAATACCTCCAAAGGATATCGTCTCTATGATGAAGCAAATAAGAAGTTTGTGATAGCAAGAGATGTCATATTTCTTGAATCATCCAAGAGTGACAAGGTTGTTGAGCGGAAACTTGATCGCCTGGATAGATTCACACATGCAAAGTCTTTCAAAGAATTTGATAATGTGATTCCACACCTTGAAGGGGGGATTCCGATATTGAATCAAACTGTGGAATCATTTCCTGAACCACACTCTTCCCCACATGAAGAAACAACCACGGATGACACATTGGATGATGTGATTGACAGAATTGGGAGATTGAATCTTGAATCAATCCCAACTCAGTCAAGTGACCAGCCAGGGCCATCTCAGAAAGGTCCCCCCAAATGGGTGACAAAGACACTGGAGGATGTTCATCCTGATGAGGTTGGAAAAACAGGAACAAGAAGTTCCACTCAAGAAATCGAAGGTGATGTAGATAATTCTGATTCCCCTGTTGATATGGATATTGCTTATAGCTGTGAATTGAGTTTGTCTACAGATCATGAACCAACTTCCTTCAAAGAAGCCGCTTCTCATGATGAATGGAAAGAAGCGATGCAGAAGGAGTATGATGCCTTGATAAAGAATGGCACTTGGAAGGTGGTTGATCCACCTTTGGGAACGAAACCAATTGGCTGTAAGTGGGTCTACAAGAACAAGTACAAAGCAGACGGCTCACTTGACAAGCACAAGGCCAGGCTTGTGGCAAAAGGATTCGCACAGAAGGAAGGAATCGATTATGAAGAAAATTTTGCTCCCACAGCAAAATGGACCACCATCCGGACTCTCTTTGCCTTAGCAGCTCAGAGTGGATGGAAAGTCCATCAGATGGATGTAAAAACAACGTTCTTGAATGGAGATCTGAAGGAGAAAGTTTATATGTCCCAGCTAGAAGGATTTGTGATAAAGGGTCAAGAACACAAAGTTTGCAAACTTGTGAAATCCTTGTATGGCCTCAAACAAGCACCACGAGCCTGGTATGAGAAATTGACCGAGCATCTTCTGAAACTTGATTTCAAACACTTTGATCTTGATGATGCAACTTTGTTTGTTAAGAAAGTTGGAAAAACAGTTGTATATCTTGTGGTATATGTAGATGATCTTTTGATAACAGGAAGCAATGAGAGCTATATTGCATCCATGAAGAAAGAGTTGAAGAAAGGTTTTGAAATGACTGATTTGGGTCATGTTCATTACTATTTGGGTATTGAAGTAATTCAACATCCTAAATTCATATTTCTTTCTCAAAAGAAGTACATTGGAGATCTCTTGAAGAAATTTGGCATGGATGACTGTAAACCCTTAAGCACTCCAATGGAACAAAACTTGAAGCTCACATCTATTGAAGGGAAGGAATTTGAGGATGCAACTAAGTATAGACAGCTTGTAGGAAGTCTTATCTATCTGACCACCACCAGACCTGGCATTTTATTTGCTGTTGGAATCCTCTCAAGGTTCATGCAAAAACCTTGTGAAGGACATTGGTCTGCTGCAAAAAGAGTACTAAGGTACTTGAAGGGGACTCAAGACTTTGGACTCAAATATACACAGGTAGGCGACTTCATCTTGACAGGATACTCTGATTCAGACTTTGATGGCGACAAAGAAACAGGCGTGTCTACTACAGGTTACACCATGAGTCTTGGATCAGGAGCTGTCTCATGGAGATCATGCAAACAGTCAGTTCCAGCAGATTCCACGACCGAGGCAGAATATGTGGCAGCAGCTGAAGCAACAAAGGAAATTGTGTGGCTCCGGAAAATCCTGGAAGATTTGCAGATGAAGCAGATGTATTCCACTCCACTCATGATCGACAACACTTCTGCAATAAAGTTGGCCAAGAACCCAAAGTTCCATGATCGAACAAAGCACATCAATACAAAGTACCATCTCATTCGACATCATGTTCAGGCCAAGACCATCCATCTACATCATTGTTCCACAAACGAGCAAACTGCCGACATCTTCACCAAAGCACTTGGAAGAGAGAAGTTTGAAAAGTTCAGATCGATGCTTGGACTCACCAACATCCCTTCGGATTAAAGGGGGGAATGTTGACACCTAATCCTATGGATGGGTGTGCACATTTATTTTTGTATATTATTTGTTATTAGGAAATAAGGAAGGCCAAGAGTCATTGGGAGCTGAATCCCAATAGCCTCACCTCCCATCTATAAGAGCATGTACATTCTTCAGCTAATACACATTGCAGATTTGAGGAGTTACCTCCTGGTTTGACAGTATCATTTGATGAATATATAAGAAATAACTTGATTGGACACAATCCATAAATGTAGAATAAGTTATAGTGTTGAAGAACCAAAAGAATATGATGCAATTGCTATTCTTGGTACAATGCACTCTAGCATCTATTATGCTTCCAACCGAGATTTCTTTGGTAGGACTTGCTAATATGGATTAGGAAAGTGACCTTAATGAGAGGAAATCCATAGTTATGTTTTTTTTTCATCTTGGATAATAATATTACTTTTTGGTTTTTCTTTTCATCTTGGATAAAAATATTACTTTTTGGTGATACAAAGTGCAGAGAAACAAAGGAAACAATGGGGATTCAAAACTTTTTATTCAAGTTAGAATTTACCTAAAATTTTAGAACACTTATATTTTTTGATAATAAAAGTAACCTTGCAAAAATAAAAAAAATGAAACATATTGAGATTGATATTTATGTGAGATATTTTTCAAGATTAAGTTTTTGAATTACAATATTGTCATAGGTGATGAAAAAATGGTTAATATTTTCACTAAAACTATAGCTAAAACTAAATATTTGAAGCTACTAGGTCTCATGCTAGTAGGTAGAAATTGAGGAAGAATTGTTTGCATAATGTCCTCTTTCCTTTGTTTTCTACTATATTCTCTCTATTATTTTTAGAGAGGGAATGCTAGGGAATGTGAAAATTGATTATTATTATTATAAGTTTCTAGTTAAAATTAGATATATAAATGATTGATTTATTTACTATTACTTTTATTATTTATATTCTAGGGAATATGTTTGTAATTTTATTTCATTTTAAATCTAACTAAACAAATTAAGGGAATTCCCCATATACTAAGCATGGACTAAAGAAAAAATATATATATTTTTAAGATGTGATAAAAATAAGTTATTTTACCATTTTTCCCACCTTTTATCATACTTATTGTTTTTGGCCCAATGTTACTATTACTAATAAATTTTTTCTTCTATGTGGCTCAGTCCTATCTTTAAAGAAAAATAAATGAGGATCTCATATAGATGTAGCAAATGCAATAGCAAACTATAAAAGAGAAAAAAATTTAAAATCATTTCTTTTTAACAATTTTAATGAACCTTATTGTTTCTTAAAATGTTAATATATAATATTCAAATATATATTTACAATATTTAATTATGCCAAGCATGCACTAAAGGAAAAAATAAATTAACACAAAATTAAGTGATAAAAATTACTTATTTTCCCTTTTTTCTCACTGCTTACCATGCTTCTTGTTTTTGCCCTAATGTTACTATTACTAATAAATTATTGTTTGTATGTGAATCAGTCATACCTCTATAGAAAAATAAATGAGGATCTGAGATTGATAATTATTTTTATAAATAAAAAATGGAGTGTTATCAAAATTTATGAACAAGAAAATAGGCAACATGGGAGTCCACTTATGATAAAAGTGTTACAAATCAATGAAGTAGTATCATTTGATGAATATAGAAGAAATAACTTGATTGGAGACAAGCCATAAATGTATAATATGATATAGTGTTGAAGAACCAAAAGAATATGATGCAATTGCTAAAAGAATTTTGTTGTCCATTCTTGGTACAATGCACCCATATTTCTTTGGCAGGACTTGCTAATATGGATTGGGGAAGTGATGTTAATGAGAGGAAATCCATAGTTAGGTTTGTTTTTCATCTTGGATGATAATATTACTTTTTGGTGATACAAAGTGCAGAGAAACAAAGGAAACAATGCATATTCAAAACTTTTTATTCAAGTTAGGATTTACCTAAAATTTTACAACAATTATATTTTATGATAATAAAAGTAATCTTGCAAAAATAAAAAATGAAACATATTGCTATTGATGCTTATGTGAGATATTTTTCAAGCTTAAGTTTTTGAATTACAATATTGTCATAGGTGATGAAAAAATGGTTAATATTTTCACTAAAAATACAGCTAAAACAAAATATTTGAAGCTACTAGGTTTCATGCTAGTAGGTAGATATTGAGGAAGAAGTGTATGCATAATGTCCTTTTTCCTTTGTTTTCTAGTATATTCTCTCTATAAATTTTAGAGAAGGAATGCTTGGCAATGTGAAAATTGATTATGATTATAAGTTTCTAGTTAAAAATTAGATATATAAATTATTGATTTATTTAAGATTACTTTTATTATATATATTCTAAGGAATATCTTTGTAATTTTATTTAATTTGAAAACTAACTAACAAAATTAAGGGAATTCCCCATATACCAAGCATGCACTAAAGAAAAAATATTTTTTTAACAGGTGATAAAAATCACTTATTTTCCCTTTTTTCCCACCTATTACCATACTTCTTGTTTTTGGCATGATGTTACTATTACTAATCAATTGTTGTTTGTATGTGGCTCAGTCCTACCTCTATAGAAAAATAAATGAAGATGTCATATAGAAGAAGAAAATGCAGTAGCAAACTATAAAGGGGAGAAATATATCTTTATAATATTTAAATATTCCAAGCATGCACTAAGACAAAAAAAATTAAGATAACTTTCTACCATTTCTTTCTAAGAATATTAATAAATCTTACTGTTCATTTTCTTTTTAAATAAGATTCTCTTCTTTTTGTATTGAATTGTTTTGTGAGGAAATCCTCTCTATATTCCAACATTGTCCCCTATCCAACACATCTATCGACTTAATAATATAACGTTCTGTCTTTTCTTATTGGGGTTGGGGAACGAGGTGGTGGGATGGGATATAGAGGGAACTTTAGCTTATGTCTTTGAAAAATGGCAGGAAAAGTTGAATGTTCATGTCTATCATTCTCCTCTTCTTTTTTTGGGATGGAAATGATTGAAGGAACAGAAGCACGCCGAGACACTAAACTATTAACACTAAGAGTACTTTCAGTATTATCACAAATTACCCCATCATTCTTGGGAACAGTTTGTCGAAGATAAAACAGCATATACACGTTTTGTTGTTCTCTCAAAACGTCTTCTAGTGTTGCAGGGGACACCTTTTGGTCGTCACATTTAAACCAACAGTTATCCGCATTTTTCACATATGCATAATAATGCCCAGACAACATTCTAATGCCACAGTGAACAATAATAGCGTACAAGCTATAGGCATACTGTTCACCTTGTTGTGGAGAAGTTAAATATTGACTTATTGAGAGAGATTCTAGAAACGATACGAAGTTAAAAATCTTCTTGGACTTCCAAAAATTAGTCATGTCGACCCAGAATCTCTGCAGTGTGAGTAGAAGAACATTGGGAGGCTTCGAAATGGAGCGCTCAATACAAATTGGTGAGGTACCCTTACACTTGTCGCATGGAGTGGAGCTCTTTAGGTATTCTTTAGTGAAGTATATGCTTATGCTTTCACTTAGATTGATAACGACATCAGGTGCAGTTAATGAGCCGTCAGGTTGGGAAAGCGGAAGAGGGAAATAGTTCGCTATCTCGTCTGAATGCGGCGAATTTCCACACTGACCGCACCGTTTAATATTTTTCTGCACTGATTCAAACATCTTATTCAAAATTTTGGTGTTCGGCGAATTGTTGGATTTGTGACACTCCTCGCATGCATTTATAACACAATCAAGAAATTCTTGGGCATCTGTTTGTTCATGCGGGCTCAAGTAATTTGCAAAGCTTTTCAGATTTGAGGTTATTGGCTCTGCCACCTCACTCTCTACTGTAGCCAGGCTTAGCGACCTGACGATTCTGTCTTCCAAAAGACACATGGGGCATTCTGCTTTATTATCAGATTTAGTGCACATAGATAAATGTTTCCTCTGCAAACAATAATTTGCCAATGGAGAAGTGTAGGTGAGACATTGTAAGACGTTGTTAATATAGCACGACATTGAAGCATTGAATAGTCCTAGTGGTTGTTTCTGTCCACGATTTCTCAAGCGCGTCCTTATTCCTATGTTCCAATTTAGCTCCATCTCCATCGGGGGGAAGCAAGAATATATATACACTGGGATCCGACACTAGACATTTTTTTAAGACAAAATAAATCTTTTGTCTTAAAAAGTTATTTTTTATTTCAGTTATTTTATATTAAAATTTAGTATTAATTGAATTGTCTTAAAGATAAAATTTAAGATAAAAATAGTGTAAGACAAAACTTTATATTTAAGACAAAAATGATTTGAAACAAAAATATTTAGGACAAAAACAATTTGAGACGAAAAAAATTAAGACAAAAAAAATTAATACAAAATTAGTTTAAGACAAAACTTTATATTTAAGACAAAAACAGTTTGAGACAAAAACATTTTAAGACAAAACTTTATATTTAAGACAAAAGCACTTTGAAAGAAAAAAAAATTAAGACAAAAGCAATTTGAGACAAAAATATTTAAGACAAAATTTTTTATTTAAGACAAAAGCACTTTGAGACAAAACTTATATTTAAGACAATGGCGACTTAAGACAATGACAATTAAGAGGAAACTCATTTAAGACAGTTAGCAATTAAGACAAAATCATTAGCATTAAGAAGTTTGCATTGAAATATCCATGAGTGGATAGTGAATAATTATATTTTTTATTTTTAAAAATAGCTTTTCAAACCACATGAAATTTGATCATGTCATGATATTTATTTCTTTTATATTATATTTTTCTTTTTTCATTAAAACCACATTCTAAAAATATAATAAAAAATAGATAAAAAAATATTAATTTTTGGTTGGCGACTCAAGGGGATTTGAACTTTGAATCTCATGTTTTAACATAATATAACTTCATAACAAAGTGATTGTCAATTGAGTTACATTCCATGAACTAAAATTGTTTATTTTTTTAAATATGTGCAAAATTTTAAACTAGCAATTGCACCAGAGGTTGCAACGGAAACACTATAAGGCATGAAATAGTGAAGAATCTTAACATATAAGAAATCATTGAATGATAAAAATTAGTAAACAAAACACCATTCAAAAAAATATTCAATGAAGTAGGCTCATTAGGTACAAGGGATGAAAATTTCATTTTCAAATAGTAAATTGGCATTTGACATTCACCTATGAAACATCAGATTATTCGAAAAATGTTATGGGTACAATAACATAAATAGATTGTTGGGGGTATAGAAATGATGCAGTTGAGTGAGTTGTTGAGGAAGTATTGCTTAATGAAGGAGAATGCAGTGGTCCTTGAGGGAGACAAGTTGTCAGCTTCATGAGTAGGGGTTGTTGTTAGCTTAGATTTTGCGAGTTTCCTTTTTTTTGGGTGTGCCACAACCTTGATCTTGCTGATAATTCATCAACTGGCTACTAATTGAATGCCTCCTCAGAGAGCTTATCTACTAGTTGATTGAGCTCATGATAAATGTGGGTGAAGGATGACCATTCTAGCTCTTGAATGTGCGACCAATTTTGAGACATCACGGATTGAAGCCACACATTTTACTTATAAAACTTGCATTAGACCGGTCAACAACTATTTGAGATTCCAGTCTCTTGCAAACTCTTCAAATTACCACAAGCACTTTCCAACTAAAGAACAACAAACAATGATGATAACTTGACCTTTAAATTGGAACCAGGAGCCTGAGTATAGTTGATATGAATGAATTGAAATGAATTTATATACAAAACACAGTGAAGAGCAAAAATAATCAACATATAAGGAGAAACATAATTTTTTAATGAGATCACCTGGAGATTCTCTGATAATTTGAGTGGGATTTCCTTCAAAATTCCTGCAAGGTATGTTTCTGGTTAGATGTACGAAAAAACATGAGACATTATAGCTACGTAACTTGATCTTGCAGGAAAAATGAATTACTTCACCCAGAAAACTTTATTATGAATACCATTTTCATGTGATCTCAAGATGTGGGTAAAATGCATTATATAAGAAAATAAAAATGTTCATGAAATTCCCATGAAAGTGAGTGCATCAATTGATTTTAAGTTTTTTGTTCCATGTTGGTCTCTCTACTGTAGAGTTGTGGGATAGTTGTATCATGTGACTAAACTACATTCAATAAATAATCTTGCACTTAACCTGATATTTGAGTGGTGCATTTTTATGTGCAATTGTATGGTCTGCGATCTCCTAATTGTGAACTATGTATAACATATCTAATTGGATGTCAGCCAAATTTTTCCATAGGTATAACATACCCAATTTTCACCCTCTGAGGGTTGTCTTACCCATGATCATACACAAATTATGATGACAACTATAATCAGGCCACTTGCAATGCTTCTTCTAAAGTTTAAAGGAAACACCTCCTTGAAGAAAAAATAAATAAATAAAACAAGGAAAAATGTTTTAACAATTTAGTTAGAAAACAACTAACAACCCTCTTGAGGTGGAAAATTCCAGCCCAATTGAAAGAAGCGAGAAAACTCAAGGTATTACAGAGATAAATCGGGACAATTGTGCAACTTTTTCAAGGATGCAACAAGAACTTCTTCTGTACATAATAAGAAATTATTTGCAAACGAGAAGATACCACAGTGGGCATGCACAAGAAGAAGAACGAAAGAAATCAAATTCAATAAAGGAAGCACAACCACCACTCCAAAGTTTCTTCTCTAAAACACACACAACCATAATAAATCCCACTGAAGCTTACAAATTTATCACGCCCTAATTAACTTACTAACAAATTCAAGAAGCCAACGTGCTACAATTTATTGAGTCGCCCCCAAATCAATTAGTAATTATTGCATGAATGTACATTTGTTTGTAATTTTATTTAAAAAGTTGAAATTCTCTCAGGAGGGTATAGAATATATCCAAGAGTTAAAAAATTGAAAATTTTCCTACCTCCACAAGGTATCATCACACCCAGATAGGTGACAACATACAAGTCTAAATATTCTACCTCTAAGTCTCAGTGGCACTTAAACATGTCAATAACATACTTGCAACAATTCTTAAGGAGTTTTGTCTATTGGCTAAAGAGATGTACATCGATCCATCCAAAAATAAACATCTCAATCAATCCAACACAATAAATTGTGTTAGATAGTTCATCATGTTATTTAAAATATTACAATATGGTCTTATATTAGCTCACATATTCCTTGAATATTTGAAATCCAAACTGCCTTAGCACAGTAGACCAGAAAGATTTGTACTCTAAAAGACAAAAAAAAGACAAAAAAAGACAACAAACTAAAATAGGAACTTTAACTCTAATCCAGACACTTCATTCTTAGCAACATGATATCTAATAAAGATGATACGTGGAAAAGAAGGCTTCATATATTGTCTATCACATGTCAAACCGAGTGAAAAAATACATGCATAGAACACATAAGAAATAGGGTTCATAGATTGACTTGTATTATATGGTTTCAAACCCTTCTTGTCTCCTTCAAGGGGATTTCTTGAGGTCTTCAAAAAGACTTCCTTTTGCTAACCAAATGGATTGTTTCTTTCACACATGTATGGAAATGTACTTTCCAAATCATATTTTAATAGATTCATAAGGTGATATTATTGGTATTAACTACACCTTATTTGGAGACGTCATTTTTATTGTAGGGGTTGGTACCTTTCAATTGTATGTGGTTGGTGATGTGAAGACTACTCAACCTCCAGTAAAGATTCATACTAACTCTAACAAGCTTATGGATGTTTCTTTACAAAGGGAGATGCCTCTAAACTTAACTCATTGGATTCTTTGTTTTTTCATGCTAATTATTGTTCTCAACTTTCCTTCTCCAAGGGGTTGAGACTATTTGCTTCATTTATTTTACATGGCCCAGTGAAAGAAGAAGAATGGAGATTGTCTCCACATCTTTTCCATTTTTCTAAGTTACAAATAAAAAGAGTCAAATTCTATAGCCAATAGTCTAATAGCCTCTTGATACACCTTTAGTCAGCTATCCATAGCTCTCACCTATCACTGTAGCTCATTGAAATGATATCTAATAGCTCCAAGACACCATTATAAATGGACTAGTTGTGAAGTTGTTGTTAAATTATTGCCTCCAAATGTTCAATTATCATGAATTTTGGGGGAGGGGGATCTTTTGGTGTATTGAACGGGGCAAGGGGACATAAGGGTAGCATGGATGGGTAGAAGTGAGAGGTTTGAGCATGGTTTACTGAGATATATAATCCTAACATTAGAGAATGAGAAGGAGCCTTAGGGCCTTATGGCATAGGGGCTAGGGGACCTATAGGTAAGGCAATGAGAGAAATTGATAGGGGAAACCCCAATAGTTTTGACACGGGGATTAGGGGCCACATTATCACAACCCATATGCACTTAACCCCTAACCACTAAAATACCTATCCCTTTAACCCCAAAGCCATATTCCCTTAACCCCTACACCCATAACTCATAAAAAATTAACCCCTTGATCCCTTAAACCCAAAGCCACTAACCCCTAGCCCTAACTTAGAATCCTTGAACCCCATATACCCTAATCCCATATCCTCTTAAACCTTGACCCTTAAACCATAACCCCTAACCCCTAAACTCATTAACCCCTAACCCCTTAACTCGCTGACACCATCACTTTAAGGACTGATACCATCAGGTGTGTGCGTTAACATGGATGGAACGCTAACTACATGTTGTATATATTGTAATTTAAATGAATAATCTCTTTTGGAAAAGGCTCCACTCATGATGCCATTTCGCAAATTCTAGCACTCACCAATTGTGGTCGAATTTTAAGGTGCCATGTTCTCGTAATGGTAAACCTACCTATCAATCTCTTTAAATGCACACAACACACATGTTGGCTTGATATCGTGTTTTTTGTGGGGAAAATGTTGTTGCATTGGGTTGATGCTGATTTGAAAGGTAGATTTATAAAGGTTCTACATAGTATGGATATAAAAAATATGTCGGGTTATCCATAAATTTCCTGAGAGAAACTCCCCAACACAACAAGTAGAATAATTTTTGCAGCCAAAGATATTAACTGTTGCTAGTTGTTTTTCAGAACTAGTACAAATTATAGACAATCCAAAATGCCTCATTTTTGGACTATCAATATAGTATTCATTTAGATAGACACAAGAATAGTTTAATAACAGATACCTAACACAATCTCAATGAAATAATATGAGTAGAGAGAGCCACGGTTATATATCTTGTTTAGTGTGATAGCTAGGGCATCAATTTATTTGAAATTCCACCATCAGTATTTGTTCAAAATTGGAGGATTCCTAGAGCTCTAATCTAGCCTAGGAAGGGGTGCTTGCTTAAGAGCCTTTTGCTATTTTTACACACCTTATCCTTTATTATTTCAGTCTCTAGGTATCATACTATTTTAGAGAAAATAAACCTTTATTCCCACACCTTGTACATGAGCCTCTTCTTGGAAACTCCTCATGATGCAATTCAACCTAGCCATATAAGCAAGGTTGCATTTCTTCATGAAGTCGAGTTAGACCTAGTTTCATCCACACATGCCAATTATTATAATGAAAAAGGTAAATTTTGAGAGGTGTCGTAGTCAAAACAAATTATTATTTGCAGATTTCGTGTTTCAACCCCTTGAAATACAGGGATAAGGCCAAAATCACCACCATTTACAGGGATTTTGATAGGGCTAGCCTCGCCTCCATTTTCATGGTTTTTTAGGCTCTTTTTCATGCCTCTGGACTCGTTGCATCTAACAAATTGTGGAGCATAATATTCTAGTTGGAGCCAATTCATAAAACTGGAGGCAAAGGAACTCTAGGAGGAACCCCCTAAACCTTTAAACCAGCCCTAACTCATTTAACCCCATAAAACCTAAACCTCTAACCCCTTAAACCCTAATTCCCAACCCCTAACCCATTTAACCCTCTAAACCTCTAACCCCTTAAACCCTAGTTCCCAACCCCTAACCCATTTAACCCCCTATACCCCTAAACCCGTAACCCATTTAACCCCCTGAACCCTAAACCTCTAAACCCTTAACCCCTAACCCCTTAAACATTAATTCCCAACCCCTAACCCATTTAACCCCCTAAACCTCTAAACCCCTAACACATTTAAGCCCCTAAACACCTAACCCATTTAACCCCCTAAACCCTTAACCCTAACCCATTAAACGCTAATTCCCAACCCCCTAAACCCTAACCTCGTTAACCCCTAACCCATAAAATCCTTAACTGCTAAATCCCCTAACCCCCTAAACATCTAAACCCATAACCCATTTAACCCCCTCAACCCTAAACCTCTAAAACCTTAACCCCTAACCCCTTAAACCTTAATTCCCAACCCCTAACAAATTCAACACCCTAAACCCCTAAAAACCTAACCCATTTAACCCCATTAACCCCTAACCCTTTAAAATCCTTAACTGCTAAAACCCCTAACCCCTTAAACCTCTAAACCGGCCCTAACCCATTTAACCCCCTAAAACCTAAACCTCTGACCCCTTAAACCCTAATTCCCAGCCCCTTACCCATTTAACCCCCTAAACCTTTAACCCCTTACACCCTAATTCCCAACCCCTAACCCATTTAACCCCCTATACCCCTAAACCCATAACCCATTTAACCTCCTAGACCCTAAACCTCTAAACCCTTAACCCCTAACCCCTTAAACATTAATTCCCAACCCCTAACCCATTTAACCCCCTAAACCCTTACCCCTAACCCATTAAACCCTTACCCCTAAAAATTTGTAAATTTTCATCATCCTCATGAGAACTTTCTCCAACCATTTTCTTAATCTCCTCCAACTTAGTGATTTTTTGTTGTTCAATGTTTAGCCTCTAGAACTTAGATATAAATATCACCTTTATTTCGTCTAAGGCCTTAGCTACACCCTAGGAGGGTTTCCAGGATGGACTTCGGTTGTTTTGTCTATGGCACAGAGTAGGGTTTCTAGGTATACAACTGTGATCTATTCAGAGAAATATTTAGAAGGGAATTCAACAATGGCGGTATTGGTGTTGTGGAGATGTTATTTTGATGTAATATTTTGACCCTCGTGGGCAGGGTTTCGAATCCTCAGTACCCGCCCAATAAGATCATGATCTGGGATGATCATTAGAGCTGTTGTATTAGGGAATTGTCCTTCAAGTCCGAGGTTCGAGTCGTGAAGCTAAGACAGGATGGATTGTGGTGGTGTTGGAGCACAAGATTTGTGTACAATTTCATGGATTTGAGGTTGGTGCACCATATTGAGATGATGGCAAACCCCAAGGGTTTGTGTGTTGTTTCTCATGCTCCCAATAGCTTCGTGTTGGCCTGTTCAGGCTTGCAACATGGGAAAATGAGAGTCAAGCGCTATGGTCTCAAGAGAACCAGATTTGTAACTTCCCATGACTCTCGCATCGCTTTCTTTTCACTCATCTTGATAGAAACCTCCTTGCGACTGCTAGTACAAAGGGGACTCTTATTAGGATCTTCAACATCCTAGATGCCACTCAATTGCAAGAGGTAATATCAATGTATCAATAGATACTAATGTATCCTCGTAGGCAACCTCCTTTAACAATAGTAATACCCATGTCCTTTACCTAGAAAGAACTCCTTACATAATTCTCTCTTAGATCCTACCAACCATGAATTTTTTTAGTAAAATGGATGTTCAACCTACAAGATTCTATCGTCATGGCCTAATACAATACATCCCTCTATGTCACCCACAATTATTGCATTAATGGTACACTATTAAATAGCAACAAAATTTGAATGGATAATTCTTTGTGTTGAGTTTCATGGATAATATAAGAGAGTTTGTTGATCAAGTTTTGCAATTTTTCATCATACTCCTAAGAACTTTCTCCAACCATTTTCTTAATATCCTTCAACTTAGTCATTTTTTGTTGTTCAATGTTAGCCTCTAGAACTTAGCTATAAATACCACCTTTAATTCGTCCAAGGCCTTAGCTACACCCTAGGTATAAATCTATATGAACTTCATGCACCATTAGAGAAGCTTCCCCCACAATGTGGTTAGGAACTTTATCAACTTTGAAACTAGCACTACAATCCTTTTCACCCTCTAGATGAATCCACATAAGAACCAATGTGGGTTTTCATCACCATTAACTTTCATAAAGTTCTTGGAACTACTATAACCATATCGTTGGTTGGATTGTTCACCAAGATAAAACCTTATAGACATGTTTGAATAATTAGGCCTACTCCCCCACTTGAACTAAAATTCAAACATAACATATGCCACTTCCACTTGTATTCCCATCTTCCTTTTTTTTTCACTACTACTATATCCCAAACTACTAAGAAAATGTGCTTTCAATTCAAAGTAGAATAAAAATTTGGGATTACCTCTAGGCTTTTAAAATAATTAGGGTGGTTGGTTTGGATTGGATCCACTTTTCTTAGGCTATTTTATGTCTACTACTTGACCTTCCTATAGCTCAAACAATTAGAACACATTACTAAGTGTTTCTTCGTCTTCTTTCTTTGTGATGATATCTCTTTCCACAAGCTAATCAATATATTACAAACTAAGACTTCCTTTTGGACAATCGTGATCCATCTAACTGAACATGCTCACCTCCTTGAGCCATCACTTCTTTTTTCTCTTCCAAATTTCTTGACATATTCTCCCCACCTATTCTTCTCTCCAAGCTCTTTCCAATTATTAAATCCCCCTATTTGAACAAGTTTTTGGTATTCTCTTGACACCTTTGAAACCTTTTGAACTCTTTTAGTTGTGCCTCTATGTTTCCATCCTCACCAATACTCATTTTCATTATCATAGTATTGTGATGAATCTCCTTCATTCTATTCATCCACTACTTCTTAATTAATGTATTTTGATTTAAATCCTATTTTCCCCTCTTTAATGCATGTGTTTCCTCAATGGCACCTTATTCCCTTAGTTATTCAATATGATTTAATCCATTATAGGTCACCTCCAGGCATTGACACTTACACTTCCATGGTTGGAGAACTAAAAGACACATAATCCTCTTCCACCAAAAAATTATTTATCCATGTCAGGATCTCCTTAACCAACCTTTTATAAGCTCATTTCTTCAACTACTCCTCTTCTCTTCATTTTAAAGAACTAGTTCAGCTCTACTACAATCTCAATATTCTAACTCTATATGGTAATTAACCCAAAAATATTTTTCTCTTGAGACATTTTGATTGAACTACTACAGCAAAACCAAATTATGGGTTCCAAGCCTCTGCCATGGGCGACAAATCAAGATCATCCACGTTTTCCACTTATGTTATGATAGCTTCATTAGGCGAGGGTTTTTCCTTATCTTCCATATTATATAGGAGACTTAGGGTACAACTATATTTTACATATTAATCAATGTTATGCCAATGCTAAGTTATGTAACTTTCAAAACCCTAATTTGTAGACTATCTTGATTGTTGATCTTTGTTGTGATATATCTCTAAAACTTGTGCCCTCCTAAATTTGAAATTCCCTTATTTTCCCCTTCATCAATCTTGTGATTGTCGATTTGATGTCAATTTTATATTGATTAACTTATTTTTAATGGGCATATACTGAAAACACTACTACAAAAAAGACATTCAGGGGTGGTTTAGGCTTGCGAAAGTCTTGTCAAAATCGTCTCTAAAATTCTTTTAGGGATTTAGTGGAGGTTTTTGAAAACTCCTTGGAGAGTCATGAATTTTGTTTTTTGTTTTTGGGGAGCACTATATACATCTAATATAAGGCAATATCACATATTTATTTTGCAACATCTCACCATCACTTACAAGATCAAATCAATAAACATCAATTGTCACTAGATTCATCTAATTCAAAAAGTCTAGTATACTTCTTTTGCACCATTTACAAAATCAAACACAAATATATAAACTGCATATATGAAATAACAATGCTCAAATAATAAAAAACTATAATTTTTCTTACTTATAATATATTTATGCATAAATTTTATCATACCAAATAATAATTTTGTTATATATCAATAATGCTAAAAAAATTCATTCCAAACACTAACAAAAACATACGAGTCCAATATAAATCCACTTAACCTTCCATATAGACCCATAGTGACAATTAATGACAATAGTATTATTTTAATAGCCAAGAAATTGCTATCCCTCATGCAAGTGAATATGACAAGAGGACTCTTGAATAATGTATATCCAATGTTGATATTTGATTATTATTACATTTGATGCTGATATTCAATGATATTGGATTATTATCACATTTGATATTTGAGATTATTGAACAGACAACTACTATACAATGATATTAATTATTAATTAAAAAGAATAAAGCTTGAATTATCACAAGATGAAAGATGTTTGTATATTAATTTTGTGTTTGGGTTGGGTTATTTTATTTTTCTTTGAAGGTGATAATAGGATTTTTTCACCGCCCAACAATAGGACCACCTTTGCTTGACCCATCTATCGATCCCAAAATTTGTTAGTCTGGGACCAAAGACTGCCAGCGAATAATACTCATTGTTCCAGCTATCGTTCAACCAGGATTTCGACTGTTTTTCCTGTGGCTTAGAGTAGGGTTTCTAGGTTGGATTGCCATTGTTTTTCCTGTGGCACAAAGTAGAGTTTCTAGAATGGACTTCAGCTTTTTTGTCTGTGGCATAGAGCAGGGTTTCAGGTTTATAATTGTGGCCTCAAGAGAACCAGATTCATAACTGCCAATGACTCTCGCATCGCCTGCCTTCTCTGTAGCACCAAAGGCTTTCATAGGATTAAAGAATGAGAGGGTCATCGTTTCGGCCACTGCGTCTGCATTTGAAAGCTGTTGCAGGAAATAAAAAATCAAGGGAACACCATGGGTTTCTAGCCGGGCGGTTACTTCAGTTGCAGTCTATACGAAATCGAAAGAAAACCTAGTGGAAATGCTCGAAGATGAGATTCACTGTGCACCTGAATCAGACCCTCCCACCGAGGTAAAGTAAAAAAAAAATCCCTAAGATCTTATGATCTTTCTCTGAAGAGTTGCATATAGTCATGATTCCTTTGTATTGAATGTGTTTACAGGATCCTAAACCCCCGGGCACCATGCCCTGGGAGATCGAAGATATGCTGGGCAATCAGGCTGTTATTTTGCGGAAGAAACATGGTAACGAGGATATAAAAGTTGAAGTTATGCCAGGGGACATGCGTGATGAGGAGGAGGAAGAAGATAGCGACAGGGATATCTCTTCTGTTGAACCCCATGTTTATCTAACAGTCACTATTTCTAAAGGAGAAGGTCCTTTCCTCGAGTTTATTTGCACTGGGTATGCCAAAAAGGTTTCAATCGATGCAATGGCCTTCAAACACCCACAGAAAAATATAGCAGATGAAGGAGATCGAATTCTGGATGATGGACCTTACTTCAAGTGAGTATCATGATGCCTTATCTCTCTTTCTATTTTTAATTTTTTTTTTCTGTCACTCTAGTCTTCTCAGGGTTAAAGGGTCTTTAGGGGTAGGCTATCAAATTTCTCTGGGTCTAGTGGTTTGGATTTTCAAGTTTTCTAGGATTCTACAGGGCTTGAGGGGTTTGAATTTTTAGGCTTCTAGGGTTTAGAGCTTTGGAACTTTAGGCTTTTGAGGGTTTTAAATATATACAGGTTTAGTTTATATATTGGAACTTATTGATTGGATTGGATCTTATGTTTACTGGGTTGTAGCGATTTGGATGAGAGTTTACAGAAGGCCCTTCATAAATACCTAGAAGTAAGAGGCATCAAGCCCTTTCTAACAAATTAACTGAGCGAATATATGATAAACAAGGAGAGGAAGGAAAATATCAATTTGTTGAAAACTGTTTTTACGAAGAAAAAAAAACACTTGCTTGAATATGCAAGCTTCCAACTTCTGTTCGATAATCTATTCATGATTTCATCCATAACAACAAAAAATTTAGAAGAAGACCCCATATACAATATCTAAACCATAACAGTTTGCAAAGAAGATTATATCCAATTTTCCTTTGAAGTTGTTAAAGACCAATGACAGATCAGGTCGAGAACAACCACGTAAAATTTTCATGTATAGGTGTCTACAGCACAGACTCCATACAGAATGAGGCACACGGAACATTCACTTTGTCTAGTTGCACCATTAATACCGTTTATCTTCCAATGTAGTTCCTTGATCATATAATTGATTTCATAATTGTGACTTTTAAACAAAAACCTTCAGAATGTATGGATAACCCCAACTCAAAAAACAATTTCTAACTGGCTGGTCATTGAGAGGACACCCTAACAAGCTGTCTTGTCAATGACAAGTCAGTATTTGCCAGACATGTACATGATGATA
Source organism: Pinus albicaulis (assembly GCA_034641835.2). NCBI lineage: Eukaryota > Viridiplantae > Streptophyta > Pinopsida > Pinales > Pinaceae > Pinus > Pinus albicaulis. The sequence continues at coordinate 1,656,514,370 of CM076580.1, read as the reverse complement.
ACATGGTGGGAAGTTTTAAATTAATAGAAAGACATCTGCTTATAATCGCAAAATGTGTTCTGTCTATATAACAGAGGATTCCATAAATTCATGAGCGTGCTTGGGCCTCAGCAAGTGAAATGGCCAATGCTAGCATCATCTGCTCTTCAAAACTCTCGGGGACCCCATAAGGCTGTGCATTAAAGGAAGGTGGATCAACATAATTTTCAGTATTGTGAGGAACTTCAGGTGCTTCCCAGGGTAAGTCTGAAGCTGAGGGTACACTACTTGAAAAACTAGTCCCAACTTCAACTACTCCAGAACTATGATCAACTACCCAATCAGACATTGAGCCTTGAATTCCTTCTCTTATACATGGAGAAAAAGCATGTCCACTTTCAGGTGAAACCTATATCCAACTGTCTGGTGCATGGGCCTTAGCTCTGTCACCACCTCCTATATCCACACTGTTTTTATCCTCTTCTGTGCATAACTGTTGTTGCTGCTCTTTTGTCTCTCAGTTTCCATGCCCTCTTTCCTATATATTAGAGATTGATAATTATTGCTCACTGTTTGGGTTATGATATATAACCTCCTATCCCTCTATGCCACCACTTCCAGCAGGGTCTCTGCAACTTTGATGATTTTGAGAGCTTTGCCTTGCAGATGTTTAATCACTATTTAGTACTTGTATTCCAGCTAATGTTGCAATTGCACAAGCAAGGTCCCCTATCACAGAGCTACTTGGCACAACCTCTCTTGAATCAGTTGATGTTGGACGTGACATAGTAGACTCAGAACTATCCCTCAACCTATATGTTTGACCAAGTCTAGACAAAAGAATGTTTTCCAAGGAAAAAGAAGAGGGTCCCGAGATTCTATGTGCAACATGCTCCTAGATAGAGAGTTAAATAGCTTCCATAACCATTATGTCCTCTAGGTCCAAGTCAAATTAATCGTCCCTGTTGTATCGACCAGGCAAAGGTTTGGACCTTGTATCAGCAACCCCAGATGAACCATGAGTTGAATGAATCCCATTTAGATCTAACGAGGAACCATGAGTGGCATTGACCCCATTAGTATCTGATATTGCATTGCAAACAGGAAGATCATGTCTGTCAACTTCTTTAGAAGGTAGTGTCAGTCCAGCATGCATAGTCTCTTGTCTTCTATGCATTCTCTGCTCCTCGGCTTGAAGCTCTTGTTGTTGCATCCTTATTTTTGCTTCAACCAATTTTTGCTCTTAAGCTTGTTCAATGCCTTTCTCCTCTTGTGTTTTAGCACCTATATACTCCACAACATAGTTTGACGTTTTGCAAAATGGACATTTTGTAGGGGCAATTATAATTTGGGGGCTTCGTCTGCAAAAAAAATTCTGTACAGATGCCTTTGAGGCAATATCTTGACATATTAAGGCTTCGATAGTAAAGAAAACAAATGGAACACTCGTCAAGATTGACAGTGGATTCCTTTCCTCCAGGATAACAAGGAGCCAATTTGGCATCAAGAATATATTGAAAAGTAGAACGTAATCGACATCTTTGTTTTTGTAGCCTACTATGCATAAGACAAAAGAAGGGCTAATTGTGCATCAGTCAACAAAATTGATTGATCTTGGAGTGCAGAGGAGAATGGCAGAAAGGGTAATTGTTTGGTCAATTTAGTGTGTCCTAAATTGCTGCATTTAATTTGTCAATCCAGGAATCGTAAGCTGATGAAGTGTGGCGCACTATATGTGCAAGATAACCTATTTCTTAACTTTTTGTCGTTTTTGGTTTTCTAAGGTGAAATGGAAATTCTAAGATGAAAACAAGTTTGGTTATGTTTTTTCAAGGAAATGATATCCCCTATAATGATTTACCAACTTGAAACTTTAAAAAGAAATTTGAAATTTACAATGATAAGACTTGAAAGGAAATGAAAATGTGCTGCTGAAATGAAAAGGTGCTGCTAGTCTAATAAATCAAAACAGTGAACTATTGAGCATGAAAACCAAACTATTCTTGCTGCTGACTAAACACAAAAGAAACTATGCTTAAGGAAATTTAAAATTGCAACAAAATAAATCTAAATCAGATTACATCAATTTATCTTCTGATCCTTCATCATTAGTCCAGCTATGATTTTCGGAAGTAATCATAAACAACTTGAGTAACTAATATTTAACTTGCAGAAAGTAAACTAATATCAAACCATACATTCATGATTCAATCCCTCACCATCAGTCCAGCTGTGGCTTTCGGAGGCAACTAAAGATGTCATGTACGATTTAATATATCTAAATTTGCAAAAAAGAAACTAATACTAAACTACACATTTCATAATACAATCCCTCACCATCAGTCCAGCTGTGGCTTTTGGAGGCAACTGAAGATGCTATGAGCAGCTTAATATATCTAAATTTGCAGGAAAGAAAACTAATACTAAACTACACATTTCATAATACAATCCCTCACCATCAGTCCAGCTGTGGCTTTCGGAGGCAACTGAAGATGCTATGAGCAGCTTAATATATCTAAATTTGCAGAAAAGAAACTAATACTAAACTACACATTTCATAATAAAATCCCTCACCATCAGTCCAGCTGTGGCTTTCGGAGGCAACTGAAGATGCTATGAGCAGCTTAATATATTTAAATTTAACTACTAAAGCAAATAAGCAAAACTGAAATGAACAAAGCAATACTGAAATTAAACAGAAACTATGAAAAGCAAATTAGCAGCAGAACAATGTTAGTTTCATGTCATTAGTCAAAAAGCTATGAAAATGCCCGGGCTGCCTATCTATAACCTGAAACAAGAACACTGATCAGTGATTAACAACATAAAACATGAAAGACAGAAGTGAAATGGAAATTATGAAAGTTTATAAACAGAAATGAAGCAAATGCAATGTATAAACATATGAATGGATTATGGCACAATGAGCTTTAAAGAAACGAAATGAGAACTATACACTAATGCACAAAACCTTAGCTGAGCAGGGGCCCTCTACACCAGCCTTGGCAACGATCTTCAAATACGAATTTCGGTTGAAAACAGAGTCTTCTTATATTAAAAAGAAGTCATTACAGAAAGGTGATGTTACGGCACAAGTGCAACGTAATCACATTATAGAGCAGACTAATAAAAGATAACATCGACTAACATCGACTAACTCTATATGTGTATGCAAACGCATTATATATAACAAAAGAAATATAACTGTCTCCTAAATTTCATGCTGGTGGAGAACACGTAGACCATTACGTCCACGGATCTAGGATCATGGCCGTGTTGGAAAGTAAATCTACGAGGAGTGGATGCTTGAATTCGACTAAGGAGCCATGTACAGATGTCGATTTATCCTCCGCAACTTAGAAACGGCCATATGAATCTTTATGTGACACAAAACAGAGTCCTGCCAACATGAGACTCTATGGTTGACTTCCATGTGGACGCCTTTGACCGCGACTTCTTTAGATGAGTTTGCTCGAACCAATAGGACACGAACCATGTCCACATCATTCCTGACCTGCCCATGTGGCTCGTTTTCCTTGTAGACACCTGTAGCGTAGAGTTTCACAAAATAGCTGCGGAAAGTTGCAGCAGCTGCGGAAAGTGGCAAGATTCCGCAGCTGAATGAACAAAATCTAAATCAAATAGCAAACACAAAAATATAATTAAAAACCATGTTAGATGCTCTTTTGCACATGATATTGACAACTTATGAGGTTCAGGTGAGTGAAAAAGGTATAGAAAAGTGTATGGAAAAGATGCAGATTTGAGACTCAACATACCCCCACTGTGAAGGTGTTGCATGCCCTCATGCAACCAAAATTTTGATAATCTTTCTTCAGTTCATGTGCCTTGACACTTCAGCCAGCACATGCAATCCTCTCCTCTTCTTCCTTGGTACTGCCAACATTCTGGGTTTCTTCATTAAGCACCTAAATTTGATATTAACGAGTGCTCTGCTCAACTTCTGGCATTTCCTTTTCAATTTCTTATTCTTCTTCTGCCATATTCCAAAATGTAGCATGGTATTATCATGGATGATTTTGTCCAGTTTGCCTTGTTCTTTCAATGTCTCATTTTCATTTTTGATGTGCCTATTTAAAAGCTCTAGCTCAAAAATTTCCTGTTTTAGTGATTGGACTAAATCATCCTGTAATGTATGAGGCTGAATGGACGAGGTACTTGGACCTGTAGCTGTCTTTTCCAAAGATTCTATATAGTCATATACTTCCTGCTGCTTGGGGTCTATTTCAGGTGTCATTTTTATTGGGCTGTCCCCAAAATGCCGTGAAGGAGAGTTATCTTCAAAATCTGGCTCAGAAGGGCTCACATCAATATCTTGCTGAGAATGGGATGGAGTATGTTCAATGTCTGATTGGGAATGAAATGAACCAGATTCACTAACTGACTGAGATGGACTATGGTTAGCTGGGGACTGTTCAGATGTCTCCTCACCCAAATCAATGAAATGAGGACCCTTAATTTGTGTTTTCCTCAATTTCCCCTTAATTCTGCTGCTTCTTCTCACACGATGTGGTACACTATCCTTTTGTTTTTGTTTTCCTTTCTCTGTCTTCTTGGGTATAGATGATTGTTTTTGAAGATAAACTAATCTTTCAGATAACACTTGATGATCTTATTCTTCAGAAGAAGGAGTTTTATGTACAGCCTCAATAATTTTTCTCTCTTTTGGTGTTATTGGCTTCTTACCCTTGATTTCTTTCTTCTTCCTCTTTGACAGTCTCTCTTCCCTATCAGTTCTTTCAATTGCAGTAGTAGGAGTATTTTGGATTTCATCAATTATTATTTTTCTCCTACTTCTTCTTGCTGTGCTACCTTCAGGAATTCCCTGAGTAGGAGTAATTTGGGTTTCAAAATTTATTCTTTTTCTTCTACTCCTTGTTGTTGAACTACCTTCAGGAATTTCCTGAGGTTCCTCAAAGAAATTTCTAACTAGAAATTGTTCCCATGTGTCTTTATTTTCCTTTAACTCTTTTTCAATCAGAATTTTTACAAGGCCGTGGTGATATAGATGGGGTTCTACATCTCCCAAATGTTTCTGAACAGTCACGGACATTTTCTTCAAACTATTGAATAGAAAATATGGGAGATTGAGAGTTTAATTATCTAGAAAATTCATCAATAACCTGGTATGGTACATGTACATGGACCCAAAACGGCCTTCACATGTAATGAATTTCTGAATAACTAGCAGCAAAGTAGCCCATTCCTCTTTCAATGCATGCACAGGAATTCCTCTTTTAAAAACAATTATGTCCATACCTTGGTTTCGTAAGATTGTTTTCCATGCTTCATCACTGATGCTTTTATTTTTAAACCAACGCTCACCCTCTTGAAGAAATTTCATGGCTATTGCTATAGATGCTTCATTGACCGCAAACTTAAGGTCTCCAATCTCTGCTTCCAAGCCATTAAACGACCTTGCAAATGCTTTCGTAACTTCTTTGTGATAACCTCTAAATTTCTGGATAAACCGCAACCAATTTGCTTTCTTCAATATCTCCTTTACTTGCGGATATCCCTCTATAAACTTAGGTCCTTCCGGCTCTGCTCTTAGCAATTTACCCATTTCTCTTTTCTGCTCTTCACAAATTTGCCTGCGTGAGGGTTCAAATGGAAATAGAACGGTTGAATGCACAGGAACGAGCACAATGACTGTGGGAATGTATCATAAAATGGGAATGAGCACCATAAACGGAATGGAGTGAGACTATGGGTAGATATCCGAGAGTGAGAATGAGCACAATGAACGAAATGGAGTGAGACAGAACAGAGTGGGGTTTCGTAAACACGGCAGAGACACGACAGAGAGATTAACAAAGTATAACACATTCGGCAGCGTTTTGAATTTTGGTGGCTGCACAATAAATATGAGCACGTTTTAACAACGGTTATGGATTTATGCGGTTGTAAGAGTCCGTGGTAAAATCAAATACGTCTCATTGTCGCCGGTGGAATATTGGAACATGAGTGAAAATCGGGAATTTAATGATGGAACCGTTTGTGAATGAATGCGAGAGGATAATATGGAGATCGTGAAAGGTTACGGAATTGTCAATATAATCATTGCACGTAATGGATAGAGCTCATGGTTCAGAACTATATAAAAATTTGTTTTTCAATGCTATTTGAAATAAATTTTATTCATACCTTTGGAATCTTTGCCTTTTCCCTTGGTCTTCAACTAATTGATCTCCATTGGTGTCTTGAATGCTCCATGTCTTCATTTTTGATCCTCTCACCTGCATTTTATTTCATAATTATGGAAATAACGTCTGATTGTACATTCTTTTTGAAAATAGAGTAGTAGCTGCGGAATCTGCTTCTGGCTGCGGAAACTGGAGTCAGCTGCGGAAACAGATGTCAGCTGTGGAAACTGACACAGCTATTACTTGGATGAATGGAAATGAACAGATGACAAATGACCAGATGGAAATGGTCATGAGAAAGATTTTTATTGATGGAATGGAATGAAATGGATAAAATGAAGTGGAATGGAATGGAATGAAATGAAATGAAATGGAATGAAGTGGAATGAAATGGAGTAGGTGGTGACAAAACTTGTGAAATGAAAGAGAGAGATTTTTTTTGGAAAATATAGAGTGTCAGGTGTTCCTGATTTTCACCCTATATTTTCTGTATAAGACTGCCAATCAATGATTGGTTTTCAGGCTTATACCATTTTTTTTATTTTTATTTTTTTTAACTGAAAAGAACAAAAGCTAGGCTGGTGGAGAAGAAGAGTTCTTCTGTACCAGCCTGATTGCAGAACTTTCTTGAAACAATTTGAAAAAATCCTCTTTTGAGAATGGCTTATGATAAATTTTCAATCTATGGCCATTCACAATAAGAGGAGTTTGAAACTCATCAATGGTCTTGATTCTTACCGCTCCATTGCTAAAGATCTTGTCAATTTCATATGGCCCAAGCCAATGAGTCTGAAATTTTCCTTGAAAATCTTTAAACTTGGAATCAAATAACAATGCCCAATCTCCTTCTTGAAACTTCTTTTCTTTGATATATTTTTCATGCCATTTAGCTCTTTGATATTGAACTAGATCAGTTCTTAGAATTTCTTCTTGTCTGATCTCATCTAGCTCATTCAACTGCTCCATTCTATGCTTTTGGGCTTCTAATAAGTCCATCCCCAACTGAACTGCTATCTTGAAGGTCTTGACTTGGAACTCAATGGGGAGCAAGACTTCTTTCCCATAAACAAGTTCATAGGGAGAATGTCCTGTTGTATTTCTCCATGTAGTTCTGTAGGCCCACAAGGCTTCGGGAAGCCTTTCTGCCCAATCTCTTCTATGTAGATGAACAGTTTTGGTGATGATACTTTCGAGAACTTTGTTGGTAGACTCCACTTGACCATTTGCTTGCGGATGGTAAGGAGTAGATCTTCTATGCTTGATATTGTATTCTTCCATCAGCTTCTCCACCAGGTTGGATGTGAATTGGCTTCCTTGATCTGTCACAATTTCTCTTGGAACACCAAAGCAAGTAAAAATATCCTCATAAAGAAAATGAACAACTGAATTTTCAGTAGCAGATACTAATGCTTTGGCTTCTACCCATTTAGTAACATAATCAGTACAAACCAATATATACTTCTTTTGCTTGGATGGTGGATTAATAGGTCCAATGAAATCTAGAGCCCACTTTTCAAAGGGTTCAATGAGTACTTGTGTTTGCAGTGGCATTTCATTTGAAAGGGTAGGTTTCCCTACTCTTTGGCAGCTGTCACACCTTTTTACATATTGTTTTGCATCTTTAAAGAGGGAAGGCCAATAATATCCTAAAGAAAGGATTTTATAGGCCGTCCTTTTGTCTGCAAAGTGTCCGCCGCATGGTTCATCATGACATGCCTTAAGAATATCAGGCATTTCATCTTCCCTGACACATCTTCTGATCACAAGATCTGGCCCTGTTTTAAACAATTCGTTAGAAATCCATGAATATTTTGAACTCTCCCGAATAATTTTTCGTTTTTCACTTGGAAATAAATGTGAAGGTAGTTTCCCTGTAACCAAATAGTTAGCAATATCTGCATACCAAGGAGTCTTAATAGTTACCGCAAACAAGTATTCATCAGGAAACTTATCCTCTACAGGAGAATCTTCTTTAGTATTCTGAATCCTAGACAAGAAATCAGCTACTGTATTTTGTTTTCCTGGTCTATCCAACACAGTAATATTGAATTCTTGCAAAAGTAAAATCCATCTTGTCACTCTGCCATTAGTAACAGGTTTGTTCATTAAATATCTAATTGCAGAATGGTCAATATGAATAAAAGTTTCATAGCCTATTATGTAATGTCTAAACTTATTAATTGCATGAACAACAGCTAAAAACTCTTTTTTAGTCACAATATAGTTCAACTCTGTGGGAGTCAAATTTTTACTGGTGTAATAAATGGCATAAGGAACTAAATCTTTTTGACCCAACACAGCTCCTAGAGCTGTATCTGAAGCATCTGTAGAAATATGAAAAGGGAGTTTCCAATTTGGTCCTCTCAAGATAGGTGCTTCAGATATTCTTGTTTTCAAAGTTTCAAAAGTTGATTGACAATCAGGATCCCATTTAAATTCACAGTCTTTTGTAAGCAATTTGAAGAGTGGAGATGTTATTTTAGTGAAGTTTTCTATAAATCTTCTATAGTAACCAGTAAATCCTAGAAAACTTCTAACATCTCTTTGACAATTTGGAATAGGCAACTTGGAGATGACTTCAACTTTTGATCTATCAACCTTAATCCCATCTCCTGAAATATGATGTCCTAAAACAATCCCTTTAGTAAACATCATAAAGAATTTTTCATGGCTTAATGAAATCTTTGTTTCTTTACATCTTATAAGAAATTTTTCCAAATTTTCTAATGCCTCTTCAAATGAATTACCATCAACTGCAAAATCATCCATATAAACCTCTACACAATCATGGATTAGATCAGAAAAAATTCCTAGTACTGCTCTTTGGAATGTTGCGGGTGCATTACATAACCCAAAAGGAAGCACTCGGTAGGCAAAAGTTCCCCATGGACAAGTAAATGTGGTCTTATCTTGATCTTCGGGTGCTACCTGAATTTGATTATAGCCACTAAAACCATCCAAAAATGAAAAGTACTTTTTACCTGCTAATGTATCTAATACCTAATCAATAAAAGGCAAAGGAAAGTGATCCTTTAAAGTTGCTTTGTTCAATTCCCTGTAATCAATGCATACCCTCCATTTACCATTCTTTTTAGGTACTATAACCAAAGGAGAAACCCATCGGCTATCTGAAATTGGATAAATGAAGTTTACATTGAGTAGTTTTTGGAGCTCTTCTTTCACTATCTCCCCAAGATTTGGATTCATCCTTCTTTGAGGTTGTCTGATTGGTCTACTGTTTTCCTCAATATAGATATGATGGATGCAAGTCTTAGGATCAATACCCTTCATGTCAGTATACTCCCATGCAAATGCAGTAGAATGTTTTTGCAAGATTCGGGTTAGTTCTTCTTGTTGTGACTTCTCCAGATGTTTGTTGATATTCAATGTCTTTTCTGGAAAAATCTCAAAAGCAGAATTACCAAACTCTTCCATAGAGTAGAGAGACATTTGTCTTGATGATAAATATTCTATGTCGGATTCCAACTGAAATTGTGTGGGGTCATATTCTGAAGTTATCTCAAAATTTTCTAATGTGTTCAGAATTTGACTATCCTCACTAATTTCAGAAATGGTAAAGACAGGTTGTATAGTGTTCTCATCATCGACCCATTCATTGTCTCCTATTTCTGTAATTTCTCTTGCAGGAGGATAAAAATTGAATTTCTTTGTCGAATTACCATTAGAAATGTACATGTCTCCAGATCTACAACTAATAAAAGCATCAGCTGTGGCCAGCCAAGGTCTTCCTAAGATAATTGGATGTCCTCCTAGATTACTTTTGGAAGTCAAAATCATAAAGTCTACTGGATATTCCCAAGAATCTAAGGAGACTGAAATATCTTCTAATACACCATCTGGTTTAATAACCGATCGATCTGCAAGTTGCAATAAGGTAGGTGTAAAAAGAAGGTTAGGAAGTTTTAACTGTTCCATAGTCCGTCTACTCATAATGTTGATAGCAGCCCCTAAGTCAATCAATGTGTTTGGAATTTCTATCCCATTTATATGTGTCTTGACAATTGGACTTCCTGGATCTACATACTTCTGCATGGTAATTTTTCCCATCATAATATCCGCAATCTTTCCTACCAGGTGGATTCTTCTTGTGTCTTTTAGTTTCCTTCCTGGTCTTTTGAAACTCAACTCCTTTATTGTTTTTGCTAGAATAGGAATCTCTCGAATGGCTTGTAACAAGGGAATATTGATACAAACATTCTTCAATTCATCTAGAAAGTCATAGTTAGGCAACAAGATTTGTTTTTCCACCCCCTTGTCAATTTGTAGTCTTTCAGGAAAAGGAGGTGTAGATGAAGATGTGGGTTGCTCAACTATAGGAGTTGTGGATGTTAACTTTTCTTTTTCTTTTTGAATGTTTGAATTTTGAAGAGATTCTTCCTCAGAACCCTTATTGACTTGAAGAGAATCCTCCTCAGAGGTATCTTGCTCTTGGTTATCTATAGAAGGTTTTTCTAAAACTCTACCAGATCTGAGTTGTACATCGTTGAGAGGAACAATCATATAGGTAGGAAATTGTTGTCCTTCTACCATGTAAGTATTCTGAGGATTTTTATTATTAGGATTTGGCAATGGCTGAGCTGGAAGTTGATTTGTCTTCTGTTGGTATGGAAGCATGAGTTGAGGATTTGTATTTTGTTGAGAAGGTTGTTGTTGTGGAAATGGCAATGAAAGTTGTGGATTTGGGTTTGGAAGTTGTGGAGCTTGTTGATTTTGAAAAGATGGAGGATATTGATAAAATTGAGCAAATCTCCCATAAGGATTTTGCATCCCTTGTACCCATGGTTGATATGAATTTTGATGTTGGGGCCAAGGTTGTTGCCAAGGATTCGAATTTGGTGGGGTTTGAAGATTCATAGGGTTGTTAAACCCTTGAGTTTGTTGTCCCTGCCAAGGTCTCCTTGCGACAAAATAGAGAGATTCTACTGAATTTGGGTCTTCTTGAAAAATAGCTTTGAGTCCAGGAATTGAAGGACAATCCTTGATCTCATGATTCTCTGAGAAAATCATACATGTTTCTACAACTTTTGCATCCAAGGGACATTCCTTTAAAGCATGTTTCTTCCTACATTTCGGACAAAAGATGGCTAAAGCATCTGTTTCTGCTTTCTGCTTGTTTTGGATTTTAAGGGTGTCTAGTTGTTCACTAAGGCTCCCTAAAATATCAGTTTTGAACTCATCAAGCATATTACCAATCTCTGCCCTACTTACTGATCCAGTTGCAGATTTTTTAGCCCTAATAAGAGAAGAATCCCTAGGCCCTTTTCCTGTTTTAGATTTTCCCCTTGAGAGATGGACACATAATTCTGTTATGTCACGAAGTGGGAGTTGAGAAATGTCTCCTTTCCCCATCATGTTTAAAATATCTATCCATTCATCTCTAATGGCTTTTAATATGAGGGCTTTCAAGGTTTCATCATCTAAGTTGCTCATCTTTGCTCTTTTCAAGTTGTATTGAAATCTTTCAAGTAAGTCTTCCAAATTTTCATTTTTTTTTTGCATCATTTTGAATACCTCAACCTTGTGATTGGTGGGCATACAATAGTCCAAGTATCTATCCAAAAAAAATTGTTTCATATCATTCCAAGTCCTAATAGATTGAGTGGCTAATCCCATGAACCATTTCAACGCAGATCCCTTCAATGTTGAAGGAAACAGTTTGAGTTTTTGAGAGTCTTCCATATAGTCATAAGTTTGGCACACGACTTCAAACTCAAACAGAAATATTTCAGGATCCTCACTTCGCAATCCATAAAAGTTAGGGAGAACAGATGGTGAGATATTTTTCATTGTTGCATGAGTTTCCTCATCAACTATAGGGAATCCAAACAAATTGTCTCCTTCCCTATTTCTACCATTATTTCCTTCACCATTGTTGTCTCCATTGTTTCCTCCTCTTCTACCTCTACCTCTACCTCCATCTATTACTTCCTCTGCCATGATATTTTCTTTAGAGTTCTTAAAGTCCTCTAGTTCTTCTACCAAGGGAGGATGAGAGAGAGTCTCTTTGTTTTCTAAATGGGTTTTAGTAGGTGGTATAGGAGAATCCTCTAATTCAGCTGTTCCTTGACTTCCAAAAATCTTAAGGCTAGGGGTAGATGGTGGTGAATCTGGTCTATGCCTTGAGGAAGATGGAGTTGTGAAAATCGAACTCTTGGCTTTAGCTATAAACCTTCCCCTAGAATCTCTTGCTCTATGCATGTCATTTTTTTTTTTTTTTTTTTTAAAGTTGGGCTAATAATTCTCTTTCTGATCTTCCAGGTCACACTAGGTGCAAGAAGAGAGCATACTTAAGAAATTACTGAACCAATAACTCTCTTTTCTGATCCTCCAGATCACACTAGGTGCAAGAGGAGAGAATACTTCAAGAAGTTATCAAGTTTTCCCTTCTTTTAGAATTTTTGTGTTTTTTTTTTTTTTTTAAGAAATTGGCTACCTAGTTACACTTCCCCGGCAACGGCGCCAAAATGTTTGGTCAATTTAGTGTGTCCTAAATTGTTGCATTTAATTTGTCAATCCGGGATTCGTAAGCTGATGAAGTGCAGCGCACTATATGTGCAAGATAACCTATTTCTTAACTTTTTGTCGTTTTTGGTTTTCTAAGATGAAATGGAAATTCTAAAATGAAAACAAGTATGGTTATATTTTTTCAAGGAAATGATATCCTCTATAATGATTTACCAACTTGAAACTTAAAAAGGAATTTGAAAATTACAATGACAAAACTTGAAAGGAAATGAAAATGTGTTGCTGAAATGAAAAGGTGCTGCTAGTCTAATAAATCAAAACAATGAACTAGTGAGCATGAAACCAAACTATTCTTGCTGCTGTCTAAACACAAAATAAATTATGCTGAAAGAAATCCAAAAGTTGCAATAAAGTAAATCTAAATCAATTTACATCAACTTGTCTTCTGATCCCTCATCATTAGTCCAGCTATGATTTTCGGAAGTAACCATAAACAACTTGAGTAACCGATATCTAACTTGCAGAAAGTAAACTAATATCAAACCATACATTCATAATTCAATCCCTCACCATCAGTCCAGCTGTGGCTTTCGGAGGCAACTGAAGATGTCATGCACAATTTAATATATCTAAATTTACAGAAAGGAAACTAATACTAAACTACACATTTCATAATACAATCCCTCACCATCAGTCCAGCTGTGGCTTTCGGAGGCAACTGAAGATGTTATGAGCAGTTTAATATATCTAAATTTGCATAAAGGAAACTAATACTAAACTACACATTTCATAATACAATCCCTCACCATCAGTCCAGCTGTGGCTTTCGGAGGCAACTGAAGATGTTATGAGCAGCTTAATATATCTAAATTTGCAGAAAGGAAACTAATACTAAACTACAAATTTCATAATACAATCCCTCACCATCAATCCAGCTGTGGCTTTCGGAGGCAACTGAAGATGCTATGAGCAGCTTAATATATCTAAATTTAACTACTGAAGCAAATAAGCAAAACTGAAATGAACAAAGCAATACTGAAATTAAACAGAAACTATGAAAAGCAAATTAGCAGCAGAATAATGTTAGTTCCATGTCATTAGTCAAAAAGCTATGAAAATGCCCAGGCTGCCTATCTATAACCTGAAACAAGAACACTGATCAGTGATTAACAACATAAAACATGAAAGACAGAAGTGAAATGGAAATTATGGAAGTTTATAAACAGAAATGAAGCAAATGCAATGTATAAACATATGAATGGATTATGGCACAATGAGCTTTAAAGAAACGAAATGAGAACTATACACTAATTCACAAAACCTTAGCTGAGCAGGGGCCCTCTACACTAGCCTTGGCAATGATCTTCAAATACGAATTTCTGTTAAAAACAGAGTCTTCTTATATTAAAAAGCAGTCATTACAGGAAGGTGATGTTACGGCACAAGTGCAACGTAATCACACTACAGAGCAGACTAATAAAAGATAACAGAGACTAACATCGACTAACTCTATATGTGTATGCAAACGCATTATATATAACAAAATAAATATAACTGTCTCCTAAAGTTCATGCTGGTGGAGAACACGTAGACCATTACGTCCACGGATCTAGGATCATGGCCGTGTTGGAAAGTAAATCTACGAGGAGTGGATGCTTGAATTCGACTAAGGAGCCATGTACAGATGTCGATTTATCCTCCGCAGCTTAGAAACGGTTGTATGAATCTTCATGTGACACGAAACATAGTCCTGCCAACATGAGACTCTATGGTTGACTTCCATGTGGACGCCTTTGACCGCGGCTTCTTTAGATGAGTTTGCTCGAACCAATAGGACACGAACCATGTCCACAGCATTCCTGACCTGCCCATGTAGCTCGTTTTCCTTGTAGACACCTGTAGCATAGAGTTTCACAAAATAGCTGTGGAAAGTTGCAGCAGCTGCGGAAAGTGGCAAGATTCTGCAGCTGAATGAACAAAATCTAAATAAAATAGAAAACACAAAAATATAATTAAAAACCATGTTAGATGCTCTTTTGCACATGATATTGACAACTTGGGAGGTTCAGGTGAGTGAAAAAGGTATAGAAAAGTGTATGGAAAAGATGCAGATTTGAGACTCAACAGTAATTGCGCATTGTTGACTGATCTTGGAGTGCAGAGGAGAATGGAAAAGGTCAGTTTCCCTCAATGGGGGAGAACACTAGTTTCTTTAGTGTTATAACTTTAAACTTAGTGATATTAAATCAATATCAGTGGGCAGCCTGTCATCATCTCAGCTAACCAATGAAGATGGTCCTTCGTTAGCCAACTACATTGGATTTGGATAGCTTGTGGTGGTAATCATTGCATGTTAACGAAAACATTATGATGCTTTCTCCTGTTAATTGTTCATGTGGAAAAGAAAACATATATGATGAATTTGTATTTCCTTACAAGGGAACAAAATTTCACAATAATATTGTTTTATGAGTGTTTGGCCAAATAGGCCCACCTTCTACCTAAATGTTTAGTCCCAGCCTCCAGGGAAACTAAATCTAGCTTAACATTAATACAAAATATGCTTCAGAATCATATACATGTATCACTTTAAAGTCAAGTGGGGACAATAAACATTTACAGTTAACAATATAGATTAAGAACTAAGTGTATAGTAGTGACTATGAGAGAACGAGGATTGTTGTCCTAGTGCAGAATCCACACCTTGTGCTTTCCTAAAAATAGAAGCATCTACAGATGTAAGAAAGTGTAAATACATAAACAGCTCATCTCAAATCTATTTACAACCTTGCTTTGTATCAACACGGTACTAGTAAGCAGCTACAATGGAGAATTTCAATATTTTTCCTATAGATTTAGCGAATCTCTCAGATGGTTGACTAATACCAATACCACGAGTGTAAAAGATGGATTATGAAATACATCATAATAATTGTGATGAACATACGTACTTACAAATTCAACTAAAGTACCTTTTTAGGTTCTGACTCGATCAACATCTCTAGCAATTAATGGATAAAGTCACATGGACACATGAGACTGCACATACATCACATAGTTGAGGAACATATGTGGTAACATGTCAATTGTGATACAATACTGTATGAGAATTGAATAAAGCAACACAAGTAATTATATAAATGATACACAATTGCTGAAATATTGATATTAATGAACATAACTCTGTATTTTGTATGCATTTGTGAAATGTTATGAATGCATTTCAAAATGGCACTTTAAAAATTTCAGGAAATAGAAAAATGGTGCATTTTCACAAATACACGTATAACATTTCCTCACCAAACATCTCAGAATATTTCAATCATCTCCTGAAAAAAAAATTCCACATTTTTCAAGAAGCCAAATGCATTGGAGTTGGATTTTGGAAAAATGTGATGCTAGATGCAAGGTTTGAGTGGTTGAGGCTTGTGATCAGACAAAGCAATGATTTTTTTTGAGCTTTTCTAAGCCCTTCTATCCATTATCATCACTGATGAAATTATATTTATCATTTGAGATTAGAGCACTGCAAGTGCAAACAGAATTTTAATGAATAACCATTACAGGCTTTGTATCTGCAAGCGTTATGAGGAATTTGCAGTTGCAGGAAGTTTGTGGTTGCAGTGATTTTTTTTTACAATTCCCACTGTGCTTAACTAAATTTTCTAGTCCACTTGGTTGTCCACCCTACCAACACAAGGTACTCTTCTTCCCTTTGGCTTCCCGAGCTACAGTGCGATTGTAGGCACGAGGAGAGGATAACACTAGCCAATAGGAATTTGGTATTTTACTTCGACAAAATTATTCCATGAATTACATCCAAAAACACCACAAAATGTGTAGAATTTTACAAGATGGATATTGCCAACAAATTAATCAAATTTGCAATAAATAGGGTTTCTAGAAACTGTTACAAATACCAACAAATGGCTGACAATAACTCTTGATATTCCATTACATCATTGGAAATGAAGCCCAAATTGGAGATCTGGTTTATCCCCACTTTCAACCCACATATTTGCTTCAGATATGCTCACCAATTGATGTTGATGAAGCTCTACGAGCTTTATGAATGAAATCTACACAATAGTGAGTTGGGGTTTTGTCCAACACACCAAGATGTTGGAAAAGTAACTAGTTTCGGTCTTCATAATTGTATTTTACTTATGTCATTATGTATATTTTATGTATCAAGAAAAATAAGAAAGAAAATATTGTTTTTCAACCATGAGTTTCATGCTCCATTTAATGGTCATCTAGGTCAAGCATGCATTTCATGCTCCTAGATTTTTTTCAAGAAATATTTGTCATGAATCAAAAGAATTATTGTCATATGTAAAAGACCCTTTTGGGAAAATTTTTATTAAGAAAGAAACATTATTTGGACTCCCAAAACAAATTCGGCCCTACCAAGATGAAGTCTCCTAGAAGAGCTCTATTCGACCTCTTGAAGAGTGTATATATAGCATGAGACATTGACTCATTTTGATCACTTGCACAAGTTCGATCTGCAGTAAGATAAGAAGATTTTTGAAGAAAAAAAGTCAAGGAGAGAAGGACAATTCAAGAGAGAAGAAAGAAGAAATGGAAATTGAATCATCTATCTCACATGTGCGAGAAGTTAGGGTATTTTGGGCAAGTTGTAGGGGCTAACAATTCCAGGCCGAATTGCAAACCTAAAGTTGCAGGACTGAGACTTTGATTGAAGTAGTTTGTGAAGAGTTTCAGATGTGTTGAATTTAGTAGATTTTGTCTTTTTTGGAGGATATCATTTGGAGGGCTGACTTGGGGCTTGAGGAGGTCTTAGACTTGGTCTTTGGGTTTTGAAGGTCTCATTTTGATATGATTCTATAAGACAAGGATTGTTTGGGTTTTCCCCAGTTGTGGGGTTTTGCCCTGGCGTTGAGCCTTTATCTTGTGTTCCTTGTGTTTTGTGATGTTCATGTTTTTTATAATTTCTTGATGAAGAAGTAAAAAAAAATAATAAAATACCCACAAACATCACAAGTAATTATCAAGCAAGGAGAATCAATAATAATATATTATATACCTTGATTTTCCAACACAAGAAACCCAAGGGCTTTTTTCCTAGGTCTCTCTGAACCTGAAACCAAGTTCTCAAACTTCCCAAAAGAAAATATTCCAAATCCAAGATATCTCAATGACTTGTTCTCCCCTCTTTTAAAGACTTGATGGATCTCTCTTCAACTTTCTACAAGCACTTTAATTTTATATTTTTATTTCCATTCTAGAAGCTTATCCCTTTTATTTTATTTTAATTAATTCACTTTTTATCCCAGAAAATGATTAATCTGCCTCTATGATTCCTCTGCCACTGAAAGTCACTTTTCATAATCCCATCCTATAGATCTCTTCTTCCTGGTTCCAGCGAGATTTTACACTAAGATGTTTCTTCAAATAATCTGCCCCAAATAACACATTTAGCGTATTTAATTAAAATGGGCTTGATAATAACCTTGTTTTACGAGAGCCATCTGAATGCAATGGAACCAAGAACTAATTGTGTGAAACTGACCTTGATGATGAAATATAGCAAGCGAGCCTTGTTGGGCCTGATAAAACTGTGACGATGGTTGTGTAGTCATAGTAGGATTGGATAAGTAGTTGAATTGCTGAGTATTGATCTTGAAAATAAAAATTATATTGTGATAATTGTTTGGAAGAATCTACTGTTTGGTTGGGTAGTCATCCCTAACTTAGTTGGGAATCATATTGCTGTTAGATATCTTCATTACGGTGGAAATTGTTTTTCTATTTCAATGATGTCTATTGTTGAGAAAATGAACACTGTTGTTGTATAATCTTGTTGAATTATTGTAACCCTGATAAACATAGAATCCTAATGGCTAAAATTACCATAGGACATTACATTATTGTGGAGTCATATGGATCATGACATGGGTTTATATTTCGAGGACCCAACCCTAATACTGAAACCTCTGTCTATGTATCTCAATTTTCAACAGAAGCCTCAATCTCTTAGCTCCAAGTCATCTGCAAGATTGAAATCATGGTTGCTAGTTAACATGAATTTCTTCTTTTACAACAGTGTTTGGTCTTGAATTTCCTCATTCTATCCAGGATTTATGAGATGTGCAATAAATCAATTAGAGAAATTTCTAAGTTGATGCGTACATTTGTACCATAATAAGCTTATCTTATGTTAATGATGAAACAAACGTAGATTAACTCTGAACTCAATTACTATGCTTTCAGATTTGGCCAGGACTAAAGGAAAAGGAAACCACTGTTTGATGTGTTGAATCTAGGTTTCTCTATTTTGTTATCTGTTATTCTGTTGAATCTAGGATTGGACAAGTAGTTGAATTGCTGAGTATTGATCTTGAAAATAAAAATTATAGTGATGATTGTTGGGAAGAATCTACTGTTTTGTTGGGCAATCATCCCTAACTTAGTTGGGAATCATATTGCTATTAGATATCTTTATTACGGTGGAAATATTTTTTCTATTTCAATGATGTCTACTGTTGAAAAAATGAACATTGTTGTTGTATAATCTTGTTGAATTATTGTAACCTTGATAAACATAGAATCCTAAGGGCTAAAATTACCCTAGGACATTACATTATTGTGGAGTCATATGGATCATGACATGGGTTTATATTCCGAGGACCCAACCTTAATACTTAAACCTCTGTCTATGTATCTCAATTTTCAACAGAAGTCTCAATCTCTTAGCTCCAGGTCATCTGCAAGATTGAAATCATGGTTTCTAGTCAAGATGAATTTCTTCTTTTACAACAGTGTTAATTTGGCATTAAATTTCCTCAGTCTATCCAGGATTTATGAGATGTGCAATCAATCAATTACAGGAATTTCTAAGTTGATACTTACATTTGTACCATAATAAGCTTATCTTATGTTAATGATGAATCAATTACAGGAATTTCCTCAATCTATAACCACTAAAGTCCCTATCCCTTTAACCCAAAGCCATAATCTGTTAACCCCTTATAGGATCTTAGGGTCAATTGTAGCAATATTATAGGATCCAAACCGAAACAGTTATCATTTCTAAGTTTTAATGAAGCATTTGTAATGTCACGGGCATTAGGGAGGTGGAGACAAGAATAGAAGTAGATAGTAAGTATGAGGGGAGAGACCAGGGCATAATGTGCCCATATAGTGTAATCAAGCCACAAAGCATCTGTTTATTGAATTCAACATTTTTATATGCATTTGATTTTATGAAGGCCTTTGTTTATGTGTTGATTATGGAATCAAACATCTCTGTTATTTGTGAGTAGCAATTTAATAGATGTGTGAGAATTTGATCAAGAATTCATGGCATTCTTGTAATGGTGAGTGAGTGCACAAAATCGGATAACTAGAATCAACTACAGGAATTCCTATTCATGTAGAATTCCTGTTCATGTAGAAGGGATTTGTAGTACTAATTATATCATTCCCGTGGATATTTCTGCCATTTTCTACTTTGCCTTTGCTGGAAACATTGGTGGGATCTCCATTGATGGAAATATCCAGCAGCAAGGGTACTGTGTAGTTTTTGACAATCTTGGTTTATTTGCTTGCTACTGTGAAGTTTTGGGAATATTGCTAATACTCCTGCTTTGCTTGTTATATTAGATTCTCTGATTTCTCTTGATGGTTTGGTTGCTCTGAGTTAGTATCTTAATGCTTTTCTTTGATTCCTTTCAGATGGCTTTTGAGTATTATATCCTTCCTGGTGTTGTAGTCTTGCTTGATCTCTACTTATGGATTTTCCCTTTCATATAGTTGATACTTTATACTGCTTATGATGAGCTCTGATGCTGATGATATGACACATGGGGATGATGCAAATGAAAAGGACTCTACTTTGATGGAATGGAGAATGAAAGGAGTAACACAGTGCATCACAAAAGAACTCATACTGGAACTTAAGGATGGTGTGGTTGAGGCTCATCTTCCACTGGCTGTGGATGCTACTACTGCTTTGATACTAGCTCTAGTTCCATGAAGGAATGATGAACCAATTTAATGTTGACATTCTTATCACTTCTATGTTTGGCTGCTCTTGCTAGGGAATGTGGAAGGGATGTCTTCACCTGAAGGAATGCTTGACCCTTTACATGGGTGTTTGTTGCCTCTTATTTATCTAATGCTTAGGCATGTTCTGGGACTAATAACATAAGTATTACAGAGTCTACAGGCTATAGTTGGTGCCTCCATGATCAAATTAAGATATCTCCTTGTACGTGGTTGTCCTCGAAGAGAAAGGATGGAAGGATCCTTCCTAGCATGATATTTGATTTATGGAATCAAAAAAGGAAAAAATCTGGTGGATCTAGAAGTTGTTGTGTGTTCCTCCTGGATAATGACACATCATACCTAGCATGGGTAGATATGGTTCTTGGAAAAGAGTTGAGAATGTCATGGATGAAGGTTTCATAAAGAGTTGGCTTCAAGGACATTGGAAGATCCTAAAGGAAGGAGTGGTTATGTCAATATGATTGGCATATTCTGGCTGTTGGTCATCATGGTGGCCTAACACAGGTTGTTCATGTTCATTTGTAAGTGATTCTAGGCCCTGGGCCTTTAATCCCAGGCTCCCATGAGTTTCTCTGATGGAAGGTGTTTTGATGCTTTCATATTGATGCCTATTGAACCCTAGGCTCTCCCCTGATGCTTCCATTCTTCCTTTGATGGATTTATACCCTCTTATGTGATGTCATCGTATTGTCTCTGCCTCACCTTGATGATTTTGATGCCCTCCTGGATTGATAATATGGCGAAAAGGTTTGAGGGATGTCTCATGACTGGCTTACCCTTTTGAGGAGCTCCTTGGTTCCTCTTCCCTTGATGATATTACTTGAAGTTGATTTGGTTGAGCCTACTCCCTAGTACTTCCTGGGTATGTTTTATTGTATGAGGCCTCTCTGGCACTGTCTTAGACCTTTTCTTAATCTTTTCTTACTGCTTTAATCTCCTTGAGTCTCTTTATAGATATGCTAGCCGATACCTATGTTTTTCTTGTTCTTGTTCACATTTAGAACATGCTTGAAAGGTTGAAGGAACTTACAAATGATTTGATTTAGTGAAAGAAATGATAATCTGATGACACTAAAGCATGGCCAAGAGTAGATGGACTATCTAGCCTCTTGAAGGTTATAGAAGAATGATTCAAGGATGTTCACCACAAAGTGCTCCTCTGCAAGGATCTAGCATGAGAGCAGTTGATGACAATGGAATGGTATGTTTGAAGGTGCTTACAAGTGTTAACAATTACATATAGTTGTAAGGCTCTTACACACAGTTGGATATTTTTGAAGTTTTATCTAACTTATAACACAGAGTTTCTCTGCAACATTAGTTGATGCCCATATTCCTTTACACATTGATCAAAAGATAATTGCTTACATGTTACTTATTGAAGCATGCAACTCTCTGTCTTTTCGGTTTGTATGGTAGGTATTCTGATGATGAAGCAGGTGAAATACCAATGGCATTTATTGTGAGGAAGTCTGACATCAATCTCTCTGAAGAAGATGTAAAAAAAATTGTTGCAAATCAGGTAAATGAAGCACTCAGATATTTAGTTTGTGAACTTTCCTGCACTCAACCTAAAAATTTGGTTTCTTTTGTTGGAGATCTGCTAATTTCCAAGCGAAAATGTCTTTTTTGTGCAAGTTTTTCCATACAAGAGGATACTTTGATTAGCATTTTTCAATTCAATTCCCAAGTCCCCCACTAGAAAAATCTTAAGAAAAGATTTGATTCATGAGGTTTTGCCCACCTCCAGATTGTGACTCCAATAGAACAACCTTTAATCTTTGTGAAGCAATCATCTGCTAGTTTTTTATTTGAAGTTTGAACAGCATTTTTTTATTCAAACAACATATTTTAAAAGTGTGTGTCTATCTGGTATAATCTCACAATGTTGGTTATAAGCATCAATCAATTTGTTTGCTATTTTGTGTCACTCAGGGTATAATGTTGTAATTGACTTCCTCGACAGTTTAAGGTATAGATATGGAAGAAAACTAAACATTTTATTATCATTTCCCTTTGCTTTATCATACCTGCTTTTGTCATTTGTCTACAGAACAACTAAACATATCTACAATCTCTGTTTACATCAAGTCATTTTATTATCATTTCCCTTTGCTTTATCATACTTGCTTTTGTCATTTGTCTACAGAACAACTAAACATATCTACAATCTCTGTTTACATCAAGTCTTGGATATGTTCATCATGACTTCTAGCATCCTGTTGACAGATGAAACTCGCAGCACTCAGAGAGAGCATTTCTCTAGTTGGTGTGCAGAACTTATATAACATTTTGATCCTAATTGTGGCATTGAAATCAAATACTCATGGAAATAGAGAAAGTTATAAAGTTATGAATCTAGACTTGTTTTCATTTTATGAAAAGTTGAGTTTTATTGTGAGTTCGTGACATTCATGAGGATTCAAACATTACTCTACAATTTTTAGATAACCACCTTATTCAGGTATGCGGAAAAGAGGAAAGGAGTCAACTGGTATGACACATAATCAGCTGGCAACTGTTGTAGAGAAAACACGATTTCTAGAAGAATCATCTGATCACAAGCTTGTCTTGGAACATTTGACTTGGGTTTGTCATATAATCCCAATCACCTTTATTATAATTCATTGGAATTTGGTTGGCTTCGTTTCCTTCTGTGTCTATACTTGTGGTTTTGTATTGAGATTATTTGGGCTTGCTGTCAGTGTTTTTCACTTCTGAGAATGCTTTGTTTTTGTTTTTCTCTAATTATGTGTTGAACATTTTTCAAAAATCAATGCTTATTATATAATTTCAAGGACTATCATAACTCTTCACATAATTCTTTAAATGGTGCTAGCTCATTGGAAGAGCACCTACCATGCAGGAGGTTGGTGGTTCGATTCCACTACACCCTAACATAAATTATTCAATGATATTGTTGATTTTTTTAATTAAATATTTTTATATTGATTTATTTTAATGGTGAGATATTTTTCTGGAGTCATTGTTTTATATTGTCTCTAGAAAGACAATAGATAGGATTAAATACATTGTCTCCATAAAGACAATATGTCTTTAATTCCAACTATTTTCTTTGGAGAGACAAAAATGAAATTGTCTCAAGTTAAGACAATTTACCCAAAATTTGTCTTAAAACCCCCCTTTGTGTTGTAGTGCAACTATTGTCTCTGGAGAGACAAAAATGAAATTGTCTCTATAGAGACAAAAATGCTTGTGCTATATATTGTCTTTATAGAGACAATATTTTAAGACAGTTTAATTTTAAGACGATTTAATTTGAGACACCCGCTTAAAGACAATATTTAAGACAATACACAAGTTTTCTTTTGTCTCAAATTAAGACAATTTACCCAAAAATTGTCTTAAATATTGTCTTAAAACCCCCCTTTATGTTGTAGTGTGAGAATCAACAATTTTTACAATCGGATTGACAATTTTGAGATGCTTGATCGAGAAACTGTAAGTTTGAGATGTGATAAGAGTCTTAAAATTGCAGCGGTCACCAAATAAGAAATGCTTTCATTCTTGTGATATATAGGTACTGACATTCTTGTGATGTATGTGTGGTTTTATATAGCGAGGGAAGGCTGCTATGGCACAAATAAAAAATTACGTCTCTTTAAGTTTAAGCTAGGAACAACCGACGCCACAAAATTAAATTTCCACTCTAGATTGAACTCATGAGGCGGACATGGTTAGAGGTGTTTTCACGACATGGTTAATGGGTTTTCACTTAGTGGTGTGGTGTTTTATATTTTACCATAGAAGTAATTGCAAATTTCCTTACTATTTTGATTTATTGAATCACATAAATCCTATGTAAAATTATATTTTTGTTTTTAATATTTTTGATATTATATAACAAATATATGAGAATATCGTAATTAAAAATATTTGTTTCTTTTTAAATTAAAATTAAATTTATCTAAATTTAGATTATTTAATATGAACATTAAAATATTTTATTAGCATATATTGAGAGATTGTTTATTGTTATTGATATATTTTTATTTTAAATATCACATGTTAATTAATTATAAAATGAATTACACATCATATAATATAAATAATAATATTCTAATATATCATTCATCAAGTTCTTACTTATGGTAGAGATTTTGTAATCTAATGTTTAACATGCTTGTAGATAAAAATTAAAATTATAAATCAAATTATAAGATTTAAATTGAATAAAAAAATAATGTAATATAAATATTTTAACTTGATCAAAATAAAATAAAAATAATGATGTGATTATAGTTGTCAATGGCTTACTATGTTATGTTATTTTCTACAATGGATGGCCATGGTTTACCATGTTTAACCATTGAGACAATTGGTTAACTATGTAACCCCTAGTTGAATTTATATGTAGAAAAAATATAAGGCCAAGGTCATGGGACATGCATTAAGCTGAATGGTAGGAAAAACATCCTACTGGGTGTCACTTTTAGTTCATTATGGCTAAATAAATTTGAAAAGGAATTGGCATGAGAAAAATGGTATTAATTAGCATTTTATTTATGAAAATAATTGAAAATAAGAGAAACGGAAGTTGGAGAGTCACAAATTTGCATGATGAGAAAATTGAAGGACAATAAACAAAATACAGGCCTTAATGATAAAAAGGCTTCTGAGAATCATTTCATGGGTTTTTTCATTTTGGTCTTTGTCACTCTCATTATGTTAATCTCTCTCATACTCTTACACACTTAAAGAAATCTTAGAGCATTCTAGTTTCACTTGGATTTAGAGGAAGAAGGAAAAGGAAAGCTTTCATGATGAGAAAATTGAAGGACAATAAAGAAAAAGGATTTACCTATGCGTTTTCCCATTTGTTCTCTGATCGGTTCTTATATTCCTTATGAGTGTCAGTTGAGTTAATAGTTTTTGGAGCCTTGGTTGGAAAAATGCTCTAGAATACCTATAATAGCTTGGGTTGAGTTACGAGTTCTTGATCCATGATTGGACACATGATCTCAAGCCCTTGGTGGGTTGAATTACTAGTCGTGGAGCCTTGGTTAACGGTTGAGGTGGTTTGGCCTCTAGAATCTCTCGTTTGGTTTTGGTTGGTTTATTCTATGAGATCCCACATTCATGCTTGGAATATGACACGGGGGTGATTGACATAAAGGGAGATTTAATTCAGCCCTATGTATGATCGGATGGTACGTGGAAGTCCATGGCTTGGTTTGAAATTTCATATGTTAATATGATTTATTATTCTATTGTGATTCATGTATATATGTTGGAAATATGTTGGTTATATTATGGCTAAGTTTTCATGGTTTACATGTTGGTTAATTTTTGATTATATGTTTTTCATTTGATGTGTATCTTCTATAGATCTTGCCATGAGTTGCGTATCTATTGATTATTCCATGAATGTATGATCTAAAAGAATATATTGAAGCTACTATGAGAGGGTATTAGACCTTCTTGGTGAATCTCAGATAGGTTTCAAACCCCTATATTCATATGTGCATTCATGACCTGTAGATTACATGTTTGTCATTTGTTTGATTAAATGTTTGTCATGGTTAGGCTTGGTTACGTAAATTTCTCGATCATTTTTTTTGTTATAGGATTTTTCCTTGTGTCAGTTACTGTTCTATAAAGTCTCATTATGTTTTTGCAGTGATTTAGAGACTAGTCTTGAAAAGGTGGCACAGGTTTTGTAGCTGAGTCTTAGAACTGATATTTTGGGACTATAGCCGCACGGATGCAATGTTATGTCAGCGAATAGAGACCTAGATTTGAATTGATGCAGTTTTATGCCTACAACTAACATTCTAGGTTAGTGAAAAACTATTCTAGCTCAGGGTCTGGGCACCTCGGGTGGTTGTTTAGTTCCTGGGGGTCTTGTAGCTCCTAAAGAAGATCAATAAGTTTCTAGTTGTCAACCCCACTCTCTTAATTGTATCTAGGAGGTCAAGTCATATCATAGTAATTCTTCGCCACATGTTTACCTCGGTAGACCGGTGAACTTGGGTAAATGTGGGAGGAGGGTGGTTAAACCATGGGTGTGAAATATTAATAAATAATGGTTGATTATGGTTGAATATGGATAAATATATTCAAAATATGGTTGATATTTTAGTATGGTGAACCTACAATTGATTTTGGATGA
Organism: Pinus albicaulis; assembly: GCA_034641835.2. NCBI lineage: Eukaryota > Viridiplantae > Streptophyta > Pinopsida > Pinales > Pinaceae > Pinus > Pinus albicaulis. The sequence goes on along the minus strand of CM076580.1, from coordinate 1,656,487,571 downwards.
CCATGCTTATCCACACCAAAATCTGCTTGATTATGATATATTAATATTGAGAATGATTAAACACAACTAACCATGATTTCCAATCTTTTATCATAGTTGATCATGATCAACCATGGTTGAATTTGTTTGGGCATGATGACCATGGTGTAACCATGTTAACGCTGTGTGAATATCGTTTAACAAATTTGGCCATGGTTGACCATGTTCAGTAGGGAGACCTGGGTTAACCATTGTCGACCATGGCAGGCCATGAGCACTGGGAAGAGTCTTTTTTCTTCAATTTCGACTATGGTTTACCAGAGATGAGCATTATTTATCGTTACTTACTAAGATTGACTATGGTTGATCATAGTTATATATGAGTAATTAAGGTTCTTTATGTTTGAACATGCATGACAATAAGTGTCAATGTCATATAATGTATGACCATCATCAAGTTTTTTAACCATGTTGGACCATAGTTATACTTGGTATTGCATGGTTGATTATGTTCGAAAACGTATGGGTTTACATGGTTGATTATGCTCGACAACGTATGGCTTTACATGGTTGATCAAGGTTGTTAGTGTTTACCTATAGATGACTATGGTTGACCATGGATGACGATGAGTGTACAATGACTATTTTTTAGCAGTTATTTCAATGTCAACTAAGAGTCAAGAGGGATAAAAACTCTTAGGATGCAAACTTCTTTCTGAGTGAAAAATTTAAGGAAAAGTTTTCACGTGAAGGAATTTTATTTGTCTAGGATTTTGGTAGATCGAGAGTTAAGATGGATGTACGCCAGTTTTGAGAAACACGCTATAAGAATGTTCTAACTATAAAAAAATAGATGTGTAACATTTAAAAATGAGAGAGAGAGAGAGAGACAGAGAGAGAGAGATTTATTATTATTATTATGTTTCAAAATGTTAAAATATTTAAAATATTTCATACTCATGTAAATAACATATCAACTTACAAGGCTTGGACTTCGGTGAGGAGAATAAAAATTATTTCACCCAAGCTAAACTCAATTGAAAAACTTAAATAAGTATATCATAGTTAAAAATATATATTAAAAAATGCATAATACAATCATTGAAATAAACATAATAAATAGTGCAATCCCATAGGGAGTAGAATATATGGTGATGGGATGTACGATTAAGTCACTATGTGATGTGAAGGTCATCACTTCAAAACTATGTGGGAAAAATATCCATCCATATTAAAGGTTGGTGTGGCCTAGGCCGGGTTTGGTCCCACGGTAATTTTAACGGCTTAGATGTCCATGGGTCATGGTTTCTCAAGTCATAGGTCAAGGCTGAAGGAATATCTGGAGAACTGGAAACTACCAAAAAACAACATATTAAGTAATGCAACCATATAAATTAAATAAATAATTAACACTAATTAACATCAATTCATAATAGGAAAACACTCACTTTGGAAATAAGTCTTAACCTTTGATTTATATGTAGTATCAAAAATATTATTTGAACTTTAAATCCATAATATTAATTAAATTAAAAATATCAAAACTCAATTCCAAAATAAAAATGTATATATTTAAAATATATGTTTTCCTAAAATGAAGAATCGAAACAGTTGATTATTGTAAAGAATAACTTCTTGTGTCAATATCGTATCTCAATTATTCCCTTCATTTGATTATTGTATTCACAGATAGAGCAACATATCTCTCCGAATAGGAGTGCATGACATTTACAATTAACCTAAAGCAGGTTTTAGGATTATCAACCTTCAACTCCCCACGATACACAATATTTTATCTTAAAATTTGTGGATTATTGCTCGAGAGTCTTTTGCGAGTTGCAAAGACATCAATAAACCAGCATTATTTAATGAAACTCTTCATGAGACATAGATTAATAAGAAATTCTCTATCAAACATTAGTTTTTCTGATGTGAGCTTATTTACATACTCCAAAATAAATAGGAGTAATCCAAATAAAAAAAGTTTATATATATATATATATATATATATATATATATATATATAATTACCTTGCTCATTAGGGGAATTTTGAGGTCTAAAATGGGCCTCCTAAAGAAATTATAAAATAATAGTGGAAATAATAAAATAAGATTTGATTACATCATCAAATTTTAGAGGGAAAAAAGATAAAAACTATTTTTGCAACTCGTATTTTCAACGTATCTCCCTATGGGTTTTCTCAAATTTTTGTCAGAACACACATTGAATGAAAAATTTGATTCCTAATCCAAGGAGTAGATATGTGTCATACTTTTGATGGACCCCGCTACAGGAAAAATGAGAAATACCTGAAAAATGTGATTGCAATCATGGTTTTTCATGTATTTCTCACTTTTCATGTATCTGGGCCATCGAAAGTTTCACATCCAACACATACCCTCATTGAAAATTTGAGTAAACCCTTAAGGAGATGAGTTGAAAATACAAGTTAAAAAGTAGGTTTACTATTTTATTATTTTTTAATCTTTTTACTTTTTTACCCCAAAAATGGTGAATCATCCCCCATGGTTGACATCATCATATTGAATCCTATTGGTTCTTATAAAGATTATTTTGGTTTTACATTTTTCTTAGGAGACCCATTTTAGACCTCAAAATTTATCTAATGTAAGACACGAGGGCTTCGTTCAATGAACCTTTAACATATCACGTGTGTTCATGGCATACTAAACAATATCCCTAATTTGACTACATATTGGAAAATTACTCTAAAAATCACATTACTTAACCCCCTACCAATATGAACATGATACAACTTCCCAATTTAAAAAACCCCTACTTTCACTAGATATTGCAGCTATCCATTTCTTCTTTAACATCTTTTATACCCCTTTGTAATATCATTAACTTTGAGCTCCATTTTTTTATACTTTCCAATATAAAAACCCTTTACCCTCTATTATATGCTCAATATATTATGTCATTTTTTCCTCAATTTATATCACCGAATATGAATGCACATGGTATGGTGTTTCTCCCCCAGTGGAGCCCATGTGGCTTATGAATCAGGCTCAAGATCTAGTCGATTTTCTAGCTGAAAGAAATCCATTAGTAGTAAATGGATGTTTAAAAGGAATTTGAATGTAGAAGATAAAGAAAACATGTAAAAATATCACTATTACTCACAATTTTATGGGTGATATACCTAGGCGAAAAGTTTCTCCAAGAGGGTCCCTAGTTGGAAACCAGCAACCACCAACTATTTCACTATGCCATTGCCATGCCACCTGAGCTAGCCGTGTCATCCCTCGCCCATCTTTCATGATAATATTTTTGAAGGTGGGCCTCCCAAACCTAAATATATGTCTCTTAATTTGGTAATTCACTATTTTTGTTTTCTTATTGTGGACATTTCTGGGCACGGACTAATAGGGGTATTCAGTAGAAAAAGTGAGTTAGGTCTTTGCTCCTACCCTTAGACCTATGTTGGATGTTACCCTTGGATCCTGGTCCCGTGGGATCTCTTTTATTGACATTTGGGCTTGAGGGATGGTATCTCATGGGAAACCCTAATTTTTGTTGGGTGGTCTCGCTTCCCCACCCACATACATCACTCCCCTTCCGTTCATTACAACCCATCTCATCATATTTCCCACCAGGGTCCACATTTCTCCACTGGGTCTACATATGTTTAGCCTCCTCTTCCCCTTACCCACACCTTGGGTCGGGCTTGGAACGATGCCCTAAACTTTGATGCAGCTAAAAAGAACAAGTAAAAGCATAATTGGCCACATCCAATAGGGAAATGTACCACACGATGAAGAAAATGTCCAGTACCAACATATTTAGCATGTGCTAAAAATACAGTGCATGAGCTCTATTACCACTCTAATAATTCTAAAGTTGTGAGATTTTGATTTAAATCTAAGAACATTAGGGGTAACCACAAACCAAATTTTAAACTCTAGGATCTAGCCTTCTTAGGGTTTAGAGAGGGCTCTCTCTATAAGATTTTACTTTGTTTTAATTATCTAATATTAGTCTAGTTATGATGTGAAAATTTGTTTGGCTTCGTTTGGTGGGAAAAAACACTTAATGAGATGGATAGTGGGAGATCTAATTTTCCGTTGGGCTAAGGAGTCAAAAGTCGAGTAGACAGAAATAGGATCAAGGTCAAGAAGTCAAATGTTTTTAGGGCAAGATAGACAAGTCTTTGAAGATCTTGGAAGGTTGTTTGGGGAAGTGTTTTGATCGAGATAAAGAGAAATGAAGGTTTATTTAATCCGGATAAGGAAGGAGTAGACAGAGGTCATTTGAAAGAGGGAGCAATTAAGGGTTCCCTACTCTGGAAATCAGCAAAAAACATAGAAATGATAAACAGTTAAAGACAGGGTGCTTTTAATAAATCTTGTAATAATTCTCCTGATTTATCATTCAAATTTAGAGAAAGTATATGGATGCATGTAAACATTAGAAGATAAACAAAGAAAGTAGAAAGTACTTCACTTCAATGTCTCATCACATAAATCCTAAAATATGATGCTAGATGATTTGATCCACTCTACTACTCGAAATTGCAACAAAACGGCTTCAAGTACATCGAAAATGAATATAGAAATGTTCAGAAATGTATTCCACAATAATACTTCAAATGATGAAGTATTTATACAAATCCTAAACTAAAATATCTTGAAAAAATATCAAAATTGGTTTACAAATATCTCAAACCATTTTACATAAATAAAACTTAATAAAAGGACACTCAAAACTAATGAATCTATTTGGCACTATTTTTATGGATTGATGGTGACAAAGGAAGATAAATTTGAATTTGATATCAACTCTTAGTTGATGATGAGGCTTCCAAGTCACTAACTGTCTCCTTCCTTTGTGCATTTCTTTCCAGAAATTCTACAAAATTGGCGTCTAGTGATACCTTTTTATATCTAAATCTGAGATAGATATGTAAAAATTGAAAGATTTTATTGTCTATAAATATGTTTTTAGATACACCTCTCTTATTTTCCTAAAATGTCGCTCCAATTTTTCACAATAGGCTCTGCAAAACGATGTGTAAAATAGAATTTTGCACAATATAAAAAATAGGTTGTGAATATGCGCATGTATCTCTCACTATTTAATACCCATGTCTAAAGTGAGATAGGTTTTTGTATATTGGCCTCCTAGGAATATAAGCCTCCTCCAGTTTTGTAAAATTCATCTTGGATTGGCCATAATATTTTCTTAAAAACTATGACTTAAACAGGAAATTTCTAGAAAATTTCCCTTCCTGCTCTGTTTTCATCTTTTAACCTTAATGTTATTTTAATTGCTTTTACTTTCACTTTGGATAAACTTCATTATTGTTGGTGAAATTATTTTCATCTCTGTTTAACTATTACTTCCTCCATGTTTACTTTTACTGTTTTACCTTGACTACTTTGTCTTTTCTGATTTGATTTTCATTTTAACTTTTATCCGATACACTTTAACTGTGATGCTCTTTCACTGTTCTTTTTTCACTGTCACTATGAATTATTACTTTAATTTTACAATTGACTATGTCATTTCATCTTTCTGATCTCTCTCCGAATTTGATTTAATTCTTTCTTTCTATAAAAACTATTTTTGAATGAAGTTTTTTGAATTAAAATCTATGAATTTGGAGCAAACAAGTTTGTCAACTAGTACTAAAACTTTTGGCCCAATTTTCTATTCTGAGAATAACCTGCAAAAGACAAACAATTTGTTAATAAAACACAAGTGAGAAGGGAAGCCAGTAATGACTTTAGGGAACAAGGAATACAGTGAAAGGAACTCTAGCCATAGCAGGGGTTTCTTGCAATTTCACAAAGGTGTGGGAATAAGGGTAGAGATGGGTTCTGAACCTCAAATATCTTAACACATTGGTGCGGGATTATAATAGTTTACCACAGAGAAGAGTGAGTATGTTTTTTGCAAATGGTGGAGATATTACCAAAATGGTTCATGATTTTCATTACATTTTTTTAATGCCTTTAGCGTAGAGTGAAACAGTCGTTTATCACAGTAGATGAATGATTTAACACATTTGTGCAGGGGTGGGAAAGTCATTTTTGCATCGCGAGGTCAATAGGTAAGTGGTTTATCACATAGGAGAAAAGTGGTTAATGGTTTTATGCGTATGGATGCGATCCAATGCTTTTATGCCGCATGGAGGAGACATAATGGGAAAATACCACCCATATCGCAAATAAAAGACGGATTATCGACAGTGTTATTTAAAATGTGGTACGGGTTCCGGTTCGTCAGATCGGGCTAAGGAGATGCGAACGGTTGATATTTGGCAATGGAGTTTCTTGGCGGATGGGCGTGAGGCCCGGGGCAGTTTATATGCGGCGGCATTGAATTAATACATTTAAACATAGCTTAAACATAAAATCTAATGTATTCATATAATAGGCGGGACATGTGAATTACACAACAAATGAGATATTTTCATGTGTTTTATAACCATTGGGTAGGGAATATAACATATGTTTTAACCTATGGGGAAAGTGGATTATATGTCATGTGGGTTAATTAAACCATAGGATAAAATAAAAATGTGTGTTTGGAATATTTAACATAAGGATTTAATTAATACAGGATGGAAGGGTCTATAGTGAAGTTAATTAATAAGGTTATTGTTAATATGAAAAATGAAGATAATCGGAAATACATAAATATACTAATTAAAAGTGTGTTTTAAGCATTTGGGTGCAATTATGGCCCCATTTTAAACATTTACACTTAATACTTAGGATAAATAGTATTTTGTGGGCTTTTTGAATGTTTTTGCATGAAATGAAATTAGTTAAAGGGGGCTTTTACTTTCCCTAAGGAAAAAGATTTTTAACTTAGGAAAAGGGATTTTATCTTAGGAAAAGGGTGATAATGTTGGGAAATGGGTTTTTACAAAGGGAATTCAATATTTAGTACCAATCAGTCATTGAAGCCTTGGGTCTGGTCCCAAAAAAAAGCCAAAGAAATTCTCTGAGCCTTTTAACTGAAGGTTTTGAATACTGAATATTTTGAGGGGAGGGAAATTAGTAATTTTTCCAGATGATGTTTTATTAGATGCCTTGTACAACTGATTTCCACCTACCCATCATTTATTCTACCATTTTTTCATTATTTGCATGGGTGAATTTGAGCTTGCAACCCTAAATCCATTTTTATTTTTAAAGCATAAGCAATCTAAATCTAACCTTATTTCATCTGAGGGCTTAGATTAAACTGTTGAGATCCTCATTTATTCTCTAACTATCTATTGATTTGTCAAGTTTAAAATGTTTGACAGATCTTTATTCTCTATCTATAAACATGAACTTCAAAGCATGAAAAAGTTAAGATTAAACTATTTTAACTAATCATGGATTATGGAATTTTGAACAAGCTGCACATAATCATTATTTTTGGAAGTAAAACTAAATAGTAGTGGCATTTTGACTTGCATCACTTTCATGTCTTATTCTTATCTTTTTTTTGTCTTTGGGGTTCATTTTTTCTATTATTTTTTATCTTTTTTATTTTCAAGTCCTTTGATCTTTCTTTTAGGAATTTTACCCTCTTTTAATTTTTTATTATTTTCAAAATATGGGAAAACAACTTGCAGAAAGCAAGGTATGTACATATTTACAAGACTTAAACAAAGGCAATTAAAAAATTGTGAATCCTATTATTATAGGACCCTAACAATGGCTCCACATGGTTATGATATTTCCTGGCGAAATTTCAAGAACATTAAGATTAGTAGCCTTCTCTATTGGGTTGTTCCCAGATCTGCAACATGCTCTGTCATATAATTTGTAACTGGACATCTCATACTAAAACCAAACCTTTTCTGCAAAATTAAATCTGAAAAAACACTAAACTGAAACTAAAAATATGCTCAGAATTCTGAGCTTATTTTCACTCATCTACCTAATTTAATCCATTGATAATCTTGTTGAATCAGGTAATACAAAAATGCCAATGAAGCTAGTCAAGTAGTTGTAGAAATGAATGGACAATTTGACTTCTTGTCATCAAAATTGGAAGCATAACTTGATCATGTGTCTTCATAATCAAATATATGATATGTAATGGCAACTGCTGATGTATTTGATTCTCATAGAGAAAGAATGTTTGCAGACTTGAGCTAAAAATAATCTCCATATAATTTGCTATAGGATCATCAAAAGCATGATGTATGATTTGTTCTTCTAGGCCTTCAATGACTAATTTATTAGTTGTATTCTTAATATTAAACCATGAAACTATTTCTTCATTCTTGTACTTGAAAGCATAATCATCCTCAATCTGCAAGTCTAAAGGTAGTACAAATTCCTCTTGCTTTGGAGAAGGGAGATTTTCCAATAATTCTTTGGGACCTTGGAAATTATAATACTAAAATTGAGAATGCAAAAGTTTAATGTCATTTTCATATTTTTTAGAAACTAACTCAATAACACATATTCTAAGTTGAGGAGAATATTTTCTTGATTTCAAAATAAGAAATATGGCTCTTAGAAAATCCTCATCAAGTTGAAATTATAATAACCCGTCCCTGAATTCATTGAAAATCTCATGAGATGAAAGGTTTTCCATAGACCCTTTCATCTTGTATCACAATTAATGATTTGGAATATGGATTCTTTGGTTATGGACTTTCTTCTTAAATTTGAAGCTCTAGATCTTGGACAATGGAGTTGCCAGGTGGATGATTTTAACCTTTTTATGTCTAATCACTGTCCACCATCATAGATCAGATCTAAACCTGTAAAATATTTCTAAATAAAATGTTAGTCTTCCCCAGTGGAGTCGCCATTATGTTATCACTCTAATAATTCTAAAGTTGTGATATTTTGATTTAAAGTCTAAGAACATTAGGGGTAACCACATAACAACTTTTAAACTCTAAGATCTAGCCTTCTTAGGGTTCATAGAGGGCTCTCTCTATAAGATTTTTATTTTTTTTTAATTATCTGATATTAGGTTAGTTATGATGTGAAAATTGGTTTGGTATTGTTTGGTTTGGTTTGGTGGGAAAAATCACTTAATGAGATGGATAGTGGGAGATTTGTTTGTCCATTGGGCTAAGGAGTCGAAAGTCGAGCAAAGAGAACTAGGATCAAGGTCAAAAAGTCAAATGTTTTCAGGGCAAGATAGACACGTCTTTGAAGATCTTGGAAGGCTGTTTGGTGAAGTGGTTTGATCGAGATAAAGAGAAATGAAGGATTTTTTAATCAGGATAAGGAATGAGTAGACAGATTTCATTTGAAAGAGGGATAAATTAAAGGTTTCCTACTCTGGAAATGAGCAGAAAACATAGAAATGATAAACAGTTAAAGACAAGGTGCTTTTAACAAATCTTGTAATAATACTCCTGATTTATCATTCAAATTTAGAGAAAATATATGGATGCATGTAAACATAATAAGATAAAAAAAGACAGTAGAAATTACTTCACTTCAATGGCTCATCACATGAATCCTGAAATATGATGCTAGATAATTTGATCCAGTCTGCTACTTGAACTTGCAAAAAAAGGCCTTCAAGTACAACAAAAATAACTATAGAAATATTCAGAAATTTATTCCACAATAATAATTCAAATGATGAAGTATTTATAAAAATTTTAAACTAAAATATCTTGAAAAAATATCAAGATTGGTTTACAAATATCTCAAACTATTTTACATAAATAGAACTTAATAAAAGGACACTCAAAACTAATGAATCTCTTTGGCACTATTTTTATGGATTGATGGTGACAAAAGAAGAGCAATTTGAATTTGATATCAACTCTTAGTTGATGATGACACTTCCAAGTCACTAACTTTCTCCTTCCTTTGTGAATTCTTTTCCAGAAATTCTACAAAATTGGGGTCTAGTGATACCTTTTTATATCTCAATGCGAGATAGATATGTAAACTGTGAAAGATTTTATTATTGATAAATATGTTTTTGAGATAAACCTCTCTCAGTTTCCTAAAATTTCACTCCAATTGTTCACAATAGGCTCTGCAAACAGATGTCTAAAACAAAAGTTTGCACAATCTGAAAAATAGGTTGTGAAGATGCGCATGTATCTCTCATTGTTTAATACCTATGTAAAAAGTGAGATAGGTTTTTGTAGATTGCCCTCTGAGGAATATAGACATCATCTAGGTTTGCAAAATTCATCTTGGATTGGCTACAATAGTTTCTGCAAAATTATGACTTAAACAAGAAATTTCTGTAAAATGTCCCTTCCTGCTCTATTTTCATCTTTTAACCTTACTGTTATTTTCACTCTTTTTAATTTCACTTTGGATAAAATTAATTTTTGTTGGTGAAATTATTTTCATATGTGTTTAAATATTACTTCCTCCATGTTTAATTTTACTATTTTACCTTGACTTCTTTGTTTTTTCTGATTTGACTTTCACTATAACTTTTATCTGATACACTTTAATTGTGATGCTCTTTGACTATTCTATTTTCACTGTCACTATGAATTCTTACTTTACGTTTACCATTAACTGTGTAATTTCATCTTTTTGATCTCTCTCTGAATTTGATTTAATTCTTTCTTTTTTATACAAACTATTTGTTGAATGAATTTTTTTGAATTAAAATCTGAGAATTTGGAGCAAACAAGTTTGTCAACTAGTATTGAAACTGTTGGCCCAATTTTCTATTCTGAGAATAACCTGCAAAAATCAAAAAATTTGTTAATAAAACACAAGTCAGAAGGGAAGCCAGTAATGACTTTAGGGAACAGGGAATACAGTGAAAGGAATTCTAGCTATAGCAGGGGTTTCTCGCAATTTCACAGAGGTGTGGGAATAAGGGTAGAGAGGGGTTCTGAACCTTAAATAGCTTAACACGTTGGTGCGGGAATATAATAGTTTACCACATAGAAAACTGAGTATGTTTTTTGCAAATTGCGGAGATATTACAAAAATGTTTCATGATTTTCATTGCGTTGTTTTATTTCCTTTAGCGTAGAGTGAAACAATGGTTTATCGCAGTAGAGGAATGATTTAATGCATTTGTGCAGGGGTGGGAAAGTCATTTTCACATCGTGGGGTCAATAGGTAAGCGATTAATCACATAGGAGAAAAGTGGTTAACGATTTTGTGCGAATGGATGCGATCCAATGATTTTATGAAGCGTGGAGGAGAGATAATGGGGCAATGTCGCCCACATCATAAATAAAAAATGGATTATTTATAGTGTTATTTAAAATGTGATATGGGTTTTGGTTCGTCGGATCAGACTAAGGAGATGTGAACAGTTGAGATTTGGGAATGGAGTTGCTCAGCGGATGGGTGTGAGGCCCGGGAGAGTTTATATGTGGAGGCGTTGAATTAATACATTTAAACATAGTTTAAACATAAAATCTAATATATTAATATAATAGGCGAGATATGTGAATTACACAGAAAATGAGGGATTTTCATGTGTTTTATAACCTTTGGGTGGGGAATATAACATATGTTTTAACCTATGGGGAAAGTGGATTATATGTCATGTGGATTAATCAAACCATAGGATAAAATAAAAATGTGGGTTTGGGATATTTAACATAAGGATTTAATTAATACGGGATGGAAGGCTATATAGTGGATTTAATTAATAAGGTTAGTGTTAATATGAAAAATGAAGATAAGCATAGTATAAAATTATTTAATAACTCCAATACCACATTAATTATGGTCATTTTCATTGAAAAAACTAGGTGAATCTCTTGAATTAGATGGCTAAAGTGGTTTTGATGATAAACAAAGATACCTTGTTGGAGAAAAATCACAGAGATAATTTTACACAACGGAAAAAATAAACTAAAAATTTGCAATATTAGAACCAATCACTCCAAAACGTTCCACATTTATTAGTATAAAAAAATGTATTCAGTGCATCAACACCAATCCAATATGGTTGCAGCTTACAATTAAAATCTTAGGATGTAATATATAATACCCAATTCAACCATGTATGCGGGGTTTAGTTTCTCCATCCATGGTTTAAAAATACTAGAAGTCTTCAAACAGTTATAAATTCAATGACCCTGGCCGACCACTCATCAATAAACTATGAACACTCACCAAAACAATAGCTTTATCGAAAATAAATTACCAATTAAATTCTTGGATAAGACTATTATCTGACATAAATTCTTAAATCAGTAAATTTTCATGCCTGAACAAGATTACAGTGATGTTGCTGATGAACCTCACTTTTGTAAGATTTTTTTTTGTCGCGTGACTAGTCTGATGTATTTTGGTTGTCATATATGCACAAAGTATGGAATTTGTATGAATCTGGAGTGGGAGGAGTACTTTGTGTATGGAGTAGCACAAGGCTCTATGTAGAAGATTTTTTTGCATAGAGGAATCGATGGGCTATATTTCTGCTCATGGAGTACACTGAGGCCAAGACTGTGTGGGAGAGGAGCAGATGCTGAAGGAGTACACAACTATTCAAAAATAAGAAAGACAACTATAAATGCAGAAGAGGTGATTTTTTTGGACCCAGTGCTGCATAAAACCTTAATTTAGATCAATGGGTGTGTTACAGAATAGTACCAAACAACATGGGAATGAAGAAAATGGATGATAAATCACACCATGCAGTTGGAAGAACATAAATTTAACTATCAAGCTTAGATAATAAAGCTGGATAATCAAATATTGAAATTTGAAAATGAATGTATGACATTACAATTGAGGTAGAAGGAAGTCGAAATTGAATCGAGGAGTAGTCCTCAACACTGCATCCCTCAACGTTGCATTAGATTTTATCATGCACATGTGATATCCATTTTTTCTTTGGAAGTTGCTAGCATACCACACGCAATTTAATGCTTGGTGTTGTGAATAAGTCTGGAGGGAACTATGTGTTAAAAAAATACATTCCAAGAAGAATTCACACCATGAGGTCTCTCTAGTTCCAGATCCTCTTGGTGCATTAATGGGCCGAGGGTGACTACGCATAGAGGAAATGGAGAAATTTATTTAGGTAGTAGGGGAAGAGAGCTTGAGAGCTATGTGATACACAATGTATGAATGTTCTGTGAAGGTCAACAGGTGGAGGTTGAGATACAGTGGAAAAAAGGGTAGCGTTTGGGTGGAGCGGTGAGCATGGAGCTGAGGAGAAGGTTGATTGTATGAATCAGAGTGTAAATGTGTGGCAAGTAACACCCGATGGACCATGCACCAAAGAATTAATGTGTTTTCATAGAGGAATAATTAGAGATACTACACAGTAACGGAATATTGTGGCTATGCGTGCCCATTTCTAAGGTCAGAAATTTCTTGGGCAATGTCATAATATGGCAAGACTGAAATAGCCATTAATTTTTTTATTTTATTTTTTGAACTGAGCGGAGGAGTGGCACGAGGGAGGAGAGAAATCACAAGGGACAAATACTATACACACATAGAGAAGAGAATGGAATTCACAGTTGCATAAATAATTAGGTGTTTTGTGAGGCCAATACATGAATGGTTAGATAAATCGTTCTTGATGGTACAATATAAAGAGAAATGGTCGTTGAAAACAATTATAAGAAGGAAAGAGGGTATGCCATAAATAATGATGAGTAGAGGAAATTACGGACACCCAGAGGAAGGCCACAAAACCAATTACTTAAATTGGAGGAGGGAACGAGCATGCCTACTTTGATACCATATCAAACACAAGCATGGTAAACTCACAAGAATAGGAAAGATAATTGTGGATCCATTTATTATTCATAATTATGCATATATATAATACATTGGAGTGACCCTTGCTTTCACATTCCAAGTGGCCTCTTGGACTCCTCTTTCACTCTTCGCGTTCCGCACTAACCCTAGGAGGAATAGGTGTCTAACAACCACATGAGTAATCATATAGGCAGTAATATTTATATTTATTTTGTGATATGTTGGTTGCACTGGCTTTATGATTAGACTTATTATTAGTTTTGTACCATATGAATGTTAGAGTAGGATGCATTGCATGATGATTTTCACATTATACCTAATGCCATATGATATTACTCATAGTAGACTAGCTACTTCAAGATTAAAATTCACATTTTATTATTTTTTGATTTTATGGACTAACATTAAACATGGGTGATCATAAGACACCATAGAAACATGTTTCCCTATGGTTTTAGTCTTTGATACACTTAGGTAGCATGTATATATTAACTAAGAGATTGTTGGAGTTTGTGTGACCTGTCGATCAAGTAGATTCTCCCATTTTTCAAGAGATCACGTCCCACTTCGAGCCAGATGTTACCTATTAGACTCCTGTAATTTACAATATCACAAGGTGACTGTGTATTTCTTACTTGCAGATTTTTCATATTGTGCGTAGATTTCAATATTCAAAAAATTTCCAAAGAATAAGAAAAGAGGGTGTAAAAAAGGAAAAGAGAAAGCCCACAAAAATAAATAGTTCTGAAAGTGTTGCAAATCAAATGCCACTAATTTGTAGAAATGTCAGTTCAATCATACATATTAATCATGATTGTACAGTTTTAAATTTCTGTTGATAGGTTAGAGAATGAGAATTTTCCAAACTTGTTAATCTTGGCTTATCAGTAGATAGGTAGGAAATGACATTGGTTCAATAGCTTAATCTAGACCAATAGGAGAAATAAGGGATAGGGTTTAGGCTATAATCTCCCAAAGAAAAATGTTTTAGGGTCTGCAAGTCTAAACGCACCCTAGAAAGAAGAAAAAGTGTTATATTTGTAGTTTGGGTAGGTAGATACATTGAAACGGCATCATAATTCCATTTTTCCTATGATGAAGGAAGAAAAAATAAAAGAGAAAGAAGTCGTTATATTCTAAGGTCTGAAAAAGGGTGATTCTATAAAGTTTGGGGACCTTATTTTATGTTTCTAATAAAAAGTCCCAAAAGTGTTCATTACTTGTTATTTCATCCCTTCCACTCATATGTTCTTTATCCTAAGTCCTCTCCAAGCCCCGCCGAATCTCGATTGCACTTCACAAATCACAAGTTCCAAAGGTTAAGTGCACAATATCATAACAAAAGTGTCGAAGTGCGATTTACGAAGTGGGTGGGACCGATCCCATATCACAAGTCACAAAGTTTAACTTATAGCATGCAAGGGTATCAAATAAAATCTATTAACTACGATTTGCGACGAGGGTGGGACTTGGGTGCACATCACACATCGCAAAGTTTAAATATTCAACCTCCCACTTTCTCACCACAAAACTCACTGACTGCAATCAGTGGGTGGCCCCACCTCTGTCATGCCATGTCACTCCTCCATTCACCACACTTCGCACATCGCAAGATTTGATGTTTACCTTCCACCGCTCCTAACCAATATTTGTGATGTGCGAACAACCCCCACCTCTTTCCTACCATGTTACTCCCCACACTCTGCACATCACAAATTATAACATTTTCATCTCCCGCTCATAACAAAAGCTCTCGATATACAATTGCGGTATAGATGGGATCCCGCCTTATCGCCACGTCACATCCACGCTAGCCTTCCCACAGATCACCATAGATCCCTATAGCTCCACTCACCTCCACACATCAGATGGCTCACAATGCCTTTAGGCCTCCCCACATCTGTCAAGCATTAACCAAAGCGGTGGGGGGGTCTGAAATGGACAATATCCCATACCACCATTCCTTCTACGTGTCGTGCCCATGGATATTTCACACCCCCCATTCTAATACCATCCTCCACTCTCACCCCCTCTAAAACCCCCTTAATGCCATCCACCAAACCGTTGTGCCTTTTTACCATTGCCTATTCCATTCGCACCACGTCTGCTCTTGCCTATTCACTTAACTCAATCACATCCCCTCACGTCAAAAATTCGTTGTGCCATAAAGGGTCGGGTTGTTATCCAACAGACCCACACCACCTCCACACCACCAAATCATTGTTTTAAAGCCTAATATCAACATTCATAATTTTAAGGAGAATTTAAATTACAAATAGATAGAGCCCTCTTTGAATCTGGGAAGGCTAAGTCCTTAGATTCCAAAGAGATTTGATGTTGTCCTCTATCGTTTATTCTTGCCAATATAATAAATTATAGGGCCACAACATAATGGCGAATATACTTGGGAATTATCGAAGAAACTTAGTATTTCATAAGAACATAGAAACCCTCGTAAAAATACTATGTGTTTTAAGTATTTTCTAGAGATTGGTTTTTCAGTTTTTTGCCAAAAGTTCAGCTTATCTGTTTTTTTGCTCCAAATTCTGGCTCCTAGAAGAATCTTTACCAGATCTCATCATGACCCAAATCCTCTTGCAATAGTTGACAATCCTAAGAAAATTCTGAGAAAAAACCCCAGAGGATATATTCCAACTATTAGCAAGCCTCTTCACATAGAAAGTTCACTCCCTAAAAACCTTGCAACCTTGTAGGACATCCAGCTCGACTAACATTTTGAAAAAATCTTATTCATGACCAAATCTCAGAATTGGACATCCCAGGGAGTTTTTGACCCATCTATATTACAAAAGAGTCTAGTTGTGGAATCCTCCACCTCCACCCAAACTGACCTTCAGCTTCTCCAACACTTTGACTCCCTTCAAGGTTTGGTCACAGAATTCACCTCAAGTACTGATGGTGCTTACCTTCAGCAGTATGTATAATTTTGTGCTCTTATTACAGCATCTCCCTCTGTTATTTCCAAGTCTACTCATCCTCAATCAATTTGTCCAGGTGTATCTGTAGCTCCTACCATTTCATTGAACATCCCCACCAGAGTGCCCAAACCTCCACTCATACACCCACAATCCACCTCCCTCCATTTAATCCTCCACCCCGCTTCGTCAACCCTCATCTTATTAATCCCCCTTGGGTTCCCCCACCACCAATCATGGAAGCATAATATTCTCCATTGGTGCTACAACAACCTATGGTGCCTATTCCACAGTATTATCAGTCCAAAATCCCACTATTTGATGAAACTGGTCCTGCAACTGTTGAACAACATGTGGATGAAATGAATTATTATTTCGAATGACAAGAGATAGACGATGAAACTATTAAGTTGAGGATGTTCGCTGAGATTTTAAGGGGAGAAGTAAGAAAATGGTTTAAAGGCTTGACTCCAAATAGTGTCCATGACCTCCCTGCCCTTCACCAACTATTCATAAATAAATGGGAAGTTAAGAAAAACCCTCTTCAAATCTTGTCAGAATATGAAAACATCAAGAGAAATCTTGGATAGAGTGTCCAAGACTACTGTACCATGTATAAAAGCATGTACAACACACTCCCTCCTCACATGAAATCCCCATAAGGTTTAGCCCTGATGAAATTCCCAGATGGTTTCAACGCAGAGATGGCTTATCAGCTGAGAGAAAGAGATCTTGCTACATTAGAAGACATGCAGAGGGGTGCAACAAGTGTAGAATCCAATCTGATTGCAAAGAGGGCTAGAAGGAGAAATGAGAAGAGATTCAGTATTAGGCAAGAGCCTGCAACCTCCACATATGATGCTAATATTGATAACCTAGTTATAAATATGGAGAGAATGATGGAGAGGATCAGCTTGAATGAGAAAGCTATCACTAGCGACAATCAACTAGCTCCTCAAAATAGAAGTCAAAACTTTAGAAGAAACCCCCCTCAGATAAGACAGAGAGAACAGAGAGTTCGTGACCAGCAAATTACGCCTCCATTCCAAGAAAATTATGCTAATGAAGATGAGAGAGTTGTCAAAGAACTAGAAAAAAGTCAAATTAATCTAATGGGAATTAATGATGAGTATTATGTTTTCCTCACTGAAGAAGAACAAGGTTTATTCTCCCTAACTCAAAATGAAGTAGAATTTGAAGAGTCTGAAGATTATAAATAGGGTTTTGAGAATGCCATAATGGAGGTACATAGACAATATAATCTTAAAATCAAGAAAAACTCTGATATTCTGAAGAAAATGAATTCTGAAAATTCTGCTAAAAAAGGTCCTTGAAACTAATCCCAAGAAAATAGCAAAAAGTTCTAAGAAAATTGTTAATATCCTTGGAAATAAAGATCCAAAAAGCACCACTAATAAACCGGTTTTCAGCCTGAGAAAAATTGTTCAAGATGATATCCCCACTACAAGTCAACAAATTGAAATTCCTGCTAAAATAGTGCCTGAAAATACTGACTTGAATCTGCCAAAATCACAGACACCATTTAGCATTAAGAACGAAATTGGCAAAATAAAAATCTCCATCCCTCTCACTGAATTGATAAACAAGGATGTATACAGATATCAGGTCCTAAAGGCACTGAACATAGGAGAAATTACTAACATTGTCAATATAAATGATGATAAACCTGAACTATTGTTTGGGCCAGAAGTAGAGGGTAAATCCTAGGAGTGAGGTGTTCCCCCATTTTATATCAGTTTGAATGTTCATGATAAAATCCTCCATAATGCCATGTTAGATTCATGTGCATCTCATAATATTATGCCAAAGGTAGTCATGGAGAAACTTGACCTTGAAATAAATAGACCCTATAAAGACCTGTACTCATTGATTCCAACAAAGTCAAATGTCTAGGCCTTATCAAATATCTCTGTGTTACTTTAGCCCAGATACCAGCCAAGATTATAGTGATGGATATAGTAGTGGTTGACATCCCTCCTAAATATGGCATTATTTTATCATGCTCATGGGGAGCCAAGCTTCAAGGGACCCTCCAAATGGATATGACTTATGCTACCATACCAATATTTGGTCAGCAAATAAGATTGTATAGGGAGACTTTAATGAAATACATGGTGAGAATTTAAGAAAAACCACATAACTACCCCCTTTACTCTATTCATTTTGACCTTGACCCATTCATTCTTTACAATGATGAAGGCATTAATGAACAAGTAGTTGGATAATAAGAGGACCAGAATAGAGAACACGCAAATCAAATGGAAATTGCACAACACAATTTTGAATTTGAACCATTTTGGAACATGATTTTTGATGGCTCCTGTGGAAAAGAAAGCTCAAGAGCAGGGGTATAGGTATGCAATACTGAAAACAACCATGTAGAGTGTCATTCCTACAAACTGAATTTTCAATGCACCAACAATATAGCATAATATGAGGCACTCCTTTTGGGTTTACAACTACTGAAGAGATTAGGAGCCAAAATAATTTTTGTTCCAGGGATTCTGATCTAGTTATTAAACAAATCAAGGGAGAATATTTAGCCAAGCATCCTAGATTGAGAGCATACATGAACGCTACCTTTTACCTCCTAAAAAAATTTGAAGGGTATGAGCTTTCTGTTGACACAAGAAATAAAGAAACTGGAAGCACATATTGGCGTCCCGGGGGATCAAAAGGATAGATCTGAAATAGCTCATGAGATAACCAACAAATAGATTGAAATATTGGAGGAGGCAGAAAAGGAATTTTCAAACAAAAACATTTTTAGCCAATTGAAGTTGATAATTTGGGGCAGTATCTGAAAATTAGTAGACGAAATTTGACACCACATAATCATTATTTTTGAACAGAAAGAGTTGGTTGACAATTTCTCAGTGGCCATTGAAAAATCAAATCAGGAATTAGGAAATATGCCGATTACAGCTCCTAAAATCATAAAATTCCTGAACTCCAAAACTATATATGAGCTTGAAGAGCGGGAGGTACAAGACAAAACAACCACTATTTTATAGGTAAAAAAGGTCCTCACTAAGAGGAATTTAGTAAGGAAATTGGAGGAGAAGTGTCATGAATTGGACATGGCCATCAGCAGATTTCTGAACAATATTGAATCCCTGGTCGCAAAAGGGTTTCCCTCACTATATGTAATCAATAACAAGCTGGTCCAGAAGGGATATTATATGACCAAACTTAGAGAAACAGCTAAGGATACCACCAAATTCGCCAGCATCAAAGGAAATGTGACCGGAAAAGTTGTCTTGGATCTCTTGAGCAATGACATCTTCATTAAACATGAGGTGAAGCATGTTTTCCTCACTAGGCCCAGTTTCAAAAAATATACATAGGTGGATGAAGTATACCAATAGGTCATAGGTACGAGAGTTCCTAACAAGAAGGATTGGAACATATTTTGTAGGTTCCAAGATGGAAAAGCCACGGTGGACGCACCAGCACAACCACCAATTGATTAGAAGTCCCAGCATCTCATCATCTTTAATGATCCAACAGAGGAAACCCAAAGTAGATCGAGATGTCAGAATCATTGCCTCTTCACAACCTTCCCAGCCACCTCCAAGCCACTTTTTAGATTCACAAAGAGCCTCCTAAGTTTTGCATTCATGAAGAGCTTCTAAAATTAATTCCATAGGTGGTGTTTTGTAAAATATTATTATTCGGGCCTTGCATGGCCACACCTATCTATTTTTTAGCTTAGCTTTAATTAATGAAGTTTTCCGAAGTAGATTAGGGTAACCGACTTATGTTTTAGTTAAATACTATATCCATTTTCATTATCAAGGGTTGGATATTGTTAGACCATGCATTGTAAGAACTACAATATTGGAGCACTGCAATTTTGAAGTTGGACATTAGTAATCAAAAAACGTTTATAGGATTCTTGAGCCGTGTTAAAATGATGATGTGATTTTCTCTGTTTTAAATGTTTCCATTCTTTTCCTCGTTGTGCATCTGTTCATCTAATTGTAAATCAAAAATTTTAGATTAATATTTGTTTTCGAAGCACCTTAATTCTTTCTGCATTTACAATATAAATGTTTTCTGCTGAAGTCTAATTAAATAATTATTAACTTCTCTTTAGTCACTACTAAACCTTGTTATTTCTTTCGCCTCATAATTCATACTTCTCTTAATATCTGTTTAACACAGTTATATTGCCCTGTGATTCTCTTAAACATTAATGCACCATCCAGCCTTTTCACTCCATAGCCCAATGGATTCCTCCCTGCAGACATGCTCATCCAACCAGCAAAATCATTCACAACAACCAATACCTCCATTACTATAACTAGCCTAATATCAACATTCATAATTTTAAAGATAATTTAAATTAAAAATAGAGAGAGCCCTCTCTGAATCTAGGAGGGCTAGGTCCTTAGATTCTAAAGCGGTTTGATGTTGTCCTCTATCGTTTATTCTTTCCAATCTTATAAATTATAGGGCCGCAACATTACCCACCATTTTGTTTCTGATATCCATTGGAGAATTTTTTCTCCAAGAGGGTCCTCAGTAGGCAACCAACAACCCATTGTAGCTACCAAGTAGCTCTTTGTGCCATTTATCTGCCACCTAAGCCAGCCATCTGGTCTGTAACCCATATGTCATGATGATATGTTTGGAGGAGGGCCTCCCAAACCTAAATGTATTCCTCTTCATTTGTTAATTGAGTGTTATGGCTTGCGTCTCTTGGACACTTCTAGGCATGGATTAATGGGTGGATTCAATGGAAAGAGTGGGATTGGTTTGTGCTCGTCCCCTAGACCTCTATTGGATGTTACCCTTGGATCCTAGTCTCGTAGGATCCCTTTTATTGACCTTTGGGGTTTAGTGATGGTATTACATGGGAAACCGCAATTTTGGTTGGGTGATCCTACTTCCCCATCCACATACATCACTCCCATTTCATTAATTATAACCCCATTCATCATATTTCCCACCTAGCTCCACATTTCTCCACTGGGTCCACATAGGGTTAGCCTCCCCTTCCCCTTACCCACATTGCAAATCAAGATTGGAACAATGCCCCAGAGGTTGGTGTAGCTGAAAAGAACAAGTAAAAGAATAATTAGCCACATTCAAGATGTAATATTCCTAAATTAGAATACAGCTAATGGGAATATTAATTTTGTGCTTAGAATCTAGTTAGATGAATAAATGGGTAAGAAGGCCCATAAATATCTTAAGTGGGAATAAAATCCCTCTTAATATGAAAAGGGGTCATGATAATAACTGGATCAAGCACCCTCATGTGTGAAAAAGGACTAATACATGTGGACAAGCTCAAGTTTGACCAAGTCAACATCACTAACATAGGAGGGGTGGATCATCAATAAAGACAATTGAATATGAATGTGGATCAGTTTAGCTAGTCAGAATAAAGACCCCTTGGGTGTGAAAGGAGACAATGCATGGAGACTAAGCCAAGGTTGACCAAATAAAACAATGATGTAAATAAAAGAGTGGAACTAATGGAGACAACGTAACTTCATAGGAGGAGCCTTTGCATCGGAGTAACCTCATAAATGGGTGGGACCCATGGTGAGGAAGCTCATCAACTATATAAT
Organism: Pinus albicaulis; assembly: GCA_034641835.2. Lineage (NCBI taxonomy): Eukaryota > Viridiplantae > Streptophyta > Pinopsida > Pinales > Pinaceae > Pinus > Pinus albicaulis. Next base: position 1,656,465,394 of record CM076580.1, on the reverse strand, counting down.
GGAAAGAATGGCAGCCATATGGGGTATGAATGGAGAATATTATTTTATGACTGATTATGTTTATACTTATTTGCATGCTTCAGTTGTTTAGCTAAGTTTTTTGTACTGTTTAGTACAAGGGTTTTCTCATGCGGGAGTTCCCCACTCTTCCTTGGAGGACTTGTTTAAGAAATATGAGAGGAGCATTCTAGACTTAATTTCCACCATCTAACACTTGGCCAAGTAGTCACCTATAGCCACAACACATTCACTTGGAGAATGTGCGTTATTTTACATGGTGTTGCATTGGAAGGGTTTAAATCCCTATTTTAGGAGCTAGCTTCCTTGAAGGAGGATCAACCTTTTTCCCGGAAAGCTAGTAGGAGGAGCTCCAACCATTTATTTGTATTACCAGCCATATTTATGAAGTGATTTAGCCATATAGTGTGATTCAGTGATAGATCTGCAGCATATACTTCTTGTATCTCATTTTTATCAAGAAAAACTTGTCGGGTCATCTTGGATTTGTGTAAAAGAGACTAGATCTCTGTTTTTCAGCTCTATTGATTAATATATCAGCAGATCCATTTGTCTCTCTATTTTTGGAGTATAATACCTCATTAAACTACGCCGTCATTTGTTGCAATATTTCTGTGTTGTAGTAGTCTTGGGGTTGTAGTGCTTTTGGGTTGTTTTGGGCATGGTAGGCCTATTTATCTAGGCTATAATTATTTTTTTCAGATCTCCTTATATATTTGGTTGTTATAAAGTCTAATCTAATGGATCCATAGGTTGGATTTAACTGTTATTGCATATATTTCTAAAAAATGCATTTTTGGTGCCTATATTGATGCTTTTCTCCATTTGGGAATGTTACAATGCTATTAGAGCTCTAATCTTGGCTCAGCCTGTGTACTTCAACCATTATGTCATCTAAGGAGTCTTCTAATGTGAAGGAGAGGATGTGAAAAAGAGATCAAGGCAAACCCTTATTGTCTAGGGGGAAGGAGTTCTCAAAAATTCTTCTTAAAAGTCTGCAGTGCATTAGAAAAGACATCAAAGAAATGAGGAGGGAAATTCATGAAGATCCCTCAACCAGATTTCTACATGAGGAAAGCTCCAGTTCCTCATACTATGGGTGTGAGCATTCAGCCACACCACCAGATTTACAATGCTTTACCAAGCCTATGATCACAAAAAGTGAGAAGGAGAAAGGAGCGGTGCCAAAGAAGGAGACTCTTGGTGATTATTTACAAGAGTATGAATCTCAATATAAGACGTTAAAATATCACTTAAACTTCCAAGATTTTTGCAAGATCAAGGAGGAAAGAAGCACATGGTGCAAGAAGAATGATATGGGAAGATTCTTTCTATCTTCCTTTTATGTTTCACCTAAGTGTTCAGCTAGGGCTTGGGTGGAGGAGCTAGACACCTATTTACGACAACACCAAGTTTCAGAGGACGAAGCCATTAAGGTAGCAGTGCTACATTTTTAAGGTAAGGCCTATGCTTGGTGGTTATTTGAATCCTTTTCATTAAGAAATGCAAATACATCTACTTATGCAAGGTTCACTAAGAGAGTAGTGGAAAGGTTTGATGAAAAACATTCTAAAACACCTTTGGTAGGGCTAGAGAAACCAAAACAAACAAAACCTTTGCATGGGTTGGAAGGTTCTATAAACCCAACTCCATTTCAGAAAACTATTGAGGAGGATAACATCTTGGAGAATCCCTTGCTAGAGGCAAGATCCCTATTGAATTCTGCTAGAAAAAAGCACACGGAGATCCCTTTTTCAAAGAAGGATCCTCTTATTAATAAATGGACTCCCATTGATATTGAAGAGGAAGAGAATGCTAGAGGTCACAATGCTGTCATATCAAGAGCATATCTAGTACCTCATGAAGAGGAAGATGGAGCATTTGTTCCAAAGAAAGAAAATCGTTACCAAACATTCTGAAACACCTTTCGTAGGGCTAGAGAAACCAAAACAAAAAAAAACCTTTGCATGTGTTGGAAGGATCTATAAACCCAACACCATTTCAGAAAACTATTGAGAAGGATAACATCTTGGATAATCCCTTGCTAGAGTCAAGATCCCTATTTCATTCTCCTAGAAAAAATTACATGGAGATCCCTTTTTCAAAGAAGGATCCTCTTATGAATAAATTGACTCCCATTCATATTGAAGAGGAAGAGAAGGCTGGAGGTCACAACACTGTCATATCAAGAGAATATCTAGTACCTCATGAAGAAGAAGATGGAGCATTTGTTCCAAAGAAAGAAACTCTTTCTCTGCATCTCGTGTTGTCATTACTTTTCCGTAAATATTTTACTAACCTTTTATTTTGGTTATCCATGTGTATTTGGATTTTTTTGAATTGACCTTGATTGAGTCTGGGGATTTTCGGCCATTCATCTTCCCAAAATAGGGTTTTTTCTCTATTTCCTATTTCCCAGAAGTAATGATTTTGTATTGTTTCTTTATTTCCCCATTATTGGTTCCATACTGCAGAGCCTTTGATGTTTCCACTAATCCTGATGAGAGTCTTCTAGTGGCAAGACAGGGCATACTTTGTATTCGAGATCATGTCTGAGGAGGTTTGAGGGTTATCGATCTAGCGCCACCAAGTTTTTGCAGCCATCACTTTTCCCAACATGTTTGGCTCTCTAAGGCCCAGTCCTCCTTCATTTTTGGATCTGCAATTTTTTTCCTAGTCCACAAGGGCCCATTTTCCTTTATTTTCTTTTCCTTTCCATAGTAACTTTATTTGAATGGCCTTGTGCTAATTTCCTATTGATTTGGGTGTGGCAATGGCAGAGTATTGGTATAGCGGGATAACTTGAAATGCATATTTGACAAGGAATAGGCAACCAACAAGATTCAGGGATCTAAAGGTCCCATTGCCAATATTCTTCTTTAGTTTGGTTACTAGAGATTCCCAATTTTCCTTTGCAAGAGTTATGTCAGTTAGGGGAACTCATAGGTATTTGGAAGAGAAGGAGCTGAGCTTGAATCCTAGAATTTTTGCAATGTTGTGCTGAATGGGAAAAGAGGTATTCAGAAAGAAGAGTTTGGTTTTTCCCATGTTGATGGAAGTGTGAGAGGCTTGAAAAAAATCAGAGAGGATGGCCTCAAAGGCTAGGGATTATTCAATAGTGGGATAACCCATGAGCAGAGTGTGATCAACAAATTGCTTGTGAGTGGAAGAGGGAGTGGAGGGGTAGATTTTTATTCTGGATGTGTTGCCACTTGAAGAGGCAGCCATTATAGAACGACTGAGACCTTCCACCATTATGAAAAAATTAAATGAGAGAGGGGGTATCATTGCCTAATTGATCTGGATGGACTTGTGATGGAGGAGGGGGAACCATTAAGAAGAATGGAGAAGAAGGCTCCTAAAACCATCTCCATTATCCATTTTTTGCAATCTTTGCTAAAATTGAAAGCTTCCACCACTTTCTTGATATAATTCCAGCTAATTTTATTGAAAGCCTTAGACATATCCAGATGAATGAGAATTCCTTGTTTCTTTTTCTCTTTGAGAGAATGAATGATTTCCTGTGAGAGGATAATGTTTTCCAAAAATTTTCTTCCTTCCACATAGAAAATTTGGTAAGGGGAGTTAAGGAAGTGAAAAATATTTTTGATGCGACTTTCCAAAACCTTGGAGACAATTATGTAAATAGCTTTATAGAATGCAATGGGTCGCAATTGTTCAGGGGAGTCAAAATTTTCTGATTTGGGGATGAGGGTGAGGAAAGTGGCATTCAAGGCCCTTAAGACAAACATTTGGATGCAGGATTCCTCCACAAGGTCATGAACCTCCTCCTTTAGCAATGGCTAGCAAGCTTTTTGAATAAGTCAATGGTGAATTCATCTAATCCTAACACTTTTCCATTGGGTATGGTACTGACCGCCTCTACAACATCGCGCAGAGAAAATTTCCTTATGAGAATTTGGTTGTGCTCCTTCATTAGGATAGTTGGGATGTTTTTGGTACATTCTCTATTGCCTCCCCTTTGGCATTGTTGGGCTCATTGAGGAGATCTCCAAACTACTGGTTGAGCTCCTCTTCTATTTCTCTGTGAGTGTTGATGATATTGCCTTGTTTATTTTTGAGGCTTAATATTATATTGTTTCCTATGCTAGATCATAGAGTGGTGGAAGAAATTTTTTTTCTTACCCCCATCTTATAACCAGCTTACCCTATATTTTTGGTGCCATAATGTTTCCTCTTGGGCAACCCTTTCTTCCTAACTTTTTTGTAGCTTTAACTCCTCTTGTTTTCTTTCCTCAATCAGCCCATTTTTGATGATGTTCTATTGTAAACCTTCCATTTTGAGTTCTAACAATTTATTTTCTGCAATGATGTCTCCAAAGGTGTTCTTATTCGAGAGTCTGAGTTCAGATTTGATGAATTTTAGTTTATGCTGAAATTTGTACATTTTGTTGCCTTGGGTGGGTTGGGGGGTGTGCCACCATTTTTTAATTTTTTCCATGAAGTCATGATGATTTATCCAAAAGACCTCAAACCTTAAGGGTTTATTTTTGGTTTCTTATGGTAACTAGATTTTAGAACAATGGGCGAGTGGTTGGAGCCCCTCTGGGGGGTGATGCTTGCCAAAATTTCCAAGTAGTTGAGGTACATTTCCTCAGAGAGAAGGAATCTATCAAGCATGGAGGCAATCTACCTATCACCACCTCTTCTATTATCCCAAGTGAAAGAGCCATTTTTTGTGGGGATCTCTATGAGTCTAAGAGCATCAATAAAGCCCTCAAGGGTTGTTGAGTCTTTGTCCAGTTTTCTAAGTCCACCTCTCTTCTCCCCAAGATTAATTATAATGTTGAAGTCTGTACCCAAGATACTAAGGGGATGGTTGAAGGAGCTGAGATGATTTTTTAAGCTGATTAACTAAGCAAGTCTTTTGATGATTGAATGAGAAGCATAAACATTGGTAACACAAATATTTTCTGTGGTTTTGGTGATTTGAATAACAGTGGTAAGGGAAAATTTGAAGGCTGATGATTCAGATAGGTGAAAGCAAGAGTCCTTCCAAAAGGTGGAAATCCCTCCCGTAGTGCCCAAGGCCGAGATAACTACAGGGATATATTGATTTTTGAAGCAGGATTGTTGTATTATTTCCAGTGAGTTTAGATCACTCTTAGTTTCTTGGACCTTAAAAATGTCTATTTTATTAGAGGCTATTCTATATTTTAGAATTATTTTCTTACCAAGATTATTAAATCCTCTAATTTTCCAAGATGTGAAAATCATTGATAAAGTTTTTTGGGTAAGGTGATTGCTCTTATCTTTCCTTCATTTATGAGGCAATCTCCTAGCTCTTGGAGGAGTTGGTAGGTGGACTTCCGGCCTCCTTTCCTATTTTTCCCTTTTGGAAAGTGTTTCCCAACATTTAAGTTGACCATTATTCCATTGTCTGCACATTTTTCCTTTTTTTGGTGCTCTTGGTTTTGGGACATTCCTTCCTGTATCAGGAAGGCCTCTTCAATTTTTTTGATTTTCTCTCGATGAATGGCCTCTATTCCATTTTTTTTCGATGCCTTTGCAATTTTTTGGAGATCCATTCCCATTAGTATTTCTTTGATCTTGTTTTCCTCTGGGGTAGTTTCATCTTGTACTTGATCCATTTATGTATCTTCTTGGTATTGTCTCTTTTGTCGCATGATGTTTTTTTGAGCTCCAGTTTCCATGTTGTGTTCTTTTGCGGATTCTTCATGCTACTTGTGTTCTTCTTCCCTTATGCTTTGATGGACTTTCTCCTCTTGGATTGTATTAAGAACATCAAACTTATTTTTTGGGAGAATGTGGGAGGGTCTTTCTTTCTTTATGCTCTTTTTTTTTGTTTTTTTTTTATTTCCTACAGTAGTGCATCCTTGCTCATATTTTTTTATTGCTTGATCTTCTTTTGTTGGAGATTTTCTTTGGGGGAAGTATAGAAAGAGATGTCTATGCTCATGGAATTTCCTACATATCAAAGGTATGTGCTCATATTCGATGTTTTGAGACCAAATTTTGTCCTTGTAGATTAATCTTATCGCTTCAGGTAAAGCCCCTGAGACATATATATATGCACAGATCTTGGCATAGGAAATGTAGTTCCCATTCTTGGTGCCCTATAACATTTTTATATACTCTCCTAAATCATCTCCTATGGCCTTCAAAATAGATGGTGCCTAGTAATCTATTTGTAGAGAATATAGCCGAATCCAAACAGGGACCCTTGTAAATTCTTCTTTGTCCTCGGTGAAATTTTCCTTCCAAAATCTCATATACAAACAAGCCAAGTTGAAGAAGTAGGTTCCTCTTTCAAATATTCTATCGCGGTCTTCCACGAGGAAAAATTCTATAGTGAAGAAGCCCTTGGATCCTAGTTGGAGATCAATCTCTTCTTTTGGGTTCCATTTGGCATGGATCCATCCCTTTAGGGCGCATTCCATGGGCCTGATACCCATAGATTTGAAGATGATCGAATGGTCCTGCATAGACTCTCTGTACACTGCCACATCAGGGTCCTCAATAATTATTTCTGGAGTTTTATTAGCTTTTGGATTGTGTTAGGCTCCTATAATAATAGGATTAATAATTTTTGAATTGACTATGATAGTCTTGTAAATATGTACATACCTTTCTTTCTGCAAGTTGTTTTCCCATATTTTGAAAAATGAAAAATAATATAAAATAAAAGAGGGTAAAACGTCCTAAAAGAATAATCAAATAACTTATAAAAATATAGACCCCAAAAGAAAAAGAGATGAAAATAAGACCTGAAAGTGAGCAAGTAAAAATGCCACTAGTATTTACTTTATTGCAAGAATAATGATTATGTACAAATTGTCAATAAATGCCATAATCCATGATTAGTTAAACAGTTTAATATTAACTTTTCATGATTTTAATTTCATGTTTTAGATAGAGAATAAATATGTGTCAGAAATTACAAACTTGACAAATCAGTAGTTAAGATAGAGAGAAAATGACGAGCTCAATAGTATAATCTGAGCCCTCGAATGGAAAAAATATTATACTTAGATAGTTTTTATCCCTTGAAAGAAAATGGATTTAGGGTTGCAAGCTTAAATACACCCATGAAAATGAAATAAAAAAAGCTATAAATAAAGATGGGTAGGTAGAAAGAAGTTGTGCAATCAGGTAATAAAGAATCATCGGGAAAAAATCACTAATTTCCCCTCCCATACAATTATTCAATATCCCAAACTATCAGTTAGAAAGGCTCAGAGAATTTGTCTGACTTATGTTGGGACTGGACCCAAGGCTTGATGATTGATTGGTTAAAAGTATTGAATTCCTACATGAAACTCATATTCATCAGCATTCACCCTTCATCCACTAATCGTAATCCCTTTTTCCTAAGTAAAAATTAGAGTTTTACTTAGTAAAAGTGAAACTCTAAATAACTAATTTCATTTTCCTTTCAAAAACACTCAAAACCCATGAAATGCATTTTATCCTAAGTCTAAATGTGAAAAAAATACAACAAATACAAGCTATGCGTATTTTCACTTTACTTAGATTTAAAAATATGTATTTTTCATTATATACGTTATCCCCTACACTTCACCCTTATTTCATATTAACTTATAGCTATATATTAATTCCTTAAGTTACATATTCCCATATAGTATTAAATACCTTTTATTTTAAATAACCCACAAACCCTTTATTTTACTTTTTAAACAATGTTATAATATTCCATGTGTGAAATATAAATCCTGCCCTTATCACATTGATTTAACATATCTATAAGAACTTACGTCACCCCCTATAGTTTAAAAAAACTTTCAAAGGTTGAAAAACTAAATAATATTAAACTCGCACTCATATGTATGATTTAAACATTGCTAAAGGTTTAAATTAATACATAAACCTTACCCTGCTGCATTATCATTTAAACCTAAGGTTTGTACGTATTATTTCTAAAGTTTAAACCTCCCCATCATGTCAATATACCCCGACCCCACTATAAAATCCCAACGCAGCTTTCACAATTGATTTGGGCCATTCACAATCAAACCCCATGATCCGACGACTAAAAACCAATATCGCAAATAAAATAGTGTGAAATTCCCTGTCTCATTTCTACGTGAAATGGGTGGTATTGGGATTTTGTCCCTCCTCCATGTGGTCAATATTTATTGGATCACAGTGGTTTAGCCCAAAACAACTAACCACCCAAATGCCATGCGATAACTGTTCACGGTTTTCATCCTTTGAACCTGAAACCAACAGTTTCTCGACTTAATTCCTATTAATTGTTGGTGCCTTTTTAACCTAATATGACTATTAAACATATGAAATGCATTCATTTCCTCTCCTACTGTGCGTAAACCCTGTATAAGCCCCCTGACTCTGAAACAAGCATTTTTTCTCCATTTTTATGCCAAAATACTAAAAATTTTGGTCTGAACCTATTTGAAGACCGCAAAGAAGCTTTGCATAGTTCCAGAGATCGAAAAGATACCACGAAATTCATTCAACCCATTAAAAACCTTTAGAAACTATCTTCAAAGCCCAATACCTACATATAACAGGTATTCTTCAATCAAATTAATCTTGTTTCAATCTAAGAAAACTTATTAGAAGAAAAATTGCATTCAGAGTTTAAATTTAACCACTGAACCCTATCAAAAATTCCAAAAAACAGGCCAAAACTTGTCAAATTTTTTGTAAAAACCCTATTTCTTACAGCGCATTGTTTTAAAAGGAAATTGTAAGTTTTTATAGTTTCTATAAACTGTTTAAACTCTAAGTTAAGCCAGCAATCCTCTGAAGGCATCCTGAAGCCTCTATACCCAATCTCAAAATGATTTTTAGCCCAATTTCTCAATGAAAAATCCCAAGAAACCCTGGTTTCTTGTATTTAAACCAGTAAAAGCCTATAAATCCTATTGAGGATCCAAAATTGAAGAATAAACCCAAGAAAGAGACCATAATTTTTCCATTTTATATCAAAGAAACCTCTTCTAAAGTAAAATTACTTCTGCAAATTGTCTAATCTTGCAAAAGTAGCCAGAATGACTAAAACACATAGTTCTAGCAATCCTGAAAGTTCCAAAGCACCAAAAACACTTCCAGCCATGACTTCTAAGACTGCTATTGTTGTAAATCTTTTACAGCCCCCTGTCATATACATTGAACATATTCCATTAGCTTATATTGATTACAAGATAGCAGACCCAATTGTTGAATTTAATTTGCTAGAGATTCATAACTGGAGCTATGAAATATCCTTAGATAATGAAGAAGAAGTTCATATTTGGGAATCACACTTGCCTAAATATGTTGTTCTGGTAACTCATTAATTTCAAGAGTTCATTAGGTTATGTCAACAGTATCATGTGCCTGAGCAGAGAGCCATAGTAAATTCCAACAAAGAAGTGTTTTTTACCATTACTGCTAAATCGATCAACCAAATGCTACAACTTCAACTTGATCCTCAAGAAGTCCCTTTGTCTATAGAGGCCCTTACCAAGCTGTATATTGGCTTGGATTTTCCTAAGATATTCCTAATATTCAAAACATTTATGCCTTTGCATGTAGAGATTCCTCAAATTAATCCTCCATATTCCACTTCAAAATTTCCAGAGGGTTCAAGACATGTAATTTCCATGGTTTCATACATTCTAGGGTATTTCACTGATGAATACACAAATGAATCCATTTTAGGTTTCTTATCTACGTTTACCCAAAGTCAACCTCCATCTATTATTTTTTATTATGTTGGATATATTGCAGATAATATCCATGAACAATTGGTTAAATTTCCAATTGAAGGAGTGTTCAGATACACTTATTTCCTCCTCCACATGTTCTTATATATCTAAGAAGATAAATTTCCATTTCCAAGAAATAATTTTGTATTGTTTCTTTCTTCCCCCATTATTGGTTTCGTACCGTGGAGCCTTTGATTTTTCCACTAAGCCTGATGAGAGTCTCCTGGTGGTGAGATGGGGCGTACTTTACATTCCAGATCACGTCCGAGGAGGTTTGAGGGTTAGCGATCTAGCGCCACCAAGTTTTTGCACCCATCACTTTGCCCAACATGTATGGGTCTCTAAGGCCCAGCCCTCCTTCATTTTTGGGTCTAAAATTTTTTTCCTAGTCCACAACAGTCCATTTTTCTTTATTTTCTTTGTCTTTCCATAGTAATTTTATTTGAATGGCCTTAAGCTAATTGGATATTGATTTGGGTGTGGAAATGGTAGAGTACTGGTATAGCGAGATAACTTGCAGTGAAGATTTTACAAGGACTAGGTGACCAACAAGATTCAAGGATCCAAATGTCCAATTTCCAATATTATTATTCATTTTTGTTACTAGAGATTCCCAATTTGCTTTTGCAAGAGTTTTGTCAGTTAGGGGAACTCAAAGGTATTTGGAAGAGAAGGAGCTGAGCTTGAATCCCAGAATTTTTGCAGTGTTGTGTTGAATGGGCAAAGAGGTATTCGATAAGAAGAGTTTGGTTTTGGCCACATTGATGGAAGTGTGAGAGGATTGAGAAAAATCAAAGAGGATGGCCTCAAAGGCTAGGGATTATTTAATAGTGGGAGAACCCATGAGTAGAGTGTCATCAACAAATTGCTCATTAGTAGAAGGGGGAGTGAATGGGTAGAGTTTTATTCTGGATATGTTGCTACTTGAAGAGGTAGCCATTATATAATGACTGAGACCTTCCACAATTATGAAAAAATTAAATGAGAGAGGGGGTATCGTTGCCTAATTGATCTGGATGGACTGGTGATGGAGGAGGGGGAACCATTAAGAAGAATGGAGAATAAGGCTCCTGAAACCATGGCCATTATCCATTTTATGAAATCTTTGCTAAAACTGAAAGCTTCCACCACTTTCCTGATATAGTTCCAGCTAGCTTTATCGAAATCCTTAAACATATCCAACTAAATGAGAATTCCTTGTTCCTTTTTATCTTTGAGAGAATGAATGATTTCCTCTAAGAGGATAATGTTGTCCAAAATTTGTCTTCCTTCCACATAGCTAGTTTGGTAAGGGGAGATAAGGAAGTGCAAAATATTTTTGATGCGATTTTCCAAAACCTTGGAGATGATTTTGTAATTAACATTACAGAATGAAATGGGGTGGAATTGATCAGGGGATTCAACATTTTCTGATTTGGGGATTGTAATATTCCCATTTTAGCACATAGTTAAATTGAATATTAAAATTTTGTTTTTATCACCTAGCAGCCAAATAAATGGGTGAAGAAGCCCATGCTCATTGAAAACCTGAATAAAATCCCTCATAATGTGAAAGGGATCATCAAAGTAGCTCTATTTTTCACCCTCAAGTGTGAAAAGGGGCAAATGCATGAAGACAAGGTTAGGTTTGACCAAGTCAACAACGCTGCCATAGGAGAAGTGGATCACTTTTGAAGACAACGCAGTGTGAATGAGGAAGAGGAAATTTGATGGAGGAAACCATAATGAGTGGGACCCATGGAGAGAGAGCTTTCACTTGTTTAAAAGGAGGGCAAGGCAGCCATTGTTATTTAGGAATTGGATTATTGATTTCATTGTCTATTCAGACATTGTGCATTCTCCTACTGTTTAGCAGTGTTGTTGGGGAATTCCTATTTAGGATTCCTTCCCCTTATTGAGAGGCCTCTTGAGGGATTATTCTTCATTCTCCACATATCTTGGCTCAAGGCCAAAGCCACCTCCTTCAGTCACAGCGTTATTCCTAAAGCAGGATAACTTTGTGTTTTAGGGTGTTGCAGTGGGGGACTCCACAACACTGTTCCCTTGGCTCATCTTTCAGGGGAGGGAGCTTCTATTCCTCTGGAAGGTTAGTGAGGGAGATTCCTGAGCTTATTTCATATCATTGTCATTAGGCCAAGCACTTCGCTTCACCAACTGTGCACTCCATTCTCTAGACTGCGTTATTTCTGAGTGCAATTGTAGTGGGGACTTGCTCCACTATTTTAAGGGTGAGATCTTCAGGGATTGGATCAGCCTTTCACTTGAGAGATCCTTTGGATGAGATTTAGCCATCATTTGCAGCATCATTAGCTATCTTCATCCATTTCCAGTTTATGAGTTGCAGTTGCTACATTGCTACTCCATCATTTCTGCAAAATTGCCATTTTTGTGCATATTTCAGCCAATCCTTCTAAGGATTGTGTATTGTTGTCTCAAGGGGTTGAGACCTTGCTCCCCCATCTATGTTTGAGCTCTATATTGTTATATTCATGTATTGAAATTATTTTGTAGTAGTTCTCCATAATATACTGTGCTGTCATAGCTAGGGCTTCTTTCATGTAGCAGTATTTCTCCATCTGTCATGTATATGTTTTATTAAGGCTGCAGTGCCTAGCTTTAGAGATCATTTCCTCAAGATATTGTATACATTGTTGCTTCTATGATCTAATTTAATGGTTATGTGGATCTTCCATAATTCTTGGTATTAATGTATCACTGCTACTCCATGGGCATGTTTATGTGTTGTTGATCTCCAACTTTAGAATATCTCAAGATATTCTCATTGTTGAAGAATTTCCTTAATTTTGGATATTATAGTGGTATCACAGCATGATCTCTGGCTCAGCTTGTGAGTCTCAGCCAAAGAAGATCAATATTATGAAGAGGATGAGTTTACTCTCATCAGTTTTCAGATCTAGAGAGGACCTCTCCAAGGAGGTCAAGAAGATGGAAGAAGGAGAAGTGGAAGGACCATGCACTTCCTATTCTCACAAAGGAGAAGGAATGAATCATGAAGAACACTTGGAATTCGAAATTCTAAGTGAGTATCTTGCTGAATACCAAGTTAAACCTAGAGCCTTTAAGGAGAGTCTAGTTTTACCACAATTTATTCAGCTGAAAGAAGAAAGAAAACCCCACAGCTATGGGATGATGAGAGGCAATAGATTTCTATTGTCCACATTTTATGGATCTCTCACATGTGCAGCAAAGGTTTGGGTGATGAAGATAGAGGCTTTCTTCCTACTACATCCTGTAGTAGATAGAGAGGTTGTCGACATTATAGCACTACGCCTTGAAGGTGAAGCAAATAATTGGTGGATCATCCATCTAATCCATGCAAGGGTTTCAACTCTTGCTGAGTTTTCTCAAAGAATAATCGGAAGATTTGGAAAAAGGAGGGAGGATCCCTCACCACCAGTTGATGATGCATGTACCAGCGTTGTTGATACCATGGAGGAGCAGCCTTCATCTTCAATAGTTTGGGAGGCCAGCACTTATGAGCAGGAAACTCTTGTAGCCCTGCAAGGTTCTTCCACATTTCACCAAGGTATGATTGAAAATCCATCTCTTGTCATTTCAGCAGACACTTTGGATGGGTCTACATCATTACATGCAGTTGACCTAGAGCAGCAGAATAGCACTGCATTGCACAAGAGCAGTGATGGAGAAAAGAGGAGTCATTCCTCATGTGAGAAGTCAAAGGACAACTTCATTCAGGAAGCCATGAAGGAAGTAGTGAGAAGGAGTAGACATCTGGAGATAAGAAACTCTTTCTCCTCTCTGGATGACACTGTCTCAATGAGCATGCCACAGCTCAAAGAGATACTTCTACGAGCGGCAGTCCAAGGCCTCTTTGGTTTTGGGGGACCATGCATGAGGAGGAGATTTCAAGGAGAGATTTCAATGGAGGTGCACTCTCGCACATCATGGAGTGCAAGATTCTTCAACAGTTTGAGGAGGTTCTTCCCTTCTCATAGGATCAGATAGAAGATGGAGGACATCTTCTGATGGATAACATCTCTCATGACTGTGTTGGACATTTCTTGAACCATGCACATCATGATGGGAGGTTTTTTCCTACCACTTATTTGGGTCCTTATAGGGTCAAATTGATCCTTGGAAAGATTGCATTTCAAGATCCAATGAAATGAAAAAATCTGATTTGGGATGATGCTAGCCCTCATGGGAGGAGTACCAAGATGAAGGGTGGAAGAAGACATCCACAATTGATTGATTGGATGTGGATGGTGAGCAAGAAGCTGGTAAGCTACTTGCAAATTTATGATACCGAGCAACAGGAGGCTTGGCTGTGCTGGTTACTCTTGAAGGAGTTTGGCCATCACTTGGCATGCACTCTTTCCAAGGGTATGAGGATGGAGAAGATGTGGCAGGATGCTGAAATCATGGAGAAGCAAAGAGCATGGATGTATAGTGATGATACAACATTCATATCATTCACTATGTCTTCGTCACATGTCCTGTATGATGAGAGCATGAGGAAGAAGCAAAAACTTTTTTTTCTTGGGTTATTCTTTGGAGAGCAAGGGCAGATTTTCTCTAATTTCTTGTATGATGTTGCAGGAGTAGGAGATGGCATTATCATGGTGAAAATGGGATACTCCTTGGCCTTTGATGATCAGGAATTACTTCCACCTTGGGAGAAATTCCATATTTGTAGCAACATTATTGGAGGGTTGCCCATTCATGTTGAGGACGCTGAGGGCAACAACGTTGTTTCATCTAGATATTATCTACTACCTCATGCAGAGGAAGGAGGAGCTCTTGCTCCAAGTAGAGGGATGCTTGCATCTTTGCAAGGAAGTCCCCAGGATCTCATGTGTGGAGATCAAGGCACAACTCATGTTCTACATGTTCCATTGATGATAAGGTGTGGAACTATGGAAATACCAAGAGGAGATAGGGAGGATGACCATCATGATGTGATGATGAGTACACATACCTGTCTATTTTATGAGGTTGATGCACTGAAGAGAGATATTTGATTTCACAGTGAGAGCAGGGACAAGTTTTTCCATTCATGTATGCAGTATACTCTTGATAATGATGTCTCATTGCATGGAGACATTTCACCAAGGAGACCACCAGATCAGAAGAGGATGGGAGATGCTTCACATTTTGAGGCACCATTCAGTGATTTCAGAGGAGTGGAGACCTTGGGAGGTATTTTTATAGCACTGAGAGTCTTGGGTAGGATTAAGGAGGAGAGAGACATTCTCTCAACAGCATCTTTACCCACACTCATTTCAAATTCTACGTTGTGGCAGAAGTAACAGGGGAAGGATTAAATCCTTCCGACTTGCATATTTGGCATAGGAGATGTCAAAGGAGAGGATGACCATATGAAAGAATTTATTCATGAGGGATAATCATTGCTATGACTATGGAGAATAGATCCATGTTGGAGCTCCCGGTTGTTGGTGGAGAATTCCAAGGATCATTTTACTTGCATGATATTGATAGATCAACATGTGAGGAGATGCATGGATCATGTGCAGATGGAGGAGATACATAACTCTTTGGAGGAGTTAGCACAACCACCTATTTTCTCTTTGAGGATGAGAGGAGACTCATCTATGGGCCACTCCATTTGCATGAGCAATACTTATGGTAAGGGTATTGTTTATTTGCATAACGATTTGTATCATGTATATATGCATCCCTTAACCATACATGTACAGGATGTTGGTCCAAGGAAGAGCATTCTTTTTTCTAGACACCATGGTCTACTTGAGACCATGAGCAATATTGGTAACCACTCCCTAGGAGAACTTGGGGAGGAGATGTATTTTGGAGGATATTCTCACCTTGAACCATACATCATTCACTTTCTCCATACATATGAGGAGAGAAGGACAGCAAGCAAGTGGTTGAGAAGCCACACTTTTTGTCACACTCTTTTGCAGCTGAGGGTCAAACTGTGTTGGTTACAATTGAGGGACCATTGTCCTTATCCCTTGCTACATGTGACAACAAGAATGATTCTCATTATGGTTCCTTATGTTGATGTTGTTTTTATACTTGTTGGGAGCATTATTGGGGGAATCACACATTGGTTGGATGTGTGCCTTGAGGTTGAGATCTCCCACATTATTTGCATTGCATGTTATAATGGGATCATGAGAGAGTATGTGGCCACTATAGAGAAAAATTTGTTTCCATTTGAGGTGAGCCATATGATTGATTGGATTCCATATGATGGTGATTTCCAACTCATCACATATGAGGTGATTTGGGCCAACATGTTTCATAACATTGGAGAAGAGATCTTTGGAGGTCTAGTCTTCATCTTGCCACTTGAGGGCAACATTGTTGCAGCCCAAGATCAACATATACTCTGCACTTATCCTAAGCGGAGAGGAGGACAGCATGGGGTAGGCTATTTTGTCTACCACGATCATATTTTTAGTCCACCTAAATTGCAGGAGCCAAAGGTGGAAGATCATTTTCAGGAGTTGCTATATTGGGAGGTAACTGATTTTGTATGGATGATTTCTTGGAGGATGGACGATCCACATGGGGAAGATGTTCCTCAACACATTTTAGACTCCATACCTTGGGTGGATATTTTCCAGTTCTATCCTTACAGTTTCTTGAGGACAGGAAAAATTTGGGAGGGGAGGACTGTAATATTCCCATTTTAGTACATAGCTAAATGGAATCTTAAAATTTTGTTTTTATCACCTAGCAGCCAAATAAATGGGTAAGGAAGCCCATGCTCATTGAAAAAATGAATAAAATCCCACATAATTTGAAAGGGATCATCAGAGTAGCTCTATTTCACCCTCAAGTGTGAAAAGGGGCAAATGCATGAAGACAAGGTCATGTTTGACCAAGTCAACAGCGCTGCCATAGGCGGAGTGGATCACTTTTGAAGACAACGCAGTGTGAATGAGGAAGAGGAAATTTTATGGAGGAAACCCTAATGAGTGGGACCAATAGAGAGAGAGATTTCACTTATTTAAAATGAGGGCAAGGTAGCCATTGTCATTCATGAATTGGATTATTGATTTCATTTTCTATTCAGACATTGTGCATTCTCCTGTTGTTTAGCAGAGTTGTCGGGGAATTCCTGTTTAGGATTCCTTCCCCTTCTTGAGAGGCCTCTTAATGGATTTTTCTTCATTCTCCACATTTCTTGGCTCAAGGCCAAAGCCACCTCCTTCAGTCACAACGTTATTACTGAAGCAGGATAACTTTGTGCTGCAGGGTGTCACAGTGGGGGAATCCACAACATCGTTTCCTTGGCTCATATTTCAGAGGAGGGAGATTCTATTCCTCTGGGAGGTTAGTGAGGGAAATTATTGAGCTTATTGCAGATCATTCTCATCAGGCCAAGCACTTCCCTTCACCAACAGCGCAGTCCCTTCCCTAGACTGCATTATTTCTAAGTGTAATTGCAGTGGGGACTTGCCCCACTATTTTGGAGGGTGAGATCTTCAGGGATTAGATCAGCCTTTCACCTGAGAGATCCTTTGGATGAGATTTAGCCATCATTTGTAGCATCATTAAATATCTTCATCCATTTCTAGTTTCTGAGTTGCATGTAATATTCCAAAATTTGCAAGCAACAAATTGGAATATTAATTTTTTCTTATGTCATCCAAGATATGAATAAAATGGGTAAAAGGCCAATGAGTAGGGATAAAATCCCTCACTGTCTGAAAGGGATCTATGGAGTAGCTTTATTTTTCACCTCCCAGTGTGAAAAGGGGCAATTGCATGAGGACAAGGTCAAGTTTGACCAAGTCAACAACATTACCTAAGAGGTGTAGCTTGCATAGGAAGATAGCGCAGTTTGAGAGGGAGGAATATTCTTTGTGGAAGAAACCCTAAAGTGTGGGTTCTAGGGTAAAGAGACATTCACTTGCATAAATGGAGGAAGAGGCAGCCATAGTGAGACATCTTTGAGTATTTTGATTATTGGTCTGAGAGACTATTTGCAGTCTCTGGCTGTTCAGCTGTGTTGCAGTGTTGTTTAGCACGAGGGATTCCTGTTTGGAATTTCCTCTCTGTCTTGAGAGGCCTCTTGAGGAATTTCACATCATCTTATCCACATCTAGGCTCAAGGCCAAATCCATTCCTTCAGATACAACGTTATCTCTGCTCAAGTGTAAGGTTGTGTTGCAGGGTGTTGCAGTGGAGGGGTTCCACAACACCATTCCTTACCTCATATTTCATAGGAGGTAGCTCTTATTCCTTAGGAAGGTTAGTAAGAAAGGTTTCAGAGCTGATTTTCATATCTTGGTATCAGGCCAAGCATCTCCCATCACAGACAGTGCATTCCCTTCTCTAGACTACATTATTTCAATGAGTACCTGCAATGGGGGCTTCCACCATCATCTTGGAGGAAGAGATCTTCAGGGATACAATCAGCCTATCACTTGAGATATCTATTGGAGGAGGTTAATTTCAGATTTTAAATCATCTTCAACCATCTCTAGTTATTTTCTAAGTTGCAGCTACTGCCCAGCGACTCCGGCATTTCTGCATATTTTCCATTTTCATGTATATTGTAGCCAATCCTTCCAAGGATTGTGTATTTTTGTTGTATTAGTGTTTTCAGGGGTTTAAAGCTTTCTCCCCCATATTTCTTGAGCTTGATATTGTCATATCACTATATTTTCATTTTTTATGTTGTAGTGTCTCCAAAGAACTATGTTATTTTAGCCTTGTGACATTCCTGCATAGCAGTGTATCTCTATTTTCATGTACATGTATCATTGAGGCTTTCATTGCCTAGTTGGAGTGATTGTTCCTCAAAGTATTGTATACATTCTTTCCTATAATACCAAAGGAAATTCTATTCATATCTTCATGTGTGATGGCTCATTAGAATAATGCTGCTACTCCATTGTATGTTCTTGTATATGTTCTAGTCCCTTCATCGAGCATTTTCTGAAGACAACTGGATGTGGGAGATCTGTTTAACCCACCTAGAAGGATTTCTTCGGAGCCTTCTCTTGGATTTATCACTTAGACATATTGTTCTAATGGATCTAGATCTTGGCTTCAATTCCTGTAGCATCCATTACTAGAAAATGCATTTTCCAGTCATGCCTTGTTAGCTGTTCCAGATTTGGAATATTACAGTGGTATTGGCACTGCTTTCTTGGCTCAGCCTGTGAGTCTAAGCCCAAGAAGATAAAAATATTGGAGAGGATGGGTTTTATCTCATCATATTTAAGATCCATGAATAACCTCCCCAAGGAGGATAAGTAGAAAGAAGAGGAAGAACCCTGCACTTCCTATTCTCATCGGGAAGGAGAGAAATAAATGAGCAGGAAAAAGACTCCATCTGTTGGAGAAGAAAGAGGGGATAAGCTTATAAAGCGTCTTCCTAAATCTGTACATATTATTCGTGAAAACTTCAATAGAATAAGGAAGGAGATGTATGAAGAATCTCCAAGAGGGTTTGAATCAAAAGCAAACTCTAGATTGTTATATGAGGAGTGTGAGCCAGTAGTAACACACTCTAATACACAGTGCAGTCGCATGCCCCGGATTTCCATAAGAGAGATGGGAATAGGAGAATAGGTTGCTAGGAGGAAAACTCTTAGTGATTTCCTAAAGGAGTATGAGTCTCAAACTCATAAATTCCGAGATCATCTCAATTTTTCAAAGTTTTGCAAGATGAAGGTGAAAGAAAGATAGCAGCAGGATAGATTCCTTCTATCTACCTTTGAGGGTTCACCTACATGTTCAGTCAAAGCTTGGGTGGAGGAGTTAGAGACCTTCTTGCAGCAGCACCACACTCTTTAATATTAAGCCATCAAAGTTTCAACACTGCATTTGAGAGGTAAGGCCTATTTTTGGTGGATCTTTGAATCCTTTTCTTTGAGAAATGTAAACATTGCAACCTATGTTAGTTTCGCTAAGGAATTAGTGGAAACATTTGATAGAAGGATTCATGAAACACCCATGGTGGGGCCAAACAAGAAAACTCAAACAAAACCCTTGCATAAGAACACAATACCATTGCAGAAAACCATAGAGGAGGCTGAATACCTACACCATGCCTTGCCGGGAGAAAGAATTTTTTTGCACACCTTTGAGAAAGGAAGCATGAAGATCTATTTTTCAAAAAGGGATCCAATCACTGGAGGGTTGCCCATTCATGTTGCAGAGATTCAAGGAAATAGTGCTGCTATATCTAGAGATGATCTAGTGCCCCATGCATAGTAAGGAGGAGCTATTGCTCCAATCAGATGGATTCTTGCATCTTTGCAAGAAAATCCCAAGGATCTCATGTGTAGAGATCAAGGCACAACTCATGTGCCATTTTTGGGGAGGTGCGGAATCATAGAGACACAAGGATAAGGAAGGGAGGAGAACCAGTTTCATGAGATGAGATGTAAACATCCCTATCCACTTCAAGAGGTTGATGCACCTAAGGAGAATACTGGATTACACAATGAGGGCATGGACATATTTGTTCATACATATATGCAGTTATCTCTTGATGATGATGTCTCATTGCATGGAGACATTTTGCTAGGGAGACCACTGGATCAGTAGAGGAGGATGGATGTTTCACCACCTGAGGCACCACTCAGTGATTTCAGAGGAGTGGGAACCTTGGGGGAGCAGGATAGAGCACTGGGATTCTGGGGTAGGCTCAAGGAGAGAGGGAGAATTCTCTCAACATCATCAGTACCCACTTCCATTTCAAATTATGCGTTGTGGCAGAAGCAGCAGGGGAAGGATAGCAGACTTCCAACTTTCATCTTTGACATGGGAGATGTCAAAGGAGAGGGTAGCCATATGATAGATGTTCTTCATGAGAGATCATCAGCACTGTCACTATGGAGGATAGATCCATATTGGAACTCCCAGCTGTTGGTGGAGTATTCCAAGGATCTTTTTACTTGTATGATAGTGGATGACCAGTTGCATGAGGAGGAGTATTTAGTCAGAGATGGGGTCATATTTTATCATAGTAGGATCTTCTTTCCTAGAGCTTCCAAGCTCAAGGAGAATTCAATACAAGCAGCTCATGAGGATTTCCTTTTTAGCCCCACTTGTTGTATGAGAGCATACCACACCATCACGGAGGGGTATTTTTGGAAGGGTTTTGAGGAGTATATATATCAGCATATGAGTAGATGCATGGATCACATAGAGATGGAGGAATTAGCACAACCACATCTATTCTCTTTGAGGATGAGAGGGGACTCATTTATGAGCCACTCCATTGGTATGAGAAGAAAATATGGTAAGGGTATTCATTATTGTTTACATGATTATTTGTATGATCATGATGTATATATGCATCCCTTAACCATACATGTGTCGGATGATTCTACAAGGAGGAGCATTATTTTTTCTATACCACATGATTTAGATGAGGCCATAAGCATGATTGATGGCCATTCCATAGGAGGACTTGGGAAAATATATATTATGGATGACATGCTCATTATACACCTTACATCATTCACTTCCTCCATACTTATAAGGAGATTGGAGCAGCAAGCAAGTGGTTGAGAAGCCACTCATTTTATCGGTCTCTAATGCAGTTGAGGGTCAAACTGCGTTGGTTGCACTTGAGGCACCATTTTCCTTCACATTTATTGCATATGGAAACAAGAATGATTCTATTTTTTTCTCCATATGGTTCTATGGTTTCTGTCTTTACGAGGAGCATGCTGGGGAGAGAGACACATGGGGTGGATGTGTCCGTTGAGGGAGGAATTCCTCACACTTTTTGCACTAAATGTTATAAGGGGAGCATGGGACATGGTATGGTTACCTTAACAAAAAATTTGTCACTTTATGAGGTGAACCATATGATGGATGATATTCCATATGATGATGACTTCCAACTCATCATATATGAGGATATGTGGGCTAGCATGATTTGCAGCATTGGAGGAGAGATCTTTGGAGATATAGTCCTCACCTTGCCACTTGAGGGAAACCTTATTGTAGCCCAGGATTAGCAGACACTCTACACTTATCACAAGTGGAGAGATGGACGACGTGGGGTAGGCTACATTATCTACCATGTACAGATTTTCATCCCACCTACTTTGCCAGAGCCAAAGGTGGAGGTCAGTTTCCAAGAGTTTCCTAGTTGGGAGGTGACTCATTTTGAATGGCTCATAGCTTGGAGATGGAGGACCCACATGGGAAATATAGTTCCCATTATATTTCATATTCCATTCTTCAAAGGGACCTCTAGACATCACCTTGTTATCCTCTTGAGTATCTCACCTTTACATGATGATGGCTTGATAGTTGACTTGCATGCTGAGGAAGATCAATGTGGAGGCTTGATTTCTGAGATATCATCACTTCACTTGGAGGATATCATCATACATGGATGCTACAGGGAGAGGAGGAAAGAATAATTCAGTCTATCCTTACACTTGCTTGAGGAAAAGCAATCTTGAGAGGGGAGAACTGTAATATTCCAAAATTTGCTAGCAACAAATTGGAATATTAATTTTTGCTTATGTCATCTAGGAGATGAATAAAATGGGTAAAAGGCCCATGAGTAGGAATAAAATCCCTCATTGTGTGAAATAGATCTATGGAGTAGCTTTATTTTTCACCTCCTAGTGTGAAAAGGGGCAATTTCATGAGGACAAGGTCAAGTTTGACCAAGTCAACAATGTTTCCTAAGAGGTGTAGCTTGCATGGGAAGACAACGCAATTTGAGAGGGAGGAATATTCTTTGTGGAAGAAACCCTAATGTGTGGGGTCCAGGGCAAAGAGACATTGAATTTCATAAAAGGAGGAAGAGGCAACCATAGTGAGACATCTTTGAGTATTTTGATTATTGGTGTGATAGACTATTTGCAGTCTCCGGCTATTCAGCTGAGTCGCAGTGTTGTTTAGCATGATGGATTCCTGTTTAGGATTTCCTCTCCTTCTTGAGAGACCTCTTGAGGGATTGCAAATCATTTTCTCCACATCTAGGCTCAAGGACAAAGCCATTCCTTCAGCTACATTGTTATCTCTACTCAAGTGTAACGTCGTTGTTGCAGGGTGTTGCACTGGAGTGGTTCCACAACACCATTCCTTGTCTCATATTTTAGAGGAGGGAGATCTTATTCCTTAGGAAGGTTAGTAAGGAAGGTTTTAGAGAATATTTTCATATCTTGGCATTAGGCCAAGCATCTCCCATCATAGACAGCACATTCCCTTCTTTATACTGCATTATTTCAGTGAGTACCTGCAGTGGGGGCTTGCACCATCATCTTGGAGGAAGAGATCTCCAGGGATAGGATCAGCCTATCACTTGAGAGATGTATTGGAGGAGGTTTATTTCAGATTTTACATCATCTTCGGCCATCTCTAGTTATTTTTTGCGTTGCAGCTCTTACCCAACAACTCCCACATTTCTGCAGATTTTCCATTTTCATGTATATTGTAGCCAATCCTTCCAAGGATTGTGTATTATTGTTGTATTAGTGTTTTCAGGGGTTGAGAGCTGGCTCCCCCATATTTCTTGAGCCTGATATTGTAATATCATTATATTTTCATTTTTTATGTTGCAATTTCTCCAATGAACAGCGTTAATTTAGCCTTGTGACATTTCTGCATAGCAGTGTATCTCTATTGTCATGTACATGTATCATTGAGGCTTTCATTGCCTAGTTGGAGTGATTTTTCCTCAAATTATTGTATACATTCTCTGATATAATACCAAAGGAAAGGCTATTCATATATTCATGTGTGTTGGCTCATTAAAATAACGCTGCTACTCCATTTTATGTTCTTGTATATGTTGTAGTCCCTTCATCGGGCATTTTCTAAAGACAACTAGGTGTGGGAGATCTGTTTAACCCACCTAGAAGGATTTCTTTGGAGCCTCCTCTTGGATTCAGAACTTAGACATATTTTTCTAAGGGATGCAGGTCTTGGTTTCAATTCCTATAGCAGCAATTAGTGTAAAATGGGTTTTCCATTCATGCCTTGCTAGCTGTTCCAGATTTGGAATATTACATTGCAGCTGCTACACTGGTACTTCGGAATTTCTACAGAATTGCCATTTTGTGCATATTTCAGCCAATCCTTCTAAGGATTGTGTATTTTTGTTTCCAAGGGTTTAGAACTTTCTCCCCCATCTATGTTTGAGCTCTATATTGTTATATTCATGTATTGACATTATTTTTTAGTAGTTCTCCATAATAGACTGCGTTGTCATAGCCAGGGCTTCTTTCATGTAGCAATATTTTTCCATTTGTCATGTATATGTTTTATTGAGGCTGCAGTGCCTAGATTGACAGATGATTTCCTCAAGATCTTGTATACATTGTTTCTGCTATAATCTAATGTAATGGTTATGTGGATCTTTCGGCATTCTTGGTATTAATGTATCACTGCTACACCATGGGCATGTTTATGTGTTGTTGATCTCCAACTTTAGAATATCTCAAGATATTCTCATTGTTTCGGGGAAAATCACCCTAGAGGTTTGTTGGGTCTAAACCTCCACAGAGCAGGGCATGCTATTCAAAAGGACTCACACACAACCATACTTGAATGCAAAAAACTAGTTAACAATGACAGCAAAACTCACCCGTAGTCCTATGTTCGATGTAGATCCTGCGGGGTCCAAACCCCCAGTAACTCTCCTTCCGCCTTCAACCTGGAAAACAAGAAATAATGTGCACGGAAACCTAGTTGTATAGCATATATTTCTCCTAAACGTTAGTGCAATCCATGTGAAACATTATATAAACCATAATAAATGCTTAAATGATAATCTTTTCACACATATAAATAAACATTAATGCACGAGTTCAGGAACAAGATGGTTCTTCATTATCACGAACATCATGTACAATAGTAAAAGTGGAGAGATCACCTAAATCCTTCCACGATCTTCGAGTAGACCGTTGTCCAGATTCGTCCCGCCCTTGCCTCGCTAAGATACTTTCAAGACTTGTGCACTCGAGATGGCATATAAATGGATGAAAATCTCCAGGAAACAAGGGTTTCCTGTATAAATCTGGGAAAGTGCAGGAGGCACGGGGAATCAGACTTGAACTGGGATTCCAACAGAGTATAATGTCTATAAAATTTCTCTCTCCCTTAGGCCATACACATGAGGGGCTTTTATACTCCCTCAAAGTAGTTTCAATCACTTGGAATAGCTATTACATACGGGGTGGTTGAACTACTGGAGTAACCATCAACCTGTACCCAAAAATAGGAATTTTAATATATTTTTTTCAGATTTAATGGCATACGAAAAGTCCGGCATAACCGCGTATGGGAATTTTAACACTATTTCGTAGTGAATTTTGTCTCCAAAAAGAGGAATGGGTGCCCAAAGCCATAAAGACAATCATGAATCACCAGAGGGTGAAAAATGATGTTATAACAGATGCCCCCTAATATATGAGGGCAGAAGGGGTACATGATGGCCGAAATGTATTATGCACATAGAAAGAACTTCTCAAGGACAAGAGAGGACTTCAACAGATTTCAGCCTGCCAAAAACCAATGAAAGAAAACAGAGAGTCAACTCATGCTGAGGCGGGTATACCCATGCTCAGTCCAAAATACATCATATGGAAAGTACATAATAGATCCAAAATGTATACAAGTATAACTGAACTGAAAGTACACAATGAATCATCTGAGCAGGGCCTGGAAATATAAGTCTGAATGAATGTCCAAGTATCACATATAGAAAGCTGATCAATGATGCTGAAACTGGATGTCTGATCATATAAGTAACTGAATCTCCAAGTACCAAATCATAAGGGGTGGAACTCATGGTACAATCACGCAACTTGGGAGCCAACATATAGGATGCTGTTGTACTGAACTGCAACATATAAGGGTGAACGACATCACTGGCAGAAACTGAATGGACTATCAAAAGTGAACCGAGAAATGCTGATGCAACCCGAGGTCTTCACCGATCTCGACGGCACAATTCTACACAATGGGAATAAATGAGCTGAAGTCGACCATGTGAGAAATCGTTGACACGGTCGATGATGAATACCGTTAACCAACACGATACAACCCACCCAATAATGAAAATGAGTGTCAAGGTGCCCAGTACAAACGGACAAGTGCGAATGAATGAGTTGAAGTCGAACACTTGAAAGAATCTACCAATTAGGAGGCAATGATGAATCCCCACTGTCGATAGCGAAGAGTCTGCCACTGATGACTGCAAACCCTAAGGTACTGACAAAAAAACTCTAGAACTTATTCCCAGAGCAATGAGTCGGAGTCGATGGGAAAAGATCTGCTGGAAGGAAGGAATTAAGGCATCCCACATCAATCCAGCGCGAGTGTAACCCGCAGGCCAAGATTTGGAAGGAATCGGACGAAGTAGAGTGATGGAACCAAAACTGAAGTACGTTTCCGACATGCAAAAGATGAAGCTAGCGCACGGAAGAAACCCTCTGAACCAACCAATAATGAAAGCTGACACAGAGGCAAGAAATCCACCGATAGGGTCAAATGGAAATCAAGGTATTGCACGAATCCCAAGTGTGATAATGTGTGCTGACGTCGAACACAGGGGAAACCACTACCAAAGACCCATAATGATGATCAAATGTCGAGCACAAGGTCACCTATCAATGATGGAAATAGTGCCAGGGTGTAGCTCTAGGTTTGCTCTCGTAGCAATGTGTCGGGAATGATAAGAGATAAACCCACTGAAGAAGAAGTCAATGGAGACCTTCAAACCGGAAGACGAGCAAAAGACCAAAATATCTGATGTGATAGAACAAGATACTGACAAGATCGGGAAGGCCGACTGAATAATGAGTCAAGAGACACCGCAGAATGGTCGACTCTGGTTAGACTTCCGTTGAACAAAAGCATGACTCGTGATGACCATGGCAGTAAAAAGTGACACTGTATAAGTCTGTTATGCAGGAGGCAGAACAAAATCTCCATATGATTGGAAGAGATAACCAACCGGGAGAGGACTGACAAGTGAAACAAGGTAAAGGCTGAACCTATGTCAAAACTAAAACCATCCCAAATGGAGGAAAGATATATAAGTGTATATGCTTTGTTCAAGGGTGACAAACTGATACTGTACTGCCATCAAATTATGAAGTTACATCCCGTTCCCGCTCTTTTTTTTTATATTTGATTTTTTTGTCTTTTTCATATAATAAGCCTGAAAAAGAATAAAAGAATGCTATGGTACAATGGATGTAGACCCAGTATCAAGAAACAAGATGCATAGTTCCTGGGACCGGAACGATCCTATGCTCAATGAAGGTGGCTTAAACCTGGTAAGCGAACTCAGTAGAATGTTCCATCCATGGGTAAAAGGGTGTCAAGTCGCTGTATAGCCAAGTGCATGCAATGGTTAACTTGTACAGATACACAAGGTCAAAATTTGGCTTAAACATTGAGTCCAAATGAAGCCGGCTAAAGGCCAGGATAAACAAGTAGCCAATATGTAATGCAGTAATAAAACTCAACAACACCAGGGAACCTCTAGGGTAATAGCCAGAAATATGATAGTGAGGAAGAAGAAGAATGAAGCTCAACACATAAGTCATGGCGTGACTAAAGAGGACTCCCGAGCCTACATAAAACCTCAAGATGGGCAACAAGTGATAGCGAGGAACTAACTAGGAAGCCCATGTAAAGGAAGGCTCTACCACCAAGTCATGATTAAAAAATCGGCGAGTGAAATGGGTGTAATACTCATGACCTGATGGGATCGACCCTATGGCAAGTGATCATAATGGAGGCTAGTATGTAGAATGCAATAGAAAGATGGATTTCCTAACCTATATGTCAGTTTTAGTTTATAAAAAAGAGATTTCGAGAAGACCAATTGAACTATCTGGTAACTAAGTCAAACAAACTCTGAATTTCAAGTATAACTTCAACAAAATGCTCAAAGCCAACCATACCACTCTCGCAGTGGGGCTTTATAGGAGAAAAAAGGAAGACAAGAAAATAAAAAAATAAACTCAGTACAATAGTATAAACTTGCAATAAAAGCTTCAAAGAATAAAAAAGAGACTCTTCAAAAATTGCAACAAAACTAGTCTACTGAACATCCAGGAAACCAAACACACCAAATAGGTAAAAAATCAAAATGCGCACCAACACACAAGGAAAGAGTAAATGAGCAGTAGCTCTCTGTTTTGATTAAGCAGAACAGCCAAGAATCTTCAAGAAAATACCTTGGTACTCAAACCAAAATTGCAAACGCAACAACCAAAAATTTCACCAACCGAGAGAGTCTTCACACAAAGGAGAGAGAAATAGATATATAAACACTTTTAAACACAGTCCATAGATTAAAAAAACACTGTAGAAACAGGTCACCACAGGCAGACAAGACCAGAAAAGCTAAAAACCAAATTTTCAAAATTTGCCCCCAGGCATACGCGCTTTAACAATTTGACAACAGGCGTGCATACGCGACTGTGTCAAAGAAAACCCGCGTATACGCGACCACCTTTGACAGAAATAGCATGTATACATGACTGTGCACAGAAAAAACTGTGTATGCAAAAGTAAATAATGAAAAAATAAAAAGATCAAGCCTAGATAAAGAACCAGGTCTTTAGTCTGACTGAGAAAGAGCTAACTGGACTGGAAATAAAAGTTAAAACTATTGGAAACCTTTCAAATAGTTTGAAACCACCCAATAGGGGAATCACAAGAATGCAATCCCCAGTGGAGTCGCCAGCTCTGTTTCGAGGAAAATCACCCTAGAGGTTTGTTGGGTCTAAACCTCCACAGAGCAGGGCATGCTATTCAGAAGGACTCACACACAACCATACTTGAATGCAAAACACTAGTTAACAATGACAGCAGAACTCACCCGTAGTCCTACGTTCGATGTAGATCCCACGGGGTCCAAACCCCCAGCAACTCTCCTTCCGCCTTCAACCTAGAAAACAAGAAAGAACGTGCACGGAAACCTAGTTGTAAAACATATATTTCTCCTAAACGTTAGTGCAATCCATGTGAAACATTATATAAACCATAATAAATGCTTAAATGATAATATTTTCACACATATAAATAAACATTAACGCACTAGTTCAGGAACAATATGGTTCTTCATTATCACGAACAACATGTACAGTAGTAAAAGTGGAGAGATCACCTGAATCCTTCCACGATCTTCGAGCAGACCGTCGTCCGGATTCGTCCCGCCCTTGCCTCGCTAAGATACTTTCAAGACTTGTGCACTCGAGATGGCATATAAATGGATGAACATCTCCAAGAAACAAGGGTTTCCTGTATAAATCTGGGAAAGTGCAGGAGGCATGGGGAATCAGACTTGAATTGGGATTCCAACAGAGTATAATATCTATAAAATTTCTCTCTCCCTTAGGCCATGCACATGAGGGGCTTTTATACTCCCTCAAAGTAGTTTCAATCAGTTGGAAACAGTTGGCCACGTGCTGGGGTGGTTGAACTACTGGAGTAACCATCAACCCAACCCCAAAATAGGGAATTTTAATATATTTTTTAATTATTTTAATGGCATACGCGGAAAAGTACATATGGACTCGCGTATACATGCGGAAAAGTCTGGGCATAACCACATATGGGAATTTTAACACTGTTTTTTAGTGAATTTTGTTCAAGTCTGTAGGAATGGGTGCCCAAAGCCATAAAGACAATCATGAATCACATGAGGGTGAAAAATGATGCTATAACACTCATTGTTGTAGAATTTCCCTAATTTGGGATATTATATGGATGAAGGTGAGGAAAGTGGCCTTGAGGGCCTTTAAGAAAAACATTTGGATGCGGGATTCCTCCACAAGGTCATGATCCTCCTCCTTTAGCAATGGCCAGCAAGCTTTAAATAAGTCAATGGTGAATTCATCTAATCCCAACACTTTCCCATTGGGTATGGTATTGATTGCCTCTTCAAACTTGTGCAGAGAAAATTTCCTTATGAGAATTTGGTTGTGCTCTTTCGTTAGGATATTTGGGATGTTTTTGGTAATATTCTCTATTGCCTCCCCGTTGGCATTGTTGGATAGTCAGGAGATCCCCAAAGTACTCGTTGAGCTAATCTTCTATTTCTCTGTGAGTGTTGATGATATTGCCTTGTTTGTTTTTGAGGCTTAATATTTTATTGTTTCCTATGCTAGATCATAGAGCGATGGAAGAATGTTGTTTTCTTACACCCCTCTTTTAACCAACTTACCCTATATTTTTGGCACCATAATGTTTCCTCTTGGGCAACCCTTTCTTCCTAAATTTTTTATAGCTTTAACTCCTCTTGCTTTCTTTTCTCAATCATCCCATTGTTGATGATGTTCTATTGTAAAGCTTCCTTTTTGAGTTCTAACAATTTATTTTCCGCAATGATGTCTCCAAAGGTGTTCTTATTCCAGAGTCTGAGTTCAGATTTGATGAATTTTAGTTTATGCTAAAATTTGTACATTTTTTTGCCTTGGGTGGGTTTGGGGGTGTGCCACCATTTTTTCATTTTTTCCATGAAGTCATGATGATTTATCCGAAAGACGTCAAACTTTAAAGGTTTATTTTTGGGTCCTTATGGTAACTAGATTTTTATAAAAATGGGCCAGTGATCGGAGACCCCCTGGGGGTTGATGCTTGCCTCAATTTCCAAGAAGCTGAGGTACAAGTCCTTAGAGAGAAGGAATATATCAAGCATGGAGGCAATCCACCTACCACCACCTCTTTTATTATTCCAAGTGAAAGAGCCATTTATGGTGGGGATGTCTATGAGTCTAAGAGCATCAATAAAGCCCTCAAGGGTTGTTGAGTCTTTGTCTAGTTTTCTAAGTCCACCTCTCTTCTCACCAAGATTCATTATTATGTTGAAGTCTCCACCCAAGATACTGAGGGGATGACCAAAGGAGCTAAGATGGTTTTTTAAGCTGATTAACCAAACAAGTCTTTTGATGATTGAATGAGGAGCATAAACATTGGTAACACAAATATTTTCTGTAGTTTCGGTGATTTGAATAACAGTGGTAAGGGAAAATTTGGAGGCTGATGATTCAGAGAGGTGAAAGCAAGATTCCTTCCAAAAGGTGGAAAGCCCTCCCGTAGTGCCCGAGGCCGAGATGACTACATGGATATATTGATTTTTGAAGCAGGATTGTTGTATTATTTCCAGTGAGTTTAGATCACTCTTGGTTTCTTGGAGCATAAAAATGTCCAGTTTATTAGAGGCTATTCTAGATTTTAGAACTCTTTTCTTACCAAGATTATTTAGTCCTCTAATTTTCCAAGATGTACAAATCATTGATAATTTTTTTGTGGTAAGGTGATTGCTCTTATCTTTCCTTCATTTATGAGGTGAGCTCATATCTCTTGGAGGAGTTGGTAGGTGGAATTTTGGCCTCCTTTTCTATTTTTCCCCTTTGGAAAGTATTTCCCAGCATTTAAGTTGGCCATTGTTTCATTTTCTGCACATTTTCCCTTGTTTTGGTGCTCTTGGTTTTGATACATTCCTTCCTATATCAAGAAGGCCTCTTCAATTTTTTTTATTTTCTCTCGATGAATGGCCTCTTCCATTTTTGTTCCATGCCCTTGCGATTTTTTGGAGATAAATTCCCATTAGTACTTCTTCGATCTCGTTTTCCTCTAGGGTAGTTTTATCTTGTACTTGATCCATTTATGTATCTTCTTGGTATTGTCTCTTTTCTCGCATGATGTTGTTTTGAGTTCTGGTTTCCATGTTGTTGTTTTTTTTGGATTATTCTTGCTGCTTGTGTGCTTCTTCCCTTGTGCTTTGATGGCCTTGCTCCTCTTGGATTGTATTGAGAACTTCAAACTTATTTTTTGGGAGATTTTGGGAGGGTCCTCCTTTGTGTATGCTCTTTTGTTTTGTTTGTTTTTGTTTCCTGCCCTAGTTTATCCTTGCTCATATTTTTTTTGCTTGATCTTCTTTTGTTGGAGATTTTCTTTAGGGGAAGTCTCGAAAGAGATGTCCATGCTCATGGAATTTCCTAGATATGAAAGGTTGGTCCACATAGTCGATGTTTTGAGACCAGATTTTGTCCCTATAGATTAATCTTATCGCTTCTGGTAAAGCCCCTGAGACATATATATATGCATAGATCCTGGCATAGGAAATGTAGTGCCTATTCTTGGTGCCCCATAAAATTTTTATATACTCTCCTAACTCATCTCCTATGGCCTTCAGAACAGATGGTGCTCAGTAATATATTGGCAGAGAATACATCTGAATCCAAACTATTACCCTTGCAAATTCTTCTTTTTCCTCGGTGAAATTTTCCCTCCAGAATCTCATATACAAACCAACCAAGTTGAAGAAGTAGGGTCCTCTTTCAAATATTATATCGCAGTCTTCCACGAGGGAAAATTATACAGTGAAGAAGCCCTTGGATCCTAGTTGCAGATCAATCTCTCCTTTTGGGTTCCATTTGGCATGGATCCATCGCTTTGGGGTGCGTTCCGTGGGCCTGATACCCATAAATTTGAAGATGATCGCATGGTCCTACATATACTCTCTATACACTACGACATCAGTGTACTTGATAATTATTTCTGGAGTTTTCTTTGATTTTGGATTGTGTTAGGGTCTTACAATAATAGGATTCATAATTTTTTATTTGACTATGATAGTCTGTTAAATATGTACATACCTTGCTTTCTGCAAGTTATTTTCCCATACTTTGAAAAATGAAAAATAATAAAAAAATAAAAGAGGGTAAGAAGTCCTGAAAGAATAAACAAAGGACTTAGAAAAATATAGACCCCAAAAGAAAAAGAGATGAAAATAAGACCTAAAAGTGAGCAAGTCAAAATGCCGCTACTATTTACTTTATTGCAAGAATAATGATTATGTGCAAATTGTCAATAAATGCCATAATCCATGATTGGTTAAACAGTTTAATATTAAATTTTCATGATTTGAATTTCATTTTTTAGATAGAGAATAAAGATGTGTCAAAGAGTATAAATTTGACAAATCAATAGTTAATATAGAGAATAAATGAGGAGCTCAATAGTTTAATATGAGCTCTCGAATGAAATAATATTAGACTTAGATATTTTTTATGCTTTGAAATAAAATGGATTTAGGGTTTAAAGCTTAGATTAACCCATGAAAATGAAGTAAAAAAATGTTAGAAATAAAGATGTGTAGGTAGAAAGAAGTTGTGCAATCATGTAATAAATAATCATCAGGCAAAAATCACTAATTTCCCCTCCCCTACAATTACTCAATATCGTAAACTATCGGTTAGAAAGGCTCAGAGCATTTTCTTGACTTATGTTGGTCCCAGACCCAAGGCTCGATGACTGATTGGTTAAAAATATTGAATTCCTACATGAAATTTGTATTCATCAGCATTCACCCTTCGTCCATTAATCATTTTCCTTTAAAAAACACTAAAAACCCATGAAATGCATTTTATCCTAAGTCTAAATGTGAAAAAAATACAACAAAGACAAGCTATGCCTATTTTCACTTTACTTAAATATAAAAATATGTATTTTTCATTATATACGCTATCCATTACACTTTGCCTTTATTTCATATTAACTTCTAACTATATATTAATTCCTTAAGTTACACATTCCCATATAGTATTAAATCCCTTTTATTTTTAATAACCCACAAACCCTTTATTTTACTTTTTAACTAATGTTATAATTTTCCATGTGCGAAATATAAATCCCGCCCCTATACCATTGGTTTAACATATCTATAAGAACTTACCCCGCCCCCTATAGTTTAAAACAACCGTCAAAGGTTGAAAAACTATATAATATTAAACCCGCACCCATATGTATGATTTAAAATTGTTAAAGGTTTAAATTAATACATAAACATTACTCAGCTGCATTATCGTTTAAACCTAAGGTTTGAACGTATTAAACACTTATTTATAAATTTTAAACCTCCCCGTCGTGTCAATATACCCCAGCCCCACTATCAAATCCCGATGCAGCTTTCACAATTGATCTAGGTTGTTCACAATCAAACCCCACGATCCCACGGCTAAAACCCAATATCGCAAATAAAAAAGCATGAAATACCCCTTCTCATTTCTACGTGAAATTGGCGGTATTGGGATTTTCTCCCTCCTCCACGTGGTCAAAATTTATTGGATCGTGTTGGTTCAGTCCAAATCAACTTACCACCCAAATGCCATGCGATAAGCGTTTGTGGTTTTCATCCTTTGAACTTGAAACCAACAGTTTCTCGACTTAATTCCCATTAATTTTTGGCGCCATTTTAACTTAATATGACTATTAAACATAGGAAATGCATTCATTTCCTCTCCTAATGATGTAGGAGAAGAAGGCTTAGAGAGAAAAGGCTTCATTAATTATTCCAAAAATCCAAAAAAAATTGACAAGAAAAGGTGTTAATACCTTTAGCTGTCAGTTTATAGTTTTACTAGATAGGGTTGAACTAGTATCTAGGAAAATTGAATAGTTTTAGATTTGATTCATCATATTTAGCCTTTAGTTGATAGATTTAGGGAAGATATTACGTAATTAGGATTTTTTCTAAATTAGGAGAATTCGATCCTCATGAGGAGGTCGACTGTTATGTAAAAAACTATAAATGTAACCTCTGAGAAGGAGGAAATCGAATTTGGATCATAGAAGATTTAATTAAGAGGGTTTTGCCTCTGTGTTAATAAAATTTGTAGAATTTAAGTATTTGTATGCTTGGAAAATTCTCGGAGGGTTTCATCTCTTCGAAAATTCATTGGATTCATGTTTTCTGTGTAGAATTTAAGTATATTAACTTCTGTGTGAAGGGGTTCAGAGGAAATTGGAATTCTGGTTTCTTTGCTTCAGATCAGACAATGATAATTGATCTATATTTATTAAGTTATAGAGCGGGAAAGGAGGTTTCTAGAGGAGCTGAAGGGACAATGGTAAACCAACAGAAATCCGTTTCAAACGCGATTGAAAATTAAAATTTATAGACCAAGTGGTTTTAAAAAAAACCGGTCACTGTTTTCGCACAGATTTTGTGAGTGCGAGTGGTTTTATTAAATTGAACGCGATCAAATAATATGATCACACATCATGGTGGAAGTACCACTATTTTTGCGTGACTTTGGGTTGATAAAGTACCGAGGCTATTTTTATGTGATAACCGTTTGATCATATGTGTTGGAGATCCAATGGTGGTCGCGTTGGAAGTTGCATGAGTTTAAAAAGGTAAGGACCCAACGGATTGAATATGATCAGGTAAGTTTTTCTTTAGTTTGCAAACCTAAGGTAGTATTTACTTCTACTAAAATTTATGACTTGCCAATTGAAATTCAAGAAATTTTGGAGAGCTATTGTGATATTATTGTGGATGATTTTCTTGATGAATTACCACCTATAAGAAGAATCATCCATCAGATAGATTTGATTCCAGGATCAAATTTTCCAAACAAAGCAGCTTACAGAATGACTCCTATAGAAAATGAAGAAATCAGAAAGCAAGTACAGGAATTGGTTGACAAAGGTTTGATCGGAGAAATTTTGAGTCCTTGTGCAGTACCTATAGTATTAAGTCTGAAGAAAGATGGAGGTTGGAGAATGTGCACTAATTCAAGATAAATTAACAAGATAACAATCAGGTATAGATTTTCTTTACCTAGATTTGAAGATTTGATGGATTGTTTGAGTGGCGCAAGATATTTCTCAAAACTAGATTTGAAAAGTGGGTATCATCAAATTAGGATAAGGGAAGGAGATGAATGCAAAACATCCTTTAAAACAAATGAGGAGTTTTATGAATGGATGGTAATGCCTTTTGGTTTATCAAATGCACCTAGTACATTTATGAGGCTTATGAATGAAGTATTGAAGGAATTTATTGGTAAATTTTCAATAGTATATCTGGATGATATATTAATTTACAACAAAAAAAAGGAAGAACACCTGAGACATCTTAATTATGTCTTGAGGAAGTTACATCAAGAGAATTTACTAGTAAATTTAAAGAAATGTTCATTCATGAAAGAAGAATTGGTATATCTAGGTTTTGTTGTTTTTGTTGAAGAATTAAAAATGGATCCAGAGAAGATAAAAGCAATTGTGGAATGGCCTTCACCTAAAAGTGTTTTTGAGGTAAGAATTTTTCATGGTATTTCTAGTTTTTATAGAAAATTCATGAGGAATTTCAGTAAGATCAATGCACCTATCATTGAAACCATAAAAAAGGAAAAACAACCATTCAAGTGGACTGCTGAAGCTGAATAGAATTTTCAGTTCTTGAAGCAAAAGATAACTGAGAAACCTGTCTTAGTTTTGCCTGGTCTTAATAAACCATTTCAAGTAAAATGTGATGCTAGTGGGGAAGCTATTGGAGCTTTATTAAGTCAAGAATATAGACCTGTAGCATATTTCAGTGAGAAGTTGAAAGAGACAAGGAGGAAGTACTCTTCTTATGACAAGGAATTTTATGCAATTGAATAGTCATTGAAGAAGTAGAGACATTATTTAATGTCTAAAAAAATTGTGTTATATTCAGATAATCATGCTTTATAGTATATTATGCAACAACTTAAACTGAATCAAAAACATGCAAAATGGGTTGAATATCTTCAAATTTTTAACTTTGTATTGAAGCATATAAGTGGTCAAGAAAACAAGGTAGCTGATGCCTTGAGTAGGAAAAGCATTCTTATTCAAGAAAGTAAAATTCAAGTGTTAGGTTTTGATTTTCTTAAGGAAATATATAAGATAGATTTGGATTTCAAAGAAGAATTTGAAACATGTTGTAATCCTATTTTGATAGACAGAAGTCAGTGGTTAGATTATTTCTCGCAAGAGGGTTTATTGTTCAAAAGAAATCAGTTGTGCATACCAAATTTTTCTATGAGAGGAAATTTAATCGGCGATAAACATAGTGGTAGACTTGCTAGACATTTTGGTGATGATAAGACTTATGAGCAACTAAGTCATTTTTATTTTTGGCCAAAGATGAGATCTGAAGTGGAAAAGTATGTGAAGAATTATAAAATTTGTCAATATGCAAAAGGAAAAAGTCAAAATACAGGTTTGTACATTCCATTACCTATTCTAAATAGACCTTGGGATATGGTAAGTATGGATTTTGTTTTAGGATTGCTTAAGAACCAGAGAGGGAATGATGCAATTTATGTTGTAGTTGACAAATTTTAAAAAATTGCACATTTTATTCCATGTTATAAAACCAGTGATGCTACTCATGTTGCCAATTTGTTTTTCAAGGAGATTTTCAGATTACATGGGTTACCTAAACGTATTGTCTCTGATTGAGACACTAGATTTGTTGGTCATTTTTGGAGGACATTGTGGAAGAAGCTTAGTACTAAACTAAGTTTCAGCTTAGCTTATCACCCTTAGAATGATGGGAAAACTGAAGTAATGAACAGGATTTTGGGTAATATTTTGAGAAGTCTTACAGGAGAACATCCTAAACAGTGGGATCATATTTTACCACAGGCAGAGTATGCATATAATGATTCACCTAAAAAAAGTACAGGACAGAGTCCATTCCATATAGTTTATGGAATGCACCCAAGAGGAGTATTTGAATTGAGGAACTTGGGAAAAGAAAAAATGAGAAGTGCTGAAGGAGAGGATTTTGCTTCAGAAATTCAAGCAATACATGAACAGGTAAAGCAGCAGCTACAAGACAACAACATCAAGTACAAAAATAGAGCATATTTGAGAAAAAGAGAAGTTAATTTTGAAGTTGGTGATTTGGTTTTAGCACAGTTAAGAAAAGAAATATTTCCAAAGAGGAAGTATAACAAGTTAAAATTAAAAAAAGATAGGACCATGGGGGATATTGAGAAATTTTTTTACAAATTCTTATGAAATTGAATTACCATCTGATATTGTAATATCTCCAATATTCAATGTTGTTGATTTGTACAGATATGAAGATAGTGGCACAGATGACAGACCAGAAGATAGAGAAAATATTGACTGGGTAAAATAGTTACCCACAACAAAGACATTATAGCTAGAGAGGATCTTAGACAAGAAAGTGTTTAAGAAGACCAGAGGACAGGAATATTTTCAATACTTGATCAAGTGGAGGGATCAGCCGATTGAGGATGCTATCTGGATGACAGAAACCATGTTGTAGAAATTGAGCAGTTCTGTGGAGGAGCTCATGGACAAGATCTCATGAAGATTTTTGTCCTCAGGAGTCTGATGTAGGAGAAGGAGGCTTAGAGACATAAGGCTTCATTAATTATTCCAAAAATCCAAAAAAAGTTTACAAGAAAAGGTGTTAGTACCTTTAGCTGTCAGTTTACAGTTTTACTAGATAGGGTTGAACTAGTATCTAGGAAAATTGAACAGTTTTAGATTTGATTCAACATATTTAGCCTTCATTTGATAGATTTAGGGAATATATTATGTAATTAGGATTTTTTCTAAATTAGGAGAATTCGATCCTGAAGCGGAGGTTGACTGTTATCTAAAAAAATATAAATGTAACCTCTAAGAAGGAGGAAATCGAATTTGGATCATAGAAGATTTAATTGAGGGGGTTTTGCCTCTGAGTTAATAAGATTTGCAGAATATAAGTATTTGTATGCTTGTAAAATT
The DNA here is from genome assembly GCA_034641835.2 of Pinus albicaulis. Taxonomy (NCBI): domain Eukaryota; kingdom Viridiplantae; phylum Streptophyta; class Pinopsida; order Pinales; family Pinaceae; genus Pinus; species Pinus albicaulis. The sequence goes on along the minus strand of CM076580.1, from coordinate 1,656,427,151 downwards.
CCCGGAGCATTTCATCTCTTCGAAAATTCATTGGATTCATGTTTTTTGTGTAGAATTTAAGTATATTAACTTTTGTGTGAAGGGTTCGGAGGAAATTCGAATTCTAGTTTCTTTCCTTGAGATCGGACAGTGAAAATTGATCTATATTTATTAAGTTACAGAGCGGGAAAGAAGGTTTCCAGAGGAACTAAAGGGACAATGGTAAACCAATGGAAATTTGTTTCGAACGCGATTGAAAATTAAAATTTGCAGGCTAGGCAGTTTTAAAAAAAAATCGGTCATTGTTTTTGCACTGCTTTTGGGAGTGCGAGTGAACGCAATCAAATAAGATGATGACACATCACGGTGGCAATACTTCCAGTTTCGTGTGACTTTGGGTTGATAAAGTATCGGGGCTACTTTTATGCGATAGTCGTTCGATCATATGTGTTGGAGATCCAACAGTGGTTGCATTGGAAGATGAATGGAGTTTAAAAAAGGTAAGGACCCGACAGATTGTTTCAATAGAGTTTTATTAAAGGTTTGAATTCTGTAACCCATTTCCGAAAGTTTAAACATTCCGAAGGTTTTTAAACATTGTTTAAAAGTGAGTTATAATGTTTCCGAAGGGTAAAGGGGACTTTTTCTTCTGCATGTCATTTTATTAAATAAATCAAGTAGATTTAATAACTTTTGATGAACGAGAGAGGAAATAAGAATCAAGAAAAAATTCCTCCTGAACTAGAAAACATACTAACAAAATTTGAACAGCTCTCCTTAACGCCTACACCCACACTGCCATCACCTACTGTGCGTAAACCCTGTATAAGCCCCTGACTGTAAAAAAAAAGAATTTTTTCTCCATTTTTATGTCAAAATACTTCAAATTTTGGTATGAACCTATTTTAATACTGCTACGAAGCTTTGCATAGTTCCATAGATTGAAAAGATACCATGAAATCCATTCAACCTGTTCAAAACCTTCAGAAACCATCTTCAAATCCCAATACTTGCATATAACAGGTATTCTTCGGGAAAATTAGGCCTGTTTCAATCTGAAAAGACTTATTAAAAGAAAATTTTCATTCAGATTTTAAATTTAACCACTGAACCCTATCAAAAAGTCCCAAAAAAGGACAAACCCTGTCAAATTTTCTACAAAAACCCTGTTTCTTACAACGCGTTGTTTTAAAGGGAAATTGTGAGTTTTTGTAGTTTCTATAAATTGTTTAAACTCTAAGTTAAGCTAGAAATCCTCTGAAGGTATCCTAAAACCTCTGTACCCAATCTCAAAATGATTTTTAGCCCAATTTCTCAATGAAAAATCCCAAGAAACCCCTGTTTCTTGTATTTAAATGAGAAAATTCCTATAAATCCTATTGAGTATAAAAAATTGAAGAATAAACCCAAGAAAGAGACCATACTCTTCCCATTTTCTATCCGAGAAACCTCTTCTAAAGTAAAATTACTTCTTCAAACCGTCAAATCTTGTAGAAGCAACCATAATGACTAAAAAACATATTTTTAGCAATCCTGAAGGTTCCAAAGCACCAAAAACACCTCCATCCATGACTTCGAAGACTGCTATTATTTTAAATACTTTACATCCCCTTGTCATAGACATTGAACATATTCCATTAGCTGATATTGATTGCAAGATAGTAGACCCAATTGTTTAATTTAATTTGCTAGACATTCATAGCTCGAGCTCTGAAATATCCTTCAATAATCAAGAAGAAGTTCATATTTGGGAATCAGACTTGCCCAAATATGTTGTTCCAATAAATCATTCATTTCAAGATTTCATTAGGTTATGTCAACAGTATTATGTGCCTAAGGAGAGAGCCATAGCAAATGCCAAAAAAGAAGTGCTTTTTACCATTACTGTTGAATCCATCAACCAAATGCTACAACTTCAACTTGATCCTCAAGCAGTCCCTTTGTCTATAGATGCCCTTACCAAGCTGTATATTGGCCTATATTTTCCTAAGAGATTCCTAATATTCCAAAAATTTAAGCCTTTGCATGTAGATATTCCTCAAATTAATCCTCCATGTTCCACTTCAAAATTTCCAGAGGGTTCAAGACATCTAATTTCCATGTTTTCATTCATTCTAGGGTATTTCTCTGATGAATACACAGATGAATCCATTTTAGGTTTCTTATCTACATTTACCCCTGGTCAACCTCCATCTATTATTTTTTATTATGCTGGATATATTGTAGATAATAACCATGACCAATTGGTTAAATTTCCAACTGAAGGAGTGTTCAGATACACTTCTTTCGTCCTCCACATGTTCTTATATTTTCAAGCAGATAAATTCCCATTTTCTCTTTAAAAGCTTGATGTAGAGGGAAATCCTCTTTCAGTTATTTTTTGGACCTCTTTGATCAACAAAGAGTCCAGAAAGTTCACATATGTAGAGTTTTCATATTCATTCATCCATCCATTGATCAAAATATTAACAAATATAGAGCAACCAAGGATAAGTGATGAGATGAAGAAGATTTTACAATTGTTAGAGCAAACACAGACTGGTGATTGGTACCTATATGAAAAACATACTGAAATTAGAGTGTTTGGATATAATTTGTTTCCCTATAAGCTGCCCAAACATGTATCCATGAGATTTTTTGCCTTGGAGAGTATCAGGAAAATATTAAACTCTGATTCTATCAATTTTTTAGCAGCAAAGAAGAAAACACAATTCAAATTGAAGAATCAAGTAGGACCATTCATTTGTAATTAGAGGGACGTAGAGGTAGAAGCAGCTAAACAACTATTGGAGTGCAGATTTGAAGAAGTTTTCCTTGGAATTATGATCCACAAGGGATCCTAAGAAAAATGAGGGTTAAATGTAATTTAACCCCCTTCATTCATGAGACAAAGCCAAAGATAGATAAATATGCAAATGAGACTCGGTGGACAGAGAATGCTTTAATATATTCATTGGAGAAAATTGATAGTAGTCACACTTTAGAGACTGTTGATCAAACAAAGAAATCCACTAAGAGAGTAAGAGAAGAAGGTACCTATGTTGCTGAAACCACTATTGAAACAAGGTTCAAAATTAGATATAATAAAAGGCCTAAAACATATTCAATAGGTAAAGATAAAGTAACCATTGATGTTGAAGAAACAGATCTTATAGATACCAACACAAATGTTGCCACTGTCATCATCAATGAGCCAATTACTGAGAATCAGAATGAAGAACAATTTGACAATGAAAATGCATAGTTAATAGAAAAGCAATAGAGCATGGAAGCTTCATCCTCATAGGCAGCTGAGGAAAAATATCTAGATATCAAAGAAAAGTATAAACAGATCAAATTAACGAATGATGAAATCAAAAACAATATCTACTCCTAATATCTGAAACAAACACCCAGTGTGCAAAACATACTTCTATCTTCCTTTGATCATTGAAACAAAAAAATTAATCATGTCAGTATTGCAACCTACGATAAATTCTCAAAGACAATGTTAGATTATACGAAGGTTAATTTGGAAGTCCAAACTGAAAAATTACATGCTCTTGAAGAGATTAAATTCCATAGACATACTTCAGAAATGTTGTACTCTACTATTACAAATAAAGCCATGAGTGCTCAGAAACTCCAAAACACCATTTGAAATATGAAAGATCAGATGAAATTGGACAATGAATCCTTGTATGCTAAGTATTTAAGAATCAAATATTTGGAAGAATTGGTCATACAGATTGGATTTGACCCAGAAAATGTCAAGGTAGTAGAACAATTAATAAAGAAAAAGAATGACAATATTGCAGCTTTGAGGAAACAACTTAAAATTCCTGAAAGCGAACATCCTCAAACCAAGGAAATAATAGAAGGAAAAATGAGAAAGATGATATGATGAACCTAATATTTCAGCTTATAGCACAGATAAAATAAATGGAGATTCAGATGGACAAGGTTGTCCAGGAAAAAGAAACACCAAAAACACAGGAAGCACCTACAGTCATCCCTATGGTTACTACAGTTGTGCCATCAACTCTAGATGAAGATATGGAACCTAAAGTTCCACTGGCTGCTGCAGTCCCAGTGACATCATCCAGAACATTAGCTACAGATTCATCTACAATAGTAGTTCATCCTACAGATGAGGCCAACAAACTGGTAAAGGCCATGGAAGAAATGTCTCTTAAGAAAAGTGAAATTAGCAAGTTGAAATAGATGATTGAAAATCTTGAAGATCAAAAAACGTTGGCTCAAATTAATGAAAAAACTCATGAGAAAAAGGCCATCAGATTAAATGAAGAATTGAAGAAATTACAGAAGGAATTGACCTTGAAGGAACATATTTCCTATGTGAAAAATTATTTGTGGAACAAGATCATAGAAGCAATCAATGATGTATGGCCCTCCATTCAAGCGATTTTTGAACAAAGAGACTTAATAAAAGTAGCATTAGAAGAGATCCAAAAAACTAAAGAGGAATTGGATAACAAACCAGAACAAGATTTAGAACTGATAAAGTTTCTCAACAGTAAGAATAGGCCAGAATTAGAAGAATTTGAAATTACTAATAGAACTGAAACTATCCTCGAGATAAATAAGGTTATGACCAAAAAGAACTTGATGAAGCAGTTAGAGAAAGAGTGTGAGAACATGAACATTTCCATAACCAGGTTTATGGTCAAATTTGAGAATCTATGGCAAAGAAGTTTTCCTAATATTTTGGTCATCAATTAAAAATTGATGCCTCAAGAGGATTATAATAAAAAGATCAAAGAATATGCCAAGCAACAAGTTGAAAAATCAGGTGGTGGACAAGGCATTCCAACAAGAAAATTCTTACTCAGGAGTTTGAAGACTTATTTTACTTGTTGCTTGAGATAATACACTTTTTTGTTATTAAACCATCATTTTCCAGGTACACAAAAGCAGATGAAAAATACAGGAAGCTGAAGAAAATACAAATTCCAAGTGAGGAATATTGGCAGTCATTAACAGATTTACTGTGAAAAGAAAGAAGGCAGAAAAGATAACAGTGAAAACAATTTGTAGATTTATCAGTCAAAACATATTTTTTACAGCAGTAAACATGTTTTGCAAATGGTTAAAGAGTATCAGAGATTAAAGAGTATCAGATAAGTAGATCAGATTTCAAAACAAACTCGAAATATCTAAAAGCCAGTAATGAAGACAGCAAGGTAGCCAACTGCATCTATCATTGGAGCTGGTTTTCCTACCCTCATGTGTGAATAGGGTTATTTGCAAGTGGACAAGGTCAAGTTTGACCAAGTCAACAGCGCTGGGATAAGAGGTGGAGAAAACTTAGAGAAAAAGTGCAATATGAATGGGAAGATCGTTATTTGGTGGAGGAAACCCTAAGAGGATTGGGACCCATGGAGAGGGTCTTTCACTTGTTTAAAAGGAGGGCAAGGCAGCCATTGTTTCTCATGCTTGTATTATTGATCTCATTGTCTCTTCAGACATTGTGCATTCTCTACTATTTAGCAAGAGTTTCTAGAGGAATTCCTGCTTAGGATTCCTTCTCCTTCTTGAGAGGCCTCTTGAGGAATTGTTCTTCATTCTCCACATTTCTTGGCTCAGGGCCAAAGCATCCTCCTCCAGGACAACGTTATTACTGCAGCAGCATAATTGTGTGTTGTAGGGTGTTGCAGTGGAGGACCTCAACACCATTTCCGGAGTTGATTTTCAGAGGAGGGAGTCTCCATTCCTTTTTCAAGCTAGTGAGTAAGGTTTCAGCACCTATTTCACATCTTGGCAGTAGGCCAACCTATTCCCTTGTCCCTACAATGCAGTTTTATTCAGTGACAACATTATTTCTAGTGAGCAATAGTTGTGGGGCTTTGCAGATATGTTTGGAGGGGAAGATATTTGGTGAAGGGATCAGCCTTTCACTTGGGAGATCTATTGTAGGAGGCATATTTATTTTGGGCATCATCTACATCCATCTCCATCCAGTTCTATTTCTGAGTTGCAACTACTATGCGGCAACTCCAGCATTTTGCATATTTTGTGTTCATAGCCAATCCTTCCCGGATTGACATGAGGTAGCCTTTGGGAGCTGAGATATTCACTCCCAATGTTGTATTGGGCCATATGATTGTACATCCATGTATTTGACATATGTAGCATGCAGTTTCTCTATAAAACTGTGTTTTCATAGCTTGGGCATACATGTGTAGTAGTGGTTTTGTCTTGATTTATGTACTTGTCTCTTGAGGCTGAGCATTGCTTATCTTGAGTAGCATTTTCCTCAAGATCTTGTATTCTATTGTTGTTGCTATTATTTAATGAGATGGCTATGGATTTCTCTCACATTTCTATGATTTGAGTGTTAATGTTTCTCCATTTTTGTTTTTTCATATTGCTGGGTCTCCAACTTTAGAATATCTTGAGATATTCTCATTGTTGTAGCATTTTCCTAATTTGGAATATTAAAGTGGTATCAAAGCATGATATTTGGCTCAGCCGGTGGATCTCAGCCATCATGCTATCAAGGAGAGAGAATATGAAAACTCCACCATGTGGAGAGAAAAAGGAAGATAAGCTTACAAAGCTTCTTCCAAGATCTGTAGAGAGCATTCATGAAGAATTTGAGAAGATAAGGAGGGAGATATGTACAAGATCTCTAAGAGGGTTTGAGACTGAGTCAAACTCTAGTTTTTCTGATAGGGAGTGTGAGCATGCAGCCACACCCTATGAGGTGCAGCGTAGTCATATGGCCAGCTTTTCCATAAGAGGAAAATAAGAATGAGGAATGCCAAAGAGAGGAACTCTTAGTGGTCTCTTGCATGAGTATGAGTCTCAAACTCAGAAGTTTAGAGATCATATTACCTCTTTGGAGTTTTCCAAGGTCAAGTTGAGGAGGAGCATGCAACACAATGTGGATATATTTCTTCTATTTATCTTTGATGGTTCCCCTTAGGTAGGGCTTGGGTAGAAGAGCTAGACACCTTTCTGCAACAGCATCAGATTTCCAAAGATGAAGCCATCAGAATAGCAACTTTTCACTTTGGAGGTAATGTATATGCATGGTGGTTATTTGATTCCTTTACTTTAAAGAATGCAAATACTTCTTCCTATGCAATTTTCATTATAACTTTGATGGAAAGATTTGGTAGGAAGAATTCTAAAATACATGTGGAGGAAACAAACACATCTGAACAAACAAAACCCTTGCATGTGATTGAAGAAACCATAGAATCAAGATCACTTCAGAGAACCATGGAGGAGGCTGATATCTTGCATGAAACTTTGTTGGAGGCAAGACCTTAATCTTGTATTGTGGCAGAAGGAGGCAAAGAGAACCCTTTTCCAAAGGAGGATCCAATCATTGGAGGGTTTCCCACTCATGTTGAGGTGGATAAGGGCAACATCGTTGTCATTTCTAGAGTTGATCTAGCACCTCATGCAGAGGAAGGAGGATTTCTTGCTCCAACTAGAGGGATTCTTGCATATTTGCAAGGAAGTCCCTAGGATCTCATACATGGAGGTCCAAGCACAATCAGTGAGTAGCATGGTTGTGCAACATTGTAGCTGGAAAGAGGAGGAAGGGAGAAAGAGTAGCATCATGTGATGAGAGGCACACACCATTTTCTATTCCAGAGAGCTAGTGCAAAGAGGAGGAAGAATGTATTGCGCTATGAAAGTAAGGGCAAAGTTTCCCAACCATATGTACAGTCCACTCTTGACATTGATATCTCACTGCATAGAGGCATTTCACCAGGGAGGCCACCACATCTATTATTGATGAAAGACATCTTGTATTTGGATTCACCACTCTTAGGTTTTGGAGAGGTGAAGATTTTGGAGGAGAACTTTGGCATGGGGGATGTCAAGGTAGCAGACAACAGCAGTAGGAGATCTTCACATGCCAGATCACCAGCGTTGTCTCTAAGGATGATTGATCCTTACTGGAGATCTCAGCTCTTGGTAGAGTACTCTAAGGATCTTGGTGCATGCATGATTCTCGGTGACATAGATAGAGATAATGAGTATATGGTGGATGATATGGTCATATATTCACATGGCAGAGTCTTCTTGAATAGATATTCTAGCCTCAAGGAGAAGTTGTTGCATGCAGCAAATGGGGACTTCTTTTCCATGCATTTTGATGCATATCTTGCCCTCGCAGAGGAGTTCATTTTGGAGGGAATTCAACAAGACATTTTTGAGCATATGGAGAGATGCAGAGCCTGGATGATGATGGAGAGGATGTCACAACCACATTCCTACTCATTGGTAGTAAGGGAGCATTATCAGTATAGCCATTTCATCTCAATTCTTTGAGTACATAATGGAGAATGTATAATTTCACCTTATGTTTTGTACTTCTTGTATTTTTATGAGTAGCATGATGTACCAAGGAGGATTATTCCTTCTTGCATATTGTATAATGATGTGCTTGAAGCCATTTGTAGCATTGAGATTAGCTATATCATTGGTGGTTTGTGGGGAAAGCCACATGACTTTTGGTGTGCACCATTGACACCCTTTCGTACTTCCATATCTATATCTTGTAAAATGATTGTGGCAGCAAAAAAGTGGCTGGAAGAACACTTGTTTTTGTTTGATTTGATGCAGGAAAGGGATGCACTACGTTGGTTCCATGGGTGGAACTATGATTCACTCTCTGGTTTTCATTTCGCAACTTGTTCTTATTGTACTATGCTTCCATGTATTGCTGCTATGTTTATGTTCATGGGGAGATTTTATTTGAGAGTGGGCTTGAGACTAAGGATGCCCATTGGGAGTATGTTTCTCCCTACTATACATGTTTTACATTTCAGGAGGAACCATGGGCCAACCATGAATGCCACATTACATTTCTTTTCTTCTTGTGGGAGGAACCACTTGAAGAACTTGAGGAGGCGCTCCATGGATCATGAGAAGATGGAGGAGTATGCACAGTCAACTCTTTTCCCTTTGAGGATGAGCGAAGACTCATCTATGAGCCACTCCATTTATATGAGAAAAGCATGTGGTAAGAGTATTGTTGACTTGCATAGTGATTTGTCTATATCTATGCATCTCTTAACCATATATGTGCATGGATTTTCTCAAAGGGGGGATATTCTTCCTTCTAGATTTTATGGTCTACATAAGGCCATTATGGATGATCATGCCCTAAGAGGATATGGGGAGGATATTTCTTATGGATAACATACTCACATTGCACATTACATCTTCACCTTCTCCAGAATTGTGAAGAGATTCGGGCAGCAAGAAAATGGTGGGGAGGCCACCCATAATTTTATTCTCTATGGCAGTGGAGAGTCAAACTGTGTTGGCTACATTTGAGGGACCATTTTCCTTCTCCTTTACTTCACATGGTAGCCATCATGATTCTCCTTATGGTTTCCTTTGTTGATATTGGTAAATATTTTCTTGGGAGCATGGGAGATGGTATGGCCACTGCAACAGCGCATTTGATTCCTTATGAGGTGAGCCATATGAAGAATATGATGCCATATGATGATGACTTCCAACTCATCACATATGAGATGATTTGGGCCAACATGTTTCATGACATTGGAGGAGATACCCTTAGAGGTCTAATCTCCATCTTTCCATTTGAGGGCAATGTCATTGTAGCCTAGGATCAGCATACACTCTACACTTATCCTAAGTGGAGAGGAGGATAGCGTGCGGTAGGCTATTTTGTCTACCAGGATTAGATTTTCAGCCCACCTACATTGCCAGAGCTAGAGGTGGAAGATGACTTTCAGGAGTTGCCATGTAGGGAGATAACTCATTTTGCATGGTTGATTTCTTGGGGGATGGAGGATCCACATGAGGAAGATATTCCTAAACACATCATAGAATCCATGCCTTGAGAGGAGGCCTTATAGTTCTATCCTTGTAGTTGCTTGAGGACAAGCAAAATTTGGGAGGGGAGGACTGTAATATTCCAAAATTTTCCTACAATAATTTGGAATAATATTTTTTGTTGATTTCACCTAGGAGGAGAATAAAGGGGTGAGGAGGCCAATGCATAATTAAAATCTCAAGAAAATCCCTCATAGTATGAAAGGAGATCATCATTAGAGCTGCTTTTCACACCCTCATGTGTGAACAAGGTTATTTGCAAGTGGACAAGGTCAATTTTGGCCAAGTCAACAACATAGGGATAAGAGGTGGAGAACATTTAGAGAAACAATGCAGTATGAATGGGAAGAGGGTTATTTGGTGGAGGAAACCCTAAGAGGAGTGGGACCCATGGTGAGGGGCTTTCACTTGTTTAAAAGGAGGGCAAGGCAGCCATTGTTTCTCATGCTTGTATTATTGATCTCATTGTCTTTTCAGACATTGTGCATTCTCTTCTATTTAGCAAGAGTTGCCAGAGGAATTCTTGTTTAGGATTCCTTCTCCTTCTTAAGAGGCCTCTTGAGGGATTGTTCTTCATTCTCCACATTTCTTTGCTCAAGGCCAAAGCATCCTCCTCTAGGACAGTGTTATTTTTGTAGTAGTATAATTCTGTGTTGTAGGGCGTTACAGTGGAGGACCTCAACACCATTTCTGGAGCTGATTTTCAAAGGAGGGAGTCTCCATTCCTTTGGGTAGCTAGTGAGGAAGGTTTCAGTACCTATTTCACATCTTGGCAGTAGGCCAACCTATTCCCTTTCCCCTACAATGCATTTTGATTCAGTGACAACGTTATTTCTAGTGAGCAATAGTTGTGGGGCTTTGCAGATATGTTTGGAGGGGAAGATATTTGGTGAAGGGATCAGCCTTTCACTTGGGAAATCTATTGGAGGAGGCATATTCAGTTTGGGAATCATCTATAGCCATCACCATCCAGTTCTATTTTTGAGTTGTAGCTGCTACCCAGGAACTCTGGCATTTTGCAGATTTTGTGTTTCATAGCCAATCCTTCTCGGATTGACATGAAGTAGCCTTAGGGAGCTAAGATATTCACTCCCAATGGTGTATTGGGCCATATTCTTGTACATTCATGTATTTGACATATGTAGCATGCAGTTGCTCTATAAAACTGCACTGTCATATCTTGGGCATAGATGTGTAGCAATGGTTTTGTCTTGATTTTTGTACTTGTCTCTTGAGGCTGAGCATTGCTTATCTTGAGTATCATTTTCCTCAAGATATTGTATTCTATTGTTTCTGCTATTATTTAATGAGATGGATATGGATTTCTCTCCCATTTATATGAGTTGAGTGTTACTACTACTGCATTGTTGTGTTTTCATATTGCTGGGTCTCCAACTTTAGAATATCTTGAGATATTCTAATTGTTGTAGCATTTTCCTAATTTGGAATATTGCATCTGTACGCAGTGTCGATGGCTAGGTGTGTAGCACCTCCGTTGGTGCGTAGCGCAGAAAAAATTTCCACAGTTTTGTAAAAAACCCTTAAAAATTTCTTTCACCGGTTTTCTTCTTCTTTACAAAGACAAATATGAAGTGCAGAGAGAGGGAAAGGAGATTTTATACTCCTTTTGAAAAGTATTTCAAGACCAAAACCGACTTTATAAGGTTTTTTTCCTCTTTACTTTTCTCACTGTCATTTTGCTCTTTTTTGGTCCTATAGATGGCAGTTTGACAAAAAATATGGTTTTTTCTTTACTGGAACATCTTGATGTTCTCCTTTTGCTCGCAAACCCTTCAACTAGCTTAAACTGTGCTCTTTAGTCTCACTTGTAAACATGAACCTTTTCATGATGTTTTAACATTTTCAAACAATAGATTTGTGATTATTTGACATATTTTTCCTCTAAATTACATTATTATTATCATGTTTTCTTTGTGAAATAGTGAGAAAAACCTCCTATTGGGAAAAACCCTAGCAACAATCATCAAAAATCCCTTTAGTCTTTATGTGGGCCATCATTGTGAAAAGTATTTGGTTTGCTTGTCCTTATCAATCTTCCTGTAGGTAGTTATTTTGACAATCTTGCAGAAGTGCCATTTATGTCTAATCTATCTCTTGCATAATATACTTTTGATAAGGAAACCTTTGTTGGGGTTTTGCTGCCCTGATTTAAACTAGTGGTTTATTTGTTCCTTAGACCACTCTGACAGTGATGTATGTCTAGTGAGGGAGGTGAGATATTTAAACCATTTTTGTGTCTTTCCTGGCCACTTCTGTTTTTGCAGGTGCCTACACAACTCTGCCTTTTTATCACTGTCTCTTTTGGAGTTGGACAACTTATTTTATCAGCAATGAACCTATGCTTGTCATAGTTGCCTCCTTGGGAAATTTTTTCCTCATGCTTCTCTCCTTTGATCCTTTATTAAGATCTTTGGTTGTACTTTTGAATCTTATGGCCTTTGCACTGATATTCCTAGCCCCTTTTGTCCCTTTGGTGTAGTGAAATCAGTCCCTCTTTGCAAACCCTAGAGGGCATCTTGAAAACCCTCTAAAAACCCTCTATTGTTATGAAGGAGGTTCTATCATCACCTTTTGACCAGTTTGTCAACTTTCCCAATCTCCTAGGTTTTAGGGCTGCTTAGTAAAAGTAAATAGTGTTGTATTCTAAGTTCTCTAAAACTTATCAGAACTCATTAATTATTTCTAAAGTATTCAATGAGCATTTGAAGGAGTAGAGGTGGCCTTTGCCCTTGTGACCCTAGTATTGATTCCTGGCTTGGTTAAAACTGTCAAAAGCCCTGATTCTCTTCAAACATATGCTTTTTTCTTTCTCTTTTCTGTTAATAATATTTTTGTGATGATTTTCTCACTACCTTACCCTTTTCTAGGTTGATGGCTATTTGATCCTATTGCAGAAATGTGAGCAAAGGGCAGTTGTCCCCTTGCAAGATTTGGGCTTTAGGCCAAAAAGCCTTTTTGAGTGACCTCTTTTGATCAGTTTGGACAAGATCACCTATCCTTTTCTTCTTTGAATGTAGTTTTTTCATGTAGGAAAAACAGAGTTGTTAGGATACCAAATCCACCCTATGACTTTGTGAAACCCTAGGTGACCTAGTGGAAGCTTTCTTGGACTTGGATTTTGGACTGAGACCTAGAATTTTGGATCATCAAGTGTAAGATAGATTTTATGATAAACTAATGTATTGAAGATCCAAAATCCAATGTACTTGATTTATCTAAAGAACCTACAGAGATAGTTTGATACTATCAGTGTTTAGGAGTATTTTGGGAGACATTTAATTGGGGGGCTTAGGTCGCAGAGGTGGGTTTCTAGGCCAAACAAAATTGAGGATTTTGGGCCAAAGGTGAAAGGACATAGACAGAAAGAGTGACATCAGCCACTAATGGGTTTTCTGGGATTGGTAAGCAAAGCTAGACATTATGGAATGATGAAATAGTGAAAAATTATCTTGAGGATAATGAAGGCAGTGAGTTTTATAGAACTCACATTGTTTATGAACCTTGTTTCTAGAAATCTTAGGATAATCATTTAGTCATCAACAAAGGAAAAAAATTACTGATGACTAACAAGATATAGGATTCCAAAGCTGTATTTGTAGCAAGTAGTTCATCTTGAAAGGTGAAGGGAACTGAACATGAAGTGGAAGGAAAAGATCTAGTGATTAAAAATTAAGACTAATTGTGGAAAACTCTAAAAAGGAATATTCGGGGATAGAGGGAAAAAGAATTATGACTATGAAATGGAGGCTTAGAACAATAGGGAGGCTCAAATATAGTTTAGCCATGAAAATCCTGATTCTGACAAAGTGAGAGGGCTATGAGGTGCCCATAAGAAGCTAGCCCACAAAAGAGTGCTTATCATCTAGAGAAGTAGATATAATAATAATCCTGGAGCCTGGTACCCACCAACTTGTAGAGTATATCTAGAGGAATCCTTAAGATACCAATTAGGAAAAAATTATTTAAAAGAAAAAAAAAACAATTGATGCACCACAAAAACTTGCCATCAATAGATCAAAAAGAAATTAATTCTATCATTACAGAGCTGACCTTAAGTCTGTCACATTCCCATTTTTTTTGTACTAAATTTTCATATCATGAACTCACATCAAGGAATATTCAATTTATGTCAACATACTCCATTTGTAAATGGCCAATATGCTTATAATATTAGATGGAGAATACTGCATAAAACTGGGATTCTAGATCCTTGCATTGATAAATTTGGTTTCTTGGCTTACAATGCAGTCTAAGTAATTTTTCATTTTGTTCATACTTTGTTTTGAAATGGTAGAGGTGTTTTCTTTTATAGATTATATTCAGCTACCTAGTGCCCCAACACGACTTGATACGAATGGAGACTTGTTTGCTTTTGTTTTTAGTTATTTTCGGAAGGCATTGATGTTGGTTGATTCATAAAGGAAAGAAACATTGATGTAGTTTGTTTACCATTGTTTGTAATCAAGAAAAATCCAACCAAACTATAATTCTGTCCACTAGAAAAAATTTCTACCATACCTTAATTTTATAGGCTTTTTGCATGCTTCATAAATTTGAAATCAAACACTTGTGTACTAGAGATTCACCATTGGCTAACCCACAACCTTGTACTAGAGCCAACTCCAAACAGATTTCCTTAGGCGCCCTCACATGACATGACCCGACCCGACCCACCAAAACGCATTTCCTTGGGTGGCCTCACATGACACGACCCAACCGAAAGTGACCCGACCCTCCCGAATGCGTTTGCTTGGGTGCCCTCAAAGGACCTGACCCAGACACATTCCTTGGGCACCCTCACACAACCCAACCTGACCCGACCTATTCGAACGCATTTCCTTGGGCACCCTCACAGAACACGACCTGACCCAACCTAACCCAAACGCGTTTCCTTGGGCACGATCACAGGACCTTACCCAACCCGACCCGCTCGAACATCAAAGACACGAAGGATAAAATGAAAAACGGTTCACACAAACGTGTGTAATGAACATGAGTAGTCACAACTTAGAATTTTTTATATGACCTCCCTTAGAAGATCTGACCCAAATGTGTTTCCTGTGGCTCCCTCACACGACACAACCCGACCCACCCAAACGAAGGCACGAGGGAGAAAACAGAAAATGGATCACACAAACGTGCACAAGGAACATGGGCGGTCACAACTTAACATTTTTTATACAACCACCCTCACATGGCACGACCTGAACCGACCAAACTCGCCCAAACGCATTTCCCTGGGTTCCCTCACAAGACCCGACCTGACCCACAAGAACACGTTTCCCTGGGCACCCTCAAACACCCTGACCTGACCCACCCAAACGCATTTCCATGGGCACCCTCACATGACACGACCCAACCTGACCCACCCGAATGCATTTCCTTAGGTGCCCTCACATGACTCGAGCCGACCCACATGAACACATTTCCTTGGGTGCCCTAACACGAAACAACCTGACCCGACCCACTCGAATGTGTTTTCCTAGGTGCCCTCACACGACATGACCAGACCTAACCTGACCCACTCAAACACATTTCCTTGGGTGCCCTCATACAACAGGAACCGACTCGACCTACCCGAATGTGTTTCCTTGGGTGGCGTCACAAAACATTGCACAACTCGACCCGACCTGACCCACTCGAACGTGTTTCCTTGGGCGCCCTCACACTACCCGACACAACCCAACCTAGAAGCCTTCCGTGTGCACCCTCATAGTATGGCATGACCCAACCCAACCTGAATGTGTTTCTTTGGGTACCATCACATGACTCGAATCAACCCAACCCACCCAAACGTCGAAGGCATGAGGGAGAAAACGACAAATGGGTAGCACGAATGTGCACAAAGCACACAGACAGTCACAACTTAGCATTTTTGATATGGCCTCCCTCACACGATCTGACTTGAACACATTTCCTGTGGCACCCTCACACAACACGACCCAACCTACCCAAACGAAGGCACAAGGGAGAAAACAGAAAATGAATCACACAAACATGCACAAGGCACACGGGCGATCACAACTTAGCATTTTTTATATGGAAACCCTAACATGACCTGACCCAACCTGACCTAACCTGCACAAACAAATTTCCCTGTGTGCCCTCACACGACCTAACCTAACCTGACCTACCCGAATGCGTTTCCTGGGCACCCTCACATGACTTGACCCCACGACTTGACCCGCCCGAATGTGTTTCCCTGGACGCCCTCACAAGACCCACCTCAACTCGCCCCAACCCACTGAAACGCTTTTCCTTGGGTGCCCTCACACGACATGACCCGATCTGACCCACCCTAACGTGTTTCCTTAGGTTCCCTCACATGACCTGATCCCACCTGCATGAACGTGTTTCCTTGGGTGCCCTAACACAACCTGACCCAAACCAACCCGGCGTGCCCGAACACATTTCCTTGGGTGCCCTCAGACGACTTGACCTGACCCAACCCACCCGAACGTGTTTCTGCAGGTGCCGTCATAGCACACAACCTGACCTGACCTGACCCGACCCACTTGAATGTGTTTTCCTAGGAACCCACACAAAAAGGCCTAACCCAATCTAACCCTCTCCTAATGTGTTTCCTTAGGCACCCTCACATGACATGACATAACACGACTGCCTAAACGCATTTCCTTGGGCAACCTCACACGGAAAAACTCGACTAGACCCCACCCAACCCGCCTGAACATGTTTCCTTGTACGCCCTCACATGACTCGACACAACCCAACCAGGACGCATTCCTTGGGCACCCTCACACGACCCAAACCGATCCAACCTGCCTGAATGTGTTTCCTTGGGCACCCTCATAGTATAGCAAGACCCGACCCAAACACGTTTCCTTGGGTGCCATCACAGCACTCGACCCGACCCGACCCACCCTAACGTCAAACGCGCGAGGTATCAAATGAAAAATGGATCGCATGAATGCGCATAAGGAACACGGGAAGTCAAAACTTATCATTTTTTATATGGCCTCCCTCACACGATCAGACCAAAATGTGTTTCGTGTGGCACCCTTACACGGCACGACCCAACTAGCTCGAATTAAAAAATGAGGGAGAAAATGGAAAACGAATCGCACAAACATGCACAAGGGACATGGGAAATCACAACTTAGCATTTTTTATAAGACCACCCTCAAACGACCTGACCCAACCCGGCTCGACCCACCTGAGCAAGTTTCCGTTGGCGCCCTCACACTACCTAACCCCACGACTTGACCTGCCCGACTGTGTTTCCCTAGGCGCCCTCACACTACCTAACCCGACCCACCCCAACCCACCCGAACGTGTTTCCTTGGGTGCCCTCACACGACACGACCCAACCTAACCCACTCGAATGCCTTTCCTTAAGTGCCCTCACACGACCTGACCCGACTAGTACGAATGCATTTCCTTGGGCGCCCTCACACGACTCAACCCAAACTGACCCGTTCTGCCTGAACATGTTTCCTTGGGTGCCCTCACACGACTTGACCCAACCCAACCCACCCGAATGTGTTTCCCAACCCGACCCGACTCGACATGACCTACCCGAATGTGTTTCCTTGGGTGCCCTCAAACAACCCAACCTTACCCGACTTGACCCTCACATGGCATGACCTGACCTGACGATCTCACTATTCTGATGCTCTTTGGGTAGCGTCATTATTCTGACACTTTGGGTAGTGTCGCAAGTGTGATGTTTTTTGGGTAGTGCCGCTCTTCTGACAATGTCTTCCGATGATGTTGTTATTCCAACGGTTTTTGAGTAGTGTCACTATTATGATGCTTTTTGGGTAGTGTTTCTATTTCAACTATTTTTGGGTAGTGTCACAAGAGCGACGCTTTTTGGCGGGATTAAAAAATTGAGAAAAAATTAGGAACTTTCTGACAATACGTCAAAAACAGTCGGAATTAAAGTGTCAGAAAATTGATCATATGTACTAGTGTGTCATGTTTTCATGTTGGTTTTCTTCTCAACACATTGATAATTTTAAATACTTCAATGAGTTAAGTTATAAAGCTCCATGGTAATTATGTTTTTCTTACAGAAGTATTTTGGGTTGTAGGTGTCGTTGAACATTGTGGACGATGTTTTCCCGGGGAGAGGGGGGGGGGGTTCTATAACAACCCTGGTTAAAAATCCATCTAAAAATTAATAAA
This sequence comes from Pinus albicaulis, assembly GCA_034641835.2. Classification (NCBI taxonomy): domain Eukaryota; kingdom Viridiplantae; phylum Streptophyta; class Pinopsida; order Pinales; family Pinaceae; genus Pinus; species Pinus albicaulis. The sequence goes on along the minus strand of CM076580.1, from coordinate 1,656,409,172 downwards.
GGTAAAATAATACCGTAGTCATGGGACACATATTCCAATCTTAATGTTGGGAAAAACATCATAGTGTGGGCATTAATTTGGTTTATTATGGCTATGGAAATTGGCAAGGGCATTAGATAAGGCTTTGGAATAGAAAAGTGCCATTTATTGGAATTTATTTATGAAAATAATGTAAAATAAGAGAAAAGGAAGGTGAAAGGTCACAGTTTGCATGTGAGGAGGAAAATGAATGAAAATAATGGAAAATTGAAGAAATTAGAGAACTCATTAATAAAAAGGCTTATGGGGATTAGTTCATAGACTTTTGTCTATTCAGTTTTGGATCTCTCTCTCTATTCTCTATCTCTTTCTCTTTCATACTCTTGGACACTTAGATTTTTCTTGGAGAATCCTTAGAGGAGTGTTCCATAATTTGAAATTTGGAGAAATAAAGAAAAGTAAGAGCTGGAAAGCGTAAGGGGACATTGAGATCAGAAGCTACAATGAGTTTTTCTTACATGTACCAAGTTTCATATATGATTTACTCACTAGTTTTGGCATGCATGGAATATGCATGTGGTTATTTGTTTATGATCTTTCATTGGCATGGAGGATTTCCTAGATTGACAGTGGCTTTGCCTAGTCTTTCCATTTCCTAGATAGCCATGGCGTTGTGGGTTTTAATTTTGTTTTCTGGTTCATTTTATTGTGCCTTTGGTTTTGGGTTAATTTATTACTTCCTCAAAGCCTTGGTTGGACAAACGCTCTAGAAGCCCTGTAAAAACTTAGGTTGGGTTACTAGTCCAAGAAGCCTTGGTTGGAAAAACTCTCTTGAAGCCCTAGGTGGGTTGAGTTACTAGTTCTAGAAACCCTAGTTGGACAAATTCTCTGAAAGCCTAGTGACAGTTGTGGGTTGAGTTACTATTCCTAGAAGCCTTGGCTGGAACAAATTCTCTAGAGCACTATATAGCTTTGGTAGAGACCAATCTGGTGATGTTTAGTGATGTCCGACCGTGAGGTGGAATCAATGGTCGAGAGTGGATTTGAATGGCGTATCAAATCCCTAGTTTGGTTTTCATTGATGTGCTTTATGATATCCTGCATTCATGCTTGGAATATGGCATGGGGGTGTCTGCATGAAAGAAATATATGGTTCAACATGGTCTCTGGTCTGGTGGTTCATGGAAGTCGCATACCTATCTAAGATATTTTCTCCTTGGTATTTTATGGGTAAATATGCATGTTATTATGTGGCTTATATGGTTGTTATATGATTGCCATTTATGTGGTTTATATGTTGGTTATGAATGTGTTCTATGAGAGTGATTATATATGGCTCTCATCATGTTTTTAATTGTAAATGAATGAACAATGAATCTATGAACTAATATATGACAATTTAGCTAATTTTATGAGGCATCATTTCTTCTTAGTGATTCTCAAATAATTAAGATACCCCTATGCTCAGATATGTTGTTTCCACTTGTAGATTACATATTTCTGACATGTTTGACAAAATGCCCATCATGTCTTGTAGGGGTCCAATCAATTCCTTATTCAATTAATTTCATTTTTATTATTATCTCACTAATATATTTCATTCCTAAAAGTTTCATGGGGTTATGAAAAGTGACCTAAGCCCTGGGCCTAAAAAAGTGGCTTAGAAATCAGAGTCGAGGGCACAAAACTACCTAGGAAATTCCCAAGTCGCATGCATACCCATGTTGTGGGAGTGACTGGAGGGTCCAAGCTACACTCATGCCCATGTCATGGGAATGGATGGGGTATTAATGCAACAAAATTTAGTTTTTCTCAGGGGCTAGTCAGCTGAAAGGTTTGGATTTCTCTTCGAGGTTCTGTTTCAGGTGTATAAGGTCTATGTTGTTTTTTTTCGTTGCTTCCACTTCCTCAACTAATACATAGGGTGTTTTTATCGTATCATAGTAAATATTCTTCACATGTTTACCTTGGTTAGCTGTTTAAATGGGAAGATGTGTGAGGAGAGTGTTACACCCGAAACTATGCAATCACCTAGCCTGACCTCTCAGAACTATGCATTAGGAAACTTCATGTCTCAAGCCTCAAGCTTGACCTTCTGAGTCCCTCAAATATGCATTTCATTAAGTCCAAATATGCATTTCATTAAGTCTTTCCTTCCAAAACTTCACATTAAGAAACCTCAAGCCTCAAGGCCCAGCCTTGAGCTCTGGAACCCCTCAATTGCACAATACTTTGACCTTTGACATCTTGACCTGCACATTATGCAAAATCAAGCCTAAATCTCAGGCCCTTTCCTTTAGAACTATGAAATTCCTGAGTTAATCAATCAATCAATCACCCGATTCCAACTGTAACAAGTGATTTCATGAAACATGTTAAACAAGGCGTTTTCAGACTGATGTGAGTTTGTCATGATTGGTTTTTAGTTGTAGGTACTCTACCTTATCATGATAGGATGATGATGGAGGAAAAGGATAGGGATACGATGCTGTAATGTTCCTAATTAGCCCAAGCTAATAGGAAAATTCAATTTTGTTTTGCTTCCTATTTTCATGAACAAAATTGTAAAGGATCATCAATTAAACTCCTCAAAAAACAAAATAAAGCAATGCCCATGTGAACAAGGCTAAATCTGGCTACCATAGTAAAACATCCTTATGTGTGAAAGCGATTAAGTCACTTGACTAGGTCAACTGGACCAAATCAATAGTGTTGTCTAGATACATTGAATCACCTAGATGCACAACCCAGTTTTAGTTGGAGGCTAATCATGTGAATGTAGCTAAATCATTGAGATGGTTTAGGGTTTGGCAAGGTTTCCATATTATTTAAGGAGGAGGAAGACAACATGAGGAGGTTTTTGAACCTATTGTTTTGGAAGAACATGTCTGTTTAGAAATCTCTCATTCTCTTGGTTGTTTATTAGAGAATAGTGTTGTTTAGCACTGGGTGTTCCTGATCGGGAATCCCACCCCCTTATTTGAGTAGCTCTTAATGGAGTTTTTCATTTCTTGTCCACTATCAGGAATTTTTACAAGCTTATACTTCCAACTACAACATAGATCCTATTGAGGGTTTGGTTGTCTTTGTAAGTTAAAACAAGTGGAGGATAGATCTATTCAAATCTAAGCAATTCTATTGCCTCTTTTCAGTGGGAAAGACTTATATCCCCCTGGAAAGAGTGTATTGGATCATTGGAGCTTCAAATCCATACCTTGGTATTAGTCCAAATTGTTCATCAAGTCTACAATGCAGCATATCTTCCAAGACTATGTTATCTGCAAGAAGAAAGTTGCAGGGTCTTTCGGCACTTCAAGGAGGAGAGATCTCTAGTGTTGGGAATCTACCCTTCACTGTGGTGATATGTGGATTACATATCTAATCCATTTTCCATTCATATCCGGTCTAAATACTGATGTATTTACTTCAGAACTTCTAAATCATTCTGCAAGTCAGCTGCATTAGATCTTAGATCTACTCCATGTACATCATTTTATGCTGAAAACCCCAAGGGGATTTTAAAGAGGAGACACTATAGTGTACATATCTGATATAGATCTATATTTTTATACAAATATAGATTTGAAGTGTAACCTACAACAATTTTCAGCTAATAAAATAACGTTTCAATCTTGTACAGTCATATCATCTGGTTGTAGCCTCTTATTTTCATTATTTCTTCATGTAAAGTTTATTGCTTTCTGTTCTGTAATGAAAGGGCTTCAATATAACTCTGATTTACTATTATAAAAAATCGTATTGAGCCTCCATATTGGCCTCCTGCATATATTGGGCTGAACTACGTTATTTTCTGGGTAGTATTCTTTTGTATTGCTGTAGTCCTTTCTTTGGGCATTTTCCAACTGCACTAGGTATGGGGAGACCTGTTTAACCCACCTAGAAGGATTTTTTTTTTTGAATCCCTCTTGGATTCAGGTCTTATATTTTTAGATCTAAGGGATCCAAGGGTTGGTTTCCAATCCTGTAGCATACATTCCCAAAAAATCTATTTTTCAGGCATGCCTTGCTAGCAGTCCCAAGTTGGGGATATTACAGTGGTATCGAAGCATCTATCTTGGCACAACCTATGCTTATTGAAGATCCAATATGTATTTTCATGGAAAGAAAATACTAATGAAGAAGTGTGGTTACATTGAAGACACAAAAGTAAATTGTCCAAAATCTTTATCTGGAATATTGAAAGGGAAAGAGTTCTCAAAAAATCTGTTCCAAACTACGCATGAACTGAAGAATGAAATCAGGGGAATGAGGAACGAAATACCAACAGATCTTTTGGAGATGTTTGCACATGAAGGAATCCCCACTACTTCATATGATGTGTGTGAGAATTCAACCACACAATTTGATCTACAACGTTGTAGCATGCCTACATTCCTTGCAAGAGGAGAAGAAGAAGGGGAGACACCAAAAGAGGAGACTATTGGTGACTATCTCCAAGAATATGAATCTTAGTCTAAAATATTCAAAGAGCATCTAAGCTTCCCATAGTTTTTTTAACTCAAAGAAGAAAGAAGATCCAGCAGACATATGAGAAGAAGAGGGTGCATGCAACACACCTTAGGTAGAACTTTTCTACCTACTTTTGATGGGTCACTTGAGAGCTTAGCCAAGTCTTGGGTAAAGAAGCTGGACACATATTTTCAATTGCACCAATTTTATGAAGAAGAAGCCATAAGGGTAGCAGTGTTTCACCTCCAAGGTAAAGCTTATGCCTAGTGGTTATTTGAGTCTTCTTCATTAAAAAATGTAAACATCTCTACTTATGCAAAGTTCACTAGGAGGTTAGTGAAAATATTTGATTCTATGCCATCTGAAATTCCTATGGGTAAAAAAACTAAGCCCAAGAAATCAGAACCTTTGCATGAAATGGAAAGATTCGTGAAGATAACTCCATTTCATAACATTGTTGAACAGGTTAAAGATCTGCTACATGGTTTACCAAGGGAAAAGGCCCCACTTCAGCAAGAACCTTCTTCTCAAGAAGAATACATGAGTGTCCCTTTTTTAAGTGAGATCAAGAGAAAGGATCACTTATTGATGAGGCATACTCCACTGATGAGGAGAAAAAACAAGAAGAAGTGAAAGGTTCCTCCAGCGCTATGACAATAGGAGGAGATCTATTTTTATTGAGAGATGGAGATGAAGCTATTGCTTCCACTAAGAGGGATCTTGTATCTTTTCAAGAAGGCCCCAAGGATCCTATACATGAGGAGGATGAGCAGCATGTGTCTATGATGATTGAAAAAGAGACAAAAAAATGGAGGAAATGTGTTCCAACACTGCATCCAATTTTTGGCACGCACACTATGATGGATCAATCCTTTGTGATCAAGACTCTTGACACCAAGGAGATTATGGGTGTTCATGATTTGACTGCATATAAAGAGAGCACCTTAGACTGTGAGATCTTGCAGAAGGTGGGTGATGAAGAAGAATATGGGGGAGTTGCTCCAATTTCTCCTTATCATGATGCTTCCACACAACAATCATAGATGGATTTGCGCAGTGGAAGTAGTCATAATATGTTCCCATATGTTTTTCACATGGGAATGAGCCATGAAACATCATTATCTTGTGGTATACCACCTGGAAGGCTACCTGATTCAGATTTGATGAAATATGTTTCATGCATTGATGCTCCTTTCATGGATCCAAGGAGGAAGGGAGCATTAGAAGACCATGCTTCAACACTGAGAGTATGGGGAAAGTACAAGGAGAGGGAAAGAATTTTTACCTTAACATCACTATCCATTCTCTCATCTCATATTGCACTGAGAAAATATGCTGCAAGAATGAAGGATGCCACCATCATGAAGCAAGGGAGGCAATCCTTGAATGAGGGGGAAAACTTGTTTGGAGGATCCTCTTCCATACATGATGAGAGATGGTAGTCACACATGCATACTTTGGAAAAACCAAGGAGGTTTTGGATATATGATAGCATTCCATGGGAGACTAACTTCTAAGAACTTCCATTTCCTTTTGAGCATGTGCATGAGCAAGGAGGGAAGCAAGGAAGGAATGACAACCTTTCACCTTTTACCTTTGGCATAGGAGATATCAAGGAGGAGATAAATGGGAAGCTTGGCTTTCCAACATACACCTTTGACATGGGAGATGTCAAGGAGAAGAAAAAAAACATGGCAGACACTTCAGATGACACATTATTAGCGTTTTCATTGTTGGGCACATTAGATACCTATTGGAAATCCCAGCTGCTGGTGGAATATTCTAAGGATCTTCATACTTGCATGATTCTTGATGACTTGCTGCATGAGGAGAGCTATTCAATCCTTGATGGGGTCATCTATAATCGTGGTAGGATCTTCTTTTCTAGAGCTTCCAAGCTCAAGGAGAAGTTACTACAAAAGGCTTACGAAGAGTTCTATTTTAGCCACAGATATTCTACGAAGCCCAACAACATCATCTTGAGGAGCTATTATTGGGAGGGCTTTGAAAGAGAAATATATCAGCATTTTCAAAGATGCATGGACCTTGTGGAGTTGGAACAACAACAAGACTCTATGGTAGAGTTATTTCAGCCACCTCTCCCTACCTTGGAAGGAGGAGAGAGATCCATACACCACTCCACTTGTAAAAGGATAACTTTCGGTGAAGAACATACATATGTAACACATGTTTCATTTTCTATTTGTATGCATTCTTTCACTATTTTTATGCAGGCCATGACTCCAAGGAGGATTTATATATCTTATAGATCTCATGGCAAATATTGGGCCACAAACATTTCTGAATTTGGCCACTACCTTGGAAGGAAAAGCGAGATTTTGCTACATCATGGGTGCTTCCCTAAGGCACCAAAATTTATCTCACACCTTCAGCTATGGTGAGATGGTATGGGCAGAAAGTAAGTGGTGGGAAAACCACTTACCACATCTTGATTTGATGCAGGTAGGGGATGCTCTCGGCTAGTTCCACATATCGGACTATGATCCACCTCCATGTGCACACATTTCTGTTTGTTTGTACATTGTTTTGATCCCCTATATTGATGATGTACTTGTACTTTTTATGGGGATGTATGGAGGAAGGAGGGAAGGCATGCATGTGCCCTATGGGATGACTACACTCCCTGTACTTTTTGTCCTATATTTTAGGGAGGGCATTGGGAAAACTATGATTTTTTCATGTGATTCATTGTTTCCTTATGGGATGAGTTGTTTGCATCTCATGAGAACATTGTTGGAACAAGTCATGGATGGATGGATTGGTGATCTCTTAGCTTATGGGAGAATCTTATCCTTTTTTTGTGTCACCAATGAAGGAGGAGATGAGTTGCAGCACTCACCTTATCAGTTTCTTGAGGAAAAGCAACATTTTGGGGTAGAGGACTGTAATATTCCTAATTAGCCCAAGCTAATAAGAATATTCAATTTTGTTTTGCTTCATATTTTCATGAATAAAATTGTAAAGGACGATCAATTAAACTCCTCAAATAGAAAAATTAATCAATTCCCATGTGAGAAAGGCTAAATCTGGGCTGCCCTAGTAAAACACCCTTATGTGTGAAATGGATTAAGTCACTTGACAGGTGTTGGTTCAGATAGAGGTGACTTTTTATTGACAACTCTAGTGCTCCCTCATTTAATTATCAACCTGGGGTAAGTATTCTTATTCCAAGAGTGTCGGCACAATATATGTGAGTCAACTGGTCTAAAAATGCTCCTCGTCAGTTGTGAAGAAGAAGTTACTAACTTCCTGAACTTGTTTATCCTATGAAGGGTGACTTGGATGGATTTTTAACCTAAGATTGAGAAATAGGAATTTATGTTTCTCTAACGGAATAAAACAACAACTTAACTAAATTGAATATCAATCTAAATAAACCAAGCAGGCATTGAACTGAACAGTAATGGAATCAAATTGAATCAATGGTCTAGCTAACTAAGCAATAATGAAGCAGGAGTATAACTAGTTGTGTAGTAATGGAACGACAGTATGACTAAGCTGGATAGTAATGAAACAGTAGTGTGACTGAAGCGAATTAAATAAGTCGTACAACAAGTAATTAAGCAATTTTTCAATGGAGTTCTCTGTATGACTTAATTAAGCAACATTGATCAATGGTTGAATGCTTCGTTATGCTAGAAAGATAATGCAATTCATAAATATAGATAATGCTAAAATCATCTTATTTACGATCTGAAATTCAAATGCAATGACATCAAAGGAACTAGAACTATCTATTGATAAAAAAACATTTTCGTAAGTCAGAAATACGATTGCACTTGTCCTACTCTAAGAATGCAGTTTCTAACAATCTGTTGTACTGTACAACAACCCTCGCTTTTTTCAAAATTTTAGAATAAAATTCATTTAGAAATAGGGTCCCTTTTTCTTTTCATATAGAAATAAAAGACTTAGAAATAAAGATTCATTGTTTTGAAAGACTCATTGCATATATTTGTTACCAAGTGTGTACAAACAAATACAACATTCAAAAAATTCCGATCCGATCAAATAATAAAAGACTTTATCATATAAAATAAATCAGTTTGAAAAAGTTCGTATGGACAGTAATCGCAATCGGAAATCGGAGAAATCTTTAAGAGAATTTTTATATACATGTTCAAAAATCTCCGATGCGATTAGTTCAATCGCAAATCACTAATCGCAAAGGATTTAAGTTATTCATTTACATATCTCCGATGCGATGCCATCAATCGCAATTGCATGATCGGAGCTCTTTTAATAAATTCTTTGTGGTCAATTGAAAATTCCCCGATGCGACACGCTTCATTATAAAACACTTTTCAAAAGGAAATAAACATTTGTTTCGCTTAAATGAGAAGAATCTCTATATGGTATACATCACCATATCACAATCGGAAATCGGAGAAAGCCATTGATGATTCTTTTCGATTGAAACTCCCCGATGCGATATACCACCATCTAATCGGAAATCGGAGAAGTTTGCAATCGCAATCGGCAATCGGAGAAATCTGTATTGTGATATCTATGTACCATTTGAATACTTTCGATGTGATTGATATTTAATATGCTACATTCATCACATTGGAAGAATTCAAAATAGGTAATTTTATAATATTTCACAAGCGCCAAATCTCCAATTGTACGTTCGACATTGAATAACAAATCAAATGAATATTGGTTTATGATTATGTTTTGAATACATGAGTGTGACCCAAAGAGAACATTTAAGTGTTATACGGAATCGATAAATAATGAATCATGAGTTCATAATTGCTCTTTTCACTTGCTTGTTTATCACAACTAATAGCTTATTGCCTCGCAGAATCAAAGAACACTAAATCCTTTCATTTGCACACCGAGGGAAACAATACCAGACATCGAAATGTCGAAGAGAACAAGGAGAATGAAGGCTACTGGTGCTGCTAAGTTTGTTGAGATTCCTACAGTCTCGAAGGAAAGGCCAGTAAAGATGAAGCTAGTTACAGATACATCATGTCAGGGGCTAGGAAAAATGGCATGGGAAGGAGTTTATAATCTATTGGAGAGTGAAAACCATAAAGTCACAATAGCTAAGATATTAGTTCTGGATGAAGATAACTCAGATTCTGACTCTGATATTACAGAAAGAACACTTGCGAATTCATTCTTACATCGAATTGTAGCCAGAGCAAACATCATGCCTTATTATGATGTGATTCTATGGGTCATCGATAATGTGGAAATAAAGAACATAATTTTTATTTTGGCTTCTGGAGCATCTTTTGGATCATTTAAAGTAGAAGACATTAAGGCAATGTGTCATCTTCCTGATCCATAGAAGGTTTATAACAAAGAATTTTTCAAAGATTTTGCTGATAACAATAAGGTCCAATCTGAACCTATCAAAGAATGGAGGAAAAATCCTGAGAAGCACAAAAATGAATCATCCGGTATGTATTCAGTAAAATCTCTTTTATCCCCGTATTGCTATGCCGCTGCCATGATGTATAGATTATTTGGCAATAACAATTCTGCTAGGTTTTCTATACAAATGGTTCCTTTAATCTTAGCTGCTGTCAATTCCGAAATTATGGACTGGGTTGTTATTCTTTCTGATAGGATAGCTAATAGAATACTCGAATACAGACAAGATAAAACCGCTGGAAATACCACTCCCTTTTTCTTTTGTGCTTATATTCTAGACGCCCTTTGTTTCAATTCTAATTTTCCCTTGTTAGGATGGAAATGGACTTCTAAATATCCTACTCCGATTCATATATACCATAAAATCCTTCGGAAATTTCATTTCAAAGATCATGTTTATAGGATATGTCATGGTTTCCTTATCCCAGTCTTTCAAACCATTTTCAATCGCTTCCCTCCTAGATTTTCCGACAAAGCTAAAACTGACTTATCCTCAATAGGAGATTGGTTTGGAGAAGAAAAATTCACGTATGACAGGATTTTCGGGAGTATTGTGGAACCCCATGTTCTCCCTCTTTTTTTTCCAGATAAACTTCTAGCCCAGGAAATCTTCTATCAATTGATAGTTGAAGGAATGTCCAGATCTCTGAGCAACAATAAGAAAAGAATGTGGCCTTCTTTTCCATTCAATTGTGGACATTTTACTTTGAATGACTTCAAACATGCAGAAAAGGAAGTCGTCAAAATAAAGCACTTAAAATTTGCAACAATACCCGGGGAGGCAGAGTATGATCCACAAAAGATAGCTTTTAATGTTACTTCTTCAGTTTCGATTGCTCGATTCGAGCATGAACCGGATGAGTTTGATGATTTGTTTGTTTCATTAAATGATTTTTATCAAGTCTATAATTTGGCCAAGTCCAAATTTCAGAGAGAAGAAATGAATAAGTTTATGTTATTTAGAAGGCAAAGATTGTTGAAAATTCCTCTAGATCAACTAAGATTTCCTATGCAAGAGGCAAAGATAGAAGATAAATCTGGCAAAACAACAGGAGAAACATATGCTAGTAAGGCCACTACACATTTATATACTGACCAGCACATTGTACAGACACAAAAAGAAGTAACAGGAAATGATCCTGTTGTACATACTGAAAAGATGATCATTGATTTCAAATCCGAAGAAAATACTGATCAACAGTCCACAGCTCAAACAGAGAAGGAATGCACAAGTACTGATACTAATGTGCATATTCAAAAGGAAGGTTCATACAGCAAAACTGATAAACAAGAAGGAAATACAGATAAATCAGATACACAACTTGGAGGAAACGAAACTACTGAGAACATTGTAGACTCTACTGATCTTAATGTTTCCTCTCAATTGTTGAAGTAGTATAATCAATTCGCTCACCAATTAGGACTGTAGGATGATCCTAAAGAGAAAGAGCAAGAAGATCAGGACGTTGAAATCATTCCTGAACATCCTACAGGGCAGATTATATTGAATATTGAAGAAATTCCTCCCTTGGATATATTCTATAGTCCTAGACATAAAGTTGTTGTTAAAAAACAGAGGAAGCGAAGAAAGATCGATCAAGACATGTTTTCTGCTTCACAGGAGGAGTTCATGAATATTGTTTACAAGAATGTTGAAGTGAATCCATCTGAGGATCTCACTAAGTTGTCCCAATATGTAGGAGCATACAGTGCTGCGACAATTGATAAAGCTGCAGAGGTTTCTCAGTTGATAACCCAAAAAGATCTACATCTAGCTTTACTTGAAGAACAAGCTAATGTAAATCAATAGAATATTGCTCAATTAGAACAAAAAATACAAGATCAAAATCTCAGGTTTAAGAGCTAGAAGAGCAGCTTGCCACAGAAAAGAAGAAAGTTGATGAACAAGCTTTAAGCAATTAGCAACAGTTGAATCAAGAGATTTCAAAGCTAAAAAATTTGTTACAAGATGAAAAGAACACAAACATTGTGCAAGAAAAAGAATTTCAAGCAGCTTTAGATAAATTCAAAGATTTTCCCAAATTAAATGAATTCAAAACGGAGGCTCTTGAAGCCAATAAATTGTTGTCTCAGCAGTTAAATAATTTTTGTTTAAAATTGACACAAGAAAAAACATTTTATGATATCACATCATCTTTAATACAAGACATAGTTACTCTCAGGCAAGAAATTGATGATGCCGATGAAAGGATTTCTGAATTTCTTACTTGGAAAGATACAGAAAAAGGTAGAAAAGCTAATTTACCTCGGATAGAAGAAATACATAAGGAAATCCTGTTTATAGAGTGGGAACAGCAGTTGATGAAAGCCGAGAGAGCTATATCAAGAGCTAGAAGCATGATGGGTAATATAACACAATTTATCAATGACAGCTTGTATGCATGTAATCTCATTTCAGATTGTGTTCCAGGAATTTTATTCAAAGTTAAAGAAACCGATTGCATATGGAAAGAAGAAATGATGAATAAAAATCAACAGATCAACAAACTTCAAACAATATCTTGGGACAATATGTGGACTTATCTGATTAAGCCACTCAATCAACAATTAGCTATTAAATTCTTATCAAATGTTGTCGATTGTTTAATTCCAGAATTCTCGGATGCCACATACGCCGAACAATTACATTCCAAGATGAGTCATCCATCGGAAGTCCAGGAAATGCTGAAAATTTGCCACCTGGCTACATTGAGCGAGAAGGAAAAGCAATGAATCAGTTCTACATAAAGATAGAATTTCTGTTTTTAAAGTGAATAGATTGTAGCAGTAGTAATAGGATTCTGTTTTCATGTAATGTCATATTTAAACCCCTCTCATGCATTGGAGAAGGGGTCCTGAGTTGTAATATTTTTGACTTGGAGATTACATTTCTGTACTCCACTGGCTTTTATATTTTATAAAGGATCACATCTGGTGATTTTATGCAGAATTATCTTTAAAGAGTTACATTTTTGTACCTTGGATTTGATTTTGCATTGGAATTACTGGATCAGAGTATCAGATTTCATTTGAAACTTTCAAGATGGATAAGGTATTTTTATCTATTCACTGTTAATTTCTTTTGTTATATGATATTCTCTTTTAAATTTGCTATCATTTATATATATTTCATTTTCATAATATTTCTCTATATATCATTTTTGAGTATATTAGAAATCTTCACTTTTCATAAATGTATGTAAGCTGATATACAATGATGAATACAATATGCTAATATAACTCTGTTTAAATTCTTAAACAAAGTTATCTTTATTTGTTACTGCACAATTTCAATTAAACTTTAATACATTTTTATGGTTATTGTTCAATTGAAATAATTCTAAGTTGTATTCACATATGATACCCGGGTTAGTTTTAGAATTTCTTTATCAGTATTTAGATTAAATTAGATAGTTTTATTTCAGTCATTTAGTCCCGTTTTCACTCATCCAAATCAACCCATCACCAACCCATTAGTTATAAGAAAACTGGTCCTTTCAATCCAGTCGGAGCCACCATACCAAACGGATAAGGAGTTGTCCTAAGGTCCCGACCGGGTGGTTTTCCCCAATGTTTGAAGCAGAGATTTTCTAGGCTTCAACATTTTTGGTGCTAGAAGGAGGGCCTGAGCTATGAATGGCAAGTAAATATTTATCCACAGGCCATTCTGAGAGCAAAACACCCTCATTAACTTCTTCAATTTCTTCTAAATTACAAAATCCTAGAGAAGGAATTGAGAAGAATATTCAGACACCCACTACCAAAATCTCAAAACAATCAGACAACCAAAATCCTGAGTCTCCTGAAGTACAAGATTTAATCCATAAATTGAAAGGATTCTCATTATCTCTAGATGAGTCTGAAATATTTGAAGGTAGTGTAAGCTCAGAATTTGTTTCTTCAAAACCTCTTACTAGACTACAAAGTGAAAAGCTTGGTATTTCTCCGAAAGAATTCCCTTTACCTAGTATAGTCAAGACAAGAAGAACTCAATTGGAATCAGAAAGTGATACAAATTCTTCATCTCATATTCAATCACCTGTTTCCAAAACCCCAACTCAACAAAGTGCAATTGTTTCCACATCATCTGCTCAATCATCATCAATCTCAACATCATCTATTCCAACAACTTCTGTTACGACACCACCAGTCTCTACTACTCCTTCAACAGTTGTTACAATAATGGCACAGAGACCATGGGCTAGTCCAGGTGCAGGCTATCAACATGCCTGCACCTTTACATGATTTACCTGATAATCCTGGAAAATGGCTTCCAAAGTTCAGTCCAGAGCTTAACATTCAAGCTGAAGAACACATCAATAACTTTATGTTGGCTGTAAATTTGAATGGAGTCGTAGAAGAAGATGTTGTAGTTAGACTATTCCCTTATACTCTTCAAGGGGCAGCAGGATCCTAGTACTTTTCATTACCTTCAGGATCCATAACAAGTTGGGATATTTTTGCAGACCATTTTTTAACCAAATTTGGAGATGACAGATCAATAGCTACTTTAATCAATGATCTCTCAAATTTGAAGACAAAACCCAAGGAGCCCATTAAAGATTTTAACGCTAGATTCAACAAACTTTTGAACAAAATCCCTACAGATTCAAAACCTAGTGAACAAGTCAGAAGTGAATGGTACATAACTGCTTTGCCTTCAAACATAGCAATTTTCGTAGATAGAGCTACAAAACCTACTTTAGCTGAGAATATGAAAGAAGCTATCGCAGTAGAGAAATGAATTATTTCTCTAGATAAGAAAAATGCTATTGAAGAAAGAAAATCCAAGAAAGTCAGCTTTAAAGATGATTCAAGGAAAAAGACAGCTAAAGACCCATATGACATGGAAGGTTTACAGAAAGTTCTTAAAACCATGTCTAATGAAATGGTTCAAATTAAAAAGAAAGTGGCTGAGACTTCCACCAAAAAACCATTCCAAAATTTCAAAAGAAATCAAGTTGAATCTAAACCTCCCAATTCAATCTCTAATGCAGAATCAGAAGAGGAAGAAGTGGAAGATACTCCTCCAGTATTAGAAGAGGAAGATGAGAATGAAGAAGTAGCTGAATTGCATGGAATGTGGGATTTTATTCTCCCTAATTCTGATAGTGAAGTAGAACAAGAATTTATGCCTGTAAGTACTAGGAGTAAATCTACATCAGAACCTATAAAAACAGTTCCTAAGAAGAAAACTACGACTCCAAGTACCAAATACAAATCCCTTGCAAAGAAAAATTCTCCATTACCTACTCAAAATCAGCCATCTTCTTCTAATCCTCCTACATCGACATGAAAGACTTTAGTGGTATCAGATCCTATGGAGTATAACATTGTTGAAGACATAAAAAAGATTGAAGCCAGCATTTCCTTACATGAACTCAGCAAACTAAAACACCAGCAGAAGTTGCTATTAAAAGAATTAAATGCTACACCAATTGCTCCTTTACCAAGTGGTGTAGTTGCAAAATCAGCTAAAGGGACTGGTAAGCCACTAGACAAAGTAGATGCTACTGATACTATACTCATTGGAGAAAGATCAAATTCTCAGACTCATCCTTTTCTTTTGACTTATGAAATGTATAATAAGAATCTGCATAATTCTTTAATCGATTCTAGAGCATCCTCTAATATAATGCCTACTTCTGTTTGTGCCAAATTGAATATTGAACCACAAAAATCGGCAGTTCATATTGTTCAATTGGATCGCTCTAAAGTTCAAGTTGTAGGAGAAATCAATTCAGTTACTATCAGACTAGCTTCCGATCCTAGGATTGTCCAAAGAATTGATATTTTTATTGCAGATATTCCTGAATTCTATGGATTAGTTTAAGCAGGGACTGGTCTGCAAAACTTAATTGTTATGTCGCAACTAATTATTCACATATGTGGCTTCCTTACAAAGGGAAACCAAATCAAATCAAAGTTGAACGAGAAAAACATATGATGCACACTGTCACTGAATTTGAACAATCTAATGAACCTGTGGCTTTCAACAACAATATTCTTGGAGGTTATTCTGCTGAGTCATTCCTTGGAAAATTCAAAGCACCACAATCACCCTTTTCTGTAAATACTTTTGTTTCTCAAATAGAAAATTTTTCACAATCTGATTCTTCCAGAATTGTAAATATTTTTGATGTAATTGTAGATAACCCAATAGATAAATCTTTATTTTGGTCATTATATTTTGATGGATCAAAATCTAGTGATGGAGTTGGAACATGATGCATCTTAATTGATCCAAATGGAGAGAAAACCATGCTATCATGTAGGTTAGAATTTGAGTGTACAAACAATACTACAGAATATGAAGCCTTGATTCAAGGACTTTATAAAGCTATAGGGTTAGATGTCAAATACTTGAAAGTCTTTGGTGATTCTGAAATTGTCATAAAACAAGTTAGGAATACTATCCATTGCCTTTGAGGACATCTTAAACACTATCAAACCCTAGTGCAAGATCTTACCACTCATTTTTTAGCATTCAATATTTCTTCTATTCCTAGGAATCAAAATACATCATCTGACTTGTTAGCTAATGTTGCATCCAAACTCCTTCCTGCTGAAGATTGCAATCCTGATAGATTTTCAGTAGAGTTGATTTTTCGCCCATCTGTCCTAGATAATGTCACAAATTGGAGAGTATTCTATCATGATCAAGACATTTTGAATTTCATGAATTCAGAGAAATCATATGATGAACAAATTATTGATGAGGATGATCATGATTTTCAAATTGCCTCAAAAGGTAATGAAAATCCCATCCCGAAATCTGTTGTTAAATTGGAGGACTTATATGATATAAAAGACATATTCAAGAAAGTTACCAATGCTAAACTTCAAAGTTCCACTTTGAAGTTTGAATTAGTAAATCTTGGCTCTGACTTTAATCCTCAAAATGTTAATTTAGGACTCAATTTAACTCGAGAGGAAAGGAATGCTTTCATTAAACTTTTGAGTAGGTATAAAAATATCTTTACTTGGAATTATGAGGATTTAAAGACCTATGATACTTCTGTTATTCAACACACAATTCTAATGCTGTAAAATGTTAAACCTGTTCAACAGAAGTTAAGAAAGATTCATCCAAATCTTGAGGGTCAAATCAAAACAGAACTTAATAAACTTTTGAAAGCCAAAATCATTTTTCCTGTAAGGCATTCCAATTGGGTTTCCAATATGGTACCTGTAAGGAAGAAAAATGGTGATATAAGAATCTGTATTGATTTTAGAAATTTAAACAAGGCATGTTTAAAAGACAATTTCCCATTACCAACCATGGAACAAATACTTCAAAAAGTAGCTGGTTCTGAACTTATGTCCTTTCTTGATGGATTTTCAGGCTATAATCAAATTTTAGTTCATCCAGATGACAGATTGAAAACAACTTTCAGAACCAAATGGGGAACCTACACTTATTAGAAAATGCCTTTTGGTCTAAAAAATGCAGGAGTAACTTTTCAAAGAGCTATGGATATAGCATTTAAAGGTCTAATCAATATATCAGTTGTTATTTATCTTGATGACATAACGATATTTTCAAAAAAGAGAGCCAATCATCTACATGATCTAAAGAAAGTATTTGAAAGATGTAGAAGGTTTGGCATTTCCTTAAATCCAAAGAAAGATTTCTTTGCTCTTGATGAAGGAAAAATCTTAGGATTTGTTGTGTCAAAAGATGGTATATATATTTATCCAGATAGAGTGAAATAAATTTTTGATATTTCTTTACCTCATAACAAAAAATCCATGCAATCATTTCTTGGGCAAATCAATTTTGTAAAAATATTCATTCCTGATTTTTCTCAACTTGTTTTACCTATGCAAAATATGATAAAACAAAATTCAGTATTCAAATGGGGGCATAAAGAGAAAGAAGCCTTTGAGGCAATCAAACAAGCAATCATTAATGCACCAACATTGAATACCCCTGGTTTTTCTAAAGATTTTACTTTGTATACTTTGGCAACTGAAACATCTTATGCTACTGTTTTAACACAGCTCAATGATCAGAAAATTGAAGCACCAATTTCTTTCTTTAGCTCAAATCTGCAAGGAGCTGAGATTAATTATTCCGATGTTGAAAAACAAACCTTTGTTGTTTTTAAATCAATCAAACATTTCATACATTTTCTCTTAAAAACACATACAAAAATCATTGTTCCATTCTCAGCAGTAAGACAATTATTAGTTCAAAAAGAAGTAGGAGAAAAGAGAGCTAACTGGGTAACAGTTTTGCAAGAATATGATATTGATATTAAACCAGCTGAGATTGTTAGAGGACAAGGTTTTTGCAGATTATTGGCAGGATCTCATAACATACCAGAGAATCAACATTCAGATAATGATATTCAAGTAAGTCAGATAAGTGTTACAGATTCTGAATCTCAGTATGATGATTTCATCTATTACTTGAAAAATGGGTATGCTCCTTTTAATCTCAGCTATAAGAACGAACGTGCTTTAATACTGAAGGCTATTAAATATGAAATCATTGATAATGTGTTATTCAGAAAGAATTATGACTCAATCCTATTAAGATGTCTTGAAAAGACAGAAACTGAAAAGGTGTTGCAGGAATTACATGATGGACCAGCAGGAGGTCATTTTGGAGGTGACACTACAGCTCACAAAATAATCCATGCTGGTTATTATTGGCCTACCCTTTTTAAAGATACACATAATTATGTAAGAAAGTGCAAAATTTGTCAAACTGCAAGTGGAAGACAAAGGAAACCAGTTTTTCCTTTGCAACTAGTAAATATTGAACAACCATTTGAGCGATGGGGGCTTGACATTATGGGTGAGATAGTACCTCATTCTTCCAAAAAGCACAAATACATCCTTACAGAAACTGATTACTTTACGAAATGGGTAGAAGAAATCCCTTTGAAGGTAGCCAATTCTGATACAATTATTGATTTCATAGATCAATTCATCATAACCAGGTTTGGTGTACCTAACGCTCTTGTTTTTGATAATGCATCTTATTTTTCTGGAAACAATATAATGGAATTTGCAATCAAAAGAGGTTTTAAATTGAAATATTCAGCAAATTATTATCCACAAGGTAATGGTTTGGCTGAATCCACTAAAAAAAATCTTATCAAAATCATTAAAAGGACCATTGATAAAAATCAAAAGAATTGGCACAAGTCTTTAATCTTTGCACTATAGGCTGATCGTATTACTGAAAAAGCTTCAATAGGAACTTCACCTTTCAATTTAGTTTATGGAAAAGAAGTTGTGATACCATCAAATTTAGCTCTTCCATCATTAGCCCTAGTGCAATTTATTGAAGACAATCCTTCTTCATCCATTCAATTGAGATATGATCAAATCCTTAAATTAGAAGAAAATAGAGATGAAGAAAAAACTATTAATGAAAAATATCAACAGCTCGTAAAATCTTCTTTTGATGCAAGTTCTTCCGGCTCAAATATTTTGTCAATTGGTGATCTTGTTCTGAAATGGGATAAAGAACATGAAGAGAAAGGTAAGCATACCAAATTTCAGAAAATGTGGCTTGGACCATTTCAGATTGTTGAAAAGATAGGCTCAAATACATTCATACTTCAAGATTTAACAGGAAAGAGAGAATCTCTTCCTGTAAATGGGCTTGTCTTAAAGAAATTCTTTTCATAAGGAGGTAACCCCTTCTTACTTGTACATATTCCTTTTGCAAGGTTTTTGTTTTGTAAATAAAAGTTGTTAATAAGTCTCTAATTGACTGTTTACTATTAGAAAATTTCTTAGGAAGAATATTATAAATATTTATTTTGTGTAAATAAGAATTTTTAAAGAAATGATCAGAGTCTTTCGATAGTTTAAAATAAGATGTTAAACTTTGAAAGATTATTTCAGTTATTTGCATAATCTTTTGAAAAATTGAAGAAAATGTAAATAATTATAAGTTTATTGAGCAGAGAAAGGTTATCTATAAAAGTAAATATTTTTCAAGTCTTGGTACTCAAAAAACTCTGAAAATTGTCATCTGTTGATTCTTAAGGATAAAACTATTTCACCCCATCCATTTAAGTTGTGATTTTTTAGAATGTAATTCTAAGAAATTATATGAAAATTTTAAGAGATAAGAGGTCTCATCACGAGCTTGCTTACCATGTTCATAAGAAGTAATAAAACTGACATTACCAATACTGCATATCAAAACAGGGTAATGGCTTATAAATATAAGACAAGGGGTCTCATCACGAGCCAGATTGTTCAGTTTAATTATAACTAGTGAATGGCATTGTTATTAACTGGCTACCAAACCAAAACAATGGCTCTTAAAAATAAAAAATAAGTAAAAGAAAAAAACATGAGATAAAATGTCTTATGAATTTATCTTTTAAAAAGTCATCATTTTAGTTGGATGGGCTGATGAATAAGTTAATGGTTAAAAGGTAACCCTGTCGAGACTATGAATGTTTGCAGGCAACAGAGGCAATACCTATGACAATAGAGTATATTATAAAACCAAACTTGTAGAAATCCACTTACTTCATTATTAACACCAATCAAAGCTTGAGATAACCCAAAAATGTTTTTATTCTCAAGAAATTAGAAAGAAATTGTAAGTAATTTTTATTCTTTTTCATAGTTAGATTTTATTTTTGATTATCCTAAGATAGTTTTCATTATCTTTAAAAATCTTTACTGACTAGAAATATAGTATTCATTTTATTTTTTCAGAGATAACTGTTTCTTTTAGTGAATCGCCAATTGTTGTATTGTACAACAACCCTCCCTTTTTTCAAAATTTTAGAATAAAATTCATTTAGAAATAGGGTCCCTTTTTCTTTTCATATAGAAATAAAAGACTTAGAAATAAAGATTCATTGTTTTGAAAGACTCGTTGCATATCTTTGTTACAAAGTGTGTACAAACAAATACAACATTCAAAAAATTCTGATCCGATCAAATAATAAAAGACTTTATCATATAAAATAAATTAGTTTGAAAAAGGTCTTATGGACAGTAATCACAATTGGAAATCGGAGAAATATTTAAGAGAAGATTTATATACATGTTAAAAAATCTCCGATGCGATTAGTTCAATCGCAAATCAGCAGTTGCAAAGGATTTAAGTTATTCATTTACATATCTCCGATGTCATGCGATCAATCGCAATCGCATGATCAGAGCACTTTTAATAAATTCTTTGTGGTCAATTGAAAATTCCCCGATGCGACGCGCTTTATTATAAAACACTTTTCAAAAGGAAATAAACATTTTTTTCACTTAAATGAGAAGAATCTCTATATGGTAGACATCACCATATCGCAATCGGAAATCGGAAAAAGCCATTGATAATTCTTTTCGATTGAAACTCCCCGATGCGATATACCACCATCTAATCGGAAATCGGAGAAGTTTGCAATCACAATCGGCAATTGGAGAAGTCTGTATTTTGATATCTATGTACCATTTGAATACTTCCGATGCGATTGATATTTAATATGCTACATTCATCATATTGGAAGAATTCAAAATAGGTAATTTTATAATATTTCACAAGCGCCAAATCTCCAATTGTACGTTCGACATTGAATAAAAAATCAAATGAATATTGGTTTATGATTCTGTTTTGAATACGTGAGTGTGACCCAAAGAGAACGTTTAAGTGTTATACGGAATCGATAAATAATGAATCATGAGTTCATAATTGCTCTTTTCACTTGCTTGTTTATCACAACTAATAGCTTATTGCCTCGCAGAATCAAAGAACACTAAATCCTTTCATTAACAGACCGAGGGAAACAATACCAGACATCAAAATGTCGAAGAGAACAAGGAGAATGAAGGCTACTGGTGTCGCTAAGTTTGTTGAGATTCCTACAGTCTCGAAGGAAAGGCAATAAAGCTGAAGCTAGTTACAGATACATCATGTCAGGGGTTAGGAAAAATGACATGGGAAGGAGTTTATAATCTATTGGAGAGTGAAAACCCGAAAGTCACAATAGCTAAGATATTAGTTCTGGATGAAGATAAATCAGATTCTGACTCTGAGATTACAGAAAGAACACTTGCGAATTCATTCCTACATCGAATTGCAGCCAGAGAAAACATCATGCCTTATTATGATGTGATTCGATGGGTCATCGATAATGTGGAAATAAAGAACAAAATGTTTATTTCGGCTTCTGGAGCATCTTTTGGATCATTTAAAGCAGAAGACATTAAGGCAATGTATCATCTTCCTGATCCATAGAAGGTTTATAACAAAGAATTTGTCAAAGATTTTGCTGATAACAATAAGGTCCAATCTGAACCTATCAAAGAATGGAGAAAAAATCCTCAGAAGCACAAAAATGAATCATCTGGTATGTATTCAGTAGAATCTCTTTTACCCCCGTATTGTTATGCCGCTGCCATGATGTGTAGATTATTTGGAAATAACAATTCTGCTAGGTTTTCTATACAAATGGTTCCTTTAATATTAGTTGCTGTCAATTCCGAAATTATGGACTGGGCTGTTATTCTTTTTGATAGGATAGCTAATAGGATACTCGAATACAAACAAGATAAAACCATTGGAAATACCACTCCCTTTTTCTTTTTTGTTTATATTCTAGACGCCCTTTGTTTCAATTCTGAGTTTCCCTTGTTAGGATGGAAATGGACTTCTAAAGATCCTACTCCGATTCATATATACCATAAACTCCTTTGGAAAGTTCATTTCAAAGATCATGTTTATAGGATATGTCATGGTTTCCTTATCCCAGTCTTTCAAACCATTTTCAATCGCTTCCCTCCTAGATTTTCCGACAAAGCTAAAACTGACTTATCCTCAATAGGAGATTGGTTTGGAGAAGAAAAATTCACGTATGTCAGGATTTTCGGGAGTATTTTGGAACCCCATGTTCTCCCTCTTTTTGTTCCAGATAAACTTCTAGCCCAGGAAATCTCCTATCAATTGACAGTTGAAGGAATGTCCAGATCTCTGAGCAACAATAAGAAAAGAATGTGGCCTTCTTTTCCATTCAATTGTGGACATTTTACTTTGAATGACTTCAAACATGCAGAAAAGGAAGTCGTCAAAATAAAGCACTTAAAATTCGCAACAATACCAGGGAGACAGTATGATCCACAAAAGATAGCTTTTAATGTTACTTCTTCAGTTTCGATTGCTCGATTCGAGCATGAACCGAATGAGTTTGATGATTTTTTTGTTTCATTAAATGATTTTTCTCAAGTCTATAATTTGGCCAAGTCCAAATTTCAGAAAGAAGAAATGAATAAATTTATGTTATTCAGAAGGCAAAGATTGTTGAAAATTCCTCTAGATCAACTAAGAGTTCCTATGCAAGAGGCAAAGATAGAAGATAAATCTGGCAAAACAGCAAGAGAAACATCTACCAGTAAGGCCACTACATAGTTATCTACTGACCAGCCCATTGTACAGACACAAAAAGAAGTAACAAGAAATGATCTTGTTGTACATACTGAAAATATGATCATTGATGACAAATCCAAAGAAAATACTGATCAGCAGTCCACATCTCAAACAGAGAAGGAATTCACAAGTACTGATACTAATGTGCATAGTCAAAAGGAAGGTTCAAACAGAAAAAATGATAAACAAGAAGGAAATACAGAGAAATCAGAGACACAACTTGGAGGAAACTAAACTACTGAGAAAATTGTATAATCTACTGATCTTAATGTTTCCTCTCAATTGTTGAAGCAGTATAATCAATTCGCTCACCAATTAGGACTGCAGGATGATCCTAAGAGAAAGAGCAAGAAGATCAGGACGTTGAAATCATTCCTGAACATCCTACAAGGCAGATTATATTGAAGATTGAAGAAATTCCTCCCTCGGATATATTCTACAGTCCTATACATAAAGTTGTTGTTAAAAAACAGAGGAAGTGAAGAAAGATCGATCAAGACATGTTTTCTGCTTCACAGGAGGAGTTCATGAATATTGTTTATTAGAATGCTGAAGTGAATCCATCTGAGGATCTCACTATGTTGTACCAATATGCAGGAGCATATAGTGCTGCGACAATTGATAAAGTTGCAGAGGTTTCTCAGTTGATAACCCAAAAAGATCTACATCTAGCTTTACTTGAAGAACAAGCTAATGTAAATCAGTAGAATATTGCTCAATTAGTACAAAAATTACGAGATCAAAATCTCAGGTTTAAAGAGCTAGAAGAGCAGCTTGCCACAGAAAAGAAGAAAGTTGATGAGCAAGCTTTAAGCAATCAGCAACAGTTGAATCAAGAGATTTCAAAGATACAAAATTTGTTACAAGATGAAAAGGACACAAATATCGTGCAAGAAAAATAATTTCAAGCAGCTTTAGATAAATTCAAAGATTTTCCCAAATTAAATGAATTCAAAATGGAGGCTCTTGAAGCCAATAAACTGTTATCTCAGCAGTTAAATAATTTTTTTTTAAATTGACACAAGCAGAACCATTTTATGATATCATATCATCTTTAATACAGGACATAGTTACGCTCAGGCAAGAAATTGATGATGCCGATGAAAGGATTTCTGAATTTCTTACTTGGCAAGATATAGAAAAAGGTAGAAAAGCTAATCTACCTCGGATAGAAGAAAGACATCAGGAAATCCTGTTTACAGAGTGGGAACAGCAGTTGATGAAAGCCGAGAGAGCTATATCAAGAGCTATAAGCATGATGGGTAATATAACACAATTTATCAATGACAGCTTGTATGCATGTAATCTCATTTTAGATTTTGTTCCAGGAAGTTTATTCAAATTTAAAGAAACCGATTATAGATGGAAAGAAGAAATAATGAATAAAAATCAACAGATCAACAAAATTCAAACAATATCTTGGGACAATATGTGGACTTATCTGATTAAGCCACTCAATCAACAATTAGCTATTAAATGCTTATCAAATGCTGTCGATTGTTTAATTCCAGAATTCTTTGATGCCACATACGTCGGACTGTTACATTCCAAGATGAGTCATCCATCGAAAGTCCAGGAAATGCTGAAAATTTGCCACCTGGCTACATTGAGCGAGAAGGAAAAGCAATGAATCAGTTCTACATAAAGATAGAATTTCTGTTTTTAAAGTTAATAGATTGTAGCAGTAGTAATAGGATTCTGTTTTCATGTAATGTCATATTTAAACCCCTCTCATGCATTGGAGAAGGGGTCCTAAGTTGTAATATTTTTGACTTGGAGATTACATTTCTGTACTCCACTGGCTCTTATATTTTATAAAGGATCACATCTGGTGATTTTATGCGGAATTATCTTTAAAGAGTTGCATTTCTGTACCTTGGATTTGATTTTGCATTGGAATTACTGGATCGGAGTATCAGATTTCATTTGAAACTTTCAAGATGGATAAGGTATTTTTATCTATTCACTGTTAATTTCTTTTGTTATATGATATTCTCTTTTAAATTTGCTATCATTTATATATATTTCATTTTCTAATATTTCTCTATATATCATTTTTGAGTATATTAGAAATATTCACTTTTCATAAATGTATGTAAGATGATATACAATGATGAATACAATATGCTAATATAACTCTGTTTAAATTCTTAAACAGAGTTATCTTTATTTGTTACTGCACAATTTCAATTAAACCTTAATACATTTTTATGGTTATTGTTCAATTGGAATAATTCTAAGTTGTATTCACATATGATACCCGGGTTAGTTTTAGAATTTCTTTATCAGTATTTAGATTAAATTAGAGAGTTTTATTTCAGTCATTTAGTCCCATTTTCACTCATCCAAATCAACCCATCACCAACCCATTAGTTATAAGGAAACTGGTCCTTTCAATCCAGTCGGAGCCACCATACCAAACAGATAAGGAGCTGTCCTAAGGTCCCGACCGGGTGGTTTTCCCCAATGTTTGAAGCAGAGATTTTCTAGGCTTCAACACAATCTTAAAGAAAGAGAACTATATTTGTATTGAATGGAGATATGCATTACAACTGCATCAAATTCATAAGCATTGGATTTGTATCTACTCAGAGTATGAAAACGTGTGTGGAGCTTCCAGAGGTTGGGCACAGACAACCAGAAGCGTTAGCACTGTAAAAGCTTCAAAAGATGATTATTCAAAGCTCTATATCACATCCAATGATGTTACAAAAATGTAATTAGAAAAACTATTACTGACTTGTCTATTACAGGATGGATCTCTTGTCTTGTTTTTCAACTCCCCTTCTCCTCCATCCTTTGCCCTTTTAAAGGTGATTTCCAAGAATTTCGAAAGTGTTTCTCAAACGACAGCCCACTACGCATGGCTATCGTTTGAGTTCTTGGACTCATATTCATTTTTTTTCCTTCTACCGGCCATTGGAATTTCTAGGATTTCATATGCTTGCGTCCGTTGGTTGGCTTCCATTCCCTATTGGTACAGGTATTCTTCTTTCCTACACGTGGAGATAAGAGAAGTCAATTTCCTATTATAAAACATCATTTTCATCATTAGTCCGATTGTTCCCATTTTCATGATCTTTTATTCCTTAATTTTAATGTGAAGAGGGATTCCCTCGAAATTATAACATAATCTGAAGTATTTACAGGGTGAGAATCATACCTTAATTTGGGCCCAACATACTCCCCTACTTACCTAGTTTCATGTCCTCATGCAAATAGATGATTGAAATGTATTTGTGTTAAGGAGTAGGCAGGGTAGGCCTTCTCATTGTGTGTTCTAAAGCCTTTTTTTCTGTTTATGAGTGAAAAGGCAGCACCTATGGATCCCTCTGGCGATTCGTAATTGTGATTATAATCCTTGGGAGGAAGCCAGACGAGAGGGTTTCTATATCTGCATCCCAACCAGTAGGCCCCATGTCATAATGTTGTGTAACCAACTTCAAAAATAGAAGAAAAGAGACATCAACGCCTTAGAAATAAGCCACTTCGAGGGGGCAACCTCCAATACATTACATAAATGCACAATTCTTGGATGATACAATTTACAAAACCTCCTTTCTATATATAGGAGTCCATGGGGCCATAATGTAATCCTAGTGGGCCACAACGTAATCCTAGCCAACCTAACAATAATAATTTAAGGGCACAATAATAACAAAATGGGGTTACAAGGGTACAATAATAACAATAAGGGGGTTACACTAACAATAATAAGGGACTATACTAGTGATATAGGGACCTAACATGCCCCTCTCCTTCAAAAAAGTGTTGTCCTCAACGCTTGAGTAGCTTCGAGTGCTTCTGTATAAAATTCTCATCCTCCCATGTAGAATCTTCAGTGGGTAAGTTCTTCCACTTGATGAGATACTCTGAAATTGATCGATTCCGTAGCTGTCGAGTTCTTGTTTCCATGACCGCTTCATGTTCCAATATGATTTTTCCTTCCTCATCAAGTTCTGGAAATATTGTTTGAACTGGAATATTTTCACCTATAACCTTCTTTAAGCATGAAACATGGAAAACTGGATGTACTCGCGAAGAAGCGGGAAGCTCCAATTTGTATGCCATAGTACCAATCTTTTGCAACACCTTGTAAGGACCATAGTACTTTGGCGATAATTTATTATCCTTCTTCGCTTGCTTGAGGGACATTTGTTTGTATGGTTGTAGCCGTAAAAATACCCAATCTCCTACATCAAAACTTCTCTCGCTGCGATTATGATCTGCCGGTTGTTTCATTCGATTTTGTGCCAAATTCAGGTTATCCTTTAAGAGTTGGAGAACTTCTTGCTGATGCTCGATGTGATCTTCCACTGCTTGAACCTTCGAATTTTCCCTTAAAGATGATGTGATCGATGGTGGATGATATCCATAAAGTGCCATAAATGGGGTCATTTTTGCTGCAGTATGGAAGGAAGTGTTATACCACCATTCGGCAAGAGGTAACCACTTGACCCATTGTGTTTGTTTATCAGATACAAAAAAACAAAGATATCCTTCCAAACATTTATTTACGATCTCAGTTTGACCATCAGATTGAGGATGATAAGATGAGCTATGAGCTAATTGAGTACCCAAACAAGAAAATAACTCCGTCCAAAAATTTCCAGTAAAAATGGGATCTCTGTCGCTCACAATAACCCTTGGGATTCCATGTAGCTTTTGAATTCTGTCCATAAATGTAGTAGCAACTGTACTTGCTTTAAATGGATGAGATAAAGCACAAAAGTGTGCATACTTGGTAAGTCTATCAACTACCACCATGATGACACTCTTTCCTTCGGACTTAGGTAAACCTGTGATAAAATCCATTGAAATCTCCTCCCAACGTTGACTTGGAATGGATAAAGGTTGTAGAAGTCCTGGGGTCTTAATTGTTTCCACTTTATTCTGCTGGCAAACCAAAAATTCCACCACAAACTTTCGAATATCAGATTTAAGGCCATCCCAAAAAAATTCTTTCTTCACCCTGTGGTAAGTTTTTAAAAATCCTGAGTGTCCTCCTAAAGGAGAAGTGTGCAATTCCCGAAGAATCTTTTGTTTTAGTTGGGAATTCTTACAAAGATATAAGCGATCTTTGTACCATAAGGAATCATTTTTCCAACTAAATGTATCAGATGTACTAGGATCTTGATGCAACTTTTGAATGAGTGTCCATACATCTTTGTCCTTCTTCCATTCATCTCTTGCTTCAGTTATCCAATCTGGTTGGGTAATAGAAATGGCACAAAGCAATGCTTCCACCTCTTCATTCTTTCTTGAGAGTGCATCTGCAACAACATTAAGCTTTCCTTTTTTGTAGATTATTTCAAAGTCATAACCCAACATCTTTGTGACGCATTTTTGCTGCTCTTCTGAAGATAGTCTTTGTTCCAAAAAGTGTTTAAGACTATCATGATCAGTTTTTACCTTGAAGTGTCTTCCCATTAGGTAAGTTCACCATTTCTTTAGTGCATGCGGTATTGCTAACATTTCCTTCTCATAAATAGGTTTCTGTAAATACTTTCCTTTGATTGGACGACTTTCAAAAGCAATGGGTCTTCCTTCCTGCATTAAAGCTGCACCAATTCCATTTCCTGAGGCATCACATTCCACAATAAAGGTTTTTGTGAAGTCTGGTGTAGCTAAGACCGGTGCTAGGCACATTGCCTCTTTAAGACGTTCAAAGGCCTTAGTTGCTTCGGGAGTCCATGAAAATGCATCTTTCTTCAATAATGTTGTTAGAGGTGCTGCTATTCTCCCATAATTCTTAACAAACTTGCGATAATACCCTGTTAACACGAGAAATTTGCGCAACTGCTTTATGGTCGTGGGGACTTTCCATTCCTTAATGGCTTTAATTTTGTTAGGGTCTACCTTAACACCCTCGTGAGATACAATATGACCCAGATATTCCACCTCTTGTACTCCAAAGAAACATTTGGATGTTTTTTCATATAATTGTTTCTCCTCCAATAGTTTGAGCACCCTGTCAACA
The DNA here is from genome assembly GCA_034641835.2 of Pinus albicaulis. NCBI lineage: Eukaryota > Viridiplantae > Streptophyta > Pinopsida > Pinales > Pinaceae > Pinus > Pinus albicaulis. Next base: position 1,656,379,932 of record CM076580.1, on the reverse strand, counting down.
TGTTGAACATGATCCTTCCAAGACTTGTTGTAGATTAGTATATCATCAAAAAATACTAGCACAAATTTTCTAAGGAAGGATTTGAAAATGGAATTCATCAACCCTTGAAATGTAGAAGGTGCATTGGTAAGGCCAAAAGGCATGACTAAAAATTCATAATGACCCTCATGAGTTCGAAATGCTATTTTCGGAATATCTTCAGTCTTCATTCTAATTTGATGATATCCTGAACGAAGATTCAACTTGGTAAAATAAATTGCTCCATGTAATTCATCCAATAATTCATCAATCACAGGAATGGGAAATTTATCTTTAATGGTGAGCTTATTGAGCTCCCTATAATCCGGACACATTCGCCATGATCCATCCTTCTTGTGTACCAATACTATAGGAGGAGAGAAAGAACTTTGACTAGGTTGAATTATACCCGCCTCTAACATTTCTGCAATCATACGTTCAATTTCGCTCTTTTGGACATAAGGATATCTATAAGGCCTGATGTTTGGAGGAACACTTCCTGGAATCAAATGAATAGCATGATCATGATCATGAATAGGTGGGAGTCCTTAGGGAGTTTCAAACACCTTGGAATGATTGTCCAAGACTTGTTGGAGATCTACAGAAATAGATGATTTTGATGTCGGAACTTCTAGAGAGCATAATTGTGCAATTACGCCTTGTTGTTCTTTCTTTATAAGCTTTATCATGACATTAGAGCTTATTATCCTACCTGGCTTCCCTTCAATACCCCATAATTCAACTTCCTTTCCTTCTGAAAAAAAATTCAAGAAAAGTTCTTGAAAATTAAAAGCTACCATCCCCAAAGATTGTAACCATTTTACTCCTTGTACAACATCAACACCTCCCATAGGAATGGAAAGCATTGGACTATTCAATACATATTCCCCCATGGTTAGCTTGATATTATGGAATTTCCGAGAGAAATTTATAGTTCCTCCATTTGCAACCATCACTTGGAATTCTGGTGCTGGGTATAGGAAACAATTTAATTCCTTGGCTACCTTACAATGAATAAAATTATGGGTGCTGCCTGAATCAATCAACACTATTACCTTTTTCTTCTTGATCTGTCCTGCTATCTTGAGAGTTTGAGGAGTGGTAATTCCTGCCAGTGCATTACATGATATGGTCGGACTCATTTCTTCCTCTTCTATGGCTGGTTCCTAGTGTGTATCCTCTTCTTGTTCATTTTCTTCTTCTTCTTCACAATCTATGTAAAATAATTTATTTTCAGCACACTTATGACCTTTGGTGTATTTGCTATCACAACTGTAGCAAAGCCCTTTTGCTCTTTTTTCTTCCAATTGTTGTGGTGTCAACCTTGTAGGTTATGGAAATCTAGATGTAGCAACACTTCCTTCTTTATAGAATTGAGTGGTAGGCTTCCTTGTCTCCATAACTTTACATTCAACTTTTCTTGCCAACCTGAATGCCTTCTCCAATGAATCAGGTTCCAGAACGCGAACTTCATGTTGGATGTTATCCTTTAAAGTGCCTATGAAGAGATCAATCCTGTGTTCCTCTGGAATATCAGTTACCCTTATATTCAATTTTTTGGAAGTCCTCAATGTGCTCCCCCACTAAACCCTTTTGTTTGAGATTTATCAATTGGCTAAAGAAGGTGTTGCTCTTTGTATCCTCATAATGTGCTATCATTTCCTACGTAAAAATTGACCAAGTGACAATTTTTTTACGGGAGCAAAGCCATCGATACCATACAAATGTATTTTGTTCTAAATGTAAAGTTGCAATGCGTACCTTTTGTGTGTTTTGCACATTATGGAGATCAAAATATTGCTCCATCTGTAGTATCCTCTTATAGGATCCTTTCCATCAAACTTCCTTATATCCATTTTTGGAATATGGTGGTTCTTCCCGCCAACATTAGAGTTTATGAAATCACGACTAACATTTATTTTGTTCTCATCATGAGGTTCTTCTACTATATTTTCGCCATTAGGAATCATTTCTGGTTTTAAACTTGTCATCAAGCCTTCCATGTATGCTTTTAGATCATTCTTCATGTTTTCCATGTTGTCTTTCATGTCATCCATCTTAGCTTCCATGCCCACTTCCATGCCATCCATCTTAGCTTCCAAAACATTCATCTTAGCTTCCATGCCTTTCTTCAAACCATCCATCTTAGTTTCCATGCCTTTCTTCAAAACTTCTATTTCATTTTTAGTTGTTCTTTGCGAGAGCGAAATTTGTTGCACTTGCTCTTGTAATTTTGATATGTCATGTTGCCATTCTTCATCTTCATGAGTCATAGTAGAGCCTTCTAAAGGCTTAATGGGTGTTGAATTCTTTTTAGGGGCCATTTTAGAATCCAATACTAATATATATTCTACAATATGCCCTTGGTATCAATTTAACTTGATTATTCAAACAAGACTTATGCAATTTGGAAAAACAAATTCACACCTTTTTCTTGCTTTTGAGGAGCGCGATATTGAAATTGTATTATCTCTGTGATTGAAGCACTTCAATATCTAAATTTTGGTACCAATGTAGCCCTCTGAATTATCTTTCGAATGCCACAGGTCTGACCTGATTTGGATTCTCCAAGACAAAGTTGTGTCCAATCTCCCACAATGACCTAATTATTGACTGGTTTAGTAGTGCGAACTTGTACGACTTTCCACGTGTCACTGTTTCTTCCTTTGTCTCTGAAATTGATATAAAAGAAACTAAAGTCTGTGTACTTGCAACCACTTTTTACGGCACTCCAATCCGATGCCCAGAGAGAGAGTTATTGAACTTTTCCCACGATCACCTCTTTGAGATTAAATTGAGGAGCCTGAAAAAGCACTACCTTCCACAGATCATATCTCCAAAAATATTGCGAACCAAGCTCTGAAAGTTTTTGATGAATTTCCTCAGGATTTCAGCTTCGCACCTTATGAATTTCAGACTCTGAACCTTTGTACAAAAAAAATTATAGCGCAAATTCCACGATGACCTGTTTAGGAGCCTAAACAAATAGCTAACTTCCACAGATGATATCTCCGCAAATATTGTGAACCAAGCTCTGAAATTTTTATACAAGCTTCCTCAGGATTTCGGCTTCGCACCCTAAACATTTCCACTTCTGAAACTTCGTAGAAAACAAGTTATAGCGAAAATGCCACGATGACCTGTTTGGAGCAGCGAAACCCTAGAATCCAAAGCTCTGATACCAAATGTTGTATAACCAGCTTCAAAAATAGAAGAAAAGAGACATAAACGCCTTAGAAATAAGCCACTTCGAGGGGGAAACCTCCAATACATTACATAAATGCACAATTCTGGGATGATACAATTTACAAAACCTCCTTTCTATATATAGGAGTCCATGGGGCCATAATGTAATCCTAGTGGGCCACAATGTAATCCTAGCCGACCTAACAATAATAATTTAAGGGCACAATAATAACAAAATGGGGGTTACAATAACAATAATAAGGGACTATACTAGTGATATAGGGACCTAACACATAAAATAGGCTGCTATATGAAAGGAACTTGGAGGGAACAACCTTGAAATTCTTGTAATTGAATGGATCACTATTCTTCACATTATCTGTGGAGGGCATCCACCGTTGCTTGGTTGCTGCTAAGGTCGCTTCACAAATGTCCTCAAAGTATTCTCATGCATTTTCTATGATATATTTATGTATGGGTCCCAACCGAGACCTCACACCTGGCTTTATCATGAATTTCTATGTTGGATGATTAGTTTCAAGGGTTTCGTAGGTTCCTTCCTGACCCATAAATCTAGACTATGTTCTCTTTTCTGGAAGATGTCATAGGCTTTTCTCCACCTGATTTGGTTTTTGGAAAATGAAAGGAAGGCTTGCAGCTATACATCCCCTATGAATGGGCTACGTTTGTTGTTAGAGTCTTCTTCTAAGAAGAAGTTATGCATGTAGAGCTCACACAAGAGGCGTTGGACCTGCTCATCCTGATCGTTATAGCATTGGAAAAATTCTTCTATGGACCTGAAGGTAGTGGGTTTCCCTGCTCTAACAGATTTAACTTTCAAGAGAAAATATCATTTTGTTAGGAACAAGGCATAGTTGGTTGCTGGAGCTTTGCATGATAAAGCATCATCATATAGAGAGAAAATTGTAGAGATTTTCTTCTTAGCTTCCTCTACCTACTCTTGTACCGCTTTAACGTTTTCCTGCTCTCCTCTAAGATAGGTGAATGTCCCATCTTCTATGATAGAGAGGTCGGTGAACTTATTTTGCAGTGCCTGATATTATTGTAATGGCACTGCCTCCTTTCTGCACTGTGTCAGTTCATGCCGCACTTGCATTAGCTCATTTCGTAATCTGTGGTTAGCAGCTATCTCTACTAAATGGGCATAGGAAGGGACTTCCTCTGTTTGGGTCCCCTTTTCTTCTATAACCTTCTGCTTAGTTTGGGTGGATGTTTCGATGTTGTTTTCTAGTTCTATCTACAGTTCAGCCTTGGTGGTGTCTACCAGGTTGGTTTGTACTTCAATTTCAGTAATGGTTATCAAATCTTTTTTTGTTCCAATCTCCATGGTGCCAGCTAAGTCGGTTTGTATTTCACTTTCAAAAATATTTACTAGTTTTGTTTGAGTCCCTGCAATAGAGGATTATGTTCTTGGCGTCCTAGCCCTTCTTTCTTTTTTCAGTTGCTTCCTCAGATATTTCACCAATTTTTCCAATCTCTTGTAGGTATTTCTTAGTTTCTTACTTCTCCTCTCGTCTGAACCTTCACCTGTTCTTATTTTAGTAGGTGATAGGAGAGCAGAATTCTCTTTTTTAGGGATAGCATCTAGAATGGTGTTTCTGATAACATCTTCAGAATTGACCTCAATGTGAGGGTCCTGACTAGGAGGAGCGATGCTACCTCTTGGTGACAAAGGGGCTATCTCTGTGTGTGTGCTCTGCTCCACAAGGATAGTGTCACCTGAATCACCTTGTGATTCCAATCTCTCCTCTGCTTGTCCATCACTATACACTTCATAATTATCAATAGGAGATAGAGCCTCATCATCTTGCGATTGCTCTTGGTCAGGTAGGATGTTAGTGTGACCAGATTTGTTGGGGGAGGAGGTTTTATCAGCAAGCTCTTCTTGCTCCCGTGCTTCCAATTAGTTTCTCAATTCATATTTTGTCCTTATTTTCCCTAGGACTCAGGCCATTTCCTCCTCAAATTATTGTAAGGGTGTATGGGATGGTTCTGATTCCTCTATGGGGTTCAAAGTTCCTTGGGGTTTTCTGGGCTGTTTTTTCCTATTTGGCTCTGATGTTGAGGTTTGGGTTCTTTGTAATGTTCCCAACTCGAGATAGCTCATGAATCAAGCAGTAAAAACGTACTTCTATCAAAAAATGGAATAAAAAATTAAAATGGACTCTTGGATCCCATAGATTAGTCAATATACATCCTAAATCCAATGTTAGACCTGAAACAAAGAAAGCTAGGCGGGTTAAACAAATATCCCACACCTAGGATTGCGAAAAAGTGCCAAATCCCCAAGACTGCAAAATGTCGGAGCAGATGCTCAAGGGAATGTGTAGTATAAGAGAGGGTTTACACATAAAATGATAGAAGAACAGAGATCTAAGCTCCTTATACAAAATACAAAAGAAACCGGCAAGGGTTTCTTGTCCAAACACTCTGTATACAAATGTGATATTCTGGAAATCACTAAATCATCACTGCAACACTGAAGCACATGAGTGTACAAGGCTGAAATATGTCTGATCTAATGTAGTTCCCTCAAGGGCTTCCTCCCACGAAAGGATGAACCACTCAATCACAAGGAAACTCAACAACAGAGCCACCAAACCATGCAATGAATACTACCTCCGAAATAACGCATTCCCTTACGGAAATAGCGTTGGGAATGTATGAGAAATTTGTGTTTTGATACCATAGATCTGAAATAAGCTTTGGAGCTCTCTAAATAGATCTCTCAAGTTAAGGAAACCTTCCTCCAATGAGAAACTACCTCAAAAGTCGGGATTCCAATCCATTACACTGTTGCACCTAGCAACACTGCACAATCTACGGCAAGGTTGTGCTGCTGAAGATGGCTAAAGCTTGACCTAAAAACCTGATGTGTAATGATGAATTCAAACTCTCCCAATGAGGCTCCTCAAATGAAAGAGGTGGGATTCTCGCCCAGAAACACACAGTGTTAAACAACACTGCAGCTTTGCTAAGCAGAAAAGCAGCAACAATTCTTGGCAGACAAGAATTATAATTCTACAACATGATCAATAATGCTGCCATCCTCTTCCTTATATAAGATATTATTTTTCTTTCCCTTGGCCCCACTCACTTAGGTTACTTCTAACCCAAGTTACATCTCCCTCCAAAATTGCGTTATCCATCCTAGTATTCCTCCTCCACTAAAACTACGTTTTTGACTTACTCAAAGCAGCTTCAATTTAACCCTGTTCACACATGGATGTGTCTTATTGAGCTATAAAGAGTTTTTCCTTTCACACTTGGAGTGTTTTTATCCTCCTTAGGATACTTATGGGCTTTTCTACCCATTTATTCACCGACTAAAGCTACTGCTAACTCTAATGTTCCATTTAGTTTGGAAGCTAAAATTGTGGGAACATTATAGTCCTCCCCTCCAAAATATTTTCTTGTCCTCAAGAAAATGCATAAGGAGAGAAAAATATCTCCCCACCTCCTCATGTGGCCTCTCATCAATAGCCTCCATCACTGCATCAAGAGAATCTTCAAATAAACTATCATCCCATGCTTCCTCCCAAGTGTGCAAAACCAAAGTGTCTGCATCAATCAAAGGTGGAAAGTGTGAATGGAATCATGCTAATTGTCTCATGGCCTCCACAAAGTAGGAGTGATGACCAACATGGTGAATGAGTTCCTCCCTCACCCATGCTATCATCCAAATGAAGTGAGTCACCCTCCAACATGGTAACTCATGAAAAGTCTCATCCACCTTGTGCTCTTGAAATGAAGGTGGGCTGAATGAATGTACATGGTAGGCAAGAGGGCCTATCCCACGTTTTCCTCCTCTCCACTCATGATAAGTGTAGAGGGCATGCTGACCTTGGGTTGAAACATTATTTCCCTCCAATGGAATGAATAATATTGAGCCTCCAAGGACTCTTCCTCCAAAATCATGAGTCATGCGAACCCAAACCATTCCATTCAAGATGAATGGCACATCATCACCACATCACATCCAAATCAGAAAATGGCTGAAGGTTATGTGAAATTTTGGATGATACATATGGTCTCTCCGGTGGATACAACGTAGTTCTCCCAACTAATGATTGAGAATGTCATAAGGCAAGTGGTCCTACAACAAGTTACAAGCTGTATATGTCTATTTTCGCAACATGGGGAAGTAAGCATCAATTTTTATCAGCTGTATGCAGACAAAATGACAATACACTTGCCCAAAGTCATGTATAGATGGGATACTATCATCATAAACATTGGCCCTATAGTGACCGTGAAAGTCAAAAATACTCTTGCTCTTTTGAGAAGCAATGCACTGTTCAAACATGGTGGGAAAGTAAAAATACTCAAGGGAGTAATCAAAAAGTACAGGAATGCATTTCGTACCATACATAGTGAGTAGGCTAAAAGTGAGGTCCATGTATAAGCTCCCCCATGAGGATTCCCTCACAAAAATCTGCAAGAAGAAGGGATACACATACTCTTTGGAACACTCCATCAATAAGAACACACTCCCATGTCACAGTGCTGTAGGCCTGAAGAATAAAGCTTCATGACTCCTCCCTTTGAAATTCCACATGCCAAAGCCATCCGCCATCATGCTGCTATGTGAGAATAACATCTCCCGATATGGAAGTCTCTCATGATCCTCCAATGCTAAAGGGTAGCCTCCTTGCACCATGAATGTGCCTTTATTATCTCTAGAAATACCATGAAAATTATGGGAAGAATTTTTCCTATACTCTCGCAAGTGCAACCATAGCAACAAAAACTTTTTATGTTGCCTCATCTCTCCCTCATACAAGCCATAGAGTAAGATCATGAAAGTCAACTTGTATGATGCCGCATACCAACAAGTCTTCTGCTGCTCTATCATATGGGTGCCATGCCATCCAATTGGATTTTATCTCCATACAAGGCTTCCCTTGAACAAAAACACATCAGAAATACATGGAAGCAAGATACAATAAAAACAAGTTTCCAAATGAAAACTGGAGAGTGAATCATGGTCCCTCTCATGGAACCAATGCAATGCATCCTTGGCCTGCATCAAAATAGGAAATAACAAGTGCTTTGCCAGCCACTTTTTTTCTTCCATAGTCATCTCATAAGATGAAAACATGATGTTGCAATATGGTGTCATTGGTGCACACCAAGAGACATATGGCTTCCTCCACAACTCATCAAAAATATTTCCAAAGTCAATGCCACAAGGGGCTGCAAGTACATCATCATATAATATACAAGAAGAGATGGTTCTTCTTGTTACATCATGCTTCTCAAATAATGAAAAAAAGTAAAAAACAAAATATGAAATGATACCTCCTGCATTATGTACTTAAGGCCCTGAGCTGAAATGGCTCAACTGGAAATTCTCCCTCACTCCCAATGAGTAGGAAGGTGGTTTTGACATCCTCTCTATCACCATATAGGCTATGCATCTCTGTATATGCTGATATATGTCCTACTGGATGCCCTCCCAAGTGAACTCATCCATCAAATGGAAATATGCATCAAAGTGCATAGAAGAGAAGTCCTCATGTGATGCATGTAGCAGCTTCTCCTTGAGAGTAGAAGATCTAGTCAAGAAGATTCTACCATAGGAATAAATGACCACATCATCCACCATGTATATGTCATCTCCATCCGGGTCATCAAGAATCATGCATGCGCCAAGATACTTGGAGTACTATACTAAAAGCTGAGATCTCCAATAAGGATCAATCCTCCTAAGAGATAGTGTTGGTGATCTGGCATGTGAAGCTCTCCTCATGCAACTGTCTGCTACTTTGACATCCCTCATGCCAAAGTCTTCCTTCGAACTCTTCACCTCTCCAAAACCCAAGAGTGGTGAATCTAAGGACTAGATATCTTCTATCAACTCCAGATCAGGTGGCCTCCCAGGTGGAATGCCTCCATGTAGTGAGACATCAATGTCAAGAGTAGACTGTACATATGATTGGGCAACCTTGCCCCTACCCTCACTATGAAAATTAGTCTACCTCTTCCTTGCATTAGCTTTCTGAAATAGAGAAGGATGTGTGCTTCTCATCAACTGATGTTGCTCTTCCTCCCTACCTACTCCTTCCAGCTGCAATGCTACATAATCATGCTGCTCAGTGATTGTGCTTGGACCTCCATGTTTGAGATCCTAGGGAAATTCTTGTAAAGATACAAGAATCCCTCCTGTGGGATCATTTGATCCTCCTCCCTCTACATGAGGCATTGGATGTGCTCTAGATGTGACAACACTATTTCCCTCTTCTTCATCAATGTGTGTAGGCAACATCTCAATAGTTGGATTCTCTTGTGAAAAAGAGATCCCCATGCCCTTTTGTTCAAGAATATGAACTGGAGGTCTTGCTTTCGGCAATGTGTAATGCAAGATATCAGATCCTCCCATGGTTTTCTAAAATGGATTTTCCTCCATCACATGCAAGGGTTTTGTTTTCTCAAGTTTTCCTTGCTCATGTGTCTTAGGAAGTTTTTCACCAAACCTCTCTACCAATGTTTTCATGAATCTTGCATAAGAGAAAGTGTTGGAATTATTTAAGAAATAGGATTCAAAAATCCACCATGCATGAGCCTTACCTATGAAATGCAGCGCTGCAACTCTGATGGCTTCATCTTCGGGAATGTGGTGCAGCTGCAAATAGGAGTCTAGCTCCTTCACCCAAGCTCCAACTGAACATGTAGGTGATTCGGAAAAAGTAGGTAGAAGAAATCTATCTGCATCCCGCTAATTTCTCTTCTCCATATTTATCTTGAAAAACACCTAGAAATCAATATGATCTCTAAACTTCTTATTTTGAGATTCATACTCCTGCAACAAATCACTAAGAGTTATCCTCTTAGGCATTTTTCCTCCTCCCATCCATCTCAGGATAACTTTGGGCACTTGAATGCGTTTTTCATCATGGAGTGCAGCTACATGCTCACACTCACCATGTGAAAATCTAGATTCATCTCTAGATTCAACCTCCTTTGGATATTTCATCTCCAATCTCATTTTCTTCAACTCTCCTTGAAAGCTCTTTATAGATTTTGGAAGAAGCTTTGCAAGATTGTCTTCCTTCCTTCCTACACATACTAAATCTTTCTAGCTTTTATCCATCTCTCCTCCTTCTGATATCTAGATCTCACAAGCTAGGCAAAAGATCATGCTTTGATACCATTGTAATATTACCGACTCGGGATAGATTATGAATCAAGCAGTAAAAACACACTTCCAGCAAAAAATGCAATAAAACAGTAAAATGGACTCTTGGATACCATATATTAGTCAATATACATCCTAAATCCAATATTAGAGCTGAAACAAAGAAAAATAGGTGGGTTAAACAAATCTCCCACACCTAGGATTGCGAAAAAGTGCCAAAACCCCAAGACTGCAAAATGCCGGAGCAGCTGCTCAAGGGACTGTGCAGTATAAGAGAGGTTTTACACATAAAATGATAGAATAAAAATATATCTACTCATTTTTTGATAAATAATGCTGAAGAACAAAGATCTAAGCTCCTTATACAAAATACAAAAGAAACCGGCAAGGGTTTCTTGTCCAAACACTCTGTATACAAATGTGATATTCAGGAAATCACTGAATCATCACTGCAACACTGAAGCACATGAGTGTACAAGGCTGAAAGATGTATGATATGATTTATTTCCCTCAAGGTCTTCCTCCCATGAAAGGATGAACCTCTCAATCACAAGGAAACTCAACAACAGAGCCACCAAACCATGCAATGAATACTACCTCCAAAATAATGCATTCCCTTGCGGAAACAGCGTTGGGAATGTATGGGAAATGTGTGGTCTGATACCATAGATCTGATATAATATTTGGAGCTCTCCAAATAGATCTATGAAGTTAAGGAAACCTTCCTCCAATGAGAAACTACCTCAAAAGTCGGGATTCCAATCCATTCCACTGTTGCACCTAGCAACACTGCACAATCTACGGCAAGGTTTTGCTGCTGAAGATGGATAAAGTTTGGCCTAAAAACTTGATGTCGAATGATGAATGAAAACTCTCTCAATGAGGCTCCTCAAAGGAAAGAGGTGGGATTCTCGCCCGGAAACACCTAGTGTTAAACAACACTGCAGCTTTGCTAAGCAGCAAAGCAGCAACAATTCTTGGCAGACAAGAATTATAATTCTACAACATGATCAATAATGCTGCCATCCTCTTCCTTACATAAGATATGAGTTTTCTTGCCCTTGGCCCCACTCACTTAGGTTACTTCTAACCCAAGTTACATCTCCCTCCAAAATCTCATTATCCATCCTAGGATTCCTCCTCCACTAAAACTGCGCTATTGACTTAGTCAAAGAAGCTTCAATTTAACCTTGTTCACACATGGAGGTGTCTTATTGAGCTAGAAAGAGTGTCTCCTTTCACACTAGGAGTGTTTTTATCCTCCTTAGGAGACTTATGGGCTTTTCTACCCATTTATTCACTGACTAAAGCTACTGCTAACTCTAATGTTCCATTTAGCTTGGAAGCTAAAATTGTGGGAACATTACATTCTTTTTCTTCTTGGAGGATTTACCCTGGGGGGGCTCAATTTCGGTTCCCTCGAGGTTTACTTCTGGTTCCTATGCTTTTGGGTTGACAAAATTGTCCCATGTTATCTGCTTCCTATCTAGCTCATGAATGATGATTAATTTTATTAAGCCCTGGTGACTAACCATTTCTTGGGGATTCTTGGCCTTTCTCAATCGAAAAATAGTATTGTGCAATATGGAATTCAAAAAGGCAGGCAGATTAATTGAATTTTTTTTTTGAGTGCAGCTAAAAGTTTGAGCTGTCAAGGTTTTACCACATCCTGATGTCCTTCGCATGTAATAAAATTCTGGATGAATGCCGCCAGCTCCTGCCATGGCTGGTGTAAAGAGGCAGGGTTAATCCCTCTATTTTTTCTCTCCAATGGTTCATCTAGGTCCTGGTATACTACTACTACTTCTCTCAGGAGGAGATGCTTTTCTTCCCATCTTTCCCCTTGCGCTAGAATTCTAGAAGCTTCTACTATGATCTCCTCTGTAACTGGTATGGTTTGTCCATTAACTCTGGTTTTCCTTTCCCATAGATTTTGCAGAAATTCAATTGCAATTCTCGTGTTGGATCCTTGTAGTATATGTACATATGTCAACCATCCATCTCGCTGGAGGATGGCACTTGCTACTTCTGAAATCGAAAATTTTGTAGGCTTGCTTCGAAGGGTGTTTCCTCCCATAACTGATATGCTCTTTTCCTCTGGTTATTTTTCTTCTTGGCTCTGTTGTTTCGACTAGGTGTTGTCTGCAAGTGGAAGAGAGACTGCGGCTCTGCATAAATAATATTCATGCCTTAATTGTTGTGTTTATCGATGTGTCTAACAAGATTTGTGCAGGGATTTCACATGCTTGCCGAATTAAGTCCAATTACACCCCCTCCCTTAAAGAAAGGGCACCCACGCCCTCAATTACAGGAGAGATTTGGCCAATTATGAATGCAGACATGGGAATGTCAGAATTTGGTAAATCTGCATGTGAAGTATCGACGGTTGAGTAATTACTACATATGCAGCAAAAGGTCAGATTTATAAGTTTTCATAATTGTATCTTTTGCGGAGGTGATGGGAAAGCAAGAGAAAATGGTATTGCCATTATTACGATATGATGTCTTTGCAGGACTGAAAAGTTATGAAGGAAGCAAGACTTAGTCAAGAAATGATCAGTGTTGTCATTCCAAAGTTCAAAATATGTAAATAGATCTTTGTTATTTATTCTTATGATAAGTCATGATTGTCACTAATTTGAGTAATAGCTTTGTGGTAAAAAAAATGGAAGACAAGGTGTATATAACAGCAATTGGTTATTAAAGGAGCATTCTTTCATATCACAATAAGAGCCACTTCTTTCAGTAGACGTTCATAGCCTCGACAGGGTTGCTATTTAACCCACAAAATGAGCCATGATCCCTATGTAAGAATAGTTGTTTTTCCAATTTGATGGAAAGATCACCATGCTGGTATGGTAGCCAGGTAACCATGGTGCCACTCACAAGAGTTGTAGCAAAATGATCAGGCCGACTCGTGATGAGACCTCCTATCCTTCAAGTTACTAAGAAGGTCATTACCCTCGTGTGGTTTCCATAATGGGCATGTCAATTACTACACTCTTATGAACATGGTAGGCTGGCTCGTGATGAGACCCCCTATCCTCTCTTAAGATTTGCATGCAAATGTAGTACTTCCTTTTGGATTGTAACATTTTGATCTATAAGGAGGTCACTGTGCTGGTGTGGTAGCCATATAGTCACAATGCCATTCACTAGAATTTTAATGGAGTGATCAGGTCGGTTCGTGATGAGACCTCCTGTCCTTCTAATAGATGAGAAGATAATTACCCTAGTGTGGTAGCCATAATGCGCATGTCACTTGTTCAATCCTTATGATCATGGTAGGCTAGCTCATAATGAGACCCCTTATCCTCTTAAAGATTTGCATGACACACAATGATTGTTAAGGAAGGGTCATTGACTCCTTAAGAGTGAGGGATGGTGAAAGAAGAAAAAAAACTAATACCATTAATACAACTTGTTCCATTTCTTCATGTTGTAGGGACATATTACTCGAATAGTGCAAAAAGACATATCATTATAAGGTCCTGAATTGTTTGATATCATATTTGAACTGTGGGTGACTTAGCCTTTTATCTCATGTGTGCATGATGTCAGCGTCCTGTTTAAGAATTATAGTGCCAAAGGGCATCATATTTGTAATTTTACCATTTTCCTTCTCTCTTTCAACTTCCATTCCCTACTCAAGGTTGCTCAATTATAAAAAGAATGGCTAATAATACATTGAGAAACAACTGTTTAAAGATTGTTTGGCAAAAAAAACAAGCTCAAAAATGGTTGTTTTATTCGAATGAACAATAGCCATTCAATGATGGAATAGAAGTTGTTTCCAAATTGAAAAAAAAAATAAAAAGCACAGCAAAAACCTGTTCAATTTGGTCGAACGACGACTGTTCAAAAATTGAATAGCAGTTGTTTTCAAATTGAACAACAAAAATTGTTCAATTTGGTTGAACCACGGCTGTTCAAAAATTGAACATTAGCTGTTCTCGAATTGAAAAAAAAAATTAAAAAAAAAAATAGCAAAAAACTATTCAATTTGGTTGAATCGCGGCCGTTCAAAAATTGAATAGCAGTTGTTCTTGAATTGAACAACAAAATTAAAAAAACAGCAAAAAACTATTCAATTTGGTTGAACTGCGGACATTCCAAAATTGAACAACAGTTGTTCTCGAATTGAACAACAAAATTAAAAAACACAACGAAAAGTTGTTCAATTCATTTGAACTACGGTCATTCATAATCTGAACAATAGTTGTTCTCGAATTAAACAACAAAATTAAAAAAAACACAACGAAAATCTTTTCAATTCGGTTGAACCACGACAGTTCACAATCTGAACAGCAACTGTTCTTGAATTAAACAAAAAAATTAAAAAAACACAATGAAAATTTGTTCAATTCGGTTGAACCGCGGTCGTTCACAAACTGAATAGCAGCTTTTCTTGAATTGAACATAAAAATTTTAAAAACACAACAAAAAGTTGTTGAATTCGGTTGAACCGTGGCCATTCACAAAATGAACAACCACTGTTCTCGAATTGAATAGAAAAATAAAAAACACGGGAACAAAATTGTTCAATTTGATTTTACGACGGCCATTCAAAGATTGAACAACAGCTGTTTAAATATTGAACAACAAAAATAAAAAACATAGCGGAAGGTTGTTCAATTTAGTTGAACCACGACCATTAAAAAATTGAACAACAGTCGCTCTCGAATTGAACAATAATAAAAACACAACAAACAACTTTTTCAGCTTGGCTGAACAACAGCCATTCGAAAACTGAACAACAGTTGTTCATAATTGAACAGCAAAGTAAGAAACTGTAGATGGCCATTTAATTTAATCAAACTACAACCGTTCACAAAATGAACAACATTTTTCCGTGAATTGAACAACAAAAAGGACACAACAATAAAAAAATAAAAATCTTACAATGAAAAATGGATTGAAAATGGGATGAATGTACAACAAGAAAAAAAACTATGTACATTATTTATACGTGATGTTGTCAAACCTCTCATGTACTTGAGTTTGTGGGGTTGTCAGTCCCTTGTGCCACAACTTGGATGGTGGGATCGGTTCGTGCCTGTTGATACAAAGGTTCTTTCATGAGAGGTTTGTGATAGAGGAATACTTTGTGCCCTTTAACTTGAAATGTTGAGCCAGACCCATCTATAGTGGTAAAGGTGAGGGTACCATTGCTATGTACTTCCTGAATCTCATATGGAATGAGCCACCTTGTTTGCATTTTTCCTGGAAAGTCTTTGAATCTGGAATCATAGAGGAGTGCCCAATCTCCATTTTGAAATACCTTCCTCTTTATTAGTTTGTCATGCCACTTGGCTCACTGTTGTTGAATGATTGTTGTGCATTGCAGGGCAAGCTGTCGAATTCGTCCAGTTCATTTATTTATTGGATTCTTTTAGCTTAAGCATCTGTTAAGTCCAATCCCACTTCCTGGGCCGTTCTCAGTGTTTTAATTTTGAACTTGATAGGGAAGATACATTCTCTCCCAAATACTAGCTGATATGGTGAATATCCAGTGGTATTTATCCAGGTTGTTCGATAAGCCCATAAGGCTTTTGGTAGTCTAGTGGCCTAGTCCTGGTGGTGTGCTGCTACTGTCTTGGTAAGGATTTCCTCCAGGACTTTGTTAGTGCTTTCGACTTGTCTGTTTTCCTGTAGGTGGTAAGGAGACGTAACTCTGTCAATGATATGGTGATTTCTTAAGGTAGATATGATCTTATTGCCTGTAAATTGTGCCCCCCCCCCCCATCTGTTATCACTTCCCTTGGCAGGTCGTATCATACAAATAGTTCAAAGAGAAACTTAATTAGTGACTCTTCCATGGCTCTTGACAAGGCTACTGCTTCCACCCATTTGGTGATATAATCTGTGGCAACTAATATGTGGGATTTCTAGTTTAATGGTGGGTTGAATGGCTCAACAAAGTCCAACGCCCATTGTTAAAATGGTTCCACCACCAACTGTGGTTGCAGTAGCAATTCATCAACTTGGACTGTGTGGCCCATTCTTTGGCAACTATCATAGGCCTGAACATACTTCTTTGCATCTTTGAAAATCGTAGGCTAGCAATAGCCTAATTGCAACATTTTATGCATGTCCGTCATTCTACGAAGTGGCCACCACAGGGTTCATCATGACAGTCCTGTAAGATGTCGTATATTTCGTCTTCCCTTATGCATCTGCATATGTGCATATCATCCCCTATATGGAATAGGTATCCTTCAATCCAAGAGAATCTTTCACTGCGTTGTACAATTAATTTTCATTCTCTCGTCGTTAAATGTCTGGTTAGTTTCCCAAATGCCAGATAATTTGCCACAACTGCATACCATGGTGTTTTGATTGCTACAACAAATAGGTGTTCGTCAGGGAATTGATCGTCAACTGTTAGTGTGTCGTTTTCCCTGGGGACTCTAGACAGGAAGTTTGCGACCACATTTTCCTTCCCTGGATGGTCTTTGAGTGTTATATCAAATTCCTGCAATAATAGTAGCCAATGAGTTATTCTTCCATTCGTGATCAACTCATTAGCTAAATATATAATAGTAGTGTGGTTAGTGTACAAGAACACTTGATATCCAGTTATGTAGTGCCTGAATTTATTAATAGCATAGATTACAGCCAGGAATTCTTTCTCGGTTATTGTATAGTTTAATTCGGCAGAAGTAAGGTTTTTGCTAATATAATAAATAGCATAAGGCTTTCAGTCTTCTTCTTGGCAAAGGACTACTCCTATTGTTGTATCATATGCATTGGAGGAGATATGAAAGGGTAGTTTCCAGTTAGGACCTCACAAGCTTGGTGCTGTTGAGACCAGCTTCTTCAAGTCTGTAAAAGTAGTGTCACATTTTTCAGTCCAATGGAATTCAATTTTCTGTCAAAGCATAAAGAGGTGCAACTATCTATGAATTTTTTTTTATAAATCTGTGATAATATCCTGCATATCCCAGGAAACTGCGTACCTCTTTTTGTGTACAAGGTGTGGCCAACAAAAGGTTTACCTCTATTTTAGTCGGGTCTACCTGTATTCCAATTGCAGAAATGTAGTGGCTTAGGATTACCCCCTCAGTCATCATCATGTGGCATTTTTCGTTTCTTAGACATAGACTAGTAGTAATACATCGTTGTAACACTTTTTCTAATGTTTCTAGCGCTTAATCAAAGCCTCCCCCATAGGGTGTAAAATCATCTAGATAAATTTCAAGTCCTTCATTTATTAAGTCAGAAAAATGCTAATTATGGCTCTTTGAAATGTTGCTGGGGCATTACATAATCCAAATGGTAAAACTCTGTAAGTGAAAGTTCCCCATGGGCAGATAAAGGTTGTCTTATCTTGGTCTTTGGGAGCTATTTGGATCTGATTATATCCCCTGAATCCATCAAGGAAAGAGAAGAACCGCTTTCCAGCTAATGTGTCAAGGACTTAGTCAATGAAGGGAAGGGGGAAATGATCTTTTTGGGTTGTCTTATTTAATTATCTATAATCTATGTATATTCTCCACTTCCCATTATTTTTAGGGATGACCACCAAAGGGGAGACCCATTTTCTGTCTCAGATGGGATAAATTAAATTTACATCTAGCAGTTTTTGCAGCTCTTCTTTTACAATTTCTTTTAAATACAGGTTTAGTATTTGTTGGGGTTGTCTAACAGGGTGTGTTTCCCTATCAGTATAGATGTGGTGCGTGAACAGTTGTGGGTCCAAGCCCTTCATGTCTTGGTAATCCCACGCAAATGCACCCTGATGCTTCTGGAGGAATTTTATAAGTTTCTGCTTTTGGTTGTCATCCAGGTTACTGTTAATATTCAAAATCTTTCCTAGTTCGATCTTAATAGGTATAATGTTACGAACAGTGTTTGTGGAGCTATGTTGGGTCTAGAAGTTTGCTACAGGTTCCTCTTGTCCTTCATGTTTGAGGATTGTTTTCATCATTTGGAATTTCAAATTTTCAGGTTTGGGTGGCTGATTCATAGCGTTACTAATCACATCCTCTTTATTTTGATCCTTTAATTAGAGGGCTTCTACTAGTGTCAGAGGTGGACGGATGTTTTTCTCCCAATATGTATCTAGGTGTTTGTGAATTTTTATCGTGGGCATACTTGGTTTGGCAGACGGATAAATAATGATATTTTTTATAGAGTTCTCTCTAGTGATTGTCATGTTACCTATTCGACAACCTATGTAAGCATCTACTGTGTCCATCCAAGGCCACCCAAGAATCAATGGGTGCCTTTCCATCCTGTTTTTTGGATTAATGACTAAAAAATCAGCTGGTTATTACCATGAGTCCACCAAGACCATGATGTATTGCATTATGCCTTCCGGTCTGATAACAGATCTGTCAGCTAATTCAAGAAGTGTGGTTGTAGGTTCTAAAACTGATATGCCTAGTTTTTCACAAGCTCCCGTAGTTACGATGTCAATGGCTGCCCCTAGGTCAACCAATGTGTTTGGAAATGAGTGTCCAAAAATTTTCACGGTTACAATGGGGTTTCCTGGGTCTTCATTTTTCATAGGTGATTTTCTACCTAACAGCAAGTCAAATAGTGTTCCTACCACATGAACGGTAGGTGCAGCCATTGTTTTCTTAATTTGTTTTTTTCCACATAATTCCTTGATTGTCTTTGCATAGATGGGAATGTCTTGGATGGTCTGGAGAAGAGGAATTTTAATACAAAGGTTTCTTAATTCCCCCAGGATGTCAAAATATAGGTTGATTATAGGTCTGGGTAGGTTTAATCTTTCAGGGAATGGAAGTGGAGTCACTCTAAGTTCTTCAGGTCATTGTTGGTCAATTGTTTCCTTATCTTTACCTGTTTCTATTATATTCATTGAGCTAGGCCCTGTGGATGTTTCAACTTGGGACAGAGGTGGAGTTGTGGTCTCTACAGGTAATATGGTACGTAATGATCTTGACCTAAATTCGTTGCACTGTTTTTGTTCGTCATTGGGTTTTGGATCCTCTATGATCTGAATTAGTTGAACTAGTCTATTATTGGGGTTGGGATTGGGTTGGGTTGGTAATTGAGGGCGTATGGCAGGCTGTTGGTTATGATGAATTGGGTAGGGAACTGGTAATTGTTGGGTCCCTGCTCCTATCGGTAGATTTCCCATCCCCGTAGGTCATTGCCAGTTCCAATTGGTGTTTTGAGTAGAAGGGTTTGGCCATTGGTTTTGATACGGGATAATCTACCAATAAGGGGGAGAACTAGGCAAGTTTTGCCAATTACTTCCTGATGGAGGCTGTGTAGGCCAAGGTGGTATAGGAAATGCTTGGTTTGGCCAAGTTGGGAAGTATTTTTGAGTCTACCAAGTTGTTGCAAGGTTTTTCTTTCTAAACTGCAACAACGGGAAGTATTGAGGCAGGTCTTGCGGTATGCCAGGTCATGCTTGCCATTACCGATGCTGATTCATTAAATAAACTGGCTCTATTTCTTCTTCTGCTTCCTTATAGACAGCTTTCAGCTCAGGAAGTGAAGGACATTGATCCGTAGCATGATCCTTAGTGCAGATAGCACACTTCTGGGCCATGTCTAAAGGACACTTTGTCTGTTTGTTCTTCTTTCGACATCTTGGGAAAAAGATGGCTAGGTGTTGTTCGGCTATAGCTTGTTTTTGCTTGGCTTGTAAAACATCAATTTGCGTTGTCAAAGTACCCAGGATGTCAGTTTTGAAATTTTCTAATAGATTTACAAATTCTGCCCTAGTTACATTGCCATTGGTCTATTTAAGATCATTCTTCATAGAATCACGCCCAACAGGTCTATTGCATGAGCTAACCCGGTAGCATCTAATACATAAGGAGATAATCCCATCATATTATTCTTGATAAATATCTCCCTTCCCCATTATGTTAAGCATTTCAACCCATTCTTCCTTCATCCTTTTAAGCACTGTGGTTTTTAAAATGTCCTTGGGCAATGTGGTATATGGGGATCCTTGTAAATTGTATTAAAATATTTCTACATATTCCTCTAATGTTTCATTGTCTTTTGCAAACATGTTAAAGATTTCGTCTTTTAGATCTTGAGTTCGACAATAGTCTTGGTATTTGGTAAGAAAAGTATTCTTCATTTGGTCCCAGTTGTTTATAGTTCCCCCTCCTAATCCCATGAATCGGCAGAGAGTAGTCCCGTTTAAGGTGGAGGGAAATAATTTTAGTTTCTGGGGATTGGTTGTGTAGTCATATCCTCTGCATAAGACATAAAATTCAAATAGGAATGCATCAGGATCTTCTATGGTTAACCCATGAAAGGTGGGGATGTTGTGCAAAGGAATGGCTTTCATAGGGGCTTTGGCAGCATGATCAACAATACGGTACTCTAACTTTTATGTTTGCCTTTGATTCTAATTTTGATTATTTTCCATCTAATCAAAGAGGTGCCAGAAATCTTCGAGAACTTCTTGATCTAGAGGGGAGATTTTAATAGGCTTGGGAGGTGAATGTGGTGGGGGTTTAAAAACACTTCCCTGATCTAGGATTCTAAGAAGTTATATTTCAATTGCTTCTTTAGGGGAATTAGGTTCTGATATCTCTATGTGAATTCCTCCACTAGTTTCTCCCCCGCCCTCTTGCAAGTTGCAAGAGCCTCCATATTTTGAAGGGTCAATGTCTCTATGAATGACAGTATGTAGGCTTTTCTCAAACTCCTTTGTCTTGCTGTGAATCTCAGCGTAGGCTACAGATGGTGAGGTTTTTGCCTGAGGGAGTACATTAGGAATTTGAATGGAAACAGTTCTGGGTCCTATAGATGCCTGAGATTCAGCTTTCCTAATGATTTCATCTATATATGTTGTCCTCCCAAGGATCACTGGTCCCTTGGGTTGTGAGGATGGTTGCAAATTATTTCAGATTGCTTCTATCTTATTTTTCCTAGGCATAAAACAAGAGCACCTATCCTACGGTTCTTTGTACAACTTGCTGGTGAGCGAACTAAAGGGAAA
Organism: Pinus albicaulis; assembly: GCA_034641835.2. Lineage (NCBI taxonomy): Eukaryota > Viridiplantae > Streptophyta > Pinopsida > Pinales > Pinaceae > Pinus > Pinus albicaulis. Next base: position 1,656,358,627 of record CM076580.1, on the reverse strand, counting down.
GCATGTTGCTTTCGTTACACAGGTTCTTACCTCTAGTTTTCAATACCTAATTCTTCACAGCAATGGAGAAAATATGAAATAAGGGAGATGAATATTAACACTCTCCCCGGAAATGGCGCCAAAATGTTGGTTCGGATAGAGGTGACTTTTTATTGACAACTCTAGTGCTCCCTCATTTAATTATCAACCCGGTGTAAGTATTTTTATTCCAAGAGTGTTGACACAATATATGCGAGTCATCTGGCCTATAGATGCTCCTTGTCAGTTGTGAAGAATAATTTACTAACTTCCTGAACTTGTTTATCCTATGAAGGGTGACTTGAATGGATTTTTAACCAAAGATTGAACAACCAAAATTTGTGTTTCTCTAACGGAATAAAACAACAACTTAACTAAACCGAATAGCAATCTAAATAAACCAAGTAGGCATTGAAATGAACAGTAATGGAATTAATCACTAATGAAACTGAATTGAATCAACGGTCTAGCTAACTAAGCAACAATGAAGCAATAGTATAACTAGTTGTGCAGTAATGAAATAGCAGTATGACTAAGTTGGACAGTAATGAAACAACACTGTGACTGAAGTGAATTAAATAACTCATACAACAAGTAATTAAATAATTATGAAATGGAGTTCTTTGTATGAATTAATTAAGAAACATTGATCAATGGTTGAACGCTTCGTTATGCTAGAAAGATAATGCAATTCATAAAGATAGATAATGCTAAAATTACCTTATTTATGATCTGAAATTCAAATGCAATGAAAACAAAGGAACTGGAACTATCTATTGATAACAAAACATTGTCGTAAGTCAGAAAATATGATTTCACTTGTCCTACTCTAAGAAGTTTCTAACAATCTTAAAGAAAGAGAAATGTGTTTGTATTGAATGGAGATATGCGTTACAACTACATCAGATTCATAAGCATTGGTTCTGTAACTACTTAGAATATGAAAACATGTGTGGAGCTTCCAGAGGTTGGGCCCAGATCACTAGAAGCCTTAGCACTGTAAAAACTTCAAAAGATGATTATTCAAAGCTCTATATCACATCTAGTGATGTTACAAAAACGTAATTAGACTGACTGTTCCTGATTTTTCTATTATAGGATGGATCTCCTATCTTGTTTTTTGACTCCCCTTCTCCTACGTCCTTTTCCCTTTTAAAGGTGATTTTCAAGAATTTCGAAAGCGTTTCTCAAATGATAGCCTGCTACGCGTGGCTGTCATTTGATTTCTTGGACTCAGATTCATTTTTTTGCCTTCTATCGGCCATTGGAATTGCTAGGATTTCATATGCTCACGTCGTTTGGTTGGCTTCCATTCCGTATTGGTCCACACATTCTACTTTCCTGCATGTGGAGATAAGAGAAGTCAATTTCCTATTATAGAACATCATTTTCATCATTAGTCTGATTGTTCCAATTTTCATGATCTTTTATTCCTTATTGTTAATGTGAAGAGGATTTCCCTTGAAATTATAACATAATTTGAAGTATTGACAGGGTGAGAATCATACATTAATTTGGGCCCAAAAACTGGGTCAACTGGACCAAATCAACAACATTGTCTAGATACATTGAATCACCTAAATGCAAAGTGCAGTTTTAGTTGGAGGATAATCATGTGAATGCAGATAAATCATTAAGATGGTTTAGGGTTTGGCAAGGTTTCCATCATATTTAAGGAGGATGAGGACAACATCAGGAGGAGGTTGAAGATATTATTTCTGAAGAATTTTTCTGCTTAGACACTTCTCATTCTCTAGCTGTTTAGTTGAGAATAGTGTTGTCCAGCACTAGGGTGTTCCTGATCAGGAATCCCACCTCTTCCATTGAGTAGCTCTTGGAGGAGTCTTGAATTTCTTGACCACTATCAGGCATTTGGCCAAGTTATTCTTCCAACTACAATGCAAATCCTGTCGAGGGTTTGGTTGTCTTTGTAAGCTACAACAAGTGCAGGCTAGATCTATTCAGATCTAAGCCATTCTAGTGCCTCTTTTCAGTGGGAAAGCCTTCTATCCCCTTGGAAACAGAGTATTGGATGAGGAGAGCTCATTTTCAGATCTTGGCTTGAGGCCACATCATTCTCTAGACCCTACAGTGCAGTCCATCTTCCAGAACTGCATTATTTGCAAGTAGAAAGTTGCAGGGTGTTTTGGCACTTCAAGGGGGAAAGATCTCTAGTGTTTGGAATCTTCCCTTCACTGTGGTGATCTGTGGATTATAGATCTAATCCATGTTCCATTCAGATCTGATCTGAATACTGATTTATTTGCTTCAGAAATTCTGAATCATTCTGCAGGTCAGCTGCATTAGATCTCGGATCTACTCCATGTACATCATTTTCTACTGAAAACCCCAAGGGTATTTTGAAGAGGAGACTCTATAGTCTACAGATCTGAGATAGATATATATTTTTTTACATATATATGCTCTATATTTGAATTGTAACCTACAGCTCTTTTCAGCTACTAAAATAACATTGTCAAGCTTGTACAGTCATATCATTTGGTTGCAGCCTCTTATTTTGAGTATTTCTTCATGTAAAGTCTATTTCTTTCTGTTATTTAATGAAAGGGCTTCAATATAACTCTGATTTACTATTATAAACAATCATATTGAGTCTCCATACTAGCCTCCTGCATATATTTGGTTTAACTGCCGTATTTTTTGGGCAGTATTCTTTTGTATTGCTACAGTCCTTTCTTTGGGCATTTTCCAACTGCACTAGGTATGGGGAGACTTGTTTAACCCACGTAGAAGGATTTTTTTGAATCCCTATTGGATTCATGTCTTATATTGTCATATATAAGGGATCCAAGGGTCATTTTCCAATCCTGTAGCATACATTCGTGAAAAATGTGTTTTTTAGGCATGCCTTGCTCGCAGTCCCAAGTTGGGGATATTACAGATGCTAGAAGAGATCTATGGAGCTAAACAAATAAAATGATCATCAGGAAATAAGATGAAGGAACAACATAGAAAAACAAAAGATCAAAAATCAAGACCACATTTAATACTACTTAATTTCAAGCTAAATGAAGGAGGAAGAATAAGAACAAGCACCATCTCTCAAGAAGAGTCATATATAGTAGCAACAAGAATGGCTTGATATTTCCGTGTCATCAATGTCTTTTCACATCTTGTCGAAGTATCCTATCATATTTGGCCACACCATTTGTGGATTATGTAATTCCAATGTATATGGAATGTAATGTAAAATGGAAGTCAAAGAACCATGTATATAATGTGAAAATTCATGAGGAAGTATAAAGGTCATATAGAAGTCAAACCGTCATGAGGGTAGTCCAAGAGTCACAAGGGAGGTGAATGTTCACCCCTTTTGTTATATATACACCCTCATGGCCCATGAAAATGAATTTTCAACTTGGCTCCTCCTATCGAGAATTAGAGAGGAATATATTTCTTTTGGAGGATAAGTGACTACTTTAATGCTCCACTATTGGGGTTAGTGGTGTTCACTGTCTTTATGTAACTTGGAACTTTTTCTTAATTTAAAAGCTCATTGATCCAACACACTTTCATGTGTATGTCCTAAATATTGTGAAAATATTCTTTGAATGTTTATTATGTACATTTTGTTCATCTGTAATATTGAAATTGAACTATTTCGGTGGCTTTGGTACTTATCTTGTTGAAGGTGTATTTTATTTTTTTCAAAAATCATTGCTTTTGTGTGAACTATTTTTCAGGTTGCTCAACAATTCATTCTTATGTACATGCTCATGTGTCTTTTCTAGATTAGTACTATTACTTGTCTCCAAAAGGTTCACTTTCCTTTCCCTTATAGTAGAATAACATTCATATGCCCAAAGTTGAGTATCCATAATGCATACTCACTTGCTAATATGAAATTAACCGTGTTAGACTCTCTCATACTGAACATTAAATCCATGGCCTATCTATAGGAATATATGGCATTCGGCCCTTAGTTCCGGAAGGGCTTCCACACCAAACGCTGTGAAGCCTAATTGGGACTTTTCATCAAGGAAACTCCTTTGGTTGACAGATTTCCAGCATTGCCAACACAACCCAAGATCCCAAGAATAAAAAAGCTCCTTTTTATTGTTTTCAAACCTTTTAAGCTGAGTGACAAACCTGATCCTTTACTTGAGACATATCATGAGTCGTTACCCAAGTTCAAAGGAGTTTTTGATCAAAATTCCAATGACCATATATAATATTTCCTCTTAGAATTTGTCTGAAAATGGATTGAGGATGATGACATGATATTAATGTTATCTACTTCATATTTTGAGGGGTGTATTAGGTAATGACATCTTAATATCCCTCCAGTGGCATCGATGATTATGAAAAAATTGAATGTTCCTTTCAAAATATATGGAAATATGATACCAAAGGGACTTTTAACCTTGAAAAGTTTTACCACGTGAAAAAAGAAAGGAAATGAATATATTAGTGAGTTTATTCAAATGTTTGATACGATTGTTAAGGATATTCCCGATCATCTTAAACCTCCTCATGCAATTATACTTCAAAAAATTATTAAGTTTTTTGGAGGTCACCTAACATATCAACTGTGGGATCGCTGACTTGTCATCATTTTCACTTGTTTTTGTCATTCATTAAGCCATTATTTCCAACCATCCATTGCACCATTTCACTCACTTGTCACCATTTTTACCATAATTATTCAAAATGTGTCTATATATGTCTAAGTGGTTAATTAACATCATTTCCATTTATTTTTAGTAGATTAAGAAGAATTTTCATCATTTTAACTAATGCCAATTTAGCAAGTTCAAGTAGTTGCATATTTGTCAAGTTTCTGTGGCTACCTCCATGATCAAGGTAGTAGCACCACTCTAGAATGAAATTAGACACTTGGAAATGGTTTCTATAAGCTCGAATATGGATTGCGATTGGTATAATTCTACCCATCTTGCACATTTGGACCTCTAGGCAAAGATCAAGGGAAAATCGTACTAGTTTTGACTAGTCAACTTGAAATGCATTTTATGAAAAAATAAAGTTAATCTCGCAAAACAAAAATATGGGTTTCATTCGACACTAGCCCAGTTAAGTTCTCTACGATAATGTTTCCCAAATTTGTTACTATTTGGTAGATATTTCAGGTTCTTTAAAGCCCTATTGTGTAGTTGTGTGAGCTGGTTCGTGATTCTACAACTACCTCCATGGTTTTCCTAACTCGAGTGCTCCAGCTGAAAAAATAAGAAAATCCCCTCATGGATCTTCTGAAATTATCTTGAGCCAAATCATCAAGAGAAATTCCTAGTGGCACAATCAAGGAAGCAAGTTAACGCATGGATAATCGAAGAAGTGAGAGTCTAGATAAATCACGACTCTCCAATTTGGTTTCTAGATAGCAAATCATCGAGAGATAGAATTCCTTTGTTTTTGTTTAGAATTAAAATTAGGATTTTTTTAAGTTTTAAAGGCGTAAAAATCTCCATTTTTTGAGCAAAAATTATTACATATACTCTGTAACATAAAGAAAAGCAATGAAGAATTATTGCATGATTATAATATCATTAAAATTTTTTCTAATTCCTAATTCAAATGAAGAAGCGTTCTGGAATTTTGTGTTAGAAAGTTATATATTTTAGAGCAATGCAACACAAAAAATATGTAAAAAACACAAGCACACAAAACACATAAAACCAAAGAGACACAGATATACGTGGTTCACCCAGTTTGGGCTACGTCCACAACGAATCACCAGTCCTTCCTTTCTATTATCCAGCAAAATGAAGAGACAACCTACAGCAGATCCATTGTAATATCATCTTTTCTCTCTCACAGTCTCCCTATCTATTTCTCACTCTGAGAATACAAATACAATACATAGCCGCAATACAATACCCTCATACAAAGTGAGGGGTTGCCTTCTATGAAAAAAAACCCTAAACTAAACATAACTTCTACCGTCAGATCATCCGCCTAATAAACGACCTAGATTGACTAAAAATTACTATACTTTTACAAGGAAATTTTACATCTGTTTTTAGCTTTGAGGATGCTGCCCCCGAAACCCCCTGCCAGGGGGGGGGCTCCATAAAGTCGCAGCCACCCCCCCTAGACCCCCCAGGCAACATTTGGGGTCCAACGCTGTGATAAAAAATAAACAAGATAATCAGGCTCCATACCCAACATTTTGATGCATAGCTAGTTTTGAATAAGTTCAGAACCATTCTAGTGTGGAGGGCCCCTGCACAAAAGAGGTTTAATTATTTAGCTTTCTATCATTTAATAATTCAATTTCTTATGATTTTGTTGTTATTTCCGCATAGATATATGCTCTGTTTATTTTGTTTTATTATGGTGATTGATAGCATGGATATACTCTGCTTAAATTTGTGTTTCATAGATTAAACATGCATTTCATTTTCGTACAATAGACATATGCTCTATTTTTAATTCTATTACAAATAGTTTTCAAATTTCCATAGTATAGATGATCATATTTGACACTATTACTCCACTGCTTGTTGTTTCCATTTGCAGAATTTTATTATGATTAGAACAAATGTTTTTCTTTATAGTTGAATAGGCTTAGAGTTAATTCAGATAGATGTTCTTCTTTATAGATAATTTAGATAAATGCTTTGCTTTGTGATTAAATAGATTTAGAAGTAATTTAAATAGATGTTTTGTTATTTGATTGAAAAGATTTAGAAGTAATTTAAATAGATGTTTTGTTATTTGATTGAATAGATTTATAAGTAAATTAGATAGATGTTTTGTTACCTGATTGAATATATTTAGAGATAATTTATCATAGTTGTCGACATAGGTTGATTTGATATAGCTTAAGATTTATCATTTCGATTAATTTATTTTTATGCAATACAAATTTATCATAGATTAATTTATTTTCTTCAATAAACATTTACTTTTCTTCCCTATTTCAAGTTTTATCTTTCAGCCAGTAGAATATTTTCTTTAAGAGAGGTTCATAAATTAATTTCCTTAATTAGATAAACATTTATTTTCTTCCTTCTTGAAATTTTTATTTTTCAATCATTAAAATCTTTCTTCAGGTGATTTTTCTAGTGATTTCTTGTTTTTAATTTCATTCACATAAAAATTCCAAAAACATACAAAAATAATGAAGTTTATTCTTGTTTATAAAACCTTAGATTTCTTGAAGTCAAATGTTAAATTTAAGATAAAATAGGATTCTCATCATAGCTTTGATAGTTAAACTTAGATTTCATTTCACAAATCAATTCTTAGTTTCTGAATTTCATTTAAACATTCAAGATAAACACAAAATCCTAAAAACAACCATAAAACCAGCACCATGAATTAAGTAAGAAAAGGCTTCTAGCATATATAGTGCACCTACACTTCATAATATTACTAATTCAGGTCGATAATTTATGATAGAAATTTAAGACATTAATTTGGATAAACATTTTGGTGTCATTGTCGGGGATGTGTAAATAGGATCCTTTTTCTTTTCATTAAAACAAAACAAAACTTCAATCACCTACCACACCCACTATATCATGTGGTGCAGTAAGAGCCACACATCCACAACATGAATTCTTATTTTGCAGGTAGAATAATATGTGACAAAGGAGGTTGAAGAAATGGAAGAATATGATGAAAATGAGGAAGCTACTTTTGGATTTCCCATTCAAGAAACTAATTTCAATGGTCATATGAAGAGCATCCCTCCATTTGTACTTCCTAACTTCAAAGGTAAGAGATCAGAAGACCTGGAAGCTTTTCTTTTGGAATTTGAAATCATTTGTAGATTTTATGGCTACTGATTACACAATTAAAAATTGAATTTGTTTCTGGCAACATTGAAGGATAGAGCTCTTAGATGGTTCACGACTTTAGGAAAAATTTCTATAAGGACATGGGATGATATGAAAAGAGTATTTTTTCAAAAATATAAATATTATTTCATACATCGTGAACTTAGAAATGAAGTCTTTAAGATGAACCAAAAAGATAATGAAAGCCTAGAAGATCTAGTGGAGAGATTTACTTATAATATAAAAATATCTAAATTACATAATTTAGGAAAAAACACATTAAAAATCTGCTACTAAATTCTATAAATGATGAATGGATTTATCTTCTTAATCTAGTGGGAAAAGGAAATGTCTATCAATTGTCATTTCAAGAGATTTTTGAACTGTGCAAGAACATATCAAGAGGAAAAGAAAAGTATGTAAGATCCCCTCAACATCCATTTATGGAAATAGACATCAGGATTGGTAAGTAAAACTGAAGTTAACAATCTGCTAAACATTCTTGGTAATTTAAATGAACAAATTGACATGCTAAGAATGCAAAACAAACAAAAAAGTTCAAAATTTTGCTTTATTTTTCCCTAAATGTACAAAGAAACATTCTTTGCATGAATATCCACTTGATAACATTAAAATTTGTAAAATTTGTGCAGGATCACATACTACTGAAAATTTCCCATCATTACCAGGGTTGAAGGAAGATTACTAGAGGGATAATGGAGTGAATCAAGCAAAAGAGAAACTCTATTATGTAGCTCCAAATGGACTATGACAGCCTCATCAACCCAATATAATGCAATATCATTATGCACCATTTCAAGGATATGCACAACAATCTCAAGGTGATTGGAAAAACACCCTTGCCTTGGAAACCTTGGACATCTCAATCCCAACTTGAAACCCAACCTTGGAAACCTTGGTCATCTCAATCCAAACCTCAAAACCAATATTGGCAACAAAGTTGGCAAAGGCCCTATAAAGGAAATCCATCATATCCTCAATCTTTCCTTCTCTATCCTCATTACTAATATCAATGTTATCCATACCATTCACCACCACCACAACATCAATTTCACCATCAATCGACCTCAATTCAGACTTTCTCATTACCAACCACACAAGCACCCCAAATATCCATTCCCACTCCATTACCTGCAAAACCATTTCAAATCCCCAACAATAAAAAACCTCAATCCACTTACAATTTTGAGGTATTGGAAAATTATTCACCATCTACCATTTAAGAACAACAAATAGAAGAAGAATATTTAGATAAGGTACAAGAATCATGCATGCCTGTTGATAAAGACAAGTTATTGGAACCTAAGATTGAAAAGTTTCTTGAATGTCTGTCACCAAATTATATGAATGAAGATCACATCTCTGAAGACTTGCATGACATGATATCAGGAAGCCAAGGAAGACAAGATTACATTGAATCTTGGTTCAAGACATTCATCGGATCTCAATGCTCAATTCTTCAGTATCCTATGGCATCATCTCAATCAAGGAAATTGGTCTCTCATAAACTAGTACATATCAAATAATATATTTCAAACCTACATATGAGTGTATCTATCATCTTGTTACAAACATGGTTCCATTGGAAGTATTCATATACTTGAACGAGACTTATTTTTCAAGTACAGTAGGACATATATAAAAGATAAAATAATAAAAATAAGTAAAGAGAAAAATAATTCCTATTGTGAAAACCAATCTGTTGGCACAATTGCACATGAGCTTTGCTTGAAAACTAGGAAACTGGTGAGAAAATTCCACAGTAAGTTCTACAATTTCATGATGGTTTAAATATTTTATTATGGTTCTTCAAATTATTTTTGGCTCTATGCTCAAGTTGGATGATGTGGAATTCCTTAAGGTTCACCTTCCAACAGATTTTGTCCCATCATCCTCAACACCTTATCTAGGATCAAGATCATAGATTATTTGGAGTGCCTTCGAACTTGCATACATCAATGGCAAGCCTCCTCGTTGACAACAATGGGAATGAAATAATGTCTCTTGATTGTCAAATCTTGCAGGTGACTCAAATTCAACACATTCATTTGTCCCTATCAAAATGCACTCAGGTACCTTGACACTCATTTACATTATCGGTTATTTGTCTCGCATTGGTTAACGATTTTCATCATTGATCGGTAATCCAATGATTTCTTCCCATGCTTGACTTCACCACATTCATCCGCAGGGTAATAATTGTACCATGAATTTTGGCTTTGATGAATACTAATGGTTTTATGGAATCAACAACAACTTGTAGTAGTACATTTTACTAGTTTCTTGTACTAGCATGTTCATATTTTTATGATTCAAAAAAATCATGATGGCACCATTACAAGACTTTTTCATTCATTTTTATTTTCAAGAAAAACAATAAATTTGGACCTATTTCAGTCAATATGCAATATTTTTCATGGTTTCTACTTCAGCATGTAGTACACAATTCAAATCATCAGTTCAAACTCGAAGAAAACATTATTTTTTCAAAAATTGACATTTTTTGCAATAGTTGCAGAAAGTTGTAGTTTTCTAGCTATTGTTGTAGCAGCCTGTTTTTGTTGTAGCAATCTGTTCGAGAGGTAGTTATGGCGCAAATATTGCAAGATATTAGAGCTCAAATAAAAAATTCTGAGCTTCTAGGTTTTCTCAAAATATGATAAGTTGAGCAAGGCATGGATAGTATTAAAAAAAGAGCAATTTTGAAGGGCATTTCAAGTCGGTTTTTAAGGGAGATTTTCAATTTTTATCATTGTGCACAAATTAGGAAAGAATTTGGTAATTTTACACAGCATCACCTTTTCTTCATCAAAATTGGATTATGAAGGCATTTCGTGGTATAAAGGGTAAAAATACACAATTTCCCTTTTGAATCACTCAATTTGGTCTTAAAATGAGTTCGTGACATATGTTTTTGTTGCAACATTGGGCAGCGTAAAGGGTGAAATAGGGCAGAAATGGATTTGACCATATCTCTCAACCCGTGAATCCATTGGACCTAAAATGTTTATGGTGAATTCATTGAGATATAATAAATGAACACACAAAAATTCAAAAAATTCCAGAGTGTATTTTTCAAGAAATTTTCTACTTTCACCTACATCCATTTCTCATTTTTATCGAGATGCGTGCACCCATTGGCTGAGATTTTTTGTGGAAATATGCATAATATTAATAGTAACCACCTCAAAAAATTTCAAGATAATCTAATTTACAAAACAAGTCTGCTACATGAAAATGGCACATTTCATGGAGCAAGGTCAAAGTGATGGAGCATCGTACTTGAGCCAAATAAACACCCACAGCTCCTACTTCAACATTTCAAGTTATTCAAAAGGTAAAATTGAGGTAAAAAATTACACAAGACTTTTTAGTTTATTAAAAATTTAGGGAGATATGATAAATGACCACTTTAATCACCATTCTTACAAACTATTTTCTCCATCATTGACCTAGCCCTCAACCACGATTTTCGTCATTGACTTAACCCTCAACCATATTTTCCATCATTGACCTATCCCTCATACCAAATTCATGCTCTATCCACAAGGTTTCTCATCAAGAAATAGTGTGCAATACATTCAAAAGTCATCATGCAAATATTATGAGTATGAAAGCTTGGCATGGCAACAATCCATAATAGTAGTCACCATAAATGTCTTACAGTCCCTGAGTTTTCAATATGATATCAATGGTGAAATTATAATATACTAGCTTATAAGGTGTTTAAGAGTTGGATCGAAGACAAATTTGAAGGGTTTGGAGAAAAGGTTGATTGAAGACATTCTTGTGAAGGAATGAAAGCATTAGTTGGTGGTCATCACTGTTATTGTGCATAAATGATAGACCAAAATGTATTATTTTATGATATTTTGATCCATTGTCTATTTCTTTAAAAGAGAAAATATATCCATGCACTCCTTTCTTAGATAATTCATTGAAAAGAATAGAGGTCGATGAAATCTTCTATGTTTTGACTCCTCTACTAGGCAAGAGATGGATTTAGATAAGGTATGTGTTGAAATTATAGCTCATAAAGTTTTTAATAGCAAAAGAGATGTTCAAAGTACTCCGAAGTTTGCACAAAAAATATGCCTATAGAATGGAGTATCCTAGAGAGAGAGAGAGAAAAAAAAATATGATTTCATCCCCAAAGATCAAAGACAATGTTGTTTGCACCTTTATATAAATTGTTTCACATTTTTCTCTTCTATGGTTTCATTGCCCCTTAGTTGAAAAATTTTGTACAATGGAGATGGTTTTATTGGTTCAACTCCATTTATTAGACACTTTATGGTCTAATTGCAGCACAATTGGGTGACATGGATTCTAAGATGAATACAATAGAAGCTACTTTCCATTGAAGCATTCAAATTTCAAATTTAGGCATCAAAGAAGGGGATGTTGGAAATTAGATTTGTTCCATGGAGATGATACTTGGTGTCGACCTGACAACAACAAAATTGAATCCAGCCCCCAAGGAGAGATGGCCTCTAAAGTAGCTCTGCCAGCATTTTCTTAAATACAGACTCTATTTAATATAAGAAATCCCCTTTAATTCTTGTCAAATTTATTTGTCAATTTCGTAGAAATTGACAAATGAATGCTTCAATCCAACTTTATTTATAGCCACTTATATACACAGCTCCTTATGTTTCTTTGTTTCTGCACACCTAAATCATATTTACGCATTTCATATTTTATCCTTTCCCATATTAAAACTTTAGATAATTTTAAATATATCTCCGGACTTTAGTCCCTCACAATATAAATCTACGACAGTCTTAAGTCCAAACCAACGGGAAACTTAATGTATTAAAGCTGATACACCAACTTCCTTAACCAACGATACCACGAGAGAATAGATTGACTCACCTTATATCTTCTAACCTTATAATCAAAGTTATAACACTTCTAGCTTATATTAATAACCCGACGATATTGACAATGAAACACTTTAAAATACTTTAGGCCCCGGGCCCACATACACAATCGACGGGTTTCAAATAAATACAAACGCCCATACCTTGAGTTATCTTCCATGTTGATTTGAGTGTGATCAACGTTCGATGAGCTAGTCTCCAGATCAGACAGCGTACGTCGATATCGCGTTGATTTCACCTTTGATAGTTATCGCGCGATGAGGGAGTGATGAGGGCGGTATTGGCTGTCAATGTGGCAGCTTTTCACAGGATCACGTGATGTTTGAGTGGTTTCACTTTCGTACAAAGGCGGTGTGATATGGGTGGGTTTGGTTTCACAAACCCGCTCCTGGTTTTGAATAGTAAGTGATCGAAGGGTTAAACCGGGGTTAATGCCATTCTTTCTATTCGCTCTGGTTTACTAGCTTAGGTTCGAACCTTGGGACAACGCTCTCAGTTCACAGAAAAAATGAACATATTTTTTTGTAGGTGGGGCTTTCACTACCAGTTGAGCTCACGGTGCTATGGGCAATCTAATACTATAGGTCACACTCTTCTGAGCACACGATTCTACGCCCAGTATCAAGGTTACTGTAATCACCTCGGTTTATCACAGGGGTGAATATCAATAAGACACACTCAGGAGACTCAATATGGAATACGCTCAGCCATGGACAAAGAGAGACTTTTGGAGGTTCAACACAGTAGATTCTTCATTGAATTAACACAAGGCTGGAGGCTCAAACACCTTAGAATCAAGAAATTGCACACATAGAGATGGTATATCTACTATTCCACACCGATGATCAACAAAAATCGAAATATATTCAAGCAAAGAACAAATGCTTAATGCACACAATCTTTACTGTGGAAATCCCCCCCTTCCAATGTATCTGGGGGTTACATTTTATACACTATCATATGTCTCTCTGGTTCCTCTGTGAGGACCGTTTCTACTCTAACAAAAGGCCTAATTACATTCATTCGAATAACTGAATAGGACATATGGACTTAACCTAAAACTATTCGACTTCTACTGACTCTAACTGTTCTAAATGAAACAGATAGCTAAGGTATTGACACCTCGTTGTTACAAATTCGAATGATTTTGAACCCTCCTAGCCACAACATGTGGACAAATTTCCTACATTGTTGGCTAGTGTCTAATGCCCTTGTATCAGACTCCCAAGGGAAAATTTCCTTCATGGAGTCCTATCCATGAGTTCTTCCACTGATCTGCCTATTTTCTGCAACATTCCTTCAATCATCCAAGGTACCCTCTACCTAGGCACATTACAGTTCAGAAGAGAAAGAGGCCCGATACACAGACAGAAGGGAAGGAAATTAGCAATGATTGAGAATATTGCAGAGGTTGTGATCAGTGGGAAGAACTCATGGAGTCCTATCCATGAGTTCTTCCACTGATCTGCCTATTTTCTGCAACATTCCTTCAATCATCCAAGTGGCATCTTCCTCTAGCTGGTCCTTCCACTTGATTAAGTGCTGAAAGTACTCTTGTCCTCTAGTCTTCTTAGACACTCTTTTCTCCAATATCTTCTCTAGTTGTAATGGTGGTGCTGGAGGTAGCTGCTTTGCCCACTCAATCTATTCCTTGTCTACTAGTCCTTCTTCTGCACCATCATATTCATACTTGTACAAATCTACAACATTAAAAATGGGAGATATTCCAACATCAAGTGGTAATTCAATCTCATAAGCATTAGCAGAAAACTTTCTAAGTATCTTGCATGGCCCAATCTTTTTAAACTTCAGTTTTTTATACTGTTTCTTTGGGAATATCTCCTTTCTCAGGTGTGCCAAAACCAGAACTCCTACTTCAAAATGGACTTCTCTTTTTCTCGAGTCCGCTCTACCTTTGTATTTGATGTTGCTGCCTTGTAGCTGTTGTTTCACTTGTTCATGTATGGCTTGGATTTCTGAAGCAAATTCCTCACCATCAGCACTCCTCAGCTCTGCCTTTCCAAGATTTATTAACTGTGATATTCCTCTGGGGTGCATTCCATAGAAAATATGGAATGGAATCTGCCCTATGCTTCTGTTTGGTGATTCATTATATGCATATTCTACCTGGGGCAAAATATGATCCCACTGCTTGGGATGTTCTCCTGTAAGAATTCTCAACAAATTTCCCTAACTTCTACTCACTACCTCAGTTTGTCCATTAGTCTGGGGATGATAAGCTGAGCTAAAACTCAGTTTGGTACCAAGTTTCTTCCATAGCGTCCTCCAAAAATGGCCCACAAATATGGTGTCTCTGTCTGAAACAATACTCTTGGGGAACCCATGCAACCTAACAACTTCTTTGAAAAACAAGTTAGCAACATGGGTGGCATCACTAGTTTTATAACATGGAATAAAATGTGCCATTTTGGAAAATCTGTCCACCACAACAAAGACTGCATCATTCACTCTCTGAGTCTTGGGCAATCCTAGAAAAAAATCCGTACTCACCATGTCCCAAGGCATGTCTAGAATAGGCAAGGGAGTGTACAATCCTACATTATGGCTCCTTCCTTTGGCATATTGACAGATTTTGCAATTTTTCACAAAATTTTCCACTTCTGCTCTCATCTTGGGCCAATAATAGAATTGGCTCAGCTGTTCATAAGTTTTATCAGTACCAAAGTGCCCAGCAAGTCCACCACTATGTTTCTCCTTGATCAAATTTTCTCTCATGGAGCATTTTGGTACACACAGTTGGTTTCTCCTGAATAGTAAGTCCTCCTGCAAGAAATAATCCAGCCACTAGCTTCTATCTGTTAGAACAGGGTTACAATATTCTTCAAATGATTCCTTAAATTATGAATCTGTTTTATACAGTTCTTTGAGAAAATCAAATCCTACAACTTCAAAATTGGTTTCTTGAACAAGAATGTGCCTCCTACTCAAAGCATCAACTACTTTATTTGCTTGGCCACTTATATTTTTCAAAAAAAGTTAAAACTTTGGAGATACTCAACCCATTTGGCATGCTTATGATTTAACTTGGGCTAATGTACAATGTACTGCAAAGCATGCTTATCAGAGTATAATACAAATTCTTTGGACATTAAATAATGCCTCCACTTTTTCAATTCCTGAACAATTGCATAGAATTCCTTCTCATACGAGGAATACTTCCTTCTGGTGTCATTTATCTTTTCACTTAAATAAGCTATAGGCCTATCATCCTGACTCAGCACAGCTCCAATGGCTTCTCCACTGGCATCACACTTCACTTGAAATGGTTTAGTAAAATCAGGCAGAATTAAAACAGGCTTTTCAATTATCTTTTATTTCAAAGATTTAAAGTTTCTTTCTACTTAAGAAGTCCATTCAAATGGATATTTTCTCTTTTTTACTATCTCAATTATGGGTGCATTAATGTTACTGAAGTTTCTTATAAATTTCCTGTAAAAACTAACAAGCCCATGGAAGCTTCTTACCTCAAAAACATTTCTGGGTGAAGGCCACTCCACAATTGCCTTAACCTTTTCTGGGTCCATCTTCAATCCTTCTGCAGAGACAACAAAGCCCAAATACACCAACTCTTCCTTCATGAATGAAAATTTCTTTAAGTTTATCAACAATTTCTCTTGGTGCAGCTTCTTCAAGACATAATTAAGATGCCTTAGATGTTCTTCTTTAGTTTTGCTGAAAACTAATATATCATCCAGATACACTATCACGAATTTACCAATAAAATCTTTCAACACTTCATTCATAAGTCTTATAAAAGTTCTAGGTATATTTGATAACAAAAAAGGAATTACCATCCATTCATACAGTCCTTCATTCATTTTAAAGGCAGTTTTCCACTCATCACCCTCCTTTATTCTAATCTGATGATATCCACTTTTTAAATCTAACTTTGAAAAATATTTGGCACCACTCAAACAATCCATTAAATCCTCAACTCTGGGAAAAGGGAATCTGTACCTGATTGTTATCTTATTGATTTCTCTAGAATCAGTACACATTCTCCAGCCTCCATCTTTCTTCGGGCTCAGTACTACTGGCACTGCACACGAGCTCAAAATTTCTCTAATCAGCCCCTTGGCTACTAATTCCTGTACTTGCTTCTTGATTTCCTCATTTTCTGTGGGAGTCATTCTATAGGCTTCCTTATTTGGCAGATTTGAACCTGGGATAAAATCTATCTGATGGCTGATCTTTCTCATAGGGGGTAGCTCATCAGGTAAATCATCCACAAAAACGTCACAATAATTGTCTAACATCTCTTGGATTTCTATTGGAAGATAAAAAATATTTGTAGAAGTAAGAACTACATTAGGTTTGCAAACTAAAGCAAAGATTACCTCTTCTTCTTCAATCTGCTGTAGATACTCCTTCCCACTCAACAACAAGGTCTTTGGATGAGCCACTCTGCTTGATGGTTCTCCTTCTTCCATGGGTATCAATGTATGATGTACCCCATCTTTGAAGAACTTGTAAGTGTTCTTCTTGCCATCATGCACTGCTGCTCTGTCAAACTGCCAAGGTCTACCTAGCAGTATGTGATACACATCCATGGGTATCACATCACACAGGACTTTGTCTTTTCAGTTTCCCATTTGCAGCTCTATCTCACACTGTTCTTTTACAATCAGCTGGTGCCCTTTATGCAGCCAGGACACCCTGTAGGGAGTTGGATGCTCCCTTGTCTTCAGCTTCAACTTCTCTATCAGCCCAATGGAAACCAGATTGTCTGTGCTACCACTATCAATGACTAGCTGGAAGCATTTCCCCTGGACTTTGCATATGCTCCTAAACAAAGTCTTCCTTTGTGCAGGCTCAGTGACCTCTTTGGCTTGTTTCAACTGGACCGTATTAACCACCAAGGATTCTCCCTTTTTTGGTAAAATTGCCTCTTCAATTGCTGCCTCTTCTCCATCCTGAGCAACAATAGAATTTCTTGGACCAACACCCATATTCTTTGGGCACTCATAATGATTGTGTCCCACTTGATGACATCTATAGCACCTCAATTCTCTACCTCTGCCTCTGCCTCCTCTTCCTCTGTAAGAACCCCTTCTTTCTCTTGCATCACCCTCTATAGATGCATTCTGAGGTGAGCTATTGTTAGCTCCATCTCTAGGTGTAGTAGGCTTTCCTATACCACCCTGACTTCCCTTTCCATGGAAAGTACCTCTCCCTTTGGCAGACTGCTTTCTCAGGAGTTTCTCCTCTGCTTTCAAGGCCATCTGATAGGCCTCTTCAACTGTCTTAGGAGAAAAAGGACCAATTTCATCTTGGATCTCTAGCTTGAGACCATTAACATATCTAGAAATCTTCTCTAGTGTGTCATGAAACTGCCCAACTCTTATACTTACTCTATAGAATTCTTCTGTGTATTCCTTTACTGTCAGCAACCTCTGTCTAAGGTTTTGCATTTTCCTAAACAATGTTAGCTGATAATCACTAGGCAAGAATTTACTTTTTAGCTTAGCCATCATTCTGGTACAGCTTTTGATAGGTTGTTTTCCAGCTCTCCTTCTTTCTGCTTGCACTCCATTCCACCAAATTGCAGCATGTCCCTTCAGCTTTGTTACTGCAAACTTAACCTTCTTATCTTCGCTCATTTCTTCATAGTCAAAACAATTGTTCATTTCATTAATCCAGTCCACCATCTCTTCTATATTTAGTCCTCCTACAAAACTTGACACTTCAATCTTGGGCTTAACTGCAGACCCTAGAACAGTTCTTAGGAGCCTCATCTCAGGAGGAATCTCAACATTTTCTCTAGCTTCTTCTAATTTAGGTTCACTGATGTCTTTAGGGTCTATGGGCTATCCTAGATCCATGGCATCCAATCTGGCTTGGACCCTCTGCAAGGTCTCCAACACTTCTTCATTTGCAATAGGTCTGCCTCTCCTTCTACCAGCACCTCTAACAACTCGGATTTCCATGTTAATTCCCTGCAAAATATCTAAAAAGTAGCTCTGATACCACAAATGATAGCAACAAAATTGAATCCTTCCCCCAAGGAGAGCTGGCCTCTAAAGTAGCTATGTCAACATTTTCTTAAATACAGACTCTATTTAATATAGGAAATTCCCTTTAATTCTTGTCAAATTTATTTTTCAATTTCGTATAAATTGACAAATGAATGCTTCAATCCAACTTTAGTTATAGCCACTTATATACACAACTCCTTATGTTTCTTTGTTTCTGCGCACCTAAATCATATGTACGCATTTCATATTTTATCCTTTCCCATGTTAAGACTTTAGATAATTTTAAATATATCTCCGGACTTTAGTCCCTCATAATATAAATCTACGATAGTCTTAAGTCCGAACCAACGGGAAAATTAATGTATTAAAGCTGATACACCAACTTCCTTAACCAACGATACCATGAGAGAATAGATTGACCCACCTTATATCTTTTAACCTTATAATCAAGGTTATAACACTTCTGGCTTATATTAGTAACCCAACGATATTGACAATGAAACACTTTAAAATACTTTAGGCCCCGGGCCCACATATAAAATCGACGAGTTTCAATTAAATACAAACGCCCATACCTTGAGTTATCTTCCGTGCTGATTTGAGTGTGATCACTGTTCGATGAGCCAGTCTCCAGATCAGACGGCGTACGTCAATATCGCATTGATTTTACCATCGATAGTTATCACGCGATGAGGGAGCGATGAGGGCAGTATTGGTCGTCGACGTGGCAGATTTTCACAGGATCACGTGATTTTTGAGTGGTTTCACTTCCGTACAAAGGCAGTGCGATATGGGTGGGTTTGGTTTCACAAACCCGCTCCTGGTTTTGAACAGTAAGTGACCGAAGGGTTAAATCGGGGTTAACGTCGTTCTTTCTATTCGCTCCAGTTCACTAACTCAGGTTCAAACCTTGGGACAACGCTCTCAGTTCACAACAAAATGAACTTATTTCTTTGTAGGTGGGGATTTCACTACCAGTTGAGCTCATGGTGTTGTGGGCAATCCAACACTACAGGTCACACTCTTCTGAGCACATGATTCTACGCTCGGTATTAAGGTTATTGTAATCACCTAGGTTTGTCATAGGGGTGCATATCAATAAGACACACTCAGGAGACTCAATATGGACTACGCTCAACCGTGGACAGAGAGAGACTTTCGTAGGTTCAACACAACAGATTCTTCATCGAATTAACACAAGTCTGGAGGCTCAAACACCTAAAAATCAAGCACTTGCACACACAGAGATGGTATATCTACTATTCCACACTGATGATCAACAAACATCGAAATATATTCAAGCAGAGAACAAATGCTTAAGGCACATGATATTTACTATGGAAATCTCCCCCTTCCAATGTATCTGGGGGTTACATTTTATACACTATCATATGTCTCTTCGGTTCCTCTGTGAGGACCGTTTCTACTCTAACAAAAGGCCTAATTACATTCATTCGAATAACTGAACAGGACAGATGGACTGAACCTAAAACTATTCAACTTCTACTGACTCTAACTGATCTAAATGCAACAGACAGCTAAGGTATTGACACCTTACTGTTACAAATTCGAATGATTTTGAACCCTCCTAGCCACAACATGTGGACAAATTTCCTACATTGCTG
Organism: Pinus albicaulis; assembly: GCA_034641835.2. NCBI lineage: Eukaryota > Viridiplantae > Streptophyta > Pinopsida > Pinales > Pinaceae > Pinus > Pinus albicaulis. The sequence goes on along the minus strand of CM076580.1, from coordinate 1,656,338,321 downwards.
GCTAGTGTCTAATGCCCCTGCATCAGGACCTCAGTAAAGCGTAAAAACACAAATATTTTTATTTTATTTTATGAAATAAATCAAGTAATTATCAAGGATTCAATTAATTATCAAGGATTCGTGCTGTCATTATGTTATCAAGAATGAAATTGGACAACCTTATGTTGATAAATAAAAGAGGTATATGAGTTCATTTTGTTTTACTCAATTTGCATGAGGAAATAAAAAAATGTCAGTGTGCGGGAGATGTGGGGTCGTTGATTTGTCATAATTTTCACTTTTTTTTGTCATTCATTAAACCATTATTTCCAACCATCCATTGCACCATTTCACTCACTTCCCACCATTTTTACCATAATTTTTCAAAATGTGTCTCTGTATGTATAAGTGGTTAATTAACATCATTTCCCTTTATTTTTAGTATATTAAGAAGAATTTTGCATGGTTTTAACTAATGACAATTTAGCAAGTTCAAGTGGTTGTAGATTTGTCAATTTTTCGTAGCTACCTCCATGATTGAGGTAGTAGAACCACTCTAGAATGAAATCTAACACTTGGACATGGTTTCTAGAAGCCCCAATATGGATTTTGATTGGTCAAATTCCACCCAGCTCACAAATGTGGACCTCTAGGCAAATATCAGGGAAAATCACAGCAGTTTTGACCAGTCAACTTCAAATGCATTTTCTGAGAAAAAAATTGAATCTCTCAAAACACAAAAATGGGTTTTTTTCGACACAATCCTAATTAAGTTCGTAGTGGGAAGTTTTTCTGAATTTGTTACCATTTTAGAGATATTTCAGGTTCTTTAAAGCCCTATTTTTCAGTTGCATGAGTTGATCAGTGATTTTTCAATTACCTCCATGGTTTACCTAAATAGAATGCTCCAGATGAACAAAGAAGCACATACCCTCATGGATATTCTCCTATTATCTTAAGCCAAATCATCAAGAAAAATTCCCAGTGGTACAATCAAGGAAGCAAGTTAACGCGTGGATAATCGGAGCAGTGAGAGTCTATATAAATCACAACTCTCAAATTTGGTTTTCAAATAGAAAATCATTGAGAAATAAAATTCCTCTATTTTAGTTTAGAATTCAAATTAGGATTGTTTTAAGCTTTTAAGGCATAAAAATCTCAATCTCTTGAGCATGAATTATTATATATACTTTGAAAACAGAAAGAAAAACAGTGAAGAACTATTGTGTGATTGTAATATCATTAAAATTTGTTTTAATTCCTAATTCAAATGAAGAAGCATTCTGGAATTCTGATGTGTAGCTAGTTGTGAATAAGTTTAGAACCATCTTATTATGGAGGGCCCTTGCACAGAAGAGGTTTAATATTTAGTTTTCCATCATTTCATAGTTCAGTTTCTTATGCTTTTATTGTGATTTTCGCAAAGATATACGCTCTGTTTATTTATTTTTATTATTGTGATTGATAGCATAGATATACTTTTCTTACATTTGCGTTTCATAGATTAGACATGCATTTCATTTTCGTACAGTAGACATATGCTCTGTTTTTAATTCCATTACAAATATTTTTCGAATTTCCATAGTATAGATGATCATCTTTGACATTGTTACTACATTGATTGTTGTTTCCATTTGCATAATTTCATTATGATTGCAATAGATGCTTTTCTTTATAATTGAATAGGCTTAGATTTAATTCAAATAGATGTTCTTCTTTATAAAGATAATTAGATAAATGATTTGCTTTGTGCTTGAATAGATTTAGAAGTAATTTAAATAGATGTTTTGTTACTTGATTGAATAGATATAGAAGTAATTTAAATAGATTTTTGTTATTTGATTGAATAGATTTAGAAGTAATTTAGATAGATGTTTTGTTACTTGATTGAATAGATTTAGAGATAATTTATCATATTTTCCAGCATAGGTTGATTTAATATAGATTAATATTTAGTATTTAGATTAATTTATTTTTATGCAATATAATTTTATCGTATATTAATTTCTTTTCTTAAATAAACATTTCCTTTTCTTCCCTATTGCAAGTTTTATATTTCGTTCATTAGAATACTTTCTTTAAGAGTGATTCATAGATTAATTTCCTTTCTTAGATAAAAATTTCCTTTTCTTTCTTCTGGCAAGTTTTATTTTTCAATCATTAAAATATTTCCTTAGGCATGATTAATTTCTAGTGATTTCTAGTTTTTAATTTCATTCACATAAAAAATCCAAAAAGATACAAAAAGATTGAAGTTTCTTCTTGTTTCTAAAACCTTAGTTTCCTTGAAGTCAATTGTTAACTTTTAGATAAAATATGATTCTCATCATAACTTTGATAGTTAAACTTAGATTTCATTTCACGAAGCAGTTCTTAGTTTCTCAATTCCGTTTAGACATTCAAGATAAATACAAAATCTTAAAAGCAACCTTAAAATCAACACCATGAATTAAGTAAGAAAAGGCTACTAGCATATATAGTGCACATGCACTTCATAAGATTACTAACACCAGTTGATCATTTATGATAGCAATTTAAGACATTAAATTGACTAAACATCAGCTAAAGGATAAAAATACAAAAACCCTTTTTGAGGTTAAGTAAATTTTCATAGAGGTAAAAGAACTTGAATTCTTCTAAAATATAGAAGTTTGAAACTCCTAGGGATAAGGTATAATCTATCAAGAGAAAATACAAGGATTGGGTTGAGGTATACCTAGTCATGGCCCCGAAGGAAATTTACAAAATATTTGAGGACATGAATTATAGGGATAGGTTATAGATGAACAAATTCACCAGTCTTAAAAATGCTCAAAACTCAAGTTATACCCAAAAGAAAATATCATTTTTCAAGAAACCTAATGATGAAGGAAAGAAGGTCCCACCACAATTTCCTAACATTTTGGATGCAACCAATGTTGTGGAACAAGAAGAATCATCTTCCGAAGATGAGAAAAGTGATAATGAACAAAGTGAAGATGAGGAGGGTGGTGAGAAAATGAATATAGTTTAAACCCAATATTTCAAAATTATTTTAGGTGATCAATATACACATCCTCTTATTAGTGAACTAAAGCTTAAATAGGAAATGGATGAGCCTATCCTCAATACTGATAATAGGGGGAGATTCAAAGGTGTCCAATCCTCAAAAAATTTATAAGAAATATTCCACGGCCTATGAAGAATCGAAAAAGAAGGAACCTCATCCTAAGCAATATATTCCTAAGAAATGCTCGTCCAAAGTAACCCCCAAATAAAGATCATCCCAAGAAATATAGCACAAAAAATGATCCTCCTCAAGGGGAACCCAAACCTAAAGGCAAGGAAAAGGAAATTTTACTTGATATTTATGGAGGGGTTTTTATAGGAAACATGACCATGTAGGTTCATATAAAATAAATATTCAAGCTTCGGTCCCAAAAATGGTATGTAAAACAATATTTAAGGAGTTTAGATGTTTGTTACACAGTATTTTATCACCGTCCCCTCAATTCCCATCCCGAACATTGGAGGACCATTTTAGTGACTTATGTGTATTGTCATACCTTGCAAAAATTGTCATTGCATCCATTGGCATGTTAAGAAAATTTCCTCTATTGATAACGCCTCAAGAAAACTCTCAAAAATATATTTTTCTAGGTTAGTGCAGGTAGGAAGTTATGACCCTGCGCCGACAGGGAAATTCACACTAGACACCGCACCCATTGGTGCTCTGTCTTAGTGTCTTGCCTAGGCCGAGCTGGTTTTGGAATGTTTTTTAAAAAAGAAATGAATTTTCCATGTCCAGCCACTTCATGAGTAGAGTCATCATCGTTTGTTCGAATGAATAACGTCAAAGCCTTCCTTTGGCTTCTTGTTTCCTATAATTAAGAAAATCCCCAAAGGATAAGGCCTCCCTTCCACCTTATGAGGGATCCCAAACCACCTCCTCCTCTCCTATAAATACTTCCTTCTCACATAGTTTCAGCTAGCTAAACAATCCTTACTATAGCTGGTGTGAAGAATAAGGTAGAGAGGAATCCATTTTCGAGAGAGAGTTTAGGCCCATTGCCTCACCAAGCCTGATCCCTGACGAATGATTGAGATTCGCTTGACTAAACCCATCGAAGGAGGCTATAATGTCAAGGCATTATGGTTGTGTTGAAGCCCTGAAAATCAGGTCTACAACAAGGGGGATACCCACCCAGTCCGAACCTTGGTTAGCAGCTTCTTTTCCGTTTGGTGTAGTGGGTCCGACTGGGGATAATGGGACCAGTTTCCCAATTTGTGTGTGTGTATGTTGAGAATAGATATTTCCTTTCTAAAAAGGTTCCTAAGTGAAATGATTTTATTCTATTTCTAATCTAATCATATCCAAATTGTATTCTAATTTAAACAAACATATCTAATTCTAAACTAAACTCGGGATAAAATCTTGTTTATGCGATCTAAAATGATTTCAAATAAAAATCGATAATAAAGATCATTCAACTGTTATAAGAAAAGGACTCAATAAAAATAAACCACTTCATATAAAAAGTTAGATGAAATAGTTGTGAAAAACATATCGCCTAATAAGCTATTCATACATTAAGCATAAACAAATAGTCATCACCGTACAAAAGTGCCAAATGATAATTGAAGCATTCAAGCATCAATATATAAATAACTAAACATAAATATCACTTTTAAAACAGAAGCAGAAAAAGTTAAGAGATAAAAGTACCATTTATAACTGGTTCTACTCATGAGCTAGAAGCAATAATGATTTATCTCTTCTAAATCCAGCATCTACTAAGAGTACAGAAATGTAACATCAGTAGCAGATGCTAGACACCGATATCAATAAATCTCGTTCCATTCATTCATCAAAACCTCCTCTGAGGGTGCAGAAGTGCATGTTCTGAGGATAAGTTTTTGACAAATTTCAGGACCCTTCTCTAAATGCATGAGAAGGGTTTAAATACTACTAACTAAATCTAATTATAGTTTATTACAAAAATTTTAGGATTCGGTTTAAATGACCGTTCTTTTTCTAGGCAAAAATAAAGTAAAAATAACACTAAATCTAAAACTAAAATTAACAACTAACTACCTGTGAATTTGGTCTTTGAATTTGCAAGCATCCAGCATTGATTTGAGAAGAGGGGGCTGGCCGACTTCATATTTTAATTGTCCCGAAAAGACGGAATCAGCAAGTGTGGGTGTGATCTTCTTACCAGAATTAATGATGCAATTAAGAGTACTGCATTGACTGTGTGGTTTTACTAGACTCGTCTAGTAAGAATCCCAGTTTAATTTTGTCAATCCTTGAATTGATTTCGCCTTCTCTTCAGCTTTCTGTTTCCACTCTGTTTGAAATTTTTGTGCTTGTGGTAGGTATCCCAGAATGGTTTCTGAAATTAAATTAACCTTGTGCAAATTCTCATTTACACAATCAGTAATGTGGCTTGCTGTTGTAGCTGCTTCCTCTGCTGCTTTTTCTGCCTCTCTGATCTGTGCATCCCATTTATTGAAGAGCACTTCTTTATGGCTGTCATTGATAATTGGCGCTCCTACTCTTTTTCCTTCCTCTTTCTTTTTCCGTGCCAAATAATTAGTAACTCTTTCATTAGTTAAATCATAATCATGTCGTAATTCTACGACATGATTAGTGATTTTATCACTTTCTTGACAAAAAGAGTTCCACTGTGAAATATTTTGGCATAATATATCTTGCTGCTGCAGCAGTTGATTATTCAAAGAAATAGACTCTGAGATAAATTTTGTAAGCTTGGGGTTGTCTTTATGCATTCCTTGCATAATCTATATTTGTTTTTCTTTTTCGACAAAGCTTTTCTGATACCCGATCTTCATTTGCTGAAACTCTTGCTGTAACTTTTCAAATCGTATCTGTGCTTCACTGTTGGCATGTGCTTGTTGCAATTGTTGTTGCAGAACTTGTATTTGATCCTATTTTTCATTTAATAACAGCCTTACCTCAGATGCTTTGTCAATAGTCGCGGAGGCATAAGCTCCTGTAATCTGAGATAATTTAGTAAGGTCTTCAGTGGGATCCATAGTAGGATCTTTCCATAAAACGTCTAATTGTTCTGCATTAGTAGAGAGCACACTTTCTAATTTTCTCTTCTTTATCTTCTTCCTTACTACAGCTTTATGTTGTGGGCTATAAAATATATCTAGAGGCGGAATCTCCTCTATTTTAAGTACAAGCTCGGAGGAAGGAGTTATGGGTATATGTTCTTTTTCTGTGACATTGCCACTTATTTCTGTAATCAAACCTTTTGCTATCTGTACAGGAGTTTGTATGTTCTGTCCTTCAACATTAATCAAATCATTAAATGATTCCCATTCTTTATCTAGTTGAGTGCTGATGGATGGTTGATGTACATTAACAGGTGGAAGATTCAACTGTGGAGTAGTTGAAGTCTGTTGTTGTGACAAATATTTTGATTGAGCTTTATCCTTGACTGAGCCTTCACTTTTATCCTAATCAGATATTTTAGAATGTTTAGAAATTTCTTTGTCAGACTTTGACTTAGACCTTTCTAAATCTGAGCTTCCACTGAGACTGACACTAGGATTTGGTTCCCTTGCGGGTTCCAAGCGCAGATTATCCAAAGGAATAGTGGTCAATATTATTTCTCTGTATACTTTAAACTCTTGAAATTCTTCTAGGGAGAACCGTGTTTGAGCTAAATTCAAAATGTCTTTAAATGAACATTTTTCTTGAAACATATCATCAAAAATATCTTCTTCTCCAGAAAATACTCTTACTTTGACAACAGTGGTAAAATCCTTGACAATACCATATGGATCAAATAGCCTTCTCGGAAACTTAAAAATTTTTAAACATGTAACATTGCTTACTTCCTTAAATACGTGACCAACATCAAATAATGAAAATGCTCCGCAGGACACAAGAAATTGTGCCCAGATGGCTTTCTTTTTATGCTTTAATTCTTTTGTCAAACCTCTGTCTCCACAGGTTTGATATGCAATTTCCCGAGCTATGAGTTTATCCGGAACATACTTGGGCAAAACATGAGGAGAAGAAAAGCTCCCAAAAACCCTCACATAAGTAAACAGTCCTTCTCCAAACCATATTGTGACAGGGAGAATGTCTACTTCTGCTTCAGGAGACAACCTTGGAGCATCCTTATTATACAACACTCTATATAGTGGAAACATTATGCCATGGAAAATCTTGTAAAAATGAGGAATGAATTTTGACTCCCACAATTCTTTGTGATAAACATGGATGGGCAGGGGATCCTGAATTGTCCATTTCCAACCCATTAAAGGGAACTTAGAAACAAAGCAGATTGAATCCATAACATAGGCGGATAGATAAAAAGGAGGATAAATCCTCTGAGAGACAGTCTGTTTAGACCGATAATTGAAAATAGGCGTGGCTAAATTATCAGACGATATTTTAGCCCAGTCTACAATGGTAGCGTTGACAGCAGCATTTAATAAGGGAAGCCATTCAGGAAAAAACTTATTAATGTCAGGCTTTCCAAAAAGCCTACATAGCATAGCAGCGACAAAACAATATGGAGAAGTGAGTGAGCCAGTACTGTACATACCGTGTTTATCTTTCTTCAATGGTTCATCTCTTCTGGACCATTCCTTGGTGCATTCCGCCAAATTGGCATTTTCCTTGGAAAATTTCGCCATAAATTGTTTTTTGTAAGTTGCCTGAGGCTCTGGAAAATGATACATAAGCCTCAAATCTTCTGGAGTGAATGACCCGATGAGCTTTTGACCTGGATTTTTGAACTGTCTGTCTGTGATATCAGTGCTATCCAGCACCCATTTTACCATGTCTGTATATGGAATAATTCTTGGTCTTGCTGCTATTCGGTGCAAAAATGAACAAGCCAGCTCTGTAAGAGATGCTTCAGAAGAATTACTTGAGCCCAAAGTAGCCACAACATCCATTACTCTTGGGTTTTCTTCTTCAAGAAAATTAAACATACCCTCCCAAGTGGTGATACCAGCATCTTTGTTGCAAGCAGTGTCTGCGTATAAGGAAGCCATCTCTTTATTTTCAGAACTCAGAGCTTTCTCTTTCTTTCCAGAACTCGGAGTTTTCTCTTTCTTTCCCATAATGCTCTGAAAATTGCTCTGTATAGTCTCCTGTTCTTCGCGCCTGCATTTTTACGAATTAAGTGAGAATAATGAGATGAGAAAGGTGACGGAATAGTTTTAAACGCTGAAGGTGTATGAAATATATTATTTAATCGTGAAATAACCCTTCGATCAAAACAAAATCCTTTTCCCTTAATAATTGACAATCCATTCATTAACTTGACATTAAGGTGCATAACGGGTCTCGATTTACAGAAATATTTTCTTCGTACAACAAGCTTTTTAAGAATCTGCGATAGTGCGATCTGCGATTTTCTTTGCAATATCGCAAAATCGCAGTATCGCAAATCACAGCTTTCGCAAATCGAAATCATTGCAAATCACAGCTTTCGTATCATCGTAATATCGCAACTTTCGTAAATTGAAATCAGTAACATTGTGAAATCGTAATATCGCAACATCGCAATATCGCGAAATCGCAATATCGCAAAATATAACTTATGAAAAATATCCGTTAATATATTTTCTGCGATATGTGATTTGCGATAAATATTTTCTGCATAGTTTTTTGGATCACGTGCGATGGATGTGATATTCAAAGAAAGGTTTTATTCTAATCTATCATAAACTTAAGTTTAGTTTAAAGATTTTCCAAAGAAATTTCTTTAAGTCAATGATAGTAAGTTTTATTGAAAATGAAAAAAAACACCAATAAATTTTTTGGATTTTTTAGACTAAGGGTCCCCACTTATTTAGTATTATTACTAAAAATAAGAAGGGGGGTTGTTGCTGGCCACAACAGGTTGTAAAATTATTTTCTCTATCACTAATACATGGCTGGTTTTTTGGTTCCAATTCTGTGTTCGATAATATGCAAAATGTTTGATTCTCCTTGACCAATCAAATAGTTGTGAATGAAAGTATGTTGTTGTATGCTGTCATTGTTCACTTGATCGTTGTGTAGGTACATAGACATTATCACTGAAGGACCGCAATGTGTGAAGACAAAGATAAGTGGATCGTTGCTACAAATGACAACAATATCATTGGATCAAGGTAGGCCATATATCCCAACTTGTTTTCATTCATAAAACTAGGATTCTGAAAGTCCAACGTGTTCCCTTGTTGCTACACCCACCCTAGGGCTAGAGGGATCACCTCTGTCCACAGAGGGGATTTAGCGACATTAAATTTTAACCTAGACTCTCAGCTTGTTGTTCTTAAGCTTAATGGCCATTATTCTATTAGAAATCCTCAAATCTTAAGGTTGTATTTGCGTGTTCATTTATTAGAAAGGAATTTTGATTACATCACATATCAGCATATTCTTAGATGAATGAATGTGTTAACTGATATAGTAGCCAATATTGTATTAGATAGAAATTTGCGTAATTTGTAAAACATCATCATTGAATAATAAGATTCATACAGGAAAATAGGTATATATATATATATCGATTGTTTGCATCCATGTGCATCATAAGTTCAAAGAATATGTATGTTTTGGTTACATCCTGAGACATCATGTCTCTGAAAAAATATGCAAAAATAAAATCCTAGTCATCTAATCAGCATGATGCTCATGGTAGCATGTCACTGCATGCACAAGCCACCTCAATAAGCGGTGAACACAGTTATACACCCCTGCAGTGTGCCTCTAGTATGCGCAAGGAACATCATAGAATCTCATATAAGCTAGGATTCTACTCGTGAGTCCCTCCAGGTTGCATACCATTTCCTCCTCCTCGCTGCCCTCACCATGAGGGGCCACATCAAAATCATGAGGAACCCTTCGTGCTATTGGAGAAATTCCTGAAGGTCTTTCTGGGCCAACATCTACAAATACATGGATTAACATCAAAAAATATATAATAATAAAAAATATCATAATACTCATCAAAATAAAAAAATTGATTCTTACCTAATGCTTCATCCCAATCCTCTCATGTTGGGAGTGGTAGATCCGGATCACCCATAAAGTTTGTGCCATAATAAGGCCAATCCTCCACGATAATTAGTTGTTGATGGAGCTATTCAAATAATTTTGGTCTCTAGGACATCTGTTGACTGCCTCATGATCTAGGCATAAAAGCTGCCCAATGGACCATCTGTGGCTCTTGGGCTGGTGGTGTAGGAACTATCACTTCCCGACGTTGAAATATTGCTAACCATTCCAGGATGAACGGTACCATTATGGAGCCATAGCTGAATTGTTTTAGCTTGTCGTTCTTGCATTTTTCAATTGGCGCTTCATATTTATCATTACCGCCGCGACCCAATTGTAAAGAGTTGGTACCATACAATCTACGAAAAGAAGTAAATGTGTGTTTGTGGCTTCATGTGGAGCCTGGGATCCGACAACTCGAGTAATGGTGTGAAGCACTAATTTTAGTGCCAAATCAAGAATGGTTTGGATATTCACATTCCTGCTCTTAAATCTTTTATTTTCCCCTCGGAAAACTTTGTCGATGACCATGCTCATGTTTTCCATCATGGGCTGAGTACCGGTTAGGACTAGTATTGCCCCCCTCCGTGATAATCTAGTTATGAAGTATACATTAGAGACCTCAATCTCTAGCTCCTGATCATGAATCATGAATCTTTCCCGATCAATGTCCCACACACTGATCAAGTACTGTAATAACTCCAGTTGAGCTCAGAGACATGGTGCCATGAATAAATTTAGAAACCCGCAGTCCCTGAGAACATCCATGCGTCTTCCATTTCCCATTGCTTCCTCATCTTCATCTTCATCTTCTCTTTCCTTCCATTCGATTACAAATTTTCTTTCACACACCTGCAAAAACATCAATGGGGCTTTCATTAGTTGAATTATTAACTATTGGATTGTTTAAAATAGGTAGGTTAGTTGAATTAATAAGAAAAAGTCATGGTCGCAGTTGGCACAACTGCTTTAAAAACATTCGCACCAAGTGGCGTGCCCCCCGTTTGAATTCAAGGCGGGTTGGCACAGTTCTGTGCTCGGAACCCCTGCTGATCACCGTGCCCTAAATTAAACAAAAATCCCCCACAAATCTGAAAAACTGAGGTGCAGGAAATGAAAATTGATTAAAAATTAAGGTAAGGACACGAGCTCTCACCTGAAAAATATGGATTTGCGATTGATCTCCTGGATTGTCCACTGTCATATCCACACAATCACAGTGAAAAAGGGTAAAAATGCTCACAAGAGGTAAAAAGTGAAAAGTTATTTTTACTATTTTTGGAATTTTATAAACTTTTCAGAACCCTAATTAGGTTTTTGAGAATTTTTTTTAATTATTTTAATATTTTACCTCCAAAAATGGGTTTTACATGCGTTTATTGTGCACGAACAGGTCCTCAAGATGATGGTGATGAAGTGACGAGTTGTATTTTATTACTTTTTCCGACTTGGTAAAAACATGAAAAAGTCACCCCCTAGAGTCATCTTTCAGCTCTTTTCTGACTCTTAAAAATTGAATAGATTGTCGAGACTCTTGTCATTTTGAACTCATTAAAGGTTGCAAAATGAAATCTACCCAGTATATTTTTATCCCTTTTTCGGGCTGGAATAGATTATTTACAAAAAAGGAATACCTTAGCCTATCATGACTAAGAGGTTCTCTCAAATCTTGTTTTCTACCTTTTTAGATATGCGAGACTACCTACGAAAAGGGACTTGCTGGAGTTTTCTTTTCCACTTCTTTTCAAACTCTCTAAACATGAAAATACATCGATTTATTCCTTTCTCAGACTCGTTAAAACTTACACGACATCATAGATCTTCACCATGAAGTAACTAAGTTCCTCCTACCTAGGGCTCGTAAAATGTACTAGGATGGGTTTGTCTGAAGGAAAAACTTATGTGACAAGCATATGTTATCCCCTTCAAGCTTGTTTCCAAAAATAATTTTGGTACTCACCAACAATGGTGGGGGAAAATGGAACCAGTTCTCAGTCGTGTCGATAGTATGTCGCTCTTGAATATGACACTTGCCTGCATTCGTGTCGGGTTGGGGACATCCCATTTCACCATTTTTTCCTCCATGGGTTTGGGTTATCTTTTTTTACCTCTCATCTACTCTTTGCCACGCCATCATGACCTCAGATCCCCTGATGTCAAATACTTCCAAATTCTGGAGTTGTGATGCCAATATGTTAAAGAGAAGTTTCCTTCTACAGTTTTCAACCTCTAATCCTCTGTTTGTTCCTGATTCACTATCATCTTGTTCCTCTATCTCATGTCGATGATGTGGGAAACATTATGGCCCTCCTTCGACCAGGTCGCTTCTTCTCAACTTCAGCTCATTTTCTAGGAAGCTGACCTAGAGACAACCTTTTGGTACCTTGGAGATTGCATGCATCAATGAAAAGTTATTCTCATTCGATGACATGCCCTCATCATTGGCCTTCGATTGAGTGATTATGCGAGTGTTCAAAGCCATCTCACTATTCACATTTCATGGATTGTACTAGTTGTACCTTGAGAGTCATTGTCATTATTGGTGGTTTCTCTCACGCCTGTTAATAAATTTCATCATTGGCTGGTAATCAAGAGATTTTCGTGCATGTTTGAATTTAGCTCACTCATTCACATGCTTGAATTTGTACTGGTTCAGGTTGATATGGAGCAGAAGACCCTGGGTTTTTTCTGGTAAAATCTAGGCTGTGAGACGTTTTGGTTTATCATGACTATATGCATGAATCTTCTGATTAGATGGCTGTGACCATACCTGAGTCTATTTATCGATCCTTATTGCACGGTGGTTTTTTCCATACCTCAGATCTTTTTTTTATATGTACTCTATTATGGATGGCTGCGCCCATGCCATCTATTCATGTATCAGAGATATCGGTTATACTTTTTCTTGTAGGTCTTCTAAAAATGATGTTTGATTTGAGCACGTTCTCATAAAACACTTCACTCCTCCCTCTCTCTCAGACCTCATGCTTTAGGAGGAATATGTTACACATTATTTTGTCACTGTCCCTGCAATCCGCATCCTAAACATTGGAGGACCATTTCAGTGACTTCTGTGTATTTTCATACCTTGCAAAAAGTGTCATTGCATCCCTTGGCATGTCAATAACATTTCCTCTGTTGATCACTCCTCAACCAGACTCTCAAAAACATATGTTTATGGGTTGGTGCAAGTAGGAAGTTATGGCCCCACACCAACAGGGAAATTAATATTGGACCTCGCGCCCATTGGCGCTCTGTCTCAGTGTCTTGCCCGCACCGAGCTATTTTTTGAATGTTTTCTAAAATAGAAACGAATTTTTCATGCCCAACCACTTTGTGAGTGGAGTCATCATGGTTTGTTCAACTGAATAATGTCGAAGTCCTTCCTTTGGCTTCTTGTTTCCTGTAATTGAGAAACTCCCCAAAGGATAAGTCCTCCCTTCCACCTTATAAGGGATCCCAAACCACCTCCTCCTCTCCTATATATACTTCCTTCTCACATAGTTTCAGCTAGTTGAATAGTCCTTACTATAGCTAGTGTGAAGAATAAGGCAGAGAGGAATCCATTGTTGAGAGATAGTTTAGGCCCATTGCCTCACCAAGTCCGATCCCTGACGAATGTTGAGACGCGCTTGACTGAAACTATTGAAGGAGGCTGCAACATTAAGGCATTAAGGTTGTAAACTTCTTTTCTCTATCATTAATACATGACCGGTTTTTTGGTTCCAATTTTTTGTTTAATAATATGCAAAATGTTTGATTCTCCTTGACCAATTGAATATTTTTGAATGAAATTATGTTGTTGTATGCTGTCACTATTCACTTGATCCTTGTGTAGGTACACATACATTATATCTGAAGGACCACAACGTGTGAAGAAAAATATCAGTGGATCACTGCTACAGATGAAAACAAGAGCATTAGATCAAGGTAGGCCATTTATCCTAACTCATTTTCATTCATAAACTAGGAGTCTAAAAGTCCAAATTGTTCCCTAGTTTCTAGTCCCACCCTAAGGCTAGAGGGATCACCTGTGTTTGCAGAGGGGATTTACCTACACAACAATGTCGAGGACCCACCTATAAAATTGTAAAATATACACCTCTCTAACACCAATCCTAACCATGAGCCTTTCTTTCTTACCTTAGCCTTTAATAACCTCCTCCCACACAAATATATGTTATATTATGGAGATTTTTCTAACATCATGCCAATAAAATTTATGAAGCAAATCAATCTAAATATCACTCGTAAATACAAAAATGTGTGTGGATTTGAATCTAGATCTTTTAATGTTGAAGGTGTCATCAAGGATCTTAAAGTGTCATTAGAATTGATAAGGACATTTCATTGCTCATGGAAATTGTATTTATTGATATACCCGATGTTTGGGGAATGTTATTGTCCATGAAATGGGGTGCTACTATGGGATATCAACTCCAAATGGATCTATCTTACACCACTATCCCACAACCTAATGGAACCCAATTTATCATTTATAGGGAGCCTATATACCTGACTCATGTGGTGAAACTTTGTCCTATCCCATATTATAAGATACATGAGACTAAGGATCCTTCCCCTATTCTTCACTCTTAGGAAGTTTGCATCCTTAAAAGACCTAATCGGAAATAAAGAAAGAAGAGGGTGAAAAAACCTAGGAAGGAATTCAAGGTTAGGGATTCTTTTTTGGTAGATAAAAACACTATCCCTATCCATATTCACGGCAAGGTTGGTGAAGGATATTATTACATGGCTAAACTTGATGACGAACTTTGGTCGGAGCTAGTCAAAATAAGCCATATCACCCCTTTCCTTGATACTTGAAATTACATTATATATGCATGCTAGTGTAGGATGTACTGCATATTGATTTTTGCATTAGGAATTGATATCATAATATGTTATCATGCTAGATTAGATGAATTTTAAATTCTAATTCTGGAGTAAATTTTATTTCTTGTTAATTTTACAAACTAACAAAAGCATGGGTGATCAAAGTATGCTATAAAAAAAAAATTTCCCCATTTGTTTCATCTTTGATGTGAAGGTAATAGGTTTGCAGTCCCAAGAGATTTTTGGTGTTATTATGACCTTCCTATTTGAGTACATGGTCTGTGCACTCTATTGAGAGCTCATGTCCTAGTTGGATCCAAATGTTACCCACCACCAATGGTGACCCCTATAGGATATTGTTTCTCCTATATTTGTTTTCAACTGACAACCTCTAGCCACTAGATAGCTCAATGTGCCACCATTATTCGCCACCTGAGCTAGCCATTGTGTTCCCTTGCCCATATGTTGTGCTCGTGTGTTTGAAGGTGGGACTTCTAACCTAGAAGATATGCCTTTTCATTAAATAATTGGTGTTTATGATTATATTTCTTGGAAAAATTTGGGCATTGATTAATAAGTAGATTCAGCGAAGAGAATGGGCTTGGATTGTACGCTTGTTCCCTTTTCCCAACTTGGTGGTTAATCTTGTATCCTAGTCCTATGTGATCTCCTCTGCTGGCTACTAACTTTTGGAGTGGCAATACATTGAAAACCCCGATTTTGGTTGCATAGTCCCACTTCCCAATACCATACATATCACTCCCCTCTGCTCAATATAACCTCTTTTCATGCTTTTCCCATCCAAGTCCACATTTTTTCATTGGGTCCAAAAGGTATTAGCCTTTGCTTACCCTTGTCCACACTTTGGGTTAGAGCTGGAGCAATGTCCCATAGGCTGATGTAGTTAAAAATAAAGATAAAAGAAAAATTTTGGCCACTTACAATAGGAAATGTATCAAAAAATGCTAAAGATCATTGGAACATAAAACTTTAACGCATTGGAAAAATCCAAACATGAGCTCTACCCCCTATCACCATGGCCATCACGCTGGTTCCTAAGGCCTCTATGGGTGCCCCCTGCATCATTAAGGAACCCATGATTGTCCCAACCCCTAGTGGCTAATGAGCTACCCAAAATTAAGGGGGAAATCACTACTTTATCTTATATATCATGCTCACATGCCCTAGAGCCCCAAGTAGTTAACAAAAAGAAAAATCAATAAAAGTAAAAAGGCTTATGAAGAAGGGTGGAAAAACAAAGGTCAGGGTAACTCATGTACCATGGTTTCTCGCTCCTACGCCCATACACCCAATGTGTGGGATTGCCTTATTATAGATACCCTTGTACCATGGCGTGAGGCTTGGAGCCTTTCTTGTTTCCCCACTCCGTTCCACCATTATTTTACATGACACCTTGTTGTGGCCGCAACATCCCCCTTAAATTTTCCAAATTTAAAGAATCCTTCTTATGAATTCAGAAATGTCCCCTTAGCATTTGTTGTTTTGTTTTGATGTATTGTTTTATTTCAGTATGGTTATAGTTCTATTTCTCTTATTGCATTAAAGAAGTCTCCTTAGTCAGAATTTTGATCTATTTTGAAAACCTATGCTTAGACCTTTTGACCTTAGCCCTTTAAGCCTTGTCCCATTTTGTCTAGCAATAATGGCAATGATAATCACACACAAAACATTTCGTCGCAAACATACTTGTATTGCATGAAATGGTATACAAATAAGCTTTGTCACTCTTTGTCACATGATTTGAAAGTTACTACCTCTCACAATTTGCAATTGCATTCACTATTTTGGATGTGGCTTAATAAATTAACATCACAATCAAATTATTTTCATTAAGCGCCATTCGAAAGCCTCCCTCTCAAATTGAAAACATGTAAATAAATTTTATATCAATAAAAAGAAATACATAAATAAATTGTAATTAACATTATATATTAATAAAATTGTACATAATATAGCTTATTATAAAACTTTATAAGTATATAATATAAATTATATAAATTAAAATCAAAATCAAATATGAATTTTTAACTCGTTATATTATCAAATCAAAACATATATATATATATATATATATATATATATATATATATATATATATATATATATATATATATATAATTTCTTTTGTATATATTATTATTTATTGATTCATATATAATATATATTTTTGTTATATTCATCAACCACATAATCAAAATAAAACAAACTTTGGTATCAAAACAAAAGAAAGGGAGCCAAGGAAAAAAACAAGAAAAACATGAAACAACATCACATGGAGGTGAATAAAATATAAATTGTGATCATATATCATTAAGGATATAAACGTTGCTTCACCTAAAATTGATCACCTTTATGGTCAAGGATCATCGTATTTTTTTATGTTTTGCACCATGGCATTCAAACTTATCACATGATTTTGATGTGAAACTTTGTGTTATTGTATTTCTAATGTTGTTAATGCACATAGGTTATCCTTTCACCGGAGTGTCAATATAATTATCGCAACGTTGACATCCACGTGCTTCGAATATTGTTATGACACAGAGTCAACTAATCCACGTTCTTTTTCACATATGATTTTCAGAATTATCCCCATTTGGTATCTGGGGCAAAGTGAAAATTAATTTATGGCATGCCGCTCGTTTATATTCTAAACAAGGGAGAATCACATAGTTTCAGAAGCATGGCACTCGATAAGGAAGAAGGGACTGTTAATTTTTATTGAAAATTGAAAAACATCTCCAACAGACCCAACCTGGTTGCGTGCTACTAAAAAGATGATCCCTATGACTCTTGGTAGTTGTGCTCAAGAACAACCATTCTTATTGGATATACAGTTCCAGATTGAAGAAACTTGCACCAAATAAATTTATGAAGAGTACGAATATGCCTACAAGTGGGGATGGCACTTTATGAAATTGGTTTTTATTATTTTATGGAGGAATTTGGCTAGGGATACGAATTGGGAAACTCTGAACTCTATAAACTTGTCTTTGTGTGTTACATTAAATTTTGTCATCATGACTATGGATTTAGATCTCTCGTCATCCAATGAGTGTTTCAAGTGAATCTCTGATGAAGATTGAAGTAAAAACATACTAGGGGCAAAAGGAATTTTGGGTTGCACTGTCTAAAAACTATTTTCCTAACCATTATCTACACATGTATTTTTTATCATTGTGGTCTACGTAATTCTACTCACTATCTTCCACTATAAACTGCACAATCTTGTTCATACAAGTAAAAATAAAAAATAAAATTCTAGAAGCTTTTATGGAGTAATCTTATCCAAATTGGAAACCTCGAACCACGACATACCTATGCCTTATCCCTTGGTTCATGGAAGTAATATCTTCCTCTTAAGCATCTTATCCCTTGAGAAGATGAACTAGAAACCATTTCCTCTTGCCTATAAATTGAGCATAGGACTAGAGGAATGGAGTAGACTTGGATTTGTAAACTTATGTTGTTGGTTTGGTGTCTGAAGAGTTTTTCATCAAGGGAAGGAACAAAGAACATTGGAAGAGGCTTGTGATATCAAGGCAACTAGTTTGTAAGCTTGTTTTTCCTTTCAATTCAATACAAAGTAATTATTATTTCCTAATTGCGTCTATTTAGATGTTATTTGCGAGATTCCTTGATCATTCACATGGTTTATAGCTGATTATTGATTCAGTTATATTTTGTATGCTAAATTATAGATTTCATTTACCTTTGATTTTATATGTGAGATGTTTCAATCCCTTTGCATGTTTTTTTTCTATGCAGTTCTCTTTTGGAGCATCATGGAGAAGTTGTGGAAAGCACTGAAAGGACTTCTACAAGCACATCACTATTAAGTAAGTGATTCTTCACGTACTACATGTTTCATGTTTCAAGTTATATGCTAAGGAAAGGTAGCAATTATTTTGATGTTTGTTACTAGGTTTTGTTAGAAATATAAGGAGATTGCTTTTGTCAGCATTAGCAATTAGTTTTCATAACAAATTGGCGACCATACTAGGGAGAGAGATTTCTCCATTGTGTCCTGTTGTGACCCTTAACACCTTTAGACCCTTTTAAGAATTGAAATTTTTGGTTTCAGACCTCTTCTTTTTCCTTAAGTTTTTATTTTTGCGTGTAATATTTCAAAGTGGAAAAGACAGGAATATAGAACAAAATGATGGAAATAGCAGTGATAAATCAACACATAAAATGTAAGCAGATCATAAAGCCATCATATTAATATTATAACAGCAAAATGTGTACAATATCTTGAGGGCAAGGACACTCAAGCTAGGCAAAACAAGCCTCAATAGAACAAGTACATGCAATATAAGAATAGTTGCTATGAAATAATGCCAGAGGCTAAGAAAGCGCAGTTTTAGAGAATATAATTGTTGTTGGAAGATGTAAATACATGGATCTGCTATTATATAGCTCAAATAGTGCCAGGGATAGAGATATATTCTCCCAAGCACATTCCCAAGATAACCCAGAAAGGGTTTCCGGAAATAAACCCAATACAAAATGGTTATCTACGTAGAAGGAGGTGGTTGAAACTGATATGGAAATGTATAGAACTCCTCCAATAGATCCTCCAAGAGAAAGGCTGATCCCCTCACTGAATATCTAACCCTCCAAATGAAGCATTGAACCCTCCTCTACAACTGCTCTCTGAAATAACGCAGTCCTTGAAGTAAATTGCTTTGTAGGAGGCGATAATAGCTTGGCCTAGTGCAAAGTGATGAAATAAAGCTCACAAACCTTCCTTGCTAGCCTCCCAATGGAAAGGCTACCTCTCCACTAAAAAACAAACTAAGAAAGTGGCCCTATCAATCCTCCACTGCTTCTAACCTGTAACACAACACAAATCTGCAAGAAAATGCATTGTAGCTGAAGACTGAGGTTGGCTTGAATGCCCGAATGTGGATATGCATCTCAAAAACCTCTCCTAAGTGGGAACTTGAAGTTCCCCGAGGATGAGTGTCGAATTCCCACCCAAGAACACCCTTGTGCTAAACAGCACTACAAAATCTGCTAAACAACTGAAGAGTGCAAGAAGTCATACAGACCACCAAAATCAATAATAAAAAACATACCCATCTATGGATGCCTTCCCCTCCTTATATGCATTGTGAGCCTTCTCACATTGGGCCCCACTCATTAAAGCCACTACTCTCATGGAGACTTCCTCCCATTAACAGTGTGTTGTCTCTCATTGATGATCCACTCCCTCCATACTAGCGTTGTTGGTTTGGTCAAACTTGACCCATCCACATGCTCCAACCCCTGTTCACACATAAGGGTGCTTTATCCAGCTATTAAGATGACCTCCTTTCACATTAGGAGTGATTTTATTCCTACTAAAGATATCTATGAGTCTCCCTACCCACTTATTCACCTATCTAAATGATAAAAGAAAAAAATAATATTCCAATTAGCTGCAAGCTAATTTTGGAATATTACATTGTGCAAGTTTCATTTAGAAACAAAGAGCAAATTTGTGTAGTTTTATGAGTTTCACAGTGCACATATGCATTGAATTGAACTAGTGACCTGCACAACACTATTATTATTTTTTTAAATATAGGGCTTCTCTACTTTAAGTCCATATTTTTTGTTTTTATGATTTCTTAAGATTATTTACAGTGTTATAGAGTCTCTATCAATTTGATTGGGTGTTTTGAATTTTCTTTTTGAGAAATTCTTAGTTTGATTTCCTTTGGTCATTAATCAGAGGTTTCTCTCACTTTCCTAACAATTTTTTCATGTTTTTCCTTTCATTTTAGCATAAAAGTTTCCCCCTCAATCACCTTTAAGTGTCATCACTTTTGATCTTTGGAATTTTCACCCAATTTCCTTTATTTACACTTTAATGGTTCTTTAACTACATTGGTAAAGGAAAATAGCCTTGTTGTTATTTGACTGATTTGGAATAATCTTGTGTTTGTTTTAAATAATTGTCTTGCATATATTACATTTGCATACTTACAATTATCATTTTGATAACATGAACACATATTCTGCATATATTACATTTGCATAGTGTTGACACCTAATCCTAAGGGATTTGGCAAAAATTTATAGTAATGTAAATAGAAAATAAGGAAGTTGAAGAAACACTGTGAAATGAATCCCAATAGTCTCACCTCCATGTACATATTCATATGAATCCTTATTCAATTCAATCAATATTTTTGGTGGAGTTACCTCCTGACTTGACATGGTATCAAAGCGAATTCTATTTCTGGCATTAATACCCTTGTAACTCACTCTCTTCCTTTCCTTATACACTTGGAATAACTCTCACTACAAATTCTATTGATCCTTATATGTAATACAACACTGCTCCTTAATACAATCCTACATAGCTGATATGTAATTTTTCTTTCTCCATACAATCCTCACTCTTACACTCCCCTTTGACTCCTAGATAATACCTTGTTGTGTTGGCGTCACATCCCTTGGAACTTCACCCTTGGCCCTCTCCATGTCCGTCGACCTCCCATGGTGCTTGCACACCTCCCACAGTGCCTACCTCTACTCACTACCTCACATTATAGTCAAGATACCTCTTCTGGACCGAATCCATATGAAATAATGGTAGAATCTGACAGTCCTCGGCTCCCTGCAATCTAGCTTTTGCAGTTCTTCATAGTCCTCGGCCCCCTATAATCTAGCCTTCGCTCCTACCCTGTGGTGCTCCCCTGCGGAACCCCTCTCTATGCCTCTCTACCCCTACCACATCCACTAGCCTCTGTGATCCTACCATCTCTGTTGAATCCACCTCCCACCACCTCCTCCAAGTCCACCTCCCACCACCTCTATCATCCTACCACCATGGCACTCGAGTCACTACTACCTCCCCTCGGCTCACCTCCCCAACTCAACCTCCCCCAACTCAATCTGCCCCAACTTGACCTCCCCTAATTTTGACCTCCCACAGTTTTCAACTCCCCCAAATATTACTTCCCCTAGATAATACCTCCTTTATATATTATCTTTGTTTTTTTTAACCAAAATGTTTTACATAATATTTTTTTTTTTTTTGCAGAATTCTCTTTTAGCACCAGATTTTCTTATATTTTTTTACAGAGTCATCAAAGATATTTTTTTACAGAATGCATTCACTCATATCCATTGTGGGAGTCATTCTCTCAGGAAAATAGAACTATCCTAAATGGTTAAGAAATATTAAACACACGCTCATTTTTAATTAGTTGTGGAACAAAATTTGTGAAGGAGATGGAAAAAATCCACCTACGAAGCCTACAATAGAAAAGGAGATCGCCGTTTGGGACAACAAAAACTACGAGGCCTATGCCTTGATTGTAACATCTGTAAATGAAGAGGCAAGCCACCATATTACACCATTTTCAAATTACTATGAAGTCTTGACGAAATTGAAATAACTCTATGACTGACATTCAAAACTTGAAGTTGTTCAGTTAATGAATAAGTTATTCAGCCTTGAACTGAAAAACGATGACCATATTTCTTTAGCATCAGAAGTAATATCTATCATGCATGACATTAAAAACACTGGTGTAGAAATTGATGCATCTCTCATAGCTTATGTCAAGGAATTTTATCCGACTTACTCACACTATCTTGAGTCATTGCAAGCAAGTGGAAACCTCAAGGAGATCACCTTTGAATCCCTTGAGAAAAAGTTTGCAGAAAGAGAGAAGGATTTTGGAAAGAACACAATGCCTCAGTATTATGAAGAATTTGTATATTTTTCACATAGAGAGAAGAATCACGCTCAATATTCTTCGAGAGGGAGAGGTGGTCGAAGAGGATGAGGAAGAAGAAATTTCAGAGGCAGGGGGAAGGACAAGCTTTAAGTGAAAAATCTGATCTTGATTGCACATGTTGCAATAGAAATTGACACGTTGCATCCACATGTAAGCTTCCTTGGGACATAATTGAGCAGGAAAGAAATGAAGCCAAAGGTAAAACTCATGACAAATACAAAGTTAAATCACTTGAATCCACTCATTATGTTATAGAACATTGTAATATTGGAGTAATTGAAGACTTGTTTAATGCTTCACTTGCTTCTTGGAGAAATTATTGGTTGCTAGATTCAGGAGCAACATGTCACATAAATTTTAGAAAATATTTTTTTGAAGAATTTACTGACAAGGTTAATGGAGCAGCATACTTTGCAGACAAATCTAAACTCAAGCCATCTGGGCTTCACACAATCAAGCTTAAGTTTCATGGTCTTCCAGACATTCTTCTACAAAAGGTTTTATACCTCCCAGAGCTGAGGAGAAACTTGTTGTCCTTCATCCACATCCATCAGAAAGGACACTCCATTCATATATTTGATTGCAAGGTTGGGGTCAGAAAAGCTCCAAATCACTCACTTGTGATGAGAGGGATAGAATAAGGAAGAGTCCTAAAGCTGCAAGGTACCTCTCCTCGTGCACAATTTTTTTTAATTTAGTTCTCACTATGATGAAGGTACATTCCCATCAAGTCTTTTATGGAATGATAGATTTGGACACTTAAACTATGACAACCTTTGATTTTTGAAGAAAAATGGTGTTACTGGATTGCCTACAATTCCTATGAAACTTAAGCAACATGATGATTCTACTAGGAAAGCATAGCAAACAGTCCTTTCATGATTCACATTCCAAAGCACATAGAAAACTTGAGATTATTCATTCATATTTATTTGACCCCATGCATGTTCCTTCTACACATGGAAGTAAATATATGATGACATTTAGTATTGACTAAACCAGAATGTGTTGGGTTTCCTTATTGAAGAACAAATCTGATGCTTTTCAAGCATTCAAGAATTTTCATTCATGGATTAAAAATGATGCACAAAATCATATTGTGTCTTTACGCACTGGTAATGGAAAATAATACACTTCAAATGAATTTGAAAACTATCTCTGCCAACATGGGATAAAACATCAAACAATCATGCCTTATAATGCCCAACATAATGGTGTAGCTGAGAGAATGAAGAGGACAATTTTAAATATGGTTTGTTCCATGATGTTTTTCAAGAACGTAAAATTGATGTTTTGGGCTGATGCAGTTATATGTGTTGTGTACATAAAGAATAGGTTTCCTTCTAATATAAATAGAAATAAAACTCCTTATGAAATGTGGCATGGACACATTCCTTCGGTGAAGCATCTCAAGGTCTTTGGTTCCACTTGTTATTCTTTGATACCTAAGGAACAAAGAAATAAACTTGGTGCGAGAAGTCGAAAATGTATCTTCTTGGAGTATTCCGATACCTCCAAAGGATATCATCTCTATGATGAAGTTAATAAAAAAAAATTAGTATCTAAAGATTTCATATTCCTTGAATCTTCCAAGACTAACAATGTTGTTGAGCGGAAGCTTGATCGCTTGGATAGATTCGCACAAGCAAAGTCATTTCAATAATTTGATAATAATATTCCATATCTTGAAGGAGGATTCATATACCAAATCAATCTATGGAATCATCTTCCGAAGCACTTTCTCCCTCACATGAAGAACCAACCATATATGACACTTTGAATGATGTGATTGATAGAATTGGGAGATTGAATCTTGATTCAATCCCAACTCAGTCAAATGCGTAGCCAAGGCCATCTCAGAAAGGTATTCCAAAATGGATGACAAAGAAGGTGGAAAATGTTCATCCCGATGAGGTTGGAATGAATGGAAGAGGAAGTTCCACCAGGAAAAATGGAGGTGATGTAGATGATTCTGATTCACCTATTGATATGGATGTTTCTTCTAATTGTGAATTGAATTTTTCTATAGATATTGAACAAACATCCTTCAAATAAGTTGTTTCTCATGATAAATGGAATGAAGCGGTGTAAAGGATTATGATGACTTAACAAATAATTTCACTTGGAAGTTGGTTGATCCTCCAATGGGAACCAAACCAATTGGATGTGAGTGGGTATACAATAATAAGTACAACGTTGATGGCTTACTTGACAAGCACAAAGCCAGGCTTGTGGCACAAGGTTTTGCATGGAAATAAGGGGTCGATTATGAGGATACTTTTTCCACCAAAGAAAAATGGGCTACCATCCACACACTCTTTTCCTTAGCAACTCAGAATAGTTGGAAATTCCATCAGATGGACGCAAAAACTACTTTTCTGAATGGAGATCTAAAGAAGAATGTTTTTATGTCCCATCCAAAAGGATTTGCTATGAAGGGTCGAGAAAACAAAATATGCAAGATCAGAAAATCATTATATGCCCTCAAGCAAGCACCATAAGCCTGGGATGAGAAGTTAACTGAGAATATTTTGAAAAATAACTTCAAACATTATGATCTTGATGATGCAAATTTATTTGTCAATAAATTTGGAAAAATAGTTGTATATCTTGTGGTGTATGTAGATGATCTTTTGATGATATGGAACAATGAGAGTTATTTTTCATCCATAAAGAAGGAATTGAAGAAAGGTTTTGAAATGACTGATTTGGGGTATGTTCACTACTATCTTGGTATTGAAGTGACTCAACATCCTAAATTTATATTCCTCTCTCAGAAGAAATACATTGAGATCTATTGAGCAAGTTTTGCATGGTTGAGTGCAATCCTTTGACCACTCTAATGGAACCAAAATTTAAGCTCACATTCATTGAAGGGAAATAATTTGAGGATGAAACGATGCATAGACCGCTTGTAGGAATTCTCATCTACCTGACTACTACCAGACCAAACATCTCATTCGCTAGTTGAATCCTCTCTAGGTTTATGAAAAAACCTTGTGAGGGACATTGGTCTGCTGCAAAAAGAGTTCTAAAGTACTTGAAAGGGACTTAAGACTTTGGACTCAAATAAACACAGTTGGGCAACTTCAACTTTATTGGATATTCTGATTCAGGCTTTGATGGAGTCAAAGAAACTGGGGTATCTACTTCAGGTTATACTATGATTCTTGGATAAGGATTTTTCTCATGGAGATCACGCAAAGAGTCAGATCCAACAAATTCCACAATTGAGGCAGAATATGTGGCAAAACTTGAAGCGAAAAAGGAAATTGTGTGGCTTGGGAAAATCCTAGAATATTTACAGATGGAACAAATGATTTCAACTCCACTCATGATTGATAACACTTCTACAATAAAGTTGGCCAAGAACCCAAAGTTCCATTATTGAATTAAGCAAATCAATACAAAATACCATATGATTTGACATCATGTTTATCCCAAAAAATCCATCTACATCATTGTTCCACAAATGAACAGACTATAAACACCTTCACCAAAGTGCTTGGAAGAGAAAATTTTGAAAATTTTAGAACAATGATTGGACGCACCAACATCCATTTATATTAAGGGGGGGAATCTTGACATCTAATCCTAAGGGATTGGGAAAAATTGTACATTAATGTAAATAGAAAATAAGGAAGTTGAAGAGACACTGGGAAATGAATCCCAAGAGTCTCACCTCTATGTATATATTCATATGCATCATTAATCAATTCATTCAGTATTTTTGGTGGAGTTACCTTCTCGCCTGACACATAGTTTTCAAGAAAAATGTGCATAGATTACATTGCATGGGTTGGATTTAGGGATTTGAATTGCATTGGAAGAGTACGATTGAAGATATAGTGTAGCACATTCTTATTTTTTGCATCTCTATTTGATGCAAAATTGTTTGAATTACTTCCTTCCCTTATATGGATCTTCATCGAAATAAAAATATCACAATATCATGTTCAATTGCATTAAATTTTTGAGTCAAGTCATAACACCAATGGTTTGGCATATCCATTTACCCTTTGAGTAAACAAAAACTTAAAAAACAACGCTAATAAAATAAATCAGACTCTTTATATGTATAGGTCTCATTACACCTACATTAGAATAGATAGTAGGGACTTGGAATAGGGCAGTGAATTAACTTTCCAAATCTGCAAACAAGCACTAGATTCTTGCGATAGGGAATAAATCCATTTGTTACATTTTGGCTCTGGGTAGCTCCTGTAACAAGGGATTTAAGAATGAGATCATATTGGACCCAATGGAGAGATCAACCCCGCTTCATTGGTTATGATAGAGTGATTTTCACACATTACAAACAGTGTCTAAAGGTACTTGGGAGTCACTTGAAAGTAAACCTCAGATTAACCATGTCGAGGAACTTTCACGGGGATTGAGCTTTGTTACTCTGTCCTTGTGTATATGTTTTATCTATGATTGTACCCCAATGTTAAATTTTTGTAAGTGGTAACATTAGAGACCATAAGATTAGGTCTATTACCCAAGGTCACAACGGAGGGGAAGTCTTTGTTGTACTTGGAACATACGTTGGCTAGACTCACTTGGATATTTTTGGAGGGTATTATTCACTCGAGATGGCATAAGTGAAATTACTTGCACTAGATTGTGTTCATTAAGTAGGTTGTTAGAATAACTAGTTCCACCCACTCTATCTTTATTTGTTTTTCACATTGATCTCTACGATGTTGGATTTCATCACCAACTGGTGATTTCACTATGAAAATTTTGTTTGCATTGTTTGACTCCTTATATTTGCTAGTTTGTGTTATTTTCTTGTTTTTAATTTTTATAGACCTCAGGTGTGGATTGTGAATATTATTTAAATTCTTAATAAAACTTATTTTATTTGAATCTAATGGCAACAATTCTAGAAGTTGCCTATCAAGGAATCCTCGTTAACGAGGATCCTATTCCTTTTCTTAACTTTGGAAATGTTGATCCTCCTTATATTGCTACGTTTTCACTTCATGGATTCATGATAGGTTTACTATTGTGGTTTTTTTCAACTTATTTATTCCCAAATACTCCAATTGTACCACCTCAACCAAGTTCTTTGTCTCAACAACACCAATCATTGGTTAACCCTTTACCTTCTTCACCCGGAATGTCTTCCTCCCTTTATTCTTATTCACTTGATAAAAGCCTTGATGCTAGTAACCAGGGGGCTAAGAATAAGAAGAAAGGGAAGAATAAGGAAAAGAGGCAAGGTTAGAGAGAAGTCAAAAAACCTACTTTGAGTGTGGAAAACATTGAGGAACTGTCCAAAATAAACCACAACCTCAAATTACTTTGCAAAATTTGTAAGGGTGACCACCTTCTTATTGATTTTCCTGGTATTCCAAATGTGTTAGAAGTGTGGTATAAAAATTATTATCAACTTACTATTGATCCATCGACTAGTGATTGTCAGGTTCCTGGGAAAAAGGGTAAACTTGGGTTTCTTTATAGGTTATGCAAAGGGATTAATCATAATAACGTTTTCCCTCACATATATGAAGCCTCAAAATTGTTGGAAAAACATAGTGTTTCTCAACAACAACTTTCAAATAGTTAACATAAGCTTTCTCCCACTCTATCATCATTTTACAAAGTGATTGATCTATTTCCAAATATAGACAATCCCACTTTTCCATTAGAGAGCGAAACACATATCAGTCATGTTGACAAACCATTGGTTGATCAAGTGGTCTAATCCATTCCATTTTTGGTTGATCCCACTCTCCCTATAGAGAGTGAAGTTAATACTGACTAGGTTCTTCTTGTTACTTCATAATTTTCTACATTATGGGGAATTTCACTTGTTTCCAGGGAACCACCTCCAATTACTGAGGTCGTTTCCTTTGATTGGAGTATACTGACAAAACCTTGTCTTCTTTCTTCCACACCTTTCCAAATAATTATGAAGGATTATGGTAATAATGTGTGTCGCATAAAAGTAGATGAATTTTATTCTATTAGCATTTTATCCTCAACTACTTGTCAAGCTTTGGGTTCCCTTAAGCTTGTGCCTATTACACCGAATTTGTGATTTTTTAACATAGCCATTAGTGAACATATGAGTATCCTTCCTAAGTTTCCTATTACCTTGGAAGATAAAATTGTCTATATTGATATTATGGTATTCCAAGGCCCCTTGGATTTTAATTTTTTCCTTGGGTGAGACTATGTCTATGATATGAAATTTGTCATATCAACAATATTTTGCATGATGTCTTTCCCTCACAATGAAGCATTGTGAATATTGACTAGATTTCATTTTGTGGTCTTGATTTAACTACCAACTATTTGACATCCCTAAATTTTCCTTATATGGAAGTGGTATTTACCCCACCACATGGTAAATTATGTGGCAACCTATCCCATGTTTTTGGTTACTAGTGCAAGCGAGCTTCTCAATGTTTGTGTGACATATTTTGACTTATATCCAGTAAATGACATGGTGAACACTTCAGTGGGGATATTTGAACCCTATTTTCTTATCCTTATTGATTCCATTGACATGTGTTCCTTCTAGAGAATTTTTCTTCCTTCTGATGAAGACCTTTTGGAAACCATGATTGAGATGTGTCCCTTGGCATGTGTTCCTTCCAAATGGAAGCCATGATCAGGTCCCTGTGAGGATGGTTATTTTACTATGTCAACCTCGTTAAAAATTGAAACAGGTCCCTATGAGGATGGTTCTTTCACTGTGTCGACCTCATTAAAAAATCAAACAGGTCCATGTGAGGATAGTTCTTTCACTATGTCAACCTCATTAAAAACTGAAACATGTCCATATGAGGATGGTTATTTAACTATCTCAACCTCGTTAAAAATGAAACAGGTTCCCATGAGGATGGTTCTTTTACTGTGTCAAACTCGTTTAAAAATGAATTAGGTCACTATGGGCATAGTTATTTTCTTGTGTCAAGCTCATTAAAATATGAAACAAATCCTCCCCTAATTGAGTCAAGTCTTTGACTAGATCTCGTAAATGTAAGTCGAGTAGTTAATTTGATCTCGTAAATGAACCTTCATTCCATCTAGCTATTAGTAACCAATAGTCTACTTAGGTGAATTAAATGAAGCTTGGGGGGCATGTGCCCTTGTAGGTTATGCTCGGGGTGCATTGAAAATTATCTCAAGCACAATTGTTTCTCTGTTTCAAGCTTGTGTAAAAACAAAACCACTCTCAAGCATATTGTTTCTCTATTTCAAGCTTGTATAAAAATGAAATGTATATTGAGTCCGTTTCAGTTATTATTCTCAAGACTCATTAAACTCATGAAAATCCCGAGCTTATTTTTCTATCTTTCATGCTCATAAAACACATGAAAATTCCCAGTTATTTCCATATTTTCCTCATAAATTAAATTTAAATTCGGCCATATGAGTACACTTTTATCACTTTTTTAAAAACATTAAAACTTACAAAAAATCGAAACCTTGGAGTTACCTTTAAGCTTTTTTTCAAACTCTTGAAATATGAAAATATTTTCGAGTATGCTTGTTTGTTTTGAAATTGTTAAAAAAATAAAAAAAATTCACTTGATATACATTTTCCCATTTCCTGAATCATGTAGACTATTTAAGAAAAAAGTATACTTTGACTAACCATGGTAAAAACAGTTCTCTCCTGCATTATTTTACCCTTTTTCGGGCTTGAGAGATTAAATTTATGAAAAAGGAAATTTCAAAGTTTACTTATATTTTTCTCCCTAAAAATGAAAAACATTGAGTTTTACTTTATTCGGTCTCGTTAAACTTTATGTTGAAAGAACTCAATGATTTTTATTTTCATGTCTTTTCAAATTCTTTAAACATGAAAATTCAATTGATTTATTCCTTCACTAGACTCATAAAACATAAACACTACTGGACTCATCCATCATGATGATACTGAACCACTCCTTCCTAGGGTCCGTTAAAAATACTCTTAAGGAATCATCTGAAGGATGAGCTTAAACTACAAGCATATGATATCCTCCTTAAGCTTGCACAAAATTAAAGAGGTATATTCTAGTAATTGTGGGGGGGAATTTGGAAGAAACATTTGTTTTTGTATTGTAAGAAGGAAATATGTCACTCTTATACATGATACTCAATCACCTTTGTGTCTAGGTTTGGAAATCTATTTTCATCTGAATTGGTAATACCTCACTAAAAGTCTTCAAAATTGTTTTTGGTCCTATTTTTGAGAGAAATGTTTCCAAGTTTAAATTTCATGTCAACAATATGTTCAAGAGAATTCCAACCTCATTCAAAATTACCTTGCAAATCATAACCACCAACTGCGTCGGTCATCCCTGTGTTGGTCCTGAATCACTCCATTTTTTTGTCAGAACTTAATACTTGTTTCATGTCATTGATGGGGGATACATAAACACCCTCATGGGATGGGTTGCTTCCTATTGATGTTAGCTCATTATCCAGGAAGTTAAATTAGAAACCCCCTTTCAGTACCTTGGAGTCTACATGCTTCAATGGCATGTTTCTCACTTTCGATGACAGCTTCTCATCTTTGGCCTTCGATCAAATGATTCAATGAGTGTTCGACTTCAAAACATTTAATCGCACTTCATAGATTGTATTGTAGTACCTTCAGAGCCATTTTCATTATTAGTGGTTTATCTCACACTTTTTAATAGTTTACATCATTGACCAGTAATCAGGTGGTTTCTACCATGTTTGACTTCAAGACATTTACTCACATGGTTCGATTTGTACGTTGAGACATGGAGATCAAGACCCTAGATCTATTTTCATCCATCCAAGATATGTGGAGTTATTAAATATTCATGATTGTAAATATAGATCCATTGATTTTTGCCTCCATATTATGTCTTCTGTTGACATGGATCTTCAAATGTATTTCCATATATATTCTTTGAAATACTTGTACTCTGAGTATCAGAATGCCTATCTCAATGATGTTTATATGAAAGCATGATATGGTAATCCTTGATTTTTTGTTTCAGGTCTTCAACCAATTGGTCTGATCCAAAAAATTGACATGATAAATTGCTTCAATCATCAAACATATTTTCTGTCTTTTCACTTTACAGGGAAATCTATTACACTAAATTTTAGTCACCATGACTGTTGATTCTAAAATCTCTCCACCTGATGAGTGTCTCAAGTGAATCTGATATGAATCTTGAAGTAAAAAATACCAATTACAAAATGAATATTGTCTTGCACTCCTTAAAAAACCATTTTTGAGCATCTTTGTAGTTTTCCTAACCATTACATGCACATGTGTATTTTTTACCATTGTAGCCTACTGAATTTTGCACACTGTCTTCCACTATAAATTGTGAAATATTGTTCACACAAGTAGGAATAAAAAAATTTATATATAATATTTGATGGAGGAATATTATACAAATTAGAAACCTCGAACAAATACATACCTGCACCTCATCTCTTGGTTCATGGAACTAATATCCTCCTCTTAATCATCATATCCCTTGAGAAGAGGTACTAGAAACCACTTCCTCTTGCCTATAAATTGAGAATAGGATTGGAGTAATGGAGGAGACTTGGATTTGTAAACTTATGCTGCTAGTTTGGGGTCTGAAGAGTTTTTTATCACTCCTAATATCCACCTCTTAAGCATCATATGCCTTGAGAAGAGGAACTAGAAACCACTTCCTCTTGCCTATAAATTGAGAATGGGACTGGAGGAATGGAGGAGACTTGGATTTGTAAACTTATGCTATTGGTTTGGGGTCTGAAGAGTTTTTTATCAAGGGAAGGAATGGAAACCATTGGAAGAGGCTTGTGACATCAAGGAAACCAGGTTGTAAGATTGTTTTTCCTTTCAATTCAATAAAAAGTAATTTTTCTTTCCTAATTGTGTCTATTTGATGTTATTTTCTATATTCCTTGATCACTCACATGGTTTATAATTGATTATTGATTCAATTATATGTTGTATGATAAATTAGGGATCTCATTTACCTTTTATTTTATATGTGAGATGTTTTTGTCCCTTCAAATGTTTTTTTCTATGCATATCTCTTTGGAGCATCATGCAAGAGTTATGGGAAGCACTGAAAGGACCTATATAAGCACATCACTAATAAGTAAGTGATTCTTCACGTACTACGTGTTTCATGTTTCAATTTATAGGCTAAGGAAAGGTCTTAATTCTTGTGAAGTTTGTTACTATGTTTTGTTGGAAATCTAGGGTGATTGCTTATGTCTGCATTAGTAATTGGTCTTCATAACACTATGAAATAAGAATGGGGGAGTTCCAAGAAAAAGGAGAGGGAGTGGCTCTCTACAATCAATTATTTTTTTATACTATCTATAATCCATTTTTTGGAAACAAATGGTGTCTCGGGCTCTAAAATTAAACGAGGGAGGAAGCAACACACAATTATTTTTTTGTATATTGGGTGAATTCTTGCCATTTGATTTGGAAATTTTCTCTATATGTTAATAAAAATCAAATTTTCCTTTGTCATGGTGATATACTGTGTTTTTTTATGTGTTTTAATGTTTCCCTTTGTTTTAAGTAATATACATATTATTTCTTTGAATATCACACACACACACACACACACACACACACACACACATATATATATATATGAAAAAAAATGTTACCTTTTTTCGCTCTATTCACATAAAATCCCAATTTTAAAAGATATAAATTTGGACTTACATGTCATGAATGTATTTTAACTTTTTTTAGAATCTAATTTGTTTATTTTGAAGGTATAAATGAGTCACAATTAGATTCAATAAATGGATTCATGGGGTTAATGTATAATGGTTAAAATAATTGTTTATTTTTCTCATCATAAATTTAACCTATATTTGTTTTTTATATTAAGCTAAGAAACGTCTTCTTTAGTTTGATATAGATATAGGAATGAATCCATATTAAATTATTGGATCTAGATATGTACTTGAGGTCATTTTAGTAATCATTTATTAAATTCACTTCACTAAAAACGTGCCTAAACCATTTGTAAGTCTTCAAATTATTGTGAGGATTTAAGTGAATTATTATCCTGATTTCAATCACAGTTCTCTCCTCTTATCTCATATTTAGCACTCTTTATTGAGAGTAAGGTTATCCTTATTTCAGTCAAGGAAGATCCCTATTCTTTCTCTCCCATATTAGGATTAGTATTTTTTTCATTTAGTTCAATTTTTTTTATTCTTTCAAGTCTTCGTGCATAGGACCAAATCTCAAGGTGGTTGAAATGAGCCCTAGTTTCAATCACATCCAAGGGCTAGTATTTTTCAAAGTCATATCATACATGTCACTCCTCTCCCATCAGTTTATCCATCATAATCATAATCACTCATAAAAAAAATGAAGTTCGTCTTTATGCATATTGTACATACTAGTTTAGGCAAGGTTAACTTAGCCTAGTCTTAGGACACAGGAAAATGGAGACCCATCAAACCAATTAGGGTTTCCATCACTATGGAAAGGATTTTAATTGTGACTCTAACAGGGAAATTCCTCACACATTGACTGAGGAAATTTCTAGAAATCAAATAATTGGTGCTAGAAGGAGGGAAACAAATTTCTATCTGTGTGGAAGTTTATTTGTATAATTATGGCTCATCCTTTGGGTCATGCATTTAGTACACCAGAATATACTAGATTCTTTCTCAAGAAACCAATCATGTACTTGATTAGATTAGGATATGACGATGAGTTATTTGCTCTCACATTTAAAGGTCAAATTAGAGGATAGTATACCACACTTTTAGAAAAATTCATACATTCTTATGAATATGATAAATTATGTTTAGATATAGTAACATTTTGTTGAAAATTTTATTTCAGCACATCAATACTATGAATATGATCAGTTATTTTTAGATATAGGAACTCTTACGATGCAAGAAAATGAATTTATTGATGAATTTTATAAAAGATGTAAATCTCTCTTCTTTAGATTTCCCTTCAAATATCTTCCTTCTGAAGATGATTTGTTATAATGTTTTTAGTTTCTTATTTATTCTTCTAGTAAATATAATATATCAAGAAAAAAGGAACAAGGTGTTTTTTATCTCTTTCTTAATCCTTTTTAACATTCTAATAAACCTCTAGTAGTCTCATTAGGAATAATTATACCTTAGGAATTAAATAATGAACAATATGATAATCCTCCTTTGAAGGAAGACTCAATTCTAACAAAATATCTACCTTCAATCCACACTGCTCAACACATCCATGATGAGGAAAACCATATGGATGTGCATAATATTATTTACTTCGAGTCCACTACTTTTTGTACCCGAACATTTTCTGAGATTAGAGTACAAATCATAGTGATATTATAGATCTCTCTTATAAAAACATGCCTTCAACAAGTTTAATTTTATTTGAGGAGAACATGTTTTGTGAAGAGGATTATTTTCCTATCAAGAATAATTACAAATCCCTTTCTTATCCTTTTTATTATTCCACTTATTCAAATCAATTAGATCATCTCCAAGAAACATAAGTCATTTATGACAAATATTTTGAAGCTAATTGTTTTGAACCACCTCTAGCACAAAGTGACTCGAATTTATATCTGTGAATAGATTCATCTTCTACTTTTCCACTTCTTCCGATAGATAAGCACAACCTTTTATTTTCTAATGTACTTGATCATCAGGTTTCCAATCAATTTCATATTAATAATCCTGTGAAAAATTGTCATGATAAAATCTCTTTGCCTTTTATTCCTAGTGTCAAATCTAATCATAGGTCTTCCAAATATCTTTTTAATTTCAATGAAACTAGATTAGATAATCATGTATATACTACTGACATTTTTCAACAATATATTACATCCAAAGGTACACCGTCCCAAATAATACTTCTAGTTTCTTCTTCTTGGAATGCTCTTCAAGAGGTATCAAGTATTCACCCTAACTTCTATGATCCATTGGACAGATTCTTGAATAAATAATTTCAATTCAAGGTTGTTATAAATAATTTGTATTTTTATAGCTTCTTAAGGGTATATGTACGTAGCTATGTATTTATTTCTTATAGCTTTGTTCTACTGCCTTTACTAACTTATGTTATATTTCTAATTACAGGGATAAATTTTATGCAATGGCTGCATTGGAAATATGCCTATACTTGAATGTTTTCCTGATGCAAATTTTGTATATAGTGTATATAATAGGACTAGAATTATTTTTATAATAGTTTGATTTTCTTAAATTTCACGTTTTGAATAAAGAAATCATGGTGAATTGTGAATTTAATCATCATAAAGATAATTATTTTTATTTAATTTTAAGCTTTATCTTTAGATATTCTCTTTAACAAGCTTATCTATTTGTAATGAATGAATATAAATATATTCGTGTTGACATCATAAACAAGTTTGTAAACATGATTGCACTATAGTTAGTATTTTGAAAAGCCTTGTTTATCAAAACCCTACAAGACACATGTATCACCATCTTCACCTATCAAAACTTGATTTTTGAGAATTTTGTGCTTTATCTTGTCATGTTTCCCTTTTAAAGATTAACAATTTAATTTTGATTTTACTTATTTTTTGTTTCCTTTTGTTTTTTATTCTCTTTTTGCTTGTGTGCATCTCCTTTTATGGGTTTTTTTCCACCTTGTATATGGAGGAACCTTATTTCAAAGAAACACTAGTTGGTCTGCATGGGAAAATCATCAGTATTCTTTATCTATATTGGATATAATTTTCTTACACCTCATATATTTATCATTTTCCATGTGGAACTTATAATCCTAGCTCAAGTAGTTTTAGCCCATTAAGATAGATGAACGAATTATCATCAGTCTGGATTTTGAATCCCTCCCGCATCCCCCTTCACACATATAAAATACTCTCCTTTTGTAAATGAAAATAGGTCTAAAAAGGTCAATATTTAATATCTTTCCATCTAACTTTCAATACATATCCTCGTGTACCACCCCACTCTCTTCAACCAATTGGAAAAAAATAAATACTAAAAGCAATTCTCTAAATTATAATCAAAAGGGTGGTCAAAAGAGAGTTGAAAGCACACATGTGTGGCAAATACAAGTAAACATGTTGGGGCAATGGATGCTCGCTGAAATTAGGGTCATACTTGTATGGTACAATGACAACTGCGTCATGGTAATATCTAGGGTCATTGACAGTGAAGCAACGTCATGTAAAGGGATAGAACTACATCAGATTTTTTCTAATCTTTAAATGAATTCCTAGATATTTTCAATATTCATAAGTAGAATTATACATTAAAAATAAAATATTCCTTTTGTTTGGATTCATTATTTTGTAATGAGATATTTTAGTAGTCGTATCATTTTACGCTCACTCTATTTCCTTCCAATTTTGTGTAGGACCCATGGGAATGATATAAGATATAAATATTTTTTGAAAGATATTTTCTAATCCTATAAGTTTAAAATAGAGATAATTGCTTCGTCCTCATGTGTTGTGAGTTGTTGTGGCCACAACATCTCCCTTACATTTTCCAAATTTAAATAGTTATTCTTATGAATTTTGACAATTTCCCCTTAACATATGTTGTTTTTTTATGTATTCTTTTATTTCACTATGATTATAGTTTCATTGATCTTATTGCCTTGAATAAGTCTCCTTAGTTATAATTTTGGTCTATTTTGAGAACCTATGCTTAGACTTCCTTGACCTTAACCCTTTAAGCCCTGTCCAATTTTTCCTAAGGATAAAGGCGATGATAACCACACACAAAAAGCTTCATCGCAAACATGCTTATATTGCATGTGATGGTATACAAATAAGTGTTGCCACTCTTTGTCACATGATTTGAAAGTTAATATCTCTCACGATTTGAAATTAATTTCACTAATTTTAAATGTGGCTTAATAAGTTAGCATCACGATAAGCTTATCTTCATGAAACTCCATTCTAATTCCTTTCTCTCAACTTGGAAACATGAAAATAATTTTTATATCAATAACAAAGTACATAAATAAATATTAATTAATATTACAAATTAATAAAATTGTACATTAATATATCTTATTATAAAATTTTATATGTATATAATAGAAAATACATAAAAACATATCTTTAAAAAACAAATTAAAATCAAAACTAAATAACAAGTTTTAAAATCTTATATTTTCGCATCAAATTATATATATAGTATGCATTACGTTATTATTTCCTTTTATATATCATTCATTAAGTATTGATTCATTTATAATATATATTGTTATATTCATCAACCACATAATCAAAATAAAACAACGTACCAAAACAAAAGAAAATGAGCTAAGTAAAAAAACCAAGAAAAACATGAAACGACATCACATGGAGGTGAATAAAATATATATTGTGATCATAAACAATTAAGGCTATAAAAGTTGCTTCACCAAAAATTTAAATTTATCACCTTTATGGTCAAGGATCATCATATTATTTTTATGTTTTTCACCATAGCATTCAAACTTGTCGCACGATTTTAATGTGAAACTTCGTTTGTATTATTGCATTGTTAATGTTTTTAATGCATGGAGTTTATCCTTTCACCACATTGTCGATATAATTATCATAACCTTGAATCCATACTAAAAGGGAGAAGGGGTTGGCTTACAATCTTTCAGGTGAAAGTGGTATAGAATATCACATGTATATTTGGTCTGAGAAAGGGTAATACGTTTTTTGGATTTCAAGACTTGAAGACCAAGGAAATAATGGAAGTGTCTTCGGTCTGTCATTTCAAACTTATTTTTGAGGCTAGACTTCACATGGTTTATATGGTTGGGATCAGTACCAGTAATGATAAGATCATCAACATAAAGGAAAAGGATGATGAAGGACTTGCCCACTTTCTTGGTGTAGACAATGTTGTCAGAATGACATC
This sequence comes from Pinus albicaulis, assembly GCA_034641835.2. Taxonomy (NCBI): domain Eukaryota; kingdom Viridiplantae; phylum Streptophyta; class Pinopsida; order Pinales; family Pinaceae; genus Pinus; species Pinus albicaulis. The sequence continues at coordinate 1,656,299,879 of CM076580.1, read as the reverse complement.
TAGAAAAGTCATTATCTAAGAGAAAGTTATCCATTTTGGCATACCAAGCCCGAGGGTCTTGTTTGAGACCATAGGGAGACTTCCTAGGGTGATAAACAAGGCTAGAGTTATTTTGGATAAATCCAAGGGGTTGTTCCATGTATATTTCTTCATGAAAATCCCCATGTAAGAAGGTGGATTTAACATCCATCTGATGGAATTCCCATTTAAAGGAGGCAGCAAGGGAAAGAACAAGACAAATAGAATTCATTTTGGCAACAAGGGAGAAGGTTTCATATATTCAATGCCTTCAACTTGTAGAAATCCTTTAGTAACAAGACGAGCTTTATGTTTATCCACTTTTCCATCTGGTCCAAACTTTTTTATGTAAACCCATTTGCACCTGACAAGTTTTCTTCCCTTTTTAAGAGGAATAAGATCCAAAGCATTGTTTTCCAATAAGGAGTGATATTCTTAATTCGTAGTTGCATCCCAATCTGGATGACCTTAAGCTTCTTCAAAGGTGTATGGATCAAGATTTTCTGGAACTTGAGCCAATAAGGAAGAGGATCTTTCGAACTAAGAACATGTACGACGTTGATCTTCAGGGTCACCTCCAATAGAACTAGTTGCATCCCGAGTAGAGCGGACCCATCTTGGAAGCTATGGAGTTAAAGGAAGATCTTGAGGAGGTGGAGGAGGATTTTCATCCTCATTGTCATCACCCAAACTAGAAGGAATTTTTTCAAAAATAAAAGAGATAGAGAGAGGTGGCACATATGTCGAATTAGGCTCACAGGCCAAAGATGGCACACCTGCCAAATTAGGCTCACAGGTCGATATAATTTCATCAAATTTTACATCTCTTCTAATGATTACATTTTTTTATTTTCGTTCAAGAAGGTTATATCCTTTGACATCTTCAAAATATCCAACAAAAATGCCTTTTTCACTCTTAGGCTCTGTTAATGTCAGAATATGCATTCTGACATCAGTGATCAATATCTCTCTTTTCATTCAGATTTTAGGTGTCCCACTCTAAAATTTTTATATCATTCCATTAGGTCATGCTAAAAATTGTTTCACTAATAGTATCCCTACTCAATAAAACTTCACTCTCCCTCAGAAAATCACATTTTATGACTCACCTTCATGCCTTGTTGAGCATAATAACACCTATGAAAATCTCATTTCATCTTTTCTTTTCTCAGTTAAAGTCAACCATGGAAGTGAGGTTTTTCAAAGTCCCATTAGGTCATTAGGGTTCTGTTTTTCAAGATAAAAAAATGCATCATTCCATCCCAATAAAGTTAGAAAACAAATGTCAGAGTGATTCAATGACATTTTATTTCCATCTAGAGAAGATCATCAGTATGTAAACATTACATTTTTAAATTTGTAATTTTGATTTTATATGATTTTCATATCAAAATGTCCTTTTGATATGAAAACTAATATGCAATTTATTTTAAATTTCCCATGAAATTTTATGTTTTCTATATGTAATATTTTGACTCCTTAACTGTCAACTCAAAGCACTCATGCCAAACTGAAGGAAATAATTGTCAAACTCTATCAACTGATCAACCTAAAAAACAAAAAGTTAGAATTTAAGGAGTATTAATTTAAAATTTTGAAAGGTAAAGTGAAACATAAGGAAAGTGGGTTTTCAAAGCATAAATCAAATCTACTCAAATATAAAAGGCCTCAACACACAAATAAAAGTTTATTTGCTTCCTACAGCCTCAAGAAAACTCAGAAAATAATAAATTTTCGAGTTTTAGGGTTAAATTGTGAAAAACGGGGTCAGAGGGTGCGTTTGCTACTGACGCTACACGTTTGGCTGAAAATGCAATGTATTTCTTAACCGCATTGCATGTTTTTCAGGAGGAGCGTACATTTTCCAGAGGTGCTACAAATTCACCTAGTTACTTCAAAAATTCTTTGCCATACCTCAAAGCCTGACAAATTTACTGCCAAACCTTCAAACAACAACTCTTCATGCCTCCAGCAAGCCATTAAGCAACACATTTGATTCACTCCATTTTATCAAATGTCATTTTGATGTGTGAAGTTTGCCTAAGCGAAATTGGTGTCTCCTTCTATTTCAAAACCCTAGTTTTCATTTAAACCTAATTTACACTTTAATCTCAGTACCTTAGCCTTCATATACCTTTCTTCATATCACACAAAAATTTCTCAAATCCCTACACTGATATCCCATTTCCATAAACTATCATATCCTTCAAAACCCTAAGTCCTAGGTTTTCATTTGCCTAGGCTCCCTACACCCTACCTACAATTAAATACCCTATCCTGAACCCCTCATAATAACTACCCCTATGACTTCCCTCATATTAAAAATCCCTATTCCCAAACTCCTCCAATTTCATCACACCAACCGTCACTTCATACAATCACATTCCATTCCATATTTCCCTAGGGTTTTCACACCAAATACATTATGGCAGAAGAAGAGGATATAATTCATAGTGAGGAGGAAGAAAAAAATGAGAGAAGGTCATATAAAAAATGAGGGAGAGTCATTAGACATGAACCAGCAAATACCAGAGAACTTATGGCATCTCCCATCACTATGACATGCTTTAAGCATGTGGGATGTTTTGAGTTCTATGAGAAAGTACAAAGGGTAAAATACCATCATATGTTGTCTAGATTATTCATTTCAAACCTCCATGACAACCATGTAACCCTTGCTGGTATTACTTTCAATGTGTCCCCTACCATCATATTAGCTGCCACTGGGATCCCAAAAATTGGAGAAAAATGGTTTAAGCAAGGAGACTTGAATCAGTTTTATTATGAGCCCTATATTAAACCAAGGTGCAAGAACGAGAGAAAGAGGATTTTTCCTTTCCCTTATCCCCTAGACATATATGTCCCTATGATGAAAATTATTATGAGGTACTTTACTTGCTTTAGGGGATTTTTGAGGTCTAAAATGGGCTTCCTAAGGATATTATAAAATAATGGTGGAAATAATAAAGTAAGATTTGATGACATCATCAAATTTTATAGGGAAAAAAGAAAAACTACTTTTTCAACTCGTATTTTCAACTTATCTCCCAAAGTTTTTACTCAAATTTTGAGTGGGAGTACTCGTTGGATGCAGAATTTAATTCCTCATCCAAGGAATACCCATGTTACATACTTTCGATGGACCCTGCTAAGAGAAAAATAAGAAATACATGCATTCACGTTTTTTCATGTATTCCTCATTTTTAACTTAGCAGGGTCCATCGAAAGTATGTAACATGGGTACTACTTGGATGAGGAATTAAATTTTGCATCCAAAAAGTGCTCTCACTCAAAATTTGAGTAAAAAATTTGGGAGATAAGTTGAAAATACGAGTTGAAAAAGTAGTTTTGTTATTTTATTATTTTTTAATCTTTTTACCCTTTTACTTAAGAAATTGTGAATCATCCCCCATGGTTGACATCATCATATTGAATCCTATTGGTTCTTATAAAGCTTATTTTGGTTATACATTTTTCTTAGGAGGCCCATTTTAGACCTCAAAATTCCCCTAATTTGAGGGTAAGTTTTCTAGACTCTACTCCTGTCATATCTAGCTACTCATGCACTTTACAAGAGTCAAAATGCTTAATATACCTTACTATCTCTACTATAACATTAAGAAGATAGCATTTATTTCCCAAAAGAGAGATTATGATCATAAAATGAAAAGTTTCTTTCATCATTCCCTCATCAATATGATGGTCCTTCATCACCTTGATCAGTTAAACATCACACGGGACACCTTCATATCCAATGATATTTTTACTATCCCACCTATTCAACATGCCCAAGATGCACCTTAATCATCTCATCCTTCAACATCCATACTATCATCTCAGATTAATGTTCATACATCGTCACCATATCACTCTCCTTCATCCACCTCACCACCTTCATCTCCATTTCACATTGAGACTCGGTCACCTAGCAGAGTTGAAATTAGAAAGTCGAAGAGGGTTTATTTGGATAGTGACACATACCTATCAGAGAGGTCATAGGCAGGTGTTTTCCCCATATATTTTGGGAGGGGCCCTACCTTATTCAACAATATTGCAGGTACACAAAGGCAAGGAAAATATGGCATAGGTGGACATACATGAAGAGGATGGCCTCCATGAGAAAGAGGTAGATTTTGAACTTGTAAACTTGGACACAATTGTTTATGAAAATTCCTTGATCATCCAAGAAAAATAAGCCAAGATTAGAAACCTCCAAGATAATATTGAAAGGTCCAAGTTTTTCATTAACTTTCTCAAACAAGAGAACCAACAGCTGAAGACCAAACACACCATTGTTGAAGTGACATGCATCAAAGCACAAAGAGAGGCAGAGAAGGCTAAAGCCTTTCTTGAAGAGACATTAGAGAAGTTTTGTGAACCTGATGATGAGGAGGATCAACCTCCAAGGTAGAGACCTAGGACTAGAGGTATAAAAGGAGCTCTAGCCCTATAGAGACAAAGGGAAGCTGAGCTAGTAGACTAGCTTACCCTAAATGAACAACTTTCCATAGAAATCAGTGAGAACAGGGAACCATGGCTTGATAGAGTCAACCAACACTTGGAGAATCTCTTGGCCAAGGCTCAAAATGATAATGATATTCAAAGAAACATGGAAAAGCATTATGCCATGAGGGACAAAATTGCAAGGGCCAAGCTCAAACGAGCCCATGCAAAAATTGAAGCCTTGACCAAGCAAAAGGAGAAAATGAGGCTAGATATACTTTCTGAGGTAAAAATCCATGCCTCAAACACATGATCAGCCATCTTCCCAGCAATTTTGACAAATTTTGGACAGTATTTCTATTTTGTGATTTTCTGTGTTTTTGAGGATATTTTTAGCACAATTAAAGTGTCAAACGTGCAACACCTAGGACGTTGCACTCTTTTTCAGGGCATATAATGAGAAACTTTCCACCACCAGTAGATTTATAATGATGAGGACATGAACCCTATGCATTTTCTAAGAATTTGGAAGAAAAATGGTCAGTGAAAAAGGCAAAAAACCATAAAAAAACCATGTTTCTACCTCATTTTTGGCTTGGTCACTGCACGTTTACCAGTCTTGGGAGAAGTGATGTTTGACAGGGAAAATGGGATTCATTTTAAAAAATAAAGGTAGTTCTGGAAAGTAGACTTGAAGGGCTTTGCAACAAGTCATCTTAGAGAAAATTTTGACACCGCGAAGGCACCCAAATTCAGCCTTGAACAGAGAGAGTGTGTTTGAGAGAGAAAGGGCGCGTTTGACGAGGAAAGGGCATGTTTGGAAGTCTTCTAAAATTTTCTGAGTTTCACTCTAATTTTGATTTTTATCTTTGGAAATGATGATTTTACCTATTTAAATGATGAAAGTAAATGTAATTATCATTTTTTGACTATTACTAGAGTAAATACATTAAGTAAATCAAGCAAATGAGGTGTAATGAATCAATTCACCTAAGATAGGAATGAGTCCCTTGGACCATCCTATACTTTAGCTATGAGTTTATATTTTTGTATAATATCTTCCTCACCTCATGGATTTGACCCCTAAGGATGATTGAAGGTGGTTTTGATGTATATTTAGCTCATTTCTTCACACTATTTAAGGGTTGCAATCAGTTTGATTTTTGCTAGTTGATCAAAGAAACTTGTACTCAGTTTTGGCCTAGCTGATTAAGAGGAGTTGCAGCTAAATTTATGGGATACCTATGGTATTGAATGTCTTTCATTGTTTCTTCTTTAGTATCACATGTTTGAAAGTATTTTTTTCATGATCACTTTCATTTCTATATTATGATCTTTTACAAGTTAGAAATTCAGAATGCATCTATGTCATGCTCTGTTTTGGATAACTGATCATATTTTGTTCATCTTCTTATGTCTAATAAACATGCATCTCTTATACTTTTCTCAGCCTTCTTACAGTTTCAAAACCATTCCATAACCATTTTCTTTAAGTGATTTTCATTGTACCTACCTTGCCCCATTGATCCCTGCAACCCTAACTCATTTGCCCCAACCTAGCTTTCCTTGACCTAATTCCTTAATTCAGTGATTTCCCAAAGAAAAAAATTCAAAACAATCCCCTGTACTCTATATCTAGCCTAAAAACCCTAATTTATTCAGCCCTCCTGGTTGTGACCCTTTTGGAGAGATCTCGCTCAAGCTTGATAGAGCTAGCTATCAAGTCAAAAGCTTAATTTGTGGTTACCTCTATTGGGATTCCTTCCTCAGCCTTGGCAATTTGGCGGAGTGATAACATCTTGGCATTATTTCCAGGGAACGAAGAGACAAAGTTTTTCCTAGGTGTAAGATGAATATCCATTGGAAATTGATCCCTTTGATGATGGGATCGAGTTTCATAAGGTTGATTTCATAATTGTACTTCCTCAAAAGTAGATATGGCTTCTCAAAGAAGGTATACCAAGTCTAATCCTGATCCAGATCAATTATCTCCCATCGAAGACCCTGAAAGAATCCTAAGGAGGAAAATATCTCAACCAGCTTCAAGTTATTCAAAATCTCCTCCTAAAAATTTGGTAAGATATTTCTCATTGCCTTTTGATTCGGTAGCCATAACAATTTAGCATTTGATACCAAATTCGAGTTATCATTGTTCAAAACCAAACCTGAGATTGATTTGAATATAGTAGTCCCTGAACCCTAGAGATTAGAGTTTAATACATAATTATTTGAAGCTAAAAATGAGATTGATGTTAAGATCTGGAGACAATATTACAAGCTAGAAAATTTAGCCAATACCCTAAGATACACTACTGAAAATTCCTATATTCAATACCAGCAAGAAACCCTTCATATCCCCAAATTTTCCCAAATAGCCACTATTTCATCATCTCAACTTCCCCCTCAAGGACCTCCTCAAACCAATCCATCCTTCGTTCCACCCCCTCCACCACATTCAGTAGGAATTATGGCTCATTTTGGACCTTTATTTCTCCCTGGTAATCTTGTTGATCTACCTCAAGGATATGGTCAAAGGCTTCCCCTTTTCGATGAAAACTCTGAAAACAATGCCCGTCAGCACATGGCTAAAATCAAAACCTTTATGGATCTTGAGGATTTAGATGCAGATGATGCCAATATGCGAATCATCACACAATTTTTTTCAGGTGAAGTCAAATTTTTTTTCTGTGCCCTAGCCGTAAATTCTACTAGGAATCCTACTAAGCTAACTAATGCTTTATTAGCTAGGTGGGATGAAAATAAAAACCCTTTACAAATCCTTGCCGAATATGATTCCTTGAAACATAATTCCAATGAATCAATGCCTGATTACAATTCTTGATACCTCAAAATCTATAATTCTATCCCAAATGAAATGAAACCACCTCCTGGTTTAGCCCTTCTGTGTTATCTCTATGCTTTTGGCCAAGATATGGCCTACTCATTGAGAGAAATAAATCCTACCACCCTTGAAGATATGATCAAAAATTCAGTGAGTGCCGAAGCCAATCTATTAATTCAAAAGGACAAATTAAAAATGAATGAAAAGTGACTATCAAATAGGAACTGCCACTTCATCTAATACTAAATTTGATTCCTTGCTGAAAACCATGGAGAGAATGGTCGATAGGATGTCTTTTTCAGATAGAGAGTCTAAGCCACAAATCATAAATCTGAACTTTCAAGGGCAACAACAGCCTCAGTTCTGGATAAAGTAGAGAGATCAAAGAGCTCCCGAAACACAACAACAACAGAAAATCAAAACACCACTTCAACAGAACTATGCTTAGAGTGATGAAGAGGAAGGACCAACAGTAAAGGAGAACCTTCTTTTCATAGTCGATGGTCAGCCCATTTTTCTCACTGAGGATGAAGAATATGTGGAAAAAACAAGTTCACCTAACGACAAAAATTTCATAATGGTGAATTATCATCAGTTAGAAGTAGAATCTATTGATTATTAGAGAGGGTGCTTCATGCATTGGGTTCCCAAAAAATTTAGTGCTCCATAAGGAGTTGGGATGTTCCAATAACTCCACCTCCAAATAAGATAGTTCAGCAGAAAAAAGCACAACCGAAACAAGTTCAAAATAAGGGTAAAGATATTGTAGCTCAGAATCAGAACAGAAGAAATTAGCCTTCTACAGGTGCACCTGTCAAATAAAGAGATGCTCAAAGAAAAGAAGTTGCACCGAGAGATTATGTTGAGAAAATGGATGTTTTCATAAAAGAGGTAGATAAAACTATACCTTTCAATTTAGAGTTAGAAATTTCTAAATTAAAGCTCTCTATTCCTCTTACTAAATTGGTCAAAATTGATGAATATAAAACTCATGTAGTCAAAATTCTAAAAGTAGACCCCTTATCCGACATGGTTAATATAGAGGATGATCAGCCTGAGTTAATATTTGGTCATGCCATCGATGGCCAGTCTGAAGATAGTGAGGTCCCACCATTTTACCTAAGTCTTAAAGTCCATCAGTGCATTATTCATAACACTATGTTAGACGCTGGGGCCTCCCACAACCTCATGCCCAAAGCCATCATGTAGAATCTCTCCCTTGACATAACTGGCCCATATCATGATCTATATTCTTTTGATTCTAGTCGTGTCCGTTGTTTGGGTCTAATCAAAGATCTAGTTTTCTCCCTAGAGTAGATCCCAGCCAAAAATGTCCTTATGGAAATGGTAGTTACTAATATTACACCACGTTTTGGTATGTTATTGTTGAGATCCCGAGGAGAAAAATTAAGAGGTACACTGCAATTATACTTTTGATATGCCACTATCCCTGTCTTCAGTCATGTTTTTCCTTGAGAAACAATTTCTTGTTGTGTAAAGAAATCCATGCTCAAGACATTAAAGATTATGTCACAAAAAAAAGTATATCTGTCCCTTTTCTATAAACCTTCAAACATTAACTATATAATCTTCAAATATTAAACCCATGGAAGGTTCTGCAATGCCATATCCTCCTTATGCTGAAATGAAAGGATGGAAGAAAAAATAAAGAAAGGATTTCAATTTGATATGCTGCTTGAAACATAATCTATCAGTGTAAAATCCTGAAGGAATGAGTAATGATAACGTTAAAATAGAGGAGCGCCCATTAAGGTTTATTTAACTCTTAAATACACATGTATCTAGACACCTGCAGCTCAAATTACTCTATTTTACTCATAGATATGGAAAACATAATGAAAACTGAGAAACTATTCAGCATAAACAGAATGAAGGAAACTTGCAAAAACTTTTCATTAATTCAGTATTCTTCAGTACAAAATTTTAGCTTCAAGGTCCAAAACTCGGAACCTTCATCTTTCTTCAAATTTTCTTTTTATACATTATCACGAAACAGTTTCCAGTAATGAAACTTATTCTAACTATTCTAACTAACTTTAACTGCCTAAACTATTAACTGTTATAGAGGTACATGCCTCGAAAAAGTCTTATTACATTTGCATAATCCTGAGAAATGACATAATGAGAATTTTTATAACTTCTAATATAAAGGAACAACTGGTCCTAAAGTGGCTGCGGAGTCGACGGCTACTTTTGATTTATCCGTTGGGATCTTTTTTGCTGTGTCAATGAAGAAGATTTTGCATTTTTTCCAAAGTTCACTTTGAGTTGTAGGAGCATTCCTGTAGCTGAGGTATTCCAATCTAAATGCAATTGCCTGATTGTGAGTGAGCCTTTCTGTGAAGAGTGCCTTTACCATCCATAGCAAATTGAAGTTCCTCTGTAAAAAGTTAAACATTGTCTCTCCCTTTAAAACTTGTGTCTTTTCGTGTCTGCTATCTGCTTTGCTCTTTGCCAGTGTTAATGCATCTTCATAAAACTTCCATGTCAAAATATTTCCCTTTTCTTCCCAGCATGAAGGCAAACCTGTTCGGATCAATTTATCAAAAGTTATATCAAACTTCTTTACCGCCTCCTTAATTCTCAGTAACCTTTTCTCTGCAACTTTCTGTAGATCATTCTTAATTATCATTTTATTAACTTCTTCAACATAAAAGTATCTGTCTTGTATCTGAATATCTTCTAACTCTTCATCTGATTTGGAATTGATAAAATTTAAAAATCTCCTAGCCCAATTTGCTCTTTTAATGACCGTTTGTTTTTCAGATGATATCTCCTCTTCATGGTCTGAGATGAGGCGTTTCTCTGTAGCAATTATACTTAGGGAATCCCAATTTGACTTCATTTCAGACATAATTTCAGCCCAAATAATATCTTTAGCTCTTAAAAGTGAGATGTTACCTTTTAGCTTCTCCTTGAGCTCCTTAATTTCATCCTCAGCCTTTTGTAATTGCTGCTTATTTTCATTTGCTTTATCTTCCCATCCTCTCATAATCTTAGTAGTTGTTTCCAAATATAACTGAACCCGCTTAAGATCACCTTCAGCTATCTTCAGTTCTATGCTGAGCTAAACAATTTGGGTTTGAGGATCCGCATTTATGTCACCTGTAGGAACAACAAAAGTGCAAGTATGGTTTTGAATTTGATTCTGCAGAGATATAGCAGTCTGCTTCACTTTGGACAACTCTTCATCTTTTTGTAACAATTTCAGACATAACTCTTCCTTTTCTTTTTCCACCTCAGCTACTTCTGCGGCCATTGAGTGCTCCGTAGCTGGTAATTTTAGCTTTTTCCTCAATGAGGATATTTCTACTTCTGCGCTTTTCATGAGTTTTTTAATTGCAGCTTTATCATCAAGATCCACACCAGTTTTCATAATGATCTTCTTCAACTCTTCATTTTGTGTTGACAATGCCCTTGAATTAGCTTTCTCCATTTTGCATTGTTTAATCACTTTCGCAAGCATGTTTTCAGCCTTAACTGCTGTAGCATTCGTCTTACTCAAATAATTTACAATTAGCTGCCCGGTCTGCATATGAAGATTCATTTTATCCCATAGTGGGATTTTTTTAACATCCATAGTTATGTTTACCTCATTAAAGTTGCTCGAGGATCCAAGGGACATTCCTGTTGGATGTGACAGAGCCATCCTAAATTGATCCTTTTCAAGATCCATTATAGTCAATAATCTGGTCTGATCAGCAGCTATGTGATGTTCTGCTTGCACTCCTACATTGGTTTTAATCCTATGGTTTCTTTCTTCAATCTGTGAAAATATTTGTTTTACTGACGACATCTTTTCTGAATAAAGTTCATGTCCTCTAGGAGAAGAGGGGACATTTTGTTATTCATTGACATGGAGAGTAAAACCTGGCGAATTGGAAGAGTGATCTTCTGCTAATTTGGTTCTCTTCTCCTCTCTGGGCTCCTCATCATCTATTTCAACAAAATTTTCTCTACCTCTTTTGCTTGTATTTTCCATAATAGCAGGCGTTTGAATGCTGGTTTTCGATGCACTTGTTTCACCTGGATTTGCAAGCTTCTCCTGATCAGGTTTTCTTACATGGGAAAATGTAGCGTATCCATTTTCAATTCTTCTCTGAGAGATTATTGCATGCAGATCATAAGACCATTTTTCTCCTAGCAGCAACTGCGTCTCCTCCAACATTTTAGAAACTTCATCAAAAGCTTGTCTCGAATTGACCACAAAATGCCCCACACTCATAGGAAATTTATACATAACACCTTTCTTCATGGGAAGAAAGTGTATCTGATCCACATTAAGGCTCTGTCTTATGAATTCCAATGTGAAAAGCCGCATGGGTACAAAAGTTGGGAGCCTATAGGGCTCAATGCTAGCTCCATACAACCTTATCTCTGAATACTCTTCAAATACAAACCAATCTCCAAATCTGCAATTTGGTCCCAGCTGCAAGAACTCTCGGGCTTTTGGTAAAAAAAATGGAGGAGGTACTCCATTCAAAATTCTATAAGCAATGGACATGTAATGACTAGCAAACTCAAATAGCCCTGCTTCATTTCCTTCTTTTCTAATCATATCAGTCCAAAAGAAAACTGATTGTTTATTTTTATCGACATCAACTATATTCAATCCCAGACTCATGAATTCTTCAACATTTTGATATAAAAACAGGTAAACAATCAATGACGGGAATCTGAAAAAATCTGTAAGAGGAAAGGCCATTAATTGTGAATTTACAATTTCCTGCCAAAAAGACGGAATGTTGAGAACCACCCCTGGTTTCATCATCAGTGCGAACATTCCCAAGACTGATTTATCAACTTTCTGGTCACTGTCTCTGCCCAAAATCTTCGCGACGCAACTCAGAATTGGTCGATACTCAACATTGAACGTTTCCAGGCTAAATTCTTCTCCTTCTAGCTGAGCTTCCTTCAAATTTGGTCTCAAGTAAGACATGCACAGACTGAATTCTTCATTTGAAAGTTCTTCAAAATATCGAGCCAATGAATCTTCAGAAAATTGCAATGATGACTCATTTTTGGGAAAACACAAAGCTTGGCGGATTAATTGTGTTGATACCTGCAAAACATTTTCTCCCTGCAAATTCATTATAAAACATTTACCAGGGTACATTGAAGAGACAAGCCATTAAATGAATACAGGAAACAAGTGGGCTTTTGGAATACAAGCGGACAAGACACCATAACTCTTCATGGCGGAAAACACTAGGGATTTTTTAGCGTTTAAGGTTACTTGGTGATATAACAGGGAATGATTGACAGATGACAGGGTATCTAGGATATTCTTTTCGTTGTCCATAAGAGAGCTGAAGCTTGAGGAAGCGGACAGAGAAGCTCGTTTTTCCATGGCTGACGGATTAATGAAAATAATTCGTGGGGTATTTGGACAACAGAAAGATGGCAGGAGCACGACTCAAAGGAAAAAGAACCACAGATATATGAGAATGAGACAATGGGCCATTTAACGGTTATGAAGATCTGTAATAAATGCCAAAATGACGTGTATAAAACTTGACAACTGTCTCCCACTTTCCTGATGACGTCACTATGGGGGGTCCTGGAGTACGGCGAAAAACTTCGACCGATACCCCCCGTAATGAATCCAGGCCGTTGATCATGGCTTCCACTGAGATTTGACCAGTCAACTACGGGGGGTACGAATTTGATAACTAACGAGCTATTTCCCCCCCCCCCCCCGCATTAAATTGTTTGAAAGCACTTTTCCGCGATCATCTCTTCCGCTCGGGCAGTTGCTCGGAGCTTAAGCTCGAAAGTATACATATCAAAACAAAGCTTTATAACTACTTTTATGTACATCGATCTTTATAAAAACATTTCATTTGTTTTTTATGCTACAATATTAAAACTTCATACTATAGCATATTTTTTCGAATTTCCAGATTTTTATATTTTTTTTTTTTTTTTTCGAAATAAAATATAAAAAAGGATATGCAGATGATGATCCACAAAAGGTCAAATGAGAAAACTATACCATGAGACTAAAATGAAATACATGATCAAAAATAAGGAAAGGCCTAATAATCATCCTATCAATGTTGTACATACAGAATTAAATCCTTCATATTGTATAATGATTCCAGATTAAATGATGTTGATTGTCAATTAGTAGAAATAGAGGATGTTTTTGAAGTTTGAGATTGCATTAGAACAGTGTTAGAGAAAGAGAAAGAGAATCTATCTACTATATCCAAAAAACCATCAGAGAAGGCATATAAAAGTTTAGAGCAGCGTAAATAATCATATTGCCAAATTGTTTCAAATCAAAATCAAGAGTTTCAGCACCTTGAAGAAGAAGAACATGGTCTTTGGAGCATGGAATTTGATGGTTCTATTGGAAAAGATAGATCTGGTATTGGTTTATGGATATGAATCACATATCATTAGAAAAACAAGGTCCCAAATGATGTAAGGTTATGTTCCTACAAAATAGAATTTTATTTTATGAATAATGAGGTTGAATATGAAGTGCTCATTACCGGTTTGAAAATTCTGAAGAAATTGGGAGCTAGGAGAATTGCAATCTACGGTGATTCAGAGCTGGTGATTAAACAAATCAAAGGTGAGTATCAAACTAATCACCCAAGGATCAGGCAATATAGGAATGTTGCACTTGATATTTTAAGAATGTTTTCAAAATATACACTTAAGGTAGTGCCAAGATTGGAAAAATTGATGGTTGATTCATTAGCTACTGCTGCGAGTAATTTCAGATCTACAATGTTTTCTAATAAAAATTTTGAGATCCATATAAAGCATAAGCCCTCCATTCTGAATAACTTGAAATTTTGGCAATTTTTTTGGGACGATAAACAAGTGAACAATTTCCTTTAGAGTGAAGGTGAGTTTGAAAAATTTTCTATGGAGAAAGTGTACAACAAGGATGACCAAGTTATTGAAGAAAATCATATTGAAATTCTTCAGCTCAAAGATAATAACATTCTGAAATTTCTCATACCTCTGGAAGAGTTATTTGATCAAGATTATGTGAAGAGAAAACCAAGTTTTTTTCCCATAGAAAAAGGAGTAGAAGATGTGAATATCGAAACAGTTGATCAATCAAAGTTCATCAAGCTCTCAAAGTCCTTGCCATCAGAGGTAAATCCTAAATATATTGATTTGTTTATATATTTTTCTGATGTGTTTGCCTTTGATTACTCAGATCTAAAACTGTACAATCAAGATATAATTTAGCACAAAATCCCAATCAAGCCAAATCATAAGCCATTTGGACAGAAGCTCAAGAGAATAAACCCAAAGTTGTTGTCATCCATTGAGAAGGAGGTAAAAATGATTTATAAGGTAGGCATCATTGTTCCACTAATATTTTCAGATTCGATCACCAATTTGGTTCCAGTGTGGAAGAAGACCAGTGAGATTTGACTTTGTATAGATTTTTTTCATCTAAACAAAGTGTCCTTGAAATAAAATTACTCGTTGCCCCAAGATGGATCACATACTTTAGCAAGTTGTAGGAGCCAACAGGATGTCATTGTTGGATGGTTACTCAGGCTACAATTACATCCTTGTACATGAAGATGATCAGGATAAGACAACATTCACTACACCATGGGGTGCCTTTAAGTATTCCAAGATGTCATTCGGATTGAAGAATCTCGGGGCCACTTTCTAGCGTGCCATGGACATAGATTTTGGTAATGAAAAATATGTCTTCCTTGTATTTTATTTAGATGATCTGACTATTTATTCAAATTCAGATAATGAACATTCACACCATTTGAGAGTTGTGTTCCATCGATGTAGAAAGTTTGGGATTTCCCTAAATCCTAAGAAGTACCTATTTTCTATGGAAGAAGGTAAGTTTTCGGGTCACATCGTCGCAAAATATGGAATATGAATATATGTTGCTAGAGTTGAAGTGATACAGCAAATATATTTCCCTAGAAACAAGAAGGAAATTCAAGCCTTCAACGGTAGGATGAATTTCCTACATAGGTTCATTCCCAACCTAGCAGAACATATTAGAGAATTAACTAACATGCTAAAGAAGGAAAATGATGTTAGATGGTAAAAAAATGCTTGTAATTCATTCAGCTCGGTGAAATTATCTTTGACCACTGCTCCACTCTTGACAAGTCCTGATTATTCATTAGATTTCATTATATTTTCTTTTTCTTCTGAGCATACATTGGCAGCAGTGGTTATGTAGAAAAAATATGGGACATAGCTACCTATAACATTCTTCAGTTGCACAATAAGGTATGCAACTCTCCGATACAACATAATTGAGAAACAAGCATTGGCATTGGTCAAAGCACTCAAATACTTCCTTGTTTATATTTTGCAATCTCATATTTTGGCATATGTTCCAAATGCAGCAGTTAAAGAAGTACTTATGAAAACAAATCCAGAAGGAAGAAGAGGTAGGTGGATAGCAGCACTTTTAGACTATGACCTTAAGATGAAGCTGACCAATCTTATCAAAGGGAAACACTTATCCAAGCTCATGGCTGAGTCTAATCTACATTAACTTGACATCAATCTCATATCAGAAATGTTTGATGACGAAGAGAGTGTAATTCTTTTTCCAGGTATCAAATCTCTTTTCATCATCTCCATGGTATGTTGATATCATTTACATTTTACAACATTTGAATCCTCCTTTGGGCATATCAAAGAGCAAGAGTAGTTCTTTAAATATTAAGGCTTCCAAAATACTTCATACTTGATAGTGCACTCAACTGGAAGGATCCATGAGGATTATTACTCAATTGTTTGGTGGAAGATGAATCTAGAGAAGTGATGAAGGATTTTCACAAGGGATATTGTGGAGGCCATTTGTACTGGAAGACTACGGACAATAAAGTACTGAGAGTGGGTTACTATTGGCCTACTTTATTTGCATATTTGTACAAGACAGTCATGAGCTTCCATGAGTGCCAAATTTTCAAAGGTAAACGTAAGCTCCTCCCTTTACGATTATAGCCCATTTCAATTGAAGCTCCCTTCCAACAGTGGGGCTTAGATTTTATTGGTGAGATACACCCACCCTCATCTTCTCAACATAGATGGATACTTACTAATACAAACTATTTAATGAAGTGGATCAAATCGATCCAAACCAGGAAAGCTACTAACTCAGTCATAATTCAGTTTCTTGAAGCTAACATCTTGTCTCGGTTTGGTTGTCCTAGAAACATCATCACGAATTACACTACAACCTTCAAAGAAAATAAGATGAAATTTTTTTGTGATAAGTATAATATTAAATTGGGTCATTCCACAACATATTATCTACATGGCAATGGATTGGTGGAGTCCTCCAAAAAGTCTCCAATCAGCATAATCAAAACGATGTTGGAGGCTAACAAAAAGAATTGGCACAAGAAACTAATAAATGCACTATCAGCAGATCGAGTAAGCAGAAAAAGCTCCATTGGCATGTCTCCATTTCAGGTAGTTTACAGTGTGGATGTTGGGTATGTGTTATATTCTTTCCACAACTAGTCACGCACGCGGGGGTCATAGGGGGGCGATAGTACCCCTTGTACATTGCATTGGGCGCAGCAGGGGGATCACAGGGGAGTAGCAACCCCCCCTGTTTTGGGTGTGGAGTAGTGCCCTAGGAAAAATTTTTGGTCCTTATTTTTAGGTGGGTGGACTTGCCCATGCTTTTGTGCACGGGTTTGCACATGGTTTTGGGGCATGATGGTTTTCAGCCCCTAGTATTTTGTAGATCCGGTCAAGGGAACTATGGTTATGTTCTAATCCAGGGTTAATGGATTGGGGTTTATGTATGCTTCAGCATGTATATATAAGTTTTGTAACACTAAAAGGAATATAATGAAAAATCAAGCTGGTCATCGTGGTTTTGGGATCCAGGGGAAAATCTATGTGTTTATCTATTTTATGTTTTATGCTCTCACTATTGTTTATTTTTTGTTTTAATATTCATTTGTAGATAATTTCTATTTAGGGTTAAAACCTACACTAGGCATAAATTTTTACCAAGCAATGGTGAACTGCAGTATACACCTTGGCAAACCATGGATTTAACGTACATGTAAGAAATATCCCTGAATGTTGTGTTCAGTGTATCACGGTGTACAAGGTGGAAGACTCAGTTACCTATGGATGGATAGAAACCTATAAGGGACTCCCAAAATATACTCGAAGATATGTGGGACTGCATTCAATAATATTATTGTCTAATGTGTAATTGTTCGATGAGAGCGTTCCTTTATACTTTATAAGCATGGAGTGTCATCCAATATACTCAAAGGTACGTGGAGAAAAATCCTAAACACTCACATACGTGGAATGTGATATCACCCCAAAGATGAAACACCCACAAACAATGACATCTCCTACATTTAACGACACCACAACACGTGTCCAGCCTAGACCCATATGTGTGTCATTAAGTTTCAAATGCTCCTTATATTTATTGAAGTAAATTTTAGAGTTGATCTTGTAGGTTTTAGCCCTCTACAGAAATGATCTGCAAACACCTTTTAGGTTGCACTGAGCATAGCAGGGGGGTCATAAGGGGGGCGGAAGCCCCCCTGTTTGGGGTGTGGGCAAGCACCCTGAGAAAAAAAAATTGGACCTTATTTTTCAGTTGGTGGACTCGCCTATGGTTTTGTGCATGGGTTTGCACATGGTTTTGTGGCATGATGGTTTTCATCCCCTAGTATTTTGTAGATCTAGTCAAGGGAACTACTGTTTGTTCTAATCCAGGGTTAATGGATTGGGGTTTATGTATGCTTCGGCATGTATATATGGGTTGTAATACTAAAATGAATATAATGAAAAATAAATCTAGTCTTCCCAATTTAGGATCTAGGGGAAAATCTTTGTGTATATTTGTTTTATGTTTTATGCTCTCGCTATAGTTTATTTTCTATTTTTAAGATTCATTTGCAGATAATTTCTATACAGGGTTAAAACCTACATTTTGTATCAGAGCAGTTCCGGCTTCAAGGGGATGCCTTTGCTGCTAAGGGGTTTTTTTCTCAGGCTTGAGGTAGACCCTGTTCAGTGGGAGATCTGCGGGATCAATTATTACAGTGAAAGAATATGGAGAGCGACGGGAAGATAGAGATCGAGAAATTTATTGGTCATAGTTTTGAGTTGTGGAAGCTCAAGATGGAGGATCTGCTAGTGAATAAAGATCAGTGGATCGCAGTAGATCTAGGTACTAAACCAACAGTAATCTTAGATAAAGACTGGAAGAAGCTGGATCAGAAGGCAAAGAGAAAAATATGGTTGTGTGTCTTAGATTCAGTATTTTTGAATGTATCTGATTAAGCTACGATGAAGAATTTTTGGGACAAACTTGGGACTTTTTACCAATCTAAGTCTCTGGTGAATAAATTGTTCCTGCAGAAAAAGCTATATAAACTAAGGATGAAGGATGGAGACTCAGTGATAGAGCATATAAACACCTTCAATACTGTGGTAAGTCAGTTGTCATCCATTGATATTAAAATCTCAGATGAAGATAAGTGCATCAATTTGCTGTGTTCTCTACCAGAATCGTGGGATAGTCTGGTTATTGCAATAGGTATCAATACAACTACCTTGAATTTTGATGACATTGTCTCAGTCTTGTTGTCATAGGAAATGAGACGGAGAAATATGGAGGGTCAGAATGGATATGCCTTATATGTACGAGGAAGGTCCCATAATAGAAATAAGAATAAGATTTTGAGTGGGAGATCTAAATCTAGACGGAGATCTAAATCTCCTCGAAAGTTTGTAAAGGTGTGCTGGAAATGCGAAAAGAAAGGGCACTACAAGAATGACTTTAGATCTAAAGCTCCTAAGAAAGGAAAGGGATCTTATGATGCTCCTTCTGCAGAGGCAAAAACCACCTCGGATGAAGGTGGGGATGTGTATTTGGCTTCTTCTTCAAATACACATGTAGATCATGAGTCATGGTTGATTAACTCGTGTGCTTCCTTTCACTTCACTCCCCATAGGGATTTGTTCTACGATTATGAGAAATATGATGGAAGTGATGTCTTCTTAGGTGATGAAAGGAAGGCCAGAATCGTCAAACATGGAAAATTCAAGCTGCAGCTGCAAGGTGGAAGGATTAGAACACTTCCTGGTGTTCTACACATTCCTGCACTGACCAAAAATCTGATTTTTGTAAGCAAGATGGATGATGCAGGTGTAAATACAGTGTTCGAGAAAGATACATGTAAGATGGTTCGGGGAGCACTGGTATTAATGTGGGGAGTTCGGATTGGAACTCTATGCCCATACTATGGCATCAAAGGCTTGGACATATTGGAGAGAAGGGCTTTTGGATACTGCATGGAAATGGTATGGTAGAAGGTATGTCTAATAGCTCTCTGGATGTCGATTTTTGTGAACATTGTGTATATGGGAAGCAGAATCGGGTGAGTTTTCCTTCTAGTGCTAAGAGGGTGAACAAGATATTAGAGCTTGTGCACAGTGATGTGTTTGGACCTGTGTCAGTTCCATCACTGGGTAAGTCTGTGTACTATGTTTCATTCATAGATGACTTCACAAGAAATACATGGATATATTTCTTGAGGAAGAAATCTGAAGTCGTTGATAGATTTAAATAATTTAAGGCTCTGATGGAAAATCAGACAGAAAAGAAGATAAAGGTGTTGAGGACAGATAATTGTGGGGAGTTCTACAAGAAGGAATTTGAAGAGTTCCGTAAGAAGTGTGGTATAGCACAATAGAAGAATACTCCATACAAACCTTAGCAAAATGGAGTTACAGAAAGAATGAATAGAACGCTGATGGAAAAGGCAAGAAGCATGCTCAGTGGTACCGGGTTAGGACAAGAATTCTGGGCAGAGGCAGTGGAGACTGCATGTTACTTGGTTAACAAATCACCTTCATCAGCATTGGAGGATAAGACTTCACATGATTTATTGACTGGTAAGAAACCATCTCTTTCACATCTAAGGGTATTTGGATGTGATGCATATATACATGTTCCAAAGGAGAAAAGGACCAAGTTGGATAATAAATATGAAAGGTTCATCTTTATTGGGTATAAGGATGGTTTAAAGGGTTACAAGATTTGGAACCCGGAAATAAGGAAGGTTGTGTACAGCCAAGATGTGGTGTTTAGAGAGGTGAAATATGTTGTTAAACATGAATTCCTACCAAAGGAACTTGAGAATATAAAGTTTGAGCTAAAGGAGGATGAATCAGACTCTACAATAGAAGAAGACTTAGAAGAGGAAGAGCCACAAACTCTAGCTATGAGAAGATCAGATCGGGAAAGAAGACAAACAGAAAGGTATAGCCCATCTGCTTTCTGTTCAAATTTTTCTTTAAATATAACTGATGATGATCCCAGAACCATCAGGGAGGAAGTAGATTTAGAGGATGGAAAACTATGAAAGGAGGCCATGGTTGACGAAATGGCATCTTTGCATAAAAATGAGGCATGCGATTTGGTGGAGTTGTTGGCTGGAAGGAAGCCCATTGGGAGAAAATGGGTGTTTAAGAAGAAGATGAATGTACAAGGCAAGGTGGAGAAATACAAAGCTCGATTGGCAGCGAAAGGTTATTCCCAGGTGCTGGGATTTGATTTTGGTGATATTTTTTCTCCTTTTTCCAAAGTTACTTCTACTAGATTACTTTTACTTGTTGTTGCTGCATTTGATTTTGAGGTAGAATAGATGGATGTGAAGACAACATTTCTTCACAGGGATTTGGAAGAGGAGATCTACATGAAACAACCTGAAGGCTTTATGATGAAGGGGAAGAAATAACTAGTATGTAGGTTAACGAAGTCTCTACATGGGTTAAAAAAATCACCAAGGATGTGGTATCAGAAATTTGATACCTATATACAGAGACTTGGCTTCACCAGAAGCAAGGAGGATCACTGTGTTTATTTTAAATTATTGGTGACCATGTTATTTATTTGGTCTTGTATGTGGAAATGACAAAGAAATTATCCAATATTTTAAGACCCAACTGTTCTCCAAATTCGACATGAAGGATCTTGGTGCTACAAACTATATTTTGGGCATGTAAATTAAGAGAGATTGGGCAAAGAGGAAGCTCTGGTTAAACCAGAGGAAGTATGTTGAGACTATATTGCAGAGGTTCAATATGAAATATAGTAAACCAGTGAATGTTTCAATTCATGTAGGTGTAAAGCTGTCTTCTGAACAGTTTCCCAAGACACAAGAAGAAGAGGAATATATGTCCCGTGTTCCATATGCAAGTGTAGTGGGTAGGCTGATGTATGTAATGGTCTGTACTAGACCAAAAATTGCACATGCAGTGGGAGTATTGAGAAATTTTATGTCAAACCCAGGGAAGGAGCATTGGACAATAGTGAAGTAGGTTTTTAGATATTTGAGTGGCACTAGTGATTATGGCTTGTGCTACCAGGGAAGACCATGATTGGAAAGGGTGTTGGAAATTCGTGGTTTTTTTGATGGAGACTATGCTAGAGATTCGGACCAAATAAGATCTACAAGTGGGTATGTGTTTAGCCTATTTGGAGGTGTAATTAGTTGGATGAGTAAAATATAGTCTATAGTGGCTCTTTCAACTATAGAGCCAGAATACATGGCAGCCACTCATGCAAGCAAGGAAGCAGTTTGGTTGCAAAGATTGTGTTCAAGTATGGGGTTGGTGTAGCAAGCTACTAGGATAGATTGTGATAGCCAAAGTGCAATTTTCTTGGCTAAGAATCCTTCTTATCATTCAAATAAAAGCACATTGATGTTCAATAACACTTTGTGATATATATGGTTGAGGCTAAAAGTTTGTTTCTAGTAAAGGTGGACACTTTGAAGAATGTTGCAGATGCATTGACAAAGTCTGTGAGCACTCAGAATTTCTCTTGATGTAGAGAAAAAATGGGTGTTGCAAAGCTGGCCTAATGACTCAGCTCTCCTGTGGCCCCCTGTGGAAAGAAAACAACAAGTGGGATAATGTTGGGTATGTGTTATATTCTTTCCATGACTAGTCATGCACGAGGGCGTCAAAGTCCCCTTTATACATTGTGTCGGGCGGTCACAGGGCGGGCGGCAGCCCCCCATGTTCAGGGTCCGGGGCAGTGCCTCAGGAAAAGAAATTTGGACCTTTTTTTTTCGGTGGGTGGACCTGCCCATGGTTTTGTGCATGGGTTTGCACGTGGTTTTGGGGCATGATGGTTTTTGGCCCCTGGTATTTTGTAGATCCGATCAAGGGAAATACGGTTTGTTCTAATCCAAGGTTAATGGATTGAGGTTTATGTATGCTTCAGAATGTATATATATATATGTGTGTGTGTGTTGTAAGACTAAAAGGAATATAATGAAAAATCAAGCTGGTCTTCCCGATTTGGGATCTAGGGGAAAATCTCTATGTATATTTGTTTTATGTTTTATGCTCTCACTATTGTTTATTTTCTGTTTTTAAGATTCGTTTGCAAATAATTTCTGTAAACAGTTAAAACCTATAGTGGATACATTTTTCCCTACTTCATTGGCTGTCCCAGTCATGAAACTTCTACAAGAGATCAGAATTGAAAAAAATGATATTCAACGTAGAATAAACCAAATGATTCACTTGCAGCAAACAAGGGAATAAGTGTTCCATAACACTTCCAAGATCCATGATAACATCAAGCATATTTATGATAGGAAAACCAAACAAGATGATTTCAAGATTGATGATGTGGTACTCCACTGGGATGCCATAAATGAAGACAAAGGTAAGCATGGGAAGTTCGATAATCTATGGAAAGGTCCCTTTAAAGTTGCATCTTCTCGTGGAAAAAATGCATATCTCTTAGAATAAATGGATGGGAAAAGTTTCTTAGGAGGGCTATTTAATGGTAGGCTCTTGAAACACTATCTCTTTTGATCTAAAAATTATCATAATTTTTCATCCTCATTGTATATATCAGTTTGATATTTCTGCAAGTGTGAAGTGGAAAGGAATTGGATTTCGGAGCCTGAAGTGAAGGCCATGGAGCTTCATTGAGTTTCTAATTTTTCAAGTTAAGTTTGCATTAGGGTAAATTTAGTTTTTGAGTCTTTGTTTCAGTCAAGTCGAGTCAAATTTGAGTCAGATTCATTCATTTTGTGTCATTGAGTTGTCAAATAATTAGTCCTTCATTTCATTTTCGGTTATTTTTTGACCGTATTGGCCCAATGGAAGAGGCACTGATCTACAAAACTCGGAGTTTTGTAGTTCTTGATACCTCTTTCAGAGCTGTCATCCTCAATAAGGCCAATTTTAGTCTCAAAATATGCATTCTGCCATCAGTTATCAATATCTCTCTTTTCATTCTCATTTTAGGTGTCCCACTCTGAAATTTTTATATCATTCCATTAGGTCATGCTAAAAATTGTTTCACTAATGGTATCCATACTCAATAAAACTTCACTCTCCCTTAGAAAATCACATTTTTTGACTCACCTTCATGACTTGTTGAGCATAATAAGACCCATGAAAAGCTCATTTCCTCTTATCTTTTCTCAGTTAAATTCAACCATGGAAGTCAGGTTATTCAAAGTCCCATTAGGTCATTAGGGTTTTGTATTTCAAGGTCCAAAAATGCATCATTCCATCCCAATAAAGTCAAAAAACAAATGTGAGAGTGATTCAATGACATTCTATTTCCATCTACAGAATATCATCAGTATGTAAAAATAATATTTTTAAATTTGTAATTTTGATTCTATATGATTTTCATATCAAAATTTCATTTTGATATGAAAACTAAGATGTAATTTATTTTTAATTTCCTATGTAATTTTATGTTTTCTACGTGTAATATTTTTACTCCGTAGCTGTCAACTCAAAGAACTCATGCCAAACTGAAGGAAAGAGTCATCAAACTCCATCAACTGATCAACCTGCAAAACAAAAAGTCAGAAGTTAAAGAGCATTAGTCTGAAAATTTGAAAGGTAAAGTGAAACATAAGCAAAGTGGGTTTTCAAAGAATAAATCAAATCTACTCAAATATAAAACTCTCAACACATCAAATCAAAGTTCATTTGCTTCCAACAGCCTTAAGCAAACTCAAAAAAAGAAAAAAAAAATCAAGTTTTAGGGTGAAATTGTGCAAAACAGGGTCAAAGGGTGCATTTTCCAATGGTCTTGCACGTTTTCCAGTGGAGTTGCATGTTTTCCAGTGGTGTTGTGCATTTGGATGAAAATGAGTGTGTTTCTTAATGGCGTTTCGCATTTTCCAAGAGGAGGGCACATTTTCCAGAGCTATTGTGTGTTCACCCAGTTACTTCAAAAATTCTCTGTCATACCTCAAAACCTCACCAATTCACTTCCAAACCTTCAAACAACAACTCTTCATGCCTCCAACAAGCCAGTAAGTAACATATTTTCTTCACTTCATTTTATCAAATGTCATTTTGATGTGTGAATTTTTCCTAAGGGAAATTGTTGTCTCCTTCTATTTTAAAACCATAGTTTTCATTAAAACCTAATTTTGAGTATGATCTCAGTCCCTTAGCATTTATATACCTTTCCTCATATCACACAACACTTTCTCAAATCCATACACTGATATCCCATTTCCCTAAAATATCATATCCTTCAAAACCCTAAGTCCTAGGTTTTTATTTGCATAGGCTCCCTACACCCTACGTACAATTAAATCCCCTATCCTAAAACCCCTCATAATAAATACCCCTGTCACTTCCCTCATATTACAAATCCCTATTCCCAAACTCCTCCAATTTCATCACACGAACCCTCACTTCATACACTCACATTCCATTCCATATTTCCCTAGGGTTTTCACACCAAATACATTATGGCAGAAGAGGAGAATAGAATTCATAGTGAGGAGGGAGAAAGATAGGAGATAAGGTCATATAAAAAAGGAGGGAGAGTCACTATACATGAACAAGCAAATACCATAGAACTTATGGCATCTCCCATCACTGTGACATGCTTTAAGCATGTGGGTTGTTTTGAGTTATGTGAGAAAGTCAAAAGGTACAATACCATCATATGTTGTCTAGATTATTCATTTCAAACCTCCATGACAACCATGTAACCCTTGCTGGTATTACTTTCAATGTGTCCCTACCATCATATCAGATGCCATTGGGGTCCCAAACATTGGAGAAAAATGGTTTTAGCAAGGAGATTTGAATCATTTTTATTATGAGCCATATATTAAACCAAGGTACAAGAATGAGAGAGAGAGGATTTTTCCTTTCTCTTATCTCCCATAAAAATATGTTCCGATGATGAAAATTATTATGAGGTACTTTACTTGTGAGGGTAGTTTTTCTAGACTCTACTCTTATCATATCTGGCTACTCATGCACTTTACAAGATTCAAAATGATTAATATACCTTACTATCTCTACTGGATCATTGAGAAGATGGTGTTTATTTCCCAAAATAGAGATTATTATCATCAAATGAAAAGGGTGTTTCATCATTCCCTCATCAAGATGATGGTCCTTCATCACCTTCATTAGTTAAACATCACATGGGGCACCTTCATATCCAATGAGATTTTTGCTATCCCACATATTCAAGATGCCCAAGATGCACCTTCATCATCTCATCCTTCCACATCCATACCTCCATCTCAACCTACTTTTCATACATCATAACCAAATCAGACTCCTTCATCCACCTCACCACCTTCATCTACATATCAAATTGAGACTGGGTCACCTAGCAGAGTTGAAATTATCCTGTCTAAGAGGGCTTATTTAGACACATTGACACATACCTATCAGAGAGGTCATAGGAAAGTGTTTTCCCCAAAAATTGTGGGAGTGGCCCTCCCTTCTTCACCAACAAAGCAGGTACACAAAGGCAAGGAAAATATGACAGATGTGGACATACATGAAGAGGAAGGCCTCCATGAGAATGAGGAAGATTTTGAACTTGTAAACTTGGACACAATTGATGATGATCCTTCCTTGATCATCTGAGAAAAGGAAGTCAATATTAGAAACCTCCAAGCTAATATTTAAAGGTCCAAGTTTTTCATTAACTTTCTCAAATAAGATAACCAACAGATACAGACCAAACACACCATTGATGAAGTGAGATACATACAAGCACAAAGAGAGGTAGAGAAGGCTAAAGCCTTGCTTGAAGAGACATTAGAGAATTTTGGTGAACCTGATGATGAGAAGAATCATCCTCCAAGACAGAGACCTAGGACTAGAGGGCTGAAAAGAGCTCTAGCCCTAGAGATAGAAAGGGAAGCTGAGCTAGTAGACCATCTTAACCTAAATGAATAGCTTTCCATAGAAATCAATGAGAACAGGGAACTGTGGCTTGCTAGAGTCAACCAACACTTGGAGAAGCTCTTGGACAGGGCTTAAAAGGACAATGATATTCAAATAAATATGTAAAAGCATTATGCCATGAGGAACAAAATTGCAAGGGCCAAGCTCAAACGAGCCCATGCAAAAATTGAAGCCTTGACCAAGCAAAAGGAGAAAAAGAGGCTAGATATACTTACTGAGGTAACAATCCATGCCTCAAACACATGATCAGCCATCTTCCCACCAATTTTGAAAAAAATTGGAAAAAAATTTCTGGGTTGTGGTTTTCTGTGTTTTTGAGGATATTTTTTGCACAGTCAAAGTGTGAAACGCGTAGCACCTAGGACGCTGCACTCTTTCTTGGGGCATATAATGAGAAAATGGCCACCACCACTAGATTCAAAATGATGAGGACATGAACCCTATGCATTTTCTAACCATTTTGAGGAAATGGTCAGTGAAAAAGGAAAAATATCATCAAAAAAGCATGTTTCTGCCTCATTTTTGGCTTGGTCGTTGTGCGTTTACTAGTCTTGGGAGAAGTGATTTTTGACATTGCAAATTGGCTTCATTTTACAAACTGAAGGTAGTTATGGGAATTAGATTTGAAGAGCTTTCCAACAAGAATCTTTGAGAAAATTTTGACACTAGCAAGGCACCCAAATTCAGCCTTGAACAGAGAGGGCACGTTTGACAGAGAAAGGGTGTGTTTGACTAGGAAAGGGCGTGTTTGGTAGTATTCTGAAATTTTGTGAGTTTCACTCCAGTTTTAATTTTTATCTTGAGAAATGACAATTTTACCTATGTAAATGATGAAACTTAATGTAATTATCATGTTTTTACTATTTACTAGGGTAAATACATTAGATAAATCAAGAAAATGAGGTGTAATGAATCAGTTCACTTGAGATAGGAATGAGTCACTTGGACCATCCTATACTTTAGCTATCAATGCAAATTTTTATGTAATATCTTCCTCACCTCATGTATTTGACCCCTAAGGATCAGAAAAGGTGGTTTTCATGTCTATTTAGCTCATTTCTTCACACTAGTGAAGGGTTGGAATCAGTTTGATTTTTGCTAGTTGATCAAGGAAACTTGTAATTAGTTTTGGCCAAGCTAATAAAGAGTATTTGTAGCTACATTTATGGGATACATGTGGTATTTAATGCCTTTCATTGTTTTTTCTTCCGTATAATATTTTTTAAAGTATTTTGTTCATGTTCACTTTCATTTATATATTATGATCTTTTAAAAGTTAGAAATTCAGAACACATGTCTGCCATGCTATATTTTGGGTAACTAATCCTATTTTTTTTGTATTTTTTAGATTTATGTGGTGAGAGTTTAGAGTTTCTGGTTTCGGAATCTCCACAATGAACATTTTTGTGTCACAAAAATGTTCACTGTGGAGATTCCGAAACCAGAAACTGTAATCATATTTTGTTCATCTTCTTCTATCTCAGAAAAATACATCTCTTATGCTTTTCTCATCCTTCTTACAGTTTCAAAACCATTCCATAACCATTTTATTCAAGTGATTTTCATTTTACCTACCTTTCCCCATTCATCCCTGCAACCCTAACTCATTTTCCCTGACCTAGCTTTCCTTTACCTAATTCCTTAATTCAGTGATTTCCCCAACCAAAAAATTTCAAAACAACCCCCTCTACTCTATGTCTCACCTAAAAACCCTAATTTATCTAGCCCTCCTGGCTATGACCCTTTTGGAGAGATCCCTCTCTGGCTTGATAGTGATAGCTATCAAGTCAAAAGCTTGGTTTGTGGTTGCCTCTGTTGAGATTCCTTCCTCAGCCTTGGGCATTTGGAATGTGGGCCCAAGCTTCACTTCCAAAAACATGAAAGTGACTTACATCTGGTTTGATTGACCTCCAAGATTTTTCTAGAGTTATATTCCTTAAAACCTTAGAAGGAGTGTGATTTACTATGGAATTTGCACATTTAATTGCTTCTGCCCAAAAATTAAGACTAATTAATTTATATTGAAGCATACAATTAGCCATTTCTTTTAGAGTGTGATTCTTTGTTTTAGCTACACCATTTTGTTGTGGAGTATACAGAACAATATGTTGCAATTTAATGCCATGCTCAGTGCAAAAGTGGATAAATTTTTTGTTAACATATTCTCCTCCATTGTCAGATCTTAACTTAAGAATGTGATGTCCAGATTGTTTCTCAACAAAGGCCTTAAAGGCCAAGAACATGTTAAAAACTTCACTCTTGAGTTGTAAGAAGTATACCCAAGTGAATTTGGAAAAATCATCAATTAAATTTAATAATTACTTGTAGCCAAAGAAAGAAACAACTAGAAGTGGACCACATAAATCACTGTGCACAAGCTACAAAGGGGTTGAAGCATGCCAAGAGGCACGTTTGTCAAAACTATACCAATGAAGTTTTTCTAGTACACATACAGAAAAAACACTATCTCGACAAGATACCATAGGAAGATATGTCACCATATTTTCTTTACATATAGTTTGAAGAAAGTGATATTTTAAGTGACCAAATCACTTATGCCAAAGTTTTCTCACTTCATCGTTATGAGAAATAAGAATGGAGGGAAGACATGATGACCCAATTTTGTCAAAATTATACAAAATTGTGGAACCATCATCAATTCAAATAGCTAAAATATGTCTAGGATCTTTGAGGTCCTTTATTAAAACATCATGAGGTGAGAATTATATTGTTTTCCCTTCACCTAAATGATTTATCTGATAAATAGATAGAAGGTTGCAGGACAAGGTAGGAACACATAATACATCATTAAACTAACCATTATCTAGATGAATGGTTCCAGACGCTACAACACTAAGAGATATATCATCACCAGCATAAATATTTTCGGTTTTACAATCATTCAAAGAAGAAAACATGGCTTTCCTTTTGGTCATGTGGTAAGAGGCTTCAGAATCAATGAGCCACTCATGAGAATGAGAAGAATAAGATACATAAAATGCATAACCAAATCTTGATGCTTGAAAAATACAAGCAAAAAGTGTCATTCCTGAAGATGAAGTTGAAGAGTTCTCCAAGTTTATGTTTTGCTTCTTCATTTCTGCTTCCAAGGCTTCATATTTTTTTTAAAAATTGACTCTATGTGGCCATCACGATTACAAAAGTTGCAATGTCTATATTTCTTCATCCTTTTTTTTTCCTTATCAGTTTTTTGAGTTTCTTTTTGAGTTTCCGGCTGAAATTGCTTAAGACCCTTGTTTGGTTTAGGACCATTCTTTTTAGGATGCTACTTCTTGGGATTCTTTTGATATGGTTGTTTTTGGGCTGCTAAGGCTTTCTTATAAGATTTTCCAGTATTAATAATACCAAGGTGTAAGATTTTTTCTTTTTCTCTTATCAAATCATCACAAAAGGCATCAAAATAGGGGGACTTGTAGGTTGTTCCTTAAGAAATGAGGGCTTCTCTAGTGGAATGGAAGGCGAAAACAAATACAGAGTATCTAGGGCCAAGCTTAGAAAAAATGGAATAGATAAGGCTACCATCTTACCTTTTGACCTTACAACCTTCTAAAAGAAGTCTAAGGGTCTTGAATTTGGACAAAAAATGTTCAATAGAGGAGAAATTATTGGGGTCTAAAGTAACCAACTCATTTTCAAGTCGGTGGGCTCTCATTTCATTTTGAATGTCAAAAACAGTATTTAGCTTTATTATAGCTTCTTCACGAGAGTTAATTTCTTGGATATGAAATCTAATATCTTGAGCAGTGGACATTCCTATCAATCCTCGTGCTTGATCTTGTTTATTTTCCCATTTAGCGGCTTCATATCTATCGGTAGGTTTAGTTTCTTGTCATGTGGCTCTTCTGTAAATCCCTTTACTTCTAAGTAAGTCTACCATGTAGGATAGTGATTGGAAATAATTGGTGTTGTTAAGAATAACTGGGCATGTAATTTCCATTTTTTTTTTTTAACTGAAGCTGAAAAGGCTGAAACCAACTGCTCCAATGGAAAGATCTAAAAAAATTAGACTGGTTAAAAAAAAAATGTTTCTGAAAATGGCTTTTGGATGAAGCAGTTATGCCTTTTTGAAAAACAATGGTAGTAGATGCTGAATAATTATGTGATAGGTTGAAAGTTGATGATGAAGTTTTAATTTAAAAAAAATTCCCCTCCCTTTTCAAAATTAATACAATAAGATCACTTTAAAAAAAAAAAAACTACTTTATGTGACCCACTTTTATAAATAAGTGAGAGTTAGTTTTACAATTTTAATTTTACTAAAATAATAAACCCTAGTTTTAAAACCGGCAACATGCCAAAAGGATTTTTAAGACAAAGTAACTTAACCAAAATCTGTGTATAAAAAGAAGCTTGAGAAAGAGACTTGAACCCAAGACCTCTATTCTCATAAAGTAACTTTACACCAAGTGAGCTAGTTAAAGGATTTTATAATTGTTGGAAAGGAGAATTTTTTTTTTTTTTTGGCTCTTATATGTGCACGCTTTTTCCTACAAAAAAAAACATAATCCGCGCAAACAAAAAAATACAAGTGTTATGGCAACACGTTGTATTTTAGATTAGTCCTACTGGAAACTATCTATTTTCCTCACTATTTCTGATTTCTCGAGATCACACAAAGTAGGAAAGAGAATACATAGCAGAAAAATCTCGTCTTCCTGTTTCTGATTTGCCGAGATTGCACACATCACAAAGCAAAGATCACACGCAGAGAAGAGGGTGTAGATCCTGTTATCACTCAGAAAAAATGAAGCATCATTTGACAAAGTCTTAGAGGTTCATGTTTCAAAGGTAGGGTCACAGAATTCATTTTTCGTTACTTGGTGAAGGAAAAATTTTAATTTTTCTTATTTAGCCTATCCTAAGGTCTAAATGCACCCTCAATCAAATCCTTTCATGTCACATAAGTCATAATTTTCTGAATTTTTTCATTTCCCAAGGTTATAGCGCCGAAAGAGTCATTTTAGCCAAGAATCCGCACTTTCGTAGCGAAATACACATAGAAAAATGCACTTTTCACTACGAAACTACTCATACTTTCATAGCAAAACTGCCCAGAAATACACTAGGTACACTATGAAAGTAAGGATTTATGTCTGTCTTGTCAAAATAGTTGTTATATGTTAGTAAATGATTGAAATGGATAGGGTAGTTTCCATTCGAGTCAGTCAGGGTAAAGATCAAGGTACAATGGTCATGGCTGAAGTCATCATCACCATTTTAAGCATGTATGAGTCATCATTATGCTATGAGTTGTCATCAAACTTCAAAATATTTCCAAATTGAGTCATTTGTCATTCCCCATTCCCTCTTTGCATGTTATTTAGCTCTAGAGAGTTATTCCACTAAGTCCAACCTGTGGCTAGTATTTTCAAAGGTTTGCAGGTATCATTAATCAAGCGAGGAAGAGAAGACATTAAAGGACCATGACTGCAAAGAGGAATACCAACAAAGGTGTCCATTGTCTTAGATATGAGCCATCAGACATGAACCTGATAAATGAAGACCCAAAAGATGTAGAATTTTTCAGAAGAATAGGGTGTTTGCAGTTTTGTCAAATATTGCGAGAATGTCATGTACAGGTTTCTAAATAATTTTCCCTAAACTTTAATGGAACAGCTACAAAAGTGGGAATGTTGAATCTCACTATAACACCAGAGACCATTGCAGCAGCAACAAGGATTCCAAGAGAACAAGAAAGATGTTTCAAAGGTTTCAAACTAAACATGGAGGAGTGTAAAGAATTTATCAAGACAGAAAATAGTGAGGTTTACCTTACAAATGCCATTCCAAGGAGCTACATTAAGGATAATTTCTCAAAGCTATTGCTTATCATTCAGAAATATTTCACTTGTGAAGGGAGATATCATAAAGTTTATTCTTACCATTTCAAGCTTCTTCTACATTTTGTTGTTAAGATATCTCTTGATCTACTTTTTTATTTACACAGAAGCTTAGAAAAAATGGCAGATAAAGTTCAAGCTAAATTTGAAGCAAGTGAAACCTCACTCTTTCATCATGGTTTAATAAAATTTTTGGTTTTAGATGAGCTAAAAAGACTAGGCAGAGACTGGTCTTCCTTTCTATTTGTTAGTGGTTTTGAAATGGATACCATTACCCCTAAAAGAACTCCTAAACCTATAAGTATACCATCACCTTTAGTGGCGGAAAAAATTGAACCAGTAGGGGCAGAGCAAAGTGAACTAGTAATGATGGACACAGAGAAGTTGCAAAGATTGGATACACCCATTGTTTCACCTTCAAAACGAAAGTCAACAATGAGAAAACTTGCAAAATAAGAGCCAAATGTGAGTAAAAAAGGCAACAAAAGGATTACAGGGAGAGAAATAGTGTCTAGAGGAAATTTAGAAGACATAATACATGATATTTATATTGAAGAGACTCCTACAGTCTAGGCTGAGGATATAGATGAGGGTAGAAAGAAGATCAAGAAAGCCAAATCAGCAAAGAAGTTAGAGTTTGAAGGTGAGGATGCAGGTTTTATGTTTCAGGCTAGGAAACCCATGACAAGACATGCTAAAAAAATCTTGTAAAACACTAAATAAGTTCATCTAGCTAATGACACTGTCCAACCACCACAAAACATTATTGACCTTTCATCTCCTACAGAAGAAGATCCAATCAACAAGAAAAAGGAAGGAAAGGATAAAGTCATTGAAAAGGTAGAGTTTGAAGTCCTTAAGGAACAGTTGAGGTTAGCTAATCATGAAATAGCAGTCATGACAAAGGAGGCAAGGAAACATAATTTTTAGAAGGTGCAGTTTGAGAAGATGAAATAGGTTTGGGAAGAGCGGGTTGATAGTGTATCAAAGACCCTAGATAAGACACAAAAATTAATCAAATGGACTATTCCATTAAGGAAAGAAGTGAAACATGTTAGAAGAGTGAACCTGCACTTAAAATATAGTAACAAAAAGTTGAAGAACCAAGTTCAAGACCTCCAAAAATAGCTAGAATTGATCCATGAGGAGCTGGAGAAGAAGGGTCTAAACTGATTGTAGTTGAGGAGCCCATAGCTCAAATCATCATCAATGAAGAAGAAACACCTAAAGACTCTTAGGTTGAGTTGGTTTATGTTTTGAAAGGTCAATGGCATGTTGAAAATAAAATTTGTATAGTTGGAAGATACCTTTTTGAAAAAAGGAAAAAATCTGGAATTTACATAGTTTTCCACAATTTCATAGTGTTTCCTAGGCTTGAAGCCAGGAAAACACTACGAAAACACCTGTAGCTGTCTTTTTTTCATCTAAAACCACTTTTAGTAGCTTTCAAGGATAGGAAATTATAGTGAGGATGTGTCAGGTCATGATGAACACAATGCAAGAGAAAAGAATCAAAAATTTCGATTGCAAAGGTCATTTTTTGTATGCTACGAAAGCACGCTATGAAATTGCCATGCTTTCGTAGTGAGTTGTTTTGAAGGTTTTTAAGCAGTTTTATGAGAATTTTTGGATAGGTGGACACTTTGAAAAGGTCAAGGGACTTTTCCAGCAATCATCCATGACTTGAATACCATGAAATGAAGACAAATCATTAGCTAAATAATTCGCTAAAGATAAGCCATGTTTTCCTAAAAAATAGGGTTTGTTTCCAGATTTTGAGGAGGGTATTTAAGATTTCAAGTAGTGAAGAGTTCTATCAAAGCATATTCGAACATGTGAAGCATTAGTTGTTAGATGTGTAATTGTTTTAAGAGATAAGGTATTTGATGTAATAAGTAGCAGTTTAAGTCCAATTAGGAAAAGGACTATCTTAGAGTGTAGTTGTCATTTTCTCATTAAAGCACATGTTTTCCTATTATGCAAGGTGTCATAGAAAATTTTTGATGAATCTAGCCAAGAGGAAGATATATCTCATGTAACAAATTCTATTAAAGGGCAGATATTCGAATAGGTAAAGGGTTGGAGATTATTCTTTTCAATATTGCAGCTTTATGTAATTTGGCTGATATTAGTAATACAGAGGACTTTTTCTTGACAGACCTGAGATTCAAATGGATTTTTTAATGCTTTTTTTATCTATATTTTTATGTGTACCACTTGCAGTAGATTTCATCCTTATTACTCATAATTCATATGTTTATGCTTTGACTTCTATATTGATGAAATGATTGTGTTTCCCTATGTTCTATGTGTGATTTTGATTTGTTAAAAACTCTTACCTACCTCAGCTTCCATGTCAAGATTCCTTACCACTGAACTACTGATTTTTTGACTCCAAAAGCCCAATGGTTGCATACTTATACTCTTTTCAACCTACACACATCACAATCAAGTTATTTTCCAAATAGAGTTAGCTATCTAGTTTCATCATTATCAAATATCATTAACCCTTTAAGAGAGCCCTCTCAAACTGAAGAGGCTAAGCTTCAATCACAAGATGGTTTGAAATAGCTACATAGAGTTGCCTGATCAGTAGCCAATCAAGTGAAATTTTGTGATAATAGATCTAGAAATTAAAAAATAACTATAAACTAAAATAAACAGAGAGATTAATAAATATAACTGTAAAAAAAATTCTTTATACCTCAAGATATAAAATGACATAACTTAGGAAACCGAAAACCTTTTCACGTGAAACGAAAGGGGTTCCCCACTATAATAGATGCTTCAGACACAACAGAGAAATTCTCTTGGCTCGAAAGTGTTCAGAATAGTAGATATGGAAAACATCAGTCACATGCAGTCAAACCAGCTTCAGATTTGGATCAACAAGGGATGCGGCCCTCAAAATAACTCTGATACCATGTACGAATTTACAGGGTAAGTTCCTTAGATCAAACACCAAAGGTCACCTCTCACAAATATATCACAGATCAGTAAACTAGTATTTGACGTGGTTAAAACCCTCAAAGAGGGAAACAATCCATGACCTGAGCCAATGCAGCCACTTCAAGAAATTTATTAACATAAAGAAAGAAAATTTTCATAAGCTTATCTCATAAATGGTTACTGGAAAACTGACCCTCCATGCTCTTTAAATAGAGATCATGGACCAATCGGGTGCTAAGCCACGGATCAAGTGTCGGTAATACCGAGGAGAGAATGAACCATCTGATCACTACATATCATGACCTTTGGATTATAAGTTACAAATGTACATAGTAAAGAAACACATTTTACCTAACTCTATGCTAGACCAAGTTATACTTAAGTAGTTCCTATGTGTCAGAATATCCTAACAAAATTTAGGAGCATGACACTAGATAAATAAGGAAGCAGGGACTATTATTTTTCTATTGCAAATTGAAAATCATCTCCAACATACCCATCCTCGTTGCATGCTACTTAAAAGAGGATCCCTGAGACTCTTGGTAGTTGTGCTCAATAACAACCATTCTCATTGGAAATACAATTCCATATTGAAGAAAATCACACCAAATCAATTAATTAAGAGTTTGAATACACCATGCAAGTGGGGATGAAACTTAATGAAATTGGTTTTTATTCTTTTATGGAGGAATATTGCTAGGAAAACGAGTTGGGGAAGCTCTGAACTCTATAAAATTGATAGGGTCTTTGTGAAACAGAAAGGGGGGATTCTAGAGAAAAAGGAGAGGAATTGGCTCTCTAAAATCAATTTTTTTAGAGACTATCTATAATCAATTTTTGGGAAATGAATGCTAGTTGAGCCTCTGAAATTCGATGAGGGATGAAGGAACACACAACTACATTTTTTGTATATTGGGCGAATTCTTGCCATTTTATTGAGAAATTTTCCTTTTATGTTAATAAAAATAGATTTTTACTTTTCCGTGGTGATATAAAAACATTCGGTGGTGATATAAAATGTTTTTATATATGTTGTAATGTTTCCCTTTTTTTTAAATAATATACATATTATTGTTTTCAATATAATATTATATATTATATGTAATTTATATATATATATACATATACACACGTATGAATTCAAATAAAATCTCAATTTTAAAAGATATAAATTTGGATTTACATGTCATAATGTATTTTAAATTTTGTTAGAATCTAATTCAATGATTTTGTAGGTATAAATGGGTCATAATCAAAGTCAATAAATGGATTCATGGGTTAATTTATAATTGTTAAAATAATTATTTATTTTTCTCATCATAAATTTAACCTATTTTTCTTCCTATATTAAGTTAAGGAACTTCTTCTTTAGTTTGATATAGATCTCAAATGAATCCATATACATGATTGGATTTGGGTATGTACTTGAGATCATTTTAATAATCCTTTATTAAAGTGATTTCATTGTAAAATTTCCTAAACCATTTGTAAGTCTTCAAATTATTTTGAGGATTTATAATTTAACTATCCTAGGATCAATCATGGTTCTATCCCCTAGTCTCATCTTTAGCCCTCTTTATTGAGAGTAAGGTAATCCTTCATTCGGTCAAGGAATATCCCTCTTCTTTCTCACATATTAGGGTTATTCTTTGTTTTTATTCAATTTAAATTCTTTTATTCTTGCAGGTCTCTTTGCGTAGGAGCATATCTCATAATGGCTTGACTAAGCTCTGGTTTAAGTCACATCCAAAGGATCATATTCTTCAAAGTTATTTGATGCAGGTGACTCCTCTCCCTTCATTTTATCCATCGCAATCATCATCACTCATAAACAAATTGAAGGTCTTCCTTATTCATATTGTATATACTAGTTTAGGCTAGGTTGACTTAGCAAAGTCTTAGGACATGGGAAACTAGAGACCCATCAAACCAGACAGAGTTTCCATCACCATGGAAAGGATTTTAATCATGAATCTAACCATGAAATTCCTCACGTGTTGAGGTAGTAAATGTCCAAGAATCAATAAACCTACCATTTGACAGATGTACCATGGACCTGTTACTCCCTTAAAGGTTGAAACCATGTAATAGGGCCCTCTATTAACCTCTTGTGTCGAGCTTGGTGACACATGTACACTCTAAATCCAATTTGGAAGGGCATGCCACTATGAAGTGTCCAATGTTTCCCTAATTAGAAAACTTATCTACTTATGGCACTAATGGATTATTCTACTGGAAGGTGAGGAGATACATTGGATCTTATACCGGATTGAAGGTAGCTTCCCATTTGGACCTTGCCTCCCCTTACAAGGTCCAAGCCCTCCATAGGTTCATAATGGCACTTGTAGGGTGAGCGTTGAGAGCCATGGGCCTCCACAAAGAAACAGAATTGAGTTCCATGGCATGAGCTTCTTAAGAAACACATAGTTCTTGTTCATGCTCAGGTCATGCAGAGATGATGATTCACTTGGATCACATTGTCCAGCTAGTCATGCATTTGCACCTAACACTTAATAGTTGATCTAGGGCCTAGATGGGGTTTTTTCTCATCTGGAGATACATGGGAGGGAATGCATCATCTTATAGCCCTCACTGATGGAGCATCAACTTGTTAATGAGCCAATGGAGACCCATGAGATCATTGATTGTGCCCCACAACTACTTGGGCGCACCACATTATGTTTTTCTAGAAAATCAAGGGGCCAGCACCTTGATCGTCATTTTGGGAGCCCTCCTCTTCATCATCGCACTTAGAGGACTCAATTTGGCATTCGAATGGCCCTCTTGGCTATTATTCTATCATTTTGGCTAGCATCAGGTGGCTTATTCTTCACTTATTGAGTTATTTTGTGGGCTTGTCACCAAATGGTTGTTATTTGGACATTAAAATATTATTAGGGGCTTAATTAGGTTAATTGGACTAATTATAACGTGTGAGAGGCTCATATAAATTATAGAGACCTCATTTGTAGTTTATCATCATCATTAATATTAGGATCTCTCTTGTAAATAATTCAAACCTGCAATTGATGGATGAAATTGGATGTTTTAATTCATTTTGATGTGTGGGATTTTTTCTATCTTTACTTGGAGCTTCTATTCACAAAATTGATGAATGGATATACTCGCATTATCTTGTAAATGTTATTTGATGCTATATCTTTAAATTGTTACATTTCTAATGTATGGAATATATTATCATGATGTTGTATGTGCCCTAATTCAATGTGAATTCATGAAAATACTGATATTATTGAAGTATTACATGCATTACTCATAGGTAATGTGAGTGAATGTTCCTAGAGGCTCATTTTGCATTACGTATCATTGAATATCCATCAATATTTATCAAATGAAGTATAAACATATATTGTAGCCGAGTTTTTTTCCTCTTTAGGGTTACTGAAAGATGCATAGGTCTCTCTGATAGAGTGAAGTTCTTAAATCAAAGGAAATATTGACACCATTTATCCCAATTAATAAGGAATTTATATTAATCCTAGGTGATAAACCTTATACCATTTTTCTTTCATCCTTTACAAAAATTATCCCTAACCCTAAAAGGTCAACTAGGGTGTAGTATGAAATGATTTAGGAGGGGTGATTTTTAGAGTGAGTTAGTAGGCTATTGCACTATTGTGTCATCTACTAGCCATCCTAATTTGAGGAAATTCCTATGGATAATTTGAGAGAAATATCAAGCCCTAACTATCATCATAAAATTAGTATTGAACCTCTTGGGTTAGCAACATTCTAAAGGTCATTTTTTCTTGAAAAATTAAAGGAATTTAATCATTTTTTTCCCTCTTTCATCCTTTTTTGACCTAGTAATTGCATTAAATATTTTTCTCTTGAAATCATTGCAAGTACTAGGAATTTCTTTTATTTTCCTAGGTCTCTCTAGTGGTGTTGAAACCTTTGATGGTAATGATCTTACAAATCCCTTAGAGAGGTCTTGTCTTTTTAGGAAACCATAGGTCTATGAGTATCCCTTGTAATTGAGTATTCATTCCTCCTAGATTTGGGCCTCCTCATAGGCCTTTCTTGGAGAGCCATTAGTTTCTTATTGAATCACTGAGACATTATTTGAGTCTATAATTTGAATAGGCCTTAGAAATCACCTCATACATTTCCATTAGCCCTATCATTCAAGTTATTTCCATCATATTGGGACTCCTCCCATTGGTGAAAGTTCGTAAAGAGAATGGTTCATTGATTGAGGTGATAGTGGGTATTTCTCCCTTTTTTGTCATTTTATCTATTATTTATCCCTTAGGTACCCCTCCTAAGAGCCCTGATAGATTGAGTGGTAATAGAATATGGTTCAAGGAAGAAAAACACTCTTCAAGAAAGGCCTAGGAGGATATCAAGACATAGGGTTTGATATTTGTGATGGTGATATGTATTCCTAAGATAAAGACTCTAAGAGATGGGGTAGGACCTATAAAATAAGATCTATGTGATGTTTTAACCCTTGTAAGAGGCTCTTTTCTCCCTTTTAGATAGCTAGGAAATACTTTCGCTAGACCTAGGGTTTTATAAATAACTGTGGGAAGAAATAATTCCAAGGTACTCACCAGGTCAAGGAAAGGGAGGAGAAAGAATTTCTTATGTTTTATTCCAATGAATACTATTCTCATACAACTCTCAAGAAAGTCCCTTAGTATACAAGAAACAGAAAGGGTTTCGTTTTTAGGGAATACCTCAAGCACAAGATTTTATGGATGGGGAACTTTGAAAAGTCCAAACTTTGACATCCTCTAGGATAGACCCTAAGGAAGATTCTTGTCCTCATGGAATCCAAAATTTCACTTTCTAAAGGAATTCACTTTATGCCCTAGCCTAGTTGTCCTAGAAAAAGGGGTTGAAATTTTGAGAGGAAGAAAATATGGAGAAGGGCGGAGTTGATCACAAATTTTCTTGGACTAGTGCCTAGTCCTTTGGGCTATGGAGTTTCAAATGATTCTAAATTGACCAAAATCATCCTTAAGGAGGATAAACATTGATTCCATAGAAATCAACCTTTAGAATTTACCAACTCAATATTTATGGATTTTTATCAAAGAAAGGCAATGTTATCCACTAGGAACATTCATAATTTTCCATACAATGAGTAACATATGAAATTTCCAACCATATATATTTCCAAAAATAATTTTGAATAATTAGGGCACGTTAGAATTAACTTAATTGCAAAAATTCCATACATTTAACATTATTTCAAAAAAATATTCAACAAGAAGCACTTACATGATGCAAATATGATATACCCATCCAAAAATAATGAGATATCTCCAAAGAATATTAAAATTTTCATCTCCAAATAATATCAAAATTTTAAGCTCCAAACATCAAAATGCATCAAATAATCTCTAATAACTTCCAAATAAAAAGTGTGATTTCTTTTACAAGAGAGGAATCCAAGTGATGATGATGATCTCTCACAAATGAAAGTGAGTTCTATTTATATGAGACCTTAAAGGTCGAACCTAAGGCCCCCTAACATTGTAAAAATGTGCAAAATAGAAGCCTTGGTCACAATCCAACAAAGTGACCTTTTCAAATTCTAGATTATCCTTCCAAATGTTATTTGAGTTGATGACATCATATTGATGTAGGGCCATTGGAGGACCACATTGAGTCCTCTAGGTGTTAAGATGAGAGAGAGGGCTCTATAAGTCACCAATTAGGGGATTGTCCCTAATTATCCATGCAATTCATCATGTGGGGAACCAAAGTTGGTTTAGGGAACAAATGTTAGTCTCATGGGTCTCCTAATGATATAAAAACTTGTATAGTGCTCCAAATGATGGATTTTATGATGGTGTCCTCCCTCCCATGTCTCAAGGGTGAGATAAACCATGGATATGGGGGAGCGCACCCCCCCCTTTCGAAACTACTCCCAAACCACGCTATGATTGAGAGTGCATTAAGAGCAATTCGAGGAGTGTTGACGCAACAACACTGAAAGTCCGCCCCAAGGAGAGCTGGTCAACGGTGAGGTGGCTCTGCCCGCATTTCCCTTTGGTTTACTCCACGTGGCTCTTTTTATTTAATTATCAAATTCTTAGAATTTGATAAATAATACTATCCACAATGTTTGAATTTTAAATTATATTCCGGAGCCTTATATTATGCCGCCAACCTTATGACCAACGTTTTATGCCTTTCAAAACCTTATATTAAAACCAATGCTCTATTTTGAATAATTAACTATGTAATAACCCTTGGCTCCAGGCCCACCTCTACGTCCAATCACCCAATCAAATGCTCGTACCGTACCTAGCTATCCTCCGCGCACCTTGGTTATCGTTCGTGCATCTATGGCAGGTGACCACCGTCCGATGGCCCCATCCCAGATCAACGACTCTCGATAATATCGTTTGGCGTCCTAGTATGATCGTTAACACGCGATGGCACGCTTTAAATGGTGGTTTTCGTGGTCTACCCTTGTCACGCGTCGACAGCTCTATGGAATCATTCCGTGACTGGGAAATACCGCTTGCACACCAAAAGAGGTGCAATATGGGCAATCTGCCTCCTCAAATCCGCTCATGGTTTTGCTACAATGATTGACCAGGGTTAATGCGGGGTCGCGCTGGCATTCTTATTCATTTAACTTGGGTCTATCTCCGGTTCAGGATTCAATTAACAATAATCAAGGTTATCTCTTTATTAAGCGGATTTATACCATCATAAAACAGAGTTAATGACCATGTTTCCACAGGCTTCTCTACTCGAGCAAATTGAGGGAAAAAATAGACAGAGACATGCAGAATATATACAACAGTTCGATCCAGTAGATACATATGCATAGAGTTCAATCACCTGACAATTAAACAATCTCTTTTACAATCATGGATTCGAAACGACTCTATGGCAAACGCGGACAGAAAATATTTAATTGGAAGCAATTGTGAACACAGATTTTATTCCAAAATCTCTCTACTCCTCTTTTTCTCCTCTACTCTCTCTCTATACATCCGAGGGATAACCTTTATATACATCAACATATGTACTTTTGGTTCCTCTATGAGGACAGTTATGGTAATTCAAGAGCCTAATTACAATTATTCAAAAACTAAAACATGACAGATGGACTAACCATTCGACTTCTACAACTCTAACTGATCTAATGATACAATCAGCTAAGGTATTAACACCTAGTTGTTACAATTCAAATATTTTCAACCCGTACTAGCCAAAAAATGTGGAAAAAACTCCTACATTGTTGGCTAGTGTCTAATGCCCCTACATCAAACTCCTAAGGGAAATTTTCTTCATGAGCTCCTGTCCATGAGCTCTTCCACTGATCTGCCTATCTTCTGCAACACTCCTTCAGTCATCCAAGTGGCATCTTCCTTTGGCTTGTCCTTCAATTTGATCAAGTACTGAAAGTACTCTTTTCCTCTGGTCCTTCTGAATGGTCTTTTATCCAATATATTCTCTGGTTGCAATGGTTGTGCTGGAGGTAGTTGTTCCCTCCACTCAATCTGTTCCTTGTCTGCTGCTCTTTCTTCTGCACCATCATCTTCATACTTGTACAAATCTGCAACATTAAAAATGGGAGATATTCCAACATCAGGAGGTAATTCAATCTCATAAGCATTTGCAGAAAACTTCCTAAGTATCTTGCATGGCCCAATATTTTTGAACTTCAATTTTTTGTACTACTTCTTTGGGAATCTCTCCTTTCTAAAGTGTGCCAAAACCAAATCTCCTACTTCAAAATGAACTTATTTTCTGCTCAAGTCTACTCTTCTCTTGTATTTTATGATGCTGCCTTGTAGTCGCTGTTTCACTTGTTCATGTATGGCCTGGATCTCTGAAGCAAATTCCTCACCATCTGCACTCCTTAGATCTGCCTTCCCTAGATTTCTCAACTCTTATATTCCTCTGGGGTGCATTCCATAAACAATATGAAATGGACTCTTCCCTGTGCTCCTATTTGGTGAGTCATTATATGCATATTCTGCCTAAGGAAAAATATGATCCCACTACTTGGGATGTTCTCCTGCAA
This sequence comes from Pinus albicaulis, assembly GCA_034641835.2. Taxonomy (NCBI): domain Eukaryota; kingdom Viridiplantae; phylum Streptophyta; class Pinopsida; order Pinales; family Pinaceae; genus Pinus; species Pinus albicaulis. The sequence continues at coordinate 1,656,256,492 of CM076580.1, read as the reverse complement.
GACTTCTCAACAAATTTCCCAGAATTCTATTCACTACCTCAGTTTGTCCATCAGTATGAGGATGATAAGCTAAGCTGAAACTCATTTTGGTACCAAGTTTCTTCCACAATGTCCTCCAAAAGTGACCCACAATTCTGGTGTCTCTGTCTGAAACAATACTCTTGGGCAACCCATGCAATCTAACAACTTCCTTGAAGAACGAGTTAGCAACATGGGTGGCATCACTAGTTTTATAGCATGGAATAAAATGTGCCATTTTGGAGAATATGTCCACTACAACAAAGACTGCATCATTCCCTCTCTGAGTCTTGGGTAATCCTAGAATAAAATCCATACTCACCATGTCCCAAGGCCTATCTGGAATAGGCAAGGGAGTGTACAATCCTGCATTCTGGCTCCTTCCTTTAGCATACTGACAGATCTTGCAATTCTTCACAAACTTATCTACTTCTGCCCTCATCTTGGGCCAGTAATAGAAGTGACTCAGCTGCTCATAAGTCTTATCAGTACCAAAGTGTCCAGCAAGTGCACCACTATGCTTCTCTTTGATCAAATTTTCCCTCATGGAACATTTTGGTACACATAGTTGGCTTCTTCTGAATAACAAGTCCTCTTGCAGGAAATAATCCAGCCACTGGCTTCTATCTGTTAGAACAGGGTTACTACATGCCTCAAATGCTTCTTTAAAATCTAGATCTGTTTTATACAATTCTTTGAGAAAATCAAATCCTACAACCTCAAAACTTGTTTCTTGAACAAGCACGTGTCTCCTACTCAAAGCATCAGCTACTTTATTGGCTTGACCACTTATATGTTTAAAAACAAAATTAAAACCTTGGAGATACTCAACCCATTTAGCATTCTTACGTTTCAACTTGGGCTGCTGTACAATATACTACAAAGCATGATTGTCAAAATATAATACAAATTCCCTGGACATCAGATAATATATCCACTTCTTTAGTGCCTGAACAATTACATAGAATTCCTTCTCATAAGAGGAATACTTTCTCCAGGTGTCATTCATTTTTTCACTGAAATATGCCATTGGCCTATCATCCTGACTCAACACAGCTCCAATGGCCTCTCCACTAGCATCACATTTTACTTGAAACGATTTAGTAAAATAAGGCAATATCAAAATAGGCTTCTCTGTTATCTTTTGCTTCAAAACTTTAAAATTTCTTTTTGCTTCAGTAGTCCACTTAAATGGTTGTTTGCTCTTCTTTATTGTCTCAATTATGGGTGCATTAATCTTACTGAAGTTTCTTATAAACTTTCTGTAAAAACTAGAAAGTCCATGGAAACTTCTTACCTCAAAAACATTCCTGGGTGAAGGCCACTCCACAATCACCTTAACCTTTCTGGGTCCATCTTCAATCCTTCTGCAGAAACAAAAAATCCCAAATACACCAAATATTCCTTCATGAATGAGCATTTCTTTAGATTTATCAACATTTTCTCTTGGTACAGCTTCTTCAAGACATGATTAAGATGTCTTAAATGTTCTTCTTTAGTTCTGCTGAAAACTAATATATCATCCAGATACACTATCACAAATTTACCAATGAATTATTTCAATACTTCATTCATAAGTCTCATGAAAGTGATAGGTGCATTTGACAACCCAAAAGGCATTACCATCCATTCATACAACCCTTCATTTGTTTTAAAGGAATTTTTCCACTCATCACCTTCTCTTATTCTAATCTGATGGTATCTTCTCTTCAAATCTATCTTTGAGAAATATTTAGCACCACTCAAACAGTCCATTAAATCCTCAATTCTGGGCAAAGGGAATTTGTACCTGATTTTGATCTTATTGATGGCTCTGGAATCAGTACACATCCTCCAGCCTCCATCTTTCTTTGGGCTCAATACTTCCGGTACTGCACATGGACTCAGACTTTCTCTAATCAGCCCCTTGTCCACCAATTCCGGTACTTGTCGCCTGATTTCCTCATTTTCCTTGGGAGTCATTCTGTAGGCTACCTTATTTGGAAGATTTGAGCCAGGGATAAAATCTATCTGATGGTTGATCTTCCTCACAGGTGGCAACTCATCAGGTAAATCATCCACAACAATGTCACAGTAATCATCTAACATCTCTTGGATTTCTACTGGTAAATCAGAAATATTTGTAGAAGTAAGAACCACCTTAGGTTTGCAAACTAAAGCAAAACTTACCTCTTCTTATTCTATCTGCTGCAGATATTCCTTCCCGCTCAGCAACAAGGTCTTTGGGTCAATCACTCTGCTGGATGGCTCTCCTTCTACCATGGGTATCAATGGATGGTGTACCCCATCTTTGAAGAACTTGTAAGTGTTATTCTTGCCATAATGCATTGCTTCTCTGTCAAAATTCCAAGGTCTACCGAACAGTATATGCCACACATATATGGGCATTACATCACACAGGACCTTATCTTTCTATTTACCCATTTGCAGCTCTATCTCACACTGCTCTTTTACAACCAGCTGGTGCCCTTTGTGCAGCCAGGACATCCTGTAGGGAATTGGATGCTCCCTTTTCTTCAACTTCAACTTTTCTATTACCTCAGTGGAAACTAGATTATTTGTGCTGCCACTATTAATGACTAGCTGGCAGCACTTCCCTTGGACTTTGCATATGCTCCTAAACAAAGTCTTCCTTTTTGCAGGCTCAGTGACCTCTTTGGCTTTCTTCAATAGGACCTTATTCACCACCAAGGATTCTCCCCTTTCTGGAAGAATTTCTTCTTCAATTTCCAACTCTTTTCTAGCCTAGGAAACAAAAGCATTCCTTGGACCAGCACCCACATTTTCTGGACATTCATAGTGCTTGTGTCCCACTTGCTGACATCTATAACACCTCAATTATCTACCCCTGCATCTATCTTTGCCTCCTCTTCCTTTTCCTATGTAAGAACCCCTTCTTCCCCTTGCATCATCCTCTGTAGATGCATTATGAGGTGAGCTACTATTAGCTCCATCCCTGGGTGTAGTAGGCTTTCCTCTACCACCCTGACTTCCCTTCCCATGGAAAGTACCTCTTTTATTGGCTGACTGTTTCCTCAGGAGTTTATCCTCTGCCTTCAAGGCCATCTGATAGGCCTCTTCCATTGTCTTAGGAGACAGGAGACCAATCTCATCTTGTATCTCCAACTTAAGACCATTCACATATCTGGCAGTCTTCTCAGGTGTGTCTTGGAATTGCCCAGCCCTTATGCTCACTCTGTAGAATATCTCTGTGTATTCCTTTACTGTCAGCAACCTCTGTCTCAAGTTCTGCATTTGCTTATACAATGTCATCTGGTAATCACTAGGCAATAATTTACCTTTTAATTTAGCCATCATTCTGGTCCAGCTTTTGATAGGTTTCTTGCCAACTCTCCTCCTTTCTGCCTGCACTCCATCCCACCAAAGTGAAACATGTCCTTTCAGCTTTGTTACTGCAAACTTAACCTTCTTATCTTCACTTATTTCTTCATAATCGAAGCACTTGTTCAATTCATTTATCCAGTCCACTAGTTCCTCTGGATTCAGTCCCCCTGCATAACTCAACACTTCAATTCTGGGCTTAACTGCAGACCCCAGAACAGTTCTGAGGAGCCTCATGTCAGGAGGAATTTCAACATTTTCTTCAGCTTCTTTTGTTTCAAGTTCACTGATGTCTTCTGAATCTCTGTGCTTTCTTTGCTCCATGGCATCTATTATGCCTTTGACCCTCTGCAACACCCCCAACACCTCAGCGGTTGCAACAGGTCTTCTTCTGCCAGCACCTCTACCAACTCGGATTGCCATGTCAGCTTTCTGCAAAAACAACCTTGAAACAATAGCTCTGATACCACAAATGACGCAACAACGTTGAAATTCTTCTCCAAGGAGAACTGGTCAATGGTGACGTGGCTCTGCCCGCATTTCCCTTTGGTTTACTCCACGTGGCTCTTTTTATTTTCTTTTTATTTAATTATCAAATTCGTAGAATTTGATAAATAATACTATCCACAATGTTTGAATTTTAAATTATATTCCCGAGCCTTATATTATGCTGCCAACCTTATGACCAACATTTTATGCCTTTCGAAACCTTATATTAAAACCAACGCTCTATTTTGAATAATTAACTATGTAATAACCCTTGGCTCTGGGCCCACCTCTACGTCTAATCACCCAATCAAATGCTCGTACCATACCTGGCTATCCTCCGCACACCTTGCTTATCGTTCGTGCATCTATGGCAGGTGACCACCGTCCAATGGCCCTGTCCGAGATCAACGGCTCTCGATAATATCACTCGGCATCCCGGTACGATCGTTAACGCACGATGGCACGCTTTAAATGGTGGTTTTCATGGTCCACCCTTGCCACGCGTCGACAGCTCTATGGAATCGCTCTGTGACCAGGAAATAACACTTTCACACCAAAAGCGGTGCGATATGGGAAATCTGCCTCCTCAAATCCGCTCATGGTTTTGCTACAGTGATTAACCAGGGTTAATGCGGGGTCGCGTTGGCATTCTTATTCATTTAACTCAGGTCTAGCTCCGGTTCAGGATTCAATTAACAATAAGAAAGGTATCTCTTTATTAAGCGGATTTCTACCATCGTAAAATAGAGTTAATGACCACGGTTTCCACAGGCTTCTCTACTCGAGCAAATTGAGGGAAACAATAGATAGAGACATGCAGAATCTATACAACGGTTTGATCCAATAGATACATATGCACAGAGTTCAATCACCTCACAATTAAACAATCTCTTTTACAATCATGGATTCAAAACGACTCTATGGCAAATGTGGACAGAAACTATTTAATTGGAAGCAATTGTGAACACAGATTTTATTGCAGAATCTCTCTACTCCTCTTTTTCTCCTCTACTCCCTCTCTATACATCTGAGGGATAAAATTTATATACATCAACATATGTCCTTTTCATTCCTCTGTGAGGACCGTTATGGTAATTCAAGAGCCTAATTACAATTATTCGAAAACTAAAACATGACAGATGGACTAACCATTCGACTTATACAACTCTATCTGATCTAATGATACAATCAGCTGAGGTATTGACACCTAGCTGTTACAATTCCAATATTTTTGACCCCTACTAACCACAACATGTGGAAAAAACTCCTACATTGTTGGCTAGTGTCTAATGCCCCTGCATCAAGTGTCCTCCCTAAAAACAAATTGTTCCCTTCCATATCCATAGCGATCACTCCGATATTTATCCCCATCACTCCAGGTGTTGGAAAATCATAAGTGTAGAAATATTTTCTCAGCTTGATAACACTTGCAATTTATTTATTATATTTTTATCCTCTTTTAAGTCTTATTTTGTCTCTTTTTCATCAGACAACTATAAATACATAAGCATGAATATCAATGACACTATACGTTGGCTCTTAGCTAGGGAAAAACTGTTCTTTGAGAGGAAAAATGAAGAAATCATTTCTCTTCTTCAATAACCAAATAAAATGAGACAACCAAGACATTTTGAGCAAGAGAAAGACCTTCCTCCATTCATCAAGTAAGCTTCTCATTAAGTCAAATTGTAATCAAATCTTCAAAAGTCAAACATATATAAACTCTCCAAAAAGAGTCAAATAGAGTCTTGGCCCTCTCTACAACTCTGGGATTTTTTCTCCTTGTTGAAGTTTGCAACAAGAAATAGTGAAGGAGGCATCCTGAAACATCATCCTTGATCCTAGTTGGAAAATAATCACTTAAACTAGGTGGGGCCCACACAGGCTATTTTTAGGTGTATGTCTATTTTTAGACATGGTGATCATATTCTATATGTAGCAGGAGGCTATTTGTAGATAGTTGGTAAAATGTAAAAAACAGATGGGATTATATTTTTAGAAGATTGAGTGAAGTATATTTATATATCGTCAATCTAAAAATAGATGCATGTCGAGTATTATTAGCTCTTAATAATAATCAGACTCTAAACAACAACTTGTTCTCTTAGAGCACTTAATTTCAATATAAATATTTTTCAAATCAGTGGGCTGAAGGAATTACACAATTCATGGGGTTTACTAGTGGCTCATGCATGGAGGACACAGTTAGAACTGAAGTGGAAAAGTTATGACAGAGTTGGAAGAGTAGTTCATGGAGTTGTATTCAGTTTAACTCAGTTAGACTTAGTTGAGCTAGTTGTATCTAATCTAACTGAATGATACAATAGTGAGAGTGGAGTGAATTAATTATTTAATTAATTTAGAAATAATAACTTATTAATCAACAGAACAATACAACAATTAACTATAGTGCATGTCAGATCCAGTGGAGACCTAGTGCAGAGATAGGTGAAAAGGTGAGATAGACTATCTTTTGTGACCATAGTGATGCATGGATTGCATCTACATATACATTGGAGTTTCCAATGATAATAAATTAGTCAAGGAGAGTAGGATTTCATTGAATTGGTCTTTGTAATTAGCTTGGATTGCGCAGTGGAGGCAGGCTAGCAGGAGGGCAGAGATTGGTACATGGATTTGCAGATTTCTTCTATGTTAGTGTGTGACGATTGTATTGTACTGAGAGATTTATGTACTAATATTTGTATTATATTGTTACATTATCTCCATGATACATAATATATGATAGTTTGGTTTTTTAGCTTCGGGCTTTCCCGTTAAGAAACTATGTTATGTGTGTTTTTATTGCTTCATGTGTTTTGCAATTGTTGATTAAATTTCCGCAAGAATTATAATGGAAGGGTTATGTATTTAGCAAGAAGATAAATATTGTTAGATCAGGAGAGTTTGGATATATACATGCATATTGTATATAATTTCTACATGGTATCGGAGTTGTGTTATAGATTTTCTACATAGAATGAGTGCAGGAATTTTTGGGCACGCAAGTTTGTAGAGAATATATGAATTTTTTGGTGAAATATTTTGAGAAAAAAAATAGCATATTTTGATTCCTTGAGAAAAAATACCCAAATTGAAAAAAAAAAATCGGTCTAATCGGAGCTCGGATGAGGGAGATATCATCCATTTAAAATTAGCTCTTTCGTTAGAAAATTTTGCGACGACGGGACAATTACAATGTGCGCGAGCCAAGAATCTACATGCACTAAGGTATAAGATGCATGTAAAGCTTTGAGGAGCAAAGAAGATGTTAGTGACTTGGTGACTGAGAGGGAGCCTCTAAACATGCAGCCTGAGAAGCAGTCTCAAAAGGTTGTGGAGTAGTCACAACTGGAGATGTAGAAGAATCTTTATAGATTTGATGTAGATGGGATTTCCGTAATAAAAATAGATTTTTATTTTTCCGTGGTGTTATAAAAACATTCGGTGGTGATATAAAACGTTTTTATATATGTTGTAATGTTTCCCTTTGTTTTAAATAATATACATATTATTGTTTTCAATATAATATTATATATTATATGTAATTTACATTATACACACACACACACACACATATATATATAACATAATAGATATATATATATATATATATATATATATATATATATATATATATATATATATATATATATATATATATATATATATATATATATATATATATATATACACACACAAATAAAATCTCAATTTTAAAAGATATAAATTTGGATTTACATGTCATAATGTATTTTAACTTTTATTAGAATCTAATTCATTGATTTTGTAGTTATAAATGGGTCGTAATCAAAGTCAAATGGATTCATGGGTTAATTTATAATTGTTAAAATAATTATTTATTTTTCTCATCATAAATTTAACCTATTTTTCTTCCTATATTAAGCTAAGGAACTTATTCTTTAGTTTGATATAGATCTCAAATGAATCCATATAAATGATTGGATTTGGGTATGTACTTGAGATCATTTTAATAATCCTTTATTAAAGTGATTTCATTGTAAAATTTCCTAAACCATTTGTAAGTCTTCAAATTATTTTGAGGATTTATAATTGAACTATCCTAGGATCAATCATGGTTCTCTCCCCTAGTCTCATCTTTAGCCCTCTTTATTGAGAGTAAGGTAATCCTTCATTCGGTCAAGGAATATCCCTCTTCTTTCTCACATCTTAGGGTTAGTCTTTGTTTTTATTCAGTTAAATTCTTTTATTCTTGCAGGTCTCTTTGCATAGGAGCATATCTCATGATGGCTTGACTAAGCTCTCATTTTAGCCACATCCAAAGGATCATATTCTTCAAAGTTATTTGATACACCTGACTCCTCTCCCTTCAGTTTATCCATCGCAATCATCATCACTCATAAAAAAATTGAAGGTCGTCCTTGTTCATATTGTACATACTAGTTTAGGCTAGGTTGACTTAGGAAAGTCTTAGGACATGGGTAACTAGAGACCCATCAAACCAGACAAAAACTAAAGACCCATCAAACCAGAAATAGTTTCCATCACCATGGAAAGGATTTTAATCATGAATCCAACCATGAAATTCCTCACGTGTTGAGGTAGTAAATCTCCAAGAATCAATAAACCTACCATTTGACATATGTACCATGGACCTGTTACTCCCTTAAAGGTTGAAACCATGTAATAGGGCCCTCTATTAACCTCTTGTGTCGAGCTTGGTGACACATGTACACTCTAAATCCCATATGGAAGGGCATGCCACTATGAAGTGTCCAATTTTTCCCTAATTACAAAACTTATTTACTTAATGGCACTAATGGATTATTCTATTGGAAGGTGAGGAGATACATTGGATCTTATACAGGATTGAAGGTAGCTTTCCATTTGGACTTGGTCTCCCTATATAGGGTCCAAGCCCTCCATAGGTTCATAATGGCACTTGTAGGGTGAGCGTTGAGAGCCATGGGCCTCTACAAAAAAATATAATTGAGTTCCATGGCATGGGCTTCTTAAGAAACACACAGTTCTTGTTCATGCTAAGGTTATGCAGAGATGATGATTCACTTGGATCACATTTCCCAGCTAGCCATGCATTTGCACCTAACACTTAACAGTTGATCCAGGGCCTATATGGGGTTTTGTCTCATATGGAGATACATGGGAGGGAATGCATCATATTATAGCCCTCATTAATGGAGCATCAACTTGTTAATGAGCCAATGGAGACCCATGAGATCATTGATTGTGCCCCACAACTACTTGGGAGCACCACATTATGTTTTTTCTTGAAAATCAAGGGGCCACCCCCTTGATCGTCATTTTGGGAGCCCTCCTCTTCGTCATCGCACTTAGAGGACTCAATTTGGCATTCCAATGGCCCTCTTGGCTATTATTCTATCATTTCAGCTAGCATCAGGTGGCTTATTCTTCACTTATTGAGTTATTTGGTGGGCTTGTCACCAAATGGTTGTTATTTGGACATTAAAATATTATTAGGGGCTTAATTAGGCTAATTGGACTAATTAGAACATGTGACAGGCTCATATAAATTAGAGAGACCTCATTTGTAGTTTATCATCATCATTAATATTACGATCTCTCTTGTAAATAATTCAAACCTACAATTGATGGACGAAATTGGATGTTTTAATTCATTTTGATGTGTGGGATTTTTTTTATCTTTACTTGGAGCTTCTATTTACAAAATTTATGAATGGATATACTCACATTATCTTGAAAATGTTATTTGATGCTATATATTTAAATTGTTACATGTCTAATGTATGGAATCTATTATCATGATGTTGTATGTGCCCTAATTCAATGTGAATTCATGAAAATACTAAGATTATTGAAGTATTACATGCATTACTCATAGGTAATGTGAGTGAATGTTCCTAGAGGCTCATTTTACATTACGTATCATTGAATATCCATCAATATTTATCAAATGAAGTATAAACATATATTGTAGCTGAGTTTTTTCCTCTTTAGGGTTATCGAAAGATGCATAGGTCTCTCTGATAGAGTGAAGTTCTTAAATCAAAGGAAATATTGACACCATTTATCCCAATTAATAAGGAATTGATCTTAATCCTAGGTGATCAACCTTATACAATTTTTCTTTCATCCTTTACAAAAATTATCCCTAACCCTAAAAGGTCAACTAGGGTGTAGTTTGAAATGATTTAGGAGGGGTGCTTTTTAGAGTGAGTTAGTAGGCTATTGCGCTATTGTGTCATCTACTAGCCATCCTAATTTGAGGAAATTCCTATGGATAGTTTGAGAGAAATATCAAGCCCTAACTATCATCATAAAATTAGTCTTGACCTCTTGGGTTAGAAACATTTTAAAGGTCATTTTTTCTTGAAAACTCAAAGTAATTTAATCATTTTTTTCCCTCAGTCATCCGTTTTTGACCTATTAATCGCATTAAATATTTTTCTCTTGAAATCATTGCAAGCACTAGGAATTTCTTTTATTTTCCTAGGTCTCTCTAGTGGTGTTGACACCTTTGATGGTAATGATCTTACAAAGCCCTTAGAGAGGTGTTGTCTCTTTAGGAAACCATAGGTCTATGAGTATCCCTTGTAACTGAGTATTAATTCCTTCTAGATTTGGGCCTCCTCATAGTCCTTTATTGGAGAGCCATTAGTTTCTTATTGAATCATTGAGACATTATTTGAGTCTATAATTTGAATAGATCTTGGAAATCACCAAATACATTTCCATTAGCCCTATCATTCAAGTTATTTCCATCATATTGGGACTCCTCCCGTTGGTGAAAGTTTGTAAAGAGAAGGGCACATTGATTGAGGAGATATTGGGTACTTTTCCCTTTGTTGTCATTTTATCTATTATTTATCCCTTATGTACCCCTCCTAAGAGCCCTACTAGATTGAGTGGTAACAAACTATGGTTCAAGGAAGCGAAACACTCTTCAAGAAATCCCTAGGAGGATATCAAGACATAGGGTTTGATATTTGTGATGGTGATATGTATTCATAAGATGAAGACTCTAAGATATGGGGTAGGACCTATTAAATAATATTTATGTGATGTTTTAACTCTTTTAAGAGGCTATTTTCTCCCTTTTAGATAGCTAGGAAATACTTTCGCTAGACCTACGGTTTTAGAAATAAATGTGGGAAGAAATAATTCCAAGGTACTCACCAGGTCAAGAAAAGGAAGGAGAAAGAGTTTCTTATGTTTTATTCCAATGAATAATATTCTCATACAAATCTCAAGAAAGTCCCTTAGTATAAAAGAAAAAAGCAAGGGTTTCCTTTTCTAGGGCATACCTCAGGCACAATATTTTATGGATGGGGAACTTTGAAATGTCCAAACTTGGACGTCCTATAGGAAAGACCCTAAGGAAGATTCTTGTCCTCATGGAATCCAAAATTTCACTTTCTAAAGGAATTCACTTTATGCCCTAGCCTAGTTGTCCTGGAAAAAGGGGTTGAAATTTTGAGAGGGAGAAAATATGGAGAAGGGCGGAGTTGATCACAAATTTTCTTGGACTAGTGCCTAGTCCTTTGGGCTATGGAGTTTCAAATGATTCTAAATTGACCAAAATCATCCTTAAGGAGGATAAGGATTGATTCCCTAGAAATCAACCTTTATAATTTACCAACTCAATATTTATGGAGTTTTATCAAAGAAAGGCAATGTTATCCACTAGAAACATTCATAATTTTCCATACAATGTGTAACATATGAAATTTCCAACCATATAGATTTCCAAAAATAATTTTAAATAATTAGGGCACGTTATAATTAACTTAATTGAAAAAATTCCATACATTTAACATTATTTCAAAAAAATATTCAACGATAAGCACTTACATGATGCAAATATGATATACCCATCCACAAATAATGAGATAGCTCCAAAGAAAATTAAAAGTTTCATCTCCAAATAATATCAAAATTTTAAGCTCCAAACATCAAAATGCATCAAATAATCTCTAATAACTTCCAAATAAAAAGTGTGATTTCTTTTACAAGAGAGGAATCCAAGTGATGATGATGATCTCTGATAAATAAAAGTGAGTTCTATTTATATGAGACCTTAGAGGTCGAACCTAAGGCCCCCTAACATTGTAGAAATGTGCAAAATAGAAGCCTTGGTCACAATCCAAAAAAGTGACCTTTTCAAATTATAAATTATCCTTCCAAATGTTATTTGAGTTGATGACATCATATTGATGTAGGGCCATTGGAGGACCACATTGAGTCCTCTAGGTGTCAAGACTAGAGAGAGGGCTCCATAATTCACCAATTATGGTTTGGCCCCTAATTATCCATGCAATTCATCATGTGGGGAGCCAAAGTTGGTTTAGGGAACAAATGTTAGTCTCATGGGTCTCCTAATGATAGAAAAACTTGTATAGTGCTCAAAATGAGGGATTTGATGATGGTGTCCTCCCTCCCATGTCTCAAGGGTGAGATAAACCAGGGATACGGGGGAGCACACCCCAACCCCCTCGAATATACTCCCAAAACACGCTCTAATTGAGAGTCATTAAGAGCAACGTGGGGAGTGTCCTCCCTAAAAACAAATTGTTCCCTTCCATATCCATAGCAATCACTCCAATATTTATCCCCATCACTCTAGTTTTTGGAAAATCATAAGTGTAGAAATATTTTCTTAGCTTGATAAGACTTGCAATTTATTTATTATATTATTATCCTCTTTTATGTCTTATTTTTTCTTTTTTTCATCAGAAAACTATAAATACATAAGCATGAATATCAATGACACGATATGTTGGCTCTTAGCTAGGGAAAAACTGTTCTTTGAGGGGAAAACCCAAAAAATCAGTTCTCTTCTTCAATCACCAAATAAAATGAGACAACCAAGACATTTTGACCAAGAGAAATACCTTCCTGCATTCATCAATTAAGCCTCTCATTAAGTCAAATTGTAATCAAATCTTCAAAATTAAAACGTATATAAACTCTCCAAAAAGAGTCAAATAGAGTCTTGTCCCTCTCTACAACTCTGGGATTTTTTATCCTTGTTGAATTTTGAAACAAGAAACAATGAAGGAGGCATCCTGAAACATCATCCTTGATCCTAGTTGGAAAATAATCACCTAAACTAGGTGGGGCCCACACATGCTACTTTTAGGTGTATGTTTATTTTTAGACATGGTGAGCATATTCTATATGTAGCAGGAGGCTATTTGTAGATGGTTGGCCAAATGTGAAAAATAGATGAGATTCTATTTTAGAATATTGGGTGAAGTATATTTATAGATCGTCGATCTAAAAATAGATGCATGTCGAGTATTATTAGCTCTTAATAATAATCAGACTCTAAACAACTTATTCTCTTAGAGCACTTAATTTCAATATACAGATTTGTCAAATCAGTGGGCTAAAGGAATTGCACAATTCGTTGGGTTTAATGGTGGTTCATGCATGCAGGACTCAGTTAGAACTGAAGTGGAAAAGTTATGACAGAGTTGGAAGAGTAGTTCATGGAGTTGTATTTAGTTTTACTCAGTTAGACTTAGTTGAGCTAGTTATATCTAATCTAATTGAATTATACAATAGTGAGAGTGGAGTGAATTAATTAGTTAATAAATTCACAAATAATAGATCATTAATCAATAGAACAATACAACATTTAACTACAGTGCATGTCAGATCCAGTGGAGACCCAGTGCAGAGATAGGTGAAAGGGTGAGATAGACTATCTTTTGTGACCATAGTGATGCATGGATTGCATATACATATACATTGGAGTTTCCAATGATATTAACATAGTCAAGGAGAGTGGTATTGCATCGAATTGGTCTTTTTAATCAGCTTGGATTGCGCAGTGGAGGCAAGCTAGCAGGAGGGCAGAGATTGGTGCATGGATTTGCAAATTTCTTCTATGTTAGTGTGTGACGATTGTATTGTACTGAGAGATTGATCTACTAATATTTGTATGAGATTGTTACATTATCTCCATGATACATAATATATGATAGTTGGGGTTTTTAGCTTCAGGCTTTCTCGTTAAACAACTGTGTTATGTGTGTTTCTATTGCTTCATGTGTTTTGCAATTGTTGATTAAATTTCCGGAAGAATTATAGTGGAAGGATTCTGTATTTATAAAGAAGATAAATATTGTTAGATCAGGAGAGTCTGGATATATAAATTCATATTGTATATAATTTCTACATGGTATCGGACCTATGGTATATATTTTCTACATGGAATGAGAGAAGGAATTTTTGGGCGCGCGAGTTTGCATAGAATATATGAAATTTTTGGTGAAATATTTTTAGAAACAAATAGCATATTTGGATTCCTTGCGAAAAAATACCCAAATTTAAAAAACAAATCAGTAAAATTGGAGTTCGGATGAGGGAGATATCATCGATTTAAAATCAACTCTTTTGTTAGAAAATTTTGTGACGACGGGACAATTACAATGTGCGCAATCCAAGAATATACATGCACTGAGGTACAAGATGCATGTAAAGGTTTTAGGAGCAAAGCAGATGTTAGTGGCTTGGTGTTTTAGAGGGAGCCTCTCAACATGCAACCTGAGAAGCAGTCTCATAAGGTTATGGAGCAGCCACAACTGGAGATGCAGAAGAATCTTTATAGATTTGATGTAGATGGGATTGTTTGGTCTCAACCTAGTCTCCTAAATTGAGTTCATTTAATTGTCAACCAAGGTTGGTAAACTGCTGAAGTGAAGTGCACTGTATGTGCCTAGGTGTTTGTCTCTTAATGCGTTGTGTTTAGTGTTTTATGATGTTTTTGGTCTTTTGTGATGATTTATGATGTTTTTGGTCTTTTGGTGGTTTTTATGTTCACAAGGAAAATGACTAGCAAGCTAGTGGAAAGAAGCTACTGGTTTAAAAACAAAGTGAAGCCTAATTGGTTGATGACAAATGACAAATGCAAACGCAAATACTGAAACAAAATCAAACCTAAACTATGACTAAGCAGAATACCAAGCTTGATAATGACTTCAAGAAAATGAATCAAAACATAAACTTAACTTGTCCAATTCTTTCATCAAAGGTATTTTGGGAGAGCTTGAGAAGTGGTCAGCTAAGTATAAAAATTCTCCTAACTAAACAATTAAACAATCAGCTTATAATGAGACAACATTTTATCCATGATTAAAGATTTGTGAAAACATATTTGGAGGAAAACATTGGTATCATCATAAGATCTCTACTCTAAGACTAGTTCCTAACTCTATTCTGCAACTTAGTTTAACATTACTAAACCTTACTCAAGAGTTATATATTTTGTTAGTCTTTGAGGAAAAGTTTGTTTAGAGATGATAGCGAAAGGTAAAGTACGTCAGGCCTTAAAATGATATTGTCTTCTGTTCATATGGTTATGAATCAATTATGGATTTTAGAACAAGAAGAGGTTTGTGAATAATGAAGGCTATTTTGTTAAGTTTAACAACTGAAGTAATATAATATGCAGTGAATGACAACTGAATGTGGAGTGACAATGCAATGAGTGAAGCTAAAAACTATGCTTAAGATGTCACTAGTCTAAAACAATGTTAAACTACAAGTCATTATCAGACATAAAGCAAAACAACTGAACATGAGTTAAGTGCAATTAAACTCTGGAGTATCATAACTAGGTTATCATGCGGCATTAATCTATGGGATTATACACTGTTTTGTCCATCAAGTGATTACATTTATATTTATATTTTCTCTATCTCCCATCATAATCTTAAATGCACAAAGTATATTTTTATGGGTTTAAAAACTAAGATATCACAACTATCTCCTACCCATCATTATGATATTTTGGAAGAGCATTTTAAGAGCAAGATCAGCTATGTTACTTAGTATAAATAAACAACTGAAACATTCAGTATCACAGTCATGCCTTAGACATCATAAGGATTTTTTGGAAGAGTTTGCTTAGTATAAGTTCAACTGTGATAGTGAACAAAGAAATTACAATTAAATCCTACAACACTATATTATCTGTCCATTGTTTCATCCTTGAAGAGTTTCTTCTTTTGGAAGAGTTCTTAGAACAAGTATAACTATAGTGGCTAATGAAATTAACTATGAACTCAAACTTCAAAAACGTAAAAACAACTAAGATACTTATCTAAATTACGAAAGTAAAGCCGTGCAGGAGGCATGGGCCCTCTACCACTAGACGAAATCTAACTCCAAATCAAATCAACGCTTTCAAAACAATGTTGTATTCTTCATTAAAGGAAAAATAACTTGAACAGAGTAGTCTGCGTCTTCAGAAATATAGCATGAAATCTAAGCAAAATCTAGAGCAAAATCTAGCCTACCTCTCGGTTTCCCAAGTGTTTTTATAACAAATTTACATAACATGACTTGCAACAATTCGGGGATCATTGTCTTTCCTTATTGAAATCATACTAGGACTCTTGAAGTGGCAGTGTAAAAAGGAAAAGGACATCTGGACTAAGAAAGTCCTATTAGAAATCTACTTCCTTAAATGAGTTCCCACGTACCAAAACCATATCCAGAATTCGGTTTTTCCTTCATGGTGAGCAATGAACAATGTGGACAAGACGTGGAATATACCCATATGTGGTTTTTCTTGAGAGGACACCTGGAACATGCCTGAACGTGAAGACAGCTGCAGAATTTCCAGTTAGCTACGAAATGTCTGCATTCTGTAGCCAGTTTGCATTATAATGACAAAAATCACAAAACTTAGCAAGTTAGCCATGTTAATCATTCTAAAAGTAATTTTAACTAATTTCATTGATCAATTGGGTCTGGGATAAAAATGGACAAAGGAAAATGAGGTAAAGTAAGATGAAAGAAAGCACAATCTTGAGGTTCAACATAGCCCCACTGCTGACTTCCTGCATGTCCTCATGCAACTTATTCCATAAACTCAGAGGCTTCTGCAAGAACATCTAATCCTCTCCTTCTTCTTTGCCTGGAAATTAAAGGTCTTCTGGGTTTTCTGATGGCTAACTTGAACCTTAAGTTGATAAATGCCCTGATTAGCTTCTTGTTCCTTTTTTTCAACTTTTCACTAGCCTTTTCCACTTTGTCCATTTGTAGAGATAAGGTTGAGTTCATATTGGTTTTGAGTTTGACTTGTTCCTTTAGAATATAATTCTCATTTTTGATGTGTCTATTAAGTATTTCCAGCTCATACCTATCCCTTCTTAACACATCTATTTCGGACAGTGGAGGACTAGGGGTTCTATCTCTACTCTCTGAAGCTTTCCTTTCCAAAGTTTCAACATAGTCATAAAATTCTTGCTGATCAGGGTAAATTTCAAGGGTTTCTTCGTTAAAATCCTCTTCAACATCTTCTTCAATAGATGTTTCCTCATCTTCTATATTTATTACCCCTGTTTGTTTGATCTGAGTTTTCCTTAGTTTCCCCCTGAGTCTATGGCTTCTTCTTGGCTGGGATGATCCCTCTCCTTTTTTTGTGGCAGATTTTCTGATTACCCTCTCTTTTTTAAGTTGTCTCTTAATTTGAGTCAACTTCTCTGAGATTATTTCCTCACTACTTTCCTGGACTGTTTTGTCAATTTCAATTTTAGAAACTCTCCATTTTCTTCTTCTCCTTGTAGGTTGTTGTTCAGGTGAGGGCTCTTTTGGCTCTTCAAAATGATTTATTATCAAGAAATTATCCCAAGTATCATTTGTTTTGGCTAAATGGTGTTCAATTAAAATCTTAACCAAGCCATGATGGTATAGAGTTGTCTCTAAGAATTTAACCCTTCTTTGAACACAAGAAGCCATCTTTTTCAAACTTTGAAGCAAGAAATAGGGAAAATTTAACTCTTCCTCCAGAAAATGCATTATCAGTCTAATATGGTAAACATAAAATGTGCCATATCTACCTTCACATGTGATAAATTTTTGCAGAATAAGCAATATATTTCTCCATTTATTTTTCAATGCAGAACTTGGAATTCTCTTCTTAAACACAGTGACATCCATACCTGGTGATTTTAGAATTTTCTTCCATGATTCATTATGGAATTCTCTATTTTTGAACCATCTCTCTCCATTTCTAAGCAATCCCGTTGTTTCTGCAATGAAAACCTCAGTGACAGTGAATTTAACATCTCCCACTTCAACCTCAGCTCGTCTAAATGACCTTGCAAATGTTTTAGTGACTTCTTTGTGGAAGCCATTAAATTTCTCAAGAAATTTTAGCCATCCTACCTGTTGCAACATTTCTCTACTTTGAGGGTAGCCTTCCAAGTATTTTGTACCCACTGGTTCAGTTCTTACAATGAGGCCCATAATTCTTTCTTCAATCTTCAGATTAATACTCTTTCTGCCCACGGAAACAATAACTTCAACCTTCAAACTGATATACTTCTGGTTCACAGTGATAATGGCTTCAATCTTCAAACTAATATACCTCTGGTTGACATTGACAATAACTTCAAATTCCACACTGATTTACCTCTGTTTCTCGGTGACAATGCTTCAAATTCCACACTGATATATCTCTGCGTTTATGGTGATAATGCCTCAATCTCTGCTCACGGTGACAATGCTTCAATGTCTTCTCACGGTGATAGTGGTTTGATATTTCAAATTGATATACCTTTGCTCACGGTGATAGGGATATCTCTGTTTTGCGGAATGAAATGATGAAGGGCTGGCTACGGAATGGAGTGATGGAGGTAGTTACGGAATGAGTTAATGAAGTGAGGTGAAGAAAACAATTAATGAGTGAAAATACTGCGGATATTTTTACAACGGATTAAAAAAAATCATCATTAAATGATTTGGTTGGGTGACGTGAGGAAATCAAACACTTCAGCCTTTTTAACCGCTTAAATGATGGTCGTGTATAGAATTTGAAATGAGAGATTTTTATCCAAAGTTTGTGGAGGTTATATTGGATATGATCAATAAAAATAATCAAAATAACTTTTTCGAATGATTCATAACTAAAACTATGCTAAAATTTATGATATGCCATTATAATCAAAACTTGTTACCTTTGCTTTTCATTTGATTTTTGTGGTCTTTGTCTTCTTTGTTCTCCTTTGGAAGAGTCTTCATAATCCTTCTTGATTCTTCTTATTCATGGATACACTGGATCATATTGTTGCAATTCAAATGTCTGCTGATTAGTGCCTTCAAGATTTGTAGCTGCGGAATGACTGTCTGGTTGCGGAAAGTCTGATCAGCTGCAGAATGTCTGTTTAGCTGCAGAATGTACCTGTAGAGCATTTTAATCATGGAATGGAGTGGTTTGGAATATAAGTGAAATGTTATATGGCATGAATGAAGATGGATGATGAGACATGATATGTATGAAGTGGATGATGAAATGGAAAGGATTCAATTTATGAAATGGAGTGGAAGAATATAGGAAATGTCCTGCAATCCATGACATGTGTTATTCATTTGCAGCAAGATATCAAACTTTAAATTTTGACATGGAAATGAGGTGGATGAAGTATGGAATGAGATGAATGAAATATGGAATGAAGTAGAGTATGAATGAATGAATGAAATGGAGTATGGATGGATAAGTGAATGGAATGAAATGAAATGAGATGGATCATAAGTACAATGGATCTGAACTTATGATTTTGTAATAGCTGCTTGCAAAAACAAAATGGAAAAGTTAGAGTGTCAGAGAGACTCTGATTTTCACCCTATCTTTTCTGTATAAACATGCCAATCAGTGATTGGTTTTCATGTTTATACTTTTATTTATTTATTTATTTTTTTCAAAAGAAATGCTTCAGAAAATTCAATCAAGTTGATGAAGAAGAAATATTCTTCTTCATTAACTTCACATCACTGCTTTCTTGGAACTTCTGGAAAAATTCTTCTCTTGAGAGTGGTTTGTGATACAACTTCAATCTATGACCATTCACAAGAAAAGTGACCTCTTCTTCATCTATAGTTCTGATTTTTACTGCCCCATTATAAAAAATTTCAACAATTTCATATGGCCCAAGCCAATGTGTCTAAAATTTACCTTGAAAATCCTTGAATTTTGAATCAAACAAGAGAGCCCAGTCACCCTCTTTGAATTTCTTCTCTTTGATGTACTTGTCATGCCATCTAGCCCTTTGCTGTTGGACTAGACTTGTTTTCTGAACTGCATCTTGTCTGATCTCATCCAATTCATTAATTTGCTCCATTCTATGCTTTTGTGCCTCCGTTAAATCAAGTCCTAGCTGAACTGCCATTTTGAAAGTTTGAATCTGGAACTCTATGGGAAAAAAAACTTGCTTTCCATAAACAAGTTCATAAGGAGTATGGCCTGTTGTGTTTCTCCATGTAGTTCTATAGGCCCACAAGGCTTCAGGAAGCCTATCTACCCAATCTCTTCTATGTAAATGAACAGTTTTTGTTAGGATTCCTTCAATGACCTTATTAGTAGATTCCACTTGACCATTTGCTTGTGGATGATAAGGAGTAGATTTTCTATGCCTGATTTTGTACCTCTCCATCATTTGTTCCACTAGCCTTGATGTAAATTGAGCTCCTTGATCTGTAATAATTTCCCTTGGGACACCAAAACGAGTAAAAATATCCTCAAAAAGAAAAGTAACTACAGATGATTCATTAGCAACAAGTAATGGTTTAGCTTCTACCCACTTAGTAACATAATCAGTGCAAACTAATATGTATTTCTTTTGTCTTGATGGAGGACCAATAGGTCCTACAAAATCCAAAGCCCATTTTTCAAAAGGTTCAATGTGTACCTGAGGTTGTAATGGCATCTCACCTGAAGGAGAAGGTTTCCCTACCCTTTGGCAACTGTCACACCTTTTGACATACTCCTTAGCATCTTTAAACAATGATGGCCAATAATATCCTAGATTAAGGATCTTATAGGCTGTCCTCTTATCTGCAAAGTGTCCGCCACAAGGTTCATCATGACATGCCTTGAGAATCTCAGGCATCTCATCTTCACGAATACACCTTCTAATGATCAAATCTGGACCTGTCTTGTACAACTCATTTGCGACCCATGAATATCTTGCACTATCATTAATGATTTTTCTTTTATCCCTTGCATTCATAATTGAAGGAAATTTTCCTGAAACTAAATAATTGGCAATATCAGCAAACCATGGAGTTTGAGTAGAGATTGCAAAAAGATATTCATTAGGAAATTGATCTTCAACCGGAGTGTCATCTTTGATATTTTGAATTCTAGATAGGAAATTAGCCACTGTGTTTTGTTTTCCAGGCCTATCTAGAATAGTAATGTTGAATTCTTGCAATAGTAACAACCATCTTATAACTCTGCCATTAGTGATTGATTTTTTCATTAAGTATCTAATGGCAGAATGATCAGTGTGAACAAAATTTTCATAGCCTGTTATATAGTGTCTAAATTTGTTTATGGCATGAACAACAACTAAAAACTCTTTTTCAGTTACAGTATATTTTAACTCTGCAGGAGTCAAATTTTTACTGGTATAATAGATGGCATAGGGAATTAAATCTTTTTGTCCCAATACTGCTCCTAGAGCTGTATCGGAAGCATCTGTCGAGATATGAAAAGGTAACTTCCAGTTAGGTCCCCTTAATATAGGTGCTTCAAAAATTTTGGTTTTCAGGGTTTCAAAAGCTAACTGGCAATCAAAAGTCCATTTGAATTCACAATCTTTGGGAAGTAATTTGAAGAGTGGAGATGCTATCTTGGTGAAGTTTTCTATAAATCTCCGATAATATCCTGTAAATCCTAGAAAACTTCTAACATCTCTTTGACAACTTGGAATAGATAAGTTAGAGATGACTTCAACTTTTGACTCATCAACTCTAATCCCATCCCTTGAAATGTGATGCCCTAAAACAATACCTTCAGTAAACATCATAAAACATTTTTCATGACTAAGCGAAAGGTTTTATTCCTGACATCTCTTTAAAACTTTTTCCAAGTTTTCTAAAGCTTCTTCAAATGAGTTTCCATAAACTGTGAAATCATCCATGTACACCTCTACACAGTCATGTATTAGATCTGAAAAAAAATTCCTAATACTACCCTTTGGAATGTTGCAGGTGCATTGCATAATCCAAATGGCAATACTCGGTAAGCATAGGTACCCCAAGGACAGGTAAATGTGGTTTTGTATTGATCTTCAAGTGCTACTTGGATTTGATTGTAACCACTAAACCCATCTAGGAATGAGAAGTACTTTTTGCCAGCTAATGTATCTAACACTTGATCTATGAAAGGTAAGGGAAAATGGTCTTTAAGAGTAGCTTTTTTTAGTTCCCGGTAGTCAACACATACCCTCCATTTACCATTTTTCTTTGGCACAATTACCAAAGGAGAAACCCACTGACTATCTGAAATAGGATAGATGAAGTTAACATTTAACAATTTTTGCAATTCTTCTTTAACAATCTCCCTAAGATTTGGATTCATCCGTCTTTGAGGTTATCTGATTGGTTTGCAATTTTCCTCTATATAGATGTGATGAGTGCAAGTCTTGGGGCTTATCCCTTTCATGTTAGTGTATTCCCATGCATATGCAGAAGAGTGTCTCTGTAATACTTTGACTAACTTTTCTTGTTGAGATTTCTCTAGGTTCTTATTTATGTTCAAAGTTTTTCCTGGAAAGATCTCACTTGTAGAGCTGCCAAATTTATCCATAGAATGAAGAGACATCTGCCTTGATGACAAAAACTCAATATTGGATCCCTCTTGAAATGATTCATGTTTTTGTTCTGGAGAGGATTCAAAGTTTCCTAGAGTATTCAAAATTTGATTATCTTCACTAATTTATGAAATTGTGAAGAGAGGTTGTAAATCTTCTTCATCCTCTATCCATTGAGTGTCATCTAGATCTGTAATTGTCCTAGCTGGAGGATATAAAGTGAATTTCTTAGTTGAACTACCATCGGAGATATACATATCACCGGATCTACAACTAATAAAAGCATCAGCTGTAGCCAACCAAGGTCTTCCTAATATAACAGGATGGCCTCCTAGATTATTCTTAGGAGTTAGGATCATGAAATCCACAGGGTACTCCCAAGAATCTAGGGACACTGGAATGTCTTCTATTATCCCATCTGGTTTGATCACAGATCTGTCTGCTAATTGTAAAAGTGTGGGTGTAAAGAGAAGATTAGGAAGTTTCAGTTTATCCATGATTTGTCTACTCATGATATTGATTGCTGCTCCTAAATCAATGAGTGTGTTTTTGATTTCAATTCCATTGATGTGAATTTTAACAACTGGATTTCCTGGGTCAAGATACTTTGGAATAGCAATCTTGCCCATCATAATGTCTGCTATTTTTCCTGCCAGTTGAATTTTCTTTGTTTCTCTTATTCTTTTTCTTGTTTTCTTCATACCCAACTCCTTTATTGTTTTGGCTAAAATTGGAATTTCCTTGATGGCTTGTAATAATGGAATTTTAATGCAAACATTTCTCAGCTCATCTAGGAAATCATAATTAGGCACCATAATTTGTTTTTCTACACCTCTATCAATTTGTAATCTTTCTGGAAAGGGAGCTATAGAAGTAGATGTGAATGGTTGCTCTAATACAGGAGTTGAAATTATTGGATCTTTTTTCTTTAATTTTTCAGTGTTTGGGTCTTGAAAAGATGTGTCTCCCTCAAGACTTTTATTCACCCGTAGAGAGTCTTCCTCAGAGTTATCTTGTTCTTGTATGATCACAGAAGGTTTCCTCTTTTCAAGTATTCTTCCAGACCTAAGTTGAACATCACTAAGGTCTAAAAGAGTAATTAAATAAGTTGGAAACTGTTGGCCTTCTATCATGTATGTGTTCTGAGGATTTTTATTATTGGGGTTTGGTATGGGTTGAGCAGGCAACTGATTTGATTTTTGAGGGAATGGTAATGGAAGTGGTTGATTTTGATGTGGTAGGTTCTGATGATGTTGTTGAGGATTTTGCTGAAAATTGTTCAAGATTTTGAGAAAAATTTTGTTGAGGATTTTGAGGATAAAAATGTGGGTATGGTGGATAGGATGAGGGATACCTATATATGGTATTATCTCCAGATGGATCTGTTTATTCTGTACTGTGTCAGAGATATATTTTTTAAAATTGAGGCCATGTCAAGAATCTATATGGAGGTTGATTATATATTTGATCATGGAATCCTTGTGTTTGAGGTCCCTGCCAAGGCCTTCTAGATACAAAATTGAGAGACTCGTGGGAATCAGAGTGCCCTCCGAAAAGACAAACTTAGGGACTAGGAAGAAAAAGGAAAATTCTTTAACCTTGCTTTCAGAATAAATGACAGTTATGTCTTCATAATCTTATCCCTGAGCACTTCATATGTTTTCTACATTTAGATAAAGATTACTACACCTGATCTAACTTTTTTTTGCTTGTTTTGTATCTTGAGGGTGTCTATTTGTTCACTAAGACTCCCTAAGATGTTAGATTTAAAATCATCAAGCATGTGTCCTATTTCTGATCTACTTACTGTCCCAGAAGCAGACTTACTTGCCCTTGCAAGAGCAGGATCTCTTGGACCTTTGATAGTTTTAGATTTCCCTCTTGAAAGGTTGATACATAAATCAGATATTTTAGGTAATGTGAGCTGTGATATATCCCCTTTTCCCATCATTTTAAGGATATCCAACCATTCATCCCTAATTTTTTTCAACAAAAGAGCTTTTAAGGTGTCTTGATCTAGGTTTTCCATTTTTGCTCTTTTGATGTTGTAATGAAATCTCTCCAACAAATCTTCCAAATTTTCATCTTCTTTTTGTAACATCTTAAACACTTCCTCCTTATGATTAACTGGCATACAATAATCCAAATACCTCTCTAGAAATGCTTGTTTTATGTCTTCCCATGTCCTAATAGAACTGTTGATCAGACTCATAAACCACTTCAATGCTGCTCCTTTCAAGGTTGAAGGGAACAATTTCAGTTTTTGAGCATCTTGTAAGTAGTCATAAGTTCTACACAAAACTTCAAATTCAAATAGGAAGGTTTCAGGATCTTCAATTTTGAGTCCATAGAAGTTTGGAAGGACAGAGGGTGAAATGTTTTTCATGGTTGTATTGGTTTCTTCATCAATTATAGGGAACCCAAAAGAGCTTCCTATTTCTCTTCTACCTCTTCCTCCATCTGCACCTCTACCTCCTTCTCCTCTACCTCTACCTCTACCTCCAAATAGTGTGTTTTCTCCATTAAAGACTCCTCCTCCTCCTTCTTCTGCCATGGTTGACTCTCCTGTGGAAGTGGAAAGGTTTGTGTCCCTAACAGGAGTCTTTAAATCTTCTTCTATGGCAGGTCAGTGGATGAAGTGGAAGGTTTCTCTAATGGAATAGCTGACCTTAGATCTTTTAGAAGTCCAGGATCAGTAAAGGATGGAATGTGGGTCTGAGGTGAAAGTGTACTAGCTCTGGATCTAGGTGAAACAAGTGGTGTTCTAGGAATCAAACTTCTGCTTCTGCTGCTTATAAATCTTCCCCTTGAATCTCTCTCCCTACGCATATAATTGTTTTTGGATGCTAATAAACAAAGGTTACCTAGTTTTCACTTCCCCGGCAACGGCGCCAAAATGTTTGGTCTCAACCTAGTCTCCTAAATTGAGTTCATTTAATTGTCAACCAGGGTTGGTAAACTGCTGAAGTGAAGTGCATTGTATGTGCCTAGGTGTTTGTCTCTTAATGCGTTGTGTTTAGTGTTTTATGATTTTTTTGGTCTTTTGTGATGATTTATGATGTTTTTAGTCTTTTGGTCGTTTTATGTTCACAAGGAAAATGACTAGAAAGCTAGTGGAAAGAAGCTACTGATTAAAAACAGAGTGAAGCCTAATTGGTTGATGACAAATGACAAATGAAAAGGAAAATACTGAAACAGAATCAAACCTAAACTATAACTAAGAAGAATACCAATCTTGATAATGACTTTAAGGAAATGAATCAAAACATAAACTTAACTTGTCCAATTCTTTCATCAAAGGTATTTTGGGAGAGCTTTGAGAAATGGTCAACTAAGTATACAAATTCTCCTAACTAAACAATCAAACAACCAAATTATAATGATGCAACATTTTATCCATGTTTAAAGATTTTTTGAAACATATTTGGAGGAAAATATTGGTATCATCATAAGATCTCTACTCTAAGACTAGTTCCTAACCCTATTCTGCAACTTAGTTTGATACCACTACACTTCACTCAAAGGTTATAGATTTTTAGAATAGTCTTTTGAGGAAAAGTTTGTTTGTGAGATGATAAAGGAAGTTGAAAAAGTAGTTCAGGCATTGGAATGATACTGTCTTATGTTCATATGGTTATGAATCAATTATAGATTTGGAACAAGAAGAGGTTTTGTAAATAATGAAGGCCGTTTTGTTAAGTTTAACAACTTATGTAATCTAATATGCAATGGATGACAACTGAATGTGGAGTGAAAATGCAATGAGTTAAGCTAAAAGTAAACTTAAGATCTCAGTAGTCTAGAACAGTGCTGAACTAACAAGCCATTATCAAACTTAAAACAAAATAACAGAGCATGAGTTAAATGCAATTTGACTCCGGAGTATCCTAACTAGGTTATCATGCATTAATCTATGGGATTATACAGTCTGTTTTGTCCATCATGATTGGTATTTTGGAAGAGCTTCTTAGAACAATCCTGACTGTACAATTCGGTGCCAATGCAAACATAAAGACTGAAAGAAATTTAAAAACTAAGATGTCACAACTATCTCCTACCCATCATTATGATATTTTGGAAAAGCGTTTTAAGAGCAAGATCATCCATGTTACTTAGTGAAAACAAACAACTAAAACATTCAGTATCACAGACATGTCTTAGACATCATAAGGATTTTTTGGAAGAGTTTGCTTAGTCTAAGTTCAACTGTGATAGTGAACAAAAGAAACTAAAATTAAATCCTACAACACTATAGCCATTTCTCATTCATTATCATGATCTTTTGGAAGAGTTTCTTCTTTTGGAAGAGTTCTTAGAACAAGTATAACTATAGTGGCTAATGAAATTAACTATGAACTCAAACTTCAAAAACGTAAAAACAACTAAGATACTTATCTAAATTACGAAAGTAAAGTCGTGCAGGAGGCAGGGGCCCTCTACCACCAGACGGAATCTAACTCCAAATCAAATCAACGCTTTCAAAACAATGATGTCTTCTTCATTAAAGGAAAAATAACTTGAACAGAGTAGTCTGTGTCTTCAGAAATATAGCATGAAATCTAAGCAAAATCTAGAGAAAAATCTAGCCTATCTCTCGGTTTCCCAAGTGTTTTTATAACAAATTTACATAACAAGACTTACAACAATTTGGGGATCATTGTCTTTCCTTATCGAAATCATACTAGGACTCTTAAAGTGGCAGAGTAAAAAGGAAAAGGACATCTGGACTAAGAAAGTCCTATTAGAAATCTGCTTCCTTAAATGAGTTCCCACGTACCAAAACCATATCCAGAATTCAGTTTTTCCTTCATGGTGAGCAACGAACAATGTGGACATGACGTGGAATATACCCATATGTGGTTTTTCTTGAGAGGACACCTGGAACATGCCTGAACGTGAAGACATCTGCATAATTGCTGATTAGCTACGGAATGTCTGCATTCTGTAGCCAGTTTTCATTATAATGACAAAAATCACAAAACTTAGCAAGTTAGCCATGTTAATCATTCTAAAAGTAATTTTAACTAATTTCCTTGATCAATTGGGTCTAGGATAACAATGGAAAAAGGAAAATGAGGTAAAGTAAGATGAAAGAAAGCACAATCTTGAGGCTCAACAGGGATTTCTATGGACCTTCCTACTATTGGGAAGTGCAAGAAAGACATGAAATTGAAGCTTGAGAGGAAGTAAGACTTTCATGCAAGTAACAGTAAACCTTGGGATTTGGAGCAACCAAAAGATGAGGGTCATGGAGTGGGAGGAACCACTCATACAGAGAAAATTTCATGCCAAATGGGCAGAGGGAGTGCATCCAGCTATACCACCAGGTGAGAGGTGGGGTGACATGCATGATTAATCCCAAGAATATATTTCTGGGCAGGATTCATTGAGATGGTTTGGATCTCATGAATTGAACCTGGCTATGAGGTGCCCATAGATCAGCAGTTGCATGATCAATTGGATTGATGCAGTGAGATCAAAGTGACAGTGTCGAATACTGGAGCGCGGTTCAGAGTTGACAGCAAGTGCATAGTGCATGGGTGCAGAGTTCAACAGCGTAGTGGTTCCTGAAGACATGTGTAGTAGCTAAGCAGAAGTTGAATAATTTGATGATAGATGCATTAGACTGATTGAATTTTTTGGAGCCTTTCAGTTTCGGAAATGTTGCAGCAAGAGTTGCAGGGCGAATGCATGGAGTTGCATGTCACATGCAAAGGAATTCATTTCTTATTGAGAGGGAGTGTTGAAGTTTGAAACAAGAAACAATGAAGGAGGCATCCTGAAACATCATCCTTGATCCTAGTTGGAAAATAATCACCTGAACTAGGTGGGGCCCACATAGGCTATTTTTAGGTGTATGTCTATTTTTAGACATGGTGAGCATATTCTATATGTGGCAGGAGGCTATTTGTAGATGGTTGGTAAAATGTGAAAAATAGATGATATTCTATTTTTATAATATTGGGAAAATTCTATTTATAGATCATCGATTATTATTAGCTCTTAACAATAATCAGACTCCAAACAACAACTTATTCTCTTGGAGCACTTAATTTCAATATACAGATTTGTCAAATCAGGGGGCTGAAGGAATTACGCAATTCCTATGGTTTACTGGTGGTTCATGCATGGAGGAATCGGTTAGAACTAAAGTGGCAAAGTTATGACAAAGTTGGAAGAGTAGTTCATGGAGTTGTATTCAGTTTAACTTAGTTAGACTCAGTTGAGCTAGTTGTATATAATCTAACTAAATGATACACTAGTGAGAGTGGAGAGAATTAATTAGTTAATTAATTTACAAATAATAACTCATTAATCAACAGAACAATACAACAATTAACTATAGTGCATTTCAGATCCAATGGAGACCTAGTGCAGAGATAGGTGAAAGTGTGAGATATACTATCCATTGTGACCATAGTGATGCATGGATTGCATATACATATACATTGGAGTTGAAAATGATAATAACACACTCAAGGAGAGTGGGATTGCATCTAATTGGTCTTTTTAATCAGCTTGGATTGCACAGTGGAGGAAAGCTAGCAGGAGGGCAGAGATTGGTGCATGGATTTGCAGATTTCTTCTATGTTGGTGTGTGACGATTGTATTGTACTGAGAGCTTGATGTACTAATATTTGTATGATATTGTTACATGATCTCCATGATACATAATATATGATATTTGGGGTTTTTAGCTTCAGGCTTTGTCGTTAAACAGCTGTGTTATGTGTGTTTTTATTGCTTCATGTGTTTTGCAATTGTTGATTAAATTTCCGCAAGAATTATAGTGGAAGGATTCTATATTTAGAAAGAAGATAAATATTGTTAGATCACGAGAGTCTGGATATATACATGCATATTGTATATAATTTCTACACTCCTCACTATTCGGCCCTCTCTACAAATGTAATTTTGTCTTATATGCAAATTTAATTCCATCCTCTTTATTGGTATATTCCTTCCATGTAAATACCTTTCTTTTTGGACTTGTTTTCACTTCATTTCTTCCTATAGAATGACACATTGAATTCTTGTTCTACTTCCTTCCAAACTAAGTCAAACTCATGGGTTTATATAGTATTTTTTGACTACTCTATGAGGCTGACATGAGGACATTGAGGATGACTTGTAGGCAAACTTAATCATGGAGAATTATTACATCAAAATAATTTTATCTCTTTGCTACAAAATTCCCAATAAGGGTCTAGACCATAATGAAAAGTAAATAGACTCATGAATCAACCCTAGAAGCCTTCAATGGAGTTTTTGACCTAGAAATATAAATAATAAATAATTAAACCCATGATAATAAATAATTTTGTTTGATGATAAATTCATTTTTTCTTTATTTTGACAAGTACATTATATAATGATTGAAATACAATTACGAAGACTGATACTAGTTACATTTCTCAGCACACCATCTTAACTAGGGAGGTATTCATAATTTTTCAACTAGTACAAGGTTGACCTCAATTTGAAAAGTTATTAAGAAGAGTATGATGCAGGAGCAATAGGCTCGAACCAATATTTGTATATAGATAGACTTAGGGGGTCTTATATTTTCTTGGTCATGTAGTTACTAAATAAATCGAGTGATTTAGTTTTAATGTAGAGAGGAAAATATTGTAACTGCCCCCCGAATCATTCGTGGGCATATGAAGAGATTCAATTTTAATTTCCTTAAGATTTAGTTAAAGTCAGAAAAATTGGGAATTCAAAGAGTTTGAATAGTTAAGGGAATTGAATCGATTCCTTGTAGTTGGTATAAAATTAAGCCTCAAGGGCATTAGGAGAGGCACCTATAGAGAGACCTGCATAGAGAGCTGCATAGAGTTGTACGACTGGTAGGGTAGATTTCCGAAAGCCGATTGATCACAAATCTGGCCGAGCCAGAAGCTATAAGTAAATTCATTATATGAATGAGGAATTATTTTTAGTAATTCGGTGCATTTGTCGAATTAAGTTCTATGTGGAAAATGTCCTAATCTTTGTGATTAATTGTGTGAATAATCTTTGTAATTAAGTTGAACGATCTCCTGTATAAATGGGCTTCGGATTTTGTAAATCAGTGTATGAGGATCAGTGAAGTAGGACCCTGTATGAATGAAGGACTTAGTCCTGCGATCTTTGTAGTCTTTGATCGAATTATGCATGAGTAATTTGGTGTGAATGATGGGCTTAGTGTCTCTGGGTGAAAGAGACTTTGATTGGATTCTGCATACATACAATTGAGAGATTTCAATCGTAGGAGAATTCCTTCCTTGTATTAATAGGAATTAGTGAGAAGCCATTGGGTTCAATTTGCCAAATCAATGCTAATTCCTTTCTCAAAGCCACAATACAGGAGGAAGATGGGGTTTGACCCTTCCTGATGAAGGATACAGGTGATTTTATCTCTGAAGTCATTGAAGGTGATTGGTATAATGAAATTTGTGTAGTAAAGACCGAGAGAAACCGGCCTTGAGCAAGAATGAGCTCAGTTAACAGAACTGCGGTGCAGAGAATTCGTGGTAATTCATAGCAAAATCAAAAGCAAGTGGAGAAGGCGGAATTGAATCCGCAATTGCCAAGGAGCTATCGAGGGACAGCATATTAAGGAAGTTCAAACGCCAAAGACTTTCATCAAATAATTGAAGCTGTGTATTGATGCGAGTCTTCGTAACGAGCATTAACCTTGCAAAGTCCCGAGTAGATTGTTGATGGAGTTAGATGAAACCTAGAGCGTGGAGAGAAATGGAACCAAAACAATAAATGAACAGTAGAAGCGGGCTCATTGCACGAGTTAGAAAGTGGTAAGCAGTATTTAAGAAATCAACGTGATCCCATAAACTGGGTGACGCATGTCCCGGAGCAGTTTTGAAAACCCACTCTCATCGCAAGTTAAAGCCCATGCATCTAGTCTGCGTGATATCCATTGATTGTCGTCGGATCGGTTGGTTGGGCGCGACGAGATGGTGATCGTTGGATGTTAACCCAAGGTAAGTTATATTATATAGTGAGCCGAGAACATGTTTAATTAAATGAGGAGGTTCATATGCTATCGTTGATTTATTATTAAACCAAGCAAGGTTGAGCCTTACCTATAATATGGGGCTAGACGTGTGATATGTTGATAGGTTGAAGTTATTGAATTAGGCACGCATGTATGGGTAGAGTGACAGGCAAGATTGGATGGTCTGAGCTACAATATTGTGAACGCTAGGGAAGCACATAGTTAGAAACGGATTCCTGTCCTCGGAATATGATAATTGGACCTGAACTGTATAAATTAACCAAATTCGAATCCTCTATAGCTTGTAGAATGGTGGAACCTAGCAGGCTCAATACTGTTGGGGTTTTATTGTGATGCTCCAAGATTCGAGTAAGGCTGTAATATATCTAGATATATTATAGTGTGCAAATGAGACTTGTGAATGTGATTTGGTGTGATGGTGTTGTAACTAATGGGCGAAAGTTGAATAGGGTAAGGTTTGGCTGAATTTAAAGGAAAGGAAAACTTTATGCATCATGCGGGACTATTGAAATGTGTGGTTTTTACACACACAAGAAAAACTCGAACTTAATATCTCAAATCTCAAAGATTTGAGATATTAAAAGCCTCATATTTATTTGTTTAACCTGCCAGCTCAAATTAAATGAATGTTGTGAGATTTCTTGGATGGCGGATTTGGTTTGGGAATAAATTTGAATACACTTACACACAAATTGAATTTGAAAATTTAAGCAATCGAGACTGTGGGTATTAGCCCCATCATAGTGGTATCAAAGCTAGAATTGAATTAGCTCTTTGAAAAGTTTATTTTGAAATGTACATTGTTGAATAGGAAGGAAAGGTTGGGTTTTAAATATGTTTAAGAGGAAATTTGTAGATTTGATTTGACATACAATGAAGACGTCTCCAGGTGCGCAGTATCTGGAGTTGAAGAAAAAGAGTCTTGAAGATTGCAGCAGATAGAGGTGCAGTGCAGGTGAAGGGAAAAGCAAGATCATTCAAGGATCTTGAGAGGTGAGTTGATGAGCTTATTTGAAATTTGGTTTGAAGGTATTTTTTGTAGAATACAGAGTGCAATAAATTGAGTAATATCAGCAGAAACAGATCACCGCTTTGAGAGCAGTGATAAGAAGAAGTCCAGCAAGGGATTCTGAGTGCAGAAAGAGTGTGGCAGAACCTGGAAGATTCCCAAATGAGGTTGGATGAAGGAATAAAAGAGGTGTTCTTGAGAGAAGTTGCAGAGTGAAGCCTAGAGAGCAGAAGAGAGTGCTTAGAAGGTTCCAAAGTGAGTGAACCAGTACTTGCCAAAAGCTCTGATTCGTGAGCAAGGGATCGTCGGAGGATGAGGCGGAAGTGTTGGGAAAAATACTGAGAGGGGGGGGTGAATCAGTATTTACTGCATAATCAAATCTTTTTACTTTTTCATTCCTTAAAATCCATACGCTACTTTCCTTCAGTAAACTAGCGTATATACGCGGATCCCCTTTATGAAACTAGCGTATACACAGAGATCTAGATCTGTCATTAAATCTTCACTTATATTATTCCATCATTCATTCATCAGATGTTCAATAAACAATAAACATGTGCAGTAAGAACATAATAAAACATCACACAAAGCATCACACAAGAACACCAGGATTTTTTAGGTGGAAACCCAAATCGGGAGAAAACCACCGCTGTAGTTGCTCAGCCTTCAATATTTTACTATAGAGAAAACATCTTACAACATATGTGCTGGTGCAGACTTGACCAGCACGCAGGCACCCACCTGCGCTCGTTTACCAGCCTCTCCTGGAAGGGAGCTCCAACCCCCTGACTCGTTTACCAGCCTCTCTTGGAAGGGAGCTACGACCCCCCGATCACGTTTACCAGCCTCACCTGGAAGGGAGCTACAACCCTCTGACTGAAGGCTACCACCCTCAGCACCACCTTGGACCACGTTTCATCAATTTTCACACTGGATCCAACAAATTAATAGAACAACACTTGCAGGCCACATTTCATCATATTTTCAGACTGGACCCTTTCCATACTTGTAAGCACAAACATACATCACCAACAGATACTTATCAACACAGATCAGATAGCAGAAACACAGCAGAACAGATCAGATATTTCATACCCCATGCTTCAGCAAACCCTAGTTTGCATACGCGCTTTTACTTCACTGATGTCACGCATATGTACGTTGGCTTTTACCACTACCAACTAAATAGATACTCTCAAGATATTTCATTGGCAAGATATTGCGTTTTTTCTTCTTCAATGGTTACAGATATACGTGCCTTCCGCGGCGAAGTAGCGTATAGATCCTTCAATCATTATAGCAGCAAGATACTTCTTCGCATTAGGATGTTCCGCTCAGATGCATCTTTATTTACATGATATCGCCTTATTGTCTACCATCACAGATCTAAGCCTTCCATAAGCAGATCTAGTAGATACAAGTACATTTCAGATCTAGATTCCCTTCTTCATCATCGGTGCATCATACATTCAGATTTATCATTCAAGTGTAACCCTTTCCATTCAGATCTACTTCAGAGAGAAGTATTCATTCAAGCTCAGACATCTTGCACCCACACTCATGATTTGCACAATGAATTTCTTCTCCTTATATAGGTTTATCCTTTTCAATACCATGAGCCCCTTTTTTCAATACCATGGGCCAAAACAATACCATGAGCCCAAAACTACCTGGACGGGGTCAATTAGGCGGATCATTACCCAATACAATGGGTCAATACCATGGTGATTACCCCTGGTTTTGCACTTTTAGAGCGCTTTAGCCCATACGCGACTTGGCACGTTCCTTTCCGCGTGCATACGCGACTTCCCCTAGACAGATCCGCGTATACCTAGAGACATACTCTTTTCATCAAGATTGAGCACGTGCTGACTTCTTTTCTTCACTGCCTTTTGTACACACTGTAGGTACATCATATTTAGCTCATAAAGAACATATTCTAGCAAGCACAACTTCATCAAGTAAGTTGTCATCATCTTCATCAAGTGGGTTGCCTTTCAAGGACAACTCTTAGCATCATATCACATCAGATTTACATCATTTACCAAGTCCATCAAGTCAAGAATAACTTCATCGGGTGGATTTCCATCAAGGACAACACATGTCAACAGTCGCATGTCTTCATCTTCATTTAGTGGGTTGCCATCAAGGACAACACTCTGCATCATATTTCCAACAATCTCCCCCTTTGGACTTGATGGAAACCACGATGGTGTTTGGTTACCACAACAGATAAGTATATTGACACCATGTCACTCTCCCAATTCTTTGACACCATTATCTGCATTCAAACACCATGTCACTCTCCCCCTTTGACATCAAGGGCAAAGGGAGGATCAAAACCAACATACTCTCCCCCTTTTCTCCTCATGTGGAAGAAGCGTTCTGCAGATCTGATGTATACTGAAGTGACCAAGCTCCCCCTGAGTTCATGCTGAATCTTCAAACATATTTTTCAATGAAGTACATGACTCTATGAACTTCCTATCACCAAAGGACTCAAAATTACATCAAATATCCAACCAAGTGGATTTACATATAAGACTCAAGTACCCAACCAAGTGGGTTTACATATTTCAACTCAGCTACCCAACCAAGTGGGTTTACAAAATTTGACTCAGCTACCCAACCAAGTGGGTTTACAAATTTGACAAGTTCTTACATGAATGAAAATTACAATGACCTTTTCATCAAGATACAAATATGACTTTTCATAACCAACACCAGAAGCTCCTCTAGAAAGAGAACATATTTCAGAACCACCATAATTCCAACAATGCATTATACTCAGCAATGTCACTGCTCCCCCTGAATATGTGCATCCAAGCATCCTTTTCATATGACTAAGGCTCCCCCTTAGTTTGTGCATCCTGAACACTTTCACCAACAAATCATCAAGGCATCTTCATCAAATCAGTAGAAAAAGAATTATGAGAACTGGAACACCACCAGAGATACCAAACAGTATCAGAGATACCAAACAGCACTGCAGCTGTGCTGAAGAGAGATGACTCCAAGCAAAAATTGTCAGCAATCAGACATACGCGGTTTTCTGTGCATGAACTCGCGTACATACGCGACTGTGTTTCAGGAAACCCGCGTATCCCAAGCCATCTTCTAAAATTTATGCAGATTTGTTCTTTTGACTGGTAGAGAACACTCCCAGCTTCTGTCTTAGATACTCGAACGCTTCCCTGGGCAGAGGTTTGGTAAAGATATCAGCAACTTGTTCTTTGGAGGGAACATATTCCAACTTCACTTTTTGCTCAAGCACTTGTTCACGTAGGAAATGATATTTGATGGGAATGTGCTTGGTCTTCGAATGCATAACAAGATTCTTTGAGATACTGGTGGCACTTGTATTATCACGCATAATGGAGATAGGTATTTCACATTTGATTTGAAAATCTTGCAAGGTTTGCATCATCCATAGGAGTTGAGTGCAACAAGATGCGGCAGCTACATACTCTGCTTCAGCTGTTGATAAGGCAATAGAATTTTGCTTCTTGCTGAACCAAGATACTAATCGGGGCCCCATGTAGAATGCACCACCACTAGTGCTTTTCTGATCATCAACACTTCCAGCCCAATCTGCATCAGTGTAAGCATGAAGAGTAAGATCAGCAGTCCTTGGATACCATAGACCAAAGTCTTGAGTTCCTTGACGATATTTGAATATTCTTTTAACAGCCTGAAGATGAGACTCTTTTGGATTAGCTTGGAATCGCCCAACAATCCCAACAGCATGCATAATGTCTGGTCTAGTCCCAGTGAGATAAAGTAAACTTCCTATCATCGATCTGTACTCTGGTTGATTCACTGTGGGAGAATCATCATTAGAACTGAGACTGCATCTGGTTATCATTGGTGTACTTACAGGTTTGCATTCCTCCATGCCATACTTCTTCAGAATTTGCTTAAGATATTTTGCTTGAGATAGGAAAATACCATTTGCCTTTTGATGCACTTGCAAGCCAAGAAAGAATGTTAGTTCCCCAAGTAAAGACATTTCAAATTCTTGCTACATGACAGAAGCAAATTTTTGACTCAAAGATTCTTCGTTGCTCCCAAAAATGATATCATCAACATATACAACCACAATCAATAGTTTATCATTTTCAATTTTTTTGTATAAGTTGCTATCAGCAGACCCTTTTGAAAAACCTTTTTGATGAAGATATTTGTCAAGACGATAATACCAAGCCCTTGGAGCTTGTTTGAGACCATATAGAGCCTTTTTAAGTCTACAAACAAGATTTGCATCATTTCCCAAAATGAATCCTTCCGGTTGTTCTATATATACTTCTTCTAGATCACCATTAAGAAAAGCAGATTTAACATCCATTTGATAAACTTTGATTTGTTGATAACTTGAAAAAGCAAGAAACATTCTTATGGCTTCAAGTCTAGCTACAGGAGCAAAAGTTTCTTCAAAGTCTATACCTTCTTGTTGAGTATACCCTTTGCAAACCAGTCTAGCTTTGTTTCTTACAACATCCCCATTTTCATTTAACTTGTTCTTGAAGATCCATTTAGTTCCAATGAAATTTTTATCATGTGGTCTTGGTACCAAATCCCAAGTGTCATTCTTTTCAATTTGATCAATCTCTTCATTCATGGCTTGGTTCCAACTTTCATCTCTGCTAGCTTGATTGACATTGAGTGGTTCAATTGTGGATAGAAGTGCCTGATGACTAGAAGATCCCACAAAATTTCTCCTTCTTCGTACACCTGATTCCTTGTCTCCCATAATCTGAGATTCAGGATGATTCTGTTGAACGTATCTGGATGGAGCTTTTTCAGATAGATCATTTTCAGGCTCTTCATTGGATTCACTGTCTATATCATTTCCATATGATGTAGAAGGCTATATGTCGCTATCATCTTCTTTTGTTGTTTGTTTTTCTTCTTTAGGATCTGCAGGAGACTCATCAATAACAACATCAATACATTCAACAACCTTTTGAAGCCTCTTATTGTAACATGTGAATGCTTTTCTTGAAGATGAGTAACCAAGAAGTATCCCTTCATCTGATCTAGGTTCAAACTTGCCAAGCTTCTCATCAATATTTTTGATAAAGCATCTACTTCCAAAAACTTTAAAATGCTTCACAGTGGGAGAATTACCATACCAGAGTTCATATGGAGTTTTGTCACTATTTACCCGAACATGCGCCTTGTTGAGAATGTTAACTGCTGCATGTGTTGCTTCACTCCAGAACATGTCAGGAACATTAGAGTCAGCAAGCATAGCTCTAGCCATTTGAACAATTGTTCTATTCATTCTTTCCGCTACACCATTTTTTTGTGGAGTGCCTGCTACAGAGAACTGTCTTTTAATCCCATGTTGTTCACAAAATTCAAAGAATTCATTTGATGAATATTCTCCTCCTCGATCAGATCTAAGACACTTGATTTTTAAATCCAATTCATTTTCTACCAATGCTTTGAAATTCTGAAATTTTTCAAAAGCTTCATCTTTGTGTTTAATAAACACGATATGACACATTCTGGAGTAATCATCAATAAATAGGAAATAGTATTCTTCCCCACGTAATGAATTTTTCCTCATAGGTCCACAGATGTCAGTATGAATGAGTTCAAGAGGCTTACTTGATGATCCTTCTTTGGCATTAAAACGAACTCTGGTCTGCTTACCAAATTGACAAGATTTGCATATGGTACTTTCTGGAAGATTGATCTTGGGAAGATCACGCACAGCTTGAAGTCTGCTTGCTTTGTTGATTTGAGAGAAACTCAGATGCCCCAGCCTTCTATGCCATAGCCAATTTTCTGAAGATTTGATCAAGTAACATTGATCTATGCCGTTGAGTACATACAGGTTGCTTGGATTTCTTTTTCCTTTTATAATGATTTTACCTGTATCAAGATCACGAACCACACATTCTTTGGAACTGAAGACCACTTCTGCTCCTTGATCATACATTTGACTAACACTTAAAAGGTTATACCTTAATCCATCTACATACATGACATCTTTAGCCTTCACTTTTTCTTTTAGAAATACTGACCCTTTTCCTTTAATTACAGCAGGAGTATCATTTCCAAATGTAACTTTCTTTTCCTTTTCTAGAGCATTATAAGTATGAAGTTTGCTTTTGTCACCTGTCATGTGTCTTGAGCACCCACTATCGATGTACCATTGATTTTCTTCACCTTCTGCAAATAAATCTATCCCACAATTTTCAACCGGCAGTTCTTTCTTTTTCCACACTTTACAGCTTGAGGGAACATGCTCTTTTGGCTGGACCTTGCTTCTGCATTCAGATTCTTCATGACCAAAGTTATTGCAATAAGTACATTCAAATTCGTTTTGAAGAGGAGAGAAGTTGTTATAGGTGTTCTTCTTTGGTTCGACATTCATCCTTATCTTTCTTGCTTCTCTTGTCATGATGGTTTTATATGCAACACATTGAACAGCTTTATGACCAAAATTGTGACATGAAAAACATTGTCCATTGAAATAGAAATTTCTGTGATCATGAAATCTTCTATTAGAATTTACCTGTTGGTTGTAGCCATTTTGAAAGATCTCCTTGTTAGTGTTTCTTGAATTGAGATGATCATGCTTTACCTGTAAAGATCCTTTGTTCCCCTGCTGAGTGGCTGAATGTAGAGAACCAGCTGTGGCTGCTTTTAGAAAATTTGGTGCTGATGTCTGGGAAGATTCCCCAGTATACCCAAGACTTGTTTTTATAAGAGGAGACCGTTGTACCTTGATAATCTCATCCAAGGTTTCTGAACCTTTAGCAAATCTAAGATTGAGAGATTTCACTTTCTCATTATCTTTCCTTAGACTCACTACTTCACACTCCAATTCCTCATTGCACCTTTTTTCTGCTTTAAGCTGATTTTCAAGAGTCTCTATGATTATGTTCTTTTCTTCGTGGCTTACCTTGAGTTGAGTGTTTTCTTCAAGAAGATTATTGTCTTCTAGAGAATCCACAAAAGTACCCTTTTCTTTTTCACATTCTTTCATGAGTGCCCATACTTTTGCACCAAAATTCAGCAAGACTTTTGTTTGTATACTTCCCATTCTGACGGATCTCCTTCAAGCGATCAAGCTTCTGCAGAAGAACCTCCTCTGATACCAATTGTTGGGAAAAATACTGAGAGGGGGGGGGGTGAATCAGTATTTACTGCATAATCAAATCTTTTTACTTTTTCATTCCTTAAAACCCATACACTACTTTCCTTCAGTAAACTAGCGTATATACGCGGATCCCCTTTATGAAACTAGCGTATACACAGAGATCTAGATATGTCATTAAATCTTCACTCCTATTATTCCATCATTCATTCATCAGATGTTTAATAAACAGTAAACATGTGCAGTAAGAACAGAATAAGCCATCACACAAAGCATCACACAAGAACACCAGGATTTTTAGGTGGAAACCCAAATCGGGAGAAAACCACCGCTGCAGTTGCTCAGCCTTCAATATTTTATTATAGAGAAAACATCTTACAACATATATGCTGGCGCA
The DNA here is from genome assembly GCA_034641835.2 of Pinus albicaulis. Classification (NCBI taxonomy): domain Eukaryota; kingdom Viridiplantae; phylum Streptophyta; class Pinopsida; order Pinales; family Pinaceae; genus Pinus; species Pinus albicaulis. Next base: position 1,656,216,517 of record CM076580.1, on the reverse strand, counting down.
GACTTGACCAGCACGCAGGCACCCACCTGCGCTCGTTTACCAGCCTCTCCTGGAAGGGAGCTCCAACCCCCTGACTCGTTTACCAGCCTCTCCTGGAAGGGAGCTACGACCCCCCGATCTCGTTTACCAGCCTCACCTGGAAGGGAGCTACAACCCTCTGACTGAAGGCTACCACCCTCAGCACCACCTTGGACCACGTTTCATCAATTTTCACACTGGATCCAACAACTTAATAGAACAACACTTGCAGGCCACATTTCATCATATTTTCAGACTGGACCCTTTCCATACTTGTAAGCACAAACATAAATCACCAACAGATACTTATCAACACAGATCAGATAGCAGAAACACAGCAGAACAGATCAGATATTTCATACCCCATGCTTCAGCAAACCCTAGTTTGCATACGCGCTTTTACTTCACTGATGTCGCGTATATACGCGCTGTCATCCACATCAACCAGCGTATACCTTAGTACATATTTCATTGCACATACGCGCTTTCTCTTCAGCGAAGCTGCGTATATACGCGTCCTTCTTCACACCAATAGCAGATAGATCTTCAATCATTATAGAGCAGCATACTTCTTCAGATCGATGTTCAGCTTCAGATTTAATTCTTTTACTTCGTACGTACGTTCGCCCAGATGTTCGCCATCACGCATTTCCTCCAAGCCTTCCATAAGCGTATCTAGTAGATACAAGTACATTTCAGATCTAGATCCCCTTCTTCATCATTGGTGCATCATACATTCAGATTTATCATTCAAGTGTAACCCTTTCCATTCAGATATACTTCAGAGAGAAGTATTCATTCAATCTCAGACATCTTGCACCCACTATCATGATTTGCACAATGAATTTCTTCTCCTTATAAAGGTTTACCTTTGTTAATACCATGAGCCCCTTTTTCAATACCATGAGCCAAACCAATACCATGAGCCCAAAACTACATTAGACGGGGTCAATTAGGCGGATCATTACCCAATACAATGGGTCAATACCATGGTGATTACCCCTGGTTTTGCACTTTTAGAACGCTTTAGCCGATACGCGACTTGGCACGTTCCTTTCCGCGTGCATACGCGACTTCCCCTAGACATATCTGCATATACCTAGAGACATACTCTTTTCATCAAGATTGAGCACATGCTGACTTATTTTCTTCACTGCCTTCTGTACACATTGTAGATACATCATATTTAGCTCATCAAGAACATATTCTAGCAAGCACAACTTCATCAAGTAAGTTGTCATCATCTTCATCAAGTGGGTTGCCTTTCAAGGAAAACTCTTAGCATCATATCACATCAGATTTACATCATTTACCAAGTCCATCAAGTCAAGAATAACTTCATCAGGTGGATTTCCATCAAGGACAACACATGTCAAAAGTCACAGTTCTTCATCTTCATTCAGTGGGTTGCCATCAAGGACAACACTCTGCATCATATTTCCAACAATAGCAAGAGATCTTTCTTTTGCAGAGGCTTAGTGCAGCTTGTGAGTGAAGAACTCCTAGAGAATAAAATGGCTACTGAGAGCCATAGAAAAGATTGCAGAGGTTCTGAGAGAGGCCACAACAGAAGAGTGATGGAAGATGCCAAAGAAGTTGGCATGAGGAAGAGACTCACTGATGAAGAATATTGGAAAGAGATAGCTGAGATCAATAAGAATATTTATGAACTAGAGAAGATGATAGAGGAAAACCAAAGAGTTGGTTGGCTCATGAAGAAAAAGGTAAAGTGGCAGAGGCCACAAAGGAAAAAGGGGCAAATGATGGATGCTCAGAAGAAGGAAGAAATGCTCAGAATGATTGAGTATCTAGAGAAGGACTTGGAGACTAAAGCTTCAAGTGGGATCAAGAGGTCCAAGAGCCTCACATCTGACATATTTTGTATGTTTTCAGGGAAGCCATGTGGAGATGAAAAAACTGCTGATGTTGTCACTGAGGAAGAAAATGGAGCAGCTACATGTTTTGAAGATGTCCGTGCACAGTTAGAGAAATATTCTACTTTCCAACATATTGGAAGTAGAAGAGATTTATTTTATGATATTGTCCAGAAGCTAGAGGCTGACTAGCTTGGAGAATTTGAAGAAGAGAAGACTATTGAAGAATTTTTGAAGCATATGAAAGACTTGGAACAACAAGAAGATTTAATGATCAAATCATCAAATGGGACCATGAGGTCTTATGTTTTTAAAACTGAAATTTTTTGTATGAGTGCAGGTGTTGATGAAGGCAGTTCACATGATGGAACTGTGAAAAATGAAGCTGACTATTGCTAAGCAAGATATGATGAGTATCTTTCAGGTGAAGATCAGATTGTGAAGGAATTCATTAATTCCTTATTTTATAGAAGGGATTGCCTCAAGGAGGACATGATGTTTGTGGTTGATGATAATGAGTTTGTCATTAATGATGATGATGACAGTTTTCTTCCATTGAATGGACAAGTAAAGGGTGATGGATAGATAGCTGAAATGGGAAATCAAAATTCTATTCTGATGAAGGCTGAGGAGATAGCGACAGCAGAGGATGGTAAATATTGTGGATATGTTTCCTCAAAGGAGATGCTAGGATTGTGGCATGAGAAGAGGATAGAAACATAGCAATAAGGTATTCATGTGGTAAGGACAAAATAATTGAAGATGAGAGAGTTCATTCCTATGAACTAGAGCAGAGAGACATCCTTGAAGAGGATGGTGCAGAGGAGAGACTAACTAATAGCCTCAAGAAATGTTTGAAGATTTGGAATCAGCATTCTGAACTGCTGATTGAGAAGGAAATAAGGTTGGGACAACATACTGAGATGCTGACAAAAGAAGAAAAGTCGTTGAGGCCTTGTGGATTGCGTTTTAACAAATGTTTGATGAATGCAGATCCTGTTGGTGATGGAGATAAATTGACAGCATTGAGCAGTCAATTGAAAGAGGAGAAGAATTCTTTGGGAGATTTTAGTCCATGGAGTGTATAATTTGAGTTGCAAGAGGTTATGATGAACCAAAAAAATTCTATACATAAGAGGGAACCTCAATTTCAGAATTGGGGATTGTAGAATGAAGATGAATAGATGAAGAATGAAGATGAGACAGTCATGTCTCATATGCAGAAATTGGTTGTTGTTGGTAGCAGAGAAGAATTAGCTTGTTCGAATAGCCAAAAGAAGATTGAAGAGAAGGCTGTGTGGCAGAATTTTGGGGCTGCTACAGTAGTGGAGAACCAGAATTTCACTCTGACAAAAGATGAAAATGCAAAGCTGGAAGAGCTTGAAGTAAATCAAGAAGAAGGAAGGAAATTTCTGAAGATTGCCAAGACAGAAGAAGAAGATGCTAAAACTGAGTGGCAGTGTAGTGAAGATTTGTTTGGTCAAAGGAGATGGCGAGAATTTTTGCAGAAAACATCCAGAGAAGAGAGTGAAATGCCAAAACAACATCTGCTTGGAGTGTTGCTGGAGAGAATGTTGAAGCAACAATTTGAAGTGTTGCCAGAAGAGGAGAATTTTTTTTACTGTTGCAGAGAGGGTATGGATGATTGGGTGGCGAATAGGGTAGCATTAAGGACTCAAGAAATAAGAGTGTAGAAAAAAGAAGTGAGAGTCTAGCAGTCAGAGGAACGATTAGACAAGGAAATAGCATTGATAAGAAATCTGATGTAGAAGATGCCTCAAAAAGGGACAGCAACAAGAAAGCTGAGAAACAACAGCAGCAAGAAGAAGACAGTCACAGACTATGAGGGCATAGCAAGTGCAAAGATGCAGACCAAGATATGGAAGCCAGGAGGAATGCGAAAGTAGAACACTGCAACAAATGGCCAGTTGCAGAACAAAGTATGGGATCCAAGAAGATAAAGATGAAGCACATGATCAGGAGATCATGAACTGTTTTAACTTAGGGATTCTGATGCAGGAGCATTAGGCTCGAACCAATATTTGTATATAGATAGAATTAGGGGGTCTTATATTTTTTTGGTCATGTAATTACTGAATAAATCGAGTGATTTAGTTTTAATGTAGAGAGGAGAATATTATAATTTCCCCCAAATCATTCATGGGCATATGAAAATATTTAGTTTTAATTTCCTTAAGATTTAGTTAAAGTCAAAAAAATTGGGAATTCGAAGAGCTTGAATAGTTAAGGGAATTGAATCGATTGCTTGTGGTTGGTATAAAATTAATCCTAAAGGGAATTAGGAGAGGCACCTATAGAGAGACTTGCATAGAGAGTTGCATAGAGTTGTAAGACTGGCAAGGTAGATTGCCGAAGGCCGATTGATCGGAAATCTAGCCGAGCCAGAAGCTGTAAGTAAATTCATTATATGAATGAGGAATTCTGTTTAGTAATTCGGTGCATTTGTCGAATTAATTTCTGTGTGGAAAATGTCCCAATCTCTCTGATTAACTATGTGAATAATCTCTGTAATTAAGTTAAACGATGTCCTGTATAAATGGGCTTCGAATTCCGTAAATCAATGTATGAGGATCAGTGAAGTAGGACCCTGTATGAATGAAGGACTTAGTCCTGTGATCTGTGTAGTCTTTGTTCGAATTATGCATGAGTAATTCGGTGTGAATGATGGGCTTAGTGTCTCTGGGTGAAAGATACTTTGATTGGATTCTGCATACATACAATTGAGAGATTTCAACCATAGGAGAATTCCTTCCTTGTATTAATAGGAATTAGTAAGAAGCCATTGGGTTCGATTTGCCAAATCGACGCTCATTCCTTTCTCAAAGCCATAATATAGGAGGAATATGGGGTTTGACCCTTCCTAATGAAGGACGTAGGTGATTTTATCTCTGAAGTCATTGAAGGCGATTGGTATAACAGAATTTGTGTAGTAAATACCGAGAGAAATCGGCCTTGAGCAAGAACGAGCTCAGTTAACAAAAATACGGTGCAGAGAATTCGTGGTAATTCGTAGCATAATCACAAGAAAGTGGAGAAGGCGGAATTGAATCCGCAATTTCCAAGGAGCTGTTGTAGGACAACATATTAAGAAAGTTCAAACGCCAGAGATTTTCACCAAATAACTGAAGCTGTGTATTGATGTGAGTCTTCATAAGGAGAGTTAACCTTGCAAAGTCCCAAGTAGAGTGTTGATGGAGTTAGACGGAACTTGGAGCATGGAGAGAAACAGAACCAAAACAAGAAATGAACAGTATAAGTGGGCTTATCGCACAAGTTAGAAAGTGGTAAGCAGTATTTAAGAAATCAACGTGATCCCATAAACTGGGTGACGCGTGTCCCGGAGCAGTTTTGAAAACCCACTCTCATCGTGAGTTAAAGTGCATGCATCTAGTCTGCGCGATATTCATTGATTGCCGTCGGATCGGTTGGTTGGGCGCGACGAGATGGTGATCGTTGGATGTTAACCGAAGGTAAGTTATATTATATAGTGAGCTGAGAACATGTTTAATTAAATGAGGAGGTTCATATGCTATCGTTGATTTATTATTAAACCAAGCAAGGTCGAGCCTTACCCGTAATATGGGGCCAGATGTGTGATATGTTGATAGGTTGACGTTATTGAATTAGGCACGAATGTATGGGTAGAGCGACAGGCAAGATTGGATGGTCTGAGCTACAATAGTGTGAATGCTAAGGAAGCACATAGTTAGAAATGGATTCCTGTTCTCGGAATATGATAATTGGACTTGAACTGTATAAATTAACCAAAGTCGAATCCTCTATAGCTTGTAGAACGGTGGAACGTAGCGGGCCCAATACTATTGGGGTTTTATTGTGATGCTCCAAGATTTGAGTAAGGCTGTAATATATCTAGATATATTATAGTGTGGAAATGAGACTTATGAATGTGATTTGGTGTGACGGTGTTGTAACTAATGGGCGTAAGTTGAATAGGGTAAGTTTTGGCTGAATTTAAAGGAAAGGAAAACTTTATGCATCATACAGGACTATTGAAATGTGTGGTTTTTACACACACAAGAGAAACTTGAACTTAATATCTCAAATCTAAAATATTTGAGATATTAAAAGCCTCAGATTTATTTGTTTAACCTGCCAGCTCAAATTAAATGAATGTTGTGATTTCCTGGACGGTGGATTTTCTTTGGGAATGAATTTGAATACACTTACACACAAATTGAATTTGAAAATTTAAGCAACCGGTACTGTGGGTATTATCCCCATCAGAGTAGAACAACATATTCAATGTTATGGATACCCTAACTACCAAGGTATCCACCCGTCAGGGACTAAGGTGTCATATAAGCATTTGCAACTATAGGTACCATCAGGCTACAACCGTGGTATCCATCCAACAGGATACCATCTAGGCCTCCATCCCCTGACACCAACTCTTACAGGGATCCAGGTATCAACACTAAAACAGATCTACAACTGATACCCTCCCTCTATGATCTAGACATCAACTGAGATCTCAATACTAACTAAACCATGATATCCTGCCAAGTACCATCATACAAGAATTTTTATGGTACTTCATCTCTTCATCTCAACCAAATCATATACATCTATCAATACACCAACTTCTTAGGAAGAGATCAACACATCCACCAATCTGAGCATGCTCATAAAACTAACTTCTTGAGGGGAATAGGTTTTGTCAACACATTAGTTACTTGTTCGTCTATTGGCATATACTATGGTTTGATGACCCTAGCTAGTATTTAAACTTCTAATTTACATTCTCTTGTATGCTTGCACAATATTTAGGGTCTTCAATTATTCTGATGCTACATAGGTTATCACATATCCAAACATATCTCAATGGAAACTTCCTTCTTCAACTTTCTCCAACAGCAAAAAACTCAACCTCAACACTTTCCAACACATCCAAGTATTTTTTACAACTTCACCAATCACGAATAATCATCTGTAGTGCTTTATCCATTCTCTGATATCATTCTTTCTGTAAGGTATTCACAATATTCTCTCCCTCTCAACTGGGGATATATATTATCTATTTATCCAAGCTTCTTATTAACTAGGGGACAAGTCCAACATAAACCCCTTTCTTCAAGCCACACAAGATTTTTTATTTTTTTGTCATCATATCATCGAAGAAACTTCAACTTTTCAAAACATCATTTATTCTATCATCACTTGGAAACAAGGTCATCAATAGTGAATACTTCAATGTTACCAAGATTCTTACAACTCTCTATTTTGATCATGCTCAACATCATCATCAAGTATGAGGTAGGTAAGCACCTTCAACATATTGAAGCTTGTGTACCAGCAAATCTTCAACAACAAGTTCAACCAAGTACAAATATAGAGCATGAAGTCAAATTTTATCATATAGGGTTAGCATGTCACTACAATGGGAGAATAATATGTCAAAATTTAGATATCATAACCTAAACCTAGTTAGTTTTATAATCAACAAGTGTTACACCCTATATGCCTTATACTTTCACAGCAATATATGTTAAGGTTTTGTAAAAAACCCTAGATTCCTATACCAAAACTAAACTTTAGATATTAGAAACTAAATTGAATCATAGCAAAAGCATTTGACATCTAGGATTTAATTATCATGCCTAAGAACCTCATATTAATCTCTATTATGGTTTTTGTTTTAACCCTAAATACAAACATCAAAACTTCAATGTTATATATTCAACAATTTTGACCAAGCTAGGGTTTCAATCATACAGAAGAATATACACCTAGGGTTTCATTCTTAGGATATTTCATTAACTATTACAAGGGTTTTATCGTAAACCTTAAAAATCTAGGGTTTCATAATATAACCTAGACATCAACAATAAACCCTAATATGCTAGGTTTTCATCATAAAATCAACAAAAACTAAACATAAACAAGTTTAGGGTTTTTATATTGAACCTTAAAGGTTAAGGTTTCACCAAAGTAAAAAATATAGAGAGTATAACAAGGGTTGATTTAATCTAGAGATTAATCACCCTAAATAAGAGTATTTATGATTCAAAACCCTAGACATGAGAGACTTAGTAATATAAAGAAAATTTCAAAATGATCTGATCCAGGTGGCTATAGGAAAAATAAAAAATATAAGTGTTCAAAATTTTATGAAATCGATACCAAGTCATAGATCTCAGCGATAGCTTTTCAAGAGTGCAAATGACACCTCAATCCGAGTACATATGAGAAAGATATTATAGTTTGAAGTTTGTACCAAACAACAACCAAAATTCAAAGTAAAATTCAACCTTCTACCAAGTGGGAGGTCGTACATATGACACATGGAAGCGAATTCAGTATGCATAGTGGGACCCACGGAGCTAATTTGGCAACCTAGTCAGCAAACAAGGTCGACCCACAAGCAAGTGATCTATAAGCACCACAAGTCAACACGTGGCTAGTAGGTGGCATATGCTGTGCACCAATGAGAGCCTGCCACATGGCCCAATCACATGGTGCCACACGATGCCTAAAATTAGGCCCAAGTGGCCCTAGCATGGTGCAACCTCCATTTTTGTCTTATTCTCATGGTTTTGGGAGTCTTTAAAATATTCACATACGATTTCCATATATTATATGGTTTGGAAACTACATTAAAACCTAAATTTGGCATTAAAACCATATTAAAGAAAAATTAGGAGTCGATGGGTTTTGAACCCAAATCCTCCCCAACAACAAGTAACTTAATATGACTATGCCAACCATTATGCCAACCAAAAACTTTTTCTTATTCACCCTCACATTGTTTTATAAAATACCATTCAAATGGTTCAAAGGGAACCATGGAGAATACATGAGAGATGGGGGTGCAAGCAGGAAAATAAAGTTATGAATCTCAAGAGGATTCTAGGAATATTATCAATGCATATGTTATGGAATATTCTAAAGAATATTCTCATGAGGAATCTTTAAGATTCCTTGGGGGTTGATTTTTTACAATGTCATAATTGTGTTGATTTTATACTCATTTGAACTCGTTTTTCACTAGGAACCTAATGTCACAGTCGATTTTATGATCTAAGCAACATTTTTTTCATCCATGTCCTAAATAAAATGTTTTGATGAATCTAAAATATTCTGAGGGAGTCCAGATTTGAATGAGGTAGAAAGGGGTCATTTTTATACTTATATTTCACTATTTTCACAAGGAATGAAATGACACATGTCATTCCTTCATCTTAGTATCATATTTTTAGGCCACCCCCAGACTTGGAGGTATAAGGTGTATCTTACCATGTTCTCATTTAATTTTTTCTTAGAGGATGGTCTGAATTTGATATCCATGTATGCAAAATCATGAGAGGATCACTATATGCCACTTTATGTGATATTTTTCGTTTTCATGTTGAAGGAGAACATCTTGCGAGTGATAGTTCTTTGTAGGATAATGTCTCATGGAGATAAATGCCACTCCAGATAAAAGGGTTCATCCTTTTATTGATAAATATTACATAATATACCCATAATATTCTTGCATCAACTAGTGAAGTGACCTCCCCACTCTTGACATCGGGCCTAGAGATGTAGCCCACATTAGGTAAACTCTGTTATCATATCATGTGTTTATGTGTGCTTTATGATTATTTGTTCTTTGTTTCATGTTGATGTTTTTGCTGAAGTGGTTTAGAATATTCATTTCTCATGATTTCACAAGAAAATGTAAGTGCCAGTAAAAGGTCCTGTATGATGGGGATTTTTTGCTTGAAATCACTCACGAAAATTTCCCAGATCAAGTGGTATTAAAGCAGTCTAACCATTTTTCCAAGGATTGTGAATTGAGTGTGCAACGAAAAGGAAAATGGAGGATCAAAAATATTTATAGAAGGCCTTCTATAGGATGGAAAGCATGGTAGATATAATGTATGTAGATTATGAGGGAAAAATAGAAAAATATGAAAGGGAGAAAGATAGAGCAAAGTATGATGCTACATCTCAATCTTTGGGTGCATATTATTCTTATTCATCCTCTTCCCAGCATTCAAATGAAGAGATCAACGAACATATTTATGTGGATAATGTTGAATTAATGAGACTTCTACAAGAATTAGAAGAGGAGAATCAAATATTGGAGCTTCAATTACGAGCCACAGAAGAGGCCTTGAAAACGTTGAAGTGCAATGAAGGCTTAATGAAGGCATCATAACTTGTTTAATAATCAACATCTAATGTAAATAGTGTTGGTAATTATTCAATTTCATTTTTATATGATGTTATTTCTATTGGAAGCATTGAGGTACCTGTTACCCACCACTTCGTGGGTAATATCAATAGGAGAAATATTTTCTCCATGATGGACCTCAAGCGACATCCAATAGCCCCTTAGGGTTTTCTTCTAGCTCATTGTGTCATTTATCCACCACCAGAGCCAACCATGTGGTCCCTCACCCATCTGTATTGATAATATGTTTGAAGGAAAGCCTCCAAAATCTAAAGGTATATCTAGTCATTTGGAAATTGAGTATTGGGTTTACTTATCATGGATACTTCTTGACATGGATTGGTGGGGGGATTTTGTGGAAAGAGTGGGATTATTTTGTGCTCATGTCCCCTTGATCTCTTTTGGATGCTACCCTTGGATATTTCTTCTATGGGATATCATTTATTGACCATTTGGTTCTAGGGTGGTACTACTTGGGAAACCCCGACTTTGGGTTCATGGTCCTACTCCTTTATTTTCATATATTAATCGCTTTCCACTCACTATACTCCCATTCATAATTTCTCCCACCTGGGTCTACAGAGGGTTAGCCTCCCTATCCCCTTTCCCCACCTTAGGGAAGGCATAGAATAATTCCCCATAGGTTGAAGGGTTAAAACAAAATTCAAAATCATAAATGGCCACATTCAACAAGAAATTGTACCACAAAATGCCGAATATGGTCGAGACAAAAATAATTAACACGTGGACAAAAGCCAATACATGAGCTCTACCCCATACCCATGGTCATCACCCTGGTTGCATAAGCCCTAGATGATCCTCATTTATCATTAAGGAACCCATAATTTTCCCAACCCCTAGAGGGAAATAAACTACCCTACCTATAGGGGCAATCACTGCTATATCTTACACATCATGTTGTTATCCTTTCAATAATGAGCGGTTAATTAAATAAAATTCATAAAAGACAAAAGGCATATAAATAAGGGTGGAAAAATCAAGGTTTGGGAAACTCATATACCATTATTTATCCCTCCTACACGTTATATACCTAGGTGTGGGCTTCCTCTTATCTAGCTACCCCTATGCCCCAATATGTGGCCTAGGGTTTCCCCTCTCATTCCCTACTCAATTTCACTTATTTATCACTTTCCACTCCCATTGAATGGAATTACCTTGGACATATTGTCCCCTTTAAGGGTTGAAACCACCTAATAAGGCACATGGCTAAACCCCTTTGGAACATGGACACACTAGCACATGTCAAATCCCACTACGGAAGGGCATACCATTGCAAAGTGACAACTTTGTTATTCATGGTGTGTAAGCCATTTTACAAAATTACTCTAATGACTTGTTGTACTAGAAGGCTAGGGGCCACATTGGATCTTATACAAGATTGAAGGTGGTTTCCATTTAGGTTTGGTCTCGCTATACAAGGTCCTAACCCCCAGAGGGTTACATTGGCACATATAGGGTGTGCATAGATATCCATGGGCCTCCACGGCAACAGAAAACACTCCACAGATACCCATTGATGTTCAGATACTACTAGAAATCCACTCATGGTGATGATGATTGTAATGTTCCAAATTTTTGCAAATAAATTGGAACATTATTTTTTTCTCATATTATCTAGGAGATGAATAAAATGGGTGAGAAGGCCCATTTTCATAAATAAAATTCCACATAAAGTGAGAAGGGATCTATGGAGTAGCCAATTTTGCACCTCCTAGAGTAAAAAGGGGGCAAACACATGAGGATGAAGTCATGTTGACCAAGCCAACATCGCAGCACAAGAGGGTGTAGCTTGATTGGGAAGCCAGTGCAGTTAGAAAGGGAGGAAAATTCTAGATAAAGGAAACCCTAATAGGGTGGGGTCCATGGCATAGAGACATCATTTTCATATAAGGAGGATGAGGCAGCCATAGAGAGCATTATTGAAGATTTGGACTTAGAGTCTATTTGCAATCTCCAGTTGTTCAGCTGAATTGCAGTGCCTTTGGCACGAGGGATCCCTGTTTAGGAGTTCCTCTACTCTCTTGAGTAGCTCAAGGAGGATTGCTCTCATTTCTCCACATTCAGGCATTTGACCATAGCCACTTCTTCATCTACAACGCAGTCACTAGGTTGTGTTGCAGGTGTAGCTGTGGAGGAGATTCCACAACACGATTCCTTGGGTCATTTCTCATAGGAATGAGTTCCTATTCTTTGGGAGGATTAGCAAGAAGGGTTTCTAGAGCTGATTTTCATATTTTAGCAAGAGGCCCAGCTTCTTCCACCTTCATCAGTGCAGTCCCTTCCATAGAATGCGTTATCTCAGAGTTTGTCTACAGTGGGGGTTTGCTCCACCATTTTGGAGGAAGAGATTTCTTGTGCTGGGATCAGCCTTGCACTCAAGGAATCCATTGGAGGAGGTTGTTTCTGTTTGTAGGCCATATTAATTATCCTCCTTCTATTGTATATTTTTAGTTTCTGCAGCTACCCAACAACTCCGACATTATTGTATTTTCATATCTTGTACATGTATTGCATCCAATCCTTCTAAGGATTGTGTATTAGTGTTATAGTAGTGTTTTCAGGGGTTGAGAGTATGCTCCCCCTCATTTATTGAGCTATTATTGTAATATCATTTTATTACCATTTTACATGTTTCTGTGTCTCCATGTTACTGTGCAGTCATAGCTGGGGATTCACTTGTGTAGCTTTGACTATTGTACTTTAGCCTTGAGGATTTCTATTGTTCATCTTGAGTATCATTTCCCTCAAGATTATGTATACATTTGTAGCTGCTATTATTATAATGAAATGGCTATGAGTTCTCCGACATTTCTAGAAGTTTGAGCAAGTTCTCTTCATGCTTATGTTTGCATATTGTTGTAGTTCATTCCCTTGAGCAATATCTTCCTGAGGAAGAAGTATTTACATAGCTATAGGAAGAGTCTGAGAAAAGGCCAGATAGCCTCCAGTTCTCATCCTCTCTTTAGAGGTGAAATAATTGGTAAAAGCCCTCTCAGTCAATCTCTGACATAGCCTTGTTTATATTTCCGACAAAGGAACACTTCAGTGGAGAAAAATTATGTTGATTTCCATTTCAGGACATTACAATGATGTACTTGGTATATTATGCCCAACAGGCCCGAAAGGATCCCCACACTCTTGGAAATTGTCCTAAGACTTGTACGATGTCATGGAATATTTCATTGCATCACTTGAACCCGTGCGGAGGATCTACGTGCATCTTTGAATCATATGGAGACCCATGGGTTCATTGGTGTGCCCCCACACCCATTAGGAACACCACAGGTCTACTACTTGGAGAAAAATAATCCACCCCCTTTTCCATCATATTTTCAATATTTTATTCATCATTATGGCACTTCTGGATATTATTAGGCCTTTGGAGGGCCCCATTACATGCACATATTATTATTTTACCTCTAGAGATGCTTATTATTCCATTTTTTGAGCTATTTTGGTGGGTTTGTCACCAAAAGTAGTTTTATTTTCACATTATTTTATTATTAGGGGCTAATGTAAGCTCATAAGATAATTTGAACTACTAAAAGGGGTATAAATTGACTTTAGTTGGATCCATTTGTATCATCACTTGACTTGGGATCTCTCTCTCTCTCTTAAGAGAATTTCACATTTTTTCCTTGGCGAAGATTTTTGGATGATGGATGAATTTTGATGTAAGGATTTGGGCTATTTCTATGTTGGAGCTTCTTATGTGCAAATGTGATTCCAGTTGGATATTCTCTCTAACATTGTAAGTTCAAATTTGATGCTATTTTTCTTGTTGTTGAATACTACTAGACTTCGTTATAATTAGGACTAGTTGTTGCATGATTGAAATCTAGAATTATGTGTCTATTTACCCTAATATATGTATGGGCCATTTTTATATGAATGAAATTTCCTAGAGATCATACTTTGCGATGTATGAATGATAATGTAAGAAGGAGAAGAGCTCGAATTCTAAAAACAAAGAAATGGCTTCACTATATGCAGAGATCGCTTGCAATAATGATGCCGGTATATCCACTTGGGAAGGAATGTATAATTTGCTGGAGGAAGAAAATCCTGTGGTATTAAAAGTTACAGCTACAGCAGGTTCTAGTAATACGTCTGAAGCAACCCTCAAAGAACTGGCTTGTTCATTTCTGCATAGGATAGCGGCAAGGCCGAGGATTCTCCCATATACAGACATGGTGAAATGGGTGCTGGACAACACCGATATTTTAGACAGGCAATTTAGAACTCCATCTCAAGAGTTAATCGGGTCATTCACCACGGAAGATGTGAGGCTGATGTACAAGTTGCCGGAACCTCATGCGACTTATAATAAGCAATTTATGGAAGAATTTGCCAGAGAACATGCGAATTTGTCAGAATGCACACAGGAATGGACCAAAAGAGATGAACCATTGAAGAAAAACAAACACAGTTGGATAGTACCAAAAAATGATGTTTTAGACACTGTTCACAAGTTCAAATGTCCAAGTGGGCAATTTGACACAGTTTCTACCACAAGATAAGGTATGTAAGTTTGCCAAAATTATCCTCTAGAGCTTTTAGAAGTTACTAAAGAAGCTGTTGGAGGTCAGGAGTTCTCAGGGAAACATAAAGCTCTTCTTGAGAAAAGTCGGGAGTTGAAGAGACTTGAAATAACTGTAAGGAAAAATGAGGAAACATTGACCAAATTCAAGGCACTTAATGCTGAGCAAGAAAAAATATGTGGAGCGTGTTCCGAACAGAAAAAAAACTACTGCGAAAGGTCAAAACTATAAAAAAGAAACTACTTTGGCGAAGCAAAATCGAGATGAAATTGAAAAATTAATAACAGAGCGAAAAGCTCCAATAAAGGAAAATGCACAAAGAGAAGAAAGTAGAGGAGACGGCTACAACGGCAAACACTCTTATGGATTGTGTAAATGATAATTTACACAAAGCTAATTTGATTTCAGAAACTGTTCCAGGTTATCTCCTACAGGCACATCAACTGCAAACAGAAGTGAGGCAAAAGGCAGAAGAAAGAGAAAAATCAATTCAAGGTCTGACAAGATTAAATTGGGACTCATACTGGGCGTACTTGGTGAAGCCACAGAGTTAGCATAGTGCGCTTAATTGTATCATCAATGCTACAGAGAAGATTGCGCCTACACTTGTCGACTCTGTCTTTTTAGGATAGTTGAATTCTGAAGTCGGTCAACCACATCTTCTCAAAACTATGCTAGATGCCTGCAAGTTTAAAGATCAAGTTCATATATAGTTAGATTTAGTTTTAATTTTACTGTATTTTAGCCTAGGAAAAGGATGGTCATTGAACCGAATCCTTAATTTTTGTAATAGACTATTTTTAGATTTAGCTAAGTAGTATTTAAACCCTTCTCATGCATTTAGAGAGGGGTCCTAGATCTTAATATTTTTTGACTTGGAGATTACATTTCTGTACTCCACTGTCTTATATATTTTTAAAAGGATCACATCTGGTGATTTTTATGCGGAATTATCTTTGAAGTGTTGCATTTCTGTACCTTGGAATTTGATTTTGCATCAGAGTTACTGGATTAGAGTATCAGATTTCATTTGAAAGTCTTCAATATGAATAAGGTATTTCTATCTATTCACTGCTGATTTCTTTTGTCTTATGATATTCGCTTTAAAATTTGCTATCATTTATATATATTTGTCTTCACAACGCTTCTTTTTATATATCATTTCTGAGTATAATTGAAATGTTATCTTTCTTAAGTATATATAGATGGTATACAATGATGAATGCAATATGCTAATACAACTCTGTTTAATTTCTTAAACAGAGTTATCTTTATTTGTTTCTGCACATTTCAATTTAAATAATAATACATTTTCATGGTTATTGTTAAATTGAAACAATCTTAAGATGTATTCACATATAATTACCCGGGTTAGTGTTAGAATTTCTTTATCAGTATTTAGTTTAAATTAGATAATTTTATTTCAGTTAATTTAGTCCCATTTTCACCCATTCAAACCAACCCATTTAGTTATAAGGAAACTGGTCCTTTAAATCCAGTCGGAGCCACCATACCAAATGGAAAAGGAGCTGTCCTAAGGTCCCGACCGGGTGGTTTTCCCCAATGTTTGAAGCAGAGATTTTCTAGGCTTCAACATTTTTGGCGCTAGAAGGAGGGCCTGAGATATGAATGGCAAGTAAATCTTTACCCACAAGCCATTCTGAGAGAAAAACACCCTCATCAACTTCTTCAATTTCTTCTGAAATACAAAATCCTATAGAAGAAATTGCGAAGAATATTCATACACCCACTACCAAAATCTCAAAACATTCAGACAATCAAAATCCTGAGTCTCCTTAAATTCAAGATTTAATTCATAAATTGAAAGGATTCTCATTATCTTTAGAAGAGTCTGAAATATCTGAAGGTAGTGTAACTTCAAAATTTGTTTCTTCCAAACCTCTTACTAGGCTTCAAAGTGAAAAACTTGGTATTTCTCCGAAAGAATTCCCTTTACCTAGTAGAGTTAAGACAAGAAAAACTCAATCGGAATCAGTAAGTGATATAAGTTCAACATCTAATATTCAAATACTTGTTTCCGAAATCCCATCTCAACAAAGTACAGTTGTTTCCACATCATCTCCTCAATCATCATCTGCTCAATCATCATCAATCTCAACATCATCTATTCCAACAACTTCTATTCAAACACCACCAGTTTCTACTACTCCTCCAATAGTTGTTCCAATAATGGCTAGACCATGGGCTACTCCAGGGGCAGTCAACATGGTTGCACCTTTACATGATTTACCAGACAATCCTGGAAAATGGCTTCCAAAATTTAGTCCAGATCTTAACATTCAAGCTGAAGAACATATTAATAACTTTATGCTGGCTATAAATTTGAATGGAGTCACACATGAAGATGTTGTAGTCAGACTATTCCCTTATACTCTTCAAGGAGCAGCAGGATCATGGTACTTTTCATTACCTTCGGGATCCATAACAAGTTGGGACATTTTTGCAGATCATTTTTTAACCAAATTTGGAGATGACCGATCAATAGCTACTTTACTCAATGACCTCTCAAATTTGAAGATAGAACCCAAGGAACCCATTAAAGAATTCAACGCTAGATTCAACAAACTCTTGAACAAAATCCACACAGATTCACAGCCCAGTGAACAAGTCAGAATTGAATGGTACATAACTGCCTTACCCTCAAACATAGAAATTTTTGTAGATAGAGCTGCAAAACCTACGTTAGCTGAGAATATGAAAGAGGCTATTGCAGTGGAAAAACGAATTATTTCTCTAGAAAAGAAAAATGCTATTGAGGAAAGGAAATCAAAGAAAGTCAGCTTCAAAGATGATTCAAAGAAAAATGCCAAAGACCCATACAACATGGAAGGTTTACAGAAAGTCCTTAAAACCGTGTCAAATGAAATGGTTGAAATTAAAAAACAAGTAGCTGAAACTTCTACCAAGAAACCATTCCGAAATTTCATATGAAACCAAGTTGAATCTAAACCTCCTAATGCAATCTCTAATGCAAAATCAGAAGAAGAGGAAGAAGAAGAAGTTACATCTCTAGTATCAGATGAGGAAGATGAGAATGAAGAAATAGCTGAATTGAATGGAATGTGGGATTTTATTCTCCCTAATTCTGATAGTGAAGAAGCTATGCCTGTAAGTACTAGGAGTAAATCTATATCGGAACCAGTACAAACAGTTCCTAAAAAGAAAATTACAACTCCAAGTACCAAAGACAAATCCCCTGTAAAGAAAACTTCTCCATTACCTACTCAAAATCAGCCATCTTCTTCTAATCCTCCCACATCAACAACAAAGACTTTAGTGGTGTCAGATCCTATGGAGTACAACATTGTCGAAGACATGAAAAAGATCAAAGCCAACATTTCCTTACATGAACTCAGCAAACTAAAACACCAGCAAAAGTTGCTATTGAAATAATTAAACGCTACACCAATTTCTCCTTTACCAAGTGGTGTAGTTGCAAAAGCCGCTAGGGGAGCTGGTAAGCCACCAGATAAGGTAGATGCTACTGATACAGTGCTCATTGGAGAAAAATCAAATTCTCAAACTCCTCCTTTTCTTTTGACTTATGAGATGTACAATAAAAATCTGCACAATTGTTTGATTGATTCTGGAGCCTCCTCCAATATAATGCCTACTTCTATCTGTGCCAAATTGAATATCGAACCACAGAAGTCAGCAGTTCATATCGTTCAATTGGATCGCTCTAAAGTTCAAGTTGTAGGAGAAATCAATTCAGTTACTATCAGATTAGCTTCTGATCCTAGGATTGTCCAAAGAATTGATATTTTGATTGCTGATATTCCTAAATTCTATGGATTAATCTTAAGCAGGGACTGGTCTGCAAAACTTAATGGTTATATCTCAACTGATTATTCACATATGTGGCTTTCCTACAAAGGGAAACGAAATCAAATCAAAATTGAATGAGAAAAACATATGACACACACTGTCACTGAATTCGAACAACCTAATGAGCCTGTGGCATTCAACAAAAATATTCTTGGAGGTTATTCTGCTGAATCATTTCTGGGAAACTTCAAAGCACCTCAATCACCTTTTTATGTAAATACCTTTTTTTTCTCAAATAGAAAATTTTTCACAATCTGATCCTTCCAGAATTGTAAATATTTCTGATGTAATTGTAGATAAGCCAGTAGATAAGTCTTTATTTTGGTCGTTATATTTTGATGGATCAAAGTCTAGTGATGGAGCTGGAGCTGGATGCATCTTAATTGATCCAGATGGAGAGAAAACCATGCTGTCATGTAGGTTAGAATTTGAGTGTACTAACAATACCGCAGAATATGAAGCCTTGGTTCAAGGAATTTATAAAGCTATAGGGTTAGATGTTAAATACTTGAAAGTCTTTGGTGATTCCAAAATTGTCATAAAACAAGTTAGGAATACTATTCATTGCCTTTCAGGACATCTTAAACACTATCAAACCCTGGTACAAGATCTCACCACTCATTTTTTAGCATTCAATATTTCTCCTATTCAGTTAGAATACATCGGAAATTTGACTTGTTGGCTAATATTTTGTAAACTCCTACTGTAAAGAAGATTGGGTCTGATATAGGTTTTACGTAGGGTGATTTTTCGTCAATCTATCCCAGGATAATGCTAATTAGGCTTACCATTGGAAAGTATTCTATAACAGTCAAGATATTTTAAATTTCATGACTTGATCATATGATGAGAAAATTATTGACAAAGATGATCATGATTTACAAATTGCTTCAAAAGGTAATGAAAACCCCATTCCAAAATCTGTTGTTAAATTAGATGATTTATATGACATTAAAGACAGATTCAAGAAAGTCACTAATGCTAAACTTCAAAGTTCTACTTTGAAGTTTGAATTAGTAAATCTTGGTTCTGATTCTAAACCTCAAAACGTTAACTTAGGACTCAATTTAACACCAGAGGAAAGGAATGCGTTCATTAAACTTCTGAACAAGTATAAAAATGTTTTTGCTTGGAATTATGATGATTTAAAAACGTATGATACTTCGGTTATTCAACACACAATTCCAATGCTTCCTGATATTAAACCTGTTCAACAGAAGTTGAGAAAGATTCATCCAAATCTCGAAAGTCAAATCAAATCAGAACTTAATAAACTTTTAAAAACCAAAATCATATTTCCGGTCAGGCACTCCAATTGGGTTTCCAATATGGTACCTGTCAGGAAGAAGAATGGTGATATGAGAATCTGTATTGATTTCAAAAATTTAAACAAGGCATGTTTAAAAGACAATTTCCCATTTCCAACCATGGAATAGATACTTCAAAAGGTAGCTGGTTCTGAACTTATGTCCTTTCTCGATGGATTTTCGGGCTATAATCAAGTTTTAGTTCATCCAGATGACAGATTGAAAACAACTTTCAGAACAGAATGGGGAACTTATGCTTATCAGAAAATGCCTTTTGGTCTAATAAATGCAGGAGCAACTTTTCAAAGAGCCATGGACATAGCATTTAAAGGTCTGATCAATAAATTAGTTGTTGTTTATCTTGATGATATAACAATATTTTCAAAAAAGAGAACCAATCATCTACATGATCTAAAGCAAATATTTGAAAGATGTAGAAGGTTTGGTATTTCCTTAAATCCAAAGAAATCTTTCTTTTCTTTGGATGAAGGAAAACTCTTAGGATTTGTTGTGTCAAAAGATGGTATATATATTGATCCAGATAGAGTGAAAGAAATTTCTGATATTTCTTTACCTCATAACAAAAAATCCATGCAATCATTTCTTGGATAGATCAATTTTGTTAAAAGATTCATTCCTGATTTTTCTTTTATTGTTTTACTTATGCAAAATATGATCAAGAAGAATTCAGTATTCAAATGGGGGCATAAAGAGAAAGAAGCCTTTTAGGCAATCAAACAAGCGATCATTAATGCACCAGCATTGAATACCCCGGATTTTTCTAAATATTTTACTTTGTATACTCTGGCCACCGAAACATCCTATGCAGCTGTTTTAACACAACTCAATGATCAAGAAATCGAAGCACCAATTTCTTTCTTTAGCTCAAATCTACAAGGAGCTGAGCTTAATTATTCTGATGTTGAAAAACAAGCCTTTGCTATGTTTAAATCAATCAAACATTTCAGACCTTTTCTCTTGAAAACACATACAAAAATCATTGTCCCATTCTCTGCAGTGAGGCAATTATTAATTCAAAAAGAAGTAGGAGAAAAGAGAGCTAACTAGGTAACAACCTTGCAAGAATATGATATTGATATTAAACCAGCTAAGATTGTTAGAGGACAAGGTTTTTGCAGATTATTGGCAGGAGCTCATAACATACCAGAACATCAAGATTCAAATCAAGATATTCAAGTAAGTCAGATAAGTGTTACAGATTTCAAATCTCAGTATGCTGATCTTATCTATTACTTGAAAAATGGGTATGCTCCTTCTAATCTCAGCTATAAGAGTAAACGCGCTTTAAGGTTAAAGACTATTAAATATGAGATCATTGATAATGTGTTATTTAGAAAAAATTATGATTCAATTTTATTAAGATGTCTTGAAAAGACTGAAGCTGAAAAGGTTTTGCAGGAGTTGCATGATGGACCAGCAGGAGGTCATTTTGGAGGTGATACCACAGCTCACAAAATAATTCGTGCTGGTTATTACTGGCCTACCCTTTTTAAATATACACATGATTATGTAAGGAAGTGCCGAATTTGTCAAACTGCAAGTGGAAGACAAAGGAAACCAGCTTTTCCTTTGCAACCAGTGACTATTGAGCAACCATTTGAACAATGGGGGCTTGACATTATTGGTGAGATAGTACCTCATTCTTCCAAACAACACAAGTACATCCTTACTGCAACTGATTACTTTACAAAATGGGTAGAAGCAATCCCATTGAAGGTAGCCAATTCTGATGCAATTATTGATTTCATAGATCAATTCATCATAACCAGGTTTGGTGTACCTAACGCTCTTGTCTTTGATAATGCATCTTACTTTTCCGGAAATAGTTTAATAGAATTTGCAGTCAAAAGAGGTTTTAAATTAAAATATTCAGCAAATTATTATCCACAAGGTAATGGTTTGGCTGAATCCACTAACAAAAACCTTATCAAAATCATTAAAAGGATCGTTGATCAAAATCAAAAGAATTGGCACAAATCTTTAATCTTTGCATTATGGGCTGATCGTATCACTGAAAAAGCTTCAATAGGGACTTCACCTTTCAATTTGGTTTATGGAAAAGAAGTTGTGATACCATCAAATTTAACTCTTCCATCACTAGCCCTAGTGCAATTTATTGAAGAAAATCCTTCTTCATCCATTCAATTGAGATATGATCAAATCCTTAAACTAGAAGAAGATAGAGATAAAGAAAAAATTATTCATGAAAAACATCAACAGCTTGTAAAATCTTCTTTGATGCAAGTTCTACCGGCTCAAAAATTTTGTCAATTGGTGATCTTGTTCTGAAATAGGATAAAGCAGACGAAGAAAAAGGTAAACATACCAAGTTTCAGAAAATGTGGCTTGGACCATTTCAGATCGTTGAGAAGATAGGCTCAAATACATTCATACTCCAAGATCTAACAGGTAAGAGAGAATCTCTTCCTGTAAATGGGCTTATCTTGAAGAAATTATTTTCATAAGGAGGTAACCCCTTCTTAAATTGTACATATTCCTTTCTGCAGAATTTTTGATTGTTTTTGTAAATAAAGGTTGTTAATGAGTCTCTAATTGACTGTTTACTATTTAAGAAAATTTCTTCGAAAGAATATTATAAATATTTATTTTGTGTAAATAAGAATTTTTAAAGTAATGATCACATTTTTTGAATAGTTTAAAATAAGATGTTAAACTTTCAAAGATTATTTCAATCATTTGCATCATCTTTTGAAAACTTGAGAAGAATGTAAATCATCATAAGTTTATTAAGCAGAGAAAGGTTATCTATCAAAGTAAAGATTTTTCAAAGTTTTGGAACTCAAAAAACTCTGAAAATTGTCATCCATTGATTCTTAATGATAAAACTATTTCACCCCATCCATTTAAGTTGTGATTTTTTAGAATGTAATTCTAAGAAATTATATGAAAATTTAAGAGATAAGAGGTCTCATTATGAGCCAACTTACCATGTTCATAAGAAGTAATAAAACTGACATTACCAATACTGCATACCAAAACAGGGTAATGGCTTATAAATATAAGACAAGGGGTCTCATCACGAGCCAGCTTGTTCAGTTTAATTATAACTAGTGAATGACATTGTTATTAACTGGCTACCAAACCAAAACAATGGCTCTTAAAATAAAAAATAAGTAAAAGACAAAAACATGAGATAATAAGTCTTATGAATTTATCTTTTAAAAAGTCATAATTTTAGTTGGATGGGACAATGAATGGTTAATGGTTTAAAGGTAACCCTATCGAGACTATGAACGTTTGCTGGCAGCAGAGGCAATACCTATGGCAATAGAGTATATTATAAAACCAAAACTTGCAGAAATCCACTTACTTCATTATTAACACCAATCAAAGCTTGAGATAACTCAAAAATGTTTTTATTCTTAAGGAATTAGAAAGAAATTCTGAATGATTTTTTATTTCTTTTTCATAGTTACATTTTATTTGAATTATCCTAAGGTAGTTTTCATTATCTTTAAAAATATTTACTTATTAAAGATATAGTGTTCATTTTATTTTTTCAGAGATAACTTTTTCTTTCAGTGAATCGCCAATTGTTGTGACCAGCAACAGCCCCCCTTTTATTTAATATTAGTAATAATACTAAATAAATGGGGACCCTTAGTTAAAAAATCCAAAAAATCAATTAGGATTTGTTTTCCTTTTCAAATAAAACTTTCTATCATAAACTTAGAGAAATCCCTTAGAAATAACATTAAGAGACACTTAAGTTTATGATAGATTACAATAAAATTGTTCTTTAAACAAAATAGCGCATCCATCGCAAAATGGTATATATCTTTTATGAAACTGAAAATGCGATTTTGCGATTTTGTGATAATGCGATCTCAAAAAGCCTATACAATAAACATATTGGTCGTAGATCGCATAGCACAGAAAACAGAAATGTTAAACGAATACCTTTTGCGCTATTTACAATTTTGCGCTTTTGCGAGATTTGCGATATGCGCTTTTGCGCTATTGTGCAATTTGCGCTTTTGCGCTATTTTACATAACTGCGATGGTTTCATTTTGCAATATTGCGATATTGCGACATTGTGATATTGCGATATTGCGCAGAAAATCGCAGATCGCAATGTCGCAGATTCATGTAGGCGCATTGTTCAAAGGCAATCTTCCCATATATCAATATCTGTTATGCGCTTTAATGATTAGATTAAATGATTGGATTGACAATTAATGGTAAATGAGATTTTGTTTTGATTGAAATTCATTTCACGTTAAAATAATATATTTCATCCGCCTTTGCATTTAAAATAGTCTCATCACCTTTCTCATGCCATTACTCTCATTTAACTCGTAAAACGCAGGCACGAAGGAGCAAACGTCTATACAAAGCTTTCACAGAACATTATGGGTAAGAAGGAGAAGAGCTCGAATTCTAAAAACAAAGAAATGGCTTCACTATATGTAGAAACTGCTTGCAATAAGGATGTCGGTATTTCCACTTGGGAAGGAATGTATAATTTGCTGGAGGAAGAAAATACTGTGGTATTAAAAGTTACAGCTACAGTAGGTTCTAGTAATACGTCTGAAGCAAACCCCAAAGAACTGGCTTGTTCAATTCTGGATAGGATAGCGGCAAGGCCTAGGATTCTCCCGTATACGGACATGGTGAAATGGGTGCTAGACAGCACCGATATTTCAGACAGGCAATTTAGAACTCCATCTCAAGAGTTAATCGGTTCATTCACCATGGAAGATGTGAGGCTGATGTACAAGTTGTCGGAACCTCATGCGACTTATAATAAGCAATTTATGAAAGAATTTGCCAGAGAACATGCGAATTTGTCAGAATTCACACATGAATGGACCAAAAGAGATGAACCATTGAAGAAAAACAAACACGGTTGGACAGTACCAAAAAAGGATGTTTTAGACACTGTTCACAAGTTCAAATGTCCAAGTGGGCAATTTGACACAGTTTCTACCACAAGATAAGGTATGTAATTTTGCCAAAATTATCCTCTATAGAGCTTTTAGAAGTTACTAAAGAAGCTGTTGGAGGTCAGGAGTTCTCAGGGAAACATAAATCTCTTCTTGAGAAAAGTCGGGAGTTGAAGAGACTTGAAATAACTGTAAGGAAAAATGAGGAAACATTGACCAAATTCAAGGCACTTAACGCTGAGCAAGAAAAAAGATGTGGAGCGTGTTCGGCACAGAGAAAAACTATCGCGAAAGGTGAAAACTATAAAAAAGAAACTACTTTGGCTGAAGTATGATATGAGAAAATGGTGAAGCAAAATCAAGATGAAATTGCAAAATTAATAACAGAGCAAAAAGCTCCAATAAAGGAAAATGCACAAAGAGAAGGCAGCAGTAGAGGTGTCTACAGCGGCAAACATTCTTACCGATTGTGTAAATGATAATTTACACAAAGAAAATTTGATTTCAGAAACTGTTCCAGGATATCTCCCACAAGCACATCAACTGCAAACAGAATAGAGGCAAAAGGTAGAAGAAAGAGCAAAATCAATTCAAGGGCTGACAAGATTAAATTGGGACTCATACTGGGCGTACTTGGTGAAGCCACACAGTCAACACAGTGCGCTTAATTGTATCATCAATGCTACAGAGAATATTGCGCCTACACTTGCTGACTCTGTCTTTTCAGGACAGGTGAATGCTAAAGTCGATCAACCACATCTTCTCAAAACTATGCTAGATGCCTGTAAGTTTAAAGATCAAGTTCATAGATAGGTAGATTTAGTTTTAATTTTACTGTATTTTAGCCTAGGAAAAGGACAGTCATTGAACCGAATCCTCAATTTTTGTAATAGACTATTTTTAGATTTAGTTAAGTAGTATTTAAACCCTTCTCATGCATTTAGAGGAGGGTCCTGGATCTTAATATTTTTTGACTTGGAGATTACATTTCTGTACTCCACTGTCTTATATATTTTTAAAAAGGATCACATCTGGTGATTTTTATGCGGAATTATCTTTGAAGTGTTGCATTTCTGTACCTTGGAATTTGATTTTGCATCAGAGTTACTGGATTTGAGTATCAGATTTCATTTGAAAGTCTTCAAGATGAATAAGGTATTTCTATCTGTTCACTGTTGATTTCTTTTGTCTTATGATATTTGCTTTAAAATTTGCTATCATTTATATATATTTGTTTTCACAACACTTCTTTTTATATATCATTTCTGAGTATAATTGAAACGCTATCTTTCATAAGTATATATAGATGGTATACAATGATGAATGCAATATGATAATACAACTCTGTTTAATTTCTTAAACAGAGTTATCTTTATTTGTTTCTGCACATTTCAATTTAAATAATAATACATTTTCATGGTTATTGTTAAATTGGAACAATCTTAAGTTGTATTCACATATAATTACCCGGGTTAGTGTTAGAATTTCTTTATCAATATTTAGTTTAAATTAGATAGTTTTATTTCAGTTAATTTAGTCCCATTTTCACCCATCCAAACCAACCCATTTAGTTATAAGGAAACTGGTCCTTTAAATCCAGTCGGAGCCACCATACCAAACAGAAAAGGAGCTTTCTTAAGGTCTCGACCGGGTGGTTTTCCCAAATGTTTGAAGAAGAGATTTTCTAGGCTTCAACACTATGAAATGATGATAAATTAACTATGAATTGACGAGAATACAACTATGAATCAACAGGAAATTAAACTAAGTAACTGATAGAAAATTAAACTACAAAAAAAACTATAAAAACCTCCTTTCCGTGTAGGGGTCCTCTTCAATAGAAGGAGTCTAAAATATACTTCTACTATGCATGCATCAGAATTCTGGAACTAGTCTTCTTATTATGAAAATAGAGTTTGAAAGCATACACCGAATTATCACCAAAAATTAGCTTATCCCTGGTTTCAACATACCGGTATTTATACAGGTTTTTGGATTAACTGTATGAGGCATTTACGCCTATAGATAGAAAATTAAAACTAAAATTAGAAGTTTGTTTAGAAGAAAATTCTTAATGGTTCTCTCTCGATTTTCTACGTAAGAGAAAACTGAGAGTTCTTCGTCTGTTGATCTCATTCCTTGACTGATCTTTGATCACGATCATATGCACGATTCCTTCTTAAATTCGAATAGGTAAGTGGGATACGATCCATGTGTGGATAATTCCAGAGATCCCCATATGACTCACTTCTTCATTTGCTTGTCAAAACCTGTCAAACAATAACGATGGTTGTAGAAACAAAGGTTAGCTATAGAATTGTACGAATTCTATAGCTAATTAGAGAAATTAAATTAAATAATAAGACACATTATAATATAAATTAGATATCATCTAAATTCCTTCTCTGATGTGGAATATGTCAATTATCACTGATTGAGTTCATGAATTTGTGAAAAAGGAAGAAGAAATAATGGAAAAGGGTGCCAAATTAAGAACACATTTGAGTTTCAACATACCCCCGCTAAGAGACCATTGCATGTCCTCATGTAATTCCCAAAATTTTTGAGCCTTCACCTTCTACTGCATTTTTTCTGATACCTCTAACAATACATCCAACTTCTTTATCTTTATTTTCCTTGAAGTGATTTCCATTCTTGGTTTCTTCATGAGGAGTTTGTACTTCAGGTTGATGAATTTCTTGTTCATAAATCTATTCTTTTTCTTCAGTTTCTTGTTCTTTTTATACCATAGTCCCAAATGTAAGATAGAATTGTCACTGATGACCTTTTTCAAGTGATTATGTTCCTTTAGAGTTTCATTTTCTTGCTTAATGTGCCTGTTCAGTATCTCTAGCTCATAGATTTCTTGCTTCAAGGTGTTCACCAGAGGATCTTGTGGACATATAGGCTACTCTTCAACACTTGTATTTGCTTTTGCATGTCTCTTCTCCAAGGACTCAATATAGTCATATATCTCCTACTATGCCGGGTCAATTTATGGGGTCCTTCTGCTCGGACTATGTATAGGAGACTGTATAGGACTGTGTGTAGGAGAGGCAGTAATGTGCGATGGTACTTGTGGCTCTTCATCTAAATTAAGAAACTCGGCTTCCTGTGGAGGTGTCTTCTTCAAGGGTTTATGAAGTCTAGAGCTTCTCCTTGGCTGTGAAGGTCTTAAGATTTATAAATTTGTAACTTTTCCCTTTTCCTTTACATTACCTCTCTTTCTTACTCCACTCTATTTCTTATTCTTCAATAATTCTGTAATGGTGAGTTCTTCTTCTTGTTGCTATGGTTGAGGTGAAAATTTGTCTTCGATGGAGGTATCAAAATTTCTCCTCCTACTTCTTTTGGTTTTTTCATCCTTAGGTTGTTCTCGTGCTTCGTCCTGAAAATGATTTCTAATTAGAAACCTTCCTAGGAGTCTCATATACTCTTTAGATGGAATTCAATGAGTATATTTATAATTCCACGATGATGCATGATATTTTTTATGAATTGGACTCTTTTCTATACATTTTCTAACATTTTATTTAGGCTGTTAAGTAGGAAGTATGGGAGGTTTATTTCTCCATCCTCCAAGAAATTCATTAACAATATGGCATCATAGACAAACATACAACCACATCTACCCTCGCAAGTAATTTTTTTTTTTAAATTAACAACATATTCCTCCATTTGTGTTTAAGTGTCTGTTGACGGGAAAATTTGTCCGGCCAACAATAGGGGATCTCCCCGGTAGAAAGCCCCAATTAGACCTTAAACCGTTTGGAGTAGGGATCACAGCTCAGGGGGGTGTGGGTCGGCTACCACTTAAGATGACTTCCCTTGGTCTCAAAAGAACACATTTGAACATAACGGACATGCACTCCTACACTCATTCACATGATACAGAATACAAGATTAATGTGTTAAACACGAATCAAACACTATGCGTAGCTAGATTATAGATAAAGCACGTAAACCTCAAGAGATGTCATTAGCAACACATCTTTTGTGGGGAAATGCTTATACGGCAGTCTGATCACAAAAGAAATAGTTCTTTATGATAAGATACCTCTCCACTTCCTGAAATATGAAACGAAATGCTAACAAAATAGTTCATTAACATTCATTAAGAGAACATATAATAGAATGAACATCATTGATACAACACGGATAGCCATGACGCATAAACGATGACATGAATAGTGCAGCTTCATTAATCATAGGATATTCTGAAACTGTACAAGGAATACGCAAAGTGTTCATACAGCAAAACACATCATAACCATAGGGTATTTTAACAAGACTCTATATTCATATGCTCAAGTGTAGAATCTTTCAATACAATTGCATGTAGCCCTTGAGTTATTTCCAAAAAAGAAAAGCCCTTTTTACAATGTCCCGTAGGAGTATTTATAATGCCAAAATTGTCCGTTGGGTTTCCTTGACTGTTCGCCTTCTTGACCTTTGGGTTACCTTGCGACCCACTCCTTCTGCGACCTGGGTAGGTGATGCGACCTGCGACCCAGGTAGGAGATGCGACCTGCGACCTAGGTAGGAGATGCAACCTGCGACCTGTCCTGTTGGTGCGATTTGCGACCTGGTTCTTCTTGCTGCTCAGGACTTGCTGCTGCTGGGACGCGAAATGTTAATGTCAGGGATGTCAACCTGTTGTTCCCTGAGGAAATCCTGCCATGCCTGGTATTCTGCCGCTATGGGGGACACCAGAGGTACCTCCTCTTTCAGCCTATGCACACATTCCAAAGCGTTTGGTACTAAGGTCTCCCTTTTCTGTCCGATCTGATTTGAGAGTGACGCAAGCTTGGTATAAATCCGCGCTGGAGCGGCGATGAATTGACTGAGATGCTCTTGAGACGCGGGGGGCTCTGGATCAGCTGCGGCCTGCTTGATAGGTTGCAAGAACGATTGAATGTCCTGGTTTACTTGTTCCTAGGTTTTCTCCTCTTCTAATGCCCCAAGCGATGGGATGTGATGCAGCGTATGCATTGAGTCGATACCACTAATCAGGTGGTTGTACGAGGACATCACTTTGTCCAGATCTTTAGACAATTTGTCTCCAGATTGCATCGCCATGCGGAGTTGAACTTTTGCATCCTGCGTGTGGATCCAGTCCCTCTTGGGCAAATTTTCAGGTGCCTGAGGGTACTGTATCGTCCAACCCATCATCCTGTCCAATGCCTGTGAAGCCTCTTTGAGCTGATCTTGTCTTTGCCTGGTTTCCATTCGTGCTCTTGCCAGAGGAGCGACTGTTTGTTTGATGGTGAACATTTCACCATATACCTGTCTCATAGTTACTTCCAACACCTCACACTCCTTGAAAATGGCAAGCGATACTTCATTTGCTGGTAGAGCTTGGTTTCGAAGTTGCTGGACTTCTGCTTGCAATTCTGCTTTCTCCTGCTCTGCTATCTTTTCGCGTTGCTCAGCTGCGTGCAGTCTGTTTTGTAGAGATACTATTTCTCTACTCATCCGGGTTACATTCTCTTCCGTAGCCGCGGCGAAGGCAGTACCTGCTGATGCTATCATTACCGGATTAGTCCTGGTATCCAAAACTATATCCTTGCCTGTTGACACTGCGGATGATGCAGAGGGACTTTGTGCCAACGACCTCCTCTTCTCTTGACGGATTTTGAACGAAAACTGATCAAATGTGAGTCTGGTCAAGTCGAACACATCTTCTTCCTGTCTCTGGGGTGATCTAACATCAGAGAGTTTTGTACGGCCCTGAGGTATGTCGAGAGGAGTTACCTCAAGATCGTCCAGCATGTCATCCTCTCTTTCCTCTGTGTTCTTCTCCTCTTCTTCCTTCCTCCGCCGTTCAGCTTCTGCTGCTGCTTCTATTTCGGCCCTCTTATTCTGTTCAGCTGCAGCAGCCTGCTCAGCTTTCTTTTGGCGTTCAGCCTCTACCCTGTCCAGCTCTGCCTTAAGCGCCTGTTCCGCTGCAGCTTGTGCCTCTTTGTCTTCTTTTTCTTTCCTGGCCTCTTTGGCCAGCTTCTTCTTTTGTGTTGCTGTTGCACTCTTTTGGCGCGCCTCCTCATCTTCTTTTAGCTTTTTCTCCCTTTCTTGCTGGGCTTTTTCCTCTGCTTCCTTTTGTTTGATGGATGGAGTTGGCCCTGTGTTGATTCGAGATTTCTTGAGTATAGATGAAGAGGCACCTCCTAACCGACGCCTTCTGTCTTCTAAGTTCTGATCATCTGAGTCTTCCTGGACCACGTCAATTTCCGGAGCAAGTTGTCTTTCAACATTATACCAGTTTCTTCTCTCATCTTCCGCTGGGCGTTCAAGGTGCTGATAAGTCCACCTGAAATTGGCCTTCCGGCAATGTTCAGGAACTATCCTCTCTGGGTCGTATGTTCTGTTTTCAAGCGCCCCAAAGTGATAACCTCTCATTGCTTCTGCTTCTGCTATTACTTCCTTGAATTCTTTAACTGTGAATGCACCAATGGTGAGGGGTAACGTGGGCCATGGCTTCTTTTTTCCTCTAGACAAGATGTTGGAGAATCCGTGTGACATTTGAAAACATACTTCCTGGATAAGAATTTTGTCTGTCACGAAGTGAGGCATAGCATGTGGCGCCTTGTAAGTTCCAAAAACTCGGATGAAGGTGTATCCTGGGAAAGGGAACCAGTGTCCCACTTTAACTAGCGTTTCCTTGGCCCGCCACGACATGCAAGGGGTGTCTTGGCCAAATAAATGTCTGTACAGAGAGGGAATAAATATTTGGGAAATCTGATCTATATCCTGCTTGTATTTGGACTCCCAAAATACCTTGAGTTGCAGATGAATTGCGCGTGATTGCTCGGGGTCCCAGTTGTGCAGCCATCCATCAAACTCTACTCGGGCGCAGACAGCGTCTAGTAGGTAAGAGGCCATGTAAAATTCTACGGGCATTCCTTCCTCCGAGGCCAATGCCGAGTTCAAGTTGGTCTGCATCGACGTCATCAGTATGCCTGCCCAGTTGAAACGAGTGCCATGTGTTGTCACATACTCCATGATAGTAGCCCAACTGTCGCTGAAGGTGGAGCAATCTGGGCGCCCGTAAAGTCTGCAAAGCATGGTGGCAACCAATTTGTAAACCTTTTTCAGGCTCGCCACTGGGTACTCTTGGTGTTTCTTGACCTTGAACTTCTCGGGCTCCTCCCACCATCAGCTAATAGTATCAACTACTGGAACGGCGTGAGTAACGGCCCATTCTGGAGAGAAATGCTCGTTTGGACGAGGCAGTGAGTAATAAAGGTGTGCATCTGCGCCTACCAGTGTAGCGAAAGCTCTGCCTTGGTAATCCCTGATCACAAACTTCTCGGGGTCTGTCTTTTGTATGATCTAGTCTATGACCTCTGGACAAAGGAATATGGTTGGGTGCGCCCCTGCCAGATGTAGTTTGGACCTCTTTACCGCCAAGTATACTTCCCGGTCTGGGAGATCTTCTGGAAATTCTTCTTCTGGTGTGGAGAACTCATGATAAATCTGGTACCATCTCATGCTGTCATCTTTTGAAAAAGTACATAGTGTATCTCGAAATATTGGGGGTGGGGACACCACCTCCAGCTCATCAATCTCTTCCACTTTTTTCTTGTCCTTCCTTCGAGATAGCGGGGGCGCCATGTCACTAGAATCTGAGAGCACAGGTATGCACTCTATGTCATCTTGAGTTTCACCTGTCAAATTCAGAAAGGAGTCCCACGATAAGAACGTCATGGTGATAAAAACCAGTTACAATTTAGTGATGAAATCTAGCTGCGTTAATGCAAAACTGGACTACTGAGTCGCTGGGTCGCGGATCGCACAAACAGGGCCTGGGCGCGACCTTGCGACCTTGCGACCTGGCGACCTGGGGTCGCTAGGTTGCAGATCTCCAGAAAATGGGAAAACGCGACCTAGCGACCTAGCGACTAGGTCGCTGGGTCGCAGGGTCGCAAATCCCAAAAAATGGAGAAAATGCGACTCTGCGACCTCGCGACTAGGTCGCTGGGTCGCAGGTCGCAGACTGGCTTGCCGGGGGTTTTGCGCGCGCGGCCTTGAACTCTTTTGCCCCCTTTCTCTTGGGAATTTACAAGTTTTCTGGGCCCAGGGGAAGCTGTGGCATGATTTCAAAGGCAAAGGGATGATGCCATGGGGTAAAACAACAAACAGCGAGGTTTTGGGAAATTCATGCAACATATAATTTACAAAAACCTCAGAAAACATCAAAGCTCGACCAAAAGACAATTTAAAGGCTAAAGGGGAGACGAGTTTAGTAAGAAAATCATTAAAACGGAAACAGCAGGAAGAAATGGCAACTTACCCGGGAAAAACTCGTCAGTTGAGCTGTCAGAGGCGTTTTCCTTACAAATCGCTGAATGTGAAAAATGCGACCTGCGACCTCCCTTTTATAGAAAGTCGCACGTGCGGGCAATTAATGCAGGTCGCTGGGTCGCAGGTTTGTCAAACTTTGAGTTTTGCGACCTGGCGACCTGGGGTCGCTGGGTCGCAAGGTCGCTAGGTCGCGATTTTCTGAAAATGGCAAAATTGCGACCTGGCGACCTGGCGACCTGGCGACCCGAGGTCGCTAGGTCGCAAGGTCGCATTTTTCATCAGTTTAGGGGATCTGCGACCTGGCGACCTGGCGACCTGAGGTCGCGGGGTCACTAGGTCGCTAGGTCGCAGTTTTCATGAATTGTTTACTTTTGCAACTTAGTGACTTAGCAATTTCTCTTTGTTTCTAAGGGGCTCCGAAAATTTGAAATGGTGGTCAAAATTTTGGAGGGTGTTGTAGAGACTGCAACAAATGGTGATTCACCTGATTTATCCTGCAGGGTCTCCGCCGATGGCTAGTCTTGGGGAGGGAGGCCAGTTAACCGTCCCTACCCGGTGGTTTCCATTTCCCACCCTTCGGCATCTAGCCGGATTGCCCAACCCGTTGGTCCTGCTGGGCGCCATTCAAACAAATTGTGTCCTTGACCAGCGTTGGAGAACTCCGTGCGCGCGTCGTGTCCGTGCACAATTATTTTGTCCTCATCGGCGGAAGCTGCTCCGGGCCTTTCACGGTGGACCCCCGGTCCCTACGAGCCACCGCCTGTAGAACGGAACGTGCTCCATTGCCGCCGAGCCCTGTCTCACTCTACGCAGTCGTTACATCACCTCTCTGCGCAGGAAGCCTTTCTCAATCCTTTACCCTTATTTGTGTGCTATTGCACTTATTTTGGATGTGCCTGAGGCACTTATTTAGATGTGCTTATGGCACTTATTTGAAATGGCAATTTAGCCTGGGCGGATGAGGGATCCCGACTTATTTTGCTTGCAGAGAGGTTGTTCCTGGTCTGGTATGAGGACTTTGGTTTTTCCCAGACGCCCTATCGTAGCATAGAGTATCTCTCTTCCCTTCTGGTCCGGTTACCATTTACACTGCATTTTCTTTTGTGGACACCCTCTCAGACTGGCGAGGTAAGTTCTCCTGCTTGACGACTTGTGCTTGGTAATGTGCTACCTCTAGGTGTGGAGGGCAAACAAACTTTCACCGCCTTTGAGTTTATTGGGAAAGGCTTTCCATCAGCGGAGAACCTACTGCAGTATGCCAATCTGCGTAGCTCTAACAAATCCTTCCTTAGGTTTTTATTCCATTTTATTTATATATATACATATATATTTATTTTTTTTTATTTTTATTTTTTATTTTTAACAAATAAAAGACAAGGAACTATGGTACAAAATCAGACAGCCCTCAAAGGGCTGTTAAGTGAAATAGTGTTTGAGGTCATGCCCATTTACCGGGAGGACCTCAACTCGTCCATCAAGGGTTTGTAATCTGAATGTGTGTGATCCTATCTTTTCATTAATTTGGAACGGGCCTGTCCAAAGTGCTTGGAACTTAGCATGCTTCCCCTTTTCCTCATGGGCTTTATCCCACTTAAGGACCAGGTTTCCTACTTCAAAAATTTTATTTCCCGCGGACTTTTTATCAAACCATCTTTTGATTCGGCTCTGATGGATGGCAAACTTTTCTCGGGTCTTTTGCCTTTCTTCCTCCAATTTCAGCAAGGTGTCGATTCGGTTCTGCAAGGTGGGACACGGGGTGCCATGGCATTCTTGGGACAGTTGGAGGGCCGGGAGAGATAGATGAGAAGGTAGAACATCTTCTTTTCCATACACGAGGAAAAATGGGGAGGTGCCTAAAGAGGACTTGGGAGTAATACGGTCAGCCCACAGTGCATTGTGAAGGGCATTGTGCCAGTTGCGCTGGTGGGATAGAAGAGTCTTCTTAATAATCCGGATAAGGTTCTTGTTAGTGGACTCAGCTAATCCATTTCCCTGGGGATAGTAGTTTGCATAATGTTTCAAAATAATTCCATTTTCCAGCGCAAAATCATATAACTTAAAAGATGAGAAATAAGTCGCATTATCAAAAACTAAAGAAGTCGGAACGCCAAACCTGGTCATGATGGAATGCGTGAAGAATTCTATTACCTCTTGATCGTTGATTCGGCGTAACGGTGTTGCCTCGACCCACCTGGTGAAGTAATCAGTGGCCGTAAGGATATACCGATGTTGTTTAGAAGAGTGAGGTAGGATTTCCCCAATTACGTCCAAACCCCATTGTTGGAAAGGTTCCTCTACTGCTACTGAGAGTAGTGGTGCGGCTGGCCGTGCTTCTCGGTTGGCGAAATTCTGGCACTGAATGCATTTCCGAACATATGCATGCGCGTCTCTGAAAAGAGTAGGCCAATAATATCCTGCACGCATTATCTTATGGGCAGTGGTATCTCCGGAAAAATGACCTCCAGCTGGTCCGTCATGCAACTCAGTTAAGATTTTCTGTGCTTCGTCAGTTCCCAAGCAGCGTAACAGGACCCCATCATGGTGTTTCTTGAACAAATTACCTTGGATCAGTTGGTGAGATGCGGCTTTTAGTCTTATTGCGCGTTTCTGTCGGGCAGTAAGAGTAGGGTCCATCGTGCCTTGGGCCAGATATCTCGAAATGTCAGAATACCCAGAAAGGCTATTTTGCTGAGGCACATGGTCGCTCTGATACATGTCGATCTCTTGTCCCCAACTTTCTTCTTCAATCTCCCGAGCATTTGCAGCCTCTGCGGCCATTTGACATGAGCCCTGTCCTTTAACGGTATGTGCTGGTTTGAACTCTAAATCGTATTCTTGTAAACATGCCATCCAGTTGCCCCGCCTTTCGCCTAGTTCTTGCTGTACGAAAAGTGAGCGGACTGCTGGGTGCGGTACAAAAACCGTGACGTGATTTTTCAAGATGTAGGGCCTAAAATGTTTTACGGCCTTGTAAACCGCGTAGGCCTTCTTGTCAATTTCCGGATAGTTTAATTCAGCTCCCTGTAGACCGGTGCTCATAAAAGAAATGGGCCGTTCATCGTTGTTATTGTCTTTCTGCGTGAGGACGGCCGCCAGCGAGGAGTCCGAAGCGAAAGTGTATAGGATGAAACCTTTATCAAAATCTGGACTTTGGAGGGAAGGAGTTTCAGCTATAGCCTTTTTGATTTTATCGAAGGCCTCTTTCTCTGGGGGATTCCATTGGAATACAGCATTCTTTTTAATCATTCCCTGCAGTGGTCTGACTATCTGCGCGAAATCTGAAATGAATTTACGCACAAAATTAATCTTCCCCAGGAAGGATTGCATCGCTTTCTTGTTTCTTGGGGGCAGAATCTGAGCAATGGCTTTAGCCCATTCTGGATCAACTATAATGCCCTGTTTAGTGATAATGTGGCCTAGCAAGTTTCCTTCTGCCACAGCGAAAACACTTTTTTTAGGATTGAGCGATATTCCGTACCTCCTGCACCTCTCGAAGATTTGCTTGAGGTGGCGTAAATGATCGCCCCTGCGTTTTGAAAATACGGTGACATCGTCCAAATAAACCACCACGCTCTGCCCTATTAAACCGCGGAAGGCTATGTCCATGGCTCGTTGGAAAGTTGCCCCTGCATTGATCAAGCCAAAGGGCATGCGTCTGAAAGCGAAGGTTCCCCATTTTGTCCGGAATGTGGTTTTCAGTCTGTCCGGTTCAGCTACCAGCACCTAGTTATAGCCGGAGAAGTCGTCCAATAGGGAGAACATCTCAGATCCAGACACAGCTTGTAATATCTGTTCCATGGGGGGCACCGGGTAGTTGTCTTTGTTTGAGGACCGATTCAGATTGCGGAAATCTACACACAAGCGGATCTCACCAGACTTCTTTCGCACAGGTACCAGATTCGACACCCACGTGGAGTGACGAACTTTTAAAATAATGCGCGCATCTAAAAGTTTCTTAAGTTCTTTTAGAATCATTGGCTCCAAAGCTGGATGCACTTTTCTGAGTTTCTGTTGGAAGGGTTTAACGCCTTCCCTCATGGGTATTACATGCTGAATAATACGAGTATCGTATGTACGTAGATCTTCATATGTCCAGGCAAATACATCACGATACTTCTGAAATAACTGGGTGAAAGCCTGTGTCTCTTCATCACTGCAGTCTTTGCCAAGGTTAACGAACTTAGGGTTCTCATCTAACCCCAAGTTGACTTGCCGATGTGCCAATATGGAACTTTGCACTTTGGTGTTCGAAGGCCTGCGGAATCGGTTTTGCAGATCAAACATCTTTTCTAGTGATACCACCCCCTTGGGCATAATGTTCTCTTTGTGTTCATCATTCTTTTTCTATAACGCATGCTCATGTTCTTCCTCATCGATCGCCGCGTCTTTGAATACTTCAGTATTGCACATAAAGTCCAAAATCTGTTGATCATCGTTAAAAAAGCGTAAATTAGAAATATTGTCTGGCACAGAGGGCCTATATACAATTTCAATAGAAAAACCGTCCCTCAAAGGGGTGAATCTAGCAGCAGCATTTGCCAGAGTATCTGCTGCTGCATTGTGCATCCTAAGGACAGATTTAATTCCAAATGCATCAAAACCAGAAATCAAACGCCATACCTCTTGTTGATACGCCTTTAAATGTGGAGATAAACAGTGAATGGTGTTGCGTACCTGGCGGGTGATAATTTCGGAATCTCCAATGACCTGAAAACATTTTACCTTCAAGTCTAGGGCCTTTTTAAGTCCGAGGATTAATGCCTCGTACTCAGCAGAGTTGTTGGTGCACTGGAACTCTAGCCGGCATGAGATTAAGTGCTTATTCTTGTGCGGGTCAAGCAATATGCAACCAACACCAGCTCCGTCATGAGTCTTGGAACCATCATAATACAAGGTCCATAGGTCACTTTCCGGCTCCTTCAAGGCACTAGGTTGTGGAGGGGTTCCTGCTGGTGGTAAGTCAGGAGTCATTTGCTCTTCAGTGACAAAGGCTACTTTAGATTGAACCTCGGGGCCTATAGGAGACTAGGGGGGTTGGTAGCATCCAAATATTGACTCTAGAAAGCACATGCCGAGCTCTTCTTGTGCAAAGCTGATGGGTTCATTAACGGCGTCCAGATCAGTGACGGTGTGTTTCATGTAAGGCTCACTTTCTACCCTGATTTGATTATTCCACCCCTTGTAAGGAAGCCACAAGTGGGACCAGTCGGTGGCGAAGTAGCCTTGTAATTTGCTGGACCAATCTCTACTGAGCAATAGGCCGTATGCTTCCGGAATATCGACAACCACAATGTCGATGCACTAATGGACCCTAGAGTCTGATGACAAGCGGATGATGACATTGTTCAATTCCCCTATGGTAGGTACTTGTGATCTATCGAGTTGTATGATTTTTGCATCAGTCTTCTCCGGGCAAATGTTAAGTTTCTTACAGACAGATAAAGGCATGACGTTGGTAGAGGCACCGGAGTCGACCAGACAGTTGTGGACATTGAAGTTGAAAATCTCGAAGGAAAAAAGGAAAGGGGGTGTGGATCCTCTAGAGTTTGTATTGATGGCGTTTACTATGGATTGTACATCTGGTCCGGCTTGCGCAGACGTGTTGCTCACAATCTTCGTAGCTGAAGTATTTGCGAAAGCCTTAAGAATGAGCTCCTTTTGATTAGTAATGCGAGCCAACTCATAGAGAGAAATGTTTGCTCTTGTTTTCTTCATATCTTCAACAATGTTATAGCTAGGCTCTGGTTGAGGGCTAGGCTCGGCGGAAGTCTTAGAGGATTCTGTCGGAAGTTTGCTCTTTTGACTCGCTCGGGTAGTGTTGTTGGGAAGTTTTTCCGGGACAGATTGTTTTCCGTTCCCAGGGGGCAGGATTTTCCTTAGGAAAGCCCTTTTCTTGTCTTCATAAGACTGTTCGGGAACAGTTCCTTTGCTTCTGAGGCTATAATTCCGCACGGGCTGATCCTTGGGAGCATCTGCCATGTAAATATCGATAGGGGTAAGGTTTTCTCCACCTCGGATTATGTCAAAGGCAAGGATAGAGGATCCTGGTTCTTCATTTGAGGGCGGATCTTCATCGTGATCTGACACCTCATCCTCCGTCACATCCCCTGGAGTTTGATCATATAACAGCTGATTAACTACTACTGTCATGCTGCCAATCCATTGAGGGCATGTTTTCTCGGAATGGGCAGCTTGGTGGAAAGAACAGAAATTATCTTTCCCTATCTCTTCCACATTGAGAGCAGTATTTGTGTTGGACGGAGGTCTGTTAGTATTGAGATTACTTTTTCGGAAAAAAGGTTTTGGTGGTCTACTACTAGTTGTGGCTTCTGCGCCCTTTCTCCTGAGGTCAGTGACTTCATTTGTTAAATGCTTGAGCGTTTTGGCCATGCTTTCAAAATCAAAAGCATCTCTATCCCTATCAGTAGTCTTAGGAGTGGAGGACTGACCTCTTTTTGTGTTAGGCTTGTGATGATCTCTCCCTTCATGATCGATGGCTCCTATCGAAAGCATGTCTTTTTCCACAGCGAGAGCAG
Source organism: Pinus albicaulis (assembly GCA_034641835.2). Taxonomy (NCBI): domain Eukaryota; kingdom Viridiplantae; phylum Streptophyta; class Pinopsida; order Pinales; family Pinaceae; genus Pinus; species Pinus albicaulis. The sequence goes on along the minus strand of CM076580.1, from coordinate 1,656,176,941 downwards.
CCTCATAATTAGCCGTAAGGTTAGCGCGGGCTTCACGTTTCACGAAAACTGCAATATCTCTAGGTAGGGCTTTGGTGTAGTAGTCAATAGTGATTGAGTCATCCAACGCTAAGTTTGGAGGAAATTTCTGCAGTATGGTAGCAAAGCGTTGGTTGAAGTCCTTAACCTTTTCCTTTTTTTGACACTTGATGGTGCTCAGTTCAGTTAGAAGCATGGAAGGAGTTTTATCTTCCGAAAAATTATGCAGGAAAATGCGACGGAATTGTTCCCATGAAGTGATGGAGGCACTGGGGAGAGAGCGGTACCAAGTGGCTGCCTTGTTTTCGAGGGTATGGGGAAACAGTCGACATGCGACATCATCGGACTGGACTCTCATGATTTGCAGAGACAAATAGAAGCTGCTGATATGATCTTCAGCTAAGGTGCCCTTCTCAGGGTCGAACTTAGGGAGATGTTTCTCTGGATGTCTAAGCAGATCTTGGAGCGGGCCTAAAAGGCTTAACGGGGATTGAGCCATCCAGGCCAGGGGTTGCACTCTTCTCGCCCGCTAGTGTTGCCTAAACTGATGTTCAGATTCACCTTCCGAACCTGAGACCGATGCTTCTGACTCGTGACGGGAGTGTTCGTCTTGGTGTCTCCCACGGTGCAGAAAATCTCTAAGATATCCCAAGTTGTTTACAAGAGGCCTTACTGGGTTTGGGTGGCGGTTGCGAGCTTGGTTTCCTTGGCCTCGGCCTCTATCTCCTCTACCTCCGGCCCCTCGGCCTCTATTCCTATCTCCTTCATTTCTACGAGCCCTATTCCCCCCGTCTATATTTCCTCGGCCTCTGCCTCCCTCACCATCCCCTGGTGGGGGGTGTGCCTGGTTGTTGTTTTGTCGAGTCTGGTTAGGCTGGGAGTCGGGGAAAGGCTCGGTGTCAGCAAACTCTTCGCCCTCTTGGAGGATAGGATCATTTTCTTCAACGGCATTTGCGAGGTCTTCCAACATGAGATTTGCGAGCTCGGGTATAGTACTAGCGATGGCACCGTTACGGGTGATGTTCTCGGGCGGAGTTCTAGTATGGGCAAGGTATTCCATGATTGGAGTGAACCGTAAATGGTTGACAAGATCTCGGGCAGCTGGGCGTAAGGCTCTCAGATGCTCCCTAGTGATTTCATAATATCGAAGCTCCCTCCCTGGAATATCTTCTGGAAGAGGAGGGTTAGTTTCATTGTTTATGACCTCCCCTTGGGGAGTTTGTGATGGGATTTTTGTTGTGTGCTGGGAGGCTGCCATTCAGGCCCTCCTTCTAGCGCCAATTCTGTTGACGGGAAAATTTGTCCGGCCAACAGTAGGGGATCTCCCCGGTAGAAAGCCCCAATTAGACCTTAAACCGTTTGGAGTAGGGATCCCATCCGGGGTGTGGGTCCGGCTACCACTTAAGATGACTTCCCTTCGGTCTCAAAAGAACCCGTTTGAACCTGCGGACATACACTCATTCACATGATACAGAATACAAGATTAATGTGTTAAACACGAATCAAACACTATGCGTAGCTAGATTATAGATAAAGCACGTAAACCTCAAGAGATGTCATTAGCAACACATCTTTTGTGGGGCAATGCTTATACGGCAGTCTGATCACAAAAGAAATAGTTCTTTATGATAAGATACCTCTCCACTTCCTGAAATATGAAACGAAATGCTAACAAAATAGTTCATTAAAATTCATTAAGAGAACAGATAATAGAATGAACATCATTGATACAACACGGATAGCCATGACGCATAAACGATGACATGAATAGTGCAGCTTCATTAATCATAGGATATTCTGAAACTGTACAAGGAATACGCAAAGTGTTCATACAGCAAAACACATCATAACCATAGGGTATTTTAACAAGACTCTATATTCATATGCTCAAGTGTAGAATCTTTCAATACAATTGCATGTAACTCTTGAGTTTTTTCCCAAAAAAAGAAAAGCCCTTTTACAATGTCCCGTAGGAGTATTTATAATGCCAAAATTGTCCGTTGGGTTTCCTTGACTGTTCGCCTTCTTGACCTTTGGGTTACCTTGCGACCCACTCCTTCTGCGACCTGGGTAGGTGATGCGACCTGCGACCCAGGTAGGAGATGCGACCTGCGACCTAGGTAGGAGATGCGACCTGCGACCTGTCCTGTTGGTGCGATTTGCGACCTGGTTCTTCTTGCTGCTCAGGACTTGCTGCTGCCGGGACGCGAAATGTTAATGTCAGGGATGTCAACCTGTTGTTCCCTGAGGAAATCCTACCATGCCTGGTATTCTGCCGCTATGGGGGACACCAGAGGTACCTCCTCTTTCAGCCTATGCACACATTCCAAAGCGTTTGGTACTAACGTCTCCCTTTTCTGTCCGATCTGATTTGAGAGCGACGCAAGCTTGGTATAAATCCGCGCTGGAGCGGCGATGAATTGACTGAGATGCTCTTGAGATGCGGGGGGCTCTGGATCAGTTGCGGCCTGCTTGATAGGTTGCAAGAACGATTGAATGTCCTGGTTTACTTGTTCCCAGGTTTTCTCCTCTTCTAATGCCCCAAGCGATGGGATGTGATGCAGCGTATGCATTGAGTCGATACCACTAATCAGGTGGTCGTACGAGGACATCACTTTGTCCAGGTCTTTAGACAATTTGTCTCCAGATTGCATCGCCATGCGGAGTTGAACTTTTGCATCCTGCGTGTGGATCCAGTCCCTCTTAGGCAAATTTTCAGGTGCCTGAGGGTACTGTATTGTCCAACCCATCATCCTGTCCAAAGCCTGTGAAGCCTCTTTGAGCTGATCTTGTCTTTGCCTGGTTTCCATTCGTGCTCGTGCCAGGGGAGCGACTGTTTGTTTGATGGTGAACATTTCACCATATACCTGTCTCATAGTCATTTCCAACACCTCACACTCCTTGAAAATGGCAAGCGAGACTTCATTTGCTTGTAGAGCTTGGTTTCGAAGTTGCTGGACTTCTGCTTGCAATGCTGCTTTCTCCTGCTCTGCTATCTTTTCGCGTTGCTCAGCTGCGTGCAGTCTGTTTTGTAGAGATACTATTTCTCTACTCATCCGGGTTACATTCTCTTTCGTAGCCGCAGCGAAGGCAATACCTGCTGACGCTATCATTACCGGATTAGTCCTGGTATCCAAAACTATATCCTTGCCTGTGGATACTGCAGATGATGCAGAGGGACTATGTGCCAACGACCTCCTCTTCTCTTGACGGATTTTGAACGAAAACTGATCAAATGTGAGTCTGGTCAGGTCGAAGACATCTTCTTCTTGTCTCTGGGGTGATCTAACATCAGAGAGTTGTGTACGGCCCAAAGGTATGTCGAGAGGAGTTACCTCAAGATCATCTAGCGTGTCATCCTCTCTTTCCTCTGTGTTCTTCTCTTCCTCTTCCTTCCTCCGCCGTTCAGCTTCTGCTGCTGCTTCTATCTCGGCCCTCTTCTTCTGTTCAGCTGCAGCAGCCTGCTCGGCTTTCTTTTGGCGTTCAGCCTCCGCCTTGTCCAACTCTGCCTTAAGCGCCTGTTCCGCTGCAGCTTGTGCCTCTTTGTCTTCTTTTTCTTTCCTGGCCTCTTTGGCCAGCTTCTTCTTTTGTGTTGCTGTTGCACTCTTTTGGCGCGCCTCCTCATCTTCTTTTAGATTTTTCTCCCTTTCTTGCTGGGCTTTTGCCTCTGCTTCCTTTTGTTTGATGGATGGAGTTGGCCCTGTGTTGATTCGAGATTTCCTGAGTATAGATGAAGAGGCACCTCCTAACTGACGCCTTCTGTCTTCTAAGTTCTGATCATCTGAGTCTTCCTGGACCACAGCAATTTCCGGAGCGAGTTGTCTTTCAGCATTATACCAGTTCCTTCTCTCATCTTCCGCCGGGCGCTCAAGGTGCTGATAAGTCCACCTGAAATTGGCCTTCCGGCAATGTTCAGGAACTATCCTCTCTGGGTCGTATGTTCTATTTTCAAGCGCCCCAAAGTGATAACCTCTCATTGCTTCTGCTTCTGCTATTACTTCCTTGAAGTCTTTAACTGTGAATGCACCAATGGTGAGGGGTAACGTGGGCCATGGCTTCTTTTTTCCTCTAGACAAGATGTTGGAGAATCCGTGTGACATTTGAAAACATACTTCCTGGATAAGCATTTTTTCTGTCACGAAGTGAGGCATAGCATGTGGCGCCTTGTAAGTTCCAAAAACTCGGATGAAGGTGTATCCCGGGAAAGGGAACCAGTGTCCCACTTTAACTAGCGTTTCCTTGGCCCGCCACGACATGCAAGGGGCGTCTTGGCCAAATAAATGTCTGTACAGAGAGGGAATAAATATTTGGGAAATCTGATCTATATCCTGCTTGTATTTGGACTCCCAAAATACCTTGAGTTGCAGATTAATTGCGCGTGATTGCTCGGGGTCCCAGTTGTGCGGCCATCCATCAAACTCTACTCGGGCGCAGACAACGTCTAGTAGGTAAGAGGCCATGTAAAATTCTGCGGGCATTCCTTCCTCCGGGGCCAATGCCGAGTTCAAGTTGGTCTGCATCGACGTCATCAGTATGCCGGCCCAGTTGAAACGAGTGCCCTGTGTTGTCACATACTCCATGATAGTTGCCCAACTGCCGCTGAAGGTGGAGCAATCTGGGCGCCCGTAAAGTCTGCAGAGCATGGCGGCAACCAATTTGTAAACCTTTCTCAGGCTCACCACTGGGTACTCTTGGTCTTTCTTGACCTTGAACTTCTCGGGCTCCTCCCACCATTGCCTAATAGTATCAACTACTGGAACGGCGTGAGTAACAGCCCATTCTGGAGATAAATGCTCGTTTGGGCGAGGCAGTGAGTAATAAATGTGTGCATCCGAGCCTACCAGTGTAGCGAAAGCTCTGCCTTGGTGATCCCTGATCACAAACTTCTCGGGGTCTATCTTTTGTATGATCCAGTCTATGATCTCTGGACATGGGAATATAGCTGGGTGCGCCCCTGCCAGATGTAGTTTGGACCTCTTTACCGCCAAGTATACTTCCCAGTCTGGGAGATCTTCTGGAAATTCTTCTTCCGGTGTGGAGAACTCATGATAAATCTGGTACCATCTCATGCTGTCGTATTTTGAAAAAGTACATAGTGTATCTCGGAATATTGGGGGTGGGGACACCACCTCCAGCTCATCAATCTCTTCCACTTTTTTCTTGTCCTTCCTCCGAGATAGCGGGGGCGCCATGTCACTAGAATCTGAGAGCACAGGTATGCACTCTATGTCGTCTTGAGTTTCACCTGTCAAATTCAGAAAGGAGTCCCACGATAAGAACGTCATGGTGATAAAAACCAGTTACAATTTAGTGATGAAATCTAGCTGCGTTAATGCAAAACTGGACTGCTGAGTCGCTGGGTCGCGGATCTCACAAACAGGGCCCGGGCGCGACCTTGCGACCTTGCGACCTGGCGAGCTGGGGTCGCTGGGTCGCTAGGTCGCTAGGTCGCAGATCTCCGGAAAATGGGAAAACGCGACCTAGCGACCTAGCGACTAGGTCGCTGGGTCGCAAATCCCAAAAAATGGAGAAAATGCGACTCTGCGACCTCGCGACTAGGTCGCTGGGTCGCAGGTCGCAGACTGGCTTGCCGGGCTTTTGCACGCGCGGCCTTGAACTCTTTTGCCCCCTTTCTCTTGGGAATTTACAAGATTTCTGGGCCCAGGGGAAGCTGTGGCAAGGTCTCAAAAGCAAGTGATGGTGCCATAAAGGTGAATCAAGAAAATCAGAGAGGTTTGGGCAATTCATGCAACAAATAAATTCACAAAACCCCAAAAACATCTAAGCTCAGTCAAAAGACCATTTAAAAGGCTAAAGGGGAGATGGGTTTAGTAAGAAAAGCATTAAAACGGAAACAGCAGGAAGAAATGGCAACTTACCCGGGAAAAACTCGTCAGTTGAGTTGTCAGAGGCGTTTTCCTTACAAATCGCTGAATGTAAAAAATGCGACCTGCGACCTCCCTTTTATAGAAAGTCGCACGTGCGGGCAATTAATGCAGGTCGCTAGGTCGCAGATTTGTCAAACTTTGAGTTTTGCGACCACACTATGCACTGCCACTCCGGGTCGCTGGTCGCAAGGCCGTTATGCCGTGACGTCGAAAATTACAAAATTGCGAATTGCGACTACACTGCTGCACCAGGTCGCCAGGTCGGCGGTCGCATTGACGCTTAGGGATTCGCGACTCGGCGACCGCGACCGAGGTCGCGGAGTCACAACGCAATGTGTAGCGCTTTTCATGAATTGTTTACTTTTACAATTTTAAAGCCTGCATAAATTTCTTTGCTTTGCGTCCTTAAAATTTGAAATGGTAGTCAAAATTTTGGAGGGTGTTGTAGAGACTGCAACAGTGTCATACTAGGAATTCCCTTCTTAAAAATAGTAGTGTCCATACCTGGATTCTTCAGAAAAATGTTCCATTCTTCGCTATGAATTTCCTTGTTCTTGAACCATCTTTCGCCAATTTTCGAGAATTTCGTGGCTTCAGCTATGAAGACCTCTGTCACCAAAAACTTTATATCCCCAATTTCGACCTATATCTCGTCGAAGGATCTTGCAAAGGACTTGGTGACCTCCTTGTGGAACCCATCGAACTTCTCTATGAACTAGATACTTTGCACTTTCTATAAAATTTCCTTCATCTGAGGATAACCTTCCATGAAGTTTGCTCCCATAGGTTTGGTTCTCACTATTAGTCCCATATCTCTCTTGTAAGGAGTTTCAACTTCAAAATTGTTATTCTTTAACCAGATAGATTGAGGTTTTGGTTATGATTTAAGGGTGTCGAGATTTTGTAGAGGCGTATAGGTAAAATATATATTCGGGCGAAGGTTTAGGAACATGGATAAGTGGGTTACGGAATGAGATATGACCGTTAATCATTAATGAATGAAATAAGTCTTTATCATTATGGGATATGATATGTATGCAGTGGTCGGATTATGGAATTATAATTTGAATCTGAATAAAATCAGTTCTAATGATGACATATTGAGGTGGAAGCATATGATCATCTAAATTATATACACTAATGTTTTTGGATCTTATTATTTAAAAAAGTTGTGTAACATACCTTAGAACTAACCTTTTTTGATATTCTTTTTGTGTTGATTCCTCAAGTGTCTTTTCAGCATGATCTTCAATGGAGTCTTGAATTGCTTATGTCTAGTATGTTTTGCTTCAATAGGATGTAAAAATGTAACAGAGCTGCAAAATGTGATGACAGCTGCAAGTTATTCTCAGAGTTGCAGAAATGTAACAATTCTGTAGCTACTTCTTTTATTTTCTTCAGAAAAAAGAAAGGAAACAAATAATTTGGAATTTTTAGAATGCGAGGAAAGATAGGATGTTAGAACTCTGATTTTCAGCTTGTATTTTCTGTATAAGGATGCCAATCAGTGATTGGTTTTCATATTGATACAATTTTTTTTTTATAATACACACACACACACACACACACACACATATATATATATGAAAAAAATTTAAAAAAGGACTAAGTTGGGGAAGAAGAAGAATTCTTCTTCGCGAACTTCATATCAGCATTGACTTGAAAATGTTTGATAAATTCCTCCTTTGTAATTGGATTATGATGGAATTTTAGTCGATGTCCATTCACAAGAAGAGGTACATTTTCTTCATCAATTGTCCTTTTCCTAACTGCCCCATTTTCAAAGAATTTTTGGATCTCATAAGGCCCAAGCCAATGAGTTTGAAATTTTCCTTGGAAGTCTTTGAACTTTGAATCGAACAAAAGTGCCCAATATCTTGCTTGAAATTTTCTTTATTTTATGTACTTATCATGCCATATGGACCTTTGTTGCTGAACTATATTGGTTCTTTGAACTACATCTTGCCTGATCTCATCAAGCTCATTAATTTTCTCCATTTTGTGCCTCTAGGCTTCTGATAAATCAAGTCCTAATCTGACCACTATCTTGAAGGTTTTGATTTGAAATTATATTGGAAACAAGACTTTCTTCCCATAAACAAGTTCATATGGAGTATGTTCTGTTGTATCTCTCCATGTAGTCTGGTAGGCCCATAAGGCTTAAGGAAGCCTATCTGCCCAATCCTTCCTATGAATATGTACAGTCTTTGTGAGGATTTCTTTGATCACTTTGTTGGTAGACTCCACTTGTCTATTTTCTTCTGGATGATATGGAGTAGAATTTCTATGTTTGATCTTATATTCATCAACAATCTTCTACACCAGTCTAGATGTAAACTGAGATCCCTGATCTGTCACAATTTCCCTTGGGACACCAAAACAAGTGAAAATATCCTCAAAGATAAATGAAACTACAACATTTTCATTAGAAAAATAAAGTGTGTTAGCCTTTACCCATTTAGTGACATAATCAGTGTAAACCAAAATGTACCTATTTTGTTTTGATGGTGGATTGATTGGTCCAACAAAGTCCATGGCCCACTTCTCAAAGGGTTCGATGAGTACCTTAGGTTGTAAGGGAATTTCATCTGTAGGAACAAGCTTCCCCATTCTCTAACAATTGTCACACCTTTTGACATGCTCCTTGGCATTTTTAAATATGGATGGCCAATAATATCCTAAATGAAGGGTTTTATAGGCAGACCTCTTATCAGTAAAGTGTCCACCACAAGGTTTGTCGTGGCATGCTTTCATAATTTCAGGAATTTCATCTTCTCAGACACATCTTCTGATGATGAGATCTGAACCTCTTTTATACAATTCATCATGAACCCATGAGTATAATGCACTTGTTTGAATTATTTTTCTCTTTTCTCTAAGAAACAAGTATGTTGGTAATTTTCCTATAGCTAAGTAGTTATCAATGTCTGTAAACTATTTATATCTAGTAGATATTGCAAAGAGATATTCATCAGGAAAACTATCCTCTACTAGAGTATCATTATTGTTGTTTTGAATTCTAGACAAGATATCAGCAACTGTGTTTTGTTTTCTAGGTCGGTCTAGAATGGTGATGTTAAATTCTTGCAAGAGTAATAACCATCTTGTGATTCTCCTATTAGTGATACATTTATTCATTAAATACCTAATTGCAGAATGCTATGTGTGAATAAATGTTTCATATTCAATGATGTAGTGTCTAAATTTGTTAAAAGCATAGACAACAACTAGAAACTCTTTTTTAGTTATAGTGTAATTTAACTCATTTGGAGTCAAATTTTTTCTTTTGTAATAGATAGTATAGGGGATCAAATATTTATGTCCTAATATAGCTCCCAGAGTTGTATCTGAAGCATTTGTTAAAATATGAAAAGGTATTTTCCAATTTGGTCCTCTTAATATGGGTGCTTCAGATATTTTTTCTTTTAAAGTTTCAAATGCCAATTGGAAATTAGGTTTCCAACTAAATTCACAATCTTTGGTAAGAAATTTGGAGAGTGGGGATGCAATTTGTTACACCAATTTTTGGTCATCTAACTTGTTACTATTAGATGGACCAAAGTACACCATGTAAGACCAAATTTACCCTAAGTAAAATTGTTTTCGCTATGAAAAATAACTTAGTAAACCATATTTATTAAGTTGATTATGGTCTAAACAGGAAACCCCATGAGGAAATATTAAATAAATGTGCATTTGTTTGATTTTCCTCAAGGAATAATTAATTAAACAATAGTTTAATTAATATTCCTGGTCATATTTAACCCAAAACAAGAAAATTAATTAGAGAAATGATTATTTATCTTATTATTTTCTAGGAATAATTATTTAAACCTTATTTAAATAACATTCCATGTTAAATTTGACTAAATCACTCATAAACAATTAAATAAATCATTATTTATTTGATTATTATTCAAAAACATCCTTAAAATAATAATAAATCATTTATTTATTTATTATTTTCAAATTAATGGATTTGACCCAAGTCAAATTCTTTTTCCCTCGAAAAAATATAATAAAATATTCTGTAAAAGTTGGATCTTGATTTGGTTAAAAATATTTTAATTATGCACCAATATCTAGACTAACTTAATATTTTTTTATAAATAGAAGGGTTTTTCCATTCACTCACTACCTTTTTTTGCCTAAATATCACTCTGGATCTATACTTTGTTGGGTGTGGAGCCTGATTATCTTGTTTACTTTGTATCACAGCATTGGACCCCTGTACCATAAATGGGGCGGCAACGCTGCCCGTAAATTAATCGTTGCCGTGGGGGGTCCACGAGGGGGCGGCAGTAACTTTATGGAGCCCCCCTGGCGAGGGGTTTCGAGGGCAGCACCCCCGAAGCTAAAAACAGATGTAAAATTGCCTTGTAAAAGTATATTAATTTCTAGTCAGTCTGGGTCGTTCATTAGGCAAATGATCTGATGGTAGAAGTTATGTTTAGTTTAGGGTTTCTTTCCCTAGAAGGCAACCCCTCATTTTTATGAGGGTATTGTATTGCAGCTGAGTAATGTATGTGTATTCTCGGAGCGAGAAACAAAGAGGGAGACTATGAGAGAGAACAGAGGATATTATAGCAGATCTGTTGTAGGTTGTGTCTCTTCATTTTATTGGATAATAGAAAGGAAGGACTGGCTATTCGGGGTGGACATAGCCCAAATTGGGTGAACCACTTATATCTATGTCTCTCTCGTTTTATGTGTTTTGTGTGCTTGTATTTTCTGCATATTTTATGTGTTGCATTGATCTATAATATATAATTTTCTAACAACTGGTATCAGAGCCGAAGGTATAATTGGCTGATAAACTCGTAGGAAAGAAGGGTTCCTGGTTCGAGTGGGAGCAATGGCGGAAGATGGTAAGTTTAGGGTCGAGAAATTTAACGGCCAAAACTTCCCGTTGTGGAAGATGCGGATGGAAGATTATCTGTATCAGAAATATTTGTACCTACCATTGAGTGGAAAAACAAAGAAGCCGATGACCATGAAAGATGTGGAATGGAACATTCTCGATGGAAAGGCACTCAGAACAGTACGATTGTGCCTTGCGGCATCAGTCGCCTTCAATATTTCGAAGGAAACAATAACAGAGGTTTTGATGCAGATGTTGGAAAAACTATATGAAAAACCCTCGGCCTCAAACAAGGTATTTCTTATGAAACAACTATTTAATATGAAGATTTCAGAAGGTGGATCTGTTGCAGACCATTTAAATGATTTTAATACAGTTACCAGTCAGTTAAGTTCTATAGGGGTAAACTTTGATAATGAAGTTAGAGCTCTAGTATTCTTGTGCTCATTTTGAGAGAGTTTGAATGGTTTAGTAATGGCCATTAGTAACTCTGTCTCTGGATCTAGTACTTTAAAGTTTGATGATGTTGTCGGTGCTATCCTTAGCGAGGAAATGCGACGGGTAATGCCTTGAGTGCAGAGTCTAGGGGAAGAAGAATGGAAAGAGAAAAGAGCTCAGGATATCACAGTAAATCAAGGAAAGGCAGATCCAAGTCCAGATTGGGGATAGTGTGATGGAAATGCGGAAAGAAACGACACCTAAAGAAATATTGTAGATCTCGGAAGGGAAAAGAAGGAGACACACAACAAGAAAACAATAATGAAATAAATGTAACAGGTGATGTGTTACAAGATTCTTTGATTCTTTCTTTCAAAAATGTTACTGATTCTTGGGTTGTAGATCCAGGGGCTTCATTCCATGCCACACCTGATAAGAAATATTTTCATGACTATGTTCAAGGAGATTTTGGACAAGTTCATTTGGGTGGTGATAAACCCTGTAAAATTGTTGGAATAGGTAAGGTTCTTGTAAAACAGCAGAATGGAAACCAATGGCTATTAAAGGAGGTAAGGCATGTTCCAGATCTAAAGAAAAATCTGATTTCAACAGGGCAGTTAGGCGGTGAAGGTTGTGTTACAAATTTCAAAGATAAAGCTTGGAAGGTCACCAAAGGAGCCCTGGTAATAGAAAAAGGTGAAAAGGTTGGTACATTGTATTGATGCAATGGTATTTATAACTCTGTTAATGCTTTAAATTCCAAAGGAGTAGATGCAGCATTATGGCATCATAGGCTCGGACACATGAGTGAGAAGGGGATGAAGATTCTTCACTCAAGAAATTTGTTTCCAGGTTTGAAGAATGTTGATTTGGATTTCTATGAGAATTACATTTATGGAAAACAAATGAGAGTCAGATTTCTCAGAGTTGGGAAAGAAAAGAAGAGCGAAAATTTAGAGCTTGTGCATACAGATGTATGGGGACATGCTCAGGTATCATCTCTCTGTGGCTCTCGTTATTATGTTAATTTTATTGATGATGCAACTAGAAAAACCTGGATTTATTGTATTTAGAATAAATATGATGTATTTGATACTTTCAATAAATGGAAAGCTTTAGTTGAGATTGAGACAGGAAAAAGGTTGAAGTGTCTCAGATCAGACAATGGAGATGAATATTGCAGTAAAGAGTTTGATAGGTACTGTTCAGAGCATGGAATTTGTAGAGAGAATACAGTTCCAAGAACACCAAAAGAAAGTGGTGTGTCAAAAAGGACAAACAGAACAATCATGGATCGTGCAAGGTGCATGAGATTACATGCGGGATTTCCTTTACAATTTTGGGCAAATGATGTAGATACTTTTGTTTATCTAATAAACATAGGGCCTTCAAGTTACTTGGATGGTGGTATTCCAAAGGAAGAATGGATAGGTAAAAAGGTAAACTACTCTTTTTTAAAGCCTTTTGGTTGTGAGGCCTTTGTCCATATTAATAAAGAAAATAGAACAAAGCTTGAGGAAAAATCAAAGAAATGTACCTTTATTGGATATGGTGTTAATGATTTTTTTTATCGCCTATATGATTATGAAAATCAAAAAATCATTAGGAGCAAAGATGTAATATTCAATGAAAAGGTCTTGTATAAGAATCAGTTGCAGGAAAAGAAACAGGAAAAAGAAATCAAGGAATACACAGTTCTTGATGAGATAACTGAAAAATTAAAGGTGCCTAAAAGTAATAATAATCAACAACCACAGCAGCAGCAACCACCACAACAACAACATGCACCTCAAACACCTAAAGGTGGTGTTAGAAGATCTACCAGGATAAGTAGACACCCTGAACGATACTCTCCTTCATTATATTATTTATTGCTGACTGATTCTGGTGAACTCGAATGTTATGAAGAAGAAATGCAGGTTGAAAGTAGGAATAAGTGGGAGCTAGACATGGAAGAAGAGATGGACTCCTTAATGCATAACCAGACTTGGGACTTAGTCAGGTTGCCTGTAGATAAAACTACATTGTAGAATAAATGGGTTTACAGACTGAAGGAAGAAGATGGAGGAAAACAGAGGTACAAAGCTAGACTTGTGGTGAAGGGGTTTCCACAGAAGAAAGGTATTGATTTTGATGAAATATTTTCTCCTGTTGTTAAGAAGACTTCAATCAGAACTATCTTAAGCCTTGTAGTAGTGGAAGATTTACATCTTGAACAGTTAGATATAAAGACAAAATTTCTCCTTGGAAATTTGGAGGAAGAGATATACATGCAGCAACCAGAAGGATATGAGGTAAAAGGGAAAGAAAAATTGGTGTGCAGGTTAAAAAAGAGCTTATATGGCTTAAAACAGGCTCCAAGGCAGTGGTATCTAAAATTTGACAAGTTTATGTTTGAACAAGGTTATACTAGATGTCACTCTGATCATTGTGTTTATCTAAAAAGGAAAAATGATGGCAGCTATATTATATTGTTATTGTATGTAGATGACATGCTTGTTGCAGGATATAACATGCAGGAAATAAATGTGCTCAAAAGAAAATTGGCAAATTCATTTGCAATGAAGGATTTGGGAGCTGCAAAACAAATCCTTGGTATGAGGATAACTAGAGACAGGAAAAATCGCAAATTAACACTGTCTCAGAATGAGCACATAGAAAAGGTGTTGAAAAGATTTAATATGCAGAATGCAAAACCAGTTAGTACACCTTTTGCTAGCCATTTCAAACTTAGTAAGGAGATGTGCCCAAAGACCCAAGAAGACATGGATTATATGTCTAAAGTTCCATATGCATCTGCAATTGGAGGCTTAATGTATCAAAGCATCGTACAATGTCCATATTTCACAAAAAAGTGAGTTGTAAGCAGTACATGGGTCAATCCAGAAAAGAACATTGGATGGTAGTAAAATGGATTCTCGTGACATTGAGAGGTACCACAAATCAAGCATTATTCTTTGGTGGTTCAAACATTGTTTCATACATATGTTGAGTGCAAGACATGAAAGTAGTATATAGAGCACAGAGGAGCACTAAGCAGATATGGCCATCGTAGGTGGAATAGTCAAGCGAAGCAATTTCCAAAATCCAAATTTTTGTTGCACTTTCGTCACCGTGCTGAATATGTTGCTGCTATAGAGGCTAGTAAAGAAATGATTTGGTTACAAAGGTTTATGGATGAATTGGGTAAGAAGCATGATATGGGCACGCTATACAGTGATAGCCAAAGTGCCATTCATCTTGCAAAGAACTCATTATTTCATTCCAGGACTAAACACATACATCTCAAGTACCATTTCATACGGTCAATATTGGAAGATGGAGAGTTGAAGCTGGAAAATATACACACTAGCTAGAATCCTACATATATGCTAACAAAAGTTGTAACCAGGGAGAAACTGAGAATGTGCTTAGTTTCAATTGGTCTTCAAGGATGATGATGAAGATGAGAAACAGCCAGGTCCAAAGAGGATTCATTGTCCAGCAAATGTCAGTCTCCAAGTGGGATATTGTTGGGTGTGGTGCCTGATTATCTTATTTACTTTGTATCACAGCATTGGACCCCTGTACCTTAAATGGGGCGACAACACTACCCGTAAATTAATCACTTCCGTGGGGGGTCCAAGGGGGGGGAAACAGTGACTTTATGGAGCCCCCCCTAGCTGGGGGTTTTGGGGGCAGCGCCCTCGAAGCTAAAAATAGATGTAAAATTGCCTTGTAAAATTATAGTAATTTCTAGCTAATCTGGGTTGTTCATTAGGCAAATGATCTGATGGTAGAAGTTATGTTTAGTTTAGGGTTTTTTGACCTAGAAGGCAACCCCTCATTTTATGAGGGTATTGTATTGCAGCTGAGTAATGTATGTGTATTCTCGGAGCGAGAAACAGAGAGGGAGACTGTGAGAGAGAACAAAGGATATCTCAGCGGATCTGATGTAGGTTGTGTCTCTTCATTTTGCTGGATAATAGAAAGGAAGGACTAGTTGTTCGAGGTGGACATAGCCCAAACTCGGTGAACCACGTATATCTATGTCTCTCTAGTTTTATGTGTTTTTTGTGCTTGTATTTTTCGCATATTTTATGTGTTGCATTGCTCTGTAATATATAATTTTCTAACATACTTTTGGTTTGACTTTGATCCACCATCATTGTCATATTTTGCTACCATTTTTCCCGTGAGCTCCCTTTCAGTTCCATTTTTGTCTGGGTTTTCTAGACCATCAAGAGAGAGGGGTTTTAGATCTGAAGTGCTGAGGACTTATATGAACCCATCCCATTGAGGGGGAATGGTAACATCTTTCTATGTTCCCTTCCCAGGTGTCAAAAAATACAAAAATTCTTTTAAACAATCTTCTCTTTTCTATTGGATGCTTGGAGAAACTCTTACTTTTATTTACTGCTTAATGTCTTTTAATGCATAGATCTAGATTTTTGTATCATTCATCTTGGTCAACTAATTTAATATCTAAAGATATTGGCAGCCATATTTATTGTTAGGGTTTTTTTTATGCACAGCTAAATTGAGCCTTTTTCGTACGCTTGCAATTAAGATTCATACTAACTACTGGCAACTCCACAAGGGTTTACGATTATGACCTCTGTCGTTTTTCAGATCCCTACATATCCAACTTATTAAAACCCTAGGATTTCCCTTCAGCTTCTTTTTTTTCTTTTTTTGATGTTGTTTTTAACCTATAAAACCCTAAAACATAGAAAATTATAACTTCCGTGTGTTTTCGGACCTATTGAGCAGGTGACAGACATCAGTCGTAGCTGAGATGACAAAATTTTCTGAAACCTGCTCTCGAGAGTGCTGGAAGTACATTTCACACTTTTTGGGCCAAAACCTACGACCTGAACCTCTAGGGCATATAAAATAGGCCAAAACCTATGACCTCTACAGAAAGTAGGTCAGAAACTGCGACCTGGATGTTTTGCTGGATTTTTTCTGATATTTTTTTGGGCTTGTTTGGGCCTCTGTTCAGGGTTTTTTGATCTCCATCTCCGCCTATTTTAGACCTATACTTATTCTGATTTTCTCATCAAATTGGGAACCTAGCCCCCTAGGGCTTCACTACCCTCCACCTTTTGTGGAAGAGTTTTAGCTGCTGCAGGTTGTCTGAAATTTCAGAGTGTTCAACCATTTTTTCATATCTGATCCCTTACTTTCAGAACCACTTTAGATTGGTTATTTATCCATCCAAAATACCTCCTTTTAGTTTGTTTGGTTTTTCCTCTAAGGTCCCCTCCACTTTCCTCCAAGTTATAGCCTTTCACCACCTCATTTATAACAATTCTTCTTCTAACTTTTTGTTGTTTTTCTGCACCTATTTCTAGTAGATCTAACCTTTAGATCTCTGTCCCTCCTGACCTTAGATCTATTGGCTATTTTGGTGTGTTTTCACTAGATTTTTGCCCACCTACAAACTACTTGTTAACAGGCCCACCTCATTGGATTTATATTAATGCATAATTAGTTGTTTATTTTCTTTTATTTCAATTTCATATGCTATTATCTGCAGGTTTATTTACAGTTATACAAAACACTTTTTTCTTTTTCTCTACAAAATTCTGGGTTTAAAAATTAAAATTTACACACTTAACACACACAAGTGAATAAGAACTTGGTTAACACTGCCAAGAAAATATTTTAAACATTGAAATCAATTGATCCTGAGCCTCTCTTCCCTTGTTTCGACATTGTAATCAATTGATCCTGCACCTCATTGTCCTTGTTGGTCTCTCTTCCCTTTGTGATGTGTTTGTGCCTTCATCATTGCACCACCAAGGCATTTATCTCGGAGACTTCTTGGCCTTCATCCTCAGTTTCTGGTTGGAAGGCTTACTCCTTCATGTAGGATTTGAGTTAGTTCTCCACCAAGTCTGCACTCTGACTCCTCTTATGCTTCATTGGGTTCCCCTTCTGGTTCTGCCCCTAGTTCTACCCCTGTCACCTTCACCATGTCTAGTTTAGGACCTAACGCTGGTAGTAGCCCCGGCCCTAATGCTGGGAATACTACTAGTGGGACCGCAACACGAACTACCCCAGCTGCGCCCTTTCTCCCCTATATGGCAAGCCTCAGTCTTCCCGATTTTAACCAGTTGATCAATGACCCTATACGCCATGAAATTGGTTGGCCTACTATGCCAAACAAGCTCCCTTCCAACATCCCCAAGTTTGAAGGTCTTGCTGGAGAAGATCCTACAAATCATGTTCGATATTCCCACATGTGGTGTTCGTCTAACTCCATTACCGATGGCTCTGTTCGTCTTCAGTTGTTCCAATGTACACTTACTGGTGAAGCTTCTAGTGGTATGTTGATCAGGCCTCATCCTCTCATACCACCTTTGTGACACTTGCTCAGGCTTTTCTATCTTATTTCCAGCTTCCCCTTCGTTATGACACCGGTACCAAACTTTTGACTTCTTTCCTTCAATCGTCTGTGACCTGCCTATCCGATTATGTCCAGGAATGGCAAAGAAGAAAGAGCCTATATCGAGCCACCACCTTAGAAGACCGTTTCTGGATGGATTGGTTCCTTACATCCCTATTTTTTGCTATAGGAAAATATGTCACATCGCATTTCCCTCAAACTGAAGAAGCCGCTCTCCAAATTACATTAAAATATAAACTGATCCACGCTCAGTCAGGTTATGTTTATACCATTCTAACTGATCTCCCAAGACTCGGTGGTGCCATTGCACTAAGGGAATCTTATGTCTCGATAGTATCATTGGAGCTCTTTCTCATCCATACGTTCAGCCTCCAATTGGCTATGGTTTCCCTCAAGGAGGGGCTAACACCTCCAACACTTTTCCCCCTCCTGGTAGCATGTATCCAGGATATGACATGCCTCCTCCTTTTTCCCATCCTGTTTACCACAATGTTACTCAACTTTCTTATTATCAATATCTGCAACCTGGTGCTCCATCGCCTCAATCGTTAGCACCCCTGCCTCCCTTTCCTTCTCAACCCCTGCAAGAGCAGCTGCCTCTCCCTAAGGGGCAGGTGTATCCACAGCAGGGCACGACTAATCCTCCTAATTCCATAAAGAAGAGGAAAGGAATTCAAAATCAATCTTCCCCCGGTAATCCTAGACCCAATCCTCAAAATAATTCACCTAACACTGCTAACGATCAAAAGGGCACTCGGCCCAAGCAAGACAGGCCTGTTCGCACGAATAAGCCTTGTTCTTGTTGTGGTGTGTATGGTCATTCCATGCACAATTTTCCTCTTTTACCCTAGATTCCGTAGATGTGGGAGACTCAAGAAACAGTGCGAGGACATCAAGCCTCCCCTTTCATCCCTCCTAATGCTGCGCCAAGTCAGATGCCTATGTTTACTAATCCTTTCCCTCGGCAAGGATTTGTGGCTACCCAACCACCTGAAGGTCAAGCAGCCACTCAACCTCCTCCATTTGTTACCTCTGATTACCATATTCTCATGATGAATTCTAACCAACCTATAACTATAGACCTCAACCTTCAAACTTGGTCCCGTCAGTACAAAAAGCCTCCTACTATGTCTGTCCCCGAGCCCCCTTCTTCAGGTTCTATAGAGCCTCTTTCGACACCTAATGGTCCTTTTCAGATCCCTCAGCCTAAGGCAGAGGTTCATACCAAGATCCCTAAAGGACCATTATGCCAAAATTCTACTTCTAGCAAAGCTTCCCATTCTTATAGTACAGTAGATGATTTGGCACAATCTCCTGCTGCCATCTCAATGCTGGAACTCCTCCAGTCGTGCCCTTCACAATGAAAATTCTCTACTATCTACCATGGGTACTATATATAATTCATATGATTAATTGATCTTCTTCTATGTTGACCAGTCAAAACATCCTCCTCTTCCTGCTTCCGTCGCCTTCCAAATCCTTGTCAAGATCTGGAATGCCAACATTTCCCATTGTATCATTGATGAGGGGGCATCCACTTGTGTGATGTCCGCTTTGGTTTGGAAGAAAATAAGATCACCTGAGTTGGACCCTTCCACTATCACCCTTTGAGCGTGGAACAACCACTCCTCGAAGCCCATTGGCATGTTTCGAAATTTTCCTATTACTCTTGTGGGCAAGACTGTTTGCGTTGACGTAGAAGTCATTGACACCCCATTAGATTACAACATTCTATTGGGTCATAGCTACACCTATGTGATGTTTGATGTACCATCTGTGGTCCACCGCAAGATGTCCTTTCCCCATAATGGAAATATAGTCATCATCGACCAGTTGACATATTACGAACCGAAGTCTCAAACCTCCCCTAAGTCCGTCATATCTTCGGTGGCTAATAAGAAAACTATCGACCCCTCAACCAGTGTCTCACCCGGAGTCTACAAATACTCTTATTTGCTTGGTACATTCCTTGGTCTTCCTCTTCCTGTCTTTGATCCCAGCTCATCGAATGTTTGCATGATGCAATTGTCTCAGACTTCCCTCAAGAGGTTTGCTTCGGCTAGTCAGCATCCCCACCCTCTACAACCTACTCCTAGCCCTTCGATTCAGCCTTCTGGACCCCCTCCTCCTTGCCCTTCACCTACAGCTGGTATCCATGAGCCTCTCTACCCTCCTAGAACAGTTCCTCCAGGCCTTAACCATCTCAGAGCCGTCCTTCCTGTCCATTACACCTCCGGTCAGATACCGTTCCTAGCTTCCCCTCCTGGAGTGTTCTCAGTACCTCTCATGGCTGCCCTGTCTCTTCCTAACCTAACCCTGGGGATTCCTGTCTCATCCTCGATCCCCCAGCCACCACCCTTCCTGGTCAACCCAAACCTTATCTTGCTTTGACCCCAGTTCAACCAGTCCCCATGACTTCTCCCACTGCTATAGTGCCTTAGCCACCTCAACATGACCCTTCTCATGTTCCGACAACTTTGGGTAAAGAGGGAAAAGCTCGTAAAAGGGCATCAAAATACAAGGCTACCCCGACTGACCCTGCTCCTCCTCTGCCTCCAAAGCCTTGTTTTTTTTGTGATGTTGTCGGTCATGCCACCCATACCTATCCTGAGTTGCCTCATATCAAGCCCATGGTTAGTGTTGTGTTCCCTAAGTCTACGATCCTTGAAGCCTTTGTTTCTTCCCCAACTGCAGCCAAGAACCCTAAGACTATTCACACCAACCAAACTTGTGCTTTGTGTGATCTCCATGGCCATTATTCTCAAAATTGTCCCTGCCTTACACATTACAGCACCTCTTTAGAGGTATTTCGGGAGTACGACGTTGAACAGAAAAAATCCTCCTCTCCCATCCTTGCGCAGTATGCTACAGGCCAGCTTGAGGACTTACCTTCTCCCATTAACATTCCCCCTCCTGATGTTGAGATGACAGAGCCTGCGACCACCATCCTCTACCTATCATCATCCATGAGACCCTCAGTGGAAACTCCCTCTTATACTTCCCCTTCTGTTTCGCTCGACCTCCCTTTAGCAATCACCCTAGGCTCAATATCGGTGGATCCCTTATCTACTTGTTCTTCCATCATCCCCAGTGACGATGCACATTTGAAACTTTCTTCTCATGATGATGATTCAGGTAGCTTCACTGCATCATGTGGTCTCCCTTCCTCCAGTCACTCCATTTTCTATTGTGATGATGACATAATGGAAGCCTTGTCCACCCTTGACTTCATCTTTCTCGCCCATAAGTGGGACGGCACCATCCGTGTATATGGTGACTTTTGGCAGCTTGAGCACAAGCTACACCTCTGGTAGCTCCCACACACCACCTAACGGTCAACATGTGAGTAGTAGACATCTTACCTAGATCACTCCCTCTCGCAGTGTTTTCTCGATTTCTACTTTTCGCTTAGGTTGCCATCATTTTTCATCATCCTCCCATTTTTTGTCTTGTGGCACCTTTCAGATGGACCTCCCATCCACACCTTATATCGGTTATCCCAATGGTGCAAGTCGCTACTCCCATAATCTAGCCTCGATAGGTTGGGCCATTTTTACCCCCTTTCATTCACTTGTTTTCTCGAATGGTGTATGCATTGGTACTGCCACCAATAATCAGGCCGAATACGATGCAGTGCGAGGTTTATTAGTTGATTCCATTTCCCATCGCATCCTCCAACTTCATCTTCATTTAGATTCCCTTCTTCTTGTCATGCAATTGAATGGTGTATATCATGTGCATAATCCTATCCTTTTTAGAAGGTATTTACGAGTGAAGCTTTTGATGCGTGAATTTGAAATCATTACATTCGTTCATGTACCTAGAGCACAAAATCACTATGTAGATATAATTGCAAAAAATATTCTATATTGGCATTTATCACATGCATTTAACACAAGAAAATAACATAAAAAACCATCAAAATTATGCATATCCATAATATGTGACATATAACATGTTTTAGAGTCCATCAACTTTGATAGATATGACATGCCCACAGCATGTTACAAAAACTCAAAACTGGAGGCACCACCTACCCCTACACACTAATCACTATCTGGAGGATCTCGATCCAATGGATTTTCTCCTGCAGCTCATAGATCATGCATCCCCTATCTGGAGATATGCTGCATGACCCCTCACCACTCTGAGGGTAGACCAATACATGGCTCTATGTACTGGTCATCCAAGTCTTGCCAACCGTGCTCTGAAACACTAGTCAGAAGCCTCTCACATCTACGATGGATGTCCTCCAAGAGGGATGCTACATCCTGATTTCACGGTGCTCTTGATCCACTAGGTCCGACAGTTCCTGATATTGCAGGTCGTCCCATATACCCAGCCGGTTTCACCTGTGTTGTATCTGCATACTAAAAGTGAAATAATCAGTACCATATGAAATATTCTCAAACTTTACAATGCACATAAAATATTAGCAATTTGTCACTTACCATTGGGCCCCCATACTCGACCAGGTGGCAATGGAAAATGCGGGTCCCCACGATAACTCATCCCACTATAGGTATAATCATCTATGTACAATGGCATATGATCCCAATGAGCAAATAAATTTAGGTTGGAACACCCATCTCACTGCCCCACCTCCTCCTCTACACAGTAGTCACCCCTACCGGTGCATCCTGGGCTCTCTAGGGCCCCCATCCTAGAGCTATATACGAGGTCAAAGTGTCGATATCTTCTCAAAGAAGAGTGAGCACAACATTGTACCATATGCAAAGTCATGGTTCACTTTGCACTTGCATAGCGAAAACTGTCGTTTAGATGACGACAGCATCATCTGGGCCCATCCATAGTAGGTCCCACTCAACACACTCTCCACAAGCATCATCTTCCCTCCAGTGATGTGGTAGAGTGCCTGGTTTCCCAGGATCTGCAGCACCATTATGGCCATAACATGGGTCTCTAACCTCTCTAAATCCCCGATGGGTATCCATTTCCCCTTGGCATGGAGACCTGGTCAACAATGGTGCTCTACAAATTCCATGATGTTATGCCCTCGCGGTAACACTGGCTGAGTATTCCCGACCATCCAAAGTGGTGGGAGACCAGTCATAAAATATATATCTTGGACCATCAACTAGATTAGGTGCCCCTGCACTATAAAGACCTCATTGTCCAGATCCTAATAACTAACAATTCGGGCCAACAAGGGCTCACCAGCTCTCATCAACGGCTTCTCCACAAACTTCAGAACCCCAAATCTGGCCAATGCACTGTGGACACCCTGATCCTCTTGGATCTCTGACCGTAATGTGTCCAGGTCTCTCTCTATCTAGTTGATCTGTAATTCTACCATCTCTACAAGAAACCATCATATTTGTCAGTGTACAGATAGGAAAGACTATATCCAAAAATAAAAACCCAGTTCTCAGCCAAAAAGTAGCACAGAAAAACCCCTCTCTATCAGGTCGCACTTTTCAGGCCCAATCCTGGGACAGGTCATAGTTTTCTGCCCAAAACCTACTACCTAGGTCGTATTTTTTTCCCCAAAAAGTGAGACCTAGCCATGAATAGGAGAAAGGGTCTGTTCCTGAGCTCTAGGGACCTAAACTGATCTTTCAATCCACCGAAATTAAAGAGTAGGGTTAAGCCTCTTACCTGCAACTTACGGATCTCAATTCCAATGGTCGGTTTGTTCGCTACGATAGCCGCAAGATTTAGGGCCTTCTCTCCTCTCTACATTCACCATAGCTCCACTTGCAAATGAGTGAATTTGGAGGGAAAATACCTTATTAAAAGAGAAACCCTTGATTTTTCTTTCACATGTTGTGGTCAAACCGTAGCTCAGTTTGATAAACCATCTGTACTGTTGGAAAGCTCTCAATGAGCCCTCAAATGGGTATATGTTAGTTTTTTGTGATTTTATACTTCACCAAGACCCATTTTTTCCAAGAAGGGTCACTTCAACACTCCTCAAAATTGAATTTCTTCACTTGCAACACTTATAATTTGGGCACCACTTTTCCTCCATACTTGTCCATGCTCATGTTTATTTTTTTCGTGAGTACCCATATTGTACTCATGTGTTTATGGTCCCCACCGAACCTTTTTTGTGTGGAAACATCATCGATTCACCCTTGTTTAGAGCATTCGAGTTGATTCATCATCGCATCCGTGGAGCTTATCTTGAGTCCCTTTTGTATCCCGTTATAGTCCTCCATCCTTCATTGCTTGATTCCTCTCTCGTGTCACACATTATGGCCTTTAGTCCTACTATCCCCTATCCCCTTTGATATTTTGTCAGTCGTCACCAGGTCATTCATGCCCTTTATGCTCTAACAAGAGAAGGCGTATGTCCGCAACTTAGTACCCCCCCATTTCATCATCATCCCCGGTGTTAGTCTGTCAGTCACTCTACTAATTTCTCTAGTGCCTTAGTTTAGGATTCCTTATTGCCTCACCTATGGCGGACCTCCTTCTGTCGACATCAGATCATTCATTCCAGAAGATAGGTCTAGAGGAAAGTGTACCTTGGTTCCAACTTCCACTCTTGTTCGGTGCCTCAGATTAGGCAAAGGGACTCCTTATTACCCTTTGACTTGATTGTTTCTCAGCTCCAGCTCCTTACAGCATGATCGAGATCTGTATACTTGATGGTTCAATGATGCAGCAGATGCTACCGGTGATTCCCGGGTGTGTCTGAGATGTTTTCAAACCTCATGAGCTGGTGGCCCTTCAGGTAGCCCCCCACATGCCTGGATGACCTCTTCATCATGGCCTTTGATGCATCTCTATATATTTGATGATGTTGGCCTCAACCACTTGCAGCATATTTTTAGTTTGCATGTAGCAGTCAGATTTTTAGAGCCCTTTCTTGTTTACAAGGGCACTTTGGTTGTATTTATATCTCATGTAATAAGATATTATTGTATAATTCTTGTATGTTATCCCAGGCACAGTATGTATGTGGGATTCATTATCATGTTTTTACCTGGCCCATGTTTATGCCAGCATGTACTATATAGTTAAGTCCCTTGTTTACTGGATGCATTACTCTTTGTACTTTGTCTCGAAAGGAATAGGTATGCCTCCCCCTCCACCTATAGCACAGGTACTCATTAATAAAAGATACTTGTCGCACCTATAAGTCTCACCTCCTCAAGGTCTAGTTCTCTAGCGCTTTGGTCTACCTTATATTTTTCTCTCTCTGACATCCCCTTTAGTGTCTAGTGATTGAGTTCTTACAACATACTTTGTTCATATGATTAGCTCCTAACGCTCGCACGCTGGGGAGAAATATATTACACCAAATTTTGGTCATCTAACTTGTTACTATTAGATGGACCAAAGTACACCATGTAAGACCAATTTTACCCTAAGTAAAATTTCTTTCACTATGAAAAATAACTTAGTAAACCACATTTATTAAGTTTTTAATGGTCTAAACAGGAAACCCCATGAGGAAACATCAATTTAATTAATATTCCTGGTCATATTTAACCCAAAACAGGAAAATTAATTAGATAAATTATTATTTATCTTCTTATTTTCTAGGAATAATTATTTAAACCTTATTTAAATAATATTCCTTGTTAAATTTGACTAAATCACTCATAAAAAATTAAATATATCATTATTTATTCGATTATTACTCAAACACATCCTTAAAATAATAAATAAATCATTTATTCATTTATTATTTACAAATAAAGGGATTTGACCCAAGTCAAATTCTTTTTCCCTGCAACAAATATAATAAAATATTTCATAAAATTTGGATCTTGATTTGGTTAATAATATTTTAATTATACACCAATATCTAGACTAAATCGATATTTTCTTATGAATAGAAGGGTATTTTCATTCACTCACTACCTTTTGTTGCCTAAATATCACTCTGGATCTATACTTTTGGTCTGACTTTGATCCACCAACATTGTCATAGTTTTCTACCATTTTTCTTGTGAGCTCCCTTTCAGTTATAATTTTGTCTTGGTTTTCTACCCCATCAAGAGAGAGGGATTTTAGATCTGAAGTATTGAGGACTTACAAGAACCCATCCCATTGAGGGGGACTAGTAACATATTTCTATGTTCCCTTCCCAAGTGTCAAAAAATACAAAAATTCTTTAAAACAATCTTGTCTTGTCTATTGGATGCATGGAGCAACTCTTTCTTTTATTTACTGTTTAATGTCTTTTAATGCATAGATATAGATTTTTGCAGCATTTATCTTGGTCAAATAATTTTAGATCTAAAGATATTGGCAGCCATATTTGCTGTTAGGGATGTTTTTTATGCACGGATAAAGTGAGCATTTTTCGTACACTTGCGATTAAGATTCATACTAACACAATTTTTGTGAAGTTTTCTATAAATATTCTATAGTACCCTGTAAAACCTAGAAAAATTCTAACATCCTTTTGACAACTTGGAATTGATAATTTGGAGATGAATTCAACTTTGGATGAGTCTAATTTAATTCCATCCCCTGAGATGTGATTTCCTAAAACAACTCCTTTAGTAAACATCATAAATCATTTCTCATGACTTGGTGAAATATTTGCTTCTTTGCATCTTTTAACAAACTTTTCCAAGTTTTCAAGAGCCTCTCCAAAAGAATTTCCATAAAATGTAAAATCATCCATATATACTTCTGCACAATCATGTATTAGATCAGAGAAAATTCCTAATACTTTCCTTTGGAATGTTGCAGGTGCATTGCACAATCCAAAAGGAAGTACTCAGTAAGAATAGGTTCTTCATGGATAGGTGAATGTGGTTTTGTCTTGGTCTTTGGGTGCTACTTGAATTTAAATGTAACCACTAAAACCATCCAAGAATGATAAATACTTCTTACCTGCTAATGTATCCAATACTTGATCTATGAAAGGGAATGCGAAATGACATTTTAGAGTAGCCTTATTCAATTTTCGATAATCAATGCATACCCTCCATTTACCATTCCTTCTAGGTACAATCACCAAGAGAGAAACCCACCAACTGTCTGAAATTGGATAAATGAAGTTTACATTTTGCATTTTTTGCAATTCTTCTTTCACAATTTCCCTAAGATTTGGATTCATCCTTCTCTGAGGTTTTTTAATAGGCCTATAGTTTTCCTCAATGTAGATATGATGTATGCAAGTCTCGAGATTAATTCCCTTCATGTCAATGTACTCCCATGCATATGCAGAAAAAAAATTTTGTAGTGTTTTGATTAACTCTTCTTGTTGGAATTTCCCCAAGTTTTTGCTTATGTTTAAAGATTTTCCTAGAAAGGTTTCAGCTACAGAGTTAAAAAATTCCTCCATAGAATATAAATACATCTGTCTGGATGACAAGTATTCATTTTTGCATTGTTCTTGAAAACTATGCTCATCTTCACATTGCGAAGATGTTTCAAAAATTTCTATTGAATTTAAAATTTGACTTTCTTCACTAATATGAGAAATAGTAAAGAGAAATTGTATATCATTGTCATCATCCATCCATTCTTTATTTTCTATTTATGTGATTGTTTTTGCTAGAGGATATAGAGTGAATTTATTTGTTTAATTACCATCAGAAATAAACATATCACTGGATCTACAACTAATGAAAGCATCAATTGTATCTAACCAAGGTCTTCCTAAAATTAATGGATGTCCCCCTAGGTTGTTCTTGGGTGTTGTGAAACCAGCTCCAAAAAGAGAACAAAAGAGATATCAACGCCTTAGAAATAAGGCACTTCTAGGGGGCAACCTCCAATACATTACATGAATGAAAAATTCTTGGATGATACAAATGACAAAACCTCCTTTCTATATATAGGATTCCATGGGGCCACAATGTAATCCTAGTGGGGCCACAATGTGATCCTAGCCGACCTAACAATAATAATGTAAGGGAAAAATAATAACAATATGGGGGCTACAGGGGTACAAAAATAACAATAAGGGGGGCTACAATAACATAATAAGGGACTGCACTATTAATATAGGGACTTAACATGCCCCTCTCCTTCAAACAAGTGTTGTCCTCAATGCTTGATTATTTTTTGATGCTTCTGTATAAAATTATCATCCTCCCATGTGGAATCTTCTATAGGAAGGTTATTCCACTTGTTGAGATACTATAAAATTTATTTTACTTGTCGAGTTCTTGTTTCTGCGGCTTCTTTATAACTTCTTTCGATGTGATGTTGATCTTCCGTTTGTTTCATTAGATTCTGCACCAAAGTTAGGTTATCCTTTGAGAGTTGGAGAATTTGTTGTTGATGCTCAATGTGATCTTCTAATAATTTATCATCCATATTGGCTATTATTTTATCCTTCAAACCATCCAAATTAGCCTCCATTTCTGCTTTTAAACCATCTATGTCATCTTCGGTTTCTCTTTGTAAGATCGAAATTTGTTGCACTTGGTACCATAATTTTGATATATCATACTACAATTCTTCCTCTTCATGCATCATAGTATAGCTTTTTGAGGGCTTAATGGGCATGGAATTATTTTTTGGAGGCATTATGGAACCCAATACTGATAAATATTCTAAAATATTCCCTTGGAATTACTTCAAACTACTTTTTCAAACAAACGTTATGCAATTTTAGAAACCAAATACACACCTTTTTCTTGCTTTTGAGGAGCTTGATATTGAAACTGAATTATCTGTGTGATTTCAGATCTTCAAAATTTGAAACTTGGCACTGAGGTAGCACTCTAAATTCTCTTTCGAATGCCATAGGTATGACTTGATTTAGATTCTTGAAGGAAAATTTGTGCCCAATCTCCTACGATGACCTAATTATGGACTGGTTCAGTAGAGCGAACTTGTACGACTTGCCACATGTCATTTTTTCCTCTTTCGGCTCTGAAATTGATAGATAGGAAACTAAATTCCGTGTAATTGTGGCCACATTTTACATAATTCCAATCTGATGCTCAAAGAGAGAGTTATGAATATTTTCCCACGATCACCTCTTTGCGATGAAATTCGGGAGCCTGCAAAAGAGCTAACTTCCACAGACCATATCTCTAAAATATTTCGAACCAAGATCTGAAATTTTTCGACAATGTTCCTGAGGATTTCGGCTTCGCACTCTAAAAATTTCAGCTTCTGAAACTTCGTAGAAAAAACGTTAGAGTGAAAATTACACAATTACCTGTTTGGAGCAGTGAAACCCTAGAATCCAAAGCTTTGATACCAAATGTTGTGAAACCAACTCCAAAAAGAGAAGAAAAGATATATCAATGCCTTAGAAATAAGCCACTTCGAGGGGGCAACCTCCAATACATTACATGAATGAACAATTCTTGGATGATACAAATGACAAAACATCCTTTCTATATATAGGAGTCCATGGGGCCACAATGTAATCCTAGTGGGGCCACAATGTGATCCTAGCTGAACTAACAATAATAACAATATGGGGGTTACAGGGGCACAACAATAACAATAAGGGGGGCTACAATAACATAATAAGGGACTACTAGGGACTTAGGATTGGGAGTTTAGATAATGAAGTCAACTGGATATTCCCAAGACTCTAAGGACACAGATATTTCTTCTGATGCACCATCTGGCTTGATTACTGATGTGTCTGCTATTTGTAATAATGTTGGTGTATACTAAAGGTTTGGAAACCTAAGTTGTTCCATGGTTTGTTTTCTCATAATGTTTATGGCTGCTCCGAAGTCAATTAACGTATTTGGAATTTCAATACCATTGATATGTGTTTTTACAACTGGAATTCCTGGGTCCAAATATTTTTTTATAACTATTTTTCCCATCATAATGTAATAAATTTTCCCTACTAACTGAATATTTTTTATTTCTTTTTTTCTTTCTTCCTGGATTTTTCATTCTCAACTCTCTTATTGGTTTAGCTAGAATAGGAATCTCTTTAATGGCCTGTAAAAAAGGGATTTTGATACAGGTAGTTTTCAATTCATCTAGAAAATCATAGTTAGGCAACAAAATTTGGTTTTATATCCCTCTATCAGTTTGTAATCTTTCAAGAAAAGGAAGTTTAGAAATAGATACTGAAAGTTGCTCTATGATAGGAGTTGAGTTTATTAAATTTTCTTGTTCTTTATTATCAGTATTTTGATTATGTTAAAGGGATGTCCCTTCTTCAGAATTTTATTTTGTTGTAGAGAAATTTCTTCATCAAGATGAGTTTTTTATTGAATAACAATAGAAGGATTTTCCATTTCTAATATCCTACCAGATCTAAGTTGGATATTGTTAATATCTAGTGGAGTAATAATATAAGTTGGAAAATTTTGTCCTTCTATGTTATAAGTAGTTCGAGCATTTTTATAATTTGGGTTAGTAATGGCTGGGCAGGTAGTTGACTTGATCTTTGCAGAAATGGTAATGAAAGTTGTGATTATGATTTTGGAGTTGGGATGGTTGATTTTGTTGTGGAAAATTTTGGGGCAGATAGTTTGGATAGGATTGTGGATACTGGTGATATCGAGAGTATCTTCCATAAGGATTTTACATCCCTTGTGTCTAAGGTTGAAGTTGGGACCAAGGTTGCTTCCATGATGAATTCCAATTGTTTGGAAAGGGATTATTATACATTTGGTTGTTAAAACCTTGATTTTTTGGCCCCTCCCATGGTCTTCTAGAGACAAAAGAAAGAGGATCTACTGGTTGTGGAGCTACTTCTTCTTGGAAAATAGCCTTAAGACCTGGTATAGAGGGACATGTTTTTTTTTCATGATTTTTTGCACAAATAACACATGTCTCTATGAATTTTACATCAAGAGGACATTATCTTAAAGCATGTTTCTTCCTACATTTAGGACAAATAATAGTTAAGGCATCAGTTTCACTTTATGCTTGTTTTGTAATTTTAGGGTGTCTATTTGTTCACTAAGACTCCCTAAGATATCTGTTTTAAATTCATTAGG
The DNA here is from genome assembly GCA_034641835.2 of Pinus albicaulis. NCBI lineage: Eukaryota > Viridiplantae > Streptophyta > Pinopsida > Pinales > Pinaceae > Pinus > Pinus albicaulis. The sequence continues at coordinate 1,656,146,476 of CM076580.1, read as the reverse complement.
AATATTTCCAATTTCTTCCCTACTTACTGTTCCAATTGCAAATTTATTCACCCTAGAGAGAATAGGATCTCTTGTATTTTTTCCAGTTTTTTACTTTCCTCTCGAAATATGAATGCATAATTTAGTGATTTCAGGTAATGGTAGTTGAGAGATGTCTCCCTTTCCCATCATGTTAATAATATATATCCATTCATCTCTGATGTCTTTCAAAAAGAGATATTTTAAAGTATCTTGATCTAAGTTTTCCATTTTAGCTCTCTTTAAATTGTAATTGAATATTTCAATTAATTCTTCCAAGCTTTCATCCTCTTTTTGCATCATTTTAAATAATTCATCCTTCCTATTAATAGGTGTGCAATAATCCAAATATCTATGTAAAAATTCACTTTTAATCTAATCCCATATCCTAATAGAGTTTGTTATCAAACCCGTGAACCATTTTAAAGTTTCACCCTTGAGTGTTGTAGGAAATAGTTTCAATTTTTGAGAGTTGTGTAAGTAGTCATATGACCTACATAAAACCTCAAATTCAAATAGAAATGTTTCAAGATCTTCACTCCTTAATACATGGATATTGGGAAGGATGGAAGGTGAAATATTTTTCATTGTGACATTTGTATCCTCATCAACTATAGGAAATCCAACAGAGATAGGGTCTCCTTTTCCTCTATCTCTTCCTCCACCTTGTCCTCCACCTCGTCCTCCACCTCCTCTTCCTCCTCCTATTCTTAAGTTTTCTCCATTTAGAACTTATCCTTATCCTTCTCCTGCCATTGTAGATTCCTCAGAACTAATGTAAGGTTCTAACTAAAGTGTTAATTGTTCTTCCTTTGGTTCTTCTATTAATGGGATATTGAAAAACGTTTCTTCTTCTTCTTCCCCACTAAGGATTTCTAACTCTTGAGATAGAATATGTTCTCCTGTAGAGGTGAAAAAGGTTACTCCTTCTGTTGGAGATCTAGGATCTTCCTCTTCTAAGACTGCCTTAGTAGATGAAATTAGAGAATCTCCTGGTTGGATTTCTAACCTTAAGACTTCAGGGAGTCTATGTATTGAAGTGAAAAAGGGAATATGAGTTTGAGATGGTGGTGTGGCACTACGTGGTCTTGGTGGAGTGAGTGGTGTTGCAGGAATAAAACTTCTACCTCTAGCTATGAATCTACCCCTAGAGTCTCTTTCTCTACGCATATCATTTTTTTATGTAAGAAATAAGGCTTTCTAATTACACTTCCCCGGCAACAACACCAAAATGTTTAGTCAATTTAATGTCTTAAATTTCTATCATAAATTATCGACCGAGGTTAGTAATATGATGAAGTGTGGTGCACTATATATGCTTATATGGCCTTATTTCTTACTTCGTTGTGCATGTTTTATTTGTTTTGGGGGGTTTTCTATTTTATACCTAAAGTTAAGAACTTAAATTGATCTAAAAAATCAAATCTATGCTTCTAAGTGAAATCATTAAATGCTAGTGAACAACCAAATCTAAATGAATTGTAATGATGGAAACTTAATATTAAAGAAGGAAATGTTAGTCTTACTCTAAGAAAAGGAATTGAATTACAAATTAATTTTAATGAAATATGAAATCTAAAATAAGGAAGAAATGGAAATGTTGATTAACTAATCTAATTTGCATAAAAAATAAATCAAACTTTAAATGGTTTTAAAATATGAGTTATGTTAGACTTATCTAGGTCAGCTAAACATCTATGGAAATTAATTGCAGAATTCATATTATCCATAGTATCATAAAACATTGGTCGACGTTTCGAATCCCAACGAGGATCCATCTTCAGGACGAGAATGAAGAATCAAAGAAGGTCACAAATGGTCAAGGTATAAATAGTGAAGGATTATGATGTTTGAGAGGAGCCGAAAATAGATTATTAATTTATTTATATTTAATTCTTTATAAAATTTTAATTTAAATAATAAATAAAGAATTTAATAAATTCTTTATAAAAAAATAAATCATAAATATTTAATTTTTTTTTAAACACTAAGTGCTTAAATTAATTTTAAAAAATTAAAATATAATATCCCTAAAAAAAATTATTTATTATTTTAAAAAAAAAATTGTTTTAATTAATTTTTTAATTTGATGTCTAATTTTTTTTAAAGTAAACATTGATTTTTTATTTTATAACCTAATTTTTTACCTAAAATGGTATCTTCAAATTATTAATCTAAGTGTAATTTATTAAATAAGAAGAATACCTATATTTATTAATTCTAAATAATAATATAACTATTTAAATATATGTTAATAAATAAATGATAATAATTAATAAACATATATATATATATATATATATATATATATATATATATATATATATATATATTAATTTTTTATTTATTTTATTTATTTATTATTTATTTTTTATTTATTTTTTTGAATTTGGGGTTTTTGAGAAAGATGGCTCGCAGGGTTTGCAACGGCCACGCATCCCTCTCTTCTACTGCTGCAGAACTCTAGACGGCCCTGTTCGGCCTTGGCGACCTTAGTTAGCAGGAACTGCAGCTCCTGCGCGAAATCTTCCCAAGTTTAAGCACCTATTGCTTCAATGATGAACCAAATGCCTTCCTTTTTGTTCGGCATATTTTCTCCCTGACCCTCCTAGCAGTCGCCTTCGCTCCTCTCTTCCGCAAAGAACAAAGCTCGATTGACTCGACGGATTGCTCTATTACGTGGCGCTTTGTTACCTCGTTTGCTAGGTCCTACTGATTGTATTTCTCCCACTGCTTTGGCCGCCTTAAGCTCCACTTTCGCTTTGCATTCATGCTCTCTTCACCAGCGGCCTTACTCCGAGGCATCTGCAGGGGGCAGAGACCCTCCTTGTGCATGGTCCCGATTTTGCGGCAGTGCGATCCCCTGGCTCAAGGACCGATTTTCTGCTCAGAATATGAGGAAATCTCAGATCCTCCGCTTGAAACTTTTCAGATTCAGGTTATTCTCCTCACAGGAAAAAATCTGCTTCTGTGGGTCCTCTCTTCGAACCTGGTGTGCCACCTCTTGGAGGACCTCGAAAGAAGGTTGGGGATCCCCTCCTCTTCCCTACGTCTCCTTTATGCAGGTAAACAACTAAATGATAGTCTCCCTCTTTCTACTTACAATATAGGGAAGAATGCTACTATAATTAGCTCCCTCTGTCTAAGGGGAGGTGATGTAGGTCAAACCTCTGCTCCCAAGGGTTTTTCTTACAAAGAATTAGTTAGAGCTAAGCCCTCTAAGAATTCTTCTCCCCCTCCTGAGGTCCCCAAGCTTTTCCTGGTAGATAAAATGGAGGAAGTGCCTTCTGTGGACATATTCCACCCAGATCTGGAAGGGCAGCTTCAAATCTATTCTGAGCTGGCCCTCATCTGCAGGTTCAATAGGATCTAGCCCCGTACAGAGGATTTATATTCTTGGATACACTCCACCTAGACTAAGCACTGCAAGGTCATTCTTTGCTCCAAGGGTGTCTTCATTATTATTTTTGCAGATAGTAAGGAATACCAAACGACCCTCAATAATGGTCCTTGGTTCTAGGGCCACGCAGGGCTTTTCCTTACACCATGGTTCCCTGAATTTGATTCATCCACGTCTGTCATCACCAAGCTTCTGATCTGGGTGTGGCTTCCTAACTTGCCCGCTCACCTTTGGCATCATTTGGTCTTCCAAGCCATTGGAAATTCTCTGGGTTGTTGTATTGCTTCGGATCCCTTAAGAGGTCTTAAAGGACTCTACACCTATGACAGAATATGTGTCGAGATAGATATCAGCAAGGGATTACCTGACCAAATCATTCTGAAAGCTGGGGATCTCTCCTTGGCTCAAAATTTGGACTATGAAAATACAGCGTTTCGATGTCGGTATTTTCACCAGACCGGGCATCTTCAGAATTATTGCACTCTTTTTGCAGCAAAGAAAAAAAACCATTCTCTCAAATCGAAAGATAAAATATGGAAACCCTTTGATCCTCCTCCCATGGAGGACTTTGAGTCCTCCAGCTCTAACGAGGATGAGTGTGATTCTGAGGATGAGATTGACACTCAGCAGCCACCGATCTCCCCAGCCGCTGCCGAGAGGCCCCCTGCTGTAGTGAATCTTCAAAAAATAACTCATGATTCCAATTCATCCAACTTGAATAAATATTCTCCTTCATTGACTAGAAACACTCTCTAGGTTATAGTTTCAACCCAACTACCCCTTGACGGCTGGGTAAAAGTTTCCAAAAAGAAAGGAGAGAAGTCTCGTTTCACGGACGTTGCCCCCTCTAGCTAAGAGCTCTCTGTCTGCTTTCTGGGTTCCTCCTTCTCATCTGATTTTTTTGTTTTTTCTTGTTAGCATCGCTTCCCCATAGCATTTCGTTGTCCCTTGCAGGATCTAGGACTCTCAGCTCCTCATGTTTGGGTTTTCATGCTTGGCGTGTGTTGCCATTCTCCTGCCTATCATGTTTGTGGCTGCTAGCTCCTTGGTGGCTTGTGCCTCGGCTCCCTACTCAGTAGGGGTTCCTTTTTTTATCTTGTTTGAAGGGCCTTTCTTGCCCTTGTTGGTTGTGTGAAGTACCTTATGTTCTCAGTTTTAAGGTGTGTCTTCTTGTTAAGTATGGGTAACATGGATTTCCTCTAGGCATGTTACCATGTTAACCTTTTTGTAACACTATGTACAATATTTTCCCATGAATACAAATGCCGACTTACAAAAAAAAGATAATAATTAATATATATTAATTTTACTAATGAATTTTATTAATTAAATCCTAATAAAATTTTTAATAATTTATAAAATAATTTTATAAATAAATCCTGATAAATCAAATTTATAAATTAATTTTATTTGAATTAATGAGCGATCTTGAACCTCGGCTCTTGTTGATCACTTATCGAAAACAAAACATCACTTGCGTCTTGAGGATGCTAAAATCATTGCAAGGGAGGAACACTATCAGAGACGAAATATTAGAGAAGAGGTGGAGATTATAAAACACCCACATAACATCAACGGGGACGGAGGATTCAAGATTAGTGATAGTTGGCGGCCTCTAATTAGACAACTTTGCTCCTTAAGTTTGTCCTCTTCCCAGGTATAATTTCACAGGTTTGCTTCTTCTCCTTATTAGTAATCAGTTTAGGGTCATGTCAGTACAAAACACTTATTATTTCACTCACTTGTAATAATTATTTGTGTTAATTAGTTTTTATTCTATTTATAAAAATTAATTAATTAATAATTATTATTAGTAAATGAAAGTAAAAATTCAAATAAAATTAATTTATAAATTATTATAAAATTTATTATGATTTAATTAATAAAATTCATTAGTAAAATTAATATTTATTAATTATTATCATTTATTTATTAACATATATTTAAATAGTTATATTATTATTTAGAATTAATAAACACAGGTATTCTTCTTATTTAATAAATTATACTTAGATTAATATTTTGAAGAGATTATTGTAGGTAAAACTTTTGGTAATAAAATAAAAAATCAAGGTTTATCTAAAAAAAAATTAGGGATATTGTGTTTTAATTTATTAAAATTGATTTAAGCATTTAGGGTTTATATAATAATAAAAAAAAAAACATTAAAACTTTAAATATTTATTATTAAAAATTTTTATAAAGAATTTAATAAAAAGATTTATTTATTATTTAAATTAAATTTTTTTAAAGAATTAAATATAAATAAATTAATAATCTATTGTTTTCGGCTCCTCTCAAACATCATAATCCTTCACTATTTATAACTTGACCTTTTGTGACCTTATTTCATTCTTCATTCTCGTCTTGAAGATGGATCTTCGTTGGGATTCGAAACATCGACCAACGTTTTATGATACTATGGATAATCTAGATTCTGCAATTAATGATAACCACAGAAGTTTGAGAACCATAATGTATGGAAAGTATCTAATTAAATTGATTTAAAACAAAGCACCATTCTAAATCTAATTGCATTCTATTGATATTTAAGTGACAAAAATGAAACCATTTTCTACCTTTTTCATTGAAAGCATTAATTCTATGAAAACGGAGCATTTGATCTATTTCAAAACACAATTCTAATCTAACTCTGTCCTAGTTTTTAAATATAAGAATGATTGAAATTTTAATCTATTCTACATTCCATGGAATAAAAGCATAAATTTTATTGCTAAGAAATGAAATGAATGTGCTGATTGAAATCAAAAGAAAGCAAGGAATGATAGAGTATCTTTTGCGCAAAACATGTTTAATTTTAAAACCTATGGTTGTTGTACGATGGAATGCACAAATCTATCCAATTGGAAGATGATAGAGTCACATTAATGAGATGATTTGGCAAACATAAGATTCCACAGTCAACTGTAAATGTAAATAAACAATTCGAAAAACATGACATGAAATTAATCTACAAAATAGTGAGCAATTTAAACTACAAATTGACAAGAATCTGACTATGAAATAATGATAAATTAACTATGAATTGATGAGAATACAAGTATGAATCAACAGGAAATAAAACTAAGTAATTGGTAGAAAATTAAACTACAAAACAACTACAAAAACCTCATTTTCGTACAGGGACCCTCTGCAACAGAACGAGTCTAAAATCTACTTAGACTATGCGCTCACCAGAAATCTGGAACTGGTCTTATTATTAGAAAAACAAAGTTTGAAATTGTACACCGAATTATCTCCAAAAATTAGCTTACTCCCGGTTTGAATAGACTGGTATTTATACACATTTTTGAATTAACTTTATGAGGAAATTCCACCTATAGAGATAAAAATAAAACTAAAATTAGAAGTATGTTTAGAAGAAAATTATTAATGGTTCTCTCTCGATTTGCTACGTAAGAGAAAATCGAGAGTTCTTCGTCTACTAATCTCGTTCCTTGGCTGATCTTTGACCATGATTATAGGCACGATTCCTTCTTAAATTCGAACAAGTAAGTGGGATACGATCCATGTGTGGATCATTCTAGAGATACCCATACGACCTGCTTCTTCATTTTCTTCTCAAAACCTGTCAAACAATAACGGTGGTTGTAGAAACAAAGGTTAGCTATATAATTGTACGAATTCTGTAGCTAATTACAGAAATTCATCTAAATAATAAGAAACATTATAATATAAAGTATAAGTCATCTAAATTCCTTCTCTAATGTGGAATATTTCAATTATCATTGATAGAATGCATGACTTTGTGAAAAAGGAAGAAGAAATAATGGAAAAGGGTGTCAAATTAAGAGAAATTTTGAGGTTCAACAAAAGGGTCGTAGTTTTTCCCCTAATTTTGATATTTTTCCCCTTTTCTCCAGGTCTAGCCCCATTAGGTCACCTACAACATCAAATTCTTGAGAATCTAGCCACACCAAAACTTCGATCTCCTAGAGTAAACTGAGCTAGTGGGTCCCCTCTCTCTCCTTCGAATTTGGGCCAATCCTGACGGTGCAATCTCCCAGTACCTCAAGCCCTAGATCTATGACCAATTTCTTCCATGTGTTTCCCAAGGCTAGCACCTAACAGGATCAATTTGAACTTTTGAAGTAAAACTTTTTTTTTGATCCTTTCCCCTCACCTTCTCTAGGAAAGGAGCATCATTGGTTGCTATATTCCATCCTTGAACCTGGGTTGGGTCCACTTGGTCTCGTGTGGTCCCATTTGTTTTTAACAAATATTCATTAAGGAATATTTGGGAATCCAATTTCTTATATTATTTTATGGATTTGGAATTACCTCTACAATTTGTACCCTTCATCCTCACCTGCCAATCCTCACCCCCTTTCCCTTACAAGATCAAGTGCCTTGCTTAAAAGGAAAGAGAGCCTCACTCTTTATTTTATCCTAGGGAAAGGGTTTCTAGGGTCACTTCACACCTATTCAATGGCATATCTTTCATAATTTTATTCCCCAGAACATTAGGACTCCTCCTATCAGTGAAATTTTGTAAATAATAGGGAGCTTTAGTTGTGGTGACAGTGGGCTAAGACTCCAACGTTTCCCTTAACCTAGCAGTTGTCCTTTTAGGAAACCCTTTAGGTCCCCTGCTAGTTTGAGTGTTAACAGTACCTATTTCAGTAACCAGAATGAGACTCCTTACCAAGATAGGGTATAGAGGAGGAGGACTTGGTGTTAATGGACCAAGAATAACTCAGCCATTGGAGGTTGTACAAAAACCTCGATTTGCGGGATTGGGATACATTTAAGGGGAGTGTGGGTTCTTCATGCAAAGTATCGAAACCTTTGTTGAAACCGTCAAGGAAAGAGGATGTTGAAAACACATCAAAATATTTTGGTGACTATGAGCATTGCAAACGAATAGATACAACAATATCTTCTCGCCATATTCACACTAGAGACAACCAAACAAGGTATAAAAGGTTTCAATATTCTAATGTTCCTTTTGATTACAATAAGATTGTTAATGTGAAAAACACTTGTGGCATATAAAACCATGTAGTGTTTTTGGCTTGTATAACCATGTTTTCTCCAATTGTTGGAAAGAATAGTAGCAAGGAAGAGGATAATACATGAACAACCTTCTCCACATCAGGGAAGGAAGAAGGTTAATCAGGTCGGTAGGAAGAATAATTTTTGTAGTTATTATAAAAACCATGGACATCAGAGAGCCACATGTTTGGAGCTCCATCTAGAGTAGCACTGGAAGGACTAGAAATAACCTTAAAATGAATCCATCAATAAAGAAAATCAATGAGAGAGCTAGCTATAGGAATATATCCCATCAACCTAGTTCGGTTAGAGATGGGTAGAATTTTTAAGTATTTGAGCATGGACACATTTTGTAAATCACATGTTGCAAAATGATTATATAAGTGATGAAGTGTTTTCCATCACTTATGAAAGCAACATGGTGATATTTTTGGCCTTTTGTTGATAACTTGGGTATATTTTTTGTTATGATTCTAATTTAAAATTGACTAATGAGTTTTTTATAAACCCTTGGAAAGTATGGGGTTTGGTTGGGTCATGTTTGGTCTTGTAAAATAACATGCATTTCATTGTTTGTAATATAGGTTTGCATAGAATATAAGTTTTGACTCATCACTTACGGCTCTGAAGTACAAAGGTGAAGGAGAAGGAAGTGTGGCTTGTTAAGGAACTTGTTTTGCAGATAAGATATTAAACACATTACAGATCATATTTATGCTTTTGGAGGACCAAAAGCTCCTCGGTGGGGAGGAATGATCCAAGTGGCTCCAGGAAACTTTAAAAAAAAAAAATTCAAAATTTTATGAAACCAAGAGAAAGTCATAGATCTCAGCAAGATCTTTCCAACGATGCAAAAAACGCCTCAATATAAGTATGTATCAGAAAGTTATTACAGTTTGAATTTTTCACCAACCAACAAAAAATGTTAAATTCAACCTTTTTCCATGTGGAAGGCTATACATATGACATAATGCAGTGAAGTGAGTAGGCATAATGAGACCCACAGAACTAATTTGGTAACGCAGTTAGCAAACCAGATGGAGCCACAAGAAGGTGATGTGGTAGCACCACAAGTCAACACATGGCAAGTAGGAGGCATATAATGTGGACCAATGAGAGCCTGCCATATGGCCCAATCACATGGTGTCACATGGCACCTCAAATTGGCTCAAGTGGCATTGGCATAGTGAAACCTCCATTTTTTTCATATTCTCATGGTTTTGGGAGCCTTTACAATTTGGACATACGATTTGCATATATTATATGGTTTTAAAACTATATTAAAACCAAAATTGGGCTTTAAAACCATATGAAAGCAAAATTAAGAGTTCATGGGTTTCAAACCCAAAACCTCCCCAACAACGAGTAACTTAATATGACTATGCCAACCATTGTTCCAACCACACACTTTGTCTTATTCACCCTCACACTTTGTTATAAATTCCACTCAAATGGTTCAAAGGGAACCATGGAAAATACATGAAAGATGAGGGTGCAAGCAAGCCAATGAAGTCATGAATCTCAAGAAGATTCTAGGAATATTGTCAAAGCATATGTTAGAGAATATTCCAAAGAATATTGTCTATAAGGAATATTTGAGGAATATTTAATATTCCATTAGGGGGTAATTTTTGAGGATGCTAGAATTATGCCAATTTTATACTCATTTGAAATTTGTTTTTCTGGGAATCTAATGGCGTAGTCCATTTTTTGATCAGAGAAGTAGATATTTCATCCATTTCTAGAAGAAAATCTTGTGAGGGATCTAAAATATTCTCGAGGAGCCAAGATTTGACCGAGGTATAAAGGGTTCATGTTTATACTCATATTTCACGGATTTTCTCAAGGAATGCAATGGCACATGTCGTTTCTTCATCCGAGTAGATTATTTTCAATTCGTCCCCAAACTTGGAGGTATAAAGTGTATTTTTCCATGTGTTCATTTGAATTTTGCTGAGATGATGGTTTGAATTTCAAATCCATGTATGCTACATTGTGAGAGGATCATTTCATTCCACTTTATGTGATATTTTTCCTTCTCATGTTGAAGGATAACATCTTATGAGTGACAGTTCTTTGTAGGAGAATGTCTCATGGAGATACATGCCACTGTAGATTGAGGGGTTCATCCTTGTATTGAGAGATATTACATCATGTACTCAGCATCTTCTTACAACAACTAATGAAGTGACCTCATCACTCTTGAGACAGGGCTTGGAGTCGTATCCCACACTAGGTGAACTCCATTATCATATCATGTGTTTATGTGTGCTTCATGATTATTTGTTCCTTGTTTCATGTTGATGATTTTGTTGAAGTTTTTTAGAATATGTGCTGTTCATGATTTCAAAAAACAGTGTAAGTGTCAGTGAAAGGTCCTATGTGATGGGTATTTTTGTTTTAAAACACAAAAAAATTTCCTGGATCATGATCATGCCTTCTTATCTGCGACAAACTACCAATTTTACATACCTCAAGTTTCTCTTGCAACAAAACTTTTAGGGTTTCTCATTGCAACAAAACTTCTTTCATGGTTTAAGTCTTTCCTTTGGAGTCTCCCTATGAATCTAGCCAAAATATTTATTCTTTATAATATACCTATAATATTAGTCCATGAAGTATCCTTATGGTATAGGATTATCATTTCTGTAACATTTTTTTAACAAGTACTACCAAAAGTATACAAGTAGAAAAGTATGACAGTAAACTCCAAACCCTAAGATATCAATTCTAGGGTTTCAAATTAAATTCTATAATTACTAGGTTTTCCCTAGAATATCTACAAACATGTTGTATCTGCTACAACCCACTCCAAAATTTCAGCCTATGTCCAAATTTCAGAGCCTTCCTTGGTCTTTTTCATGACTGTCGCAAAGTTTAAAGTCCATTATATTTCTCTTGCGATCCCTTTCATGAGACATGCAATGTGCCACCTTTGGCATATTGGTTAATGTAGTGAAATTATGAGGTTTTTTCATTGATTACAAGAGGTCACCTTTGTGTAAATGAGTTTTTCTAAATATGTAAGTATATGTCGTACTCATTTCCAAAGTTTTGAACACCGTCACAAAAATGTCATCATAGTTGTCGTAAAGTGTATCTTTGGTGTCACACTTGTCATAGTTGGTCACAAATATGTTACAAGAAGGTTAATTATTTATCTTTATGTCTCAAATAATCTATGTTGTTTGAGTCATCAAGTATTTTGAGTTTGCGATCACAATCAAAATATATTAATGCTCACATCATTTTCACATGTTCCACACTTAGTCATTTTCTAGAAAACTTCCTAACCAAGTGACTTAGCATTTCTGGGCCTCCCCTGAGCTACGCATTGCATATTCTCATTTCTTTGGTTGTGACCCTATTTCTTGGCACTGCATAGTGCGCAGTGCTAGCCTCACAAGAACTTCCTCATTGCACAATTTTGGTGACCAGCACCTGACCTTGACCTCTCGAATTCCACAGTTGAGGCCTCCAACCCGGATTGAATTGGGCACTTCAAAAATTCAAGACACAATCTCACCCCTTGAGCCTTATATATGAACACTTCATAGTCATCCTAATCTCCTTGACCTCCTGAACTAGGTAGTTGAACTTCCCAGCTCTCATCATTTTTTCTTATCCCCTCTGACTCTTAAAACTGCGCAGACATATCCATCAACCTAGCATAAATTATGCATTGCATAGTCTCAGGGCCTAGGGCTTCCCCTTGCTTCACTAAACTGCATATTTTCACAGTCACTGAGCCTCCTTTCCCGGCCTTCCATCTTTTGTGGGCTCAATTTATTGATCAGAACGCATCATCTTAGACTAGGGTTCGGATTGATGTCGTCCTATCGTGAGTAAATTACATGAGTAAGTTCTCCATCAAGTCATGGAGAGATGATAAAATAAGAAATGAAATAAGAAGGAATGCTCAAAGAAGCTCTTGCAACTAAACTTACATAATGATTTATCAACAGAAAGTGAAAGGACGCTAGTCTGCGAACACTTTCAAGACTTGCGGAGGAGTAAAGAATACTTCTTTCATTAAGACACTTAGCTCTCAGCAACAACAATGGCTTGAAATTTCCACATCATGAATAAATATATACCAACAGTGTCATGTCATGACATGTCATGAGTGATCATGTCATCACATCACCATTTTATATTATATACATGGTAAGCAAATGTATTGTAAATTGGAAGTCCAAAGGACATGCATGAATGTAAAGATTCATGTAAGTGGAAAATTCATGGAAAGTCAAACAGTCATGAGGGTAGTCAAAGAGTCACCCTTGGTTATATATACTCCCTCATTGTATGAGCAAAGGAATTTTTCACCTTAGCTCCACTAGCAAAGCAATAGAGAGAATATTTGGTTCTTTTGTGGAGCAAGGAGTAGCTACAATGCTTCACTATTCAAGCTACTGATGTTCATTGTATACATGTGTCTCGAAAATTTTACTTAATAACATAAGACTTTCAAGGCTAGCATGTTCTTCACAAATGACTTATGAATGTTTGTAATACTATTATGTGGATATTTGTACTTCATGTTTTTTCTTCACTTGTACTAAGATAGTTGAACTATTTTGGTTATTTTAGTGCTTATCTTGTTGAGAACGTGCTGTGATGGTTGTAACTTTTTTCACATCCTTGTGGACTATTCCACAACATATTTTCCAGACCTTTCTCATATTATTGTGTTTGTAATTGTTATCACGTCTTTGTGGACTATTCCAGAGGAAGCTTGACATATTTTTCTTAAGTTGTGTGTAATTGTCGTCACACCCACTGTGTACTATTCCATGGGAAACTTGATATATTTTTCTTAAGTTGTCGGTAATTACCGTCACACCCGCTATGGACTATTCCACTAGGTGTTAGATGGAATCCTTCGTTTAACATGTGTCTCTTCCTGAGTGGTACTATTACATCTCTCTTAGAGGTTGACCTCTCTCTCTCCCCCTTTTGCAGTAGAAGAACCTTCACCCACTTGCAATCGGACACTCACCAGACACACCCCCCTTGCTTTTAGAAAGCACATTGGCATCACTCTCCCAAGTTGTTGAAAGCAAGAGCCAAGGTATATATTTTAGATTAAGGAAATTGGGCCTTTGTTCTGGATGGAACTCATACACCAAATGGTCTGAAGTCTAATTTGGACTTCATATCAGGGAGATCCCCTAGATGTTGGCAAATCCATCACCGTCGAAATTTTTAGATCTAGAAGGAGGGTTGCCATTTTTTTATGGCTAATAAACCCATCGACACCAAAATTACATCTTTTGATCAAGGCAGCAACGTAAACTCTACCTCCCCTGCTTCTTCTCTTGAATTTGGTGAATTGTATAAAACATAGCCCAAATGAACTTGTCAAATTTCATATATAGATTCAGGATATCTATCCCATAACCCTTCAGTTTGCAAAAGCAGATGTATTGATCTTGGGAGTATCCAATCTTCCATATTCTCTAAAAAATAACAATAATACCTCTATAGGAGTAGTGGTCACCACCTTGGAATATGTATTTCTCACCACCCTCGAAGAATTAGCAGTCTTTGTGGATAACGCAAAAGAACCTCCAGCTTTTAGTGGTGGAGAAGGAGACAACCCACTACTCTCAGGTGTAACCTTCAACTACTTTTGCGGTGACGAAGAGAAAAAGGGGTTATCAGAATCTAACAAAGGGGCATATGAGGATGAAGACCAAGACATGGTAGACCAAAATTTGGATTGGATGTCTCAGGACCCACTCGCACTTTCAGGTGTGCTGCATAAAATGCCAAGGCACCTAGAAACGTTTTTAACAAGGTATGACCATGAAAAAATAGTTAAAGCAGAAGATCACTTGGATAATTTCTACCTGCATCTGCAAACACTTGTGGTACACTATGATGTTGTTTCATGTATACTTTTTCCATGTAACTTGGACAGTAGAGAATTTGCATGGTACCACAGTCTTCCCCCAAACTCCATCCAAAATTGGAGGGGCTTTAAGAGAATGTTTCTTGAGAAATTTTTTCATGAAAAGACCCCTTCTATTTTGTTGAAAGAGGTAGGTAGACTAAAAATGGAGCTAAAATAAGTAGTCAAATATTTCAATAAAAGGTTGAGTCGTGACTTGAAAATATTTCTGAAAGACACCAAGCCTCATGACTCCATCACCAAGAACTACTACACTTCTGCCTCTCCATCAAGCATTGTGCAGTTCGTGAAGCGAATAGCGAAGGCATCACCTTTAGAAAATTTTGAAGAAGAAATCATGGTCGAAAAGGAGTTGTGCGCATTTGGAGTCATTGTGTATGATAAACTAAAAAATGTCTCCAAAGACTCAAGAAAAAGGTCTCAGGCCTTAGTAAACAAGGCCAAAGAAAAGGAATCGCTCGTCCTTGAGAAATTGACCTATATGATTAGGAACTTATAAAATGAGATAACAGAATTCAATAAAAGTTCAAGTGTTACCATTGTCAGCGGAAAGCCTCCTTGATTCAACTCGTTTAAAATAGTTGCAAACTCGAGTAGCAGTACTAACCAACCAGCCGAATCCGTGCGGAGTGAAAGTGTAGCATTCAACCTTGAGAAGTTGGGCATGACCAAATACTATTCGTGTATAATTCTGATAAAACATGCCCACAATGGAAATTGTACCATGAATTCTATCGCTATGGACTTCTTTGATACTGTTATCACAAAATTTTACTTGATTGGGCTGCTTCAGTGGTCAATTTGGAGTAACTCTTTCAAACCAAATTTTGACTGAAGCTCAGCCTCTTCAGTCTGAGAGGGCTCTCTCAAGGAGGTTTTATGATATTGAATAATGATAGTAATATATGGCTAACTCTATAAATTTTTTCTTGTTTTTTTATGTTTACAGGTTGGAAAATGAAGGCTTGCTACCATTGGGCTATGGAGTCAGTGACAGGGATCTCAATGACAAAGCCTCTCCTTGTGGAAATTGAGGCATGTAGATATTTAAATGAAAGTAGAGTAAACACACACAGAATTTACTCAATAAATAAATGTTCAAAGGAATTCAGAGCATGATAAACATTAATTCTGAGTAATGAACATTAAAATACTGAAAGCAGGACATTGAGAAAGATATCCAATAGTTTAATGCTTGAAAGGAAGTCAGAGAATGAAAAGCACGAATTATTAGTAATCAAACATTGATATATTGACAAAAAGTAATAATATACATAGGACATTGTTCATGAAAACATAAAATGAATCGCAGGTGAAGGATGAAACCAATTGCCATTCTCTATTACTAATCAGAGCCTGTTTACTATAGTAGAAATCAACAGTAACATATTCCAACCCTTCATACATCAAATTAATGTTTACTTATAGGCATCTAGCATTTACATCCAATATTCCAAATGGCTACATCATTAATTTCTTTTACTGCCACCTAATCTAACCACAAACTAGATATTTATAACTAGAAACCGACACCTACTAAATTAGGATTTAGATTCCTAACATAACTCAAACACCTATTTATTACAATTTAATTTAAATATGATCCAACCTCCTCGAAAGGAATCATGTTCTTCAACCATACTGACCACAATCAAAACATTAATACCCTTATTGTCTTCATGAATATTCTTTGCCTACTGTTAAGGAGATGTTATGTTAATGATATGGCAACATGGTGAGTTGGCATCTCCAAACCATATTCATGACAAAATGTTTCCATTCAGCAATCTTCTGTTTTGATACTCTTTATCACTTATCTGATACTCTTTGGCATTTCCAATGGAGAACAAATTTGAAAAATTTATTTACCCATCATATATTTCTGAACACTGACCTTGCTATAAAAACAGAGTTTTAAGCTACTTTCGTAGTGAAATTCCGTAGTGAAAAAAATTAGGTCATATGTGATGTACCTCTGCTAATTTTGACCATTGGAGGGTGTTAGATGATCAAAAACATTTAAATACAAGCCTTAAATTTTTTTGGCTCGAAGGGTCCTAACCCAGGTTCGGAGGTTAAGTTTTTCCAAAAAACTCCTATACTACTGGCCCTTTCGGCAGTGACCTGCTTGCGCAGGCCAAAGTCTCACCCGAAGCAATATGGGGGTTTGTTGGAAAACCTTAACCTCTCAGGACCCCTCGAGCCAAAAAATGGTTCCATTTCCGAGACCAAGAGAATTTTGAAAGAGATCGGGTAATGCCAAGGCCGTATTGGAAACCTGAGAGAAAGGAAATTGATGAATGGTTTGAAAGACAAGTTCAGGAATTCGCAGTAAAAGAAAACTGCAGTAAGAAGTTGACCACCGAAGAGTGGAAGAATAAGTATATTTTCACGAAGATCTATGAGATATTTTTTATAACAATTTTGATTGAGCTCCAAAAGTGGCTTGCAAGGCTGGTAACGTTCCAGAAGTGTAGGAAAGACGAGCGGGTCACACAGTAGACCCCAGAATGGATCCTACAGCTAGAAAATACTAACAACACCATTTCTTGCACAGTAGATCACCAAGTGGACAGTGTGATTAGAGGATTTGTGATAGAATTTGCATTAGATCAATTTGTATCTTATTCAAAAGTAGAGCGGAGGTTATTCAAGGGTTTCTGGGGTAAGTTTTTGAAAAATTTTCCATTACTGATTAAGATTTTGTTGTGCGAAAAAAGCATTTTTTGTAGCCATACGGAGTGAATGAGCTCTGACCAGAGCAAGGGCACAACACTCAGTGGTAATTAATATAGAACTAACCAATAGGGGGATCAATCTATCTATATTTTAGTAAGGAATTTTTATAAGCGTAGCCCTCCATCGACGCCACCCTCGAACCCTCATAGGGGTAAAAATTCACCTCCACCCCCACCAGAAGACGATATGGCTACGCACATGAAGCTACCTACTTTCATAGGCATGGGTGATGAGGACATGGATCAATTCTAGTTTGTCACAGGATTGGTATGGATTGCACAGAACGTAGCAAGCGATGTGATGAAACAGGCATAGTTATCCCCTGCTTTTGAAGGGAGAGCCCTGAACTGGTACATGGGATATGTTAGCCACTGATAAATTATGTTATACCAAGAAGTGGCTAATTTTTTTCTTTAAAACTTCAAGAGATATTTCCCTTTCAAATCCTATCATATTTGAAGTTTTTTATGAATATAACTAACCTTTAAGTTAATCTTCATTGCTGTTTCCCTTTTTTCCTGAAAAATCTACTATTTGCCTGAAGAAAAATACTGTTGAAAAGCCCCAATTTTCATCATTTTTTACCCCTCCTTTCATTCATAAAAAAACCCCATTTTCATCCCCTTTTTCCTCCATAAAACCCCTCAAAAACCCTTTATCTAACCTCTAAATCATTCCAAACACCCTTTTAAACCATTTGTTCCCCTTTCATTTGGTTTAAAAATTCCTTTTTTCCCTATCGGAACTCTCAAATTGCCTCAAAAACCCTGTTTTTTAGGCCTAAAACAGTCCAAAAACATTATAAGTGTCTTAAGCCCCCGAGGGATTAATTCCTATAACCTCCGCATCTCATAAGACTGGGAGCCCCGCAATCGGGTGCTTAAAGGACTTAAAGCCTCTTCTAGAACCTCATTTTCCTTTGTTATTCATAAAACTCGACGAAGTGATTTGGAACAAATCTCGATCGTCAATCTAAATCAATCAACGACCATCAGCTGAAATCACATCGCAAATATAAAATTGCATAGAAAATATTCATTTGACACATTTTTATTGTTTTTTTCCTTCCACCAATGCGATCCTGCGATATTTTCTCCACCGTTGATCCGATCCATTAAAGCCAGATCCAACGGTTCATATCACTCCCCTTATCCAAACCCGTCTTCCACCTTTTCTTTCATGATTTAATCCTGACCGTCGATCTAGTTTCAAGATCAATGACTCTCGCTCCATCGCAAATTGGTAAATCGCAAAACTCTTATCCAAATCCTATTGACCTCCGCCGATTGCGATCCTGCAAAGAAATCTTGGGCGTTGAATCCACAAGAACCAACGGCTCAGATTTAATCGCGCTCCATCATAAATGATTTACCATCGCACCCCCCGATTAAATATCCACTGTTGATCTCCGAATCTGATCCAACGGTCGATGCTTAATCGCGCATTCCAAAATCAAAAGCCCCAGATTTTTATCCCTTTCCCTTTCTCCGATGCGATTAAATCCTGACCGTTCATTTTTCCAGATCCGATGACCAGCGTTTCATCGCATCTCACCCATCCATCGCCTGATCCTTCACCATTCTGAACTTGTGGTCAAATCCCTGCTATTGATTTCCTCTAATCCAATGGTCCACATTACATCTGCTCTTCACACCCCGCCCTTTTCATATCTCCCCCTTGACAGATCTCGACCGTCCATTTCTGATATCCAACGGTCAGGATCTAAACCACCTTTGACCCTGCCTACCTTTTCCACCGTGCATCTCGCCCTCGATCGTGCACGATCAACACCATTGGATCTCCAGCCTCTGATCCGATGGCTAGAAACCTATTTCACGTAATTTTGCGCCTGAAGGTTAATGCCAAAAAATTATGCGAAATGGGCGGTATTAAAAAGACATGTGTCAAGCGCAGACCCATATCGCATTTTTTTGGGAAAATTTTGAAACCGCTCCAATGCCGCACGAATACCACTAGTTCTTTTCCGCCTTACCACCCTTTCTGCAATGTGTTTTTTCATTTAATCCTGGCCATTGATCCATTTGAGAAGACAACTCTCACTTAACGTGACCACCATTTCATTCACCCTTCGCCTTTGCTCCAAAGGACTTCATCGGGAAATCTCCACCGTTGGATGCCCTCATCTAACGATTCTTGTTCAAATTTGTGCCCAAACTCCATTTCAACCCCTTTTCACTTTTTCCAAAGGTTTTTTCCCTTTTTGGTTACATTTTCTCCCATTTTTCCTCCTCCATATTATAAAATTCCCAATTGATCTCAGCCGTTGATCAACCCAGATCAACAGCCCGGACTTAATTTGACCCTCATTTCATCTGACTGCCTCTCCATCAACCCCAGCAAAAAATCCTGACCATTGGTTGATTTCATCCAACGGTCACGATTTAATCTCACTCCCAGAACTGTTTAAACCTATTTTCACCGATTTTTTCATAACTTTGTTTGTTTTTTGCAAGTTTTTAAGGTTTTTCCATTGTTTTAAAAAGAAATGAATGGCCAGGGATGACAATCCCAAAGAAAATTATTCACATGAAAAGGGAATTTATGTGGTTCCAACAATGATTTCTCCATGCCTCATGAGAATTTGTGAAGTCATAAAGCCCTCTATGTGCTTTCAAATCATAGCAAAACTCAGTAAATATCAGAAATGAGGAGTATCAGTGTCAAAGGATAAAATCAAAGCAGAAATCAAGGATTAAAGGTTTTTAACACAGTTTTGAGGGATTAAGGCATAAAATCAGTAAATCAAATGCCTAATCCATGCAAATGAAGATAGTATGAAGACCAGAAGACAAAGATTAAGCCTAATCAGGCCTAAAACACAGATCAAAGACAGATTAAAGGTGTTTTACGAAAAACAGAGGAAAATATCAGTCCAAGGACACCTTGGAGCCACATCAAAGGGGCTAATTGAATCCCCAGTTACCAAAGAGCCACCTACAGCCCTAATAAATCAAAAGAAGTTCTACTTATTTCCTAAACAGAAGATATTTTCATAAAGACACCTGAAAATTTATTACCAAGAAAGAAAAAATTCTTAAATTGTTAGTGAAGTTATTGTAAAGGATAAGTAAGCCTCGAAGTCAATCTTTTTGCCCAGTAAGCCTAAAAATAGCAGAAAAAAAGTACATAGAACGGAATCATAATTCAATGCTCTCTTGTCTTAGGCCTTGCATGGTTTTCAAGGCTAGGAGTTGCATTTAGTGTAGAATTTATTAAACTTCAATCCTAAAAACTCTTCCACCTCCTCATTTCTTCTATAAATACTTCTGAAGAAGATGAGATACAGGTTGGTTGATTGATCACTATTTGTAATACTGAAACTCTCTGAAATAATACATAGTCTGTCCAAAGTTGAGGAAGAAATTGAAGTCTTGGAAGCTTGACAATGTTGTTGCATGCTTGTTCTTAAGAAGGCTCTATCACTAGATCCATGAGCTTGGCTATTGGTGAAGTATTCTGAACATTTTAATGTTTTATCCTGTTTTCATTTTGTTCCATAAATGCTTACTACAGTAGGATGAAATTTTTAGGCTAATAAATGACCCCTAGAAGCACCTTAGACCTGTTCATACTTCATTGTTTTATGTTTTCTTCTGCTGAGGTATTTTAGAGTCTTTAATCTCTCTCTTTAGTCCTCATTCTTGTTTATTTCTCTAATATTTCAAATAGTTGGTTTCAGCATGATTTATGGTTTTCCCTGCTTGTCTTCTGCCACTTGAAAGCTGTTATTGAAGTCTCCCTTTGAAGTACCATTGTTTATAGTAAGCCAAGGAGGTCTGTTCTGATCATGCCCTTTGTCCTTGCTTGAACAATTGTTTTGAAGGTCTTTATAGTTGTGATCATAGATGTTTTTAGGTGTTCCCTCTTCTATGACTGAAATTATCAGTGAATATTTTATGTTTTCTAAGTCATTTGAAATAAAATCTTTGAGGAAATAGGATGTGCTCCCGAATATTAGATTTCATTTTAAAGGTTGTTTTGAAGTCAATATTTGTTTAAAGTGTGGTTTGTAGAATTCATGGTTAGCCATGTCTATCAAATACCTCTTTATTGTTCAAGTTATGATTTCAAATTCCCTTTGTTGAGAATTCAAACTCTCTTTCCAAATCATTGATGTCCATCTCATTCCAAAAAACCAAAGGATCATATGGCCAAGTTAGATTTGCCCTTTGATATCCCATATCCATTGATAAGTTTTTCATAACTTCTTCTTGACTCCATTTCCCAATGAATCTGATGTTTCTCCTTTCTACATATCTTTTCTATACCTTTCATGTTCTACTATGTCATTCAACCAAACAAACAAACAAACACTTGCAATTACTTACTAGTCTAAAACCAATACTCAAAGCAAACAAGATAAACCTTTGCAAACAAACAATTTAAGAGATCCCTCTCTGAGAACAGGAGGACTAGATCCTGGAACTCTAAAGATTGGTTCTGATGTTTCCTTGTCTTTTTATTTGCCAATATATGAAAACATAGGATCCCAATAGGATACATTGACCAACATACGAATGAAACTATCGAGGAAATCAAGAATGCGTTAAAGAAGCAATTCAAGAAACCTAAGTCCTACTCTCAAATAGTAAATGACTTGAAGGATTTCAAGTAAGGACCATCTGAGTCCATATGGGAAGTAGATCAATGATTAAAAAAAGTGATCAAAGAAGGATGATTCCAGTATGATGACAAGAAACACACGGAGTGGTTCATTTCCATGTTGTTGCCCCACCTACGTGTACCTATGAATCATCAATCCATTGAGACACAAGAGAAGGCCTTGGAGTTCACCATGAACTAGAAGCTGCGCTAAGAGATGATACCCAGTTAGGAGTACAACAGATACAAGGCCAGCTAGAGGCCATGCACATGGAGATCCAGAATTTGCGAAAGGAGTGAAGAACAGAAGCTAGCCCCGAAATATGGTGCATATGATGTAGGGTGTATGGCCACACCAAAGATAATTTTTTGCTGCTCGTAGACTACATGCAGGCCAGGGGACACAGCCCACTATGCCCTAGGGAAGTTGCGGGACCAAGTGGACTAGCGCTGTGGTGCGATGACTGCCGCATTTCTGGGCTGCATGATACCAACCATTGCCCCCGCCTTGCCACATATATCCCAGAAGTAAAGCAAAAATGGTGTAGGTTTTGTGGGTCTGTAGGACATGATGAATAGGACTTCCAAACATATCATATGATGATCGACTGGGGAAACCTATATAGGGTACGGTCCGACCCCTCATCACCTGGGTCCCTCGCAGGTATAAATGGCTCTCTGACTAGGGGTCGGGGAGGGGGACAGGGGGGAAGCGCAGGTAGGGGTAGAGGCCAAATGATCTGCTATAAATGCGGGGAAGTAGGTAACTTTGCAAGGGACTACACGAACTTGACTCTAAAATCCTGCAAATATTGTAGACAGCTAAACCATGTGGTTGAAGACTGCCCAATTCTGATAGCTAAGATGTTGGAGAAGCAAAAGACACCTATGCAGAACGTACAAAGAGTCAAGGTAGAACCTCGAAATGAAGGGCCAAGTATTAACGTTATAACATGTAGTGGCATAGCCACCAGTGGGGCTGCAAAGGAGGCGAAGGTAGAACCTCTTATCCATAGAGTGACTAGTAAAAAAAAAGGACTAGACTTACCAAAAGAGAAGGAAACTTTTGTCGTAGCTCTCCAAGACTTTGCTAACGTTGAGGCACCTACCCTTCAATCACCTGCGCACCTTAGAGGAGATGATGTAGTTAAAACATTCCTGCAAGCATGTATTAATTTCCTGCACAACCAACACGATGTAGAAAACCTCCAAGCCTTGATAGATAACTATGCAGAAAGGAAAAACCCAACAATGGATATTAAGGATGTGCACAAACTATATAAGCACAAGAAATGCACTAGTCGGGAGATGCGGTTGACCGCGCAGATCGGCGATTACGAGATGGATCAAGTTATTATAGACTTGGGATCCGATGTGAATGTACTACCTAAAAAAACTTGGCAATGAATGGGAGAACCTAAACTACAGTGGTCTACTATCCAGTTGCGCATGGCTAACCAACAGAAGATCATAACATTGGGACGATTATCAAAGATTGTAGTTTATATCACCAGTGTTAAGGTGCGGGTTGATTTTGAAGTCATTCAGATTGAAGAAGATGTAGACCCCTACCCAACACTACTGGGATTGTATTGGGCCATTGATTTGGGCAGTATTATCAATTTAAAGAAACGTAGCATGGTGTTTGAAGTTGATGGAACATGGGTGATCGTACCGCTAGACCCCGTGGAAGGAGAAACATATACCGAGCTAGCACGGGAGGAAGAAGAGATAGACCATATATATAAGTTAACTACAAGGGATGAAGATTGGATCAATCCTACAACTGATGGTGTGCTTTTTTGGGAAAAGGATAGTGAATGCTTTTCCGACTCCAATGAAAAATAGAAAATTGGTAAAACCAACTACATGATGTCTCTATGCTGCGTTGTCTGCAAATTTCCAATAACTTCCACTGCATATCCTCTGAGGTAAGAGAACTACCCTACTTTGATGGTTCCAGTAGTATAAGTGATTTTTTGCACAAGTTTGAAGCTAAGGTTCTGAGGGAAAGAAGGCTATGGGCTCTTAATTTGGCTATGTGCGCAACACCTGCAAGATGGTGGGAGGCACATAAGGAGTTGTTCCAGGACTGGGAGGAATGTTAGGACATGATGGTCCTACGATTTGAGGCCCTGACTGAAGTACGTATCAAAACGTTCCTTGGCACGAGGGACCCACATGAACACTTGTTTGCTTGGATGGAAAAATGGTGTGACCGAACTCCAAAGGAATGGGTTCACTTGTTTATTAATGCATTAGGACCAATCCCTACTGCATGGTACTTGGATACGGAGCTACATCAACGCACTTGTCACTGGGGAACTTTGAAGGATGAATTCCTTGGTACCTTTGGACTAACATGGGGATCGGAGGTGCTTGACGAAGCTCTGTAAGACAGATGCATTTGTTTTTGGTGAACCCATCTCCTCTACAACATTTGGGGTGCCGACGTGGAAAATGTAGTTGCAGGATATTATCGACTATCACAATATAGCTATGGAAGGGTGTGATGAAAACCCACACAATGTCTGCATCTAAGAATCAGAGGGGAAGCATGCAATTGTGGGACCCCCACTACAAAATGTGGACATGACAAAACCTCTAAAGCTACGAGAAGTCAACATTGGCATGGTAGAAAAACCTAAGTTGGCTAAGATTGGTGACTACTGGGATGATGACATTGTTAGCAAGGTGGATGAATTGCTCATAGAATACCAAGACTTATTCCCAACCAAATTTTCGGAGCTCAAAAGGATCACAGGGGACCTAGGGGTAATGTGCATCACGCTAAAGCCGGATTCGCGACCAATCAAGAAGCGGCCTTACCAGTTGAATCTTAGGTATAAACAAAAGGTTAAGGAGGAACTGGATAAAATTCTCTTTGCAAGTATTATCGAGCCAATCGAGCAGTCAGATTTGGTAAGTCTGATGGTGGTTCAGGAAAATAAAACTAAGGGAGAAATCTAAATCTATGTGGACTTACACAAGTTAAATGATTCCTACGTACACGACCCCTTTCTAACACTATTTTCTGATGAGATATTGGATAGTGTAGGAGGCCAGGAAGCATATTTGTTCACCAACGGGTTCTTCGGATACCATCAGATCCTAATTGCACCAGAAGATCGCAGCAAGACTGCATTTTCCACAGAGTAGCGATCCTTCTAGTATACATTCATGCCATTTGGACTCAAGAATGCCCCTGCTATCTTCTCACGGGTCGTTGTTGCAGTGTTCAAAAAATTCATCCACAAATTTCTAGAAGTATATTTCGATGACTGGACTATCTTCATCGTAGTAAAGACGCATGTGTCGAACCTGCGTATGATGTTGGATGCCTTTTAGAAGCACCAAATTTCCCTAAATATAAAAAAATGTATCTTCTGCGTACCCTTCAGAATCCTGCTTGGACATACAATTTGCCAACAAGGGCTGATGGTGGATCCTGTGAAGGTTGCAATTATCATTAACCTAGTTGTACCCATGACTAATAAAAAATTGCATTCGATCCTTGGACACACGGGCTACTACAGAAAATTCATTCATGGATACGCGCTGATTACAGCACCTCTGGAGAAGCTGCTGAAGAAATATGTGTCATTTTTTGGGACGACGAATGCCAGAAGATATTTGAGCTACTCGAGGAAAATATGGTCTCTGCACATATCCTTATCTTCCCTAAATGGGCGAAGGTATTTAATGTTCATGTTGATGCTTCGGGGATTTCCTTGGGAGTGGTCCTTACGCAACCTGGTGCCGAAGATATTGATCACCCCATCATATTTTCTAGTCGAAAACTCTCGAGTGCGGAGAAAAATTATGCCACCACGGAGAGGGAAGGGTTGGTCATGTTCTATGCACTACAAAATTATTGGCACTATCTTTTAGGATGACACTTTAAATGTTTACAGACCATTCAGCTTTAAAGTACCTGGTAAATAAGCTCGTGTTGGGGTGGGAATCTGTAGGTGGCTGTTGCTGTTCCAAGAATAATATTTCGAAATCATAGTCAAACAAGGGAAGTTGAATGCTGGGCCAGATCACTTATTCCAAATTGAGACAGGTGAAGAACCTACTAACTTGGAGGAAGGGTTACCTGATGCACAACTATTCACCTTTAAAGTCATTGATGAGCACTTCGCTAATATCATCCAGTTCCTGACTACAGGCATGGCACCTGTAGAATATTCAGTATAGCAAAAGAAGGAGTTGGTTACTCGGGCGATGGATTTTACCATCATCGCACATCATTTATATAAAATAGGCGATGATGAAGTGATGTGCAGGTACATCTTGGAGCATGAACGACACACTATCTTGGGAGAAGCTCATGACGGAATCACAGGAGGCCACTACGTAGTCAAGGAAATGTCGCACAATATCTTACAGGCTGGACTATGTTGGCCTACCCTCCATAATGACTCTCACGACTATTATAGAGCCTGCGATACATGCCAATAGACAGTGAAGCAATCACGAAGAGATGAAATGCCGTTACAAATGCAAGTGGATTTACAAGCCTTTGAAAAATGGGCCATTGATTTTGTAGGATCCATCAACTCACTAGGAAGAAGACAGGTGTGTGCTACATAATTATTGCCACTAATTATGTAACTAGGTGGGCCGAAGCACAAGCGGTAAGGGATTGTACTGCAGATACCTCTGCGCACTTCATCTTTGTGCAGATTCTGACCCGATTTGGATGTCCAAAAATCCTTATGAGCGATAGAGGTACACACTTTGTTAATGAAACAATACAAGGTTTAACTGAAGAGTTTCGGATCCATCATGCAAAAATCACCCCGTATCATCCACAGGTAAATGGAGTGGTCAAAGATTTTAACAAAATTTTGGAGCAAGCACTGACCAAGGTCTGCAACACTGATCACAGCAATTGGGACATATGCATCCCATCAATTCTCTGGGATTATCAGATGGCCTGCAAGAAATTAACAGGGAAAACCCCATTGAGGATTGTCTATGGCAAGGAGGCCATTATGCCAATAGAGTATATTATTCCTAGTCTGCGTATCGCAGCATTTACAAACATAGCAGAACCCCACATCATGGAGGAGCATTTAGAATAGCTTATGGCTTTGCAAGAAGATAGGTTTATTGATAATTTCCTTCAGTAGGTTTAGAAGACCCGTGATAAATCCTGACATGAACGACATATTTTCCAGAAGACACTTTTGGAAGGGGAACTGGTCCTCCTATATGATAGCTAGTTTGTGAAACATCCAGGCAAGGTTCGACAGCACTAGCTTGGTCCTTATAAAGTTAAGGAGATCACGAATGGTAGAGTTGTTAGGCTAGCCACCCTGTGTGGCGATATGCTACTAGGTTATATTGATGGTAGCTGGCTCAAACCATATCAGACCAAATGATTATATGGCCGGAGTAGCTGTATAAGTCAGAATCTGTCTACCGCAAAACATGAGTACAATCAGGGTATGCATGGGCAGTGGCCTCAACTTAGGAATCCCGGAGAAGCGCTCAGGGGGTTCAAGTGTCGGTTCAAAGCGCAACAAGTGCGTCGGGAGCCCAGGGGTGCGTAGGGTGCACATGAGGTGCGAAAGCTAGCCGTTGGAGCAGTAGAATCGGGTAGAAAGCTAAAGTTACCATTCCTAGGAGTGACTAGTGAGCATTTAATGAAGAAATTTCTTGTGATTTTGTACCGTTTAGTTGGTGGCAAGTTTCCATTCACTCGACCATTAGTAGCTCTCTAGGGTTATAAAAGGGGAAGCATCGGTTGGCACAGGGTTCTGTTTCTTTCTTCTTGCCTATTCTCCGCAGATTTATGCCTTAAGATCCTTTGGGCCTACTATACATCTGTTATGTCTGAACCACCTACCCCCCCTGATAGCAGCCATCCAGGGTTGGGATTCATTTCCCATGTGCTAGAAGGATTACCACCAACCTAATGATAGCCTCGATAGAGCCAGCCATCGAGGACGTAGTAGAGGTTGCATCAGAAGTCGAAGTTGTTATTTCCACTCTGCCTCCAATAGCAAAGAAAGGAAAAGAGAAAATGCAAGGGTCAGGGAATCCTGTAAGATGGGCAAGGGTAAAACCCCGCACTTCTCCCCACAATATGAAGTCACCATGGAAGGTGGCCCTGGCTGCCTCACCTAAACCAGCAGGCTGCCCTTTATCTGATCGATAAAATGCCTAGGTCGCCCAACCAATCAATTGGTTACCCCCATTTGTTCGACCTCGCAGACCCTCAACCCACACGCTAAAGAACCTCGATGGCCTGGGAACCTACCTGCAGATGCCGCTAACCCCAGGCAAGGTCCACATCATTGGCGAAGCCTTCGGCAAACTTCAGGAGGTAAATTTCGACAATCATGACCTAGCTAACAATGAGGCCTTTCCCCAGCTGGCCCCTAAGTTTTACCTGGAACAGATACTGGAGGATGATGGGGTCCAGGTCATCCCTATGTGATAGGTGCATGGGTTGGCTGGTGTTAAGATGTTGAACCTACTCAGGATGCCACATTTTGGCCACTACAACATTACAGATCACTTGGTCCGTCAACTGCTTGCCTTAGTCCATGACGGTATCTTGTGGATTCGAGACCGTATCCCTATTGATGATGCGCTAATTCACCACATTACTGGCTTCCCCATGGAAGGACCTAACCCTATGTTGGGCACCCTATTTTTGGAAACAACGATGTAGCAATGGACCAAGGCACAACTTGATCCTCTCCTACGAGAACTTAACCAAACACTACACTAGAAAGAAGCGGAGTTTGATCACATGGAGGCTACCTTGACTACGCTGGTCTCGGCCCAGAACTTGAATCAACTGCGCATCAGACAGGCCCTCAGAGATGACATAAAGGCCCTTCGACAGTGAAAGCAGACACTGACTGATCACCTCAAACCCTGGGCGGATGAGGCCCTCAATGTAATGTTCCAAAATTTTGAGGAACATTAATTTTTGATAATTTTATGTAGGAGATGAATAAAATGTGTAGGAGACCAATTCCTTGCATGAATAGGGAATATAAATCCTCTAATTATGAAATAGGATCTTATTTGGAGCTGGATTTCACACTTCCATGTGTGAAAGGAGGTTTTGCACACATTCTTGGCCAAGGTTGACCAAGTCAAACTGCATTGGCATGAGTTAGAAAGCACTATGTGGGACAAAGTAGGAGGGAAGATTATAGAGAAGAGGAAACCATAATTCGAAATAAGGTCCATGGAGGGAAAGATCATTGTATAAAAGAGGAGCAAGGCAACCATTGTGGACATCTTTGATCATTTTTACATTTGAGTCTTAGAGACTTGTTGTTGCCTCTTGTTGTTCAGCAGAGCTGCAGTGCCTTCAGGCACGAGGGAGTCCTGTTTAGGAATTCCTCTCCTTCTTGAGGAGATCATGAAGGATTGTACTCCATTCCCCATATTTAGGCATTCATGCCATAGCTTCAGCCATCTACATCAGCTCAGTCTTTGGAGCAGATATTGTGCAGTGTTGCTGGGTGTTGCCGGGGAGGTTTCCACACACCATTCAGAGCTAGTTTTTTAGTGGAGAGAGGTTCCATCCATTTGGGGATTATAAAAGGTGTTTATTAAGCATATCCCACCATTTTTGGCATCATTCCAACCAATTTCCATCAGAGGCAGTGCAGTCCCTCTCTTAGACAACATTCTCATTAGTGATTATTTGCTGTGAGGGATTGACATCCATTTGGAGGAGAAGTCTTGGGTGAAAGCATCAGCCTTTCACTTTAGATTTAAATTGGAGGAGGATTCTTCAGATATTGTAGACATTTTAGCCTTCTCCATGTATTTCTAGTTCTTGAGTAGCTGCAGCTACCTAGCTACTCTAGCATTTCTACAAAATGCCATTTTTGTATAGATTTCAACCAATCCTTTTAGAGGATTGTTTTATTGTATTTTTAGGGGTTTGAGATCATGCTCCCCATAATTATTTGAGCCTACCATTTTCATATCATTTTATTTCTATTATTTATGCAGTAGTCTCTCATGTAACTATGCAGTCATGGCCTAGAGCTTTCTATATACAGCAGTATTTCTCATATGTGCATGTACAGTTTTCTTGAGGCTTGTTGTGCCTTGCTTGAGTGATCAGTTCCTCAAGGATTTTTATATTTTATTGCTACTATGTTCTAATATGATGTCCATTGAGTTATCCAGAATTTCATGTGTATATTATTCACTTCTATTTACCATTTGATGTATTTTTTATTGTTTTAGATGCAATGTTGGGGTTATCTTAAGAGATTCCCAATCTTGTTGTATTTCCCTATTGGGGATATTGTCCTTTGACAATCACTCTATAGACAGAGTCTACTAGTGCTCCAGGTAGCCTTTGGTGCTCATCCTTTGTTTAAAGGTGAAAAATCTAGTAAATGCCCCTGCAGTCTATCTCTGGAATAGATTTGCCTTGTCATTTGACAATGTTTCTTAAAAAGGAACATTACAGTGGTATCAGAGCATCGAATTGGCACAGCCTGTGAGTTTGATTTTAGAGGAGAATGATGAAGAAGATGAGCCTAGCCTCATCTAACTTTGGAATAAATAAGAGCCTCCCTGAGGAGCAGGAGAAGAAAAAGGGAGAAGAGGAATTTCCATGCACTTCCTATTCTCTTGAAGACCAACATGGGAGATGCTTGGATTTCCAGATCTTAAGCAAGTACCTGGGTGACTATAAACCCCATTCTGCAGCATTCAGGGGAGAT
The DNA here is from genome assembly GCA_034641835.2 of Pinus albicaulis. Classification (NCBI taxonomy): domain Eukaryota; kingdom Viridiplantae; phylum Streptophyta; class Pinopsida; order Pinales; family Pinaceae; genus Pinus; species Pinus albicaulis. The sequence continues at coordinate 1,656,116,043 of CM076580.1, read as the reverse complement.
ACAATGTTCCCACAGTATATTCAGCAGATGGAGGAGAGAAGGCCCTATGGAAAAAGAGAAATCAGAGGCAATAGGCTTCTATTGTCTACATTTGATGGGTTACTTCAGCTAGAGCTTGGGAGAAGAAGCTGGAGGCATTTTTTATTGATGCATCCAGTGGCAGAAAAAGAAGCAGTGGAGATGGTAGCATTGAACATGGAGGATAAAACCTCTATTTGGTGGTTCAAACCCTTGGTCCATTCAAGGGTGAGTTATTTTGTAGTCTTTGCTCAAAGGTTGATCCAAACCTTTGATGGAGAAAGAACAAAGGAAGAGAAGCTCACACCACCATGGGAGGAGGATTTCACCAACGCTGCTATAGCTTTGGAGGAGAAGCCCTCTACATTTATGGATGAGGTAGCCATTGCATTAGAAGAAAAATCCATTGAAGCCACTCAATAAGGTCACAAGATCCACCAAGGTATGAGCAAGGTTCCACTTTCTATTTCAGAAAATTATCTTAAGGATGGTGGAATTTCATATGGAGAGGTCCAAGGATCAAACCACATGGCCACTTTAGGGCCTCATGTTTGCACTGTGCTATGCAAAGGGTTCAAGGAGGAGGAGAACCCTCATCCTCATACATTTTTGATGATTTTCACTCAGCCTTCAAGGTGGGAGTGCAACTTTTGGAGGATGAAGTAAACCATGACACCTCCATGGAGAATCATGAAGCAAATTGTGAACCAGAGGAAGAGACAGCTGCTACATCATTGGAGGAATCAATAGCACTATTGAATATGGGTGAAGAGGAGACATCACCTCCATTGCATTTGGATCCTCATGGGTCCAACATAGTCATGGGAAAGAGGCCTTTCTTAAGGGGTCTCCAAGGAGCTTCATTTCAAACTCTCATGAAATGAAAAAAGCAGGAATTGGTTTGGGAGAATGGTAGCCCTCATGGGAGGAGTACCAAAGAAGAGGAGAAGTGGCAGGATGTTTACATCATTGGGTAGCAAGGAGAAGGGATACATATTGCTGATATGACACCTTCATCACATGAGTCACATGATGTGAGCATAATGGGGCAGCAAGCACTTGAGTTGCTTGACATTGATGGGAGACAGCACAAGAATATTTGTTCTCACATGATTCATGATGTTGCAGGAGGAGGATATGGCATTATCTCCTTGACCTTGGATGATAGGGAGGTACTTCCATCTTGGGAGGAACTTTTTATGTATTGCAGCATTATGAAATACATCTTTGACAAGGATCATGTCAAAGAATGTATCTTGGTATTGATGGGAGCCTATGGGTATAGGCCAACAGCGTTGTCTCTTTGCAACAGTGACCTATGGATGAAGTGTTCCCAGCAGAAGTGTGGTGGATCCATAACCCACAAGTCCCAGGAACATTTCATATTTGTTTCACTTGATGGAAAAAGAGGAGGTGAAATGGATAAAGTAGCCATATATTACTTTGTAACATTCTTCTTGACTTGGATGCCCAAGCATGAGAAGAAGGATCTTCTTACAGCACCTAGTTCATTCCTCTTCATGGGAGCATGCTAAACAACTATGGCGGGTTCATTCATGAAACCATACATCATTTTACTCCCAGTATATGGTAAGAAATCTATTCTTACATTGGCTGATTTTTATACTCTTACCATTATTTTGCAGTGCATGGCTCTACAAGAGGGCAAGCTTTTCAGATTGCTCCATGAATCAAAATTGGGCCAATTTTTATGATGGAGACAACAATATTTTATATGGCCTTTGGCAAGTGTTACCTTCCATGTATGTTCATCTTTTATGTTCAGCCACTTACCATGTATTATCAGAACATACATTACTATTCATGAGCTTAAAACAACTTGCCATATCATTTTCTAAAGTAGCAGTTTCGAAAACTGCGCCGTCACTCTTGGGGAAACTGTTGGTAAACTCTTGCAACACATGAAACATTTAGTATTTTCCTCATTGTATTGCTGATCATGACTTCCCTTGCTGGTATGGATCATATTTTTGAAAGAAGCATGATTATGAGAAAGGCACATGAGTTGGATGTGTCTTTGAGTGAGAAAAACTCTCACATTTTTTGCAGTGCATGTTCTAAAGGGAACATGAAAGGAGGCATGGCTACAGCCACATATTTCCTCATTTGTGGGGAGAACCATGGGCTTGGTAATTTTATCCATCCATTGTATGTATATGGGTAGGTTTTTGACATTATGTTTCTGATTCATTCCTCCATTTACTATTTAGTAGTAGATGTGATATTTGTTGTTGTGCAATGCTTGCCATGTTATTTTATGCAGCTGCAGTGGATGAGGTTGCATTATAACCCTAAGAGGCATTGATTTCACTTGCTTCAAATGGTATAACCTACAAAAAACATTTCATGGGGACATTATATGGTTTTCTTGTCCTATTCATTATAGATAACATGTCTTGGGCCAGCTGATTTTTCATTGATGGAGGGGAGATTCTTGGGGGAACTACTCTTCCTTTTTCCATTTGAGGGCAATACATTTGCAGCCCAGGATCAGAATACACTCCACACTTATCATGAGTGGGGGAGAGGACAGCATGGGGCAATTTATAGTGCTTTCCATGATCATATTTCAGCCCACCTTCATTTCCGGAGCTCAAGGTGGAGGGAGATTTTTCATGAGTTGTCTTGTTGGGAGGAAACTTATTTTTATGATTGATGGCTTGGGGATGAGAGATTCCTATGGGGAATGATAAGTCCCATTTTATATCAGATCTCATGCCTCAAGGAGGCCCTTAGACAACACTTTTTTCCTTCATGGATAGTTACTTCTACATGATAGTTGTTTGGGAATGTTCACCCAAAGGCTAGATTGCATATGTTGGAGGGATAGTTTAGAGACTTGATTGCTGATATGGTATCCTTTCCTTGAGGAGATCATCATAAAAGGATGCTACAGGAGGAAAGGCAGAAAGAAACTTAGTTCATCCTTGCAATTTCTTGAGGGCAAGCAACATTTTGAGAGGGGAGGACTATAATGTTCCAAAATTTTGAGGAACATTAATTTTTGATAATTTTATGTAGGAGATGAATAAAATGGGTAGGAGACACATTCATTGCATGAATAGAGAATAAAAATCCTCTAAGTATGAAAGAGGATCTTATTTGGAGCTGGATTTCACACTTCCGTGTGTCAAAGGAGGTTTTGCACACATGCTTGGCCAAGGTTGACCAAGTCAAATTGCGTTGGCATGAGTTGGAAAGCACTATGTGGGACAATGCAGGAGGGAATATTATAGAGAAGAGGAAACCATAATTCGAAATAGGGTCCATGGAGGGAAAGCTCATTGTATAAAAGAGGAGCAAGGCAGCCATTGTGGACATCTTTGATCATTTTTACATTTGAGTCTTGCAGACTTGTTGCTGCCTCTTGATGTTCAACAGAGCTGCAGTGCCTTCAGGCACGAGGGAGTCTTGTTTAGGAATTCCTCTCCTTCTTGAGGATCTCATGAAGGATTGCACTCCATTCCCCATATTCAGGCATTCAGGCCATAGCTTCAGCCATCTACATCAGTGCAGTCTCTGGAGCAGATATTGTGCAGTGTTACTGGGTGTTTCCAGGGAGGTTTCCACACACCATCCAAAGCTATTTTTTCAGTGGAGAGAGGTTCCATCCATTGGGGGAATAGAAAAGGTGGTTATTGAGCATATCCCACCATATTTGGCATTAGGCCAACCACTTTCCATCAGAGGCAGTGCAGTCCCTCTCTTAGACAGTATTCTCATTAGTGATTATTTGCTGTGAGGGATTGACCTCCATTTGGAGGAGAAGTGTTGGGTGAAAGGATCAGCCTTTCACTTAAGATTTCCATTAGAGGAGGATTCTTCAAATATTGCATACATTTCAGCCTTCTCCATGTATTTCTAATTCTTGAGTAGCTGCAGCTACCCAGCTACTCCGACATTTGTGCAAAATGTTTTTTTTGTATAGATTTCAGCCAATCCTTTTAGAGGATTTTTCTATTGTATTTTCGGGGGTTTGAGATAATGCTCCCCCTTCTTATTTGAGCCTATCATTGTCATCTCATTTTATTTCCATTATTTATGTGGCAGTCTCTCATGTAACTGCATAGTCATGGCGTAGGGCTTTCTATATACAACAGTATTTCTCATATGTGCATGTACAGTTTTCTTGAGGCTTGTTGTGCCTTGCTTGAGTGATCATTTCCTCAAGGAGTTGTATATTTTATTGCTGCTATGATATAATATGATGGCCATTGATTTCTCTGTCATTTCATGTATATATGATTCATTTTTATTTACCATTTGATGTATTTGTTATTGTTGTAGCTGCAATGTTGGGGTTATCTTAAGAGATTCTCAATCTTGTTGTATTTCCCTATTGGGGATATTGTCCTTTGAAAATCACTCTATAGACAGAGTCTGCTAGTGGGCCAGGTAGCCTCTGGAGCTCATCCTTTGTTTAAAGGTGACAAATCCAGTAAATTCCTCTGCAGTCTATCTCTGGAGTAGATTTTCCTTGTCATTTGACAATGTTTCTGAAAAAGGAACATTACACTTAAGCTAGCCCACGACGTGGATGTTGCAATTAAAAATTTGAATCAAAAATTGGAGAGCGTCACAGCCGCTACAGAAGGCCCAACTACTCAGAAGTTTGTCACAATAGCTCAAACTGCTGCTGCGCAAAGCGAAGGGGTGCTACCCCCACTGATCTAGGTGGTCACATAGCTTCAGGCAAGGATGGAGGTGTTAGCCCCTTATGAATTCGTTGACAATGAAAGCAAGGGGATAAATTGTTTTATGAGCCTTCAAGGAATGCATTTCCCTTGAAAACACATCATCCTTGAAGCCTTTTTATGTTCCCTGCCTTTGACTGTTCCCCTCTGCTGTTATGGTGTCAATGAGCCTTACTGATGAAAAATTATGCTCCAAAAGGCCTTTACTTGTCCCTTGTACCTCTGCAAAATGTCCCATTTTACCCCTTTTTCCCCCTTTGACAAAGTCCTCCTTTTTCCCTCTAAGTCCCCTTTACCCTCAAAATCATACCCAAAATCCCCCTTGAATCTTTCCCTTGCCCTTTGTTTGGCTAAATTTCCCATTTTCCTCCATATCGTTACCCATTCCCAACCTTAAATTTCATTAAAACTGGGCAAAAACCCACTTTTCAACCTTATAATAGGGCTTAGCCCCTTTTCCCGCTAGCCCCTTTCAACCACTTCCCCACACTTGCCCTTGCGCTAAGACCAAACACCTAAGTCTTGAGCACCAATCACAATCGAAATTGTTGGAGGAAGCCAATCCCTTTGTTACATTGAAAAAGTCCGATGTGATTGTTTTATTACAATAAGTCCCGCAGTGCGTTTTATACCGTTGATCTATCCTGAAGATCTGACGGAGGAGCGCTAATCGCTCTCCCCACCCAATCGCAATTGGAAATTTGTTATGTGTCACCCCTGTCCCTTCCCCGATTGCGATTACCCAGCTAAATCCCCACCGTTGTTTTCCCCCGTTGATCCTACGGCCCGACGCTAATCACTCCATCGCAATCGTAGCATTCAATCGCATCTCCTCTTGCACGCCCCCCAATTTCAATTGTCCCGATCCTATCCCAACTGTTTGTTTAATCCATGATTTGACGGCCAGCGCACTCCCCGCCGATCACTTCCCCCTCCGATCAATCGCAAGTCCTCCCCTCCGATTCCCGATCACGCCATCTCCCGATCCGATCCTGACAATCCATCCCCCTGCCAATCCAATGGCCATCACGTTCTCTGCCCAATCACAATCGAAATTTGATAAAGTTTCACCCCTGTCGCCCCCCCCCCCGATTGCGATTACCCTGATTTGATCTCGACCGTCCGTTTAAAACCACGATCCGATGGTCATCGCTCTGCCTGCCCCATTGTAATCGGAACATTTGTAATGTGTTGCTCTTGTTCCCCTCCGATTGTGATTGCTCCGAGCAGATATTTGTCGTTCATTCCTCCGCTAGATCCAACGGTCATCGCACATCCTAATCGCATCGCAAATTATAAAGTGTGTGTCTCTCTCGTCCATAGCGATTGCGATTCTTCGACTAAATCCTGACCGTTCGTTGGGTCTAACGATCTGACGGCTCAGATCTAATCGCCCTCCACCATGCTGGGTCCCACCTCGTATGATCATTCTCATCACATTTCATTGTGTTTCACTTCGTTTCCTTTGCATTTCCGATTTTAACCAAAGTTTCATATTTTCATTAAAGTCATATGTTTCATATGTTATCCCACCCAATGTTCATAGACCATTCCACGGATTGATCTCTGTTGTTGATCTACGCCTCCAGGTTATGATCGAACAGTCGTCAAGCGTCTCTCCACCAAAACCCTATTATACGTCGTTTTCACCATTTCATTGCATTTTTCACCATTATTTCATATAAAACCACCATTTCACCACTGTCGCTACACCACCTCTTCATGAGTCTTTGCTTCATCTTCCCTTCCATACATTTGATTTCTCAACTCAGTTGTGGGTTTTGCAGAGTATGAGCGGTGAAATGTTGCCATGGCTCATTATCATTGTTACAGCGGCGCAATGCCAAAGAAAGATCTTTTTAGAGTTCAAAGGTACATAGAAGAACCCGGGAAGATATCTGAATGCTATTTTTATTAAAAATACAGAGTTTGACCATGCAAAGTCCTTCCTGGTGCAATCAAAACACAAGGTTTCACATCAGTAGTCTGTTCATTCCCTAAAGGACCAAGCGCCCATATTGTTTTCAGTCTGTACTGTGTTCCTGAAGAAAGTTCCACCCTGAGTACAGTCCCAAACTATCAGATCATTTGTTTCACAAGTATGGCAAAATTTTCAGTCATTTATTTACATGTTGTTTATTCACCAAAGGTACGCCAGAGTACAGCAACCCAGAATGCATCAAAGACATACCCGAAGTTAATGAAGCCCGACGAAGACCATTCTTTCCTCCAAAGAGTGCCAGAGATTAATGCTCAGAGTTTAAAACAGAATGGGCTTCGGCCCTCTTTCTCTTCTGAGTGTTAATGCTACATTTAGCTTTCTACCTACCTCCTCTGCTTCTCTTCAGCTATAAAACTGATGAGAAAATTATTGTAAAGGTTGTTGATGAGATATCTGAGAATTGCAAGCTTTTCTCTTGAGGCATGCTCACTGTGAAAATTTGTAAGATAGGCTGAGGAGTATGTTTTCAAACTAAATTTCAAGCTATTGGCAAATGTTGTACCTGATTGGTGTTTCTCTTAATATGACAAGCACATTTCTTTAGATCCTGATCTAAAGCTGTGGTGATGTTTTTCTGTCTTTGTGTTTTATTTCATTCCATTTCAGTTCTTCTGGCTTGCATCAGAAATCTGGCATAGGATTTTCCCTTGTTAGGCACCCTATGCTTCTGCTCTCCTTTCCTTAATGTTTTCTGCTAAATATGTTATCTGAGAATTAGTTTCAGTTAATTTAACCAGTGTAGTAGATGTTATTACTTGCTAGCTGATGTATGAGTTAATGAATCTGCTTCTTAGATGTTCTTGTTAGAGTTTAATTGAATGAATTGGGAACACTTGGAGTGTATAATTCTATCTTTGTATCACTAGGATCCTTTTCAGTTAATTAAACCTATCTAAGTTTCCCTCAAGTTGTTCCTTGCCATTCTTTGAGAGTTGCCCAAGAGTATGTCCAAGTAGGTCTGGAGTTAAATGACCTCTAACTTGATCTATAGAAAAAAATTGGTCCGCCCTCATTCTTTCACTTTCTTTCCTGATTATTTCACTCCATCTATCATTTTAGGATCAAATGCTTTAGATGACTAGCCCAACTGAAAGCCTTCATATTGAATAGCAAGTAAACCCTTTCTTGACTCCATTTGCCCAATGGTCTTGAATACTATCTGAATTTATCTCTCTTTGCCTAAAATCTTCTTTTCCTTGCCTTTTCTTATATTTAAACCCTTCATTCATGATGCCCAACAACCAAATCAAAACAAACCAAACAAACAAACCTTGTGCCTTATAACTAGCCTAACATATTAAATTTGAGCCTCAAAGACATATATACTTTAACTATCATAAAGAGATCCCTCTCAGGACCCAAGAGGGCTAGATCTTGAGGTCTGAAAGTGGTTTGATGTTGTCTCATCTTTTGGTCTTGCCAATCTGGCCAAAACATGGGAACCCCAACATAATGGCGTCTCTGCTAGGGAAATTCTGAGTTTTTCTCACCTTCCACATCATAAGAGCCTCAGAAACCTACAATCTCTGGTTAGGTTGGCAATCAAACATTCCTATTCTCACATCAATCTCTATACCATTTTTTGTGTTTCCCCCATACTCTTGGACAGAGTCTAGAAAGGGCCAGGTAGCCTCTAGATCTCACACTCTTTCAGAGGTGACATATCTGGTAAATTCCCTCCCAATCAATCTCTAGTTAGAGTTTGCTGTGTTTGGAAGATATCCTTGAAAAGGGACATCTCATAAGCACTGTGGTGGAAATCGTACCCTCCAGAAACATCCTAAACCTTCCACCTAGCGACTCCATAGTTCCTAAGAGATTAAAAGACTCCATTGGTGATCAGTAGGCCTACTGATTATCTTGGTTTCACCAAAGACACCACTGGGAGACCAAAGCCGTTACAACATCAGCCTTAGTAGAAGTAACAAGTAGGGTTAAGCTACTTGGGCAGGAAAAAACATTATGGCTTTAAGAACCATCCATACAAGAGCTTATCCTAACCTAGACCCACCTGAAATAGTTGTGTTGGGGTTCCCATGTTTTGGCCAGGTTGACAAGACCAAAAGATGAGACAACATAGAACCACTTTTATACCTTAGGATCTAGCCCTCCTAGGTCCAGAGAGGTATCTCTCTATATGAGTCAAAATGTATGTCTTTGAAGCTCTAAGTTGTGATTTTAGGCTAGTTATAGGCTCAGGGTTTTTTGTTTGGTTGTTTGTGTTTGGTTGTTGGGAATTAGGAAAGGAAGGTCCAATATAAGGCAAGGATGAGTATAGAGGGAATTAGGCTAAAACAGAAAACTTAGGGAACATCAAGGCCATTGGGCTATGGATTCAAGAAAGGATTTATTCGTAATCAATGTGCAAGCTTTTAGTTGGGCTAGTCATCTAGAGCATTTGGATCTTAAAGGAGATATTTGGAATGGGACATTAAGGACAGAAAATGAAAGGAGGAGAACCAACCAACTCTGTCTATAGATTAGGTCAGAGGTCATTTAACTCCAAACCTGCTTGGACAAAGTTGAAGGCAATACAAGGGATCTTGGAAAGGCCTAATTAAGGTGGAAAGGTCCTATCGAGGCAGATACGGGATTCTAGACCTCACAGTGTTCTCAACACACCCAACTAAATCTTAACAAGAACATCTAAACATAGATTTAATTAAATCATACATCAGAGAGCAGGCAATAACATACACTACACTGGTTAAACCAATTGAAATCGACATTCAGATACACATATAAGCAGAAAACATTAAGGGCTGGGAGAGCAGCAGCATAAGGTACCTATCAAGGGTAAATCTTATGCCAAACTTCTGATGCGAGCCTGAAGAAACATAATGAAATGAAAGCAAGTCAATCACAAAACAGAGAAAGGAAAACATCACCAGCTGCTTTAGATCAGGATCCAAAGAAACATGCTTGTCATATTAAAAACAACACCAATCAGGTACATCATAGCCCATAGCTTGAACATTCAGTCTGGATACATCTAATCTCAACCTATCTTACAATATTACACAGAGAACTTGTCTCAAGAGGAAAATTCTTGTGTTTCATTGATATCTCATCAACAACCATTACAATAGTTTCCTTCTGTGCTTTATAGCAGAAGAGACACAGGAGATTGACTGAGGGGGCAGGTGAAAAATTAAATGTATCATTAAACACAAAGTAGAGAAATAGGGCCGAGGCCCATTCTGTTTGAATACTGAGTATTTAACGTCTGTCACCTCTATATGCAGGGATGATTTTCTTCAGATTTTCCTTTACTCCAGACATGACTTTGCTGCATTATGGTGGCCATACTCTGTTGTACTTGTGGGGAATAAACAAATGGTAAACAACTTCTGAGAAGTCTGTTCGCATAAATGTTCTGATTGTTTTGAACTGCTGTTAGGGTGGAAATTCCTTCAGGGACATGGCGGGTAATAAAAGTTGTATGGGCGCCCTGTACTTGATGAAGAAAAACATTCTGCTGACACATAAACCCTGATGCTACCTTTTACTTGTGTGCAGGATCATTTGAATGATCGTCGAGGTCCTCAACCAATGCTTTTCCCCTTAAAACATTGTTTTAATACTTAAGCTGATCATTAGAGCGCCTTAATCTCTTCTCTTTGCGCTGAAATACTTTGCCATTCCATTTCTGTCTCTGACATATTAGCTCGAGCCTTTAATGGTGCTGGAAGGTTTCTTCAGAACCTGGACCCTGTTCTTTGAATAAACGACCCATTTTCACCTTCCCGGGCCACTTCTCATAAATTTAGCCACTGTAAATGATCTTCTCTGGATTTCTTTGTACTTGCAGCAGAGGCTGCGTATTATGGCAACTACTGACTGTGATGACCCTGCAAAACAACAAACTGTGAAGAAAAACCATGGACCAGGATGATGAAGGCGGCGAGGACGATGAACATGGCTATGTTGATGATGAAACGGAGGGAAAAAAATGCAGTGGAACTGATAAAAATTTCTTTGGTGGAGGAGTGGTGAACACAGAGCGAATACATGTAATAAACGGATGGAAACATTAAAAAACATGAAAGAACCAACTATACCGTGACGGAAACTGAGAATGTACGGGGTGTGCACGTGGAGATGATGTGGCAAGGTGGGGCGACGAGGAACAGTCAATGGAGGTTAAACAAAATTGCACTGTCAGTCGGGGTGGAGATCGAAGGATGGGAACAATAGACGGTGGGCTAGCAGGTATGATGATCGGGCGTTAAGCAGTGCACGGGTTTGATGAACGACAGTCGTTAGATGAGTTCCTCCAGATCTTACGGTTCTTAACAATTCCGCTGAGCGTCCTGAGTCGACGAATAACGCGCGGGGAGAAAGTGGCTTCGGAATCGTACAAGGGACAGGTGGCACGCGTTGTATGGATTCACTGGGTTTTGGATGAATACTGCCTTCTGTAGATGAGCGGTGTGGAACTTACTGGCGGTTTCAGGGATAATGCGCCGTGGGGTCCACTGGAGGGGAGGCTCCGGATCGTTGGATTGTCATGAAAATGGACGGCGATGGCGGCAATAAAGGTTTGGACGGGAAAACACAAAGGGTATTGGGTTAAACGACAGCCACCCGATCTGCCTAGATCTTTGGTCAGGGATGCACCCGAAACGAGCTTGAGACAAGCGCCTCTCAGTACTGGGTTTTGGTCATAGCACCGGGTCATGTGGAAGATAAAGGAGCATGGGGCTATGGTCAAAAGGGCTAGAACCTAAATACATAAATTTAATCATTTTAATTCATTTTGAGTGCTATTTCAGGCCCGAAGGAGGTAACGATAAGGAGGTGAAGTGGAGATTATAAGGAACAAGGGTGATGGTGGGGTTTTAGGTAGGATTTAGGGGGAATTTAAGGGGATAATGGAGGGATTAAAGGGAAACTTTGACAAAGGGAAAACAGAGGTGGTGATGGGGAATTTTGCAAGGATATAGGGTTAAAAGAGGGAATAAAAGGCCTCTCCTAGCAATGGGTCAGCAACAAGTATTAGAATTGGGAACAGCACAAAGAGACCCCAAGGAGGATGAATTTTCAGGGGAAAGGCATTCCTTGGAGGCTCGAGAACAATCTAGCCGCCAGCTTGCTTGTCAAGAATTTCATAGGGGGGCTAACAGTGGCTCCACATGGGGATGGCTTCTTCTTGAAGGAGTCAAGAAACCAGAAATGATCTTTGGAGTAGGCCAGATGCCTGCTGCTTGGCACATCACTTTCTTTCTTCAATTTAGCTACCACAACATGATAGAAACATCAGCAGAAACATTTCCCGACCAATCTACCTACCCAGACTACAGTTCTAACATTTCCCTTTGGGTGCATTTGAGCTAGCAGACCCTTTACATTTTATTTTTCAAAACAAAAACAAACCTATTCTAAATCTACCCTTATTGCTCCATGAGGCCAGATTAAACAATTGACCCCATATGCTTCTCTACCTAATCTAACACCTACTGGGATTAGACTGTCCAATAGATTTCTTCTCCTACATTCTAAAACAAGAAATTGAAAAACAGCCAAGCCAGGATTAGACTGTCTGACTTGCTGGAGTGGAATCTTGAAAACAAAAATGTGAAGGCATGAAATCCGCAGTTCTGATATATCCTTCTGTGTTTGTGACTCAGATTTTGAGCGTATTGGAGTCACCTCTTTTCTTTGATTTCAGCTCTGACTTTGGGCATATTAGAGCTGATTCTTCTTTTCACTGCTGATCCAGATTTTTATCATATTAGGACCAGCTACTCTGCTTCCTTTAGCTCAGATTTTTATCATGTTTGAGCTATTCTTTTTGCATCCTTCAGAGGTCCATGTTTTGAGAAAGTCTGAACCTTTCCTTTCACTCTGTTTTTTGGAACATTTTCTCTTTTGTTGAAAATAAAGGCTGCAATGGTATGTACAATGGAAATGAAACTGGAAATGAAAATCAATAGAAGTAGTGTTTGAGCATCCTGCCATTGACAGGACCCCCAAACAACTTTGCACCATCAAGTTCTTGTAAGAAAAATGCATTAGGACCCACAGTGGCTTGGATGATATATGGACCTTTCCACAAGCTGTCGAACTTTCCATGTTTACCTTTGTCCTCTCTTCTTGAATCCCATTTCAGAACTTTATCCCCAACCTTGAAATCTGAGGCTTTGGCTCTTTTGTCAAACTACCTTTTTATTCTTTCCTGAACTCTGACAGCTCTGTTGTAGACCTGATCCCTTGTCTGCTGGAGATGTATTGTTTCATTTATTCTCCTTATCATGCTGTTTTCCTCTGTTTGAATCTCCTAAAAAAGTTTGATTAATGGAACTCCAAGACTAGTAGGAAAAACTGCTTCAGTCCCATAAACCAGCTGGAAGGGTGACATGCCAATAGATTTCTTTGTAGTGAGCCTGTCTGCCCACAAGGCATGTATCAACTTTTTATGCCATGGCCTTTTGTTCTCTTCCAGCAGCTTCTTAATGATTGTAACTAGGCTTTTATTTGATGATTCATCTAGGCCATTACCCTGGGGGTAATAGGCAGTTGAATTTCCAAGTGCTATTCCGTACCTGTGACAGAAATCAATCATTCTCTTGGACCCGAAAGCAGCAGCATTTTCAGTGATTATTTTCCTTGGACATCCAAACCGAGATAGGATGAAGTCTTCTAGAAACCTAATGATGACAGAATCGGTGGCATTCCTAGTGGGTATAGCTTCTATCCATTTAGTGACGTAATCTGTAGCAGTTATGATCCATTTATGTTGTCCAGAGGAGGAAGGATGAATTTCTCCTATAAAGTCTAGGCCCCATTGCAGGAAGGGACCTTCAACGGTGATGGGTTGTAGGGGAAGAGGGAGGAGTTTTCTTTTGCCTTCAAAGATCTGACATTTATGACAGGCAGATATCATTTTATGGACATCGCTGAAGAGTGTAGGCCAATAGTAACCAGCCCTGAGTATTTTATTTGCAGTGGCTTTCCAACTCAGGTGGCCTCCACACTCCCTAGCATGGAGTTCTTGTTTGATTCTTTCAGCTTCAGTTCTAGACAGACATTTCAACAATAGGCCATTTGGATTTTTCCAATATAGACTCTCATTCATAATGCAGTAATTTCTAGCTTTGAGTTTTATGAATCTGGCCTTTGTTTTGGACAGTTCTGGAGGGGCATTGAGGTTTGTGAGCACGTAAAGGATATTAGTATACCAAGGAGAGTTCTAAAACTTCTCCTCAACAGTTGGATGGGGCAACCCTTCCTGCTCATCTAAGGCATTTATCATGTTAATGTCAAGGGCCTGCAAGTTTGATTCAGCCATTAATTGAGCTAGGCCCTGACCTTTGATCAGCTTGGTGGGTTTTATTTCAAGGTCGTATTCCAAGATGGTAGCAATCCATTTTCCCCTTTTCCCATCAGGGTCTTGGGACAAGATATCTTTAACCACTATATTTGGCACATAGGCAATGGTGTGAGAATGCAGGATGTACACCCTAAATTCTTTTAAGGCCTTTACCAGGGCATAGGCCTATTTTTCCATAATTTTTTACTTTAAGGGTGCATCTCTCAAGGCTTTGCTGAAAAAGGCGATGGGTTGTTCATGCCCTTCCAAATTTTTCTGCAGCAAGACTGCAGCTATGGTATGTTTAGAGGCAAAGGAAAAGATTAGAAAATATTTTGAGAAGTCTGGGCTAATAAGTACAGGGCCTGAGTGAGTGCAAGTTTTACTGACTCAAAATATTTCTTGGCTTCAACAGTCCACTTAATTCCTACATCTTTATTTAGCATGTTGGTCATTTTCCTAAGGTGTTCAGAAAGATTTGGAATGAATCTCCTAAGGAAATTGATATTCCCTACGAAGGACTATAGCTCCTTGATGTTTCTTGGGCGGGTAATTTGAAGAATTCCCTCAACCCTCTGTGGGTCTATCCTGATCCCTTTCTCAGATATAATGTGGCCAAGAAGTTTACCTTCTTGCAGCCCGAAAACAGTTTTTTTAGGATTCAAAGATAGACCGTACCTTCTACATTTTTCAAAGACTTTCCTCAGATGTTTTAAGTGTTCTTCTTCAGTTTTAGAAAAGACAGTTAAGACATCCAAGTAGATAACTATGAAGATTCCTATCTCTTCTGAGAAAGCTATGTCCATCGCTCTCTGGAAGGTAGCTCCGGCGTTCATCAGTCCAAAAGGCATCTTCATATACATGAATGTACCCCATGGAGTGGTAAAAGCTATTTTGAGTTGATCTTCTGGGAGTACCATAACTTGATTATATCCCGAAAAACCATCAAGCAGGGAGATTCTCTTAGAGCCCACCACCTTCTGTAGGATATGTTCCATTCTAGGCAAAGGTTAGTTATCTTTCAGGGAGGCTCTATTGAGGTTTCTAAAGTCTATGCATAGTCTAATCTCACCTGTTTTCTTCCTTACAGCCACTAAGTTCAACACCCAATCAGAAAACCTTACAGGCACTATAATGCCTGCATCATACATCTTTTTAATTTCCTTCTCTACTGCAGGCAATTGTTTTGGATTAATCCTACGGAGTTTTTTTCTGAAAGACTTCTGATTTTCCTTTAGTGGTATCTTGTGTTGTATGATGTTGGTGTCAGAGGCTTTTAAGTCTTCGTAGCTCCATGCAAACACATCAATGAATTCCTTAAACAGGTCAACATATTTCATCTTTATGTCTACAGGTATAGACTTGGCTAGTTTAATCATTTTGGGCCTGTCTTTAGTGCCTATGTTGCATTATTCCAAATTAGAATCAGCATGTTCTATTGTGGGCTTCTTTGCTACGTCATCAAAGTCAAAAAGGTCCTCTAAGGGTGCCAGGCCTCTGGGTATGTTCTTATCTTTGGCCTGCAGTACCTCTACCTCTTCGGTATCTGCGTTTTCACAATTTTCGGTTAGGTTTCCAGTTTTCTCAGAAAAAGAATTTATTTCTATGTTACAGGGTGTTTCTTGTTCATCTGGGGGATCCTCGCTTGGGTAGCTATCGCCAGAAATCGAGTCTAAATCAGAAAATTCAAACTCATTCCTGCCCATCAGGAAATATTCGATCTGTTTGTCTCCTTCAAATACCTGCCAATATTTTTCATTTTCTGGCATTACAGGCCTGAATTTGGTCTGAATGATAATCTGTTGATCAACTGGGGTCTTAGGATATGAGCTAGCTAGAAAAGCTAATCCATTTGAAATTGAATTTTTACCCCTAGGAACGAACGATAATTCATATTCAACAAATGTATTCAGCAAATCTAGAGTGTCATTCCTGTACGCCCTAAGCCTGGGGTGTTTTGCTGAATACTCACCATTCACCTGTTTGATAACTAACTCAGAGTCTCCTCTAACATCTATCCTATGGGCTCCTAATTTCTTCAACAGATTTAGGCCAAGGATGAGAGCCTCATATTCTGCAATGTTATTTGTGCATTTGAAGTGAAGATTCATAGCATGGCTCTCTACCTTATCGTTTTCTGTGTTTCGTAGCCACACCCCTGCTCCAGCATTGTTTCTGGTATAGGACCCATCGAAATTCATTTCCCATAGGGGTTCGCCATTATGTTGCGCTAGAGGGTCTGTACTAGGTTGTGGGATATCTTGTTCTTCGCGTGGTGTATCAGTTTGAGAGGCGTGACTAACAGGCTGACTACATAGCGTTTCTGGTTTATTCTGAGTTTTTTTTCATTATCTTGCCCACGGTTTTCTTCATTGTATTCTTCCAGGGTAGCCATTATGCTAAATTCTATGGGCTCTGCACTCTTCCTTGCATTTCTACACTCAGACACTGGCTCTCCTAAGGATTGGTCATTATAAAGAATAAAAGAATCCAGGTATGTGTGTACAGAGTATAATGGTGAATTTTCAGGTTTCTTGGGGCTCCTGACTAGGAATTTCATCTGGGACTCTCTATACAGTATTTTGAGCTGGCCAAATATAGGGATAGTGGCATATGAGCCATCCATTTGCATTGTTCCTTGCAGTTTGGCTCCCCATGATATAGAGAGCAGCATGCCATACTTGGGTGGCACATCTGCCACCACTACATCCATGACCATACATTTAGCTGGGATCTGGGTCAAGCTCACACATAAGTCTTTGATTAGGCCTAGGCATTTTACTCTGCTAGAGTCAAATGAATATAGATCTTTGTAAGGTCGGGTTATCTCTAGGCCTAGCTTTTCCATGACTACCTTAGGCATTAAATTGTGTGATGCTCCAGAATCATGCATGGCATTGTGGAGTATTTTGTCATGAATGTTGAGACTGATATAAAAATGTGGAACTACCCCTTCTTGAAATTTTCCCTCAGTCTTTGGACCAAACAGGAGGGCAGGATGATCATCATTCAAATTTACAGTATCGTTGTTTTCCCCTAGATTCAATGCTTTCAAAATTTGGCCTTTATATACATTATGAGTGGCCAGTTCAGATAACGGTACAGAGATTTTGATCTTGGCAATCTCACTCTCTAAATTGAAAGTGGACTGGGTCTTGGAAATACTTGACTCTGTTTTATTTGCTACCGCCTTAGTAGCTGAATCAGTTTGTGATTTCTCACTATGTGCAGTGTTGGGAACAATTGTATTAGGAGTGCTAACTGAAGTGCTAGTACTGTTGGTTGGTTGGCTTTGTTTTTCAGAATCTTGGTTGTCTTTCTCCTTATGTTTACCAAAAATTTCAGCTGCTAATTTTCTATTTACAGGGGTTGCTTTTGAAATTTTATCAGGTCTTTTCTTGATGGTTACCTCAGGAGTCTTTGTTTTGGAATTATCTTGGCTTTTCTTGCTCCTAATTTCATATTGTTCTCGGACCTGCATCATGGCATTTTCAAATCCTAATCTGTAATCCTCAGTTTCTAACCATTCCTCACCCGAATATGAAGGTGAGGGCTGATCTTCTTCTGAATCATAGTTAAGGACTGAGTCCTCTGCTTCAAACATGTTTATTGCATTCCCTTCAGACTCTTCAATGATTCCCTCCTCTTCATCTAAAATTTTTTCTTGAAATGGGGGAATAATTTGTTGATTTGACTCTCTTTGTCTGTTGGGAGCAGCATTGTTTCTTCTAATGTTTTGGTTCTGGTTTTGGTTTTTGTTTTGGACAACCATCCTCTTTATCATTTGTTGCATTTCTTCCACATTTTTAGACAGTCTATCGTATTTGGGATCAGATGTGGAAGCTACATTGTCGTCCCTATATGTTACCCTTTTTTCAGCTTTTAGTCTTGCCCTTTTTTCCATTAAGTTTGCTTCTATGGTTATGGCTCCTTTCTGCATGTCTTCCAGTGTGGTATACTCTTTATCTCTAAGCTCATAGGCCATGTCAGCATCAAATCCATCAGGATATTTAGCCAGGGCCATTCCTTGAGGGGGTTTCATGTGTGGAGGGAGAGCATTGTATATGCTGTTAAATCTAGTGGTGTAATCGTGAACACTCTCTCCTACGTTCCTCTTAAGGGACATGTATTCTGCTAGGAGCTGGCGAGGGTTTGCCCTAACCTCCCATTTGTTTATGAAGTTCTGGTATAATGCAGGGAGATATTGAATACTGACAGGAGGTAGTCCTTTAAACCATTTCTTTACATCACCCCCTAGGCTTTGGGAAAATATTCTCATTTTGATTGTTTCATCATCAATTTCCATATAATCAAAAGAATCCTCCATCTTATCTACATGTTGCTAAGCTGTGATGGATTCTTTAGCAGCAAAGTGTGGGATTTTTGATTGATAATCATTGGGTAACGGTAACAGAGGTTGAGCTAACAGCAGAGGTGCATACCATGCTGCCATGATAATGTTCTGATGGGGTATAGGGTTGGCTTAAGCAGCTGGTATTTGGATGATAGGGATATTAGGTCCAGTAGGAGCTTGTTGAGCAGATCTAGGGTGGGAGAGCCCCAAGTTTTGAATGAAGTGGATATCAGGTGGTGTAGATGGAGGGGTTCCTCTGTCCCTAGTGTGTTGACCACTATAAGATGGTGTACTGTGAGGCTCAAGGTCTTGATGGTCTAGGTGATTGACTGACTTGGTTCTTGGTAAAATGTTAGGTAGGTCTAGGTCAGGGAGAAAAGGGGCTAGAGCTATTAGGTTTTCTGGTGCAGAATTAGCTCTAAGAATGTGGCTGGAAATAGTTGGTATTTTAGGTGTAGGAGCTCCTTTGAGTATACTCTCTGGATTTTCAACTATTTCCGGTGGTTCAGGGTTGGGATAAGCTCTTGTATGGATGGTTCTGAAAGCCAGAATGTTGTTTCTAAGCCAAGCAGCTTAACCCTACTTGTCACTTCTACTATGGTTGATGTTGTCTCATAGGTTGGTCTCCCAGTGGAGTCTATTGTGAAACCAAGACAATCAGCAGGCCTACTGATCACCAGTGGAGTCTTTTGTTTTGGGTCAAATGGAGTCGCCGGGTGGAGGGTTTAGGATGTTTCTAGGGGGTACACTGTCCACCACAGTGCTCAGGCACTATCACCTTTCAGGAATATCTTCCAAAACAGCAAGTTCCAACCAGAGATTGAATGGGAGGTCATTTACCATATATGTCACCTCTGAAAAGAGAATGAGATATGGAGGCTACCTGGCCCTTTCCAGGCTCTGTCGAAGAGTATGGTGGATATTCAATAATGGAGGCTAATTCAAGAAAGGAGTGACTTATTGTCAACCTAACCAAAGTTCTAAGTTCTTGAAGTTTTTAAGAATTTTTAAGGTGAAAGGTACTCAGAATTTCCCTAGCGGAGTCGTTATTATGTTGGGGTTCCCATGTTTTGGCCAGGTTTACAAGACCAAAAGATGAGACAACATAGAACCAATTTCAGACCTTAGGATCTAGCCCTCCTAGGTCCAGAGAGGGATCTCTCTATATGAGTCAAAATGTATGTCTTTGAAGCTCTAAGTTGTGATTTTAGGCTAGTTATAGGCTCAGGGTTGTTTGTTTGGTTGTTTGTATTTGGTTGTTGGGAATCAGGAAAGGAAGGTCAAATATAAGGAAAGGATGAGTATAGAGGGAATTAGGCTAAAACAGACAACTCAGGGAACATCAAGGCCATTGGGCTATGGATTCAAGAAAGGATTTATTCGTAATCAATGTGCAAGCTTTTAGTTGGGCTAGTCATCTAGAGCATTTGGATCTTAAAGGAGATATTTGGAATGGGACATTAAGGACAGAAAATGAAAGGAGGAGAACCAACCAAATCTGTCTATAGATCAAGTCAGAGGTCATTTAACTCTAGACCTACTTGGACAAAGTTGAAGGCAATACAAGGGATCTTGGAAAGGCCTAATTAAGGTGGAAAGGTCTTATCGAGGCAGATACAGGATTCTAGACCTCACAGTGTTCTCAACACACCCAACTAAATCTTAACAAGAACATCTGAACATAGATTTCATTAATTCATACATCAGAGAGCAAGCAATAACATCCACTACACTGTTTAAACCAATTGAAATCGACATTCAGATACACATATAAGCATAAAACATTAAGGGTTGGGAGAGCAGCAACATAAGGTACCTATCAAGGGTAAATCTTATTCCAAAATTCTGATGCGAGCCTGAAGAAAAATAATGAAATGAAAGCAAGTCAATCACAAATACAGAGAAAGGAAAACATCACCAGCTGCTTTAGATCAGGATCCAAAGAAACATGCTTGTCATATTAAAAACAACACCAATCAGGTACATCATAGCCCATTGCTTGAACATTCAGTCTGGATACATCTAATCTCAGCTTATCTTACAATATTACACAGAGAACTTGTCTCAAGAGGAAAATGCTTGCGTTTCACTGATATCTCATCAACAACCATTACAGTATTTTCCTTATGTGCTTTATAACAGAAGAGACATAGGAGATTGAGTAAGGGGCAGGTGAAAAATTAAATGTATCATTAAACACAAAGTAGAGAAATAGGGCTGAGGCCCATTCTGTTTGAATACTGAGTATTTAACATCTATCACCTCTATATGCAGGGATGATCTTCTTCAGATTTTCCTTTACTCCAGACATGACTTTGCTGCATTCTGGTGGCCATACTCTATTGTACTTGTGGGGAATAAACAAGTGGTAAACAACTACGGAGAAGTCTTTTCGCATAAATGTTCTGATTGTTTTGAACTATTGTTAGGGTGGAAATTTGTTCAGGGACATGGCGCGTAATAAAAGCTGTATGGGTGCCCTATACTTGACGAAGAAAAACATTCTGCTGACACATAAACCCTGATGCTACCTTTTACTTGTGTGCAGGATCATTTGATTGATCCTCGAGGTCCTCAACTGGTGCTTTGCCCCTTAAAACATTGTTTTACTGCTTAAGTTGATCATTAGAGCGCCTTAATCTCTTCTCTTTGCACTGAAATAATTTTCCATTTCATTTCTGTCTCTGACATATTAGCTCGAGCCTTTAATGGTGCTGGAAGTTTTCTTCAGAACTTGGACCCTGTTCTTTGAGTAAACGACCCATTTTCACCTTCCCGGGCCACTTCTCATAAATTTAGCCACTGTAAATGATCTTCTCTGGATTTATTTGTACTTGCAGCAGAGGCTGCATATTATGGCAACTACTGACTGTGATGACCCTGAAAAACAACAAACTATGAAGAAAAACCATGGACCGAAATGATGAAGGCGGCGAGGACGACGAACATGGCTATGCTGACGATGAAACGGAGGGAAAAAAATGCAGTGGAACTAATAAAAATTGCTCTGGTGGAGGAGTGGTGAACACAGAGTGAATACACGTAATAAACGGATGGAAACATTAAAAAACACGAAAGAACCAACTATACCGTGACAGAAATGGATAATGTACAGGGTGTGCACGTGGAGATGACGTGGTGAGGCGGGGCGACGAGGAACGGTCAATGGAGGTTAAACAAATCTGGACCGTCAGTCTGGGTGGAGATCGACGGATGGGAACAAAAGACGGTGGGGCAGCAGGTACGATGATCGAGCGTTAAGCAATGCACAGGTTTTATGAACGACAGTCGTTAGATGAGTTCCTCCAGATCTGACAGTTCTTAACAATTTCGTTGAGCGTCCTGAGTCGAGGAATAACGCGCGGGGAGAAAGTGGTTTTGGAATCGTACAAGGGACAGGTGGCGCGCGTTGTATGGATTCGCTGGGTTTTGGATGAATACTGCCTTCTGCGGATGAGCAGTGCGGAACTTACCAGCAGTTTAAGGGATAATGCGCCACATGGTCCACTGGCGGGGAGGCTCCGGACCATTGGATTGTCGTGAAAATGGATGGCGATGGTGGCAATGAAGGTTTGGATGGGAAAACACAAAGGGTCGCGGGTTAAACGACAACCGCTTGATCTGCCGAGATCTATGGTCAGGGATGCACCCGAAACGAGCCTGAGACAAGCACCTCTCAGTACTGGGTTTTGGTCATAGCACCGGGTCATGTGGAAGATAAAGGAGCATGGGGCTATGGTCAAAAGGGCTAGAACCTAAATACATAAATTTCATCATTTTAATTCATTTTGAGTGCTATTTCAGGCCCGAAGGAGGTAAAAATAAGGAGGTGAAGTGGAGATTATAAGGAACAAGGGTGATGGTGGGGTTTTAGGTAGGATTTAGGGGGAATTTAAGGGGATAATGGAGGGATTAAAGGGAAACTTTGACAAAGGGAAAACAGAGGTGGTGATGGGAAATTTTGCAAGGATATAGGGTTAAAAGAGGGAATAAAAGGCCTCTCCTAGCAATGGGTCAGCAGCAAGGATTAGCATTGGGCACAACATAGAGAGACCCCAAGGAGGATGAATTTTCAGGGGAAAGGCATTCCTTGGAGGCTACAGAACAATCTAGCCCCCAGCTTGCTTGTCAATAATTTCATAGGGGGGCTAACAAGTTGAAAACCCTGAGATCATCCTCAAGTGATCTCCTACACATAAAAAATCAACTATCTCCAGCCACATCCATAGACCTAACTCTACACTAGAAAACTTTACATCTCTATCAGACCCATTTTTTGACCTGGGCACTCAAAATAGTTTGCCAAGAACTAGGTCATTCAGTGTTCTAGATCAGCCAAACCTTGAGCTTCCTAATTCACCACCTCAAAGTGGTAAACACATTAGGTACAAAGAAACCCCTCCATCTACACCTCCTGATATTCACTTCATTCAAAACTTGGGGCTCAGTCACCCTAGATCTGCTCATCAGTCTTTTGTTGGTCATAATATCCTTGTCATACATATACCTACTGCCCAAGTCAACCTTTTACCTCATCAAAACATCATCATGGCAGGCTGGTATGCACCTCTGGTTTTACCTCAGCCTCTAGTGCCCTTACCCAATGACTATCAATCAAAAATTCCACACTTCACTGCGAAAGAGTCTACCACAGCCCAATACCATGTAGATAGGATGGAAGATTCTTTTGACTACATGGAAATAGATGATGATACAGTCAAAATGAGAATCTTTTCCCAAAGCTTAGGGGGTGAGGTGAATATATGGTTTAAAGGCCTACCTCCGGGTAGCATTAATGATCTTCCATCTCTATATTAGACTTTCATAAACAAATGGGAGTTTAAGGCCAACCCTCTCCAACTCCTAGCTAAATATATGAGCCTTAAAATAAACATAGGGGAGAGTGTCCATGATTACACCACGAGATTTAACAACATTTACAACGCTCTTCCACCACACATGAAACCTCCCAAAGGTATGGCTCTAGCGAAATACCCCGAAGGTTTTGATGCTGACATGGCCTACCAGCTTAGGGAAAGAGACTACAACACGTTGGAAGACATGCAAAAAGGAGCAGTGAGTGTAGAGGCTAATCTGATTGAGAAAAGAGCAAGATTGAGAGCTAAGAAGAGGGTAACATATAGGGATGATAGTGTGGCTTCCACATCTGATCCAAATTATGATCGTTTATCTAAAAATGTGGAAAGGCTACAAAAAATTATGGAAAAAATGGTTGTCTCAGTCAGTAACCAAAACAGAAACCAAAACCATAACCAGAACCAAAAATTTAGAAGAAACAATGCCACTCCCAATAGGTGAAGAGAATCAAATCAGCAAGTTATTCCCCCATTTCAAGAGAAATTTCTTGATGAAGATGAGGGAATCATCGAAGATTCTAAGGGGAATACAATAAACATGTTTGAAACAGAGGATTCAATCCATAACTGTTACACAGAAGAAGATCATCCCTCACTCTCCGGTTGGGATGAGGAATGGTTAGAAACTGAGGATTACGGGTTGGGATTTGAAAATTCCATGATGCAGGTCAGAGAAAAATATGAACTTAGAAGCAAGAATAGCCAAGAAACTCCTAAACCAAAATATTCTGAGGTCACCATAAAGAAAATACTTGACAAAACTTCTAAAGCAACTGCTAAAAGTAACAAACTAGCAGCTGAGAGTTCTGGAAAGAACAAAGAAAAGGACAACCAAAACACTAACACACAGGGTAAACCAACTAGCAGCACTGACGCTATAGTTAGTGCTCCTGATAAAACTGTCACAAACACTATACATAATGAGAATCAGCACGCTGGTTCAGCCACTAAGGCAGTGGCTAACAAAACAGAGTTGAACATTCCAAAGAGTCAGTCCACTTTCAATTTGGAGAGCGAAATTGCAAAAATTAAAATCTCTGTCCCACTCTCTGAGCTGGCCACTCAAGATGTATATAAAGGCCAAATTTTGAAAGCATTAAACTTAGGAGAGAACAGTGACACTGTAAATCTGAGTGATGATCAACCTGCCCTTCTGTTTGGTCCAAATATAGAAGGAAAGTTTCAGGAAGGGGTAGTACCACCTTTCTATATCAGTCTCAACATCCATGATAAGATTCTCCAAAATGCAGTGCATGATTCTGGGGCATCACACAACCTAATGCCTAAAGTGGTGATGGAAATACTAGGCCTAGAGATAACCCGTCCCTATAAAGACCTATATTCTTTTGACTCTAGCAGAGTAAAGTGTCTTGGCCTGATCAAAGATTTATGTGTGAGCCTTGCCCAGATTCCAACAAAGTGTATGGTCATGGATGTTGTGCTGGCAGATGTGCCACCCAAGTATGGAATGTTATTATCAAGATCATGGGGAGCTAAGTTGCAAGGGACAATGCAGATGGATCGGGCTTATGCCACAATCCCAATCTTTTGCCAACTTAGAAGATTGTACAGGGAGGAAAAAATGAAATTCCTGGTTAGTAGCCCTGAAAAGCCTGAAAATTCTCCTCTATACTCTGTACATACAGACCTGGATTCCTTTATCCTCTGCAATGATAAATCTTTGGGGGAACCAGAATCTGAAAATTTAGATACAGGAAAAGATACACATGATGAAATAGAGCCAATGGACTTAAACATAATGGCTACCCTAGACTCAGTGGAGGAAGACGTAGAAAACTTTGAACAGTACACTGAAACAATGACGCAAAGTGAACCAGAAACAGAATGCAATCAGCCAACTAGTCACCCCTCTGATTTCCACACACATGACGAAAAACAAAACGACCCACAGCCTAGTGCAACCCCTATAATACTACATGATGGTGAACCCAGTTGTAGAGAAGGAAGTGACAATGAAATGAAAAATGAACCCCTATGGGTAATGAACTTTGATGGGTCATGCACCAAGAGAACTGCCGGAGCTGGGGTGTGGCTACATAACATAGAGAGTGATTACGTGGAAAGTCATGCCTACAATCTGCATTTCAAATGCACAAATAATATTGTAGAGTACGAGGCCCCGATCCTAGGCTTAAATTTGTTGAAGAAATTAGGGGCTCGTAAGATAGTCATGCAGGGAGACTCTGAGCTGGTTATAAAACAGGTGAATGGTGAATACACAGCCAAACACCCCAGGTTGAGAGCATATAGGAACGATGCCGTGGACATATCGAAAACATTTGTTGAATATGAATTAGTGTTTGTTCCTAGACATCAAAACGTCATTGCAAACAGATTAGCTTACCTAGCTAGTTCATACCCTAAGACTCCAAGCGACCAACAAATCATCATTCAGACCAAATTCAGACCTGCAGTGCTGGACAATGAAAAATAATGGCAGGTATTTGAGGCGGATAAACAAATTGAAGATTTTTTGATGGGCAGGAATGAGTTTGAGTTTTCCAATTCAGACTCTATGTCTAGTGATAGCTGCCTAAGTGAGGAACCCTCAGACGAGGAAGAAACTACACCCCACCACGTAGAAATAAATGCTTTGAATGAAGAAGCTGGAAATTCAACAACAGAGTGTGAAAATGCAGACAGTGAAGAAGTAGAGGTGCTGCAGACCAAAGATAAGAACATACCTCAAGGTATGGCGCCTTTAGAAGACCTTTTTGACTTCAATGATGTGGCGAAAAAGCCCACCATTGAGCACGTGGAGTCAGACGTAGAAGAATACAATATAGGCACAGAAGATAAGCCCAAAATGATTAAATTGGCTAAATCCCTCCCTGCAAACATGAAAAGGAAATACATTGACCTTTTCAAAGAATTTATTGACGTATTCGCTTGGAGCTACGAAGATTTAAGGGCTTATGACACAAACATCATACAACACAAAATACCCTTAAAAGAAAATCAGAAGCCCTTTAGACAAAAACTTCGAAGAATAAACCCAAAACAATTGCCTGTAGTGGAAAAAGAGATTAAAAAGATGTATGAGGAAGGCATAATAGTTCCCGTAATATTCTCTGATTGGGTTTCGAATTTAGTGGCTGTGAGAAAGAAAACAGGGGAGATTAGATTATGTATTGACTTTATAAATCTTAATAGAGCCTCACTCAAAGACAACTACCCTTTGCCAAAAATGGAACACATTCTTCAGAAGGTAGTAGGCTCCAAGAGAATCTCCCTGCTGGATGATTTTTCAGGATACAACGAAGTCTTATTAATCCCAGAAGACCAACTCAAAACAACCTTTACCACTCTATGGGGCACCTTTATGTATGTAAAAATGCCTTTCGAACTGATGAACGCTGGTGCAACATACTCTTTCAGATGAGATAGGGCACTTCATTGTTATTTACTTGGATGACATAACAGTCTATTCCAAGACTGAAGAAGAACATCTAAAACATCTGAGGAAAGTGTTTGAAAAATGTATAAGGTTTGGTCTGTCATTGAATCCTAAAAAGACTGTATTTGGGTTGCAAGAAGGAAAACTTCTTGGCCACATTATATTTGAAAAGGGAATTAGGATAGACCCACAAAGAGTTGAGGGAATACTACAGATCACACACCAAAGAAACATCAAGGAATTACAGTCCTTCATTGGGAAGATTAACTTCCTTAGGAGGTTTATTCCCAATCTAGCTGAACACCTTAGGAATATGACTAACATGCTGAAGAAAGGTGTAGGAGTTAAATGGACCGTTGAAGCTAAACAATATTTTTGAATCAGTAAAGCTTGCACTCACCCACGCTCCTATTCTAATCAGCCCAAATTTCTCTAAAGATTTCCTGATCTTTTCATTTTCCTCTGAGCATACAGTGGCTGCAGTCTTACTACAGAAAAATCCAAAGGGAATGGAACAGCCAATTGCCTTTTTCAACAAATCACTAAGGGATGCACCCTTGAAATACAACATAATGGAAAAACAGGCTTACGTTCTTGTTAAGGCTTTAAAGGACTTTAGGGTGTACATATTGGATTCCCACACCATAGCTTATGTGCCTAACATAATAGTCAAATATATTCTGCCCCAAGACCCAGATGGGAAGAGGGGCAAATGGATTTCTCTGATCTTAGAATACAACCTTGAGATAAAACCCACCAAACTAATCAAAGGTCAGGGCTTAGACAAATTAATGGCTGAATCAAATCTGCAAGCCCTTGACATTAACATGGTAGCTGCCTTAGATGAGCAAGAAGGATTGCCTGATCTCACTGTTGAAGAGAAGTTTCAGAAATCCCCTTGGTACTCTGATATCCTTTATGTGCTCAAAAACCTCAATGCTCCTGAACTGTCAAAGATTAAGGCCAGATTCATAAAACTAAAAGCCCAAAACTACTGCATTTTGAATTAAAACTTATACTGGAAAAATCCAAATGGCCTATTGCTTAAATGTTTGCCTGAAGTAGAGGCAGAAAGGATTAAACAATAATTCCATGCAGGAGAGTGTGGAGGCCACCTGAACTGGAAGGCCACTACAAACAAAATACTCAGGGTTGGCTACTACTGGCCCACACTCTTCAATGACATCCATAAGATGGTAATTTCCTGCCACAAATGCTAGATTTTCGAAGGCAAGAGAAAACTCCTTCCCCTCCCTTTACAACCCATCACTGTTGAAGGTCCTTTTATGCAATGGGGCCTAGATTTTATTGGAGAAATCTACCCTGCTTCTTCTGCACAACACAAATGGATCTTAACAGCCACAAACTACTTCACTAAGTGGATAGAGGCCATACCTACTAGGAATTGCACAAATCTAGTCATCATTAGGTTCCTAGAAGGTCATATCCTCTCTCGGTTTGGCTGCCCAAGGAAAATAATCACCGATAATGTTGCTGCTTTTGGATCCAAGAAAATGGTTGATTTTTGTCACAGGTATCAAATAGTGTTTGGTCATTCAACTGCCTATTACCCACAAGGTAATGGCTTAGCTGAATCATCTAACAAGAGCCTAGTGGCCATCATCAAATAGCTGCTAGAAGAGAACAAAAAGTCATGGCATAACAAGTTGGTGCATGCCTTGTGGGATGACAGGCTTACAAAAAAGAAATCCATTGGCATGTCACCATTTCAACTTGTCTATGGTGCAGAGGCAGTTTTTCCTACCATCCTTGGGGTACCAGTAATTAAGCTGGTCCAAGAGATTCAGACAGAAGAGGACAGTATGGTGAGAAGGATAAACCAAACGATCCATCTTCAGCAAACAAGGCAAGAGGTCTATGACAGAGCTATCAAAGTTCAGGAAAACATAAAGAGGTTGTTTGACAAGAGAACCAAAGTTGCTGATTTCAAAATTGGGGATAAAGTTCTGAAGTGGGACTCAAAGAGAGAGGATAAAGGAAAGCACAACAAGTTTGACAGTTTGTGGCAAGGTCCGTACATCATCCAGGCCACTGTGGGTTGAAATGCCTTTTTCCTACAAGAATTAGATGGTACAAAGCTGTTTGGGGGTCCTGTCAATGGCAGGATGCTCAAACACTACTTCTGCTTATTTACAATTTCTAGTTTCCATTTCCATTGTACATACCATTGCAGTTTTTTATTTTCAAGAAAAAGGAGAAAATGTTTCAAAAAATAGAGGAAAAAGAGAGCTTCATACATGCTTAAAACATGAACCTCTGATGTGAAAAATATTGGCTCTAATATGCTCAAAAACTGAGCCAAAGAAAGTAAAACAACTGGTCCTAACAAGCTCAAAATATAGACCAGCAAAGAAGAAAGAAGAATCATCTCTAACATGCCCAAAACCAGAGCTGAAATGAAGAAAGAAGTGACTCCAACATGCTCGAAACCCAAGTCACAAAGAGAAGAAGGATACTTCAAGCTTCAGATTTCTAGCCTTCACATTTTGTTTTCAGTTTTCTACAAATTTCTATCCATGTGCAACTGTCTTTATGCCTCGGATCGATCGCAAGTCCTCCCCTCTGATTCCCGATCACGCCATCTCCCGATCTGATCCCGACCATCCATCCCCCCGCCGAACCAATGGCCATCGCATTCTCCACCCAATTGCAATCAGAATTTTATAAAGTGTCACCCCTGTCCCCCCCCCGATTGCGATTACCCTGATTTGATCTCGACCGTCCATTTAAAACCATGATTCGACGGTCATCGCTCTTCCCGCCCCATCACAATCGGAACATTTGTAATGTGTTGCACTTGTTCCCCTCCAATTGCGATTGTTCCAAGTAGATCTCCACCGTTCATTCCTTCGCTAGATCCAACGATCATCGCACATCCCAATTGCATCACAAATTATAAAGTGTGCGTCCCTCTCATCCATAGCGATTGCGATTCTCTGACTAAATCCTGACCGTCCGTTGGGTCTAACGATCTGACGACTCGGATCTAATCGCCCTCCAGCACGCTGGGTCCCACCTCGTACGATCATTCTCGTCGCATTTCATTGTGTTTGACTCCGTTTCCTTTGCATTTTTTATTTTAACCAAAGTTTCATATTTTCATTAAAGTCGTATGTTTCATATGTTATCCCACCCAATGTTCATAGAACATTCCATGGATTGATCTCCGCCGTTGATCTACGCCTCCAGGTTATGATCGAACGGTCGTCAAGCGTCTCTCCACCAAAACCCTATTATACATCGTTTTCACCATTTCATTGCATTTTTCACCATTATTTCATATAAAACCACCATTTCACCACCACCGCTACACCACCTCTTCATGAGTCTCTGCTTCATCCTCCCTTCCATACATTTGATTTCTCAACTCAGTTGTGGATTTTGCAGAGTACGAGCAGTGAAATGCTGCCATGGCTCATTATCATTGTTACAGTAGCGCAAAGCCAAAGAAAGATATTTTTAGAGTTCAAAGGTACAAAGAAGAACCCGGGAGGATATATGAACGCTATTTTCATTAAAAATACAGAGTTTGACGGTGCAAAGTCCTTACCAGTGTAATAAAAATGCAGGGTTTCACATCAGAAGTCTGTTCGTTTCGTAAAGGACCAAGCGCCCATATTTTTTTCAGTCTATACTGTGTTCCTGAAGAAATTTCCACCCTAAGTACAGTCCCAGACTATCAGAGCATTTTTTTCACAAGTATGGCAGACTTTTTAGTCATTTATTTACATGTTGTTTATTCACCAAAGGTACGCCAGAGTACAGCAACCCAGAATGCATCAGAGACATACCTGGAGTTAATGAAGCCTGACGAAGACCATTCTTTCCTCCAAAGAGTGCCAGAGATTAATGCTCAGAGTTTAAAACAGAATGGGCTTCGGCCCTATTCCTCTTCTGAGTGTTAATGCTGCATTTAGTTTTCTACCTACCTCCTTTGCTTCTCTTCAGCCATAAAACTCGTGAGAAAATTATTGTAAAGGTTGTTGATGAGATATCTGAGAATTGAAAGCTTTTCTCTTGACGCATGCTCACTGTGTAAATTTGTAAGATAGGTTGAGGAGTATGTTTTCA
Source organism: Pinus albicaulis (assembly GCA_034641835.2). Classification (NCBI taxonomy): domain Eukaryota; kingdom Viridiplantae; phylum Streptophyta; class Pinopsida; order Pinales; family Pinaceae; genus Pinus; species Pinus albicaulis. Next base: position 1,656,085,255 of record CM076580.1, on the reverse strand, counting down.
AACTGAATTTCAAGATATTGGCAAATGTTGTACCTGATTTGTGTTTCTCTTAATATGACAAGCACATTTCTTTGGATCCTGATCTAAAGCTGTGGTGATGTTTTTCTGTCTCTGTGTTTTATTTCATTCCATTTCAGTTCTTCTGGCTTGCATCAGAAATCTGGCATAGGATTTTCCCTTGTTAGGCACCCTATGCTTCTGCTCTCCTTTCCTTAATGTTTTCTGCTAAATGTGTTATCTGAGAATTAGTTTCAGTTAATTTAACCAGTGTAGTGGATGTTATTGCCTGCTAGCTGATGTATGAGTTAATGAATCTACTTCTTAGATGTTCTTGTTAGAGTTTAATTGAATGAATTGGGAACACTGGGAGTGTAGAATTCTTTCTCTGTCTCACTAGGATCCTTTTCAATTAATTAAACCTATCGAAGTTTCCCTCAAGTTGTTACTTGCCATTCTTTGAGAGTTGCCCAAGAGTATGTCCAAGCAAGTCTGGAGTTAAATGACCTCTGACCTGATCTATAGACAGAAATTGGTTCACCCTCATTCTTTCACTTTCTTTCCTGATTGTTTCACTCCATCTATAATTTTAGGATCCAATGCTTTAGATGACTAGCCCAACTAAAAGCCTGCATATTGAATAGCAAGTAAACCCTTTCCTGACTCCATTTGCCCAATGGTCTTGAATACTATCTGAATTTATCTCTCTTTGCCTAAAATATTCTTTGCCTTGCCTTGTATTATATTGAAACCCTTCATTCCTGATGCCCAACAACCATATCAAAACAAACCAAACAAACAAACCTTGTGCCTTATAACTAGCCTAACATATTAAATTTGAGCCTCAAAGACATATATACTTTAACTATCATAGAGAGATCACTCTCAGGACCCAAGAGGGCTAGATCCTAAGGTCTGGAAATGGTTTGATGTTGTCTCATCTTTTGTTCTTTCCAATCTGGCCAAAACATGGGAACCCCAATAGGAGGAACCATGACCACCATGACTCGGGATGAGTCAAAAGATCGTGTTGGGGGACTGTTGGAACAAGATCCCCTAATAGCTACGAATTTTATATAAATTTTGTATATTTTGGTCTTAATTAATCTAATGCAAGGGTTTTTGGGTGGTTCAAAGCCCCTAATGCATTGTAAATGGGTCAAGGGTAGACCAAGAGTCCTTAAACCACAGTTTGCAGACCTTTGGATGTGTAGGCTAAATAATTATAAATAGATGAAACTTTTTGAGTCATAAGTAGGAATGAACAGAGATTGATGCAAAGTACAAATTTTTAGATCTGTGGTAGGGTTGTTTGGGTTAGGACTCCTGTTGGCTGTGTGTGCGGAGATCCTCTGTCCTGCTGTGTGCGAACCCTACTAGTTGTGTGCATAGGTGGTAATTTGGGAATGTAAGAGGATTTTGGCTAATGATATATATATGTGGAAGTATTGTGGACGTCTAACGTTATCTGGATCTGTTTTGTTATGCTGATGTGACTTGAGTATATGATTACGTATATTTTTATAAATGAAAACTGTTTGTGTTCATGGTACATATGTCTGTGATCTGTTGATTTGCTGCAATTATACTATTATGTGATTATAACTGATAGTGCGCACGTGGATGTGAACATGTTGAGTAGATCTGATAAGCTGTATTCTAGTTATTTATTGAAACCTTTGTGAAGAGCCCATTGTAGTATATATCTGATAGTTGCGAACCGATTTGACTTACCTGCTCTCTCCCAGGGTTCGGAAACCTGGTTCCAACACCCTCCCATACTGCTTCGGGTGAGACTTTGAACTGCACAAGTAGGTCACTGCCGAAAGGGTCAGAAGTATAGGGGTATTTTGGAAAACCTTAACCTCCAAACCTGGGTCAAGACCCCTCGAGCCAAAAAATTTCCTTAATCAGGTCAATTTTGTTGAACCCTTAGTTAAACTGAGAGGGGGGGGAGTGAATCAGTTTAACAAATTCATGGACTTTTAAAACCTTTTCATTAACACTTGTTTACACCTTCATTTCATGTTCAACTTAACATGTGAGTCATCTTAGAATGTGAGTAGCAAGCATTAATATAAAGTAACAGTAGAATTAATATGAGAGTAGAAAGTATTAAGCAGATGATATAAACCAGATCAACACATAAACATCATTCACAGAGACACCAGATATAAGTGGAAACCCATATAGGGAGAAAAAAACATCTTATTATTGTTGTGATGCAAAGGCAAGCTCCAACTCCCTCTCACCACTAATTTTCTATAGGCACTAACCTATAGGAGGCTCCAACCTCAATTCTGCAAGCTACAACTTGCAAGGAAGCTCCAAATCCCATCAATTTTCTGCAGGCAGCAACCTAAAGGAGGCTCCAACCTCAATCAACTACAACTGACATTTTATCAAGCTACAAGTTGATGTGGAAGCACCAACTCCCATCTATTTTCTGCAGGCACCAACCTACAAGAGGCTCCTACCTTAGTCAGCTAGAACTGACATCTATCAAGCTACAACTTGATAGGGAAGCTCCAACTTCCTTACTCTTTCAAAAGTAAAGTACTTGCTGACTTACCTTGGATATCAGCTCTGTTTTGTATCATCTTCACTACTATGTATCAGTCTTCATATCTGCCTTATATCATTTCTGCATCTTCTCAAATTCACTATCAGCTTCTCCTTCTTCTCTGCTCAACTCCTCCTTCTTCTCTGTCTCACTGCTTCATTTCTGCATTCTCTAACTTTGCACAACATCTCATTCTACTCCTCCTTCTTCTTGTCTTCTCTGCCTCAATTCTGCATTCTCCAACCTCTCTAACCTCTTGTAGATTTCTTATTTTCTTCAACTCTCTTCAAATCCGCTACACACTCTCTTCTTCTCTCACTCTATTTTTCGTAACCTTCTCCCCTTGGATATTACCCTGTTTTATACAAAAATAGCTTCATGAATGTTTGTATTCTAGTGGGAATTCGAAATGAAAATCCATGTCTCTTTGCCTTCTTCCTTCTCATCTCTTTTATCCGCTCATTCAGAAAACATAACTGTAGTTACCAATTTATCATTACAGTGGGATATTTTTTCTCTTCCGGAGACTTGCCAATGCATCAAAAACAATAAAAAATTCAATTACAATGTTTACATTCACATAAAATGAAAACTCCAGCTCACTCATTCAGCCTCTTTTGGCTCATTGCGCGTATGTCTTTTCTTTGACTGTGTCTGTCCTTTCTGTGACTATGTTTTGTCTCTTTTTAGTTCTGTTTGCTCTTATTTCCTCTACTGTGGTGTAACTGTTGCATACGTGTACCTGTGCCTTTTATATCAGTGCATTTTATATAAATATGTAATAGCTGGCGTTAAATCTGGGAAAATTCTAGCTCTTTTCACGCAGCAAGTGTCTTGTTGATGTGGAAGTTCTGCAAGCGGAACATACATACATCCCAATTGTTTTAAATAAAGAATCGCCCTCGACCTTGAGCCGAGGCCCATGGCTCCACAGACCACGCGACATATTTCAATATAATCGCCACAATGTTTTATAACAGCACCTTATATATATATATATATATATATATATATATATCGTAATTTCAATTCTTGGAGAGCTTATATAAAGTTTTAACATATACACTGCCACTTCCACTATAATCAATAGAATGTCATATATCCGGGCCCACTTGCCACGCTTTCCGATGCTATACTTGACTTCTTCCGATTGTGATTGATCGCAATCGCAATTTCCATTTGAATGTACCAACATTCCAATATTCTGAAGCTCTGATTGCGATTACTCTGATGCAATATGATTAATCGCAATCGCAAATTCCATTTGCATGTCTCGATGCTCCGCTTTAACTCTGATTGCGATTGGTCACTATTGCGATTTCTCCAATTGCGATTGATCACTGTTGCGATTGATCACTATTGCGATTTCTCCGATTGCGATTGATCTTAATCATGACTTCGAATACTCTGATGCTATTGACCACTCCTGCTCTGATTGCGATTAATCGCAATCGCAATTTTCTGTTGTGATGTTCTGATGCTCTTATAATCTCCGAGGCGATTAGACTGATCCGATGCGATTATGCCGGACTTCAAATACATTTGAATCATAATTAATACACCCATCGGGTCTGGTCTTCAATCACAATCACAAATTTCTGTTGCATGTTTCGATGCCTTACTTAAATCCGATGTGATTGGGAAGGGTCCCACCATATAAGGTACTTGGGTTCTGATAATAAAGTGCTCCATATCATTTAATATTATGCTTTGAACCTTTGTGTATAAGGCGCCAAATATGTAATGCGTTGTATGTATACTCCTACGTGGGTAACGATTCCCGGAATGAGATTTGTATATATATACTTTGCTGCTTTGGGTTATACGATTCTCAGAATTTGTTTTATGTATCCTTCTGCCTGGGGTTAAGTGATTCCCAGAATTTTCTGTGCCTCTGTTGTGCTAACGTCTCCGCCTCTGCCTCCACAAATTTGCCTCTACCTTTACTGCTGTGATAACGGTTCTGCCGCTCGATCGCTTCACTGCCTCTGTCTCCACTGCTCGACCATTTTACTGCCTCCATATTCGACTGTTACACTTTAGCAGTGTTCTTCTGACTGTTACCTCTCTGCTACCTTGTTGTTGTTTTGCTCCTCCTTTGGCATTTACTTTGCCATCAATGACAACATTTCCAACAGTCTCCCCCTTTGGCATTGATGGCAACACATCCAATGATAATCTAATGCTTCCTCCAAGTCTTTCTCTTCCTGGCTTCTTTTAGAAGACCCTTTCTTCTATTACTGCTTTTCCTCCCCCTTTGACATCAATGGAAAAGGATTGGACATTTCTCAGTGTAGATTATGTCTTTTCATTTTCTCTCTCTGAGATGTGTTTAGGCATTATTCTTCTGACTTTGTATCATGCTGCTCTATACAGGTGTACAAGATTTGTTGAGGGAACACTTTGCGGATTATTGTAAATTGACACAATCCAAATCATAGTCTCCTTTTACTAGTATAAGGCTGAAAGTGACGACAATGACTCTTCATGGAACATATTGTATCAACCTTTTCTAATCACAAATGCATCATTGGATCAAAACTTAAAGATTGTAAATACTCCATGTGACCTATCAAGCTTGCTTTAGCTATACTTCCGTCTATATTATAATCTTCATCTGCGATGCATATTTATTGAGGAAGGTTGTAGTTGGAGTCTGTCTTCTTTTGTAGTACAACATCTGTTCAATTGTGATGATGCCAATATGTCTTTTATAACTGTGGTTCACTTTTCTTGCATGTTGATGATTATATGAGCTAGGATGTTGATAATGATATTACACTTAATAGCTGTAGGTCCTTGTTACTGATGTGATCAATGAATTAACTAGAATTTGATCTAATAAATCAAATGCCTTTATTGCTTGCATAATGAACTTTCACAACAAAATTTTGAGGTAGGATGCATTCAATGTATTGGTCGTTCTCACTTATCAACCATGCACTTTTCTTTATGAGATGTCAGCAAATTCTTTCGACTAAAGTATGTTCTTGATGATTCAAAGATAGAGTTTTGAGCTTCAACTGACCCAATTAGTCCTTCATAATTTTGATACTTTAACTTTCTATAAAAAATATTCAAGATGTTTTAATAGCAAACAAATTTTACACGGTGTTATGAATGATATTGAGAGAAGAGGCCTGATATGTATATGTACTAACTTCAGGAAGGCATCCAAAAGAAATATTGTTTCAATGCTCAATATCATGTTTCAAGAGTAAACAAAATACTGATCCTTTAGCCTTTTCATTGACCCTTTTATGCTGGATGTACTCTTGCCATAACCTTTGATCCTGAGGACCTGTACCACATTACTGTTCCATGATAACACTTGATATTCTGTTGATAGGCATGATGTTCGTACCAAGTACCAATTAATACTTCTTTCACTTCAGCTTGTTCACGAACCCAATGTTAAGGCATCCTTCATGAGTTCTACTACTGAGCTTTCCACTATTCATACCAATAGTCATCAATATCCTGAAATTTAATCTTGGCATATTTAACCATTTGCTTATTTTTTCATTCTGTTCAAGGGAATGTCATTGCATTTTACTTTCTAAGATTTCACCAGAATCATTGTTGCTTTAAGTTCAATTCAACTGTCTTAAGATAATGATCTTTGGGTAGACATCTTCAATTTCTCTATTCTGAATCTTCATGGGCTGATTACTCAGATATTTGTCACTCATTTGACTTCATTCCTTCAAGGGTACTTTTCATAGATCACTGATGTACTGACATAAAGATAATAGACTCTTTTCATACTCATTCTTCTTAATGTGATTAATTGTTAATTCTAGTAATAAGAGGCACAGTGTGATCATCACTTTAATGTGTTGAAGTCTTCTTAGCTTACATGTTCATTGCTACTGTTTCCCCTAATCCCAAGGCTTCTTGCTACTTTCTCTCCTTCCATCAACTTGTTGGCTATTGTGTGCTTCAGGTGTTCTTCTTCCTCTATAGTTCTCTGTTGGAGAAAATTGTCCTATGCATTCTTGATCTTATAGCTGTCCTTATTCCAAGGAGATCTTCTTAGAATACTTTTGAGGGGACTATTTATGAATTGCTCTCCCCCTGAGATGTTGCTTCATATTTGTCACTAGTTGGATATTTTCTTTGTTTTCTAGAGCAGCTCCCCCTGAGACTATGGAGGATTCATTATGTTATTGAGATAATAGGCTCCCCCTTTCTCTTTTCTTTACATACTTTATTGGGGTTCTTCATAATGTCTACACTTCTTTTAAATTCATAGTTTTGTTTGATTTTCTTTGTTTCCATCATCTATCTAGAGTTCTTTAGTATATATGGCAGTTTACAGTCCTTTTCTTTGTGGCCAAGCTTGAGGCATACATAACATCTTATTTTTTCAAAGTACATTTGAGCTTATGTATAATAATTTGTTCCCCTTCTTGAATACATTTTACATTCAACAGATTCATGTCCAAAATTATTGCATGCATAACAGTAGCCATGGAAATGATTTGTGTACCAGGTGGAAGATTGTCCTTTCCATTTTCTTTCTTGAGGGGTTCTTCTCTTTTGCTGCATCTTTTACTGGTTGGATTTGATAGGCCTTCTCTTACATTGTGCTCCACTATGTCCTGGTTTATGACAAGAGAAAAATGTGCTATTTTTCATAGGAGGAAAGAACCTCCTTTGACAACTTCCAAATTTATTCAGTTCATCTTTAGGAGCATGTGAGCCTTTAGCATCTGATTTTTTCACCCTCTCATTCTCTATTTTTTCATGTTGCTGCTTGATTCTATTTGTTTCCTTACAAATCTTGCTCTTGCAGGCTTCTTCTTCTGTGGGAATTTGTTGAGCTGCTTCACTGTCTTTTACATCTTTCACAAAAATGACATTCTTGTTATCTTCAACCTTGGAATTACTGGTTTCACCTTCATATCCTATCCCAGTCTTTATGAGAGGTGACCTTTGTGCATTTAGAATCTGGTCCAACTATTCAGAGCTTTTCATTTGAGGAGTATTCATTAATAAATCTCTTTGGGCCGTTTCTAAGTTCTTTCTTAGGCTCACTACTTCTTCTTCCAACCTTTCACATTCCTTACTTTTCTCTCTCATTTGTTGCAGTAGAGTGTCTTCTATTTTCCTTGCTTCTTCAAGGTGTGTCTTCAGGACAAAAATTTCTTTCTTATCTTCATATTCTCTCTCATCACATATTTTCACCACTGTCTTAAGGTATTTGTTTTCATTTTTCAATTTTTCTATTTCAGTCAAAGCAGTGTCAATCTTGGATTTTTCTTCAGCTGTAATTTCTTCATGGTTCTTATCTCCATTCACACTAGTAGGTACTTCATTTGATTGAATATTTTCCTGTTGACATGAATTTTTCTTCTTCTTAATTCTCTTATCCTTCTTGTCAGTGCAGTCCTTAGTGTTTACTCCATGCATGAAGTGCAATCTATCCCAGATTTCTTTTGCAGAGGTTAAGTCCATTATCAACTCAAGGTCCTTGTTATGAAGACTGTTATATATCACACATTTTGCCTTGGCATTCCTTTGTTGTTCTTTCACCGTGGGGGATTCTGTGCAGTAACCATCACAAACAAGCTTCCATACCTCAGGTTCATAAGTCAATAATCCTGTTTTAACCTTATCTCTCCATCCAGAAAAGTTTATTGTACTTAACACAGGTACATTTTGATAGTCCATGACTTAACCAGATCTCCCTCAAGATATTAGGCTTGCACCAAAGGAACTTGGCTCTGATACCAATTGTTGAACCCTTAGTTAAACTCAGAGGGGGGGGGGGTGAATCAGTTTAACACATTCATGGACTTTTAAAAAAATTTCATTAACACTTGTTTACACCTTCATTTGATGTTCAACGTAACATGTGAGTAATCTTAGAATGTGAGCAGCAAGCATTAATATAATGTAACAGTAGAATTAATATGAGAGCAGCAAGTATTAAGTAGATGATATCAACCATATCAACACATAAACTTCATTCACAGAGACACCATATATAAGTGGAAACCCATAAAGGGATAAAACCACATATTATTATTGTTGTGATGCAAAGGCAAGTTCCAACTCCCTCTCACCACTGATTTTCTGTAGGCACCAACCTACAGGAGGCTCCAACCTCAATTCTGCAAGCTACAACTTGCAAGGAAGCTCCAACTCCCATCAATTTTCTGCAGGCACCAACCTACAGGAGGCTCCAACCTCAGTCAACTACAACTGACATTTTATCAAGCTACAAGTTGATGTGGAAGCACCAACTCCCATCTATTTTCTGCAGGCACCAACCTACAGGAGGCTCCTACCTCAATCAGCTACAACTGACATATATCAAGCTACAACTTGATAGGGAAGCTCAAACTTCCTTACTCTTTCAAAAGTAAAGTACTTGCTGACTTACCTTGGATATCAGCTCTGTTTTGTATCATCTTCACTGCTGTGTATCAGTCTTCATATCTGCCTTATATCATTTCTGCATCTTCTCAAATTCACTATCAGCTCCTCCTTCTTCTCTGCTCAGCTCCTCCTTCTTCTCTATCTCACTGCTTCATTTCTACATTCTCTAACTTTGCACAACATCTCGTTCTGCTCCTCCTTCTTCTTATCTTCTCTGACTCAATTCTGCATTCTCCAACCCCTCGAACCTCTTGCAGCTTTCTTATTTTCTTCAACTCTCTTCAATTCCGCTACACACTATCTTCTTCTCTCACTCTATTTTTCGTAACCTTCTCCCCTTGGATATTACCCTGTTTTATACAAAAATAGCTTCATGGCTATTTTTATTCTACTGGGAATTCGAAATGAACATCCATGTCTCTTTGCCTTCTGCCTTCTCATCTCTTTTATCCGCTCATTCATAAAACATAACTGTAGGTACCAATTTATCATTACAATGGGATATTTGTTCTCTCCCGGAGACTTGCCAATGCATCACAAACAATAAAAAATTCAATTACAATGTTTACATTCACATATAATGAAAACTCCATCTCACTCATTCAGCCTCTTTTGGCTCGCTGCGTGTATGTCTTTTCTTTGACTGTATCTATCCTTTCTGTGACTATGTTTTCTCTCTTTTCAGCTCCGTTTGCTCTTATTTCCTCTACTGTGGTGTAACTGTTGCATACGTGTACCTGTGCCTTTTATATCACTGCATTTTATATAAATATGTAATAGCTGGCGTTAAATCTGGGGAAATTCTAGCTCTTTTCACGCAGCAAGTGTCTTGTTGATGTGGAAGTTCCGCAAGTGGAACATACATACATCCCAATTGTTTTAAATAAAGAATCACCCTCCACCTTGAGCCGAGGCCCGTGGGTCCACAGACCACGCGACATATTTCAATATAATCGCCACAACGTTTTATAACAGCGCCTTATATATATATATATATATATCATAATTTCAATTATTGGCGAGCTTATATAAAGTTTTAACATATACACTACCACTTCCACTATAATCAACATAATGTCATATATCTGGACCCACTTGCCACGCTTTCCGATGCTATACTTGACTTCTTCCAATTGCGATTGATCGGAATCGCAATTTCCATTTTAATGTACCAACATTCCAATATTCCAAAGCTCCAATTGTGATTACTCTAATGCGATACGATTAATCGCAATCGAAAATTCCATTTGCATGTCTCGATGCTCCGCTTTAACTCCGATTGCAATTGGTCACTGTTGCGATTTCTCCGATTGCGATTGATCACTGTTGCGATTTCTCTGAATGCGATTGATCACTATTCCGATTTCTCTGATTGCGATTTATCACTCCTTCTCCGATGCTATTGACCACTCCTGCTTCGATTACGATTAATCGCAATCGCAATTTTCTGTTGTGATGTTCCGATGCTCTTATAATATCCGAGGCAATTAGACTGATCCGATGCGATTATGCCGGACTTCAAATACATTTGAATCACAATTCAAACACCCATCGGGTCCGATCTTCAATCGCAATTGCAACGTTTTGTTGCATGTTCCGATGCCTTGCTTAAATCCGATGCGATTGGGAAGGGTCCCACCATATAAGGTACTTGGGTTTTGATAATAAAGCGCTCCATATCATTTAATATTATCCTTTGAACCTTTGTGTATAAGGCACCGAATATGTAATGCGTTGTATGTATACTCCTGTATGGGTAACGATTCCCGGAATGAGATTTGTATATATATATATATATACTTTGCTGCTTTGGGTTATACGATTCCCCGAATTTTTTTTATGTATCCTTCTGCCTGGGGTTAAGCGATTCTCGGAATTTTCTGTGCCTCTGCTGTGCTAACGTCTCTGCCTCTGCCTCTGCCTTTACTGCTGTGATAACGGTTCTGCCGCTCGACCGCTTCACTACCTCTGCATTCGCTGCCTCTGTCTCCATTGCTTGACCGTTTTACTGCCTCCATATTCGACTGTTACACTTTAGCAGTGTTCTTCCACCTGTCTCCTTTCCCATGCTTACTTTTTCTTTTGTCTGTCTCTGTTCTACTGTCTTTTGCCTATTTCTGCTTTAGCGCTGCCTCCTTTACTTCCTTTTGTTATATATAACTATTTCGCTTCGGGGTTCTGGTCCTTTACATCCTCACTGCATTCATATTCCATCATGCTGTAAATATTCATCGCCTTCTCTTTCAATGGTGAGTACATAGAACTCGACTTGGTGTATTTTAACTATCGCACATTCTCGTCCAACTGAAAATGCTCTATACTTAGAGTAGAATCGAATGACACCATATGCAATCAATTGATTTTGGAGCGCATCAAATCTTGATACATATATGGTTTATGGGTTTATATAAGCATTAATATAATGTAACAGTAGACTTAATATGAGAGTAGCAAGTATTAAGCAGATGATATAAACCATATCAACACATAAAAATCATTCATAGAGACACCAGATATAAGTGGAAACCCATAAATGGAGAAAACCACATCTTATTACTGTTGTGATGCAAAGGCAAGCTCCAACTCCCTCTCACCACTAATTTTCTGTAGGCACCAACCTACAGGAGGCTCCAACCTCAATTCTGCAAGCTACAACTTGCAAGGAAGCTCCAACTCCTATCACTTTTCTGCAGGCACCAACCTACAGGAGGCTCCAACCTCTGTCAACTACAACTGACATTTTATTAGGCTACAAGTTGATGTGGAAGCACCAACTCCCATCTATTTTCTGCAGGCACCAACCTACAGGAGGCTCCTACCTCAGTTAGATACAACTGACATCTATCAAGCTACAACTTGACAGGGAAGCTCCAACTTCCTTACTCTTTCAAAAGTAAAGTACTTGCTGACTTACCCTTGATATCAGCTCTGTTTTGTATCATCTTCACTGCTGTGTATCAGTATTCATATCTGCCTCATATCATTTCTGCATCTTCTCAAATTCATTATCAGCTCCTCCTTCTTCTCTGCTCAACTCCTCCTTCTTCACTGTCTCACTACTTCATTTTTGCATTCTCTAACTTTGCACAGCATCTCGTTCTGCTCCTCCTTCTTCTTATCTTCTCTGCCTCAATTCTGCATTCTCCAACCTCTCTAACCTCTTGCAGCTTTCTTATTTTCTTCAACTCTCTTCAATTCCGCTACACACTCTCTTCTTCTCTCACTCTTATTTTTGTAACCTTCTCCCCTTGGATATTACCCTGTTTTATACAAAAATAGCTTCATGGTTATTTGTATTCTACTGGGAATTCGAAATGAACAGCCATGTCTCTTTGCCTTCTGCCTTCTCATCTCTTTTATTCGCTCATTCAGAAAACATAACTGTAGGTACCAATTTATCATTACAGTGGGATATTTTTTCTCTTTCGGAGACTTGCCAATGCATCACAAAAAAGAAAAAATTCAATTACAATGTTTACATTCACATATAATGAAAACTCCAGCTCACTCATTCAACCTCTTTTGGCGCGCTGCGCGTATGTCTTTTCTTTGACTGTGTCTGTCCTTTCTATGACTGTGTTTTGTCTCTTTTCAGCTCTGTTTTCTCTTCTTTCCTCTACTGTGGTGTAACTGTTGCATATGTGTGCCTATGCCTTTTATATCAGTGCATTTTATATAAATATGTAATAACTAGCGTTAAATCAGGGCAAATTCCAGCTCCTTTCACGCAGCAAGTGTCTTGTTGATGTGGAAGTTCCGCAACCGGAACATACATACATCCCAATTGTTTTAAATAAAGAATCGCCCTCCACCTTGAGCTGAGGCCTGTGGGTCCACAGAACACGCGACATATTTCAATATAATCGCCACAATGTTTTATAACAACGCCTTATATATATATATATATATATATATATATATATATATATATATATATATATATATATATATATATATATATATATATATATATATATCGTAATTTCAATTCTTGGCGAGCTTATATAAAGTTTTAACATATACACTGCCACTTCCACTATAATCAATAGAATGTCATATATTCGGGCCCACTTGCCACACTTTCCGATGCTATACTTGACTTCTTCCGATTGTGATTGATCGCAATTGCAATTTCCATTTGAATGTACCAACATTCCAATATTCCGAAGCTCCGATTGCAATTAATCTGATGCGATACAATTAATCGCAATCGAAAATTCCATTTGCATGTCCCGATGCTCCGCTTTAACTCCGATTGCGATTGGTCACTGTTGCGATTTCTCCTATTGCGATTGATCACTGTTGCGATTTCTCCAATTGTGATTGATCACTGTTTCGATTTCTCCGATTGCGATTGATCGCAATCGCAACTTTGAATACTCCAATGCTATTGACCACTCCTGCTCCGATTGCAATTAATCGCAATCGCAATTTTCTGTTGTGATGTTCTGATGCTCTTATAATCTCCGAGGCGATTAGACTGATCCGATGCGATTATGCCGGACTTCAAATACATTTGAATCATAATTCATACACCCATCGGGTCCGGTCTTCAATCGCAATCGCAACTTTCTGTTGCATGTTCCGATGCCTTGCTTAAATCTGATGCGATTGGGAAGGGTCCCACCATATAAGGTACTTGGGTTCTGATAATAAAGTGCTCCATATCATTTAATATTATGCTTTGAACCTTTGTGTATAAGGAGCCGAATATTTAATGCATTGTATGTATACTCCTGCATGGGTAACGATTCCCGGAATGAGATTTGTATATATATATATACTTTGCTGCTTTGGGTTATACTATTCCCGGAATTTTTTTTATGTATCCTTGCACCTGGGGTTAAGCGATTCCCGAAATTTTCTGTGCCTCTGTTGTGCTAACGTCTCTGCCTCCGCCTCCACGACTCTGCCTCTGCCTTTACTGCTGTGATAACGGTTCTACCGCTCGACCGCTTCACTGCCTCTATGTTCACTGCCTTTGTCTCCACTGCTCGACCGTTTTACTGCCTCCATATTCGACTGTTACACTTTAGCAGTGTTCTTCCGTCTGTCTCCTTTCCCCTGCTTACTTTTTCTTTTGTCTGTCTCTGTTCTACTGTCTTTTTCCTGTTTCTGCTTCAGCGCTGCCTCCTTTGCTTCCTTTTGTTATATATAACTATTCCGCTTCGAGGTTTTGGTCCTTTACATCCTCACTGCATTCATATTCCATCATGCTGTAAATATTCATCACCTTCTCTTTCAATGGTGAGTACATAGAACTCGACTTGGTGTATTTTAACTATCGCACATTCTCGTCCAAATAAAAATGCTCTATACTTAGAGTAGAATACAATGACACCGTATGCAATCAATTCATTTTGGAGCGCATCAAATCTTGATACATATATAAACCGTTATTTACGAACCCATATCATTTTGCTCAATCGTGCACAGAATTATAACTCTACCTTTTTGCACGGGGTTTACAATGTTCACAAACTTTGAAGATCTGACTCACAGTTCGGCTTTCTTCTTAGAGGATTGATCCTTTCAGGCATTCTACAATCTACTCTGTCTTTTGGAAAAATCTTCTTCAATTAACTGCTTGTCTCTGCTCCTTGACTAACACTGCTACTTGCTTCTCTTTTTGTTGCCTTTGCTACCTCTCTGCTGCCTTGTTGTTGTTTTTCTCCTCCTTTGGCATTTCCTTTGCCATCAATGACAAAATTTCCAACAAATTTTAGTGGCTTAAAACCAAAAATATATCTTGAGAAATTCCGCAGTAAAAACTAGGCTTCAAGCCTAAGACACGCTGCGGAATTGCCTAATTACGGACAGACTTCACAGAATTTGGATTTTAGGCCTAGAAAAGGTCCATGGCTATGCGATATGAGAGTATGAAGCATGATAAGGAAAAATTCATTAAAAATACCTCTTACCCTCCTCAAGAAACAATGTTTTCACCTTCAACAACTTCATCTACCAATAAAAATGACTCAGTTTTTTATGAAAAATAAGGTTTCACTCATGAGATCCTATCTCTCGATCCCTAATAGTGGTTTCAAAAATGGAGGCAGTTTTTGTAGATAAGAATGTTTAGAAGAAAAACCTCTCTTTGGTTTTTGAAAAAAATCTTTAGTTTTCTGGAATTGACATGATAAAGTCATGTATAAAACAGGAAAATTTTGAATTCTGAAAATAGGTCCCGAAGGAAACCTCGAATCTCCAAATTGGTATCACCTGGGAGAAAATTGAAAATGGTTATTGTTCCTTGTTATGTTCTTAGAAAGAACCTCCTTCATATTTTTGAAACGCATCTTTAGTTTCCTAAAAATTCCTCTTGAAACCAACAACTCAAACAATCCAAAAAAAACACAACAAATCCCCTTATAGCTCCGGGTAGAAATGCATGTAACCTGTCTGGATGAAAAATTATGTGAAGATGAGGTATTCCATGATCATTTTAAGGTCCATGGGTTCATATCTAACCACTGAGCCTCCTTTTTATGTTTTCCTCTTTGTGGCCATCTCCTTTTATAACCCAAAATGCCCTCTTAAAAATGTGACTCCTGTAAAAACCAAATTAGATAGCAAGTTGTTTGCCACAAAGCTAAACTTTTCAAGGTGACAAATTACTGATACATGAAAAGTTTTAAAAGTTAATGGTAGTGAGGAGCTTGGGTGATTTGCGAAATTTGAATGTGGAGAGAATGATGACAAATGAGGGAGTGGAAAGAAATGATGGGTGGAATTTATGCTTTTGCATGCTTGGATGATTACGAAAATCAATTGTATGACCTTACCTTTACCCAAAACCACTAAATACTTGACAGGTCATCATCCCATTCATTTTTGCTAAAAAAAATGATTCTGCAGCATTCTAAGTTATAAATTTTACATATTTTTTGTAGAATGATCAGGTGATTTTGCATCGAAAATCACCTATTTTGCATAGAATTCGTTGCGAAATCAGGAAAAATCATACATGTGACTAAAAATAAAATTTTAAACCAATTCATGTGAACCTAAAGTGAAACTTGATAGATATGACTGAGATGACATGACTAATGAGGTGTTTTGGACTTAGGATAAAGACCTAATTCATTTAATTTTTCATCAATTTCATGGACCAACCTTATGAGGCAGATGAAACCTAGATGAGTGACCTTAATCAAAAATTAAAATTCATGTGTGATAATAGTGGCTCTAGTGGGGATGGTGTGCCCCTGTGGCACAGCAAAGAACTTGTAATTCTAGTGCCTCTCTCTTGAAAAATTGAAAAATTTCTGAAATTGATGAAGACTTCGCCAAGCTCTTATGGCCTTCTCCTCGGGCTCAAGCTTGATGATTACTGCTGAAAAACAAAATCTTTCATACAGAAAAGATGCTCATTCTACTTGAGCTTATTCACACAGACTCCTACCTACCCGAACAACTGCGATCTTCATGTTTGATTCAAGCAACATGAAATCTCCAATAAATCTAGTCAATGAGATGATATGACACTTGAACCCCTTGACTGAACTTGAACCAAATGAAAATTGGATACTAAAATGACCAAGGCAACATAAAATGGGTCTAATTCTCACAATGAAAACATAATCGGAAATTTGGACTATAGAACTCTTCCATGTAGTCAACTATAGGATCATAGAAGACATAGTATGTTTGATAATTCTCAAGACATTTTGTAGTTTTAGACAACTCATATATGCTTTCTTTAGCAACATAAGGTTTCATTTGTGTGCTATCAAAATTATTTTCAAGAACAAGGTATTCTTCCTCAATCTTAAAAGAGAAAGGTAGCAGCACCCTCTCTTTGTGTTTTGGCATGAAAAACTTTTGAAAAGACTGATCTTGATCATAATTCAATCTTCTAAAACTTCAATTTCTTTCTCAATTTTCTTAGCAACTTCATCCAAAAATTGAATCTTATATTCTGACTTTCACTCAAATGACTTTAAATAAGAAGACAATGAGAAAGAAAAATTTTCATCCACTTCCTCATTAGTGTGATCATCATTCCATTGTTTAAAACCTTGAATGGAAGGAGATTTTTCCACAAACTCTATTCTTTCCATCCATGTTTCCAAAAAAATAAGCCAAAACTCAGCAAATGACTTAATAGATCTGGCAGGAAAACTTTCAATCCACTGTTTACATCTCCCTTGAAATGAATCGTAGAACAATATGATGAAAATATCATGTCTGACTCTAAGAAGCTCAGTAAAGTCACATAAATTTGATATATACTTCAAGGTCAAACTCAAATCTTCCCCATTAAATTTTGGACCATTCCTTAAAAAGTATGTATCCTTGGGAAAAGGATTTGGGAAGCCATAAATTTCTGAAAACTCTACACATGCATACCTTGAAAAATAATGCCAGCATTTGAGTTCTTCATAAATCTAGTGGAATCACCATGTAGCTATGAATTTTTTTAATCCCTCAAAAATGGAGTCACCAAGGACGTTGTAGCCTCAAATAGATTATGAGCTCATGCTACCTGCAAGAGTTCAGCTTCAAAATTTTGGGAGATGTATATCTTTAGACTCCCAACAGACGCACCAAAATGCTATCACAAAATTGTAGTTGATTAGGTTGCTTCGATGGTCAACTTGGAGTAACTCTTTCAAACCATATTTTGACTGAAGCTTAGCCTCTTCAGTCTGAGAGGGCTCTCTCAAGGGGGTTTTATGATATTTAATAATGATAGTACTAGATGGCTAACTCTATAAATTGTGTCTTGGTTTTGTATGTTTACAAGTTGAAAAATGAAGTCTTCCTACCATTGGGCTATGGAGTCAGTGATAGTGTAATATTCCCAAATTTTCATATCACATTTGGAATATTAGAGTCCTTGATTTTCTTAATGAATTAAGTAAATAAAAGGGTGGAGGGACCTACAATCCTCAATAAGCATAAATATCCACTTTGTGTGTGTGAATGTGGATTAATTTAGACTAGATCTACAAAAAGAGGCAATTGAGAAACTACTAATTTGAATGAGATTGGAAATCATGTCTCATTTAATGATAGAGATCATGGAGGGTTGATTCAGTCAACTGAGATCTTGAATATGTCAAGCAAAGGGTCATTGAGCATTAATGATCAAGTAGTGAAGGAATGAAGCACACATGATGGAGGAGGTGTACATTGCACCTAGACTGTTTGGTTGATTTGGTCAAACAACGAAGTCCCTCTTGGAGGATCTTGTCCATATGAGATGCGCAATTGAGATTAGGGCCAAGGATTGGGATGGATCAATCATTATAAAGGAGATGAAGGAAAAGTTGAAAGGCATATTGGACTATTTCATGTATGATGTTTTAGATCTGGAATTGTCAAGTGACATTCCACTGCATTTTTGGGCTGTTTAGCAGAGATTGCAGGTGTTGTTTAGCACAGGGTGTTCCCGGGGAGGAATCCCACCTCTTTATTTGAGAGATATCTAAGGAATAGGATTGTACTTCAATATACATCACGCTTTAATTTCCATTTCCTTTTGCTACTTTTTTCAGAACATTCATATTCAGAAAACTGCAGTTTTCTGAAGATCATTTTGGAAGGTGGAAGTTGTCTTCATTACTTCAGTTGGAGAACAAGGTGAGGGATTATTCCCATCACTTGAGCTTATATATTATCACTCCCAGAGCCACATTGTAGATCTGGCATCAGGTCAAAAGTTATTGACCTCCTAGCAGCAGTATTCTCCACAAGAATAATGTTGTCCATATTGCAGATCTGAAAGGAGGAAGGAAGTTGCTAGTACTTCAGCTAGAAATCTAGTGGAGGATCATTCCTCCACATTGCCATCAGTCTTACCATCAGCCTAAGGTTTATTGCAGCATATTTCAGTAGGCAGAAGGTCTCTCTTTCCCTCACAATGCAATTTTTGGAGGTAGTTGTGTTGTAGTAGCTGCAATCATCTTTTGGAGGATCGAGAAGCTAGATCTAGAGCTTCCAGCTCATAGATCTGAGGAAGGGATCATCACTTCAAGCATAGATCTGATCTGAGCACACATTTCAGAAATCTTTCCTTCATATCTAGCTTCAGATCTATATTTCCCTGCAGATCAAGGATCAAACCCTGGGGAGGTGATTTTTCCAAAGTATTCTTGGGAATCCATCACATTGGCCAGATCCTGAATCTTGGCATCATTAGAGCTCCATTTTTGAGTAGATCTGCATTTATATTTTCAGCCTACAACTCCATGTTTATATTCTGCTGAAGGGACATCACAATATTTGCTACAGAGCCTCAACAGCTACGATGTACTTGCTTCACACTTATTTTCAGTGTAATCCTAGCTCATCTCTTTGGCTAGATCTACCTATATCTTGTACTTATGTAACTAATTCATCTCCAATATAATACAATGGCTCAACTATTTCTGCATATTCTGATTTGTACTTATATTTATTGTTTATCTTGTTGTAATTTCTTATATTGTGTGAAGTACTACTACATTCTCCTCTTGGGATATTACAGTGATATCAAAGCATGATCTTTGGCTCAGCTTGTGGACACTTCATCTTTTTACATTGAAAGAAGAACAGATAGATGAGATCTATCATGGAGAATGAAAAATTTGTCACCCCTTTCTTTAGATCCATGCAAGATCTCTCCAAAGAGGTCTATCAAATGAAGGAGGAAGAACAGAAAGACGATCCAAGAAGTAGATCTAATGAGGAAAGTACTTCCTATCAGCAGCAAAGAAGACCGGAGAATCCTAGATCTCCTCATAGATCTACTATGCCCACTTTCTTTGAGGAAGGTGAGAGGTATAGAAGTGAAGGAAGGAATGAACCTGAGACTCATGAGACTCTTAGTCTATATCTTTCAGAGTACAAAGCATAGTCTAGACCTTTCAAAGAGAAGCTAACTCTCCAGCAATTCTTCCAGATTAAAGAAGAAAAAGGATCCTATAGCAGTAATATAAGGAAGAGGCATAATAGATTCTATTTGCCTACAATTGATGGATCTTCCTCAAGTAATGTCAAAGCTTGGAAGAGGGAGTTAGATTCATTTTTCAAGCTACATCCTGTGGCTGAAGAAGAGGTTGTTCAAATTGCAGCACTTCATCTCTTAGATGAAGTAGAAGATTGGTGGTTTGGTCACATAGAGCATGAAAAGGTGACCAAGTATTCATATTTAATTCACAAGTTGAGGAAGAAGTTTGATTTAGAGAATGTCAATCATGTCAAGAGGTCACTACTTTCCCCACCTGCAGCAGAAGTACTTGTATCTAGAGAAGAGGAACTTGAATCTTTGTAAGTTAGTCATGAGCTCTTAACATATGGAGTCCCATGCATAGATCAGGGGATGCATGAGGAGGAGAAGGAAGATACCAGTGCCGGTACACTTGAAGAAAAGAGGCCATCACTCTTACCAGCAGTTGGAGGCATTGTTATTCCAGTTGGAGGAACTCTTGTGTTCTATCAAGAGGTTCCCATATATCAGTTGATCCAAGGTATGCATAAAATTTCAGCACATATGGTTTCAAGATCAATGCATAACCAAGGGTTAGAACAAAATGTTTATTTGAAGCAAAGACATTTCACAACACAGAGGACCCTTGATCTAATCAAGGAGGAGACTGAAAACTATCCCTGTTCATCATTTTTGAGCTACATTCAACCCTTTGAGTTTAGATGTAGAGTTTCAGAAAATGGGATTAGCATTATCCTATGTACAATGACTGATTGTGAAAACAGTGTTGTAACTTGCTTTGAGACAGTGCATGTATCACCCTACAGATCTACAACATTGTCACTTACTAGCTGTGACAAAGCAAGGGCTTCATCATTATTGGAGCATTCTGGAGGTAGCTTCACTCATGAAGAAATGGAAGAAAAGATGACAAATGGTAGACATCTTGAAATGAGAAACCTTGTCTCCTTTCTGGATGACCTTTTCTCAATGAGCCTCTCACTTCTCAAAGAGAAACTTCTACTTGCATTAAATTGAAAAATTATTTGGTTTTGGAGGGCCTTTGATGGAGATATAATCTCACTTGCATTTCAACATTTCATGGAATGCAAAGCTCTTCAACAGTTTGGGAAGGATGGCATTATACAAAGGGAGGATTCCATGATTATGTAGTACCTCATTCATCATCCCCATGGGAGTGAATGGGTAAGGATGATAAGAAAGGGGTTGCAACAACAATTGGAGATTTGTTTAGGCCAACATGCTTGGTTACATTGGTTTCCATTGGGAGATTTCCGTCACTCTCCAAGGGCACCTATTTTTCTGATCCATGCCTTGAAATTAACATGTATGAAATGAAGAAGGAGGCATGGCTGTGCTAGTTTCTCTTGGGTGAATATGGATACCATCCAATAGCTCATCATTTTCTGAATCATGCCTTTCTTTTCAATGATAAATTGCATCAAGGGAAGGCATGTTCATTTTTTTTTTCACTCAAGAGAGTTTGGCCACCACATGACATCTCCTATGTCTATGTGTTTTGTATTGTGTAAAATTTGGCATAATGATCTCATGATGTGCATTGATGATGTTTCTTTGTGTTGGGCTAATGTGACATATCATATGTCCATTAGTATGATTTTTCTTCATGATGCATATGAGGAGGAGAGAAGGCAACAAGATCTCTTGTTGCTTTGGTTGCTTATGGGGGAGTATGGCTTGACCATCTTACATGGAGGAGATGGAAGATGGAAACAAAGGACCTTACTCTGGTGGTTATTTTTAGGAGAATATGCTTTGACATATTTGTCTACCCATATTGATTTTTCCCTTCTTCTTTTTCATAACCTTGGAATGATGGAGTTTGGATCCAACAAGGCCAACAGGGCTAAGTATGGGAGCATATCAATGCTCAATCTAATTCATGAAACATGGGATGAAGATATGTATTGTATGATAAAGTTGTTTCCTTGTGGAAAGAGTTACCTTATTTTATGTCTCTCATGTATTGTTGATAATGTTGGACATCACATGGTTGTCACTTGATACTTCATGATGGGAGGAGGATATCTAACCAAACAGTTGGAGGTTATTCCTTATGCTTTTAAGAGACAACTTTGGACCCAAACATACATAACCTATTATAGCAAATGGAGGAAGCCTTCCTTATGTGGATGCCATATGGAGGGGAATAGATGGCCTTGCATCTACTTTTGGAGTTGCTTGAGGACAAGCAACATTTTGTTGGGGGGGGACAGTAATATTCCCAAATTTTCATATCACATTTGGAATATTAGAGTCCTTGATTTTCTAAAATGAATTAATTAAATAAAAGGGTGGAGGGACCCACAATCTTCAATAAGAATAAATATCCACTTTTTGTGTGTGAATGTGGATTAATTTAGACTAGATCTACAAAAAGAGGTAGTTAAACAACTACTAATGTGAATGAGATTGGAAATCATGTCTCATTTAATGAGAGAGATCATGGAGGGTTGATTCAGTCAACTAAGATCTTAAAGATTTCAAACAAAGGGTCATTGAGCATTAATGATCAAGTGGTGGAGGAATGAAGCTCACATGATGGAGGAGGTGTACATTGCACCTATAATGTTTGGTTGATTTGGTAAAACAACACAGTCCCTCTTGGAGGATTTTGTCCACATGAGACTGCGCAGTTGAGATTAGGGCCAAGGCTTGGGATCGCTCAATCATTATAAAGGAGATGAAGGCAAAGGTGAAAGGAATCTTGGATTATATGATTTCTGATCTTTTAGATCTGGAATTTTCAAGTGACATTCCACTGCATTCTTAGGCTGTTTAGCAGAGATTATAGGTGTTGTTTAGCACAGGGTGTTCCCGGGTAGGAATCCCACCTCTTTCTTTGACTGATCTCTAAGGAAGAGGATTTTAATTCATTATACATCATGATTTAAGTGCCATTTCCTTTTTCTACATTCTACAGAACATTCATATTAAAAAAAATGCAGTTTTTTGAAGATCAGTTTGGAAGGTGGAAGTTGTCTTCAGTACTTCAGCTGGAGAAAAAGGAGAGGGATTATTCCCATCACTTGGGCTTATAGACCAACACTCCCAAAGCCACATTTTAGATATGGCATCAGGCCAAAATTTATTGACCTCCTAGTAGCAGTATTCTCCATAAGAATAACATTGTCCATATTGAAAGTATGAAAGGAGGAAGGAAGTTGCTAGTACTTCAGCTAGAAATCCAGTGGAGGATCATTCCTCTACATTGCCATCAATATTACCATCAGCCTGAGGTTTATTGCAACATATTTCAGTAGGAAAAAGGCCTCTCTTTCCCTCACAGCGCAGTTTTTGGAGGCAATTGTGTTGCAGCAGCTGCAATCCTCTTTTGGAGGATTGAGAAGCTAGATCTAGAGCTTCCAACTCATAGATCTGAGGAAGGGATCAACCCTTCAAGCATAGATCTGATATGAGCACACATTTCAGCCATATTTCCTTTAGATCTGTATTTCCCAGAAGATCAAGGATGAAACCCTGGGGAGTTGATTTTTCAAAAGTTACAGATCTGGAAAATTCTTTCTGGGTTATCTTGGGAATCCATCACATTGGCCAGATCTTGAATCTTGGCATCATCAGATCTCTAGTTTTGAGTAGATATACTTTTATCCTTTTAGCTTGCAACTCCATGTTTATATTTTGCTGAAGAGACATCGCAGTATTTTCTCCAGAGCCTCAATAGTTACGATGTACCTGCTTCACACTTGTTTTCAGGGTGATCATAGCTCATCTCTTTGGCTAGATTTACCTATATATTGTACTTGTGTAACTGATTCATCTCGAATATAGTAAAATGGCTCAACTCTTTCTGCATATTCTAATTTTTACTTAGATTTATTGTTTATCTTGTTGTAAGTTCTTATATTATTTGAAGTATTACTGCATTCTCCCTTTTGGGACATTACAGATAGGGATATCAATGAAAAAGGCTCTCCTTGTGGAAGTTGATGTATGTAGATATTTAAATGAAAGTAGAGTAAAAACACACAGAATTTACTCAATATATAAATGTTCAATACAATTCATAGCATGAGAAACATGAATTTTGAGTAATGAACATTAAAATATTGAAAGCATGACATTGAGAAAGATATCCAATAGTTTAATGATTGAAAGGAAGTCAGAGCATGCAAAGCACGAATTCTGAGTAATCAAACATTTATATTTACAAAAAGTAATAAGATACATAGGATAGTGTTCATGAAAACATCAAATGAATCTCAGGTGAAGGATGAAACCAATAGCCATTCTCTATTACTGATCAGAGCCTATTTACAATAGTAGAATTCAGCAATAACATATTCCAACCCTTCATACATAGAAGTACTATTTAATTATAGGCATCTAGCCTTTACATCCAATATTCCAAATGGCTATATCCTTAAGTTCTTTTACTGCCACCTAATCTAACCACAAACTAGATATTTATAACTGGAAATTGACACCTACTAAATTAGGAGTTAGAGTCCTAACATAACTCAAACACCTATTTATTACAATTTAATCTAAAGATGATCCAAATTCCTTGAAAGGAATCATGTTCTTCAACCATACTGACCAAAATAAAAAAAATTAATACCCTTACTTTCTTCATGAAACTGCTCTGCCTATTATTAAGGAGTTTTTACGTTGATGATATGGCAGCATGGTGAGTTGGCATCTCCAAACCATCTTCATGGCAAAATGTTTCCATTCAACAATCTTCTGTTTTGATATTATTTATCACTACTCTGATACTCTTTGGCGTTTCCCATGGATCACAAATTTGAAAATTTTATTTACCCTTCATATATTTCCAAAAACAGACCTTGATATAAAAACAGAGTTTTAAGCTACTTTCGTAGCGAAATTCCGTAGCAAAAACAATTAGGTCATCTATGATGTACCTCTGCTACTTTTCACCATTTGAGGGTGTTAGGTGATAAAAAAAAATTAAATACAAACCTTAAATTTCCTTAACCAGGTCAATTTAAGTGGCTTAAAACCAAAAAGATATCTTCAGAAATTCTGCAACAAAAATTGGGCTTCAAGCCTAGGACACGCTGCGGAATTTCCTAATTGCCCATAAACTTCACAGAATTTGGATTTTAGGCCTAGAAAAGGTCCATGGCTATCTAAGATGATATTATGAAGCATGATAAGGAAAATTTGGTTTAAAATACCTCTTACCCTCCTCAAGAAACAAATTTTTTACCTTCAGCAACTTCATCTACCAATAAAAATTATTGTTTTTTCTGAAAAATAAGGTTGCACTCATGAGCTCCTATCTCTCGATACTTGATAGATGTTGCAAAAATGGAGGAGGTTTTTGTAGATAAGAATGTTTAGCAGAAAATTGTTTCTTTATTTTTTGAAAACCATATTCAGTTGTTTGGAATCGGCATTATAAAATCATGTATAAAACAAGAAAATTCTGAATTCTAAAAATAGGTCCCAAAGGAAACTTTGAATATTCAAATTGGTAGCACCTGGGAGAAAATTGAAAATGGTTATTGTTCCTCTTTTTGTTCATAGAAAAAAAATTCTTAATATTTTTTAAATTCATCTTCAATTGCCTGAAAATTCCTCTTGAAACCAACAGCTCAAATAGTCTAAGAAAACACAACAAATCCCCTTATAGCTCCTAGCAGAAATGCATGTAACCTGTCTGGATGAAAAATTATGTGAATATAAGGTCTTCCATGATAATTTTAAGTTCCATGGGATCCTATCTAACCACAAATCCTATTTTAATTTTTTCCTTTTCATGGCCATCTCCTTTTATAACCCAAACTCCCCTCTTAAAAATGTGACTCCTGTAAAACACAAATTGGACAACAAGTTGTTTGCCACAAAGCTAAAATTTTCAAAGGTGAAAACTGATTCATACATGAAAAGGTTTAAAATTTAATGACAGAGAGGAGCTTGGGTGATTTTTTTAAGGAATGAAATTCGAATGTGGAGAGAATGATGACAAATGAGGGAGTGGAAAGCAATTATGGGTGGTATTTATGATTTTGCATGCTTGGATGATTATGAAAATAAATTTTATGATCTTACCTTTACCCTAAACCACTAAATACTTGAAAATTCATCATCCCATTCATTTTTGCATAAAAACATGATTCTGCAGCGTTCTTAGTTATAAATTTTACATATTTTTTGTAGAATGATCAGGCGATTCTACAACGAAAATCTCATGTTTTGCATTGAATTCGTTGCATAATCAAGAAAAATCATACATGTAACTAAAAATGAATTTTAAACCGATGAATGTGAACCTAAAGTGAAACTTGATAGACATGACTGAGATGACATGACTAATGAGGTGTTTTGGACTTAGGATAAAGACTTATTTCATGAATTTTTTCATCAATTTCATGGACCAACCTTATGAGACAGATGAAACCTAGATGAGTGACCCTAATAAAAAATTAAAAAATTATGTGTGATAACAGTGGCTCCAGTGGGGATGGTGTGCCCCTATGGTACAACAAAGAACTTGTAATTCCAGTTCCTCTCTCTTGAAAATTGAAATATTTCTGAAATTGATGAAGACTTCGCCAAGCTCTTATGGTCTTCTCCTTGGGCTCAAGCTTGATGATTACTACTGAAAAAACAAATCTATACATACTGAGAGGTTAATGACAGAGAGGAGCTTGGGTGATTTGTCTAAGGAATGAAATTCAAATGTGGAGAGAATGATGACAAATGAGGGAGTGGAAAGCAATGAAGGGTGGTATTTATGCTTTTGCATGCTTGGATGATTATGAAAATAAATTGTATGAACTTACCTTTACCCTAAACCACTAAATACTTGACAGGTCATCATCCCATTCATTTTTGCAGAAAAACATGATTATGCAGCATTCTCAATTATAAATTTTACAGATTTGTTGCAAAATGATCAGGTGATTCTGCAGCGAAAATCACCTATTTTACATAGAATTCACTACGGAATCAGGAAAAATCAGGCATATGGCCAAAAATGAATTTTAAACCAATTCATGTGAACCTAAAGTGAAACTTGATAGATATGACTGAGATGAAATGACTAATGAGGTGCTTTGGACTTAGGATAAAGACTTATTTCATCAATTTTTTCATCAATTTCATGGACCAACCTTATGAGACAGATGAAACCTAGATGAGTGACCCTAATCAAAAATTAAAAATTTATATGTGATAATAGATTCAATACTTGTTAATGAAAAAACATGAGCTAGAAGAAGAAAAGAAATAAGGTGTTACACCCAAGGAGACCCTTAGTGTTGGGCATTCGGTAAACATGTTCAACTGCGTATTTATAGCCTAGAAGAGCACAACCAAGAAACAACCTTCAAGTAACCCCTGGGCTCAGCCACAGTCAAATTGGTACAATTTAAGAAGGCAAGGGTTGGCTAATACAACATAGTTAACGATGCATAAATTCAAAGAAATATTGTTAAGGAAAATTAATTCGCCAGTCAACTCAGCGTAAAACACTCTGAGCAAGTCCAGGAAATTTGCCTCAGCGAAAACTACTTTTGCAAATGATAAAGATAGATCATCATCCTAGACGTTACAATAAAATTTTCTCCCTCAGAGACCCTGACTCCCCTCCCCATTGTGGATTATAATATATTAGAAGATATGAAAAGGTTCATGCGAACATTTCATTATTCAAGCTAACAAAGATCACGAACTAACGAGACATTATTTTACGGGAATTTGGGTCGTCCTCCATATGTAAACTCTCCCATTCATAGAAGGTATCAGGTATCTATTTTGATTCTCTCCAATTTTTACTTCATGCTTTAACATTGGAAGTAAACACACTTTGCCCCCCTTTTCTCTTAACTTTCAAAATTTTCAATTTCAGTGTACATATTTGCTTGGTTGGTTCTAGTGCATCAGTAAATGTAATTCCAATTTCTATAGAAAATATTATCAACACAACATGGAAAAAAATGGTGCACATATCATTAATTTGGATAGAATTCGTGTCCATGTGATTAGTGAACTCAAAAATGTGACCATTCGTTTGTCATCCGATAAACGAGTTCACGAATACACAAACATAGTAGTTGTTGAAATACCAAAACATATGGACTTTTTCTAGGTAGAGGCCGGTCAAGCAAGCTGCAACGATACTTTTCTTTAGACTAATCACACCTAAGGCTTCCATATAAGGGAAGAAACAACTAGATTATAGTACTAGACTCAGAAATATATATGAAACTCAATTTTACTCCCTTGAATGGACATAAAGAACCCATGGCCTTTGTAGAACTGATGTTCATCAATTTCTTCATGGAGAAACAATTGGGGCACTATCTTCCATATCCATCCTTGGTCCCATCAGATACACAGTTGGAGCTCCTTCCTGGTCGAACTGGTGCAAATGACTTATATACAATTAATGTAGCAGTAGTGATTTTTTACTATTTTAGTTTGTGGCCCTCGTACATATAATATGTGTACTTTCTACTTTGATGGTTCAAAAATGCAAGAGGAAACTAGATTCAGTTTTCGTTCTAGTAAACCCGTTGTGGAAGGAACACTCAATCTCAGGTCTCTTCGAATTCGAATACGTAAATAACACCATTTCCACTGACCTCAATGAACCATCCTTAAAATCAGTAGGTGATTCAAAAATAATGGTATGATAGGTACGTAATACCGATTATTTTGTTTCACCTAATTCAAAGGTCCACCAACAAGATGTACAAAATTTAACTTTGCATTTCCAACTTTTAAGTACTTTTCCTCTTCCAAGAATCCAAAACACAATTATATATACATTAGCAAGTACTGTTGTTAGGTTGTCACCATTGAAGGATGGTTTTTCTATTGAAATTTTTTATGAACCATCTCTCCTTCACAATATTATTTATCCACATCTATGTGATGCCCAACATATACTATGTCTTATGGTGAGCGCTGACACATTCAACGATGTAACACTCAACAAGGATGATCATGAAGAAACATTGCAAGATGTGGTCAATGAGGGTAAAAGAAACCTATTCCCCAAGGGTGAGGTACATTTGAAAGAGAAATTTGACATGTAGAATCAATTCAGAAGAATTTCCAATGCCAAAACTTGTAGTTCAATGTTGTTACCTCAAAAAATCAATTTGGGAATAGTAAAAGGTCTAAAAGGTGTGAATCACGGTACATGAAATATGCTACAAAAGCGGTTAGCCTTTACCCACTTATTCAGGTAGTTCCAAGATGTACCCGCATGCACATGTGAAGAGTTGTAATTTTACAACACCCAAATCTTCCAGCATGTCACACCAACAAGGGAAGGGGATAGTCCATTCAAGAAAAGGCTGAAAAAATTACATCCTATGCATGAAACCCTCATCTAGAAAGAGCTATGAAAATTTTTGGATGCATGGATCTTTTATCAGGCGCAACACTCAACCTAGGTCCCAGTGAGGAAGAGGTCTGACAAAGTTCATTTTTGTATTTTTTTTATGGAATCTCAATCACACCTCAAGTGCACATAACTACCCCTTGTCGTCCAGGGAACCAATTTTACAAGCAGTATCAGGGTTTGAGACATTTCTTTGTTGTTTAAGTATTCATGAAACAACCATTTTCCGATCATACAACCTGATTCACTAAAACTCACTCCTTGTGATCAGTTAAAACTCTTGGTACATGGAGGAAAATGACAGACCAACCAGAAGACATTCTGCAGACTAGGCATATGCTTATGCTCGCAAATGTCGATTATGTCAAAGGTGTGCCAACAAGAGGTAAAATTCACCCACCCCACTATAAATTATCACAATGGGAAACTCGTACCAATAATGTGGATTATATGTTATTGATGGAATTTTCTCACGTGCAGAAAAGTAGCATCCTTATATTCTCATCACTGCAGATTATTCTTTGCGATGGAAAGAAACAATTCCACTCAAATAGGTGAATGGTCAAAAATTCATCATTGGTATGTAACAAAACATCATTTCCAAGTTCGACGCTCCTACATTGTTTGTTTTCAACAATGCCACACATTTTTCATCATTAGAGCTTAATGATTTTTCATTAGGGAATGGAATGGTAAAAAATTATTCTATTCACTCCTTCCCTTAGAGGGTTGGTGATTTATGGAAATCAAACCTATGGATAAGTATGCTTTCCCTAAGTGTGGTGGTCGCACATAGGACAACAGAAAGAAATATATTTGACCTTTTCCTTAGAATGAATATATAAGGGAAGAAAACCTACTTGAAATCGGTTTGCTTTTCCTTACCTCCCTTCGTCGCTTCTGTCGCTCTCAATCGAACTGAACTCACTTGATTGGTACCTACAATGGAAAACAAAAGACAAAAAATGACATAAAGGAAAATTATCTATTCATCTTATACAAATTTAATCGATTGCATTTGTAAATACACATATAACATCATTGACACATGTATTAGGAAAGGAACAAATGTCATTATTATGAAGTAGAAGGAGAAGTTACAACTAGTTGGATCTATTTGATGTCACTCACTCCAGATTTAGTCCCATCCTCATCACACCAACATAATCACTCCATTAGCATAACATTACATGCAAACAACACCTCCAAGAGTTGTGATCTCACCAACATAACTCTAATTAATACAAATTATTTATCGCTTGTGCACTATGATTAGTGCTCTATTTATAAGTAGGCAAAAGTATTTTGAAATTAATGAATCATTGAATGTATTTTCCAAAAATGGAGGAGAGGTTTTCTTGTTCATGGGAATAGGAGGATAATAGGTTTAATAGCTCCATGGTATCCATATTCAAAGCTATCAGATGAGGTGAAATCTGGAACAACTTGTAGAAGCCACTCGAGGTTGGGAATATTCTTGGAATCCAATGAACAATTCAATCCTAGTCGACCAATACACTCTAAAGTGGGCCTATATCCTCTGCAACGTAGCCTTTCACAGGATTATATGACCTGCAAAGCAGTTACTGCAGTCTAGGGGTGCGTTGATGGCTCAATGGGGCACTTCAACTGCCATCTAAGTAGTGTAACTTTCATGAAGGAGAAACATCAATGGGATGACTTGTTTAGGGCATATAGCAACTAATTTAGAGTATGATAGACCCTAATGGATACTTATTTATGTTTTAGCATGATGCCTAAATTGACCTATAACAGCTGCCCCTAAAGCATGAAGTCAAAAATGATAATTTTGATTGATATAATTTACGATGTGATGAGTAATATTTGAAGTAGACGATGACCTGCATCAATTACAATACATTACATAATAATATATTTTCATCTTGGACATGAATTTCTGAGGGAGGAATACCAATACTTAGCCAATAAAATATCATAACATCAGAAATTTGTCTACAAATATAGACCCATGATAGGATGACCATTTTTTTAATGACCATTGCACAGATGGTTTGGTACTATTCTTGAAATTGCAGCCTTGATGGAAGAAACTAGATCCAAGGTCTTCTATCTCGTTCACTCGATCTCTAAGTATGAGTCTAACCATGTGAATATGTGATCTGAATTTGAACATGGGAAGACACCATCAGATTACCATCCAATGATGTAAGTCTTTAACAGACACGAGAGAATCCACCATTGATGATAATGGATCTCAAGGTACTGATGAACATTTTTCATGGTGTGAATAGATGATTTGATGTTGAACACCATACAAAGTCTTTTGATCGAAGGCCTTTGATGTAAACCTGTCCCTGGAAGCAAGAAACTTGTCATTGATGTAAGAAAGCTCCAAGGTACTATTGTTTCTAAGTCAACTTCCTGGATAATGAGCTTATGTCAATAGGAAGCAACTCATCGCAGAAGGTACTTGATGATTCCCCCATTAACGAAATGAAACAAGAATAATGATTTTAGAGACATAATGTTATTGATGAAGCAATGTTCAGGGATGGTGTTGGGTGAAATAGTCGTCTTTTATTTCCCACATAAATTGTCAACTAGGAAGTTTGTAAACCGTGAGGTTCACCTACACAAGGGATTAGTGAAATAAATATAATCTAATAATTAAACTAATTTTCATAAAGGGAAACACACTTTCCGTAATTGAAATCTTAATCTATGGTTTCATAATTGAATTATCACTTGCAATGTAAACTAACTAATCTACACTTGAAAAATAAAATAACATTTGAAATGGAAAGATAAACTATTTTCATGAATCAAAGTAAAAAAAATAATTAAACTTACAAATTTACAAAGGGATGAACATGGTTTATGGGGGCCCTTCCATTGTCTAATAACATTCCAACTCACAAAAATCACATTCTAAAACAAAATGATAGAAAATAACCTTATTTATTTATAATATCACAAATTTACATAATTGAAATCTACACTCCTAATCTCATTACATCAATAGCTCTTCACTTTACATCCCCTTCCATCTCAAGCCTTGTTTACAAAACATTATATGATTTTTTCTCTTTTTCTCTTTTTTTATATGAGAAAGTACTCATATTTATACAAGCTTTGAGAAACAAACTTAATAATGGAGATCCACTATTTTCTCCATAGATCTACAAGTGTCTCAACCAATAAGACACACCACCTTATCTTACATGATCTTCCCCATGTGGAATATCTTTAAATCTTCGTGAGGAAATTCGAACTTGATCATGGGAGACCACATAAGGGTGCCTTAGAAGCTTCCAATGAACCTATAAATGTCACAAAACTATTTCCACTTTTAAGGTATAAGCATATGCATATTATTTCCTAACTTTTGATCACAAA
This sequence comes from Pinus albicaulis, assembly GCA_034641835.2. Classification (NCBI taxonomy): domain Eukaryota; kingdom Viridiplantae; phylum Streptophyta; class Pinopsida; order Pinales; family Pinaceae; genus Pinus; species Pinus albicaulis. The sequence continues at coordinate 1,656,052,627 of CM076580.1, read as the reverse complement.
TTCACTTAAAAACACTATAAATTAATAATGTTTGGAAAACACAAGGGTAACCCAAATGATGATGAAAGTGAGATGAATATAGTGACATGGTGGTGAAATGGGGGTGATATAATGGATATTATGGTGAAAGTGGATGTCCTTTTAAGAATAATTCTAAGACCCAACATACCCCCCAATTGAAGTTATTGCATGTCCTCATGCAACTAATTACATTGATTCATTTGATCCCTTTGAATTATCTTGCTTTTGAATGAGCTTTAGCTTGTATTAATTCTCTTTTAACTTTGCATGATCATAATTTTTGATAACTTCATTATTTTTGCAAATTTTTCTTTGAAATACATTGGATTGAAACATTCATCTTTATGGTTGGTTCTTGTGTGACAACCAAAATTGATTAGTATTGGTTCTTGTGTAACAATACTTTGATTATTTTTTGTTGCATCAAAATATCTTGAAAACATTGCTAATTTATCTTTTCAATTAGCCATCTAATAAGCTCATCAATTTTATGATTTGCAAAAGATATAATATTTTTGGATCTTAATGCAATAGTAGTTGTATGTTGGTTATATGAAAGTAATGTGGCATGTGACAGAAGATGTAAATATAAATATAAAGTGATATCCCTTCCCCCCAACTGATGTTATTTGCAATTTTATGAAGTGAGAAAAGGAATATTGTGAAGTGTTTTTCCAAAAAATTTAACTTTATCATTTTAAGGAATTTCATGATTTTTTTTTATAAAAGAACATACCTTCACTTACCTATGAAATGGATATGTTGTGCATATGTAGTTGCTGCAATAATTTGATCTGATACTTCTTCAATTGGTTGCGAAAATAGTGGATGAAGTTATGAAAGTGAGTCTTTATTGTTGCTACTGAATTTGTTGAATCTGCTACATCTGCTACAAATTCTGAATAATGATAGATTCGATTGTCTTCATTTCATTATCACATTGGAAAAATTCATATCTATCTGAATGAATTTGTTGATGTTGAACACAGTAAGAATTTCTTGAATTAGTGGTCGTTAATATATGCAACTAATCAACACGAGACCTCTTACCATTGATGACAATGAGAGTCAAGACGCCTAAGCACATCTTACTAGGTACGAATAAATTTTTTGATATCGAGTCACCTAGAAGATCTGCCAAACAAGTGACATTAATATATTCCCATTTTTTGTCGGCAAGAGAACTTGCCATTAAGGCATGCAAGCGTTGGGGTTTTTCTTAAAAATATTTTTAAGACTAAAAAAAGACTATAGATATACAGTTTGCTTTGAAGCAGATTTATTTGGGAAAGGAAAATGAACATGAAAAGGAAAAATATAATTGAGTTAATCAACATGTAAGGGAGATGATTTATTTTATTTATGATTTAGGGGTGGAAAATGAATGAAAATGAAATGGACAATGTATGCAAATTCATGGAACAACATAGGAAATTTTCTAGGAAAAATGTCTGTAATCATACATGAAATACTTGGATGGATTTGTGATTTTGAGAGGGAGGAAAGGTAATGGCCTTCATGGATAATGGATATGGATTCATTTTATTCATTATTTTCTCGAAATTGGTCTTTGAAAACCAATCCTACACAAATTAGTCTTCTTCGTAGAATCTATAAAAAACTTGGAACTCATGCAAAAACGTAAATATATTCAAAGGAGAAGTGATCAATTTCTTCTTGATATCTATGCAAAAATTAAATTCCAATTAAAACATATCCTAAGAAAATCAAATGTATAATATTTAGTCCAATTTTATGATTTCGATGACAAATCCAATTTCTAAAAAAATGTCAATATGCAGAATTTTCTCAATTTACATTTGAACCATAACATTTCATAATATTAATTTTCAAATGCTCTGCAAAACAATCTTCCATAAAAATTCACCAATCGACCCTTATAGATAAAGTGTTCTTATGGTTCTTCCTCTTCCCCGCATCATGTTTGAAAACATAACATTAGACAAAACCAATGAAAATTTTTGACCATGATTTCAATGATATAAATACTCAATCTTAACAAAATTCAATTTGCAACTAAGTTTAGTTAAGAAGAGATATTCAATTGCTTTTATTCAATTGTTTTTGTCTCTTGTTTTTAAATAAAACACCACAATAATTTTTTCTCAATTTACTTCAATCATGAATTTCACATTAATTTTTACCATAAAAAGAAAAAATTAGTTGTTGATGCTTGTGTCAAAATTTTAGAACAATTAACAAATTTCAATATCCACAATATTTGAACTCATGACCTCTATTATGAAAATTTAATGACTTACCAATAGATCACAAGCAGCATTTATGAATTTAATGCAATTTTGTACATTTTAATTATTCTAAAAAAAACAACAACAACAACTTGACAAGTGGTCAAATTAAATCCAAGATTTCTAGGAAAATGAGATTCCAAAATATTTTCCAAATTATTATTCATATCTTTTGAACTCAACCTTCATTCCCTCTAAATCCAAGATGTTTAGGAAAATGAGATTCCAAAATATTTGTCAAATAATTTTTCATATATTTTGAATTCATCCTTTTTGCCCAAATAGTGGATCTCATAACCAATTTTTATACTATAAAAGTTTTGAAATTGTTCATGATTCTTTATTATTTTTGTTGCAACTTGCAAGCATGGAGAGAATTCAGAATTTCTGTAGTAATTTTATTTTATTTTTATTTATTTATTGTTAATCTTTTTAAGTTTTTAATGTTAATTTTTTTTATTGTGTGGGCACACAAGGCATGGAGTTGCTGGCTTGAAGGCCTGCATGGGGCTTCATAGATAGGCCATCACTGATCTACCTCTTTTATATCAGGAAAATCGAGCTTTCTCCTTCCACCTTTCAGCGTGCCACAATCTGGAAAAAATAGGTCAACAAGACCCTGAAAATCTCTCAAACCGTTAGGAATCTGAGGAAATCAGTCGCCATAGAATAATTCCCCTGTTCTGATAAAAACCCATGTCTTTGTTTTTCCAGATTCTTTTTGGTTTTCTCATAATTCTCATTTTAAAAATGACGTTTTTTAAACACCTATGCATTTTGTTCCAACAATGTAATCAATTGTTGCTGGTGAAAAATTGGAAGTTAACTCATGGGCTTCTTCTTGCTTGCCTGAGAACATAACCATCTTTACCCCTCAGCCTCTGCCTGGTTTTATTATTATTATTATTATTGTTTTTTGTATTTAAGTTTTTATGTTTTGTTTTATATGTTGTAGATTTTTATTTTTAAAATGTGTTTTGTTTTGTTTATATTATTTTTTAATTAAATTTTTAAATGGTTTTGTTTTTTTTTTATTTTTTATTTTTTATTTTTATTTAATAAAATAAAAACCAATTATCCATGATTTCTAAAAGAATGAAAAATTAATCTAATAACGAAAAAAACTGAAATTGCATGAAAAGAATGAAATTGTCTAAAAACAAAATTACATAAGAAAACTAAAATTGCAAGTGATATGTAATAAAAAAAAACTAAAATTGTGAAAATTAAATTGAAATGAAATTGAAACTAAGTTAAAAAATGAAACAAAATTCTAAACTAACACTAATCCCTATGTACATGCCCCCAGCAACGGCGGCAAAATGTTGGGTGAAATAGTCATCTTTTCTTTTGCACATAAATTGTCAACTAGGGAGTTCGTAAACTGTGAGGTGCACCTGCACTAGTGAAATAAATGTAATCTAATGATTAAACTAATTTTCATAAAGGGAAACACACTTTGCATAATTTAAATCTAATCTAAACACACTTTGTGTAATTTAATTCTAATCTAAGCACACTTTGTGTAATTGAACTCTTAATCTATGGTTGCATAATTGAAATATCACTTGCAATGAAAAGTAATTAATATACACTTGAAAAATAAAATAACATTTGAATTGGAAAGCTAAACTATTTTCATGAATCAAAGTTAAAAAAATTAATTAAACTTACAAATTTACAAAGGGAAGTGCATGGTTGATGGGGGCCCTTCCATTGTCTAATAGCATTCCAACTCACAAAACTCACATTCTAAAACACAATGATAGAAAAGAACATTATTTATTTATAAGCTCACAACTTTACATAATGTAAATCTACACTTCTAATCTCATTACATCAATAGTTCTTCACTTCACATCCCCTTCCATCTCAAGCCTTGTTTACAAAACATTCTATGATTTCTTCTCTTTTTCTTTTATTTTTTTACAGGAGAAAGTACTCCTATTTATGAAAGCTTTGAGAAACAAAATCAATAATGGAGATCCATTATTTTCTCCATAGATCTACAAGTGTCTCAACCAATAAGAACATCACCTTATCTTGCATGATCTTCTCCATGTGGCATATCTTCAAATATTCATAAGGAAATTCGAATTTGATCATGGGAGGCCACATAAGGGTGTCTTAGAAGCTTCCAATTAACCTACACATGTCACAAAACTCTTTCCACTTTTAAGGTATAATCATATGCATATTATTTCCTAAATTTTGATCACAAATTCACTTAAAAAAACTATAAATTAATCATGTTTGGAAAACACAAAGGTAACCCAAATGATGATGAAAGTGAGATGAATGTAGTGACATGGTTGTGAAATGGAGGTGAAATAGAGGTGATCTAATGGATATGATGGTGAAAGTGGATGTCCTTTTAAGGATAATTCTGAGTCCCAACAGATGGCAGTTATGAAAAGAAAGTTTATGAGTATTGCAAAGGATGAGGAATAACAGAGTGACTTCTCTTGAACATATCGGCGACACTTAATGAGTTGGTAGTATTGACACAAAACCGAAGCAATGGATGGTGTGATAGACCATAGGTATGATAGACCATCAAAAATATTACCCAACCCAAAATTCACAGAGATGAAGTAAATGAGTGTCATGTTCAAGAGCTACTTGGTACCATAAAGTGTTTTATCCCTTTCCAGTTTTCCCCGGTCATTGTTGACTAGTACCTATTTATTTTTTAAAAATATTGAGGAGGATAACATATGCTTGATGTATAATTCCACCCTTCGGTTGAATTCATTACTATGTGATGCTTTAACAAGCCTAGCGAAGGTGAAACTCTATCTTGTAATGATGGACAAGTTCGTCGATATTTGATGCTTTAATGATTCTAACGACAGTGAAAACTCGGTCCTTTTTCATGTTTATAGAGTTTGGAAAAGGGATGAAAATAAAACTCCACAAGTTATTTTTCATATAATAGTCCCTTAGATCCGAAAAAGCATAAAATAATACATGAGAGAACCTCATATCCATGTTCGACTATGGTTTTCCTTTTGTGTAAACATAATCTATATCAGTTTGGAAAAGGGTTAAAATTATACTGAGTAGACGTCATCTAAATTCCTTTTACGAGCTTGAAAGGACAAGTGCTCAGTAATATTTTCATGTTTTGAGAGTCTGAAAAGATCTGAAAGAGAACTCCAGGGGGGTTCCTTTTTCATGTTTAACAAATCTCGGAAAAGAGATAAAAGTGTGCTTTGTGATCAACATTGCATTTCACGATCATGTATGACGAACTCACTGTAATCAGCTGTCAACATGCTCAATGAACCACCAAATGGATTAACAATACCTATTTAAATAGTAAAAATGGGTAAAAACCATGGTAAATTCATTAAATATGCATAAATTAATCAAAAAGACTATTAAGATACGAAATTACCAAGCCATTTTTACCATTCAGATTTCAGTGCTATGAGCCAGTTTTACCCTCGAAATTCAACATCTGATTGCAACAAATTTCATAGATCATTTCTTGTGTCATCTAGACCAGGTAGGATATCTTACCTGTAATATTCCTAAATTAGCACACAACTAATTGGAATATTAAATTTTTATTTTTATCTTAGATAGAGGAATAAGAGGGCATGGAGACCCATAAATATCCTTAGTAGGAATAAAATACACTCCTAGTGTGAATGGAGATCATCTAAAAAGCTGGATTGAAGACCATTAGGTGTGAAAAAGGGTTGGAGCATGCGGACTGGGTCAACTTTGACCAAATCAATAGAATTTTTATGGAGGAGTGGCATTCATGGTGAGACAATGCAGTTTTTGAGGGAGATTGAATGCATGGAAGTAGTGACCTAATTGAGTGGGGCCAAGGGTGAGGAATCTCATAATTTATATAAGGAAGAGGATGGCAGCCATAGGGGGTTATGTTTTGTATTATTATTTCGTATATGGTCTATTTATACTTTTTTCTCTCTTCTGTTGTTTAGCTAAGATTGCAATGTTGTTTAGCACAGGGTGTTCCCAGTCTGGAATCCCACCTCTTTCCTTGAGAGGCCTCTTAGCAGAGTATTGCACTACATTTCCACACTCAGGCTTAAGGAAAAGCTACAACTTTCTTCATCATCATAGTTTCTGCTTAGAGTTGTGGTGGGTTGCAGGGTGCAGCAATGAAGAATTACATTGGGTGACATCAGAGCAACTTTTGCAGTGGAGGAAGGTTTCCATCCATTGGAAGGATTGTAAAGAAGCCCCTTGGGCTTTATTGATATATTTTTCATTAGGCCAAGGAGTATTTATCCTCTACAACATAGCTTGAGTCTAGATCTATGTTATTTTAGGGAGGAGTTGCAGGGGTGGTTGCAGTGGTTATTTTGGGAGGTGATTTATTCAATGGAGGAGCTATTCTTTCATCTGGAGGATATATTGGAGAAGATTTGTATGTTTCTACATCAACTTCAACCATATCTTCTCATTTCTGTTGTTGCAGCATACCTTCATCCCTAGGGCTGCAACTTATATTAGCACATTGTGTGCATTTTCTGGAAACCCTCTTGGGTTGTCTTGGAAAGATGATCTAGTGCCCAGATCTATATGTGTAGTATCTATTGTGGCCTATATCAGTATTTGTATATCATTGTATGATCTCCAACTATATTTATTCTTAGTCTGACTGCACTGTAGCAGCTCTCTGGCATTTTTTATTGTGGTAGCAGCTCATATTTGGGAGTGATTGTTTAGGGGAGGCTTGTTTCCTCATTCCATATGATTTATGCCTCACTATTTGTACTAATTTTCTATTCTTATACATAATTTTACGGCTCCATATTGGTCTCCAATATTGATGTGTTTATTTTCTTTTCTATTTCCTTATTTATGCACTATATTCCTACTTTTCCCATTTTGGGATATCACAATGGTACCAAAGCATAATCTTGGCTCGGCCTGTGGATCTCAGCCATTATGCTATCAAGAGAATAAGAAGAAGGAGAAAGAGATCATAATGATGGAAGGAATGGGTTTTATCTCATCTCTTTTCAGATCTACGAGGGACCTCACCAAGGAGGTCAAGCAAAGAAAAGTGGAGAAAAAAAATGAAACGACACTAGGGTTTCAAGATAAGGAAGGTCCATATACTTCTTATCAGCAGAAGAAAGAACCGGTATTGTACAGAGCTCCAAAGAAATACACTATGCCCTTTTATTTTGCAGAAGAAGAAAAAAGGCATGGATATGGAGGACACTTAGATCATGAGATTCTAAGTGAGTATCTTGCATAATATAGATCTCAATTAAGAGCTTTCAAGGAGAATCTGACTCTCCCACAGTTCATTTAACTCAAAGAAGAAATAATACCTTGCAGCAATATATTTCTCTTGTCTACATTTGATGGGTCATCCATATGCACATCAGGAGCTTGGGGAATGAAGTTGGATGCATTCTTCCTACTACATCCAGTAGTAGAAAGAGAAGTTGTTGAGATTGCAACGCTGCACCTTGAGGGTGAATCAAATGTTATTCATCAGTAATTTTGTTTTTTTTAGATGACTAAATTCTTATCCTAGATTTCTAGAAACAAAATTCATGAATATTGTGAGTTCTAGAAATCTCACTTCCTTCATTATCCTTAGGATAATGTTTTCACTATTTTACTATCCTATCATGTCATGGTCACCCTATCACTCCCAGAAAACCCATCATGGGCTCATGCCACTCATTTTCACTATGTTTTTTCACCTCTTACCTTAACACTTTGTTTTGACTTACCTAAACCCTCCACTTACCACCTAGGATCACCAACCAACCTACTCGTTCTTGTGTTTCCCAACTGCCTCAAGCATTAATGGTCTCAAAACTATATTTGTAGGCTCTTTAGATAAATCAAGTACATTGGATTTTGGATCTTCAATACATTAAAATATAATTTACTCTATTTTTCATACCTAAAGACCCTAAGTCAATTTTTCAGCCAAAGACCAACCCAAAGAGTCTCCCACTAGGTCATTTAGGGTTTCATAGGTTATATATTTGTCTTTGATGTTCTAATACACTATTTTTCTTATGCCAAGAAGATGAAACCAAATGTGAAATAAGGTCAAGTAATTGTTTGTCCAAATTAAATCAAAAATACCTTCAATAAGGATTACTTTACCAAATACAACATTCTGCAATAGGATAACTGTGCATCTTAAACATTTCTGCAGGAATGATTGAGATGACTATCATGTAGAAAATAAGGGAAGGTAAGAAGACAGCTCCTCACTAAAAGGACATCCACGTTAAATAAAGGGAAGCATGCCTACGTTTAAAGAGAATCAAGGTTTTGAGGACTAATTTTCTAAACATTGTTTCCAAGAAAGAAGCCAATACAAAATACCACAAGGACAGAGGCACATCCACACAACCAAGCATAAATTGAATATTTTTAGAAATTGTAAATGAAAAAGGGAAAAAGGTGAGGTGAACTGAACAGAAATGAATGAACTTGAAAGGGCTATAGAGAACTTAGAAGACAACATGAATTATTCTTCTCTAATATCCCTAAAACCTAATATTTTGGAAAGACAGGAAAATTAGGTAAAATAAAGGTGATGGGCTTCCATCATGACAACATAAACTTTCCAAAAGGTTGTTAAAAGTAATTTCTAGGATTTACCAAGGTAACGGTGTTTCACTACATCAAAGGGATAAACTAAAAAGAGTATCAGTGTGAAAGAGTTCAAACCTCTATTTTTAGTCAATTTCCCTCAAAATGGTCAAAGGAAAGAAGGCATAGGGTTAAGCTTCAAAATGGAATACCAAGATGAGCATGAGTTTGTTGTTATATGACTGAAGGTTGTCAAACTTCAAAGAATGAAAAAGGAGACCAAAAACATCTGTGTCATGGCACCTGCAACAAATCAAAAGTGGCCAAGAAGAGACATATAAAGCATGATATATAACCTTTTTCAAAATGGATATATCATTGTCAAAATTATGGAGAAGGTAAATAAACATGTTTTCAGTTCACTGACACTCAGAGACGCCAAAATAAATAAAAAACTATTTTTTTAGTGTCTCATATGTAAACAAAGGAAGTATGACAGTGCTAAAAACCCTAAAGGTTAAAAGGGACATCTTCATCTCCTCAGCAAGCCATTACCATAGGAAGAAGAAAATTTGCCTTGAAAAGTTTTCAAAACCCCTACAAAAGATTAAAAAGGATATCAGTTAAAAGGATAAAGTGACCAAAACTTAACAAAAGTGGGTTTTCTCATTTTGATTTATTTTTCAAAGTATAAAAGAATATCAAATTTCATGTTTTGAACTCATTTGTCATTGTAAAAAGACAAAAACCCTTCTGGAGGAATTTCCTAGTTTTCTGAGAAAAACTGGGCCAAGTCTCTAGCGCTACACACAGACACTAGCGCTGCACTCACAGACCCTAGCGTTGCACTAATAGAGGTCTCTGTAGTGTAATTTTTATATTGTGCTACACATACACAGGGTGATGTTGTGCGAATAGGGTGGCGCTACGCACAGGTGAAAACGACACGCCCAGGACCCAACTCACCAGTTTTGCAACACGTCGCTACGTGCAGAGGCCGACCTGACAGCCTATTTCCCCTATCGGCACTGCGCACAGAGCACATGACACCCAGTTTTAAACACCGACGCTACACTCAAACAGAGGCCCGACCTGCCTGGCACTATGCCCAGACGCTGGCAAGCCTGCACGCGGGTGGCGCTGCGCACAACAAGGCCTGAATCGCCTAGCACTGTGCATAGAGGGCAACTCGATAGTGCGAGAAGGGTGCTACTCTTATGCCAAATTTCTCCAGATTGAAGAGGAAGTGCCATGGGTTCAAATAAAGTCCTCCAAATTAGTTTCAAGACCCTACAAGAAAGCCTAATATCATAGGTGGCTTTTCCCCTTTTACCTCCAAGTGTTTTTTATGATTTGGTGATTAAAAATGATTAAAACCTAGTGTTTGAGAAACCCTACGTCTTCATAGTGAGTAAGCCTCTAATTTTTACCTATGAGTAGTTAGTTTTCATATGAAGGGGAATGAACTAGGGTAACCTCTAATCATTTCAAGTAAAGGCCCTCATCAAGCTCAAAATAAAACAGTCATACCTCACCTCCATATCACTAATTTACTACCCACCATCATTTTCATTTTACTCCTCTTGCCCAAGTTTGTCCACAAACAGCCCTAAATACTATGTCAGGAGTAGAAGACAGTAGCAATAGTGAAAGAGGCCAAGGGCCTATGAGGCGAAACCATAAAGGAATAAAAGTGAACAGATTTGAACCCCAGAGCACAGTGGCTATCACCTCATCTCCCATGATACTCTCATGTTTCCAGAATGTGGGGTGTTTCCAATTTTGTGAGAGAATCAAACAAGTGCAAAGCCACCCAAATCTTACAATGCTTTTCATTCTTAACCTCCACAACAAACAGGTGAATCTTGTAGGAGTGGATTTTGAATTATCAGCATATTCCATCTCTAATGCTATAGGCATACCTTTTGTTGCTGAGAAATGGTTCAAGAAGGAAAGGTTGTATATGAACCATTATGAACCATTTGTCAAAACTAGGTATAGAGTAGGCTGCAGGGCTATCTTCACTTTCTCACACCTAAAATAGATATTTGGACCCTTAATGAAGGTTATCATGAAGTACTTTACCTGTGAGGGTAGATACTCCAGGCTTTACTCCTACCATGTTAGACTCCTCATGCATTTCACAAAGGTCAAAATGCTCAACTTTCCTTACTATTTGTATAGAAGTATGGACAAAATGTCTTCTATTGTCCAGAGAAGGAGTCCTTCCCAACAAATGCAAAGTTCGTTTCACCATTCCTTGACCAAGATGGTGGTTCTACATCAGTTGGAACATAAGGGAATACCTTGGGAGGTATTCATAGCACATGAAGTCTTCACAAGCCCACAACTCCCTCATCAACCTAACTTGCCCTCATCATCCACACAGGTGTCATCATCTCAAGAAAACCTCCCTTCTCCCCTTTTCTTGATGCATCAAATGAAGAAGAGGCAGATGATGAGGAAGAAGAGGAAAATGATGAGGAGGAATATGGAAATGATGAGGTAGAGATAGAAATTTATGAAGAGGAAGAAGAAGGAAATAATGAAAAAGAAAAGGGAAGTGAACATGATAGTAATGAAGATGAAAACAGTGAGAAAAATAGTGACAAAATGGAAGAATATGATGAAGAATATGAGGAGGTTGAAAGTGGAAATGATAAGCATTGATGAAGGGGAGATCAGCAATAAAACAGAGGATACAGAGGCAGAGAATGAAGAGGAAAATAATGAGGCAGAGACAGAAAATGATCATGAAGTAGAAATAGATCATGAATATATGGAAGCAGATGAAAATGACAAAGAGGATGACAGTGAGGAAAATGCAGAAATTGAAAGTAGAAGTGACCAAAAATAAGGAAGCCTTAGTGATGAAAAGGATAGAAAAGAAGAAAATATTCATGACAGCTATCATGATAGTCATGACAAAAATCAGCCCCTCAGTGATAATGAAAATGATGACAGTGTAGAAAACAAAGATGAAAGAAGTCCTAGTCATGATGATAGTGAAAAAGGGGAAGGGGTCGATAGTCTAAATGATGATCACAACAAGGAAGAGGACAACAGCTCAAATGATGAGAAAAATGACAATTCAGAAAATAGTGAAGAGGATGAGAGTGCTGATGAAGTAGAAGACAATGATGAGGCAGAAAGTATGATGATTGATGATACCAATAATGAAGATGAATAAGTTGATGACAACAGCAAGGATCACAGTCATGATAAAGACACCAAAAAGACCACAATCACACCCTTTTCACTCACATAATAGAGAGGTTCAAGGCTTGTGTTTGCTTCCTCCAAGAGGCAAGGGACCATACCATCTACCTCAACTCAGCCACTAGACAAAGGCAAACAAAAGGTAAAAGAAGAAGAAGAAGATCATGAGGTGGAAAGGGAGTTTGAGATCATTCAGGTAGATAGTGATGAGGAAGAAGAGGCAAGGATCTCAAACTTGCTCATCCAAAACAAAAATGCACTCATTGAATACCTTGAAGCCAATATGAATAGGGCCAAAAGTGTAAATGATGCCCTTGACTTGGAAAATAGGCAGTTAGGAGCACACATTGCAATATATGAAGCTAGAGCCATTAAGGCCTGGAAAGAAGCCCAAAGGGCACAGGTGAAACTAGAAGATTTCATGGACACTTATGAAGAGAGTGAGGATGAGGAAGGTAAATCTAGGAAGAGGGATAAAACCATGGGGTTGAAGAAGGCATTAGAAAAGTAAATAGAACAAGAAGTAGCCCTAGCATAACAGCTCCCCCTAGATGAGATTTTGGCCATGGGGATAGCACATGACTGGGAGCCTTGGTTGGAAAAATCCAACATACACTTGGAGGCTAAATTGGAGAAGGCTAACAATAATCTTGACCTCCAAAGGAGGATGACTAAGCATTATGCCCGGAGAAACCAAGTTGCAAGGGCCAAACTCAAGAAGGCCCAAGCCAAGATCCAGGCACTAAAATAAGAAAAAGGCCAAGCTAGACTTGGAATTTTCACACAAGCTTCTCTACAAGTCTCTCAAACCCCTTGAAGGAGACATTCACCATTTTTGAAGGAATTATGATAATTTTTTGTTTTTTGAGAATTTGAAGGCCTATAAGAACAACGCCACTGGTGCTACAATTTTCCCTCAGAAATCCTCAAAGGTAAAACTCTAGATTTTTGTATTTCTCATGACTATCACACTATTCTCACCAAATTTCAGAGCAATTGGAGCATTTTTTACCACTCAAAAGGTCAAAAAACACCTCATTTTTCACCATTCTGCCTCCTTTTGAGGCTTGGTGCTGCGCTCAAAGAAGTCTTGGGGATTTGAATTTTTTAGCAGGTTTCAGGTGCTCAATTAGAAAACCAAAGGTATATATGGAAATAGGACTCATTGATCTTTCCAACGGGCCATCACAGAGCAAAATCCAACATCGGGAAGGTCCCCAAAAATTGGCTGCAACAGGACCTCTTTTCTACCTAAGGTGGCGCTACGCTTATGGACAACACTGTGTGTTTTTGGCCAAAAGTCAACAAAACAAACTCATTTATTGCAAAATCATTTTTTATTTTTTTTTGAGGAAAATCACTCTATAATTAGGTTCTAGAAGTTATTTTGGAATTTATTTCATGGGAAGTTATTTTGTGCCTCGGGCATTGCATGGTCTCTTCGGCATTAATGACATTTATGAGTGCTTTTGACATTTTCCAACCCTATCTAGGGTTTTTTTCCTCCTTTGCTAAGATAAATAGAGAATGAGGGTTTCATTTTAAATGTTTTAATTTGATGATTTTTGAGAGAAATACATGGTTTTCTTCAGTTTGAAGAAGAAATTGGTCTTGTGGAGTTTATGAATGGATTTTTTGGATTGATGATGAAGGAGTATAGCTTGCAGGATCCCTGAGCATGATTAATGGTGTTGTGCCTCTATTAGTTCTTGTTTTCATGTTTATCATTATGTTCATATTTATATGTTGTGGTAAAACAGAAGAGTATAGGCTAAGAAATGTTGTTTGAGGCACCTTAGTCCTTCCTGTTTACTATTGCCTTTATGTTTTCCTTTGCTGGGTTTGTTTAAGGAATTCTTAGTTGCTCCTTAGATCTAACTATGCTTGTTTATTCCATGAATGGTTCAGTATAGTAGTTTTAAAATATGCTTTATGGTAAGCCTTGCTTACTTGATGCTATTTAAACTTTGTTTTGGAATCTCCCTTTGAAGTATTACTTGTTAGGTTTTAGCCAAAGAGGCCATGTTTTGATCATGCCCTTTGTCCATGCTTGAGAATTTTCCTTAAATTTATTTTTAGTTTGATCATATATGCTTAGGAGTTCCCTCTTCTTTGATTAAAGTTATATATTATCTTGTATTTTTTCTAAACCTTGAAGGTGAAATCACTCAAAGTTAGATTATTTTCTTGCTTCTATGGTTCACTAAATTTTTCATCTTGAATGCTTCTTTGCTTAAGTATAATCAATAAGATATTGTTTTGCTATCTGTTATGATTATGTCCTTATGTTGATCAGTATTTGAGACCATATTGTTTAAAAAGCACTTGTTTAAGGATTCTTCACTGCCCTTACACACCTACTATGCTCACAAACTTATTATTCATTTCACTTCACACATACCTTTTAAGATCCATTTGACCATGCTAGATTTTCCTTGTTATGCATCTTGTTTCATTGTAGAAATATCCATGACTTTCATTGACTCCATAGCCCAATGATTTGAAGACCTCTCACTCCACCTATTCTACTTGACCATCTTACCCAACCAAAACAAACAACAAACCCTACACTTAGCAACTAGCATAAAACCAAACCCTAAAAAGAAAACAAGTTCACATCCTTTCCATACAATAGAGAGATCCCTCTTTAAGTCCAGGAAGCCTAGGTCCTAAGACTCCAAAGATTGGTCTGATGTTACCCTGTGCATTTGGTCTACCAATCTGCTAAATCACGGGACCCTAACAAAAAAAATTTGGTGGTTTAGCCATTTTATTCATGCACAAGTGACTGCATATGTAGATTTTACTTAAAGGTTGATCAAGAAGTTCGATAAAAGAAAAACAGAGGAAGAGCAACTTCCACCACCACTTGTTGCAAGAGAACTTTCATCAGGAGAAGGAACACTTGCATCTTTGCAAAGTGGTCTTGATATCTTGACATATAGATTCCTATGCACTATTCTGGAGATGCATGAGGAGGAGGAGACTTATACTAGCACAGATGCAGCCATAGAGGAGCAACCATCATCATCAGTAGCTGGGGAAGTCATCACACCGGAGGAAGGAACCCTTGTAGCAATACAAGATGTTTCCAAGCAAAACCAAGGTATGCAAATATTTCCACTTTCTATTATTTCAGAACATCTTATGGAGAGTTGTGGGAATATGCCATTGCATGACCTAGGGTCAAGATAGACTGTTGATTTGGAGCAAAAAACTATCACTGTGCAGAGGACCCTTGATAGAATCAAGGAGGAGATGTACATTCATCTAAGTATGTCATTGTTGAGCTGCACACAACTCTTGGGTTTGGAGTGTAAATTTTTGGAGGATAGGATGAGTATTGTCCTAAAATATCCAATGCAGAACTATATGTTCAACATTAAGCATGAGCATGAGATAGCATATGCTCCATCATGGAGATCAGCAGCATTGTCATTGAGCTTCAGTGATGAGTTGGGGGCCCAACTAATATTAATACATTCTGATGACCAACACACTTTTATAGCAGTGGATAGGCTGATGGTTGATAGAGGACATCTTATGATGGATGAAATATTCCATTATCATGATGGATAATTATTGATGAGAACTTCACACCTTAATGAGAATTTTTTGCCTACATATTATTTGGATCCTTATGGGGTCAACTTGTTCATTGATGAGTGGTATTCATTTGGAGATCTCCAAGAGATTTCATTTCAATATCCCATGAAATGAAAAAATAGAAATATGATTTGGGAGGATGGTATTCTCCATTAGAGGAGTACCAAAGTGGAGCATGGTTGGAGACCCCCACATTTGGATGAATGGGTGTGGATGGTGAGCAAGGGGTTGGTGAGCCACTTGCATATCCATAACATAAGGCAGCAAGAGGCATGGTTGCATTGGCTACTCTTGAAAGAGTTTGGCGATCATGTGACATATCCTTTGTCAAAAGGTATGTTATGGTTTGAGGCATTGCATGGCACCCATATGTTATGGCTCAGAAGATTTGGTTGTATGGGGAATTCTACAAGTCAATCATCATGATGTTACTCCATGACTTGTATGATGATGGTGTGAGGAGGCAACAATAGTTGATGTTGCCTTGGAAAATCTTGGGAGAGTATGGGCTGATTTTCTCCCATACTTTGCATGATGTTGTAGGAGTAGGTGATGGCACCATCATGGTGCAAAGGAGCTACTCCTTAGCCTTGGAGTATCAGGAGGTACTTCCACTTTGGAAGGAATCTCCCACATATAGCAGCATTATGGTAGATGACTTTGACATTTGGCATGTCAAAGATTGGAGCTATGAGATGACAAGGGCCTTATTACAAAGGCCAACAACATTGTCACTTGGGAGCTTAGGTTTGTTGATGGAGTGTTCCCATGATCACTTCACATATGATGCACTTGATGGAAAAGTAGGATATGAGAGTGATGGAGTAGTGGATGGAGACATCTATAACCATGATATGATCTTCTTTACTTGGATCTCTAATCATAAGAAGAATTTTTTGCATGTAGCACATGGTTCATTTCTTTTAATGGAGATACGTCATACCCCTATGGAGGGATCATTCATGGATCTTATTATCAACTTACTCTCAATACATGGTAAGAATTTTGTTTTTGCACTTATTGATTATCTAACACAATATTTTCATTCTCTTACCATCTCTATACAATGCATTTCTCCACAAGAGGGCAAGCCTCTATTTGGGCTTCATAGTCATTTTGGGACCAACATCAGTGATGGGGATAGCCATCTCTTTAGTGGCTCGGGGAAAGTTTTGTAACATTATTTGTATGCTTGGTTGATAAAAAGTTCCATTTACTATTTGCTAGTAGATGAGATGACATGCACAACTAGCAACTTGTGGGGAGACAACTTTCCATGTTATATTTTGAAACAACAGTTAGAAAAATTGTGTTGTGAACACTTGGGAAACTGTTGGTGCTTTCTAGAACTACCTAAAACATTCAGTATATTTCTCATTTGGATGCCATGTGGTGATTATGTCATACTCATCATATACGTGGTGGTTTGGGCTAGCATGATTCATGACTCTACAGAGAGGATCTTTGAAGATCCAGTTTTCTTCTTGCCTCTTGAAGGAAACATTATTGCAGCCAAAAATTAGTAGCCACTCTACACTTATCATAATTGGAGGGAGATACAGCATGGTATAGACAATTTTTTCTATCAATTTCAGTTATGCATCCCACCTACATTGCAGGAGCCAAAGGTGGAAGATCATTTTCATGAGTTACCATTATGGAGGGTAACTCACCTTTTGTGGATGATAGCTTGGTGTTTGGAGCTTCACATGGGAAGGAAGTTTCCAAATAATTTGTTGATACCATGCCTCAAGAAGGCTTCTAGACCACATATAGTTGCTTCCATGGCTACCCCACTTGTTCATGATGAGAGCCATCTGGATTTTTCACCAAAGGCATACTTATACACTTGGGAGGAGAAACTTGGAGACTTAGTGATGAGACAACATCTTGTTCATTGCAGGAACTTATCATATGAGGATGCTACAGGAGGAAGAGGAGAGGATCTTCATTTCTATCCTTGTAGTTGCTTGAGGACAAGCAACATGTGGGAGGGGAGGACTGTAATATTCCTAAATTAGCACACAGCTAATTGGAATATTAAATTTTGATTTTTCTCTTGAATAGAGGAATAAGAGGGTATGGATACCAATAAATCTCCTTATTAGGAATAAAAGACACTCCTAGTGTGAATGGAGGTCATCTAAAAAGCTGTATTGAAGACCCTTAGGTGTGAAAAGGGGTTGGAGCATGAGGACTGGGTCATCTTTAACCAAATCAACAATGTTGTTATGGAGGAGTGGCATTCATGGTGGGCATCAAAGTAGTGACCCAAATGAGTGGGGCCAAGGTTGAGGAAGCTCATAACTTATATAAGGAAGAAGATGTCAACCATAGGGGGTTATTTTTTGGATTATTATTTTGTATATGGTCTGTTTATACTTGTTGCTCTCTTCAGCTATTTAGCTAAGATTTTAATGTTGTTTAGCACAGGGTGTTCCCAGCCGGGAATCCCACCTCTTTCCTTGAGATGCCTCTTGGAGGATTATTGCACTACATTTCCACACTGTTTCGGGGAAAATCACCCTAGAGGTTTGTTGGGTCTAAAACTCCACAGAGCAGGGCATGCTATTCATAAGGACTCACACATAACCATACTTGAATGCAAAAAACTAGTTAACAACGATAGCAGAACTCACCCGTAGTCCTACGTTCGATGTAGATCCCACGCGATCCAAACCCCCAGCAACCCTTCTTCCTCCTTCAACCTGGAAATCAAGAAATAACGTGCACGGAAACCTAGTTGTACAGCATATACTTCTCCTAAACATTAGTGCAATCCATATGAAATATTATATAAACCATAATAAATGCTTAAATGATAATCTTTTCACACATATAAATAAATATTAACGCACGAGTTCAGGAACAAGATGGTTCTTCATTATTACGAACAGCATGTACAGTAGTAAAAGTGGAGAGATCACCTGAATCCTTCCATGATCTTCGAGCAGACCGTCGTCTGGATCCATCCCGCCCTTGCCTCGCTAAGATACTTTCAAGACTTGTGCACTCGAGATGGCATATAAATGGATGAACGTCTCCAGGAAACAAGGGTTTCCTGTATAAATCTGGGAAAGTGTAGGAGGCACGGGGAATCAGACTTGAATTGGGATTCCAACAGAGTATAATGTCTATAAAATTTCTCTCTCCCTTAGGCCGTACACATGAGGGGCTTTTATACTCCCTCAAAGTAGTTTCAATCAGTTGGAAACAGTTGGCCACGTGCTGGGGTGGTTGAACTACTGGAGTAACCATCAACCCAGCCCGAAAATAGTGATTTTTTATATATATTTTTAATGATCTTAATGGCATACGCAAAAAAGTACATGTGGACTCGCATATACACGCGGAAAAGTCTGGGCATACTCGCGTATGGGAATTTTAACACTGTTTTTTAGTGAATTTTGTTCAAGTCTGTAGGAATGGGTGCCCAAAGCCATAAAGACAATCATGAATCACCAGAGGGTGAAAAATGATGCTATAACAGATGCCCCCTAATATATGAGGTCAAAAGGGGTACATGATGGCCGAAATGTATTATTCACATAGAAAGAACTTCGCAAGGACAAGAGAGGACTTCACCAGATTTCATCCTGCCAAAAATCAATGAAAGAAAACAGAGAGTCAACTCATACTGAGGTGGGCATACCCATGCTCAGTTAGAAATACATCATATGGAAAGTACAAAATAGATCCAACATGTATACAATTATAGCTAAACTGAAAGTACACAATGAATCATCTAAGCATGGCCTGAGAATATAAGTCTGAATCAATGTCCAAGTATCACATATAGAAAGTTGATCAATGATGCTGCAACTGGATGTCTGATCATATAAGTAACTGAAACTCCAAGTACCAAATCATAAGGGGTGGAACTCATGGTACAATCACGCAACTCGAAAGCCAACATATAGGATGCTGCTGTACTGACACTGCAACATATAAGGGTGAACGACATCACTGGCAGAAACTGAATGGACTGTCAAAAGTGAACCGAAAGATGCTGATGCAACCCGAGGTCTTCATCGATCTCGACGACACAATTCTACACAATGGGAATAAATGAGCTGAAGTCGACCATGTGAGAAATCGTTGGATTACCGGTCAATGATGAATACCATTAACCAACGCGAGACAACCCACCAATAATGAAAATGAGTGTCAAGGTGCCCCAGTACGATCTAACAAGTGCGAATGAATGAGTTGAAGTCAAACACTTGAGAGAATCTATCAATCAGGAGGCAATGATGAATCCCCACTGTTGATAGCGAAGAGTCTGCCACTGATGACTGCAAACCCTAAGGTACTGACAAAAAGACTCTAGACCTTATTCCCAGAGCAATGAGTCGGAGTCGATGGGAAAAGATCTGCTGGAAGGAAGGCATTAAGGCATCCCACATCATTCCAGTGCGAGTGTAACCCGCAGGCCAAGATTTGGAAGGAATCGGACGAAGTAGAGTGACGGAACTAAACCGAAGTACGTTTCTGACATGCACAAGATGAAGCTAGCGCACGGAAGAAACCCTCTGAACCAACCAATAATGAAAGCTGACACAGAGGCGAGAAATCCACCGATAGGGTCAAATGGAAATCAAGGTACTGCACGAATCCCAAGTGTGATAATGTGTGCTGACGTCGAACACAGGGGAAACCACTTAGTCAAATACCCATGATAATGATCAAATTCTGAGCACAAGGTCACCTATCAATGATGGAAATAGGCCCAGGGTGCAGCTCTAGGTTTGCTCTCAGAGCAATGTGTCGTAGTCGATAAGAGACAAACCCGCCAGCAAGAAGTCAATGGGGACCTTCTCAAACCAGCACGAGCATAAGACCAAAACATCTGATGTGATAGAACATGATACTGACAAGACCGGGAAGGCCGACTGAATAATGAGTCAAGAGACACCGCAGAATGGCCGACTCAGGCTAAACTTCCCTTGAACAAAAGCATGACTCGTGATGACCATGGCAGTAAAAAGTGACACTGTATAAGTCTGTTATGCAGGAGGCAGAACAAACTCTCCATATGATTGGAAGAGATAACCAACCGGGGGAGAACTGACAAGTGAAACAAGGTAAAGGCTGAACCTAGGTCAAAACTAAAACCATCCCAAATGGAGGAAAGATATATAAGTATATGTGCTTTGTTCAAGGGTGACAAACTGAATCTGTATTGCCATTAAAATCATGAAGTTACATCCCGTTCCCACTCTTTTTGTTATATTTGATTTTTTTGTCTTTTTCATATAATAAGCCTGAAAAAGAATAAAAGAATGCTATGGTACGATGGATAGAACGAGTATCAAGAAACAGATGCACTAGTTCCTGGGATTGGAACGATCCTATGCTCAATGCAAGGTGGCGGAAACTGGTAAGCGATACTCAGAGGAATGTTCCATCCATGGGTAAAAGGGTGTCAAGTCGCGATAGCTAAGTGCATGCAATGGTTTAACTTGTACAAATAGACAAGGTCAAAAGTTGGCTTAAACATTGAGTCCAAATGAAGCCGGCTAAAGGCCAGGATAAACAAGTAGCCAATATGCAATGCAGTAATACAACTCAACAACACCAGGGAGCCTCTAGGGTAATAGCCAGAAAAATGATAGTGAGGAAGAAGAAGAATGAAGCTTCAACACATAATTCATGGCAGGACTAAAGAGGACTCCCGAGCCTACATAAAACACTGCATGGGCAAAAAGTGATAGCGAGGAACTAACTAGGAAGCCCATGTAAAGGAAGGCTCTACCACCAAGTCATGATTAAATAATTGGCGAGTGAAATGGGTGTAATACTCATGACCTGATGGGATCGACCCTATGGCAAGTGATCAGAATGGAGGCTAGTATGAAAAATGCAACAGAAAGTGGATTCCCTAACCTATATGCCAGTGAAGATCATATACCTGCCATGACGGGTCAGCCGTCATGGATCAAAACTGGGAAAAATATCAAATTCGTCAAAATGTACCTGAAAAAATACCAAACTGGGCACTTCCAAGCATCCGGGTTATGCAGCTTAATACAGATTGAAAAAAATAAGCATAACAAATTTTTGCGAAAATTTTCAACTTTTTGGGCATAAATAGACAAATTAGCTCATATTTGGTTCAAAACAGGAGAAACCGACCGTCGAATTCCGCCGAATTTCTCAGGTTAGCTCTTAATTCATCCTTGCTATTCATTTTTTCCATTCATAAATTAAAATTTAGGAATTTTCACCATAGAATCTCTTGCTAAAAATCACGGGTTTGCGCATACGTGGGTTGGTAATGACCAAGTCGCGTATACACACGACTGTGCACAAATAAAGTCGTGTATGCGCAACCCAATATGAAAAATACGTAGCTAATGAATGGATTATTGAAATTTTATAGGATGAACATATCATGGAGAGAGCATGAACACAGTGAAATAGACAATGAAGTCATGCAAAACCAAGCATCACTGAATATTCTTCGGAATTGTGGATTACTCAAGTTTTTCAAAATGCCAAATATGAAGAGCAATGTCTGGTTGCTCAAAATGATTGTGAACTATTGGGAACCGGAAGAGGACTGATTTATGATAGATCAGATGCCCATACACATTGAAGTGGAAGATATATATTTTATCACTAGACTCTCTCGGAGGGGGGAGCCAGTAGACTTGCATGGTAAGCCTTTGGGAGGGCTCACCGTTGAAGACTACGTCCACGTGTACTGCATACAAGGTTCCAAGAAAGTCAGAACTCAAATTGCAATCAAATATTTAAGGGATTTGCACATGAAAATCCTCCTTTTCACCATTGGCAGGGTGGTAGGATCTGCCTCCCTACACCAGGCGTCCAGGATGCAAATGAGCATAGCATTGGAATTCTTAACTCATGTATATGATTGGTGCACAGCCCTACTGATGAACATGAAGCAACAATTGACCTCTATCCGCCAAGCAAAGACAAAACACTTTGGATATGGTACAATTTTTATGACATTCTTCTTCGAGAACATTCCAGTACTAAGACCCATAGTGATCTCTACTATCAGTGGCCTGAGAGACCCAAGAATTTCCCGTTGGGCAGACATGATGAAGAGATTGGGGGGAAGTGAAGTTCCCCGGACCACTTGGGATGATGAGTTCTTCCAATGGTGGAGAGAAAAAATCATCGCAGTGGACGACTATCCCTATGCCGAGATGGACTTTCTTGGCGATCCAGATCTTGTCCTTCCACCAGACGCAACATGGGGTACAGTCGGTAAGTTTACAATTTCTTGACTTATATAATTTTTTTTGAATTTTTTCAATATGTATGAAAAAAAATGTGAAAAACAAACATGTTTTTGATTGGATTCAAATGACTTACAATTTAAAAATGATCATGAAATAGATATTAGACCAGTTTGACTTGAGGGATGCCCATGACATAAGCATCGCAAAGGCGAAGCGGATACAGTAGATCCAGACAGAACCCTCCAGGCTGTACAGAGGAACTTGGAGGGATTAACCCGCCAAGTACCTATGGCTGCAGTGGAAGATCTGCCTGAAGCCATCCAGAGACAGGTGATAGGAGTACCCCGTGACTAGGTACGGTTATTCCACCGAGTTGCCACTGCGATCGTGTTCTATAGGAACACAACTTCTGGGCAGGGACCTCAGTAGTAGATAGATATGATGTATCAGATGACTGTATATTTTTTGAGACTGAACATGATCGGGGGCATAAGCCCAATTTTTGTATGACTTATGGATCCAAATTTTTGTATAGTTTTGAACACTCTGATGATATATATACAGTGATGTTTGATGTGATGTAACAAATGTATCAAAATGTATGATGTTTTTGATGATTAAATTTTATTGTATGGAATGATTAATGTGCCAATCAATTGCTTGATTAGCTAATGAGTCTGCCAACCAATTGTCAGCTCGAGGAATATGAATGAAAATTAAAAATTGAAATGATCTTTGTAACAAACGTACCCTCAAGAACAACCGGAGTAAAAATGGATCTCGTACCTGATAAGTATTGTTCAACTGCGACACCACCAGCTGAGAGTCCAAGAAAACTACCAACGAATCAACACCCAAAGATATTGCCTCCGAGAGTAGATAAACAACTGCAGTGTATTCTGCTATATTATTGGAAGCAGGACCAATGCAGACCCCTCTTGATACTAACAGCTGACCGGATGGATAATGAAGCACCCAAGTCGCGGAAGCTAAGTTCCGGGTGTGTCTACTAGCACCATCGGCGAAACCAAAATGACTCATGACATCCAAGACAACCTGCCAAAGCAGATCAAAAACATCACCAACCCATCAAAAATCGAAAATCAACCAGATATGTACAAAGCAAAACTACTATATACAAAAGCAACATGCCAGGCCGAAGCCTAGGCATAATACTTCTTCAAATAGAGCCCATTTCTGGGCTCCGGCAACTCGTTCCCTTCAAAATCAACCAAGGTATATGCTCCTTTCTTAAGGAATTTTTTAATGATAAAGGGGCCATACCACATAGACTTAAATATTCCTGCCCCCAGGGCATCTTTTTCTTGGGCATAGACCAAAACAAGGTCACCTTCCGAAAAAACCCTAGGCTTGACCGCCTTATCATACTGAACTTTCACTCGGTTTTTATGCGCCTCATTCATCGTGGCGGCATCCCGACGCTTCTCATCGAGATGTTCCAGATGAAGGAGCCGTTCTTCAAGACTAGAAGTGTTAGGAAGAAGTTCAACAGCTAATTTAAGAGAAGAAATCTCACATTCAATGGGAAATACGGATTCCAACCCGTGCACTAGCTGAAATGGAGTAAAGCCAGTTGCAGTTTTCACTGACGTCCTGTAAGCCCAAAGTGCAGGATATAGCATAATATGCCAGTTGGATCGAGCTTTATCAATTTTCCTTTGAAGAATTGTCTTCAAGGATTTATTCACGGCTTCCACTTGCCCATTGGCTTGGGGATAATACGGAGATGAATGCTCCTGTCGAAAACCCAATTTTAGAGCCAACTCAGCAATCATGCTATTCTGAAAATGACTGCCATGATCAGTGACAATCTCTCTAGGAATACCAGAACGAGCAATAACCTGGTTGAAAAGAAAAAGAGTTGCAGTCTCACCATCATTCCCAAAAGCAGGCATAGCCTTGACCCACTTCGTAAAGTAGTCTACTGCTACAATAATGTACTTGTGACCTTTAGCTGAAGGCGGGTTACAAGTAGTATAATCAATACCCCACTTTGTAAAGGGACCGATAGTAATGACTGGAAAAAGCAGAGCTGGATGAGCGCGCATTTTTCGAGTATAAACCTGACACGGGTGACACTTTTTGATTGACTCCATACAATCCTTGAAAATCGAAGGCCAAAAGTACCCAGCACACAAAATATTTTGGGTTGTAGCAAGCCCAGAGAAATGACCACCATAAGATCCACTGTGGCAATCATTCAGCACAGCCTCAGCTTCTTCGAGAGTTAAGCAACATCTCAGGATTGAATCAACCCCTCGATGGTATAAAGCATCACCAATAATCAAGTAATTCTTAGCCAAGTGATGCAAATTACGACACTCATCTTTCGAAAAAGTAGAGGGAAAATTCGTAGTCTGAAGATACACAATTATATCTCCATACCAAGGATCATGTGGAGAGATAAGAAACAAATTTTCATCCGGGAAGGATTCATCATAGACTATCTCATCCCCACAGGGCAACTCGGAGATCAATTCCGCGAAAACTAATGACTTCTTGGACTTGGCAGACATAAACTCAAGATCAAATTCCTGCAAAATCACAATCCATCTATTGTATTTGCCCCCAATCACTCGCCTATTGAGGACAAACTGAAATGGATTGGCTGCTGCCAAAACATAAGTTTTTCGTAGAATAATGTAATGCCAGAGTCACTGCACAGCATGAACAACTGCCAAAGCTAACTTTTCTATCAGAGTGTACCGGAGTTCAGGTCCTACCAAGCCTCGACTAAGATAGTAAATAACATGCTCTGCAAGAGCATCATCTTCCTGAACCAGAACCATACCAATAGTAGATTCTGCTGCTGCCAGATACAAAAGGAAATCCCTGCTATAATTAGGTGGACTCAATAAAGGAGCAGAGGTCAATGCTTTTTTTAAAGCATCGAATGAGCGTTGAGCGAAGTCATCCCAAAGAAATGAAACTCCCTTCTTCAACAATCTCATAAATCCCTTGGTAACTTCAGCATAATTTACGATAAATCTCCGAAGAAAATTAGACTTTCCTTGTAGACTTTGAAGTTGACGAACAAAGGACGGGGGAGGCAACTGAAGTATTGCCTCAACCTTGATGGGATCTATCCTTATCCCTTCTCTAGACACAATGAATCCCAATAACCGACCGGATGTAACTGCGAAAATGCACTTGTTCGGATTCAACCTAATCTTATAGAAACGACATCATTCAAATATTTGACGGAGGTGAGTAGGATGATCCATCCTCTTTCGAGAATGAGCAGCTAAATCATCCAAATACACCTCGATAATATTTTTGATGTCGTGGAAGGCATATGACATGGCCCGCTGAAACGTAGCCCCAGCATTTTTAAGACCAAAAGGCATCTTCTTGTATGCAAAAGTACCCCAGGGACAAATAAAGGCAGTCTTATGCTGATCTTCAGGATGGATAGTAATTTGATTATATCCAGAGAAACCGTCCATGAAGGAGAAAATCTCATCACCGGCACACTTGTCAATGATCTGATCGATAAATGGTGTGGGGTAATTATCTTTAGGACATGCTTTATTGAGGTCTCTGAAATCAATGCAAACTTGAATTGTTCCTTGTTTTTTATCTACGGGAATAGGGTTTGAAACCCATTCAGTCAAAGGAATAGGGAAAATGAATCTCACCTTAAGCAGCTTCTCAACCTCAGCTTTGATAGCTGCTGCCTTCCTAGGATTGACCGGACAAATTTTTTGCCTCACAGGCTTAGCGTTTTCGTAAGTCTTGATCTCATGCTGGACAATAGATGGATCAATACTAGGCATTTCCTCATAAGACCAAGTGAATAAAACCCTATACTCTTTAAAGAGCTCGGTGTAAATCTGAATCTCTTCACGGGAACATTCAGCTCCGATGAAGAAATTCTCAATAATATTGGGATCCTTGGAAATGTTCACCGGGATAGTAGGAGAAATCACAGCCATGTTCCCTTCAGCATAAACCTGTGTTGGTGCTAAAGGGTTCAGGACTGGGCGAACAGGACCAGGAGACGGAGGACTTGGAAAACTCGTTTCAAATTCGCTCAAATTAGGTAAAAAGTAATACCGATGATGCAAATCATCCCACAGTCTATCTATACCAGTCATAGCTTCCAAGATGGCCTCTTCAGATGGAAGAGTGGTATCAAGGAAATCCTGGGCAGAAGAAGAACTAAGTGCCCAAGCCGGAGCCACATCTCCATCCAACTCTTTCGGTGAGAGAGGAGCTGGGATGGATTCTGCAGAGTCAACAATAGAGTGATAAGCAATCTCTGCTGCAGACATTGGAAATGCCATTCCACCCACTTGACCTTCTGCTAATGTGGCAGTAGGGGAAGGTAAGGTCCAAGGGTCCGAAAAATAATGAGTTCTGAAGAACTCTCTTCGAAGAGGAGCCTTGGAAGATGAAATTGCATTAATATGAACCATAGGAGGAGGAATATCGAAAGTACCCATCAAGGAAGAATACATTCCAACCCCTAAATTCTCAACAGGTGCCTTAGTATTATCCAACTTTGGAACATATGAGTCAGTAGACGCATTCGGGTCTACAGGAGGACAGTCCAGTTGGTCCACTGTAACAATCCTCCCTTCATGAGGGAAACAAATAATCCGAAATAATGAGGATGCAATGGCATCCATCTCATAAATCCAGTTTCTCCCTAACAGAAGGTTGTAGTCCAAGCTTGCGTCAACTACCTCAACCTCTATATTCACATTTTTTCCCCCAACACAGATAGGAAAAGCTGGGACAATACCATGCGGTCTGTGAGAATGACCATCAAACACAGTCAGGAGAGTGGTAGATGGAACAACTTTGGGAGATCCAATCATCTTCCAACATGTGAGAGACATCACGCATGTGGAAGCACCCTCATCAACAACCGTCCGAAAGATATTGCACTTATGGTACGATGATTTAATATGAAAAGCCATATGATGGGGGAGTATCTTCTTAAAATTAGTCATATCAAATGTAATCAGAAGAGAATTTTTCAGATCAATAGCCCCAATGGAAATGAGCAAGGCACTGCGCTGAGCCGGACAAGACTGGAGCACCTCTAAAGCTGACATAGCACAAGGACTCTGTGCCAGATCTTCCACAATAGAGTAGTTCTGGGCAGCCCTAGCATTTGGATTAATTTTCGAATGCTTAGTGGATGTTTTGGGCATCCGAGGCATAGGCTCAACAGTAGGCCTTGTAATGTGAAGCGGCTCAGTAGCATCAGGAGAATCCTTAGCTTTCGAAGACTCTTCTCCACCATAATCACGGGATCTCGTAGCGACATCCACGTGAGCACTCATCATGAATATGTTCGATGGAATTTCCCCTTCCTGGGTGCCCGCAGAGGAAGCCCCAGGACTTTGATTCGCGCCAACAACTAGTTGTTGCCCTTGGGGAAAAGGGTTTGTTAACACAGCCTGGGAACTAGAAGAACCCTGCTGAGCTAACAAGCGCTGCGCATCCTGCATTTTAGGGCAAAGGTGCATAAGATGGTCTCCAGCACACAGCTTGCATGGAAACTTTACTTTCCTTTTATCTTTTGGGCCCTCACCAACATGCTCATTGGTTTTATTCACATTACCCTTCCCATTCTTGCCCTTTTTATTATTATTCCATCCCTTCCTCTTCCCTTCGGATTGTTGATTTCCTTTGGGATCAGAAGCTTGGAAAACATTTATGGACAAAGAGGGGGAAGGTGATGACTCAGCAGGCACAGCCTAACCAGAAGGAGCATATTGCAAATACAACTGCTGCAATTGAGTAAGCAGGCTGGCTGCACCATTATTGATCGATCCAATCAGTCCGTCACCATGAGGACCAGGCTTAGTTTTGGATAAATCTAATTTGGAGTGAGGAGCATTGAGCAAATATTTATGAAGGACCCCAGACTAAGAATAGATCAGTTCCAACTGCTGGGCCCTAAAAATGGCCTGCTCCTCGGAAAATACCCCGGAGAGGGATATATCTTTCGAAATATCTGACTGCAGAGATTTCAGAAACCATTCCAAAAGTAATTCACCTGGAATATGAGCTTTAATAAGCCTCTTCCTTCTGCACCATTCCTGAATATGGTCAGAAATGTGGGTTGCGTCGTCCTGTTTAAAATTAGCTAGGAGTTCAGTCCCGGCATCATATCGGATAGGCAACTAGAAATGGTTTAGAAATGTAACAACCAGTTCTCCAAATGTAGCAAAACTACCCCCAGTTAGCTCAATATACCATTTGGCAGCGTTTCCAGTTAGGGTGCATTGAAACAATCTCAACCTAATCGAATCATCGATTAGGGAGTTCGAAGAACACCATAAATGGAAAGTGGTGATGTGATCAGCCGGATCCTCTCCATTCTTGCCTTCAAACTTTGGAATGTCTGAAGGAAGTTTGGTGGGAACCGGAGGCCACTCCGGACTATAACGGATCGGATCATTAGTCAATTTAGACAGATCTGGCAAGTTTAACATTGCCAGAAAAGGTAAACGAGGCGGAGCCTGAGGATTCCATCCTTGATAGGATGAATTCCCAATATTCTAGAAAGAATACACTGGATTTGATGAGGCACCAGGTTTCTAGAAGGAACTCGTAGAAAAAGGAGAAGAACCTCCTCCCAACGCAGAGTTACCAAAGCCCAGGCCAGTTCCCCCCACAGAAGTATGAAATGAAGAGGAAAGCCCCTGATAGGTGTTCCAGGCATTAGAAAGAGGGGAAAAGGTATGATAAGCACTCGAAGAAGGGAAATAAGCATTCCCTTGGTGACCAGCGTAAAACTGATTCCCTGCCCCCGCTATCGTGAATATAGGATTCCAACCTGTAAAAGTGGTTGAATTCTGACCTCCAGACCAAGGGTTGAAACTCTGGGTCTGAGAAGTAAATGGAAAGGAACCTAAAGAAGAATTGGAACTAGGAATGTGCCCAGTTCCAAAGGGGAACCCTTGAAAACAAGCTAATCCACTAGCCATGGAAGACATGGGTGTAGATCCAGCTGCAGCAGCGGAAAAGGAAAAAGAAGGAATCCCACTAGTGGGCATTCCAAAACTGAAGGGACCAGATTGAGAAGCATGTGCTTGGGTGAGACCAGAGCCAAACATAGCAGCACTAGAAGCAATCAAAAATATAGCAATAGTGCCCCCTCCTTCAACAGAAGCAGGAGTCTGAATGCCTACAGCACTCACAGCAGAAGCCGCGTTCCCAGTCGTGGCCATCGAAAGGTATGTATAATACGGAGGATCTTCCGATTTCTTTGACTCCGGTCCGATGTATTCAACAACGAACGGATAATCAGGAGGAAGAGGAGATGGAAGTGACATAGAAGGTTCAGGTACTTCCTCTATTTGAACTTCTTCTTCCTGCGGAAATAAAACTCGCGAGGTGAGCGGAGCACTCCTCTCGGAACCAACACCAGAATCAGCTACGAAACCTTCAGACCCTTGTGGAGGATCTCTCTCCACTATGTCAGACGTCATAGGGTGATACTCACCTACTAAACTACTCCTACGCCTTCTTGAAGAAGGCTCTGAACTCTCGGGAGATAACCCCCAGATTCTCCTCGATCGACGAGGCGCTTGATCAGCCACTTTAAAAAAATTTAATTAGACTCAAAAAATATAAAGCTAGGCAAGCTAGGAGCAAAGAGCACTCACTAAAAAAAGAAATCCCCGAGATACAATCAAGCAAACAGCCTTCAGGTATTTCCGCTCCAGGTGAATAGGACCGGACAAAAAAATACAAGAAAACAAAATATAGGACCTCCCGAAAGTAGTCTGGGATAATTACAGCCCAGGCCTACTAGCAAAGGTAATAGAAATAGTTACACTGACCTCCTAACGACAGCCTTTGCTGGCACAAGTACCCAAGCTTCGCAAGGGCACCCCCCAGAAGTACTGCTGAAAGTGATACGACGTCTGCCTCAGGTACCACGAGTATTCCCCCCCGCAGTCACCTATGTGGAACCTAGGAGTGGAAACTATGGGCACCAGTCCGTGTCAGAAGCCGGGTGGAACGGTCTTAAGGTCAGATTTAGCAAATCAGAGAGGGGGTATCTCTCTTCTCAGCCTTCGCTTCCCCTCGCGCTTGACTCTCTGGAGGAGAGCTTTCCCGGTCCACCTAACGGAGTTGGATTTCACTCAATTAATCAACTTCTATGTTTTTTTTTAGCAGTCTTGGAGAGTTAACTCTCCACTCACCTAGTCCAAGGCCCTACAACCTAGCTAGTTGGTGTATGACACTTAAAAAACTTGCTAGTTGCTTTTAAATTATATCTCTTATTTTAATTTCCCGTTATGTTAAGTCAAAGGGATACAGAAATGTCAAAAAAGAAATTAATAAAAACCAAACTACATGCAAATGTAGTTATTGTATTTCGATGAAAAACAACTTCTACACAAGTTCTACAAGACTAAAAAAAAAATATTTTTCTTTTCAAATAACAAAATTCACACTCACAAAAGCTATGAAAATGACTAAATGCTTAAGTGCACCTGATGCAAATCACTAAGAGCATGCAAATTCTAAGATGAAAAATCTACTAAAGCAGAGAGAAATTTCCCAAATATCCTTCAGTTTTATCTCTTTTTGGTTGTCCAGAAAGCTAGTTCCCAAAATCAGAAACTCTTAATATAAAGACACCAAAAACGCTTGAAACAAGAGGTAGAAACCAATGACAATTCCTTTCCAAAACCAAGTCGAAAACCAAAGGCAAGAAACCTCAACAAAGCTTCAACAGATATAACAAAAAGAAAACAAAAATTCAAAACAAAAGAAAATGACAAAACAAAATGTTTTTTGAGCTTTTGAGTTTTATAAAAAGGAAGAGCTCGAAAAGACCAAGAAAAACTATCAAATCCCAAGCCAAAAAACTCTGAATTTCAAGAAAAAACTTCAAAAATGCTCTAAACCTTATAGGGCTAGCTAGTAACAAGATTTATATGAGCAAAAGAAGACAAGAAACTCAAACACTCAGCCTAGAAGAATAGTACAGCCTTGCAGCAAACAAAAACTTCAAAGAACCTAGAAAGACTCTTCAAAAATTGCAACAAGAGCTAGTCAACTGAACTCAAGAAAACCAACCAAAAAATGGGCAAAAATCGAAGCGCAAAGCAAGACACAAAGGTAGGAAAGAGTAAATGAGAAAAAGCTCTCTGTTCTGATGAAGCAGAACAGCCAAGAATCCCCAGAAAGAGATCTTGGTACTCGAACCAGAAATGCTAGCACAAGAAACAAGATTTTCCAGATAAGCTAGTTTTCAATCAAACAAGAGAGAGAAAATACCAAAGACCACTTTCTACACAATCCAGAGGATACAAAGACACTGCAGAAATAGGTCTCCACAGGCAGACAAGGCTAAAAAGCCAAGAAACCTAAAATTTCAAAATTGACCCAGGTATACGCGACTTGACAGTTTAGAAACAAGTGTGCATACGCGACTATGCTAAGGGAAACCCGCGTATACGCGACTCCCTTTAACAAAAACTGCATGTATACACGTCTGTGTGCAGGCAAACCCGTGTATACAAAGGTAAATAATGAAAAATGAAAAGGATCAAGCCTGGATAAGAAACCATGACTTTAGTCTGACTGAGAAAGAGTTAACTGGACTGAAAATAAAAGTTAAAACTGTTGGAAACCTATCAAACAGCTGAAACCACCCAACAGGGGAATCACAAGAATGTGATCCCCAGTGGAGTCGCCAGTTATGTTTCGGGGAAAATCACCCTAGAGGTTTTTTGGGTCTAAACCTCCACAGAGCAGGGCATGCTATTCAGAAGGACTCACACACAACCATACTTGAATGCAAAAAACTAGTTAACAACGATAGAAGAACTCACCCGTAGTCCTACGTTCGATGTAGATCCCGCGGGGTCCAAACCCCCAGCAACCCTTCTTCCTCCTTCAACCTGGAAAACAAGAAAGAACGTGCACGGAAACCTATTTGTATAGCATATACTTCTCCTAAACGTTAGTGCAATCCATGTGAAATATTAAATAAACCATAATAAATGCTTAAATGATAATATTTTCACACATATAAATCAACATTAACGCACGAGTTCAGGAACAAGATGGTTCTTCATTATTACGAACAGCATGTACAGTAGTAAAAGTGGAGAGATCACCTGAATCCTTCCACGATCTTCGAGCAGACCGTCGTCTGGATCCGTCCCGCCCTTGCCTCGCTAAGATACTTTCAAGACTTGTGCACTCGAGATGGCATATAAATGGATGAACATCTTCAGGAAACAAGGGTTTCCTGTATAAATCTGGGAAATTGCAGGAGGCACGGGGAATCAGACTTGAATTGGGATTCCAACAGAGTATAATGTCTATAAAATTTCTCTCTCCCTTAGGTCGTACACATGAGGGGCTTTTATACTCCCTCAAAGTAGTTTCAATCAGTTGGAAACAGTTGGCCACATGCTAGGGTGGTTGAACTACTGGAGTAACCATCAACCCAGCCCAAAAATAGGGATTTTTTATATATATTTTTAATGATTTTAATGGCATACGCGAAAAAGTACATGTGGACTCGCGTATACACACGGAAAATTCTGGGCATACCCGCGTATGGGAATTTTAACACTGTTTTTTAGTGAATTTTGTTCAAGTATGTAGGAATGGGTGCCCAAAGTCATAAAGACAATCATGAATCACCAGATGGTGAAAAATGATGCTATAACACACACTTAGCCTTAAGTTCAAGCTACAACTTTCTTCATCAATGCAATTTATGCTTAGAGTTTTCCTAGGTTGGAGGGTGCATCAGGGAAGAATTATATTGGGTGAATTCAAAGCTATTTTTGTAGTAGAGGAAGGTTTCCATTCATTAGAAGCCCTGTAAAGAAGCCCCTTGGGCTTTATTGATATATTTGGCATCATTACAAGGAGTATTTATCCCCTACAACACAGTTTCAGTCTAGATCTGCATTATTTTAGGGAGGAGTTGCAGGGGTGGTTGCAGTAGTTTTTTTGGGAGGTGATTTCTTCAATGGAGGAGCCATTATTTCATCCAGAGGATATATTGAAGAAGATCTATATGTTTCTACATCAGCTTCATCCATATCTTCTCATTTCTGTTGTTGCATCATACCTTCAGCCCTAAGGCTGCAGCTTACATTGGCACATTGTGTGCATTTTCTAGAAACCCTCTTGGGTTGTCTTGGAAAGCTGATCTAGTGCCTAGATCTATATGTGTAGTATCTATTGTGGCCTATATCAGTATTTTTTTGTGAAAAAAGCTCCAAAAATAGAATAAAAGAGAGATCAACGCCTTAGAAATCAACCACTTTGAGGGGGAGACCTCCAATACATTACATAAATGAATGATTCTTGAATGATACAAATTACAAAACCTCCTTTATATATATAGGATTCCATGGTGCCACAATGTAATCCTAGTGGGGCCACAATTTAATCCTAGTTGACCTAACAATAATAATTTAAGGGCACAATAATAGCAATATGGGGGTTACAGGGCTACAATAATAACAATAAGGGGATTACACTAACAACAATAAGGGACTATACTAGTAATATAGGGACCTAACATCCCCTCTCCTTCAAAAAAGTGTTGTCCTCAATGCTTGAGTAGCTCTGGGTGCTTCTGTATAAAATTCTCATCCTCCCATGTAGAATCTTCAGTGGGTAATTTCTTCCACTTGATGAGATACTATGAAATTGATCGGTTTCGTATCTTTCGAGTTCTTGTTTCCATGACTGCTTCAGGTTCCAGTATGATTTTTCCTTCCTCATCAAGTT
Organism: Pinus albicaulis; assembly: GCA_034641835.2. Taxonomy (NCBI): domain Eukaryota; kingdom Viridiplantae; phylum Streptophyta; class Pinopsida; order Pinales; family Pinaceae; genus Pinus; species Pinus albicaulis. The sequence continues at coordinate 1,656,017,982 of CM076580.1, read as the reverse complement.
CTAGCAATATTGTTTGAACTGGAATATTTTCACCTATAACCTTCTTTAAGCATGAAACATGGAAAAATGGATGCACTCGTGAAGAATCAGGAAGCTCCAATTTTTATGCCATAGTACCAATCTTTTGCAACACCTTGTAAGGACCATAATACTTTGGTGATAATTTATTATCCTTCTTAGCTTGCTTGAGGGACATTTGTTTGTATGGTTGTAGTTGTAAAAATACCCAGTCTCCTACATAAAAACTTCTCTCGCTGCGATGTTGATCTGTCTGTTGTTTCATTAGATTTTGTGGCAAATTTAGGTTATCCTTTAAGAGTTGGAGAACTTCTTGTTGATGTTCGATGTGATATTCCACTGCTTTAACCTTTGAATTTTCTCTTAAATATGATTTGATGGATGGTGGATGATATCTATAAAGTGCCATAAATGGGGTCAGTTTTGCTTCAGTATGGAAGAAAGTGTTATACCACCATTTAGCGAGAGGTAACCACTTAACCCATTGTGTTTGTTTATCAGATACAAAAAAACGAAGATATCCTTCCAATCATTTATTTACTATCTCAGTTTGACCATCAGATTGAGGATGATAAGATGAGCTATGAGCTAATTGATTACCCAAACAAGAAAATAACTCTGCCCAAAAATTTCTAGTAAAAATGGGATCTCTGTCGCTCACAATAACCCTTGGGTTTCCATGTAGTTTTTGAATTGTGTCCATAAATTTAGTAGCAACTATACTTGCTTTAAATGGATGATATAATGCACAAAAGTGTGCATAATTGGTAATTCTATCAACTACCACCATGATGACACTCTTTCCTTCAGACATAGGTAAACCTATGATAAAATCCATTGAAATCTCCTCCCAACGTTGACTTGGAATATATAAAGGTTGTAGAAGACTCGACGTCTTAATTGTGTCAAATTTATTATGCTGGAAAACCAAACATTCCGCCACAAAATTTTGAATATCAGATTTAAGGCCATCCCACAAAAATTCTTTCTTCATCCTGTGGTAAGTTTTTAAAAATCCTGACTACCCTCCTAAAGGAGAAGTGTGCAATTCCAAAATAATCTTTTGTTTTAGTTGGGAGTTCCTAAAAAGATATAAGCGATATTTGTACAATAAGGAATCATTTTTCCAACTAAATGTATCAGATGTACTAGGATCTTGCTACAACTTTTGAATGAGTGTCCACAATTCTTGATCCTTCTTCCATTCATCCCTTGCTTCGGTTATCCAATCTAGTTGGATAATAGAACTGCACAAAGAAATGCTTCCACCTCTTCATTCTTTCTTGAGAGTGCATCTGCAACAACATTTAGCTTCCCCTTTTTTTAGATTATTTCAAAGTCATAACCCGACATCTTTTTGACCCATTTTTGCTTCTCTTCTGAAGATATTCTTTGTTCCAAAAAGTGTTTAAGACTATCATGACTAATTTTTACCTTGAAGTGTCTTCCCATTAGGTAAGTTCACCATTTCTTTAATGCATGCAGTATTGCTAACATTTCCTTCTCATAAATAGCTTTCTGTAAATACTTTCCTTTTATTAGACGACTTTGAAAAGCAATGGGTCTTCCTTCTTGCATTAAAACAACACCAATTCCATTTCCTGAGGCATCACATTCCACAATAAATGTTTTTTTGAAGTCTAGCATAGCTAAGACCGGTGCTAGGCACATTTCCTCTTTAATATGTTTAAAGGCCTTAGTTGCTTCAGGAGTCAATGAAAATGCATCTTTCTTCAATAATGTTGTTAGAGGTGCTCCTATTCTCCCATAATTATTAGCAAACTTGCGATAATACCCTGTTAACCATAGATATCCTCACAACTTCTTTATGGTTGTGGGGACTTTCCATTCCGTAATGGATTTAATTTTTTTATGGTCTACCTTAACACCCTTGTGAGATACAATATGACCTAGATATTCCACCTCTTGTACTCGAAAGAAACATTTGGATTTTTTTGCATATAATTGTTTCTCCTGCAATAGTTTGAGCACCTTGTCAACATGTTGAACATGATCCTTCCAAGACCTGTTGTATATTAGTATATCATCAAAAAATACTAGCACAAATATTCTAAGGAAGGGTTTGAAAATGGAATTCATCAACCGTTGAAATGTAGAAGGTGCATTGGTAAGGCCAAAAGGCATGACCAAAAATTCATAATGACCCTCATGAGTTAGAAACACTATTTTCAGAATATCTTCAATCTTCATTCTAATTTGATGATATCCTGAACGAAGATCCAACTTGGTAAAATAAATTGCTCCATGTAATTCATCTAATAATTCATTAATCACAGGAATGAGAAATTTATCTTTAATGGTGAGCTTATTGAGCTCCATATAATCCAAACACATGTGCCATGTTCCATCCTTCTTGTGTACCAATACTACAAGAGTAGAGAAAAAACTTTGACTAGGTTGAATTATACCAGCCTCTAACATTTCTCCAATCATACGTTCAATTTCGCTCTTTTGGACATAAGGATATCTATAAGGCCTGATGTTTGGAGGAACATTTCCTGGAATCAAATGAATAGCATGATAATGATCACGAATAGGCGGGAGTCCTTTGGGAGTTTCAAACACCTTGGAATGATTGTCCAAGACTTTTTGGAGATCTGCAGAAATAGATGATTTTGATGTTGGAACTTCTAGTGAGAATAATTGTGCAATTACGCCTCGTTGTTATTTATTTAGAAACTTTTTCATGAGATTAGAGCTTATTATATTTCCCGGCTTCCTTGCAATACTCCGTAATTTGACTTCCTTTCCTTCTGAAAAAAAAATTAAGAAAATTTCTTGAAAATTAAAAGCTACCGTCCCCAACGATTGTAACCATTGTACTCCTAGTACAACATCAGCACCTCCCATAGGAATGGAAAGCATTGGACTATTCAATACATATTCTCCCATGGTTATATTGATATTATGGCATTTTCTAGAGCAATTTATAGTTCCTCCATTTGCAACCATCACTTGACATTCTGGTGTTGGGTATAGGAAACAATTCAATTCCTTGGCTACCTTACAATGAATAAAATTATGGGTACTACATGAATCAATCAACACTATTACCTTTTTATTCTTGATATGTCCTTCTATCTTGATATTTTGAGGAGTGGTAATTCTTACCAATGCATTACATGATATGGTCATAATCATTTGTTCCTCTTCTAGGGTTTGTCCCTGGTGTATATCATCTTCTTTTGAAGATTCTTGTTCATTTTCTTCTTCCTCTTCACAATATATGTAAAATAATTTCTTCTCAGCACAGTTATGACCTTTAGTGTATTTTCTATCACAACTATAGCAAAGCCCTTTTGCTCTTTTTTCTTCCAATTGTTGTGGTGTATCAACCTTGTAGGTTGTGGAAATCTAGGAGTAGCAACACTTCCCTCTTTATATAAGTGAGTGGTAGGCTTCCTTGTCGCCATAATTTTACATCCAATTTTTCTTGCCAACCCGAATGCCTTCTCCAATGAATCAGGTTCCAAAACGTGAACTTCATGTTGGATGTTATCTTTTAAAGTACCTATGAAGAGATCAATCTTGTGTTCCTCTGGAATATTAGTTACCCTTATATTCAATTTTTGGAAGTCCTCAATGTGCTCCCCCGTTGAACCCTTTTGTTTGAGATTTATCAGTTGGTTAAAGAATTTTTTTCTCTTTGTATCCTCATAATATTCTATCATTTCCTTCGTAAAAATTGACCAAGTGGCAATTTTTTTATGGAAGCAAAGCCATCGATACCATACAAATGTATTTTGTTCTAAATGTAAAGTTTCAATGTGTACCTTTTGTTTGTTTTGCACATTATTGAGATCAAAATATTGCTCCATCTGTAGTATCCATGTTACAGGATCCTTTCCATCAAACTTCCTCATATCCGATTTTGGAATATGGTGGTTCTTTCCTCCAACATTAGAGTTTATGAAATCATGATTAGCATTTATTTTGATCTCATCATGAGTTTCCTCTACTATCTTTTCACCATTAGGAAAAATTTCTTGTATCAACTTTGTCAAAACTTCCATGTATGCTTTTAGATCATTCTTCATGTTTTCCATCTTAGCTTCCATGTCATCCATCTTAGATTCCATTCTAGCTTCCATGCCATCCATCTTAGCTTCCATGCCATTCTTCAAACCATCAATATTAAATTCCATGCCTTTCTTCAAACCATCCATCTTAGTTTCCATGCCTTTCTTCAAAACTTCCATGTCATTTTTTTTTCTCTTTGCGAGAGCAAAATTTGTTGACCTTACTCTTGTAATTTGGATATGTCATGTTGCCATTCTTTGTCTACATGAGTCATAGTAGAGCCTTCTAAAGGCTTAATGGGTGTTGAATTATTTTTAGGGGCCATCTTAGAATCCAATACTGATATCTATTCTACAATATGCCCTTGGAATCAATTCAACTTGATTCTTCAAACAAGATTTATGAAATTCGGGAAAAAAAAATACACACCTTTTACTTGATTTTGAGGAGCTCGATATTGAAATTGAATTATCTCTATAATTGTGGATCCTAAATATCTGAAATTCGGCCTTGTAGTATAGCAAAAAAAAGTTATAGTGAAAATTCCAGATGACCTGTTTGGAGTAGCGAAACCCTAGAATCCAAAGCTATGATACCAAATGTTGTGAAACAAGCTCCAAAAATATAAGAAAAGAGATATCAATGCCTTAGAAATAAGCCACTTCGAGGGGGCAACCTCCAATACATTACATGAATGAACAATTCTTAGATGATACAAATTACAAAACCTCCTTTCTATATATAGGAGTTCATGGGGCCACAATGTAATCCTAGCTGACCTAACAATAATAATTTAAGGGTGCAATAATAACAATATGGGGGTTACAGGGCTACAATAATAACAATAAGGGGATTACACTAACAACAATAAGGGACTATACTAGTAATATAGGGACCTAACAATTTTTATATCATTTTATGATATCCAGTTGTAGTTATGCTTAATATGACTACACTGTAGCAGCTCTCCAACATTTTGTATTATGGCATCAGCTCATATTTTGGAGTGATTTTTTAGGGGAGGCTTGTTTCCTCATTCCATACGATTTATGCCTCACTATTTTATACTGATTTGCTGTTCTTATACATAATTTTTTGGATACATATTGGTCTCCAATATTGATGTGTTTATTTTCTTTGATATTTCCTTGTTTATGCACTATATTCCTGCTTTTATCATTTTGGGATATTACATTACCTTCCTCTTTCTATTGGTTGCATTCTTGTTCAGTTTCATGCAATTTTCTTTAGGGTTTTGGGGATCCTAGGGTACATTTAAAATTACCTAGGAACAACCCACCCTTAGATGTCAAAAAGTGTGTTGCAAAGAGGCTAAAAAGAATACCATTTCCTCTGCAATGCTCTGTCTTTCACTCAGGAGTGCATTTGGTGCAATTCAGAAACTTGCATCTTGTTTTCTGAGCAAAATTTATCTACTTTTTTGCATGGAATGGATCCTAACTAAGCCTATGGTTTTATTTCAGACTTTGATTAGATGATAATTTCGATTACATGGTGAGAAAGAGAACATTAAGAGCAGGATATGGTCTCCCTAAATGATCCTGGCGCTATGAGAGCCCTCAGAGACTATGGGTTTCTCAAGTACTTTAGATTGTTAGGGATGAGAAAACACATGGAGCTATTGCAATTATTGATCCTTTCATGGGACCCGACTCTACAAGAATTTCACATTGGGGACAAAGTGCTCCCAATATTGGTTGATAAAGTTTACTTTCTGACAGTTGTTTTGAGACTTGGTGCCCCCATTTCCCTTGCGGGCTCCATCCGCGGAGGTGAAACAGTGAAGGACTACATTCGACAGTTTTTTCAACCAGGAACTGAACCTAGAAAATGTCGAAGATAAATATAAAAGATGTATGTGATATGAATTTACGAACACTCCTATTCACTATTGCAAAGCTAGCTGGCAGCGTGACACTTCATGTTGCTAACATATCATACATGCAGTATGTGCTTGAGTGTCTCAAGCCAACTGTGTTCAACTGGGATGAAGCAGTACTCCTTCACATGAAAGAATAGTTGACCAAAGTAAAATATGGAAAGATGAAGAATTTAAGCTATGGGTCGATCTTGATCACTTTAATTTTGGAGCGAGTTCCATTGATGCATCCATAGCATGTGACACTAGAATTAGTTGGTCCTAGATATCAATGGATGCATTGTTAGGTTGAGCTAATGGCTAGACATGCTGGTCAGTAATCGATCTCGTTTTCCACTGCATTCTTCAGTTGGCTCCGAAGATAGAATATCTTCATAGAGGAGCACCCATATGCAGGGATGGATTTCCGTGGAGATCTGGATTTGATTTTACTATTCAGTGCTCAGTGGGGTGCTATAAGTAAAATTTTTGACCATGTTTTTGATTTTTTTGGTTTTTTACATTTTTTTTTAATGTTTCCAATACTAAACTAAAGATTTTTTATGTATGCATATGTGGGTATTATTCGACTAGTGGGTCGTGCATAGTAGGCAGGAGAACTAGCAAAGGGGATTTTCGAGAGATTAGTCCTTTTGGATTTGGATTTAGCTGAGACCCTTGTCGAGTTGCAGCAGCATGTGGAGGGATTGACCCTTGGGATATTGGATATCCAGATTAAGGAGTTACCTATGAGACTACAGTTCCATACCATTGGTGTGCCTAGCCATTGGATGAGGCTATTGCGCATGATATCCCAAGTAGTGACATGTTATCATGAGCAACACTAGGTCTACTTAGATTATTCTATGTCCATATACATTTTTAGGTCAGATTACCAATGTGTATTGGAAACAATTTTTGTAAAGAATTCAATTATAAATATATTTTACTTTCAGTGTTTTCCTATGATTATTTTCAATCCTCTTCAATTGTGTGATGTGAATTTAAAATCTATCTTTACATATGTTGAAAATTTCTATTTAATACATAATTCGCCAAAGAATCATTTAAAGTGTTACAGTTTCTGGAAATGTGTTGATATTATATGTAATCAAAATTTCTTTCCGAAAGATGAACTCTAAGGAACATGTGATGAATTGCTGGATTTCAGACAGTATAAATACTAGTAGGTTGTAGTATGACAAGTTGTGAGTCCAACCTGATGATGATGCAGTGAATGCCAAGTGAAATGGCATCAGAGAGGAGTTATATCAACCCGCTATACTCAGTGATATTTTTGGTCAATCGACCAATACATATCCCTTGGAAACTCACTAACTTGCCACTTGGAGCAAAGATGGCCCATGCTGCAGTGGATAGATTCTGCATAATATGACTAGAACCATTGGCATATCCAAAAAATGGTTTCAAAGATTCTTACAACTAAAAAAAATGCAAATCAAATTACTAACCACTTGAAAAACTATAAAAGACACACAAATATATACATGCAATCAAAGCATATAATACATTGTTTACTACACAAAATCAAGCATAGTAATGTTTAATATACAACCCATTTTGAGGTTGCGCCAATGGAATCCCATCATAATCTACCAACTCGTAGGCACCCTTAGGCAAAATTTGCTTGACAATGTAGGGGCCATGCCATAATGGTTCAAATTTCCCTGTTCATATCTTATCATCTTCCTAATCATAAAGCAGGACCAGGTATCCTTCTAAGAACCTATGAGGCATGAGATTATGGTCATATTGTGCCTTAATTTGTCTCTTATGTGCTTCGTTGGCCAATGTGGATTCACAACACGTTTCATCTAGATGGATTCGATCTAAAATATGTGCATCTTCGTTAGAAGTGTCAGGTGGCTGGTCAATCGAGAGTTTCAATGATGGAATTTCACATTGGATCGGTAAGATTGCTTCCAGATTGTAAACCAATTGAAAGGGAGTAAATCTTGTTATGTTTCTCACTGAGGTTTGATACGCCCACAAAGTTGAGTACACGATCAAATGAAATTTTGTTTATGAACCCCAATCATGCGTTGAAGCATACGCTTAAGATTTTTTTTGATAGCTTCAACTTGTCCATTAGCTTTCGGATAATAAGGGGTATAACTATCATGTGACAGTCCTAAATTGGCAGTCAACTCATACATTGTGTGATTGCAAAAGTGTTTTCCATGATCTGTGACTATGGCTTGCGGCACACCAAATTGTGTAACCACATGGTTAAAAAATAAGAATGCAGTCGTCTGTCCTATGTTGTTAAATGTAGGCATCACCTCAACCCACTTGGTAAAATAGTCAATGGTGACAATAATATACCCATGGCCCCCAGCCGAGAGGTGGTTACATGTCATGAAGTCAATGCCACATTTTTCAAATTGTTCAACAACGACGACGGGATGCAATGGTGTTGGCGCCAAGCGGGTTTTACAATCAAATACCGAGAAAACATGACAACTTCGAACCAAGATAATGTAGTCGCAAAATATGGTAGGCCAGAAGTAACCAGTTCATAGAATCTTATGTGCGGTAGAAAAAATAGACAATGTCCACCACAAGCACCAACTTGGAAATCATTTAAAAATTTCTCATCCTCCTCATGAGTGAGGCACCTACACAAAATCATATCAACCCCATGACGATAAATTGTATCGTTAACGATCAGATAATATTTGGCTTGGTAACAAATATGTAATTGTTGTGAGCGAGAGGTATTGAGCTGAAAATTTTGGGTCTAGAGATAGATGATGAAATCACCATACCACGGGTCAGATGACTTGATAAGAAACAAAGACTTGTCTGGAATTGATGGTTCCATAGTAGAATCAATGCTACTTGAGAGAAGGCCACAGATAAGCTTAGTAAACCCTAAAGAATTCTTTGACTTGGATTTGATAAATTCCAAATAAAATTCCTGCAAAATGACGATCCATTTTGAATATTTTCCCCCAGCAATTGACATGACAGAATGTATGTCATAGAGTTTCAATCTAAAATGACAATGGTCTTTCGCAGCAGGATATAATGGAAAAATATTTGTACAGTTTGAACAGCTTCCAAACCAAGCTTCTCAACATATGTGTACTTAACTTCCATATCATTGAGATTACGACTCAAATAATAGATCGTATGTTCAATCCCATCTTCTTCTTTGAATAAATCCATAGTGATGGTTGTATCTGCAACGATGAGATACAGGAAATAATCACTCTGATAATTTTGGGGATATATTAATGATGCTCATATTAGGGTATCTTTAAGAACACCAAAGGAAGCTTTTGAAACCTCATCCTAAGGGATGGGAATCCCCTTTTTCAAGAGTTGAGTAAATCCTTTAGTCATTTTGGTGTAGTTGGGAATGAACCTACTTAGAAAGTTCGCCTTCCCTTGGAGTCTCTATAACTGAAGCAGATTGGAAGGATAATGAAAATCAAGAATGGCATGGACCTTCAATGGATCAAGCCGAATTCCGTATTTCGACATGACAAATCCAAGAAAATGACCAGAACCAACACCAAACACACATTTGTGTGGATTGAGGCATATTTTATAGTGACGACATCGTAATAATATCGCTCTCAAATGTAGCGGGTGGTCATCCTGTTTCCGTAAATGTGCAGGTAAGTCATCCAGATACGGTTGAACTATGTGCTTGATGTTATGGAAAATAATTCATTATGCTCTGGAATGTTGCTCCATCATTATTTAAACCAAAAGGGAGCTTTTGATAGGCGATTTTTCCCTAGGGATAGATAAAATCGGTTTTATATTAGTCCTCTGAGCGAATATTGATATGATTGTAACTGGAAAATCCATCCATGAAAGAAAATATTTCATATCCATCACATTCATCAATATTTTGGTCGATAAAGGGAGTGGGATAGTTGTCTTTCGGACAAGAATGATTAACATCCTTATAATCGATGCACACTCTAATTTTCCCCTGTTTATTCATTACAGGAACAATATTGGAAACCCAATCGATAAGTGGAACAAGGTAAATGAATCCATAATGAAAAAAAATTTCAACCTCTTTTTTAATGGAAACATATCTACTAGGGTGAACAGGACGAAGGCGTTGTCGTACCGGATTGACATCAAGATACATTTTATTATCATGTTCAAAAATGCTGGAATCGATGCCTGGCATCTCCTCATATGACCAAGCGAAAACATCTTGTTGAGATTCAACAAGATGATGATCCTAGTGAAAATTAAGCACCTACACTAGGTGGGGCCTACAAGCTATTTTTAGGTGTATGTATATTTTTAGAATGTTGAGAAAATACTATTTATAGCAGGAGTCTATTTATAGATGGTTGAGAAAATTATATTTATAGATGAGGTTATATTTTTAGATTCATGGGTGAAGTCTATTTATAGATCACATGTCTAAAAATAGAATGCATGTCAATTGTTATTATCTCTTAATAATAATTAGACAATAAATAATAATCTATTCTCTTGAAGCACTTGATTTCAGTTAAAAGATGCGGCAAACCAGTTGAATGAAGGAATTACGAGTTCTAAGGTTGGTTGGTGAGACATGCAAGTGGACTTCATTGTAATTTAGTGATACAAAGTTGTAACAGAGTTGGATGTGTAGTTATGTGAGTTGTAAAGTAGTTTAGCTCAGTTAAGTGAGTTAAACTCAGTTGTGCTAGTTGTAACTAGTTGTAACTAAAGATACACTAGTGAGAGATCAATGAATTAAATATTAAATTAATTCACAAGGAGCGATCTCACATGCAACTAAATATTTACTACTGTTAACTACATGCACGTCAGATCCAATGGAAACCCAATTGAGAGATAGGTGAAAGGGACAGTTTGACTATCAGTTGTGACATTAGTGGGTGCACTCTTGCAAACAAACACACATTGGAGATGCCAATGATGATTGCGCAGTCAAGGCAAGGCAAGATCAAATTCATTCAGGGATTGTGATCAGCAGGGATTTTGTAGTGGAGGTAGGTTGTCTAGAGGCAATAAATTAGTACATGAATATGCCAATTTTTGTATGACAGCGTGAGACAATTGTATATTGTACTAAGAGCTCTTAGATTAGAATTTTATATGAGGTTGTTTCATGATCCATGATATATACATAATATATGATAGTGGGTTTTTTGGCTTTATGATTTCCTGATAAAAACATCTGTGTTATGTGTGATTGATCTTTCTTCATGTGTTTGCAATTGGCAATTAAATTTCTGCAAAGATTTAAGTAGAAGGATTTTGTATTTAACAGTGGAATATAATTTTTAGATCAATAGAATCCAGGAAATACATAATTGTATTAAAATGTATACATGGTATCAAAGAAAATAATATCGCAATATTGAAGCAGTAGTTGAGTTTGTTGGTGGAAACAATTTGAATTTGTTGCAAGAATTTCTTGGTGTGACAGTTCAGTAAACATCGAAATGGATTTAAATGGTTTGCGATTAGAGTATGCAATCAAGTGCAACTCAAACTAAATTGCATGGAAGGATAGGATGGAGGTGGTGCTTGAAGATAATGGCTTGAAGGAACTCATCGATAGTGATGTTGCATTACTTGATGCCTGGCAAAAGAAAGTAGCGAAGATGACAAGGATTCTATTGGAAGGTGTGCCAGACCATATTGTCTCAAGCCTTCATGGGAAAGACACTCCATTTGCAATGTGGAAGGATTTTACAGATCTTTTGTAAAGCATAAATGACCATAGGAAATTGGCGCTGAAGGGTAAACTCAGAAATATCAATATGGAGAAGGGCGAAAATATTCCTAAGTATCTCACAAATTTTGTCCAATGTCGAGATGAACTGGGGAGTGTGGGAATCATGGTTGCAGATGATGATTTGGTGATCTTGGATCTATTGGGACTTCCTAAGAGTTGGCATAGTTATCAATACTCTCTGTCAACGAACGGGAAAAACTGCCGGATTGGGAACGGTTGTGGTGATGTAATGCTCCTTTTTTAGGATTGCTCATAAATCATATATCAAAAAAAAAATTCCAGCAAAAAATGAAATAAAAAAATGAAATGGAGTCTTGGATCCCATAAAATAATCAATATTCAATGTAAATCCAAGAATAGAGCTGAAAAAAATCAAACTAGGTGGGCTAAATAGACCTCCCACACTAGTGTAGCTAAAACTAGTGAAAAACCCCAAGACTGCAAAATGTCGGAGTAGCTACTCAAGATACTGCGCAGTATAAGATATTTTTCACACATGAAATGATGGGATAACAATAGATATACTCATATATAGATAAATAATTATGAAGAACAGAGATCTAGTCTCCTCATACAAAATACAAGACAACTCGGGAAGGGTTTCTTATCAAACACACTGCATACAAAATGGGAGATTCAGTAATTTACTGAATAACCACTACAAAACTAAATTAATTTAGTGTATATGGCTGAAATAAGTCTGATCTTCTGTATATCCCTCAGGGGCTTCCTCCCATGAAAGGATGAACCTCTCAATCACAAGGAAACAATGCAATGGAGCCACCAAATCATGCAATGAACTCTCCCATAAAAATAAAAAACTCCCTAGCAGAAAAAATGCTGGGAGGGTATGGGAAATGTGTGGTCTAATACCACATATCTTAAATATCTGTCAATTGAAGGAAACCTTCCTCCAATGAGAAACTAGCTCAGAAGCCGGGATTTCAATCCCTTCCACTGCTGCACCCAGCAACACTGCACAATCTCCGACAAAGATGTGCTGATGTAGATGGCTGAAGCTTTGCCTGAAAACCTGATGTGGAAAGATGAATAAAAACTCTCCCAATGAGCTATTCAAAGGAAAGAGGTGGGATTCCCGCCCGGGAACACCTAGTGCTAAACAACACTACAGCTTGCTAAGCAGCAAGCAGCAACAATTCTTGGCAGCCAAGAATAATAATAATCTACAACTTGATGAATAATGATACCATCCTCTTCCTTATATAAAATTTTATTTTCTTGCCCTTGGCCCCACTCACTTAGATTACTTCTAACCCAAGTTACATTTCCCTCCAAAATTGCGTTATCCATCCTAAGATTCCTCCTCCACTAAAATTGCATTGTTGACTTGGTCAAAGAATATTCATTTTATATTTGTTCACACATGGAGGTGTTTTATTAAGCTTGAAAGAGTGTCCCCTTTAACAATTGGAGTATTTTATTCCTCCTTATGAGACTTATGGGCTTTTCCATCCATTTATTGACCAACTATGGTTGCTGCTAACTCTAATGTTCCATTTAGCTTGGAAGCTAAAATTTTTGAACATTATAGTCCTCCCTTCCAAAATATTTTCTTGTCCTCAAGAAAATGCATAAGGAGAGAAAAATATCTCCCCTCCTCCTCATGTGGCCTCCCATCAATAGCCTCCATCACTGCATCAATAGAATCTGCAAATAAACTATCATCCAATGCTCCCTCCCAAGTATGCAAAACCAAAGTGTCTGCATCAGTAAAAGGTGGAAAGTGTGAATGGAAGCATGCTAGCTGTCTCATGGCCTCCACAAAGTAGTACTGATGATGAACATGGTGAATGATTGCGTCCCTCATCCATGCAATCATCCAAATGAAATGAGTCACCCTCCAACATGGTAACTCTTGAAAATTCTCTTCCACCTTGTGCACCTGAAATGTAGGTGGGCTGAATAAGTGAACATGATAGGAAAGAGGGCCTATCCCATGTTTTCCTCTTATCCACTTATGATAAGTGTAGAATGTGTGCTGATCTTGGGCTGCAACATGATTTCCCTCCAATGGCAAGAAGAAGATGGAGCCTCTAAAGACTCTTCCTCCAAAATCATGAGTCATGCCAACCCAAACCATTCCATTCAAGATGAATGGCACATCATCACCACATGGCATCCAAATTAGAAAATGGCTGAATTTTATGTGCAAGTTTGGATGATACATATGGTCCCTCTGGTGGATATAGTGCAGTTCTCCCAACTGCTTCTTGAGAATGTCATATGGCAAGTGTTCCTACAACAAGTTACAAGTTGAATATGTATGTTCTCCCAACATGGGAAATTAAGCATCAATTTCTACCAGCTATACATAGATAGAATAACAATACACTTTCCCAAAGTCATGTATAGATGGGCTACTATCATCATAAACATTGGCCCTAAAGTGACCATGAAACCCAAAAATACTCTTGCTCTTTTGAGGTGCAATGCATTGTGCAAACATGGTGAAAAAGTACAAATACTCAATAGAGTAATCAACAAGTACATAAATGCATCCTCTACCATACATAGTGAGTGGGATGAAAGTGATATCCTCCAATAAGTCCTCCCATGAGAATATACTCATAGAAATCTGCAAGAAGAAGGAATACCTCCCCCCTTTGGAATATCTCATCCATAAGATCATGCTCCTATGTGACAGCATTGTGGGCCTCTGTAATAAGGCTCCATGACACCTCTATTTGACATTCCATATGCCAAATTAATCCACCATCATGCTGCTATGTGAGAATATCTCCTTCCTACATGGAATTCTCTGATGATCCTTCAATATTGAAGGGTAGCCTCCTTGCACCATGAATGTGCCTTTCTTCTCTTCAGAAATGTCATGAAAAGTATGGGAAAAACTTTGCCCATATTCTCCCCAGTGCAACCATAGCAACAAAAAATTTTGTTGCTACCTCATATCTCCCTCATACAAGCTTCCTTTAAACAAAATTACAACAGCAATACATGGAAGCAAGATACAATAAGAACAAGTTTCCAAATGACAACCGGAGAGTGAATCTGGGTCCCTCTCACAGAACCAGCGCAGTGCCTCCTTGGCCTGCATCAAAACAAGACATAAAAAGTGCTTTTCTAGCCACTTGTTTGCTGCCATAGTCATCTCATGAGATGAAAACATGAAGTTACAATATGGTGCCATTGGTGCACACCAAGAGACATATGGATTCCCCTATAGCTCATCAAAAAGATAGCCAAAATCAATGCTAAAAGTAGCTGCAACTACATCACCATATAATATGCAAGAAGAAGCAACTCTTCTTGATACATAATACTGCACAAATAAGGAAAAGAAGTACAATACAAAATGTGAAATTATACCTCCTCCATCATGTACTTGAGGTCTTGAGCTGAAATGGCTCAACTGGAAATTCTCCCTAACTCCCAAAGAGTAGGAAGGTAGCTGTGACATCCTCTCTATCACCATATGGGCTATGCATCTCTCCATATGCTGATATATGTCATGATGGATGCCCTCCCAAGTGAACTCCTCCATCAACTGGAAATATGCATCAAAGTGCATAGCAGAGAAGTCCTCATGTGCTGCATGTAGTAGCTTCTCCTTGAGACTAGAAGATCTAGTCAAGAAGATCCTACCATAAGAATAGATGACCACATCATCAATCATGTATCTATCATCTCCATCTGGCTCATCAAGAATCATGCATGCACCCATATCCTTGGAGTACTCTACAAAAAGCTGAGATCTCCAATAAGGATCAATCCTCCTCAGTGATAGCGCTAGTGATCTGGCATGTGAAGCTCCACTCATGTTGCTACCTGCTACTTTGACATCCCCCTTGCCAAATTCTTCCTCCAAACTCTTCACCTCTCCAAAACCCAAGAGTGGTGATCCCAAAGACAAGATATCTCTCATCAACTGAAGATCAGGTGGAATCCCAGGTGGAATGCCTCCATGTAGTGAGACATCAATGTCATGAGTAGACTGCATATATTATTGGGAAACCTTTCCCTTTCCCTCATTGCACAAATCAGTCTGCCGCTTCCTTGCATTAGCCTTCTAAAACAGAGAAGGGTGTGTGCTCCTCATCAAATGATGTTGCTCTTCCTCCTTTCCTCCTCTTTCCAGTTGCAATGCTGCATAATAATGCTGCTCACTGATTGTGCTTGGACCTCTATGTATGAGATCCTGGGGAACTTCTTGCAAAGATGCAAGAATCCCTCTCATTGGAGCAGGTGCTCCTCTTCCCTCTACATGAGGCACTGGATGTGCTCTAGATGTGACAACGATGTTTCCTTCTTCTCCATCAATGTGTGTAGGCAACATCTCAACAATTGGATCCCTT
Source organism: Pinus albicaulis (assembly GCA_034641835.2). Classification (NCBI taxonomy): domain Eukaryota; kingdom Viridiplantae; phylum Streptophyta; class Pinopsida; order Pinales; family Pinaceae; genus Pinus; species Pinus albicaulis. The sequence continues at coordinate 1,656,001,961 of CM076580.1, read as the reverse complement.
TGTGAAAAAGTGATCCCCATGCCCTCTTGTTCAAGAATATGAAATGGACGTTTTTCTTCCAGAAATATGTAATGCAAGACATCAGCTCCTCTCATGGTTTCCTGAAATGGAGTTTCATCCATCACATGTAAGGGTTTTGTTTTCTCCAGTTTTCCTTGCTCATGTGTCTTAGGAATTTTTTCACCAAACCTCTCCATCAATGTTTTTATGAATATTGCATAAGAGAAAGTATTGGAATTATTTAAGGAATAAGATTCAAAAAGTCCACCATGCATGAGCCTTACCTCTGAAATGTAGCGCTGCAACTCTGATAGCTTCATCTTTGGCAATATGGTGCAGCTGCAAATAGGAGTTTAGCTCCTTCACCCAAGCTCCAACTGAACATGTAGGTGATCCGGAAAAATTATATAGAAGAAATATATCTGCATCCTGTTGTTGGCTCTTCTCCATCTGGATCTTGCAGAACTCTTGGAAATCAATATGATCTCTAAACTTCTTAGTTTTATATTCATACTCTCGCAACAAATCACTAAGAGTCATTCTCTTAGGAATTCTTCCTCCTCCCATCCATCTCAGGATAGATCTAGGCATTTGACTACGCTGTGCATCATGGAGTGCAGCTGCATGCTCACACTCGCCATGTGCAAATCTAGGTTCAGCTCTATAATCAACCTCCCTTGGAGATTTCATCTCCAATCTCATTTTTTTGAGCTCTCCTTGAAAGCTCTTCATGGATTTTGGAAGAAGCTTTGTGAGCTTGTCTCCCTTTATTTCTGCACATACTGAAGCTTTCTAGTTTCTATCCATCCCTCCTTCTTCTGATAGCACTGGAAAGTTCCCTTTTCAGGAATATGAAAATTCTATTCCAAATATTGAATACAGGGGCATTTACTGGATATGTCACCTTTGAAAAAAAGGATGAGATACAGAGGCTACCTGGCCTTTTGTAGACTCTGTCTATAGATCTTGAAATATTCCCCTTCATGGATTTAGCACTTTGGCTTGAAGCCACAAGCTGAGCCAAAGATCATGCTTTGATACCACTGTAATGTTCCTTTTTTAGGATTGCTCATAAATCATGTATCAAAAAAGCATTTCCAGCAAAAAATGAAAAAAAACAGTGAAATTGACACTTGGATCCCATAAAATAATCAAAATTCAATGTAAATCCAAGAATAGAGCTGAAACAAATCAAAATAGGTGGGCTAAACAGACCTCCCACACTAGTGTAGCTAAAACTAGTGAAAAACCCCAAGACTGCAAAATGTCAGAGCAACTACTCAAGGGACTACGCAGTCTAAGAGAGGGTTCACACATAAAATTATGAGAGAAAAATAGATATACTCATATATATATATATATATATATATATATATAATGATGAGGAACAAAGATCTAGTCTCCTCGTACAAAATACAAGACAACCCGGCAAGGGTTTCTTGTCAAACACTCTGCATAAAAAATGGGAGATTCAGTAATTTACTGAATAACCACTGCAACACTGAAGTACTTGAGTGTATATGGCTGAAATAATTCTGATCTGCTATAGATCCCTCAAGGGATTCCTCCCATGAAAGGATGAACGTCTCAATCACAAGGAAACACTTCATTGGAGCCACCAAATCATGCAATGAACTCTAGCATCAAAATAACGCACTCCCTAATAGAAAAATTTTTTGGAGGGTCTGGGAAATGTGTGTTCTGATACCACAGATCTGAAATATGCTTTTGATCTCTCCAAACAGATCTCTCAAGTGAGGGAAACCTTCCTCCAATGAGAAACTATCTCAGAAGTCAGAATTTCAATCCCTTCCACTGCGGCACCCAACAACACTGCACAATCTTCGGCAAAGCTATGCTAATGTAGATGGATGAAGCTTGGCCTAAAAACCTGATTGTGAAAGATGAATTAAAACTCTCCCAATGAGCTACTCAAAGGAAAGAGGTGGGATTCCTACCCAGGAACACCCAGTGCTAAACAACACTGCAGCTTGCTAAGCAGCAAGCAGCAACAATTCTTGGTAGCCAAGAATAATAATAATATACAACATGATGCATGTAGAAAATCTATAACACAGCTCTGATACCATGTAGAAATTTGAATAACTGATATATTATTCACCGAGATTCTCCTGATCACACACTATTTTAGCTTCATGCATAATACAGAATCTCTTCTACCATTGATCATCACATGCGGAAATAAAATCAATTGCATGCACACATTAAAGCCATAAAAAATTCACACATATGAACACAGTATTTCATGGGAAAGCTTAAAGCTGAAAACCCCCAACTATCTGTATATTATACATGTCATGGATATCATGTAACAATCATAGTACAAAGCTCTTTGCAAGCTCTCATGCACTACCTCCCATGCTACACACTATCAAGCTAGATCTAGCAAAACTCATGCTCCAACCTTTAGCCACTTGATAGCCAACCTCAATTGCGTTTTCAAGCTATGGGATGGCCTCTTTATATAGATAAACCACCCAGCCTAAACTGCGTAATCCTCATGGGTTACTCCACCCATCTGTGTGTTGCAAATAACAATAGTATAGTCACAACTGATAGTTAACCTGCTCTTTCACCTATTTCTGCACTGGTCTCCACTGAAACTGTCCATGCACTGAAGTTAACTGATGCATTCTTTAGTTGATTATTGAGTTTATAATTAGTGAATTAATTAATAATTAATTCACACCACTCTCACTAATTGTATCAATTAGTTAAACTGAATACAAATAGCTCAACTATGTTTAGATTAGTTAAACTGAATACAACTCCACTAACTTCCTCAATCAACTCCACCAAACTCTCTCACATGAGTTCTAACTAAAGTCTTCATGCAATAGCTTCACTTAAACCCTAGGAAAAGCGTATTTCCTTCTGTCAGCTGCATGTGCCACATCCAGGCATCAAACTGAAGTGCTTCAAGAGAATAAGACAATGTTTATAGTCCAAATATTATTAAGAGCTAATAATATTCGACTTCCATATTTTTAGGAGAGGCAGTCTAAAAATAGCCTTTGACCTCTTTGACCTAAAAAATAGAGTCCCATGTATTTTTACCAACATGACACATACTCCAAGAATCTCATACATGCAATCCCTGAACCATGCTCCATATGTCTAAAAATAGACATAGTCTAAAAATAGATTTTTCCGACAAAAATCACATGTGTGGTCCCCACCTAGTTTAGGTGATCACTTTCCAACTAGGATCAGGAAAGATGTTTCAGGAGGCCTCCTTCACTGTTTCTTGTTGCCATTTTCAACAATGCATAATGCTGCCATCCTCTTCCTTATATGAGATTTTATTTTTCTTTCCCTTGGCCCCACTCACTTAGGTTACTTCTAACGCAAGTTACATTTCCCTCCAAAATTGCGTTATCCATCCTAGGATTCCTCCTCCACTAAAATTTCTCTCTTGACTTGGTCAAAGCATCTTCATTTTATCTTTGTTCACACATGGAGTTGTTTTATTAAGCTTGAAAGAGTGTCCCCTTTCACAATTGGAGTATTTTATTCCTCCTGACTTATGGGCTTTTCTACCCATTTATTGACCGACTATGGCTACTGCTAAGTCTAATGTTCCATTTATCTTGGAAGCTAAAATTTTGGAACATTACAGGTGAGGTCTAGTGCAAGAGGAGTTCAGGTGGAACACCGGAGATGGATCTTCATCAAATCATGATGACGAAGAGGATTGTGCTTTGGCTGCCAAGGCAAGGAAAGGGAAGGGGAAGAAATTCGATTCAAAATCCAAGTCTAAAAACAAGAAGTTGGATTTTTCCAAGGTGAAGTGTTTTCACTGTCACGAACATGGGCATCTCACCACTAAATGACCACAAAAAAAGAAGAAGAAGAAGGTTTTTGGAGAGTTGGTGAGGCCCTTGTCTCGCAAATTGACCTTGATTTCTCTTTAATCACATGCTTGGTTTCAAGCACAATGGGATCGGTGTGGTATCTTGATAGTGGTGCTTCCTTCCACATGACTGGAGAAAAGGAGATTTTCATTGACTTGGAGGAGAAATATCTCCAAATGCATATAGATATGGGAAACAATGGACAATATAGTGCGATAGGAATTGGTACCATTACCTTTTAGAGGGATTCAGGTAAACCATTTCTACTAAAATATGTTATGCATGTTCGATGTCTGAAGAAAAACTTGGTCTCAATCGCGATGTTGGAGGACAGAGGCTATGACATTGTTTTTAGTGATGGAAAAACCTTCCTGCGACATAAAACAATGGTTCAAGCCAAGAGGATAGGGATTTGAGTCAAGAATCTCTACAAGCTAGAGGTAGATGGTTGTGCTACAATGGTGGGTAAATAAGAAGAAGTGGTGAGCCGAGATGAGGGTGAATTATGGCACAGGCGATTGGGCCATCTTCACCATGGTGCCCTGAAAATTTTGCAGCAGATTTCTATTGGACTTCCCAAAGGTACACTTCTGCAGTTAGATCAATGCAAGGGATTTACTATGGGAATGTTTGTAAATTCCACCTTTCATGAAAAGGAGAATCGTGCTTCAGTGATCCTTCAAGGAGTTCACACAGACGTGTGTGGACCATTCTCGTTTGCTTCAATAGCAAAACACAGGCATTATGTTATTTTTGTTAATTAATTTTCTCATAAATGTTGGATCTTCTTCATGCAGAAGAAGCATCAAACGTTCTCAAAGTTCTGTGAGTTTAAGGCATTAGTTGAGAAAGAGTTAGAGAAGTAAGTGAAGGCTTTGCGGAGAAAATAATGGTGGAGAATACATCTCGAATGAATTCAAAGACTTCTAGAGCAAAGAAGGAATTCGAAGAGAAATAATAGTGCCTCATAACTCACATCAAAATGGGGTTGCAGAGAGGAAGAATAGAATTATTGTGGGCGTTGCACGAGCTATGCTACATGATCAGGGCCTACCAATGCATTTGTGGGTGGAAGCATGCAACACTGTTGTTTATGTGCAAAACTATTGTCCTCATAGAGTACTTGGCATGAGTACACCTAAAGAAGCTTTTACTGGTAAGAAACCAGATGTTTCTCACTTTAAGATTTTTGGCTCATCTATTTATTTGCATGTGACCAAGAATGCCAGGAAGAAGCTGGAGCTAACCGTTGAAGTTGGGATATTTTTGGGGTACACAAAAACACCCCATAATTATTGTGTGTATTTTCCAAACAGTCGAATGACAGTGGTGCGACGAGATATAAAATTTAATGAGGAGAAAGCCATGAAGTTGTCCCTTGAGAGGGAGCTAGGCTTACATGTAGAGGAGGAACTTTCGGTTCCCAAAGATGAGTCTCTAGATGTGTATTAGCCATAAGAGGAGGTTCATGGAGTGGAGGAGTCCACTCACGTAGAGCCAAACATCAAAACTGGCAAAAGGCATACCACAGAAGCTGAGAGGCTAAAGCTTGATGTTGCACAAAATGTAGGAGTCCTTACATCATAGCGCAGACAGAGACAATATCCTGACCGATTCACTGGATACATGACTCTCATGAGAAAATGTATTGTGACTGAGTCATATTCCTTTCAGGAAGCAGTGCAGAAGCCCATATGGGTAGATTCAATGGTGGAGGAGTATGACTCCATTTTTAGAAACAGTGCTTGGGAAATTTTTCCAAGGTCGGTTGATAAATCAGTGGTAGGTTCAAGATGGATCTACAAGGTAAAGTAAGCTGTTGATGGGAGTGTTGAGAAATACAAGGCCATATTTGTGGCTTGGGGCTTCTCACAAATCGAGGGGATTAATTATGAAGAAACCTTTGCACCTATCCCATGGTATTCTTCCATAAGGACCATCCTTCTCCTCTCAGTGCAGATGGGTTGGCACATTCATCAGATGGATGTGAAGGTTGTGTTCCTTAATGGGATCATTGAAGAAGAAGTGTACATTGAGCAAACTGAAGGATTTGAGATCTTCAACACTGAGTCGCATGTGTGCAGACTCAAAAGAGCATTGTATGGGTTGAATCAAGCACCCTATGCTTGGTACACTCGGATCAATAGCTATTTCACTGGAATTGGCTTCACCAAGAGTGAGGCGGATGCAAACCTATACCAAATTGTGGTGGAGGGTAAGATTTTAATAACTGTTATTTATGTTGATGATTTAATAATGACTGGTGATGAGAAGCTGATACACTCATGTAAGGATGACCTTGAAAAGGAGTTTGAGATGAATGATATGGGTCTCCTTAATTATTTCCTTGGATTGGAAATATGGTAGCAAGATGGTGAAATTTTTTTGTCTCAAGGCAGGTGTTAGCCACCTATAATTTTTCTTGGCAAGCAAACAGGTGGCTAAATTTTTTTTTCTGAGTCCTCAAGAAATATATTTCCTGTGAAAAAATATCATTCTTGAAGCCTCTATCTATCCTTTTCCTTTGAAAAGATCTTCACTGCTATTTCCATCCAAAAAGCCTCACTGTTTGTGAAAACGTTATGCTTAGAAAAGCCTCCATTTGCCCCTTTGTATCCCTACAAAATTCCCCATTTTAACCCTTTTCTCCTTTCTTTAATTTTCCCCTTTGACCCCCAAAAATCCCTCCCCAAGCCTACTAAATCATCCCATCTCCCCTTTTAACCTTACAAACACCCTTTTTTGGGCTTAAAAATCCATTTTTCCCTCTACTGGAAACCTCTTTTGAGCCTTAAAAACACCGTTTTTAGGCCTAAAAACCCACTTTTATTCATATAAAAATCTTATCCCCTTTCATCCCAGCCCTAACCACTTCCCCTCCATGAATCTAAGTGCTGAGACCAAGCGCTAAACCCCAAAGAGCTTATCATAATCGGAAGTTGAACGGAGCGCGTTTTCTTTGTAAAATAGAAATCTCCCGATGCGAAGGTGTTGTGTTCTATTAGTCTCGAAAGCAATATCCGTCATTGATCTTAATAGATCTAATGGTCCTTTCCTGTTTCATCATGCCTATAACATTCCTTTTTAAACCCCCCCGATGGCAATCTCCACTGTTGATTCCCCTCTAAATCCAACGACCATTGCATCATCGGAACTTTTGATAGCACCAATCGCAACTCTTCATATCCCCAATTGGCTGATCCTCGATTGAATCCTGGCCGTTGAACCAACGGCTAGGATTTAATCTTACTCCACCTCTGTGTCCCCAATTTTTCACCCCCAATCCAATCGCAACCGTTGATTTGCCACCGATCCAACGGTCCATATGAAATCGCACCATCACATCATCGGAGTTTTTGGCCCTTCCATCGCTCTCCCTATGATTAGATCACACCCATCCATCTCTTTCGATCCGACGGTCCTCCTTTCTCCCGATCATTCCCTTAGCCCTTTGGCCTCCACTTCCTCCTTAAATCACCACTTTTGATCCCCTAGGATCCAACAGCTAGGATTTCTTCTGACCACTATACAGCTCCTTTTCCTTTGCTTTCCCTCTACAGATCTTGACTGTCCATCGCACTGATCGGACGGCTCACAGTCAAACCACCTTTGATTGGCCCCCACCTTAACAGCCGCGAAACTTGTTTTATCACGCTCTAATCTCCACCATTGGATCTACCCACCTATGATATAATGGCCAGGGACCCATATCGCGTAACTTTGAGCCCGATAGTTAATTCCTAAAATTTATGCGATATGGGCGGTTTTAAAAGGCCACTTGTTAGCCAGAGACCTATATCGCGTTCGAAAAGTTAAAATTGCCTTCCTCCCTTTTCATTGCATGAAAACGATGGTTTTCATCCTAAAAACCACTTCCCCACCTTTGTTCCCGAAGGCCCATCTAAAGATCTCGACCATTGATCTGTTCAGATCAACGACCCTCATTACATCTCGCATTCCATTCATGTTTTTTCATCGTGCTACCATAGCATTTCATTGGGTCTTCTCAGCCATTGATATCCTCTTGAGATCTAATGATCCCTAATAAGTCGCCCTCTACGCATGCCAGGTCCCACCATTCAAACCCATTTCATATGTTTTTCATGCATCTCCTTTATATTTCATCCAAAGGTCGAAACTGAAGGTTTTACGTTGAAAATCATTTCTTCCGCCCAAACATTAGACTTTGGTGTTATAACATTATGGTTTAATATCTCCGTCTGACCTACCAAAGTCACTCCATCAGCTAATCACCACTGTCGATCATCACCACTAGATCTAATCGGACGGTTCTGAAGCATTCCTCCACCAAACCTCCATCAGATCAGATTTTCATCATTTCACTGCATTTTTCAAGCGTTTTCCATTTCATCCACCGCATTCATCTCTGCTACACTGCCATCCTCACAGCCTTCCACTGCATCCATCCTCCACTCCCACATGGATTTCTTAACATTTTTGTGTGTTTTTGCAGGGAATATAGATGGCGAAAACCATTATGTTCTACACAGTCACTGTTAGTGACACACTAGCGCCGATGAAGTTTTTTCACAGCCAGGGATTGCAGGAAGACTCCTAAGAGGGTTATGAATGCATATTTTATCCAAATTAGGGGTATTAACTTCTATTAAAAGCTCCAGCACCATTAAACCTGAAAATTCACAAACAGAGGCAGTCAAAGAAGCGGAAAAGAGTATCAGTGAAGGATCAAAGAGTTTTAAAGCCTATAATCGAAGATTTTAAGCCTTAAATCAATTTTTAAAGGGAAAATGTACCATGTTGAATACCTTGTGATTAACACAAAAGGCCTAATGAGGCCTAAAGCATAGAAAACAATGTTATCAGTGTCACACATTAGTAGAAGGTTCTTTCCCGTGAAAGGACAAGTTCCCATACTGTTTTGTAGTCTACATCAAGCTCCGGAGAAGATCTACACCCTGACAGAAAGTCCAATGTTGCCAAAAGAATTTGTTATGCAATATGGCAGAACTGAAAGTCATTTATCTACCCTTTTCTATTCAAAAAAGTATCACTGAGTACTACAGCCAAAAAGTACATCAAAGAACATACCCAGAGTTACTATCAACCTGTCGAAGACCACTCTTTCACCCAAAGAGTACCAAAAATCAATGCATGGATATTAAAATAGAATGGGCCTCGAGCCATTTTTCTTCCTCTATTTTAATGTTTCATTTAAAGTTTCATCTACCTCCTCTACCTCTCTTTCAGCTATAATAACTCAAGAGAAACACATCGAAAAGGTTGTTGTTGATTATTGATCGGATAACTGTGAATTGTAAGTTGTTTTTGTTGAGATATAGTTCTTTATGTAAAGTTGTAAGATAGGCTAAGGAGATGATTTTAGACTAAATATCAAGCTGTTAGACAATGTTGTACATGACTGGTGTTGCTCTTTAATATGACAAAAACATTTCTTTGGATCTTGATTTAAAGCAGTGGTGATGTGTTCTCCCTTTGTCTCTGTTTTCCTTCTGTAATTCATTACAATTCATTTCTCTGGTAAGAATTAGAAATCTGGCTTAGAATATACCCTTGCATGGTACCCTAATGCTCCTACTCTTCTTACCTTTGATTTTTTCTTCTGATTGTGTTATATAAGGACTAATACAAGATAATTTAACCAGTGTAGTAGTTGTTATTCACTGCTAACTGATGTATGAATTTATGAATCTGTTCTTAGATGTTATTTTTGGGTTTTAATTGAAAGAATTGGGATACTGGGAGTTTAGAATGATGATTATGTCTCACTAAGGTCTTTTTCAATCAATTGAGCCTTTCTAAGTTCCCTTAAGTTGAATGTCGAAGCATTGAAAGTTCAAAGCCTTTGTCTGATCTCAGGCCTTCTCCTTTGTTTTTAAATCTTAAATTTTTCTTGTTGTCTGAAGAGTTAGCCTTTTAGGATTGGATCATAGGTGCTTAACGGCATGCCCTGTCCCTAGATCTGATTCCTAAGTGGTCACCTTCGAGGTTTCCTTGTCATTCACCTTCATTCCTTATCATTTCACACCACACTATCATCTTTAAAGATCCACTATTTTAGATGACTAGCCCAATTGAAAGCCTCGAATACTGAATAGCAAGTAAACCCTTTCATGAATCCATTGCCCAATGGTCTCGAGTGTTCTTTGAAGTATCTCTCCTTTGCCTAAAATCCTATTTTCTCACCCTTTGTCTTATACTGAAACCTTCATTCATGATTTCCAACAACCAAACAAACAAACAAAACAAAACAAACCTTGTGCCTTATAACTAGCCTAATACCTTGAAATCAAGCTTCAAAGACATATACCTTTTCCTTTATAGAGAGATCCCTCTCTGGACCTGGGAGGGATAGATCCTAAGGCCCCAAAGTGGTCTTGATGTTGTCTTATCTTTTGGTATTTCCAAACTTGCCAAAACATAGGAACCCCAACATAATGGCGACTCCACTGGGGACTTTCTGAGTGTTTTCCACCTTATTATATCACTAGGACCTTATAAAACCAGAATCTCTGGTTAGGTTGGTAGTTAATCACTGTGGTGGACAGTAACCTTCTTGTAACATTTTAAACCTTCCACCTGGCGACTCCATAGTTCCTTAATGATTAAAGACTCCACTAGTGATCAGTAGGCCTGCTGATTATCTTGGTTTTCACAAGAATCCACTGGGAGACCAGCCTTCATTACAACATTAGCCATATTAGAAGTAACAAGTAGGATTAAGCTTCTTAGTTTGAAGACAAACATACTGGCTTGAAGAACTGTTCATACAAGAGCTTATCCTAACCCAAACCCACCTGAAATAGTTGACAACCCAAAGAACATTCTTAGGAAATATCCTACACCTAGAAAGCCAACTATTCCAGACACATCCATAGAGCTAACTCTGCACCAGAAAACTTTACAGCTCTATGAGACACTCTTTTTGACTTAGACTCACAAAGTAGTTTACCTAGAACTAAGTCATTCAATGCTCTAGACCAATCAGACCTTGAGCTTCTTGGTTCACCATCTCATAGTGGTCAACATATTAGGGATAGAGAGACCCCTCCATCTACACCTACGGATATTCATTTCATTCAAAACTTGGGGATCTGTCACCCTAAATCAACTCAACATAGCGTTGTTGGTCCTAGTATTCTTGTCATCCACATACCTGCTACTCAAGCCAATACTTTACCTCCTCAAAACATCATCAGGTAGCCTGGTATGCACCTCTGGTGTTACCACAGCCTCTAGTGCCTTCACCCAACGATTATCAGTCAAATATCCCACATTTTGACTGCAAAAGAGTCTACCACAGCTCAACACCATGCAAATAGGATGGAAGATTCCTTCGACTATATGGAGATAGATGATGAGAAAGTCAAGATGAGAATCTTTGCCCAGAGTTTAGGAGGAGATGTGAAGAAGTCATTTAAAGGCCTACCTCCTAATAGTATCCATGATCTTCCCGCTTTATATCAATCCTTCATAAACAAATGGGAAGTCAAGACCAACCCTCTCCAAATCTTAGCAGAATACAAGAATCTTAAAAGAAATGTAGGAGAGAGTGTCCATGACTACTCTACAAGGTTTAACAGTGTTTACAACGCTCTTCTCCCACACATGAAACCTCCCCAAGGTATGGATTTAGTGAAATATCCTGAAGGCTTTGATGCTAACATGGCCTACCAGCTTAGGGAGAGAGATTACAATGCATTGGAAGATATGCAAAAAGGAGCAGTGAGTGTAGAGGCTAACCTGATTGAGAAAAGAGCCAGAATGAGGTCTAAGAAAAAGGTAACATATAGGGATGACACATCAGCTTCCACATTTGATCCCAAGTATGAAAGCCTAGCCAAAACCATGGAGAGACTAGGAAAAATGGTAGAAATTTTGACTGTCCAAATCAGCAATCAGAACAGAAACCAAAATCATAACTAGAACCAGAACTTTAGGAGAAACAACCCTGCCAACAGACAGAGAGACTCTGATCAACAAGTCATACCCAAATTTCAAGAGAACTTCCTTTATGAGGATGAGGGAATAATAGAAGAGTCTGAGGGAACCAGAATAAATATGTTGGAAATAGACAACTCAATCCACAAATGTTCCACAGAAGACAATCAGACCTCACACTCATATTGGGATGAGGAAAGGTTAGAATCTGAGGATTATAGGTTAGGATTTGAAAATGCCATCATGCAGGTCAGAGAACAATATGAACTTAGAAGCAAGAATATTTTAGACACTTCCAGACCAAAAGCTTCTGAGATTACCATTAAGAAAAGGCCTAAGAAAACTCCTAAGGTGACTGCTGAAAGCAACAAATCAACAGCTGAGAGTTCTGGGAAGAACAAAGAAAACGACAGCCAAAATACTGATAAACAAAGTCAACAAACTAGCAACACTATCACTGCAACTAGTGTTCCATATAAAACAATTGCAAACACTGTACATAGTGAGAATCAACACACTGATTCTGCCACTAAAATAGTGGCTAAAAAAATAGAGTTGAGTCTTACAAAGACTCAACATTCCTTCAATTTAGAGAGTGAGATTGCTAAAATTAAAATCTCTGTCCCACTCTCTGAGCTAGCAACTCAGGATGTATATAAAGGCCAAATTTTGAAAGCTTTAAATCTAGGTGAAAAAAGTGACACTGTCAATCTAAGTGATGATCAACCAGCCCTTTTGTTTGGTCCATATATAGAAGAGAAGTTTCGGGAAGGGGTGGTACATCCCTTTTATATCAGCCTCGATATCCATGACAAGATCCTTCACAACGCAATGCATGACTCTGGGGCATCACACAACCTAATGCCTAAGGTAGTTATGGAGAGGCTAGGCCTAGAGATAACCCGTCCTTATAAAGATTTATATTCATTTGACTCTAGCAGAGTGAAGTGCCTTGGCTTAATCAAAGACATTTGTGTGAACCTGACCCAGATTCCAGCAAAGTGCATGGTTATGGATGTTGTAGTGGCAGATGTGCCACCTAAGTATCGCATGTTGCTATCAAGGTCATGGGGGGCCAATCTGCAAGGTACAATGCAGATGGATGGGTTATATGCCATAATCCCTGTCTTTAGTCAACTTAGGATACTGTATAGAGAGGCACAAATGAATTTCATGGTTAGCAGCCCTGAAAATCCTAAAAATTCACCTTTGTACTCTATACACACAGATCTAGACTCCTTTATCCTTTGCAACGACGAATCCATGGAAGAGCCAGAGCTGGAAGATAGAGATGCAAACAATAGAACAAAGCCCATAGATTTTAACATAATGGCCACTTTGGACATAGAATAAAATGAAGAAGAAACCTTTGGACAATGCACTGAATATGAAACTCAGAGTAAACAAAACCAAGACTACCAACAGCTAACTAGTCATCTCTCTAAACCCCATACACGTCATGAAGAACAAAACACTCCACACCCTGATGCAGACCCCATATTACAACATACCAGTGAAACCAACGTTAGGGAGGAAAATGATGATAAACCTGAAAACGAACCCTTATGGAGAATGAATTTTGATGGGTCTTGCACTAGAAAGACTGCAGGGGTGGGAGTGTGGTTACATAACACTGAGAGTGACTATGCTGAGATTCATGCCTTCAATCTGAACTTCAAATGTGCAAACAATATTTCAGAGTATGAGGCTCTCATCCTAGGCTTGAATCTATTGAAAAAACTAGAAGCCTAAAGGATAGCTATGCACGGAGACTCTGAGTTAATCATAAAACAAGTGAATGGAGAGTATACAACTAAACAGCCTATATTGAGAGTGTATAGGAATGATGCTATGGATTTACTAAAAACCTTTGTAGAATATGAATTGGTGTTTGTTCCTAGGAGTCAAAACATAATTGTGAATCATGGATTAGCTTGCATAGCTAGTTCATATCAAAAATCCCCTAGTAACAAACAAATCATCATTCAGACAAAATATAGACCTGTTGTGCCTGATAATGACAAATATTGGTAGGTCTTTGAGGGCAACAAGCATATAGAGGATTTCCTAATTGGAAAGAATGAGTTTGAATTCTCTGATTCAGAATCTAACTCCGATGAAATATGCCTGAGTGAAAATCCCCCCGATGAAGAAAAAATGCCACATAACGTAGAAATAAAAAATTTAACTCAACGACTTGGAAATCCAACCGAAGAATATAAGAACACAGAAAAAGAGGAAATAGAGGTGTTGCAGTCAAAAGATAAGAATATACCCAGAGGAATGGCACCTTTATAGGACCTTTTTTATTTTGACAACGTAGCGAAGAAACCCACTATAGAACACTCAGACTTTTATGTCGAGGAATGCAACATAGGCGTCGAGGATAAGCCTAAGATGATTAAACTAGCTAAGTCCTTGCCCGCAGACATGAAAATGAAATATATTGACTTACTTAAAGAATTAATTGATGTGTTTGCCTGGAGATATGAGGACTTAAAGGCCTACGATACAGACATTATACAACACAAAATCCCTTTGAAATAAAACCAAAAACCCTTCAGAGAAAAATTCGCAGAATTAACCCGAAACAACTGCCTCTAGTTGAAAAGGAAATCAAGAAGATGTACGAGGAAGGAATTATAGTGCCTGTGAGGTTCTCCGATTGGGTTTCCAACCTTGTAGCTATGAGAAAGAAGACATGTGAGATCAAACTGTGCATTGATTTCAGGAACCTTAACAAAGCGTCACTTAAAGACAATTACCCCTTACCAAAGATGGAACACATCCTACAGAGGGTAGTTGGCTCAAAAAGGATCTCCATGTTAGTTGGTTTTTCAGGCTATAACCAAGTTTTAGTACTCCCAGAAGACCAACTCAAGATAGCTTTCACCACTCCCTGGGGCACTTTTATGTACATAAAAATGCCTTTTGGACTAATGAACGCTGGTGCGACCTTCCAATGAGCAATGGACATAGCCTTTTCGGAGGAAATAGGGCACTTCATTGTCATCTATCTAGATGACATAACAGTCTATTCCAAGAATTACGAGGAGCACCTAAAACATCTGAGAAGAGTTTTTGAAAAATGTAGAAGGTTCGGTCTGTCTTTAAATTCCAAGAAGATTGTGTTCAGGCTTCAAGAAGGTAAGCTTCTTGGCCATATTATATCAGAAAATGGAATTAAGATAGACCCACAAAGAGTCGAGGGAATACTTTAGATCAGTCACCCAAGAAACATAAAAGAGTTGCAGTCCTTTATTGGAAAAATTAACTTCTTAAGGAGGTTTATTCCAAACTTAGCTGAGCGCCTCAGAGATATGAAAAACATGCTGAAAAAAGGTGTAGGGGTTAAGTGGACTGTAGAGGCTAAAAAATCTTTTGAATTAGTTAAACTTGCACTCACCCGGGCACCTGTCCTAATCAACCCAAATTTCTCATAAGATTTCCTGATATTTTCCTTTGCCTCCGAGCATACATTGGTTGTAGTTCTGCTCCAAAAAAATCCAGAGGGAATGGAACAACCTATTTCTTTCTTTAGCAAAGCTTTGAGGGATGCACCCTTAAAATACAACATAATGGAAAAATAGGCCTATGCCTTGGTAAAGGCCTTGAAAGACTTTAGGGTGTATATTATTCATTCTCACATCATTTCCTACGTGCTTAACATAGTGGTAAAAGATATTTTGTCCCAGGATTTTGATGGAAAGAGGGGAAAATGGATTGCTATAATATTAGAGTATGACCTAGAAATAAAACCCACAAAACTGATCAAAGGTGAGGGCTTAGCTCAACTAATGGTTGAATCTAACTTGCAAGCCTTTGACATAAACATGGTAGATGCCCTAGATGAACATGAAGGATTGCCTGATCCTATAGTCGAAGAATAATTTCAAAATTCTCCTTGGTATTCTGATATCCTGTATGTACTCACAAACCTCAATGCCCCTCCTGATTTATCAAAGACTAAGACCAGATTCCTAAAGTTAAAAGCTAGAAAATATTGCATACTGAATGAATGTTTATACTGGAAAAATGCAAATGGTCTATTGCTTCAATGTTTGCCTGAAACTGAAGCAGAAAGAATTAAATGGGAGTTCCGTGCAGGAGAGTGTGGAGGTCGTTTAAACTGGAAAGCCATTGCTAAAAAAATACTTAGAGCTGGCTATTACTGGCCTATACTTTTCAATGACATCCATAAAATGATAATTTCCTGCCATAAGTGCCAGATTTTTTAGGGCAAAAGAAAGCTCCTCCCTTTACCATTACAACCCATTACTGTTGAGGCTCCCTTTCAACAATGGGGCATAGATTTGATAGGGGAAATACACCCTACTTCTTTTGCACAACATAAGTGGATCCTTACAACCACAGACTACTTCAAAAAATGGATAGAGGCCATACCATCTAGGAATGCGGAATGCCACAAATTCTATTATCATTAAGTTCCTATAAGACCACATCCTCTCTAGATTTGGCTGCCCAAGAAAGATAATCACTAATAACGCTGCTACTTTTGGATCCAAGAAAATGATTGATTTTTGTCACAGGTATCAGATGGCACTCGGTCATTCAACTGCTTATTACGCACAAGGTAATGGGTTAGCTAAATCATCAAACAAGAGCTTGGTGACCATCATAAAAAAGATGCTTGAAGAGAATAAGAAGTCACATCATAACAAGTTAGTGCATGCCTTGTGGGCTGACAGGCTAACAACAAATAATTCCATTGGAATGTCACCATATCAGCTTATTTATGGAACAGAGGCAGTGTTTCCTACTAGCCTAGGGGTACCAGTGATTAAACTAGTCCAATAGATTCAGACAGAAGAGGACAGTATGGTAAGGAGGATAAATCAAATAATTCATCTCCAACAAACAAGAGAAGAAGTATACAATAGAGCTCTAAAAGTACAAGAAAATATAAAGAAGTTATTTGATAAGAGAACAAAATATTGTGACTTCAACATTGGAGATAAGGTTCTAAAATGGGACTCTAGGAGAGAATACAAAGGAAAGCATGGAAAATTTTATAGTTTGTGGCAGGGTCCTTACATCATCCAATCCACCATTGGTCCAAATGCCTTTTTTCTGCAAGAGCTAGATGGTATAGATCTGTTTGGGGGTCCTATCAATGGTAGGATGCTCAAGCATTACTACTACTGATTTCTAGTTTGTAGTTTTCATTTCCAATGTAAATACCATTGACGTGTTTTGTTTTCAAATAAAAAGAGAAAATATTTAAAAAAAGAGAGGAGAGGTTCAGACATGCTTAAAACTTAAACCTATGAAGTGCAAAATATTGGCTCTAATATGATTAAAAACTGAGCCAAAGGAAGTAAAGAAGCTGGTTCTAATATGCTCAAAATATGAACCAGCAAAGAAGAAGGAAGAATCATCTCTAACGAGCCCAAAACCAGAGCTGAAGTGAAGAAGAAAGTGAATCTAACAAGCTCAAAACTTGAGTCACAAAGGAAAGAAGGATGCTTCAAAGTTTCAATATTTAAAGCCTTCAATATTTTTTTTTCAAGTTTCTACAATTTCATTTCATGTGAAGTTGTCTTTATGCCATGGATCCACAGCAAACCAAATGGTCTAATCCTGGTTTGATTGTTTTAAATTTATGTTGTAGAATGTAGAGAAAGAAATCTGCTAGATGGTTTAATCCTAGCAGATATTAGTATAGGTAGAGAAGCTATGAGGCCAACAATTTAATATAGTCTCATGGAGGAATAAGGGTAGAATTAGACTATTTTGTTTTCTTCTTTAAATAAAAAAAAAATGACGAAGAAGGTCTGCAAATTCAAATGCACCTTGAAGAAAAAATGTTAGGATTGTAGGATGGGTAGGTAGATTGTTTGGGGAATTTTTTCTGCTGATTAATATCCATCATGTTTGTAACAAATGAATCAAATAAGAGAACATGGTTCAAAGAGAAGGCATCTGGCCTACTCCAAAGATTATTTTCTGAATTCTTGACAGCTTCGAGAAGATGCCACCCCCATGTGGAGCCACTGTTAGCCACCTGTAATTTTTTTTGGCAAGAAAATAGGTGGCTAAATTTTTTTTCTGAGTCCTCAAGAAATACATTTCCTATGAAAACATATCATTCTTGAAGCCTCTATGTGTCCTTTTCCTTTGAAAATATCTTCACTATTGTTTCCATCTAAAAAGCCTCACTGTTTGTGAAAAAATTATGCTCAGAAAAGCCTCCATTTGCCCCTTTGTATCCCTGCAAAATTCCCCATTTTAACCTTTTTCTCCTTTCTTTAATGTTGCCCTTTGACCCCCAAAAATCCTTCCCCGAGCCTACTAAATCATCCCATCTCCCCTTTCAACCTTACAAACACCCTTTGTTTGGCTTAAAAATCCATTTTTCCCTCTACCGAAAACCTCTTTTGAGCCTTAAAAACATCGTTTTAAGGCCTAAAAACCCACTTTTGTTCATATAATAGGCTTAGCCCCTTTCGGCCCAGCCCTAACCACTTCCTGTCCATGAACCTAGGTTCTTAGACCAAGTGCTAAACCCCAAAGAGCTTATAGTAATTGGAAGTTGAACAGAACGCGTTTTCTTTGTAAAATAGAAATCTCCTGATGCGATGGTGTTGTGTTCTATTGGTCTCGGAAGCAATATCCGTTGTTGATCTTAATCGATCTAACGGTCCTTGCCTATTTCATCGCACCGATAACATTCCTTTGTAAACCCCCCTGATGGCAATCTCCACTGTTGATTCCCCTCTAAATCCAATGGCCATCGCATCATCGGAACTTTTTATTGCGCCAATTGCAAATCTTCATATCCTCGATTAGCCAATCCTCGATTGAATCCTGGCCGTTGAACCCACAAGAACAAACGACCAGGATTTTATGTCACTCCACCTCTGTGTCCTTGATTAGTCACCCCTAATCCAATCACAACCATTGATCTGCTACCGATCCAACAATCCATATGCAATTGCACCATTACACCATCAGAGTTTTTGGCCCTTCCATCGCTCTCCCTCTGATTAGATAGCAGTCGTCCATCTCTTTCGATCTGACAGTCCTTCTTTCTCCCAATAATTCCCTTAGCCCTTTGGCCTCCGCTTCCTCCTTAAATCTCCACCGTTGATCCCCTGGGATCCAACGGACAGGATTTCTCCTGACCACTATACAGCCTCTCTGCCTTTGCTTTCCCTCTGCAGATCTCGATTGTCCATCGCACTGATCGGACGGCTCACAGTCAAACCACCTTTGATCGGCCCCCACCTTACCAGCCATGCAGCTTTTTTTATCGCACTCCAATCTCCACCGTTGGATCTACCTACCTGTGATCCAACAGCCAGTGACCCATATCGCGTAACTTTGAGCCCGATAGTTAATTCCTAAAATTTACGTGATATGGGCAGTTTTAAAAGGCCACGTGTCAACCGAGGACCTATATTGAGTTTGAAAAGTTAAAACTACCTTCCTCCCTTTTCATTATGCAAAAACAGTGGTTTTCATCCTAAAAACCACTTCCCCACCTTTTTTCCCGAAGGCCCATCTAAAGATCTTGACCGTTGATCTGTTCAGATCAACGACGCTCATTACATCTCGCATTCCATTCATGTTTCTTCATCGTGCTACCATAGCATTTCATCGGGCCTTCTCAGCCGTTGATCTCCTCCTAAGATCTAACAATCCCTGATAAATCGCCCTCCGCCCATGCCAGGTCCCACCATTCAAACCCATTTCATATTTTTTTCATGCATCTCCTTTGTATTTCGTCCAAAGGTCGAAACAGAAGGTTTTATGTTGAAAATCGTTTCTCCCGCCCAAACATTAGACTTTGGTGTTATAAAATTAAGGTTTAATATCTCCTTCTGACCTACTCCATCAGTTAATCACCATCATCGATTGTCACCACCAGATCTAATCAGACGGTTCTGAAGCATTCCTCCATGAAACCTCCATTAGATTAGATTTTCGTCATTTCACTTCATTTTTCAAGCGTATTCCATTGCATCCACCACATTTATCTTTGCTGCGATTCCATCCTCACAGCCTTCCACTGCATCCATCCTCCACTCTCGCATGGATTTCTTAACATTTTTGTGTGTTTTTGCAGGGAATATAGATGACGAAAACCGTTCTATTCTACACAGTCACTGTTAGTGACATAGTAGCATCGATGAAGTTTTTTCAGAGCCAGAGATTGTAGGAAGACTCCTGATAGGGTTCTAAATGCATATTTTATCCAAATCAAGGGTATTAACTCTGGGTAAAACCTCCAGCACTATTAAACCTGCAAATTCACAGATAGAGGCAGTCAAAGAAGCTGTAAAGAGTATCAGTGAAGGATCAAAGAGTTTTAAAGCCTGTAATCAAAGATTTTAAGCCTTAAATCAATGTTTAAAGGGAAAATGTACCATATTAAAGACCTTGTGATTAACACAGAAGGCCTAATGAGGCCCAAAGCACAAAAACAATGTTATCAGTGTCACACATCAGCAGAAGTTTTTTTCCCATGAAAGGACAAGTTCCCATACTGTTTTGTAGTCTACATCGAGCTCTGGAGAATATCTACACCCTAACAGAAAGTCCAATGTTGCCAGAATCATTTGTTATGCAGTATGGCAGACCTGAAAGTCATTTATCTACCCTTTTCTATTCACCAGAGTACTACAGACTACTACATCGAAAAATTACATCAAAGAACATACATGGAGTTACTATCATCCTGTCGAAGACTACTCTTTCACCCAAAGAGTACCAAAAATCAATGCATGGATATTAAAACAGAATGGGCCTCGAGCCATTTTTCTTCCTCAGTTTTAATTTTTCATTTAAAGTTTCATCTACCTCCTTTTCCTCGCTTTCAGCTATAAGAACTCAAGAAAAACAAATTGAAAATTTTGTTGTTGTTTATTGATCAGATAACTATGAATTGTAAGTTTTTTGTCTTGAGATATAGTTCTCTGTGTAAAGTTGTAAGATAGGCTGGGGAGATGATTTTAGATTGAATATCAAGTTGTTGGAAAATGTTGTACATGACTGGTGTTGCTCTTTAATATGACAAGCACATTTCTTTGGATCCTGATTTAAAGCAGCGGTGATGTGTTCTCCCTTTGTCTCTGTTTTCCTTCTGTAATTCATTACATTTCATTTCTCTGGTAAGAATCAGAAATCTAGCTTAGGATCCCTAATGCTCCTGCTCTTCTTACCTTTGATGTTTTCTATTGATTGTGTTATCTAAGGACTAATTCAAGATAATTTAACCAGTGTAGTAGTTTTTATTCACTGCTAACTGATGTATGAATTCATGAATCTATTCTTATATGTTCTTGTTGGGTTTTAATTGAAATAATTGGGATAATGGGAGTTTAGAATTCTGATTTTGTCTCACTAGGGTCTTTTTCAATCAATTGAGTCTTCCAAGTTCCCTTAAGTTGAATGTCGAAGCATTGAAATTTCAAAGCCTTTCTTTGATCTCAGGCCTTCTCCTTTGTGTTTAAATCTTAAATGTTTCTTGTTGTCTGAAGAGTTGGCCTTTTAGGATTGGATCATAGGTATTTGATAGCATGCCCTTTCCCTAGATCTGATTCCTAAGTGGTCACCTTGGAGGTTTCCTTGTCATTCACCTTCATTCCTTATCATTTCATACCACACTATCATCTTTAAAGATCCATTGTTTTAGATGACTAACCCAATTGAAATCCTTGAATACTGAATAGCAAGTAAACCCTTTCATGAATCCATTTCCCAATGGTCTCGAGTGTTCTCTGAAGTATCTCTCCTTTTCCTAAAATCCTCTTTTCTCACCCTTTGTCTTATACTAAACCCTTCCTTCATGATTCCCAACAACCAAACAAAAAAACAAAACAAAACAAACCTTGTGCCTTATAACTAGCCTAATACCTTGAAATCAAGTTTCAAAGACATATACCTTTGCCTTTATAGAGAGATCCCTCTTTGGAACCAGGAGGGCTAGATCCTGAGGCCCCAAAGTGGTTCTGATGTTGTCTTATCTTTTGGTATTTCCAAACTTGCCAAAATATAGGAACTCCAATAGCAGGTATGCAAGGGAGATAATGGGTAAGTTTCACATGGATGGATGCAAACCCATGGATACTCCTCTTCCAAGAAACTGGAGAAAATAGGACACTACATCTGCAGATGTAGTGGATGCTACTATCTATCGACAATTAGTGGGTTCACTAATGTATTTAGTAAATACAAGACCGTGCATATGCTATGCGGTGAACCAGATTATTCAAGCGATGGTCAAGCCTACCAAGCTCTTTTGGAAGGCGGGAAAGCATGTCCTGAGATATCTCAAGGGCACATCTGAGTATGGCTAATGGTACAAACAAACGGATGAGGTGAAGTTGCATGGCTTCATGGATGCAAATTGGACGGGCAGCCCAACGGACAGAAAGAGCACATCAGAAGGGGTCTTTAGTATCAAATCTACAAATTTTTCTTGGTACATCTGGAAAAAAAGATAGATGGCACTTATTTTAGTGGAACAAGAATACATGGCAGAAATTCAAGCTGCATGTGAGGCTATCTGGATGAGGAAGATCCAGGTCATTTTGTTTGGTTCTCATTTAGATCCTACAGTGATTCATTGTGATAATCAAAGTTGCATTAAATTCTAAATTAATCTTGTGTTTCATGATAGATCTAATTATATAGATATCTGGTATCATATAATCAGATATTGTGTGCAACAGAAGATCACGTTTCTTCAGTACATTCCTACAGAAGATCAGGATGCAGATATTCTGACGAAGGCGCTCACCAGGAGAAAATTCGAATACCATAGAGATAGGATCAGGATGAAGGATAATCCCTTTCTTTTTGAGAGGCAGTGTTGAGATTCAACAAGATGATAATCCTAGTGAAAATTAAGCACCTACACTAGGTGGGGCCCGCGTGCTATTTTTAGGTGTATGTCTATTTTTAGAATGGTGAGAAAATTCTATTTATAGCGGGAGTCTATTTATAGATGGTTGAGAAAATTATATTTATAGATGAGTTTATATCTTTAGATGCATGGGAAAATTCTCTTTATAAATCACATGTCTAAAAATAGAATGCATGTCGATTATTATTATCTCTTAATAATAATTAGATCATAAATAAAAATCCATTCTGTTGAAGCGCTTGATTTCAGTTAACTAATGTGGAAAACTAGGAATTACAAGTTCTAAGGTTGGATGGTGGGACATACAAGTGGACTTTGTTGTAACTGAGTGATACAAAGTTGTAACAGAGTTGGATGTGTAGTTATGTGAGTTGTATAGTCGTTTGACTTAGTTAAGTGAGTTAAACTCAGTTGTGCTAGTTGTAACTAGTTGTAACTAAAGATACACTAGTGAGAGATGAGTGAATTAAATACTAAATTAATTCACATGGAGTGATCTCACATGAAACTAAATATTTACTACTGTTAACTACATGCATGTCAGATCCAGTGGAGACCCAGTTGAGAGATAGGTGAAAGGGACAGTTTGACTATCAGTTATGACATTAGTGGGCGCACTCTTGCAACCAAAAACACATTGGAGATGCAAATGCGGATTTTGAAGTCAAGGCAAGGCATGATAGAATTCATTCATGAATTGTGATCAGCAGGGATTGTGCAGTGGAGGCAGGCTGTCAGGAGGCAGTAAATTGGTGCATGAATAGGAAAATTTTTGTATGACAGTGTGAGATGATTGTATCTTTTACTGAGAGCTCTTGGTTTATATTTTTGTATGTGATTGTTCCATGATCCATGATATATACATAATATATGATAATGGGGTTTTAAGATTTATGCTTTCTTGGTAAAAGCATTTGCGTTATGTGTGATTGATCTTTCTTCAAGTGTTTGCAATTGGCGATTAAATTTCCACAAAGATTTAAGTAGAAGGATTTTGTGTTTAATAGTGGCATATAATTGTTAGATCAGGAGAATCCAGGAAATACATAATTGTATTAAAATTTCTACACATCTCAGAATTCACGAAAAAGAGAGTAGTAAGTTTCAAGTTCATATGGATAACAAAACACACCGAGATGAATGTTTTCTATAATGACAGGTTTGGTCGAAATATCAATAGAAATCATTCTTCGATATTTTATGGGTTTTTCTCAAAATCAATTTTGTGGATAGGAATAAAATTCATCAATAAATATACGACTGTAGGGTGATATAGTTTAGTTGGATTATCTTCATTGTAATTTGGAAGATGGGATCGTTGATGTGATTCCTCCCATGGTTCTTCTTCTGGCATCATGGATTCCATAATGCTCTCATCAGTTGAGAATACACGTGAAAAAGGATCAGAAGAAGTACCAAAATCCAAAGAATGATCAACGTAAATGATCGTCGATAAAGGATTTGGATTGGTTGCATAAGCCAAAAAGATTGATTGCTATGATAGCTCAATTGGACTTAGCAGCATGATTTTCTCAGCCTATCTATTTTGAAATCATTGGGAATATTCCTTAAGACAAATTAGTGGAAGATATCATATTTCGGGTCTCCATTTTCACGATTTCCTCTGATGTTGCAGGTGACGGTAACAAAAAGCTTCCCATTATGGAAGAATCCTTAAAGATTCCTATTATAACATTATCTAGTTTTGTTAAGTTAGCATATAAAGTCAAAATAAATTCAAAAAATGTTAAGATAGGATATGGATGAAAGAAAAAAAAAATTAAAAAATGATAGGTTTATTCTGTGTTTTATACATCCATATCAAATAAAATTTTAGGTTATATTTCCCTAAAGAATGAAGGTAAAATAAAAAATAAAATTTTAGAAAGCCAAAGAAAAAATAAAGGCTTTAGTTCTCAAAAATGAAAAAATATATGGTTGCAAGCTCAAATGCGCCTTTTCAAAAGTTAATATATTAATTGTGATTAATTTCCTTAAAAAGATATTAATTTTTCATTAGTTTATTAACATTAAACCTAAATTTATATGGCACATATAACATTGTAAAGCTAAGGTCACTAAAGGAAAAAATGTGTCTTTCTAGATGTAATATCAAGAAATCACTTTTTCGACGATTGAGATCTCCCCCACCTAGTTCAACGACGGAGGGAGAGTTCACACCCCCCTCAGCCATTTCCTATTAACGTAGGGGGGGTCTGAAAAGTGGTTTTAATGGCCGCCGTAAAATGCGTACATGGTGCCCTCTCCAAATTTCGCACCCTGTTCACTCAAAACCAGAAACCACTAATGCCCCCCTCCGAATTTTGTCATGGTTTCTTCCTTACCACCTAACGGTCATTCATCTCGCACCTTGACAGTTTTTGTAATATTCCCATTTTAGCACATGGCTAAATGGAATATTAAAATTTTGATTTTTCACCTTACAACTAAATAAATGGGTAAAGGAACCCATTCTTATTGAAGACATGAATAAAATCCCTCATAATGTGAAAGGGATCATCAGAGTAGCTTCATTTCGCACCCTCAAGTGTGAAAAGGGGGCAAATGCATGAAGACAAGGTCATGTTTGACCAAGTCAACAACGCTGCCATAGGAGGAGTGGATCACTTTATGAGATAGCACAGTGTGAATGAGGAAGAGGATATCTAGTGGAGGAAACCCTAATGGATGGGTCCCACGGAGAGAGAGATTTCACTTGTTTAAAAGGAGGGCAAGGCGGCCATTGTTATTCATGCTTTGAATTATTGATTTCATTGTCTATTCAGAAATTGTGCATTCTTTTGTTGTTTAGCAAGAATTGTCGAGGAATTCCTGTTTAGGATTTCTTCACCTTCTTGAGAGGCCTCTTGAGGGATTTTTCTTCATTCTTCACATCTCTTGGCTCAAGGCCAAATCTACTCCTTTCAGTTACTATGTTATTTCTGCTCAAGTATAACACAGTGTTGTTGGGTGTTGCAGTGGAGGACACCATACACCATTTCCTTGGCTCATATCTCAGAGGAGTGAGCTTCTATTCATCTAGGAGGTTAGTGAGGGATATTCCTGAGCATATAGCGGATCATTGGCATCAGGCCAATCATTTCTCTTCACCAACAGTGCAGTCCCTTCTCTAGACTATGGTATTTCTGAGTGCAATTGTAGTGGGAACTTGCTCCACTATTTTTGAGGGTGAGATCTTCAGGGATTGGATCAACCTTTCACCCGAGAGATACTTTGGATGAGAATCAGCCATCATTTTTAGCATCATCAGCTATCTCCATCCATTTCTATTTTCTGAGTTGTAGTTGCTGCCCAGCAACTCTGACATTTCTGCAGATTTTCCATTTGGTGCTTATTTCAGCCAATCCTTTCAAGGATTGTGTATTGTAGTTTCCAGGGGTTGAGATATTTCTCCCCCTTCTTTATTTGAGCTATATATTTTTGTATCCATGTATTGAAATTATTTGCAGTAGTTCTCCTTCATGGATTACGCAGTCATAGCCAGGGCTTCTCTTGTATAGCAGTATTTCTCCATTTTTCATGTATATGTTTCATTGAGGCTGCTATAATCTAATGTAAGGGTTATGTGGATCTTCCATCATTCTTGTATTAATGTATTCACTGCTATTTCCAGCTCATGTTTATGTATTGTTGATCTTCACATTAGTAATATCTTTAGATATTCCCAATAGTGTAGCTTGTTCCTAATTCGGAATATTACAGTGGTATCAAAGCATGATCTCTGGCTCAGTCTGTGAGTCTCAGCCAAATAAGATCAAGATGATGAATAAAATGAGTTTATTCTCATCTATTTTCAGATCTAGAGGAGACCTCTCCAAGGAGGTCAATAATATTGAAGAAATGGAAGAGGAAGGATCATGCACTTCCTACTCTCACAAAGAAGAAGACCAGAAACATGAAGAACACTTGGAATTCGAAATTCTAAGTGATTACCTTGCTGAATACCGAGAAAAACCTACAGCCTTCCAAGAGACTCTATATTTTCCACAATTTATTCATCAAAAAGAAGAAATAAGACCCCACAGTTATGGGATGATGAGAGGCAATAGATTTCTATTGTCCACATTTGATGGATCACTCACATGTGCAGCAGAGGTTTGGGTGAAGAAGCTAGAGGATTTCTTCCTACTACATCCTGTAGTAGACAAAGAGATTGTAGAAGTTGCAGTGTTGCACCTTGAAGGTGAAGCAAAGATTTGGTGGATCAGCCATCTAAGCCATGCAAGGGTTTCAACTCTTACTGAGTTTTCTCAAAGAATGATCAGAAGATTTGGAAAAAGGAGAGAAGAGCCCTCACCACCAGCTGATGAGGCATGTACAAGCATTTTTTTTACCATGGAGGAGCAACCTTCATCTTCAATAGTTTGGGAGGCCAACACTTATGAGGAGGAAAATCTTGCAGCCCTGCAAAGAGCTTCCACATTTCACCAAGGTATGATTGAAAATCCATCTCTTTTAATTTCAGAAAATAATTTGGATGGGTCTATATCATTGCATGCAGTTGACCTAGAGCATCTGAATAGCACTGCGCTATACAAAAGCAGTGATGAAGAAAAGAGAAACCATTCCTCATGTGAGCACACAAAGAGCAGCTTCATTTAGGAAGCCATGGAGGAAACAGTGAGGAGGAGTAGTCATCTGGAGATAAGAAACTCTTTCTCCTATATAGATGACACTCTCTCAATGAGCATGCCACAACTCAAAGAGAGACTTCTACTGGCAGTATATCCAAGGCCTCTTTGGCTTTGCAGGACCATGCATGAGGAGGAGATCTCTGGGAGAGATTTCGGTACAGGTGCACTCCCACACATCATGGGTTGCAAGATTATTCAACAATATCAGGAGGCTCTTCCCTTCTCACAGGAGAAGATAGAAGATGGAGGAAATCTTCAGATGGATAACATCTCTCATGAATGTGTTGGACATTCCTTGAGCCATGCACATCATGATGGGAGGTTTTTTCCTACCACCTATTTGGATCCTCATAGGGTCAAACTGATCCTCGAGAATATTTCATTTCAAGGTCCCATGAAATGCAGGAATCTGATTTTGGATGATGGTAGCCCTCATGGGAGGAGTACCAAGAGTAAGGATGGAATAAGGCATCCACGATTGGTTGAGTGGATGTGGATGGTGAGCAAGAAGTTGGTGAGATACTTGCATATTTATGATACCGAGCAACAGGAGGCTTGGCTGCGATGGTTACTCTTGAAGGAGTTTGGCCATCACTTGGCATACACTCTTTTCAAGGGTACGAGGATGGAAGAGATGTGGCAGGATGTTGGCATCATGGAGCAACAAAGAGTGTGGGTGCATAGTGATGATGCAACATTCATATCATTCACTATGTCTTCATCACATATCTTGCATGATGAGAGCATGAGGAAGCAGTAAAAACATTTGTTATTGGGGTCATTCTTCGGAGAGAAAGGGCAGATTTGCTCTCATTTCTTGTATGATGTTGCAGGAATAGGATATGGCACTATCATGGTGCAAAGGGGATTCTCCTTGGCCTTTCATGAACAGGAATTACTTCCACCTGGGGAGAGATTCTATAGTTGCAACAAAATTGTTGGAGGGTTGCCCATTTATGTTGAGGAGGCTGAGGGAAACAACGTTGTGCCACCTAGAGATTATATAGTGCCTCGTGCAGAGGAAGGATGAGCTCTTGCTCTAGGTAGGGGAATTATTGCATCTTTGCAAGGAAGTCTCCATGATCTCATGTGTGGAGATCAAGGCACAATTCATGTGCCATTGTTGAGGAGGTGTGGAACCATGGAGACACAAGGAGAGGATAGGGAGGATGACCATCATGATGAGATGAGGAGCACACATCCCTGTCTATTATATGAGGTTTATGCACCTAATAAGGTGATTGGATTGCGTAGTGGAAGCATGGACATACTTTTTCATTGACATATTTAGTGATCTCTTACTGAGGATGTCTCATTGCATGGAGAAATTTTGCCAGGGATACCACTGGACCAACAGAGGAGGAGGGATGCTTCACATGTTTAGGCACCATTCATTGATTTCAGAGGAGTGGATTGCTCCCAGGATCATATTTCTTGCATGATATTGATAGATCAACATATGAGGAGATGCATAGATCATGTGCAGATGCAGGAGATACATAACTCTTTCGAGGAGTTAGCACAACCACCTCTTTTCTCTTTGAGGATGAGAGGAGACTCAATTTTTAGCCACTCCATTTGCATGAGCAGAACTTATGGTAAGGGTATTTTTTATTTTCATGATGATCAGTATATTCATCCCTTAACCATATATGTACAGGATGTTTCTCCACGGAGGAGAATTCTTTTTTCTAGACCCCATGGTCTACTTGAGGCCATGAGCACTATTGGTGACCACTCCCTAGGAGGACTTGGGGAGGAAATTTATTTTGGAGGACATATTCACCTTGCACCATGAATCATCTACTTTCTCCATAAATTTGAGGAGAGTAGGACAGTAAGAAAGTGGTTGACCACACTTTTTGTCATGCTCTTTTGAAGTTGAGGGTCAAACTGCATTGGTTACAATTAAGGGACCATTGTCCTTCTCCCTTGCCACACATGATAGCAAGCATGGTTCTCATTATGGTTCATTATGTTGTTTCTATCTTTTTATTTTTTGAGAGCATGATTGGGGGAATGGCACATTGGTTTGATGTGTCCCTTGGGGGAGAGATCTCCCACATTATTTGCATTGCATGTTGTAATGGGAGAATGAGAGGACATGTGGCCACTACAACAAAAAAAATTTTTCCATTTGAGGTGAGCCATATGATTTATTGGATGCCATGTGATGGTGACTTCCAACTCATCACATATGAGGTGATTTGGCATAGCATGTTTCATAACGCTGGGGAAGATATCCTTGGAGTTCTAGTCTTCATCTTGCCACTGGAGGGAAAATTTATTGCAGCCCAAGATCAGAATATACTCTACACTTATCCTAAGTGGAGAGGAGGATAGCATGGGGTAGGCTATTTTGTCTACCAAGATCAGATTTTCAGCCCACCTATATTGCAGGAGCCAAAGGTGGAAGATGATTGTCAGGAGTTGCCATGCTCGGAGGTAACTCACTTTGTATGGATGATTGCTTGGGGGATGGAGGATCTACATGAGGAAGAAATTCCTCAACATATTTCAGACTCCATGCATTGGGTGGATATTCTTCAGTTCTACCTTGTATTTTCTTGAGGACAAGCAACATTTGGGAGGGGAGGACTGTAATATTCCCATTTTAGCACATGGCTAAATGGAATATTAAAATTTTTCTTTTATCACCTTGTAGCTAAATAAATGCGTAAAGGAACCCATTCTTATTGAGTAAATGAATAAAATCCCTCATAATGTGAAAGGGATCATCAGAGTAGCTTCATTTTGCACCCTCAAGTGTGAAAAGGGGGCAAATGCATGAAGACAAGGTCATGTTTGACCAATTCAATAGCGCTGCCATAGGAGGAGTGGATCACTTTATGAGACAGTGCAGTGTGAATGAGGAAGACGATATTTGGTGGAGGAAACCCTAATGGATGGGGCCCATGGAGAGAGAGCTTTCACTTGTTTTTAAGGAGGGAAAGGTAGCCATTGTTATTCATGCTTTGAATTATTGATTTCATTGTCTATTCAGACATTGTGCATTCTTTTGTTGTTTAGAAAGAATTTCCAGGGAATTCCTGTTTAGGATTTCTTCACCTTCTTGAGAGGCCTCTTGAGGGATTCTTCTTCATTCTCCACATCTCCTGGCTTAAGGCCAAAGCTACTCCTTTCAGTTACTGCGTTATTTCTGCTCAAGTATAACGCAGTGCTGCTGGGTGTTGCAGTGGAGGACAGCATACATCGTTTCCTTGGCTCATATGTCAAAGGAGGGAGCTTCTATTACTCTGGGAGGTTACTGAGGGAGATTCATGAGAATATTGCAGATAATTGGCATCAGGCCAAGCATTTCACTTCACCAACAGCACAGTCCCTTCTCTAGACTGCGTTATTTCTGAGTGCAATTGCAGTGGGGACTTCCTCCACTATTTTGGAGGGTGAGATCTT
The DNA here is from genome assembly GCA_034641835.2 of Pinus albicaulis. Taxonomy (NCBI): domain Eukaryota; kingdom Viridiplantae; phylum Streptophyta; class Pinopsida; order Pinales; family Pinaceae; genus Pinus; species Pinus albicaulis. The sequence continues at coordinate 1,655,971,182 of CM076580.1, read as the reverse complement.
CAGGGATTGGATCAGCCTTTCACCTGAGAGATCCTTTGGATGAGATTCAGCCATAATTTGTAGCATCATCAGCTATCTCCATCCATTTCTATTTTGTGAATTGCAGATGTTGCCCAGCAACTCTGGCATTTCTGCAGATTTGCCATTTTGTGCTTATTTCAGCCAATCCTTTCAAGGATTGTGTATTGTAGCTTCCAAGGTTTGAGATTTTTCTCCCCCCTTATTTATTTGAGATATATATTGTAGTATCCATGTATTTAAATTATTTACAGCAGTTCTCCTTCATGGATTGCACAGTGATAGCCAGGGCTTCTCTTGTATAACAATATTCCTCCTTTTTTCATGTATATGTTTCATTGAGGCTGCATTGCCTAGATTGAGAGATCATTTCCTCAAGATCTTGTATGAATTGAGGCTACTATAATCTAATGTAATGGTTATGTGGATCTTTCGACATTCTTGTATAAATGTATTCACTGCTATTTCCAGCTCATGTGTATGTATTGTTGATCTCCACATTGGTAATATCTTGAGATATTCCCAATAGTGTAGCTTGTTCCTAATTCGGAATATTACAGTTTTCCCTTCGCCATTCTCACGTCGCCACCTGTCATATACTCATTGAAAAATCATCTTAGCCATTACCAGCATGTCACATCTTTGCCTTCATATTTTTCCGTTGAAGCCCCCTTCTCCCAAACTGTTGGCCTCCACATCAAGCCTGCACTCCATATCCCATTTAAGCCACTACGGTTACATTAAATTTTTAAAAATTATTACATTCTATAAATCACCCTATGCCCCACGATTTCTCACTTTTTCCTAACCATTGCACTATTGTGATTGTATGAAAAATTTCACAGTTGCCTCTATTATCTGATCGAGTTGTCACCATGCCTGCTTGCATCCGATCAATCCATTTCCACTCTCATTTTTCCTGACAACACTATCTCCTCTCCTCTATAATTCTTATAAACTATTGACATGGCCCCAAAATTTAAATCTAAGAAGCATATTGCAGAGGAAAGCCATGCTCCCACAACCTAGGTCAATCTTGACCTCATTCCTCTTGCAGATGCCCTCTTTAAGGTTACAGATTGCCAGTGTGAGGTCGATTTCCATGAAATCCACTTGTGGCGCAAGAAAAAATATGTATAAAAAGACGACCATATAAGATTCTGGGAGCCACTTCTCCCCCTTTTTACCTTCCCAAAAACCCATGTATTCCTTGATTTAATTTCATGGTGTCAAGCTCAATATGTCATTGTCAAGAGAGAAGTGGTAGCGTAGAATGGAGACATTCTGATCACCGTCACTATTGAAACCATCAATCAAATGCTTCACATTCCCCAACCTAACCAACTCAATCATTTCTCACCATCCACACTTACAGATCTATACCATAAGCTGACCTTCACACAGAGAACTCAAATTTTTGACATTTTTCTACTAGAGGATGTTGAATTACCCAAAAATAATCCACCATACCCATCCTCTATGATTCCTGAGGCCTATAAACATTTTATCTCCCTACTTTCCTACCTATTAAGATATCAGGATGACCAATCAGTTTATGAACTCATCCTTAGGTTCTTTTCTATTTTCAGCAATGAACAACAACCAACATTCATGTATAATTTCAGCCAATTTTTGGCTAAAAATATACATGAAAAGTTTATGAATTTTACTACACAGGGGGTATTTAGATACAGTTCTATCATCATTCTCCTGTTTCTTTTCTAGCAAGGATATCAACTGCCCATTCATCTCAGAAAGCAGGATTATCGGGGAGTGAATCAATAAGTGATTCATTGAGCAGAAATTGTTAGAGCTACATCAACAGAGCCATCACTTTTCAGATTTTGTGTATTATTTCATGCATCCAGTAAATCAGCTCCTAAGCAATCAAACAGAACCAATAATTTAAGAGGAAATTAAAATAATTTTACAATTAAGTGTCGATAAAACCAAAAGTAAAGGATATTGGTATCTATTTAAAAATTGTACTGAGATAAGCGTATATGGATGCGAGATTGCACCATAGAAGCTGCCTAAATATGTTCCTATGAGAATATTTTCTTTGGAATATATTCGGAAAATGATAAACATGGATGAACTGCGCTTTGTGTCAGGTAAAAGAAAATAATGGTTCAATATCAAGGTAATTATGGGATCATTTATTTGCAATATCAGATTAGTTGGTTCGGAGGCAGATGCATTATTGTAGAAGATGAATTTCCATCCCAGCTTCACCTGGTCCTATGACCCATATGGTATCATCTTTGCTCTTAGATTTGAATTAAAAACAAATCCCTATAATCATACCCCAAGTGTAGAGATAGAAAATTTTATGAATCAAGAAGAGTGGTCTGAAGGGACATTACAGCAAGCAGATGAACAGGTTTTTTCAAATTCAAATGTGCAGACTCCAGTTACTCAAAGAAAGCAACTAAAAATAGCAAGAGAATAAACTCCATCTACTATGGATGTTATCCAAGAATTCATTTTGCAATAGAAGAAAGAAAAAACTGGTTGAAAACCATTAACAGAAGAAGGACCATCAGAGGTAATTGATCTTGGATAGGTTGAAGTTTCAACATCACAAACTACATCAGCTAGAACCAATGTTCCAAATACCCCTCCTCCTATTTCTCCTTCTAATGAACCTATGGAACTAATTCAAAATGTAGCAAATGTTATCACTCCAGTAAATTCTTAAGTTGTGGGATTTTGGTTTTTAGTCAAAGAATACTAGAGGTAACCACAAACCTACTTCAAACTATAGGATCTAGCCTTCCTAGGGTTCAAAGAGGGCTCTCTCTTTCAATTTTAACTTTGTTTTAATTTATGAATATTATGCTAGCTATGAAAGTGAAATTTTTGTTTGGTTTTGTTGGATTTGGTGGGAAAATTTCACTTGGAGGGTAGATAGAGGGAAATCTACTTGTCCATTGGGCTATGGAGTCTAATTCAAGCTAACAGAACTAGGATCAAGGCCTAAAAGGTCAAATTTCTGCAAGGCAAGGTAGATAACCCTAGGACATCTTGGAAAATTGGTTTTTGAGATGGTATGATCGGGATAAAGGGCACTTAAGAATCCTTAGATACGGAAAAGCGAAGTAGTATATAAAGGTCAAATGGGAGAGGGAGAAATTAATGATTCCCTACACTCGAAATCAGAAGAAAACAAAGAAATGATAACTAGTTAAAAACATGGTGCTATTAACATGTCCTGTAGTAATACTCCTAGTTATACATTCATATTTAGAATTAAAACATAGATGTATGCATGAAACAAAAGAAGATAACAATGACAAGTTTAAGAGAGTACTTCAATCCATATAGCTTATCTCATGGATCCTAAAGTATGATGCCAAATAGGTGATCTAGTCTGCTACTCAAAATCGAAATCCAATGCCTTCAAGTCAACAAAATATCTATAGTAATCTCCACCAATTTTATTCCACACCAAAAATACTTCAAAGAGTGAAGTATTTATATAAAAAAAATTTACAAAATATCCTATATGACTTCTAGGAATTAACTTAGGAAAATTAAATATCTCACAAAAATAATGGTGACAACTTTCTTAACAAATCAGCAAGTTGTCCTATTTTATTCAAAATAAATAGAATTTTTTTTAAGATAAGAAGCAGTTGGCTGATTATGTGTCCTCTTTGCTGGCTTTTTAGATATTTTCAGATTTTAAATTTCCTTCACTGATACTCTTTCACGTTGATACCCTTTCTCACTAATACTCTTTCACTTCGGATACTCTTTAACCTTTAGTAAAAATGCTTTCTGCTATAAAAATCTATTTTGATAGTGAAATCAGCAAACAATTTTTTTCTTCTTCATTTGTTTGTCTTTCTTTCTTCATAGAAAATCAGTCAATGCTTGCCACTCCTCATTTTTAGGAATTCTAATATTCTTGAGTTTCCTAAAATTCTCATTAGCCTTAGTGTATCTGGAAAATTTGGACTTGATGACAAATAAGTGCTTCATTTCATACTGCAAATAAAATAAATCTTCAAAACTTTTCAACAGTACTTTTACTGTGGGAATACCTTGACCTATTGGCTTGTTCACCTGCTCCTTGGCATGTTCTCCTATATTTTTGTCATAATCATTCTGAGGCATTAACTTATCATTTATAACCATGATATTAGGAAGTCCCTTTTGCCTTAAATTGGCGAATTTAACCATGAATCCAGTGATAGCACTGTTCATTCCTTCACATTTCTCTTCAAGCTGCCACATTAGATTTATTTTGGTGGTTACTTTGCTAATTTCTAGGATAGTAATTGTCCTGTCATTGATTTTCAATTCTTCAAGTTCCTGTATGTTCTTGTTGTTGGGGAAATTTATTAACCTTAATGTTTTTTCTGGTTTATCTGCTAAATCAGCTTGTGTCTTTGGATCTCTGCTTGGGCTTCCAATAGTAACTCTCTCTGCTCAAAAATCACCTGAATTGAAGGCCAAACATCATGGATAGCTTCAATTACATTATTCCATAGGTAATTTTTAATATATGATATTTGATCCTTGAGAGTTAATTCTTTTTGGAGCTTCTTTACCTCTTCACTCAATCTGTGGGCATTTTGTTCATGTAGTTTACCATCTATTTGAGCTGATTTGTTTGTCTTCTCAATATTTTCAATTATCTTAGTCAATCTATTAATTTCATTGGTCTTCAAGTACATCTCTTCCATTACTTTTACTAGTTGACCGCTTTCATCTATAGGTGGCAATACTGTTGTAGAGGATTCAGTTGTTGAAGTTGTTGAAGAAGTCACTGGCACTGCGGTGGCCAGTGGCTCTTTGGGTGCCAAATTTTCTCCCAAAGTAGAAGACACTACTGCTGTGATGACTGGGATTATAGTGGAATTACTAGTTCTTTAACTAAATCCTTTTCTTGGAGAACTTGGTCCATTTTTAATTCCATTTCCTTGATTTGATCTGTTAGTTGAAGTATCAAACTCATCATTTCATATTTCTCCTTTTGATCGTGTAGAAATTCTTTTGTTTCGGGATGCTCACCTTGAGGAAGCTTGAGTTGTTTCCTCAAGGCAGCTATGTCTTCATTTTTCTTTTTGACCAATGCGTCTGCTGCTTTGATGTTTGTAGGATCATATCCTACCTGTAATACTAAATATTTTAAGGCTTTTATCCTTAGATCCTTTACATATAATGAAGCGTTATCCATCTTCATTTGGTCTTGCATATTATAGATGGTATTTTGAAGCCTATGAGAACTCATAGCTTTTGTTGTGACTGTGGAATAGAGCATCTCTAAGGTTTACCTATGAAATTAAATATGATCCAATTCATGGATTTTATCTGTGGCTACTTCCATATCAACTTTTTTATAGTCAGCCACCATTTTTAGCACTGGTATTGTGGGTTGTAAGACTAATATAATCAATTTTTTAGTTGAATAATCAAATTCTGATAGGAATATATTTTGGTTACCTAGCTTTTGTTTCAAAAACTAAGAATATATTTCGGTTTTGATTTCGTCATTCTTCAATTTGATTTGCTTGTATTTTTCCTTAATATCTAAATCCTTCTCCTTAGTTGAATGTGAGGAAGAAGCCTCCATACTTTGTTTCCTTTCCATCATCTATGTCTCTTCATTATTCAGCTATTCTTGATTCTGATTTGGCTCACTAATGATTACAGTGGCTACACTGGTCTTTGGTAAAACAGTGTTGGTATTCAAGGGTTGTGTTCCTTCAACATCTATTATTACTTTGCCTTTAGCTGGTGTATCTAGTTTTGGCTTCTTGTTGTAAATGATTTTAAACTTTGTTTTTGTTGTAGTATCTACAGTATAAGCTCCTTCTTCTCTGATTCTCGTAGTGGATGTCTCTGGCTATTTGGAAATTTCCAAAGGGTGACTATTATTCCTTTGTTTTACTACCTCTGTTAAATTATTTTAAACCCAATCAATTTGATTAGCAAACTTCTCTATTTCTGGCTTTGATTCATGGATAAAGGGCGTCAATTTACATTTTACCCTTGGTTTATTTAAGATCCCTTATGGATCATAATTCCATGGGAAGCTTTCTTCTAATTTGTATTCCAGTAGTTGACTTGTTGCTTCCTTTTCTTCATCTCTTTGATTACATATGAAAGGCCCAATTTGATTTTTGAGTTTAAATTAGGCCTTTTTCTTGGCTTCCATAAAATTAATTGAATCTGAATTTAGGATCTGCCTAATGTACCCTAAGGTAAAGATCCTCATTGGTGGATTCTTAGGTAACTTGTAAGGAAACAAGTTAGAACCAAAAACTCTAATTTCAGTGAAATTCTCATACAAAGACCAATCACCTACTTTTCTTTTCTCTGATAGCTGTAATATTCTCTTCATTTCCTCATTGATTCTAGGCTACTCTGTTTTTGTCAAGATGGTGGTCAATGGATGTAAAAATAACTCTAAAAACTCTGAATAACTGAATTTTTTTCCTTCTTTCCTGAGTATAGATGTCCAAGAGATAACTGATAGATATTTTCCTTCTATAACCAACTTTTGAAGTGAAATTGGAAAACTGTCTGATTGAAAATAAAGAAACATGTGAAGAAGATAGGAGCTATATATGAATACTCCTTCCAACTACAAATTAGTCAATTGATAGTGAATGCTATCAGCTATAAAACCAACATAGTAAAATACAACTGAAGGTGGCTATCTTGGAGAAAATGTGGACAAAAATCTGTAATATTCCAAAATTTGCAAAGAAGCGAATTGGAATATTAGATTTTGATGCTTTCACCTAGGAGAGGAATAAATGGGAAAGGAGGCCCATGAAAAATAGAATATGAATAAATTCCACCTTAGTAAGGAAGGAGATCACCTTAGGAGCTATTTTACACTTCCAAGTGTGAACAAGGGAAAATTAGATGGAGACATAGTCAAGTTTGACTAAGTCAACATCCATTCTTGAGGAGGAATAATCACTCAAGTAAACTAGCTCAATGTGAACAAGGATTAGCCTAGACACACATATGAGAAGTGGATTGGAGATCCCTTGGTGTGAATAGAGGCATTGCAGGTGTATCAGTTGCATTTTACCAACTCAACAGCACTGCTACAAAGAGGAGGAAGGCTAGCTAGGGAAGCACAGTTTTGAAAGAGGAAGTTTCAAGAGGAAGTCACCTCAACATTGTGCGGGGTCCAGGGTGAGGAGGCTCACCAAATATAAAAGGAAGGAACAACGTCAAAGGGATTCATTCATGTATTCAGCTATTTTGGTCTTGATACCACTTGCATGCTTCAGTTTTTTAGCGGAGTTGCTGCACTGCTTAGTGCAAGGAATTCTCGTGCGGGGATTCCATCCTCTCTTTAGATCAGCTTGCTTAAGGGATCAAAGGGGAGTGATTTGACCTTCATTTCAGCATTTGGCTTGGGTCCATTCATCCATGCTAAGCCATAGCACATTCTCCTTCAGAAAACTGCGTCTTTCAAGCAGGGGCAGCAACAGCTAAGTTGCACCCTTTGATTTTGTGCTAGTCTTTGAGGAGGAGGTGCTTATTTCCCTCCAGGAGTTCTATTAGAGAGGCCTTTGGCCATTTTCTATATTATTAAGCTTTGATATGTCATATTCAGCCATATTTAATGTATAGTTACAGTAGACTGTGTTATTTTCTGCAGTCCTACTTTTTGTACATGTATATTGCCGGAAACCCTTGTCGAGTGTCTTTTTCTTTATGTAAAAGAGGCTAAACCTACATTTCTCTGTTATTTGATTTATATAGAATCCATATCAAACTTATTTTATCATTTTCTACATAAAACCTCATGGGAATTATGCTCTCACAATATTCAGTAATTTTTTTTTAGAGAAGTCATGGGATCGGTGTGTTTTTAAGCAGTATTGAGCCAGGGAGATATGTTTAAGGTAGCTTGTTTCATTTTTTTCACCTCTAATTATGCAAGTGGGTTATATATAATCTGAAATGAGGGATCCAAGTCCCAATATCCACTTTTATTGCACAATTTTCTGAATACATTTGTTTTATGCTCTATATTACTGCATTTCCCCACCCGGGAAGGAGAATATAGATCATATTCTTGTTGAGGTTCTTTCATATGATGGTGTGATTTTATTTTACATATATTGAGCTGATCTACATTTACAAGCTCATGATTTTTTGAACCTCCACATTGGTAATAACTCAGATTATTCCCAATAGTGTAGTTGTTCCAATTTTGGGATATTACAGTGGTATCGGAGCTTCCATCTTGGCTCAGCCTGTGGATTTCAGATCCAATCAAAAGATAAGAATAAGAGGAGAAAAAAATTATGGAGAGTATGAGATTACTCTCATCCATTTTCAAATCTAAGAATAAAGAAGAAGAGAAATGCATTGAAAATCCAAGAGGGTTTCAAGGAAGAGAGAGTTGCAGTGAGACCTCTAGAAGGTTTCAAGAAGCAGAAGAAGATGCATGCACTTCCTGTTCTCATAGAGGAATTGGAGAGTAAGGAGACCACTTAGAGCATGAAATCCTGAGTGGGTATTTGGCAGAATACAAGTGCCAACCTAGGGCTCCCAAAGAGACCCTATATTTTCCTCAGTTTATTCAACTAAGAGAAGAAAGAAGACCCTGTAGCAAGGGAGAGATCAAAGGCAATAGATTCCTATTTTCTAGATTTGATGGGTCAACTACAGCAAGAGCTTGGGCAAGGAAGCTTGAGGCATTCTTCCTACTTCATCCAGTGGGAAAAAGGGAGGCAGTAGAAGTTGCAGCGCTGCACTTGGAGGGTGAAGCCAATACTTGGTGGTGCAATCACTTAAGCCACACAAGGGTGACTTATTTTTTTGAGTTCACTCAAGAGCTGATTAGAACTTTTGATGAAGAGAGATCAGAGGAGATAGGGTCCACACCACCATGGGAAGAGACAAGTACCAGCGCTGTCACAGCCTTGGAAGAGAAGCCTTCTACATCAGTAGCTGGGGCAACCATTACATTGGAGGAAGGAGCCCTTGCAGCACTACAAGAGGTTCCCGCATCTCACCAAGGTATAGGAAGATGGCCACTTTTACTTTTTTCAGCAAATATTTCTAAATATTGTGGAAATATGTCTCCATATGGCCCAGGATCAAATACTACTACTAAGATAGAGCATCAGGATTGCACTGTGCTGTGCAAGCTTGAAGGGTTCAAGGGAGGATTGAACCATCAACCTCATGTATCACTTATGAGTTACACACAACCCTTGAGGTTGGAGTGTGATCTTTTGGAGAATGAATTAAACTTTTAGATGGAGTATGAGGCAGCAACTATGTCATTGGAGAGACTATTAGCGTTGTCAAACAATAGCAGGGAAGAGGCTTTACCTTTTTCACCTTTGGATATTTATGGATTCAAGATGGCCATGGACATGAGATATTCTCTAGGAGGTCTCCAAGGAGTTGCATTACAACATCCCATGGAATGCAAGGAGAAGAATTTGATATGGGAGGATGGTAATCTTCTTTGGAGGAGTACCAAGATGTGGAATGGTAGAAGCATTCATCGGTGGACAAGTGGATGTGGATAGAGAGAAAGAAGCTAGAGAGCCACTTGCAAATCTATGACACAGTGCAGCAAGAGGCAAAAATGTGTTGACTACTCTTGAGAGATTTTGGCCATCATGAAACATATCCTTTTCCCAAGGGTATGGGGGAGGAGAGTACTTGGAAGGGTACTTGCATCATGAGACAGCAACGAGTGGGGATGTATGATGGTGATGTGATCATTATGTTTTCACCACATGGGTTGCATGATGGAGGTATGATGGGGTAGCAAAGACATTTGTTGCTTTGGAGGACAGAGAGAGAGAAAGGACTAAGTTTATCTCACATTTTGCATGATGTTGCAGTGGGAGGAGATGGCAACATTATGGGAGGGGTATTTGACATTGGACATGTCAGAGAATAGATTTATGAGTTGGCAAGAGCCTATTTGCATAGGCCAAAAACGATGTCACCTTGGAGCATGAGCTTGTTGATGGAGTGTTCCCAGTATCACTTCATGTTTGATGCACTTGATGGGCATAGAGGAGGTGAGATTGGTAGAGTGATGGATGGACTCATTGGTTATTGTGGTATGATCTCCTTGGCTTGGGTTTCCAAGCACAACAAGGAGGATTTTCATGGAGCATGTGGTTCATTCCTCTTCATATGGGTATGTCATGCCACTATGGAGGATTCATCTATGGATATTGTCACCATCTTGTCTTCATTACATGGTAAGAATTCTATTTTTTCCTTTATTGATTGTACCACACAATATTTGCATGCTCTTACCATTTCCTTGTAGTGCATTTCTCTTCAAAGGGGAAAGTTCTTCTTTAGGCTCCATGGTCCATTTTTGGCCAGCTATCATGATGGAGACAACCATCTACTGTATGATATGGGACAAGTATGTGGTTACTTCTTATGTGCTCAATTTAAATATTCAACCATCTGTTAAGTCTCTGTAACAAGCAAGATTGGCAAAGTCCGATCACAGAGTTAACATCATTTCAACCAACTTTGGGATTCTAGGATCTAGCCCTCCTGAATCCGAAGAGGGATCTCTCCAATATGTACAAAGATGGATATTGTCTTTAAAGTTTAGGGTGATGATATTAGGCTAGTTATGAAGACCAAGGGTTTTGTTTGGTTTTCTCAGATGGTTGAACATAGTTACTGTCTGAGACGGAAAGATCTATACGCAAATAGGTTCAAAGGTGAGAAGTTGCAAGTGAACAGAATAAGCTTTGATTCTAAAGAAAGATGATGGCAAGTTTTCAATCCATTGGGCTATGGAGTCATAAGAGAATTTAATTGAAACATCCAAAGTTCAAGAGTGATTCATGGGCAAGTCATCTAGGCCTAAGGATTCTTTGAAGTTTGATTTAATGGGCAGATACAAAAAAGAAAGGAATAAATGATAGTAATCAGAGCAAACCAGATCTGCAGCATTTCTGAATTCAGCGCCTCGACTGTGCACTTAAGAAAAATATAGAAGTAAATCCAGGAGTCTCAAGTACTGAAACTATCTGCCTTTGATACTTTAACAGAATATTTATTAAAAACAAAGGGAAACTTAGTGGCAAATCTTGAGCAGAACTAGTAAGGTGGCTTCATCTTTCTCTATCTTAAGTTCTTCACGGTTACTTCCAAGACAATCACCAAGATAAACACGGCCCAAGACATGATAAGTACTTTGAAACTAGTCTACCTTTTGACACATCCTAAGGGAAAATAAAAAAATAGTTGAGCAAACAAGAAAGGGACTCAGGGCTAACCTTTGATTTCCTCAATTCATTCCTTACACAACATATATGAAAGTAACACTTAAAAATAACATTCAGCAGTGACGAAAAGATGAGGGAACGCCAGCATCTCTGTGCTTAGACTGAATTAAATCATTTCTAAATAACACAATTAGAAGAAAACATTGGGATAAAGATTTTTCAGCCAGAGAAGGTTACTGATATACAACAAACTCTAACACTGTTTAAACTGTTCTTTACAGTGGAAAATGAAACAAATTGAAAACTGAAATAAAATGACAAGTTACAGTGAGAATAACATCACCATCAGCATAGACCAGGATCCCATAAATCAGCTTGTATTGATTGCTTCAAACCGGTTACAATCTTCAAATCCAATGTTTTAATCCATCTCTCTTCACAACCTAACCTATCTGTTACAAGCAGAGCTCCAAGAGCCTATGAAACCACTATTTACAGTCAAGAGTTTTCCACTCAGAAACAGCTACAGCGCTTCAGCAATTACATTGAAAACCAACTAATCCAACCCTTCTCTCATCTTCTTCTGAAGTATTTATAGAAGGATGAGGAGGTGAGATCTAATAAAAAGATCTCAAATACAATTAATGCAGAATTAATGTCTTCCTGGCCTGGGAGGCTCGATGAAGAAATTCTACAGGTGTTACATTGCATTAATGCGTTTACACTGATGAAGTAAGCTCGAAGGGAGCTTGTGTTGACCTTTGAGGCTCTGCGTACTGTTAGGGTTATTCTGCAAACATTCTGTCATTACATCTGGTGCAGTAATAACTTCTTTGGTTGTTCCGAGGCATAATATCTGATCTTGCTCAATAAATTCATCCTCTGATTGAGCATTCTGAGGCAATAGGTAGCACCGTGGTGGTTGAGGAATCAATTCGCCTCAAAGTATGGCGGTGGAGGCGATCTGTCTGATGAACACTTTTAGGTTTTTCTTTAATATTTGTTCTAAGCCGGGGATTAGGCTTTTGATAACCGTCTTGGACGTAATCCCCGTTGATCTATTCACAAAACTGTTGCTCTGGTTCATTCTGTCTTCAAAGCCCGATACTCTTCCTCTGCATTGTTTTTGCGGGTATTCTTCGCTAAGCAGGGCTGTGTAGGTAGAAAAAGGCATCAGTGCCATTAGAAACACCGATGAAACGTGAAAAATGACCTTGCAGGTGATTTCTACAGAGAAATTTAGACATAGAGGATCGTCACCCTCCTGGTCTGAGAACCCTGTTTAAAACACGAAAAAACAACCTTTCCCTCCAAAATACGAGAAAAATGAGAAAATCCTGCGTTATATGGATAGACTGCATCGGAAGGCGTGCGGGAGAAAGGAGCGATCAGAGCCGTTGATCGTATGGCGATCAACGGTCGGGGGTGTTTTGAACAGTCAACGGGGGGAAAGATGGACTGCGTGACGGAATCGGGATTGTGAATGTAAGCTGTCGATCTACAGAGATCAACGGCGGGGATCGGCTTTCAACTGCGCCCGAGGAAATTTAACAAGCGGGCAGTTTGGTTAAAGGGTGAGCAGGAATGGCGATCGGCAACCGTAGGATGGGAGGGCCCAGATCCGACGGCCAGGGTGAATCCCGCTGCGGGGCCATGGGATGAGGTTTAACGTGCGGGCAATGCTGGTTAACGGTGGTTTTGGGAGCGAGGTGGAGGACACGTGTCGGCCAGCGTGTGGAATCGCTGGCCGACGGGAAAAACTGCCATCCGGCGTTAAGTGGTGCGGAATGAAACCGTGGTTTTGGAGACGGTTGCGGGGAAAGGGGGTCCACTAGGCTAGGGGTGCTCCGCACTGTTGATCCGTGGGACAGATCGACGGTCGATTTTTAATATAATTTCTTCAGCGGAGAACTTTATGAAAAATAAAACAAGACCCGACTTTGCGTTTTACAATGGTTTTTCAGTGTTTTTCGGGCAAAAATAAATTCCAAGAGTTAAGCGCCCAGCGGATTTAGCATACGGTTCTGGCGTTGGGGCATATGGATGGAGAGAAGGTAGGAGCTTAGCCTGAAGGGCTTAAGCCCGCGCTTAGAAAAATAAGCGTTTTTATATGTTTTTTCAATGATTTTTGAAGGAGAAAGAAGGTTCTGATAGGTCAAAAAGTGGGTTTTTAACCTTAGGAAATGAGATTATTGGATGGGTAAGGAATATAACAGGGTTTGGTGGGGTTTTTATGGATGAAAGGAGACTTGAAGAAATGAAGGAAAGATGGAAGAAGGGGAGAAGGGAAAAGGAGGAGGATGCAACAATATTTGACTAGGATCTTCATGGAATATCAGAGGCGGAGAGGAGGAAGAGCATGCAGGACCAACCAGTAGTTTAGAATCTTACCAACAGACTTCAAGTACCAACAATTTTAGGCCTGAATTTGTTTCTTGAAGGCTGCTAGGAATATTTAGCCACCAGCTGATATAATTGAAAATATGGGTGGCTAACAGTGGCTCCACTCGGGGATGGTGCCTTCTTGAAGGCATCAAGAATTCAGACTTGATTTCTCTGGGATGCTGACTGGTGTCTGACCCACCACTTGCTCTTGCTTTTCTTCTGGACAAAATAATGTCAGTCATGAAAGAGAGATGAATTTCATCAATACAACTTCTACCTACCCCAATCCTACTGATCTAACATTTTTTCTTCATCAGAGTGCACTTGGATTGGCAAACTCTTTACACAGCATTTTATTCTTTTGAAAGCAAGAAATCTAATCTACTTCTACTCCTTATTTCTCCTTGAACTCAGATTAAACAGTTGAGCTCAGATATTCCTCTACCTATTCTACTGTTTGTTGGGATTAAACAGTCCAACAAAATTTTATTCACTAAATTCTACAGTGGAAATTTAAAAATAGCCAAGTCAAGATTGAGTTGTTTGACTTGCTATGATCTATGGCATAAAGACAAGCTGCACATAGATTATTATTTGCAGAAAAATTTAAATCAAAACAGAAGGCTTAAGATCTGAAAATTTCTCATTATGGCCTTCTCTCATATTCACAGCTCTGTTTTTTCTTTTCAGTGAGCTATCTTTATGTTTCCTCTGGTTCAAGTTTGGAGCAAATTAGAACTAGGTCCTTTTTCTTTGACTCAGAAATTGGAGTAGTTTTGAGTCATCTTTTTGGAAACTTTGGTTCAGATTTTGAGTTTGTTTGAACCTTCATTTCTACCCTAATCTATCTACTGATAAGCCAAGATTAAACAGTTTGGCAAATCAAATTTGCTACCCTATCAGCAGAAAATTGAAAGCTAATTAGTCAAGATTAAACAGTTTGACCAATTAGAAGTGTGTTTCAAGGAGTGGCATTTAAGCTTGCACACTTTCAGATTCATTTCTCTTTTTTGGCATGGGGCCTTGCCTTTCTTGTTTTCATTTCTGCCCTCTTTTCTTTTTCTTTGTTTTTGTATTTTTTGGCTTTTCATAATTTTGAATGCAATGATGGATGATGTATTTACAATGGAAACAAGGTAAAAAGGCTTCACAACATCGAATAATTTAAGAAAGATAATGCTTAAGCATCCTGCCATTGACAGGACCCCCAAACAATTCTGTTCCATTCAGCGCTTGTAAGAAGAATGCATTGTTTCCAGCAACTGAATGAATGGAGTAAGGACCAAGCCATAGATTGTCAAATTTACCATGCTTTCCCTTGTCTTCCCTTTTGGAGTCCCATTTTAAAACTTTGTCCCCAATCTTGAAATTGCTAGCCTTTGTTCTTCTGTCAAATATCTTCTTGATATTGTCTTGCTTCTGCAATGCTTTTTTGTACACCTCCTCCCTGGTTTGCTGAAGATGAATGGTCTGATTTATTATTCTGATTATGTCATTTTCTTCAGTCTGTAACTCTTGAATTAACTTCATAACTGGTACACCAAGGCTATTAGGAAAAATTGCATCTGTACCATATACAAGCTGGAAGGGTGACATACCAATGGATTTCTTCAATGTTAACCTGTCAGCCCATAGTGCATAGATCAGCTTTATGTGCCAAGACTTCTTGTTGTCCTCCAACAGTTTTTTTATTATGTTCACTAAGATTTTGTTGGAAGACTCTGCAAGTCCATTACCCTGAGGATAATAGGCTGTGGAGTGTCCCAATGTTATCTGGTATTTATGACAGAATTCCACCATTTTCTTTGACCCAAACGCTACTGCATTGTCTGTGATGATCTTGGTAGGACAGCCAAATCTGGAAAGGATATTGGTTTCTATGAATTTAATGATAACTGAATCATTGGCCTGTCTACAAGGAATGGCTTCTATCCACTTAGTGAGATAGTATGTGGCAGTAAGGATCCACCTGTGTTGAGCAGAATATGATGGGTGGATTTCTCCTATGAAGTCAAGTCCCCACTGTTGAAAAGGGGCTTCAACAGTAATTGGATGTAGAGGAAGGGGTAGTAATTTTCTCTTGCCCTCGAACAATTGGCATTTATGGCAAGTGGTTGTCAGTTTGTGTACATCAGGAAAAAGAGTAGGCCAATAGAAACCAGCCCTCAAAATATTGTTGGCTGTTGACTTCCAGTACAGATGGCCTCCACACTCTCCTTCATGGAATTCCTGCTTAATCTTTTCTGCATCAAACTCAGGCAAACATTTAAGCAATATACCACTAGCATTTTTCCAATAAAGACATTTATCAATAATGCAATAGTTTACAGCCTTTAACTTTAGGAATCTTGCCTTTGTTTTGGATAAACCAGGAGGTGTGTTTAAATTAAGCAAAACATAAACAATATCAGTATACCAAGGAGAATTCGCAAAATAATCTTCAACAATGGGAGTTGAGAATTCTTCTTGGTCATCCAAAGCATTAATCATATTAATATCAAGAACTTCACAATTTGATTCAACCATTAATTTAGCTAGACCCTGACCTTTGATGAGCTTAGTGGGTTTAATCTCTAAATCATATTCAAGAATAACAGCAATCCACTTACCTCTCTTACCATCTGGATCCTGGGTTAGAATGTCTTTTACAACCGAATTTGGGACAAAGGCAATGATGTGTGAGTGAAGGATGTATACCCTGAAGTCCTTTAAAGCTTTTACCAAAGCAAAAGCCTGTTTTTCCATAATGTTATACCTCAAAGGGGAATCCCTCAATGCCTTGCTAAAGAATGCAATGGGCTGCTCTTGCCCTTGTGGATTTTTCTGTAAAAGGATAGCAGCTATAGTATGTTCTAATGCAAATGAGAAGATATAAAAATCCTTTGAAAAATCAGGACTTATGAGAACCGGTGTTTTGGTTAACGCTTGTTTAACCAGTTCAAAGGATGTCTTTGCTTCTGAGGTCCATTTTACCCCTTGCTCCTTCTTTAACATGTTTGTGATATTTCTAAGGAGCTCAGCCAAGTTGGGGATGAACCTTCTCAAAAAGTTAATCTTCCCTATGGAAGACTGCAACTCTTTGATATTTCAAGGATGAAAGATCTGCAATATGGCCTCAATCCTCATGGGATCTATCTTTATGCCCTGCTCGGAAATGATATGTCCAAGGAGCTTGCCTTCTTGGAGGCCAAATAAAGTCTTCTTGGGGTTCAAAGATATCCCAAACCTTCTGCACTTCTCGAAAACTTTCCTCAAATGTTCTAAGTGTTCTTCATCTATTTTTGAAAACACAGTTACATCATCCAGATAGATAATGATGAAGAAGCCTAATTCTTCCGAGAATGCTATGTCCATGGCTCTCTGAAAGGTTGCTCCAGCATTCATTAAACCAAAAGGCATTTTCACATACATGAAAGTGCCCCATGGTGTAGTAAAAGTTGTCTTTAATTGATCATCAGGGTGGACTAGGACTTGGTTATACCCTGAATAGCCATCCAGCAAAGAAATTCTTTTAGACCCTACCACCCTTTGCAAAATATGATCCATCTTGGGTAAAGGGTAGTTGTCCTTTAATGAAGCTTTGTTTAAATTCCCGAAGTCTATACAAAGCCTGATTTCTCCAGTCTTTTTCCTAACTGACACCAGATTAGATACCCACTCAGAATATCTAATAGGGACAATAATACCAGCATCATGCATTTTCATAATTTCCTTCTTAACCAATGGCAACTGGACAGGGTTGATTCTGCGCAGTTTTTGTTTGAATGGTTTTTTGTTTTCTTTAAGAGGGATTTTGTGCTGTATTATTTCAGTGTCATAGGATTTAAGATCTTCGTAACTCCATGCAAAAACATCAGAAAATTCTTTAAACAACTCTAAGTATTTGAGTTTAATGTGAGCTGGTAAAGTTTTAGACAGTTTGATCAATCTTGGTTTTTCCTTACTGCCTATATTACATTCCTCCACTTCAGTTTCTACAGGTTCCAGTTTCGGTTTGTTGGCCACATCATCAAAATCAAACAGTTCTTCTAGAGGGGCCAAACCCTTGGGCAGACTATCATTATTAGAATGCAGAGTTTCCATTTCTTCTATTTCAGGTTTTGGACTTAATTTTGTTTGGTGTGTAGATGTGATAGTCTGAAGGTTTATATCTACCAGCTGTGGAGATGGTTCTTCTTCACCAAGAAAATTTTCTTCACTGCAGTCTGTATCATAGTCTGAATCTGAACTATGGGGTTCAAACTCATTTCTGAATTGCATGAAGTCTTCTATTTGTTTATCTCCATCAAATACCTGCCAATATTTCTTGTTATCTAGGATAGCTGGTCTGAATTTTATTTGAGAGGTGTCATCATACAACATTGGGCAGGTTCTAGCAGCAAAGGCTAAATTGTGGGCTGCAATGTTTCTTTTTCTTGGGACAAAAGATAAGGTGTACTCCTCAAATGTTTTCAACAGATCAATGACATCATTCCGGTAGGCCCTAAGTCTTGGGTGATTTGCATTATACTCCCCATTAACTTGCCTAATGATTAATTCAGAATCTCCATAAACATCGATTCTCTTGGCACCTAGTTTTTTCAGAAGATGCAAGCCTAAGAGAAGGGATTCATACTCTGCTATGTTGTTGGAACACTGAAAGTTTAATTTACATGAGATACATTCTGTATGGTTATTTTCAGTGTTAGCGATCCAGACACCTGCACCAGCATTTGTTTTGGTGCATGACCCATCAAAATACATAGTCTAGAGAGGCAGATTTTCAGTTTGGTGAATGGACGTTGTATCATTTGATTCCTCAAGTTTCTCATCGGGTTGAGAACTGTCTTTTTGACTGTCAAGTTTTAAGCTCAAAGGATTGATTACTTGCAGTTCAAGATCTGAGTTTAGTTTGCTAGGATCTTCAGACAGAATAGACCGCTTCGGCATTTCAGCGTTATGTTCCTCCTCTTTTATTTCAACCATGGATTCTATTGAAATAATTTGTTCAGTGAGTGTTTCATTATTGAACATGATAAAAGAATCGAGGCTCGTGATTATAGCATAGAGAGGGGAGTTTTGAGGCCTATCCTGACTTGTCACTATGTACTGCATGTGAGATTCCCTATAAAGCCTCCTAGTTTGATTGAAGACAGGGATAGTTGCATAGGTCATGTCCATTTGCATGGTCCCCTGTAACTTAGCCCCCCAAGACCGTGATAAAAGCATTCCATACTTTGGGGGGACATCAGCCACAACAACATCCATGACTAAACATTTGGCTGGAATTTGGGCTAAATTAACACAGAGATCTTTAATCAATCCTAGACACTTAACTCTGCTTGAGTCAAAGGAGTACAGATCTTTGTAAGGTCTGGTAATTTGAAGACCCAGGCCTTCCATTACAGCTTTTGGCATTAAATTATGGGAAGCACCTGAGTCATGCATAGAATTATGCAGAATTTTGTCATGAATGTTTAGGCTTACATAAAAGGGAGGGACAGGACCTTCTTGGAACTTTCCTTCAATCTTTGGGCCAAAAATAAGTTCTGGTTGGTCATCACTAAGATTGAGAGTATCTTCGTTATCTTCTAAGTTTAAAGCCTTCAAAATTTTGGACCTATATACATGTTGGGCAGCTAATTCAGTCAAAGGAACAGAGATTTTGATCTTTGAGATTTCCTGTTCTAGGCTAAAAAGGTTTTGAATTTTCAAAGCATTGACTTCAGTCTTGTTTACTGCCCCTTTATCAGCAATAACAACTTGCTGATTTGGTTTATCTACGGTTGAAACAGTTTTCTTTCCAGGAGTACTAACTGAGGTGCTAGTACTACTAACGTTTGCACTCTGTTTTTCAATATTTTGAGTGTCTTTCTCTTTACCATTACCAGAATCGACAGCCACTGTTTTGTCCTTTTGTTTGATTGTTTTAGACTTGGTTGCAGTGCTGTTTTGAGAAGGTTTGTCAGAGGTTTTATTTTTGGGGATTTGTTGATCAGATCTACTTCTAAGTTCATATTCCCTTAGAGGCTCTATGACAGCGTTTTCCATATTTTGATAGTAATTCTGATTATCATCTCTTCTGTCATCACAAGGCGTATAAAGACCTTGTTTTTCATCATAATGAACCTCCAAGTCATCATCATCTACCCCAAATAAGTTTATATCATCTTCCTCTGTTATTTGATCTGTTTGTTCAACCTCACTTAAAAAGTTCTGATGAAAGGGAGGAATGACCTACTGATCATCTTCCCTGGGTCTGTTTGGAGGCTGATTTCTTCTAAGATTCTGATTTTGGTTTTGGTTTCTGTTTTGAGGATCGTTTTGATTTAGACTTGCTTGTGCTCTCTCTAAAATGCTCATTTTCTTCATCATTTCTTCCATCATTCTTTCCATCTTCGAGCTTGAAGTGGAAGGGGTGGATTCCTCTCTAAAAGATACTCTCTTTTTAGCTTTCATCCTTGCTCTCTTCTCCATGAGGTTCACCTCCACAGAAAGAGCACCTCTTTGCATATCTTCAAGGGTTCCAAAGACTCTTTCTCTGAGTGAATATGTCATGTCTGGATCAAACCCTTCAGGAAATTTGTTTAAAGCTGATCCCTGAGGAGGTTTCAGTTCAGGGAAAAGTGCATTATACACGCTGTTAAATCTGGTACAATAAGCTTGTACACTTTCCCCAGGGTTCCTATGGAGATTGTTATAGTCAGCAAGGACTTGGAGAGGGTTCTTCCTTACTTCCCATTTGTTTAAGAATGTTTGATGGAAGGCTTGAAGGTCGTTAATACTATGGGTGGTTAAACCTTTGAACCATTTTCTCACTTCTCCCCCCAAACTTTGAGCAAACAATCTGATTTTGACAGATTCATTATCGATTTCATTTCTGTCAAAGTAGTCATTCATCTTGTCCACATGCTGAGATGTTGTTATGGCATTATTAGCATCATATAATGGAATTTTGGACTGATAATCTTGTGGAAGATTGAATAATGGTACAGGAAGGACTAAGGGAGCATACCATGCTGCCATGATATGTGGTGGGGGTGGATTTACAAGAGGAGGTGTGGGTTGAAGTGGAGTGGTTTGAACAGTGGATGAAAGATGAACAGAAGTGGATGGAACAGCAGTAGATCCCTGAGCTGATCTCGGATGAGAGACACCTAGATTATGTATGAAATGTAAATCAGGAGGTGTTGATTCTTTATTCCCAAGAGTCTCTCTTGTTTCGGGAGATGAAAGTGTAGGCTCAAAATATAACTGATCTAAATCCCCAAATGACCTAGTTCTGAATGGGTTTAATAAGTCAATTTGTGATTCATGAAGAGCTGAAAGGTTTTCAGGGACTGAATTAGCTCTTAGGGGTGGTCTGAAAATAGTTGAAGATTGTATCCTAGGAGAGTTCCTAAGAATTCTTTCTGGGTTATCAACTATTTCAGGAGGATCTGGGTCAGGATGGGCTCTAGTGTGAATATTTTTAGGAGCCACAATTTTTATATGCTTAGACCCAACTAAACAAGAAAAGTTCAACCAGATATGACAATCTTTAGACGGTTAACTAATCTGTTTTCTCAATTCGAATCCTGCAGTCCTCTAACTGAGTTTGAATGATTTTATAATGATAAGGGTTCTTCCCAGTGGAGTCTTAAGGTCTGTTCAGGATGGTGGAGTCGCCAGGTGGAAGGTTCAGAGTGTTTTCAAAGGATTACACTGTCCACCACAGTGTTTGTGAAACATTCCTTCTCAAGGGTATCTCAAAGCACAACAAACTCTAACCAGAGGTTGACTGGGAGGGCATTCACCAGATATGTCACCCCCAAAAGAGGATGAGATCCAGAGGCTACCTGGCCCTTTCCAGACTCTGTCTAAGAGTATAGGGTAAAACACCTCAAAGACGTATACAAGATATCAAAACTAGTGTTTTACTACCAATCTGAAATGTTTTTGGTATTTTCTGAACTGTTTATATTTGTGGTTTAAAAGAATGTCCTAAATTTGCCTCAAAACTTAGCTACAGTTATGAAACAAAGACAGTCTATCCTTATGGCTAAGCTAGCTGATTTCCCAAGGTTAGATAAAAACTTAAAAGAATCCTAGGATTGACCTAGTTTAACACTGATTCAATTGATCTTCATCTTAATTACCATTCTCTTGGTAGTGCTTGAAAAGGCTTCTTATGACTCTCAAGATTTTATGAAGTTGCTGCGTTTGAGTCCCCAGCGGAGTCGCCAGAAATGTTAGTTTCTGGTGGCTCAAACTGGCCAATAAAGTAGATGCTCTATGAACTCCAACGCAAGCTTTTTTATGAATAGACTTGAAATAGATTTAAATGTAAAAGACTCTAAGTGAGTCCCCAGTGGAGTCGCCAGAAATGTTAGGTCTCTGTAACAAGCAATATTGGCAAAGTCCGATCACAGAGTTAACATCATTTCAACCAACTTTGGGATTCTAGGATCTAGCCCTCCTGAATCCGGAGAGGGATCTCTCCAATATGTACAAAGATGGATATTGTATTTGAAGTTTAGGGTGATGATATTAGGCTAGTTATGAAGACCAAGGGTTTTGTTTGGTTTTCTCAGATGGTTGAACATAGTTGCTGTCTGAGACGGAAAGATCTATATGCAAATAGGTTCAAAGGTGAGAAGTTGCAAGTGAACAGAATAAGCTTTGATTCTAAAGAAATATGATGACAAGTTTTCAATCCATTGGGCTATGGAGTCATAAGAGAATTTAATTGAAACATCCAGGTTCAAGAGTGATCTATGGGGCAAGTCATCTAAGCCTAAGGATCTCTTTGAGGTTTGATTTATGGAATAGGGTGATACAAAAGAAAGAGTGCGAGATGCGAACAAGAAGCGACCCGGGATACGTAGTGCACTGAAACCTTGACCTTTGACCGGGCATGAAAGCATGACAAACTAGGATCACAGGCCAGTCTGCTGAAACTATCACGGCCTTTGATACACTCTAATAAGAACATTCCTGATTAAAAACAAGGAAACTTGAAGGCAACCTTGAGCCAAAAAACTAGCCAGGCAGGCTCTGCTTCTCCTCATCTTCCAGTTCTTCTTTACTTAGTTACTTCCCAAGAGACAATCACAAGATAACACAGAGACTGGCCCGAGATCTATTAAGTACTTTGAAACTAGTGACTTTGACACATCCCTAAGGAAACGGGCAAATAAGTGAGCAAACAAGAGAAAGGGACTGGAATAACCTTTTGATTTCCTCAATTCATTCCTTACACAACATATATGAAAAGTAACATTTAAAAATAACATTCAGCAGTGACGAAAAGATGAGGGAACGCCAGCATCTTTGTGCTTAGACTGAATTAAATCATTTCTAAATAACACAATTAGAAGAAAACATTGGGATAAAGATTTTTCAGCCAGAGAAGGTCACTAATATACAACAAAATCTAACACTGTTTAAACTGTTCTTTACAGTGGAAAATGAAACAAATTGAAAACTGAAATAAAATGACAAGTTATAGTGAGAATAACATCACCATCAGCATAGACCAGGATCCCATAAATCAGCTTGTATTGATTGCTTCAAACCAGTTACAATCTTCAAATCCAATGTTTTAATCCATCTCTCTTCACAACCTAACCTATCTGTTACAAGCAGAGCTCCAAGAGCCTATGAAACCACTATTTACAGTCAAGAGTTTTCCACTCAGAAACAGCTACAGCGCTTCAGCAATTACATTGAAAACCAACTAATCCAACCCTTCTCTCATCTTCTTCTGAAGTATTTATAGAAGGATGAGGAGGTGAGATCTAATAAAAAGATCTCAAATACAATTAATGCAGAATTAATGTCTTCCTGGCCTGGGAGGCTCGATGAAGAAATTCTACAGGTGTTACATTGCATTAATGCGTTTACACTGATGAAGTAAGCTCGAAGGGAGCGTGTGTTGACCTTTGAGGCTCTGCGTAATGTTAGGGTTATTCTGCAAACATTCTGTCATTACATCTGGTGCAGTAATAACTTCTTTGGTTGTTCCGAGGCATAATATCTGATCTTGTTCAATAAATTCATCCTCTGATTGAGCATTCTGAGGCAATAGGTGGCACCGTGGTGGTTGAGGAATCAATTCGCCTCAAAGTATGGCGGTGGAGGCGATCTGTCTGATGAAAACTTTTAGGTTTTTCTTTAATATTTGTTCTAAGCCGGGGATTAGGCTTTTGATAACCGTCTTGGCCGTAATCCCTGTTGATCTATTCACAAAACTGTTGCTCTGGTTCATTCTGTCTTCAAAGCCCGATACTCTTCCTCTGCATTGTTTTTGCGGGTATTCTTCGCTAAGCAGGGCTGTGTAGGTAGAAAAAGGCATCAGTGCCGTTAGAAACACCGATGAAACGTGAAAAATGGCCTTGCAGGTGATTTCTACAGAGAAATTTAGACATAGAGGATCGTCACCCTCCTGGTCTAAGAACCCTGTTTAAAACACGAAAAAATGACCTTTCCCTGCAAAATACGAGAAAAATGAGAAAATCCTGCGTTATATGGATAGACTGCATCAGAAGGCGTGTGGGAGAAAGGAGCGATCAGAGCCGTTGATCGTATGGCGATCAACGGTCGGGGGTGTTTTGAACAGTCAACGGGGGGAAAGATGGACTGCGCGACGGAATCAGGATTGTGAATGTAAGCCATCGATCTACAGAGATCAACGGCGGGGATCGGCTTTCAACCGCGCCCGAGGAAATTTAACAAGCGGGCAGTTTGGTTAAAGGGCGAGCAGGAATGGCGATCGGCAACCGTAGGATGGGAGGGCCCATATCTGACGGCCAGGGTGAATCCCGTTGCGGGGCCATGGGACGAGGTTTAACGCGCGGGCAACGCTGGTCGACGGTGGCTTTGGGAGCGAGGTGGAGGACACATGTCAGCCAGCGTGTGGAATCGCTGGCCGACGGGATAAACTGCCATCCGGCGTTAAGTGGTGCGGGATGAAACTGTGGTTTTGGAGACGGTTGCGGGGAAAGGGGGTCCACCAGTCTAGGGGTGCTCCGCACCGTTGATCCGTGGGACAGATCGACGGTCGATTTTTAATATAATTTCTTCAGCGGAGAACTTTATGAAAAATAAAGCAAGACTCGACTTTGCGTTTTACAAAGGTTTTTCAGTGTTTTTCGGGAAAAAATAAATTCCAAGAGTTAAGCGCCCAGCGGATTTAGCATACGGTTCTGGCGTCGGGGCATATGGATGGAGAGAAGGTAGGAGCTTAGCCTGAAGGGCTTAAGCCCGCGCTTAGAAAAATAAGCATTTTTATATGTTTTTTCAATGATTTTTGAAGGAGAAAGAAGGTTCCGATAGGTCAAAAAGTGGGTTTTTAACCTTAGGAAATGAGATTATTGGATGGGTAAGGAATATAACAGGGTTTGGAGGGGTTTTTATGGATGAAAGGAGACCTGAAGAAATGAAGGAAAGATGGAAGAAGGGGAGAAGGGAAAAGGAGGAGGATGCAGCAATATTTGACTAGGATCTTCATGGAATATCAGAGGCGGAGAGGAGGAAGAGCATGCAGGACCAACCAGTAGTTTAGAATCTTACCAACAGACTTCAAGTACCAACAATTTTAGGCCTGAATTTGTTTCTTGAAGGCTGCTAGGAATATTTAGCCACCAGCTGATATAATTGAAAATATGGGTGGCTAACACCATCTACTATTTACTAGTGGGTGTGATGACTTATACAGCAAGCCATTTGTTTGTTTTTTCTCAGTAAAATTAAACTATTTCTATTGAGAAAAATATAGTACATTCAACAGAGACAGGAAACTGGTCGACTGGAAATGATGTAACTATCAACCTTGGTCCCGGAGAAGGAATGCACCATGCACGGAGCTACAACAAATGACTTGAAAGCAAAAAGACCAACTTCTACTCCACATGGGCAGAAGTCTCAACATGAAGTTTTTTCCCTTTATTTTTATTGAATTTTATCAAGCCGTCTTGGGGTGTGTGAGCTAAAACAACTTGAAGACTGGAGTCCTTCAACAGGGGGATATCCATATCTGATTTAGAGGAGGAGGTCTCATGGACGCGTTTCTGGGAGATCACTGTGACAGTGGTATGCACAGGAGTAGCAGTGGACTGATCCATCGTTTGAGGTGCCTGATCTGGTTTTGCGTCGCTCCCCTCATCTTTCGATCTTGAGGATTTAGAGCTCATTGCTGGGGGCAGAGAACAAGGGGTCCATCTCTTGGGCTTGGTCTTTGCAATGTTATCATTTTTCGTTTTTGCTGGGAGAGATGGGCAAGAATTCTGCAGGTGCCCTGTTAGGTGACAGTGGCGACAACGGAAGGCAGTATTCTCGTAATCCAGTTTTTGGGTCCAAAAAAATTCATTGATCTTGAGATTTATTTGGTCTGGAAATCCCTTACTTAGATATAATTCCACACATATTCTGGCATATGTGTAAAGGCCTTGATTTTCCCGCCAATAATCTCCCATTAAAAAACGGCCCAGGGTGTGGTCGATGCCTCTGTAGACTGCAATATGCCACAGGTGAGCTGGTAAGTTTGGAAGCTTGATCCAAACAGGTGTTCTAGTGATAACTGCAGTTGCTGGGTCAAAATCTGGGAACCATGGAGTTAAGAAGAGCCCAGAAGTTCCCATAAACCAAGGAACTTCTTCTAAAGCTTGTTCATAATGCTTAGGATTGTCGAACAGAACTATAAAGTATCCTTTTGAACAGAAGCTGACCCTGCAATGGTGAGTCCAGTTGGAATGGATCTAGTCATAGAGGTCTTTGGAGCGCAGCCAAAGCCCATTGAATCTGCATATGATGGCTCTTTCTGCAAATTTTTGAAGGTCATCTGCGATGCCAGGGTGGGAGATCTCAACAGAGGGCACCTCCTCTAGTTTGTAAACTAGAAAAGGCTGGGGTTTGGGGGCCTTAGGGGGTTTGGGATTCTCAGAGTGTACTGCATCTTTGTAGGAGAAGGGAGGAGCAGAAGAAGATTGTCCTGCAGAGCCCCCTCTCAGACGAAGGGAAAACACTAAGGAGCTATTACTTTTGATTGTGTAAGAAGAGAGGGGAAGAAGGTCAGTGAGTTGCTTACAATGAAACAGAAGTCTTTGAAGGGATGAGAGAATCCCGAACCAGCGTTCCAGGTTTGCCTTGAGATTCTGCAACAGGTCGAAAGGGCGGACCCAATGCAGAATGGTCTTGCCAGAAAGCTGTGTGACTTGAATCTGAAAGGGTGCAGAGAGATTTTTAAATGCCTTCCAGAACATCGCAGTGCCAAAATATTCTGGATCTCCAATTTCCTGACTATCTGGAAGTGGAAGGGGAAGAAATTGCTTCTGCAGATAAAAAATTCCTTTTTAGCACAGATCCGCTGCAAAGGACAAAGCTGCAGAACTGAAGAGGGGCCGAATGTTCGTTTGCTACATATGAACCCTTGCCGTGCTGCCCTTATGGAGTGAATCGAGAGAGGCCAATTCTTGGGGCATATCCAGGGTTTCTATTGCGAGCAAAGAGTCTGGAATGCTATCAAGCAGAGCTTCAGAATATCAGCAGCGAGCGCAGACAAGCTAGAGAAGAAGCCAGTCGTCGATTGGGGGCATAAGCGTCCATGCTACAGCGTGGGGGCCTTTCAGAACCTAAATAGTTGGGGCGGGATCGGCCGCCACAAGGGAGAAAGCAATCTGAATTCCAAGCCTAGTCGGCGCTGAAGCTCCAGAGGAGAGAGCGGTCGTTAGCGGGGAGAGAGAAGAAACCCTAGATGCCATTCTTTCCAAAACTCACAGCAAGCCATTTGTTAAGAGACAACTTTCCATACCATTGTCTGAAGCTGCAATGGGGAAGACTGCGTTGTGAACACTTAGGAAACTGTTGGTACCTTACAGCACCACACAAAACCTTCATTATTTCTCTCATTATGATGTTGATCATGATCCTATTTTCTACTATTATTCTTGCCTATATGAGGAGCATGATTGGAGGAGGAACACATGGAGTGGGTGTGTTCTTGGGGGAGGAGCATCCCCACACTTTATGAATTGCATGCTCTAAAGGGAGCATGGGAGGAGACATGGCCTCTACAACAACATCTTTGTTTCTTAATGAGGAGGGCCATGAGATGGATGGGATGCCATATGGTGGTAATTTCTTGTCCATCATGTATGAGATGGTTTGGGCCAGCTTGATGCACAACGCTGGGAGAGGGACCTTTGGAGGTCTAGCTTCCTTCTTTCCATTTGAGGGCAACATGATGGCAGCCCAAGATCAGAAAATAATTTACACTTATCTTCAGTGGAGAGGAAGGTAGCGTGGGGTAGGCTACTATGTCTACCATGACCAGAATTTTAGCCCACCTACTTTGCCAGAACTTTAGGTGGAGGATGATTTGCATGAGTTACCATTTTGGAGGGTGGCTCATTTTGCTTGGTTGATAGCTTGTGGGGAAGAGATTCAAAAGGGGATGATGAATCCCAATTTATTTCAGCCCTCATGCTTCAAGAGGACCTTCAAGCAGCCCATTTTTGCTTCCATAGATGTTTCACTGTCACATAATGTCAGCTATTTAGATAGCTTACACACTTGGGAGGAGAAACTTAGAGATATATTGATGATGCAGCACCTTGATCCTTGGGAGAATTCATCTTATGAGGGTGCTATAGGGGAGAAGAGGATTCTCTTCAGTCATATCCTTACATTTTCTTGAGGACAAGCAACATTTGGGAGGGGAGGACTGTAATATTCCAAAATTTGAAAACAAGAAAATTGGAATATTAGATTTTGATGCTTTCACCTAGGAGAGGAATAAATGGGAAAGGAGGCCTATGAATAATAAAATATGAATAAATTCAACCTTATTAAGGAAGGATATCACCTTAGGAGATGGTTTTACACATCCAAGTGTGAACAAGGGTAAATTAGATGGAGACGTAGTCAAGTTTGACTAAGTCAACATCCATTCTCGAGGAGGAAGAAATCAATCAAGTAAACTAGCTCAATGTGAACAAGGATCATCCTAGACACACATATGAGAACCAGATTGAATATCCCTTGGTGTGAAAAGAGGAATTTTAGGTGGATTAGTTCCATTTTACCAAGTCAACAACATTGCTACAAAGAGGAGGAAGGCTAGCTAGGGCAGCGCAGTTTTGAAAGAGGAAGCTTCATGAGGAAGTCACCTCAACATTGTTTGGGGTCTGGGGTGAGGAGGCTCACCAAATATAATAGGAAGGCATAGCATCAAAAGAATTCATTCATGTATTCAGCTATTTTTTTTCTTGAGGCCACTTTCATTGTTCAGCTGTTTAGCTGGAGTTGCTGCACTGCTTAGTGCAAGGAATTCATGTGCAGGGATTCCATCATCTCTTTAGATCATCTTGCTTATGGGATCAAAGGGGAGTGATTTGAGCCTCATTTCAGAATTTGGATTGGGTGCATTCATCCATACTCAGCCACAACAGAGTCTCCTTCAGAAAACTGCGTCTTTCATGCAGGGGCAGCAACAACTAAGTTGCACCCTTTGATTTTGTCCTAGTCTTTGAGGAGGAGGTGCTTATTTCCCTCCGGGAGTTCTATTAGAGTGGCCTTTGGCCATTTTCTGTATTATTCAGCTCTGATATGTCATACTCAGCCATGTTTAATGCATATTTGCAGTAGACTACGTTTTTTCTGTAGTCCCTCTTTTTGTACATGTATATTGCCGGAAACCCTTTCCGGGTGTCTTTTTCTTTATGTAAAAGAGGCTAAACCTCCATTTATCTGTTAGTTGATTAATATAGACTCCATATGAGACTAATTTTATCATTTTCTATAGAAACCCTCATGGGAATTACGCTTTCACAGTATTCAGTAATTTTGTTGTAGAGAAGTCATGGGATCGGGGTGTTTCTAAGCAGTATTGAGCTGGGGAGATTTGTTTAAGGTAGATATTTTCATTTGTTTCACCTCTAATTTTGAAAGTGGGTTATATACGATCTAAAATAAGGGATCCAAGTCCCAGTATCCACTGTTATTGTGCAATTTTCTTAATACAGTTGTTTTGTGCTCTATATTGTTGTGTTTCCCCACCCGGGAAGGAGAATATAGATCATCTTCTTGCTGAGGTTCTTTAATATGATAGTGTGATGTTATTTTAAATCTATTGAGCTGCTCTATATTTCCAAGATCATGATTTTTTGAAGCTCCACATTGGTGATAACTCAGATTATTCCCAATAGTGTAGCTGTTCCCATTTTGGGATATTACAAAATCCTAGGATAGACTTATCAGTATGCTCATCATTGAAATACCCAAGTATGAAGGAAATCATGGAGATTACATTCCTTGAACCTTCAGGGAACTTGGAAGTTCAATATGGAGGGTTTAATTTTGGAATTTCAACTTGCAGAGGCATGAAAGTCTAGAAAATCATAAACCTTCTAGAAAAGTCTAAGTTAATGTATAAATTAGTGAGGGATTCAATAGAAAATGGGACTGCTTGCAGGTTTGGCTGAAGCTGCAACATTTGGTTTATTGACTCTACAGTGATGGTAAATAAGACCTCTTTATTTCCATTCACAATAGCTCTTTGGTTAGGAATGTAGTACTGGTGGCATAGTCTGATAATTTATTGACAAGGGTGAGTTAGGGGGACTAAATATTTGGGCAAACCGGATTCCCAAATATGAACTTCTTCTTGATCATCTAGAGTTTTTTCAAAACACCAGTTGTGGATATCTAACAAATTGAACTCAACTATAGGATCAGCTATTTTGTAGTCAATATCAACAAGGGGAATATGCTCAATATCAACAATTGGGGGTTGTAATGGATTGACTACAATTGCAATATTTGGAGTCATGGCACGAGTAGGTTTAGGGGTTTGAGAACCCTCAGGCTTGTTTACACTTTGTTTTTTTAGCCATTTTGTTTGTCTTCTACAAGTTTAAACTATTTGCAAATGCAATTTTACTATAACAGAGGCTTGATTAGGCAAATTCAGTAAAATAGAATGTCTCTTTGGATTTTATGCCCAATAAGGTCTCTCAAATGAAGTTCTGAGGCTAAAAAATGGTCTAAAACATAAAACAGGGGTTTTCTGAGTTTTTTGACTGAAAAATGGGCTAAAACTCTGTTGAGAAAAAGGATTTTCAAAAGATATAGGGTACCTACAGAGGAATTCTGGCCTTTAGATCTTGAAATTGACCCTTACAACTGTGAAAAACTGATAAATTTCCTTGAAAATAGTGCACAGCAGACTCTAGGGTTCCTGGAACAATTTTTCTAGAGTTTGGCCTGTTTCTGGGACTTTTGGGCAGTTAGATTTAATCAATTTCTTGATTTTAGGATGCTTTCTCTTTCTTTTAAAACATTTGTTCAATTTAATTAGAGGTTTGAATCTCAGAATAATACCTGTTTTGACATAGGTATCGGTTTTAACAGGGTTTCTTCAATCTTCCGGTTGATTTGATAGCTTCAGTGGTTGAACTGGAGTGATATAGGTCCTCAACAATCTTTTATAGGCTTCTTTGGTGAATTTAGGAAGTTTTGGATGTTAAAATGGCTAATAGCGGCTTTTTGCAGCTTTACACAATCGAGAGGGAAAAAGCAATGGTTTAAACGCGATAGATAAATGAATTAACATTTTAACCAAGGTTTTATTAAAACCTTTGAATCTACACTGATCAGCATTGAATGCGAGTCACGATCAGGCGGGAAGAGGTTTCAGAGATTGAATGGACAAAAACCGGTGGTAATCGCTTGGGTTTTCAGTGGTAAGTGGTTTTAATCAAAACCCACACAATCCAATCATAAAAGGCCACATGGAGGGGAGGGGTGAATGCGAAACTGCCTATTTCGTGTGGCTTTTCATTGGAGAGGTCATGCACTTTTTCTATGCGATATCACTCCTCAACCGTCATATTTGAACGTTGAATGCGAAGGGCTGAGATTGTTCGGGAGCTTATTTGGAGCGAAAAGGTGGGATTGGGCTCTTATTATATAATTGCAATGGTTTAATATGTGGCGGGGGCTTATGGTAGGTTAAAAACCTTTATAATATGGCTAAGGGTTAAATGATATAAAACATAAAGGATATGCTTTAAGGATGGTATATGCGGGTTTATAGTTTTTATTTAAAACATTTGTTCAATGTTTTTTAATAAAACATGAGTGGGTGGGTTTATTTATTGTATTTATATAGTTTTTAACCTTTTTTCAATAGTTTAAAAACTTTAGGATGAGATATTTGAATAAGTATAATCTTTTAGACCAAAGGGCTTTTAATTTGGGATTTTCATTTACGCACATGGGATAATATACTTTGGTCAAAAGTTTATAATAATGGGTTTTTTGGGGTTTATTAAATATAAGGGACTTAATAACTAGGAAAGGGTATTTTTTAGGGATTTAATAAAATATGTTAAAAGTTAATATGAAAGGGTAATGTAAAACAAAATACACATATTGTCCTAGTATAACATAATAATCAAGAATTTTCTCATCTTTATATTTCTTTCACCAATACTTAGGAGAAATGTGATTTTGTGGGTTTTTATGAATGCTTCTGTGGGAATGAAGTTAATTATTCTTAGGGTTACAATTTTACTAAGTAAGAATGTGTTTTTACTTAAGGAAAAATGGGTTTCAATGTATGAATTAAGGGTAAATGATGATAAATGAGGATTTAGCATAAGAACTCAATATTTTTAACTAACCAGTCATAGAGCCTTGGGTGCAGTCCCAGCAAAAGTCAGAGAAATGCTCTGAGCCTGTTTGACTGATAGCTTAGAATATTGAATGCTCATGGGGGAAGGGAAATTAGTTATTTTTCCCGATGATGTATTATTTACATGATTGCTCCACTGCTTTCTACCTACCCAACTTTATTTTTAACATTTTTTCTTTATGTTGCAGGTGCATTTAGGCTTGCAACCTTAAATCATTTTCTTTCAAGGAAAAAAAATAATCTAAATCTACCATATTTCATTCAAGGGCTCAGATTAAACTGTTGAGCTCCTCATTATTCTCTACCTATCTACTGATTTTTCAAGTTTAAACTGTTTGACAAATCTTTATTCACTATCTAAAGCATGAAATTGAAAACGTGAAAAGTTAAGATTAAGTTATTTAACTGATCATGGATTATGATAGTTATTGACACTCTGCACATAATCATTATTTCTTGTAGTAAAATAAAAGTAGTGGCATTTGGACTTCCTCACTTTCAGGTCTTATTTCTTTTTCTTTTGGGGTATATATTTTTCTAAGTCCTTTGATCTTTCTTTTAGGACTTTTTACCCTCTTTGCATTTTTTTTATTATTTTTTAGTTTTTCAAAATATGGGAAAACAACTCGCAGAAAGAAAGGTATGTACATATTTACAAGACTTATCAAAGTCAATTCAAAATTTAATTAACCCTATTATTATAGGACCCTAACAGTAGCAGATGACATTTGTTGGTGAAATATCAAAAACTCTGAGACTAGTAGCCTCTGAAATTTGACTGTGATGATCCTATAAATGTCTTTTGATATCTGCAATTTATTCATATTTATGATATTTACTGTTAGGTCCCTATATTGCTAGTATATTCCCTTATTTTTATTAGTGTAACCCCCTTATTGTTATTATTGTACCCTTGTAACCCCCATTTTGTTATTATTGTGCCCTTAAATTATTATTGTTAGGTCGGCTAGGATTACATTGTGGCCCACTAGGATTACATTATTGCCACATGGACTCCTATATATAGAAAGGAGGTTTTGTAAATTGTATCATCCAAGAATTGTTCATTTATGTAATGTATTGGAGGTTTCCCCCTCGAAGTGGCTTATTTCTAAGGCGTTCATATCTCTTTTCTTCTATTTTTGGAGCTGGTTACACAACATTTGGTATCGGAGCTTGGGATTCTAGGGTTTCGCTGCTCCAAACAGGTCATCGTGGCATTTTCGCTATAACTTTTTTTCTACGAAGTTTCAGAAGCTGAAATTTTTAGGGTGCGAAGCTGAAATCCTGAGGAAGATCGCCTAAAAATTTCAGAGCTTGGTTCACAATATTTTCGTAGATATGATCTATGGAAGTTAGGTCTTTTTTCAGGCTCCTAAACAGGTCATTGTGGCATTTGCGCTATAAATTTTTTTCTACGAAGGTACAGAATCTAAAATTTTTAGGGTGCGAAGCTGAGATCCTGAGAAAAATCGTCAAAAACTTTCAGAGCTTGGTTCACAATATTTTGGGAGATATGATCTGTGGAAGGTAGTGCTTTTTCAAGCTCCCGAATTTCATCTCAAAGAGGTGATCGTGGGAAAATTTCAATAACTCTCTCTCTGAGCATCGGATTTAAGTGCCGTAAAAAGTGGTCACAATTACATGGACTGTAGTTTCTTGGCTATCAATTTCAAAGGTGAAGGATGAAACAGTGACACGTGGTAAGTCATACAAGTTCGCTCTATTGAACCAGTCCATAATTAGGTCATTGTGCGAGATTGGTTATAACTTTGTCTTGGAGAGTCCAAATCAGGTCAGACCTGTGGCATTCAAAGGAGAATTCAGAGGGCTACTTCAGTGATGAATTTCAGATATTTAAGAACTGAAATCATAGAGATAATACAATTTCAATATCAAGCTCCTCATAAGCAAGAAAAAGGTGTGTATTTTTTTTCCGAATTGCATAAGTCTTGTTTGAAAAATCAATTTGAATTGATTCCAAGGGCATATTGTAGAATAGATATCAGTATTGGGTTCTAAAAAATTCCTTGTAAAAATAATTCAACACCCATTAAGCATTCAGAAGGCTCTACTATGACTCATGAAGATGAAGAATTGCAACATGATCTATCAAAATTACAAGAGGAAGTGCACCAAATTTTGCTATCGCAAAGAGCAGCAAAAAATGAAATGGAAGTTTTGAAGAAAGGCATGGAAGCAAAGATGGATGGTGTGAAGAATAATATGGATGGATTGAAGAAAGGCGTGGAATCTAAGATATATGGCATGGAAGCTAGCATGGAATCTAAGATGGATGACATGGAAGCTAAAATGGAAAACATGAAGAATGATCTAAAAGCAGACATAGAAGGTTTGACAAAGTTGATACAAGAAATGTTTCCTAATGGTGAAAAGATAGTAGAGGAAACTCATGATGAGAACAAAATAAAAGTTAATCGTGATTTCATAAACTCTAATGTTGGCGG
Source organism: Pinus albicaulis (assembly GCA_034641835.2). NCBI lineage: Eukaryota > Viridiplantae > Streptophyta > Pinopsida > Pinales > Pinaceae > Pinus > Pinus albicaulis. The sequence goes on along the minus strand of CM076580.1, from coordinate 1,655,936,449 downwards.
GAAGAACCACCATATTCCAAAAATGGATATGAGGAAGTTTGATGGAAAGGATCCTGTAACATGGATACTACAGATGGAGCAATATTTTGATCTCCATAATGTGCAAAACACACAAAAGGTACGCATTGCATCTTTACATTTAGAACAAAATATATTTGTATGGTATCGATGGCTTTGCTCCCATAAAAAAATTGTCACTTGGTCAATTTTTATGGAGGAAATGATAGTACATTATGAGGATACAAAGAGCAACACCTTATTTAGCCAATTGATAAATCTCAAACAAAAGGGTTTAGTGGGGCAGCACATTGAGGACTTCCAAAAATTGAATATAAGGGTAACTGATATTCCAGAGGAACACAGGATTGATCTCTTCATGGGCACTTTAAAGGATAACATCCAACATGAAGTTCGCGTTTTGGAACCTGATTCATTAGAGAAGGCATTCAGGTTGGCAAGAAAAGTTGAATGTAAAATTATGGCGACAAGGAAGCCTACCACTCACTTCTATAAAGAAGGAAGTGTTTCTCCTCCTATATTTCCACAACCTACAAGGTTGACACCACAACAATTGGAAGAAAAAATAGCAAAAGGGCTTTTCTACAGTTGTGATAGAAAATACACTAAAGGTCATAAGTGTGCTGAGAAGAAATTATTTTACATAGATTGTGAAGAGGAAGAAGAAAATGAACAAGAAGAGGATATACACCAGGAACTAGCCCTAGAAGAGGAAGAAATGAATCCGACCATATCGTGGAATGCACTGGAAGGAATTACCACTCCTCAAACTCTCAATATAGAAGGACATATCAAGAAGAAAAATGTAATAGTGTTGATTGATTCAGGTAGCACCCATAATTTTATTCATTGTAAGGTAGCCAAGGAATTAAATTGTTTCGTATACCCAGCACCAGAATGTCAAGTCATGGTTGCAAATGGAGGAACTATAAATTTCTCTGGAAAATGCCATAATATCAAGCTAACTATGGGGGAATATGTATTGAATATTCCAATGCTTTCCATTCCTATGGGAGGTGCTGATGTTGTACTAGGAGTACAATGGTTACAATATTTGGGGACAGTAGCTTTTAATTTTCAAGAACTTTTCTTGAAATTTTTTTCAGAAGGAAAGGAAGTTGAATTACGGGGTATTGCAGGGAATCCAGGAAAGATAATAAGCTCTAATTTCATGACAAAGCTTCTAAAGAAAGAACAACGAGTTGTAATTGCACAATTATGCTCACTAGAAGTTCCAACATCAAAATCATCTATTTCTGCAGATCTCCAACAAGCCTTGGACAATCATTCCAAGGTGTTTGAAACTCCCAAAGGACTCCCACCTATTTGTGATCATGATCATGCTATTCATTTGATTCCAGGAAGTGTTCCTCCAAACATCAGGCCTTATAGATATCCTTACATCCAAAAGAGCGAAATTGAACGTATGATTGCAGAAATGTTAGAGGCGGGTATAATTCAACCTAGTCAAAGTTCTTTCTCTGCTCCCGTAGTATTGGTACACAAGAAGGATGGATCATGGCGAATGTGTCCGGATTATAGGGAGCTCAATAAGCTCACCATTAAAGACAAATTTCCCATTCCTGTGTTTGATGAATTATTGGATGAATTACATGGAGCAATTTATTTTACCAAGTTGGATCTTCATTCAGGATATCATCAAATTAGAATGAAGACCGAAGATATTCCAAAAACAGCATTTCGAACTCATGAAGGTCATTATGAATTTTTGGTCATGCCTTTTGGCCTTACCAATGCACCTTCTACATTTCAAGGGTTGATGAATTCCATTTTCAAACCCTTCCTTAGAAAATTTGTGCTAGTATTTTTTGATGATATACTAATCTATAGCAGGTCTTGGAAGGATCATGTTGAACATGTTTACATGGTGCTCAAACTATTGCAGGAGAAACACTTATATGCAAAAATATCCAAATGTTTATTCGGAGTACAAGAGGTGGAATATCTGGGTCATATTGTATCTCAGGAGGGTGTTAAAGTAGACCCTAACAAAATTAAAGCCATTAAGGAATGGAAATTCCCCACAACCATAAAGCAGTTTCGAGGATTTCTCGGGTTAACGGGGTATTATTGTAAGTTTGTTAAGAATTATGGGGGAATACCAACATCTCTAACAACATTATTGAAGAAAGATGCATTTTCATGGACTCTTGAAGCAACTAAGGCCTTTGAACATCTTAAAGAGGCAATGTGCCTAGCACCTGTCTTAGCTACTCCAGACTTCACAAAAACCTTTATTGTGGAATGTGATGCCTCATGAAATGAAATTGGTGTTGTTTTAATGCAGGAAGGAAGACCCATTGCTTTTGAAACTCGTCCAATCAAAGGAAAGTATTTACAGAAACCCATTTATGAGAAGGAAATGTTAGCAATACTGCATGCACTAAATAAATGGAGAACTTACCTAATGGGAAGACACTTCAAGGTAAAAACTGATCATGATAGTCTTAAACACTTTTTGGAACAAAGACTATCTTCAGAAGAGCAGCGAAAATGGGTCACAAAGATGTTGGGTTATGACTTTGAAATAATCTACAAAAAAGGAAAGCTTAATGTTGTTGCAGATGCACTCTTAAGAAAGAATGAAGAGGTGGAAGCATTGCTTTGTGCCATTTCTATTATCCAACCAGATTGGATAACTGAAGCAAGATATGAATGGAAGAAGGACAAAGATGTATGGACACTCATTCAAAAGTTGCAGCAAGATCCTAGTACATCTGATACATTTAGTTGGAAAAATGATTCCTTATGGTAAAAAGATCGCTTATATCTTTGTAAGAATTCCCAACTAAAACAAAAGATTCTTCTCGAATTGCACACTTCTCCTTTAGGAGGACACTCAGGATTTTTAAAAACTTACCACAGGGTGAAGAAAGAATTTTTTTGGGATGGCCTTAAATCTGATATTCGAAACTTTGTGGCGGAATGTTTGGTTTGCCAGCAGAATAAAGTGGAAACAATTAAGACCCCAGGACTTCTACAACCTTTATCCATTCCAAGTCAACGTTGGGAGGAGATTTCAATGGATTTTATCACATGTTTACCTAAGTCCAAAGGAAAGAGTGTCATCATGGTGGTAGTTGATAGACTTACCAAGTATGCACACTTTTGTGCATTATCTCATCCATTTAAAGAAAGTACAGTTGCTACTACATTTATGGATAGAATTCAGAAGCTACATGGAAGCCCAAGGGTTATTGTGAGCGATAGAGATCCTATTTTTACTGGAAATTTTTGGACGAAGTTATTTTCTTGTTTGGGTACTCAATTAGCTCATATCTCATCTTATCATCCTCAATTTGATGGTCAAACAAAGATATTAAATAAATGTTTGGAAGGATATCTTCATTGTTTCGTATCTGATAAACAAACACAATGGGTAAAGTGGTTACCTCTTGCTGAATGGTGGTATAACACTTCCTTCCATACTGCAGCAAAAATGACCCCATTTATGGCACTTTATAGATATCATCCACCATCCATCACATCATCTTTAAGGGAAAATTCGAAGGTTCAAGCAGTGGAAGATCACATCGAGCATCAGCAAGAAGTTCTCCAACTCTTAAAGGATAACCCGAATTTGGCACAAAATCGAATGAAACAACAGGCAGATCAACATCGTAGCGAGAGAAGTTTTGATGTAGGAGATTGGGTATTTTTACGGCTACAACCATACAAACAAATGTCCTTCAAGCAAGCAAAGAAGGATAATAAATTATCGCCAAAGTACTATGGTCCTTACAAGGTGTTGCAAAAGATTGGTACTATGGCATACAAATTGGAGCTTCCTGCTTCTTCGCGAGTACATCCAGTTTTCCATGTTTCATGCTTAAAGAAGGTTATAGGTGAAAATATTCCAGTTCAAACAATATTGCCAGAACTTCATGAGGAAGGAAAAATCATATTGGAACCTGAAGCGGTCATGGAAACAAGAACTCGACAGCTACGGAATCGATCAATTTCAGAGTATCTCATCAAGTGGAAAAACTTACCCACTGAAGATTCTACATGGGAGGATGAGAATTTTATACAGAAGCACCCAGAGCTACTCAAGCGTTGAGGACAACACTTTTTTGAAGGAGAGGGGCATGTTAGGTCCCTATATTGCTAGTATAGTCCCTTATTGTTATTAGTGTAACCCCCTTATTGTTATTATTGTACCCTTGTAACCCCCATTTTGTTATTATTATGCCCTTAAATTATTATTGTTAGGTCGGCTAGGATTACATTGTGGCCCACTAGGATTACATTATGGCCACATGGACTCCTATATATAGAAAGGAGGTTTTGTAAATTTTATCATCCAAGAATTGTTCATTTATGTAATGTATTGGAGGTTTCCCCCTCGAAGTGGCTTATTTCTAAGGCGTTGATATCTCTTTTCTTCTATTTTTGGATCTGTTTACACAACATTTACTTTTCAAATCTTAGGGCCTTCTCTTCGGGCTTCAAATTTTCTAAGGAAACGTCCAATCCAATCTAAACTTTGCAATGTATATGTACAATGATAAAAGTGAATAAAAACTAACTATTAGTTAACTCAGGTGATTAGTATTGCTTCAACATTCTGCCATTAACTGGTCCTTCTTGTAGATTTGTTCCATCCAATTCTTTCAGAAAGAAAGCATTATTACCTCTATATCCATAAATTACATAACGCCCTTTCCATAGAAAATCAAATTTTCCATGTTTTCCTTTGTCTTCTCCTCTAGAATCCCATTTTAACACTTTATCTCCTATGTAAAAATCATCCTCTTTATTCTTTTTATCATAGATTTTCTTGATATTATCCTGAATGACTTGATATTTGATATAAAATTCTTCCCTTATTTGTTGCAAGTGAATAGTTTTATTTATCCTTCTTTGGATGTCATTAGTTTCAACCTATAATTCTTGGATAATTTTTACCACTGGTACACCTAGGGAGGAAGGAAAACCAACATCCATTCCATAAAATAGTTGGTAAGGTGAAGTACTAATGGATTTTTTAGTAGTAAGTATATCTGCCCATAAGGCATTGACTAACTTCTTATGCCAAGTCTTTTTATTATCTTCAAGTACTTTTTTTTATGATATTTACAAGGCTTTTGTTTGAGGATTCAGCTAGGCCATTACCTTGGGGGTAATATGCAGTAGAGTGGCCTAGGGTAATATGGTATTTGTGGCAAAATTCAATAATTTTCTTGGATTTGAATGCTGCTACATTATCAGTAATTATCTTTTGAGGGCATCCAAATATTGAAAAGATGTTTTTTTCTACGAAGGAAATAATGACAGTATCTGTGGATTGTCTGGAATTTATGGCTTCAATCCACTTGATAAGATAATCAGTGGCTGTCAAAATCCACTTATGTTGGCCTAAAGACGGAGGGTGAATTTCACCAATGAAGTCTAAACCCCATTACTGAAATGGCATTTCAGTTGAAATTGGCTTTAATGCGAGGGGTAATAATTTCTTCTTACCCTCAAAAATTTGGCACTTATGACATGAAGAAACATATTTTTTGACATCAAAAAACAAGTTAGGCCAGTAAAAACTAGCTCTCAGGATCTTATCAATAGTAGTTTTCTAGTACAAATGTCCTCCGCAGTCACCTGCATGAAATTCTTCAAGTATTTTGTCAGCTTCTTCCTTTAGTAAAAAATTTAGTAAAATACCACTATGATCTCTCCAAAAAATTACATTATCTAAGATACAAAATCTTACTACTTTAAGTTTTAGAAATCTAGCTTTGGTTCTTGAAAATCCACTAGGAGCTTGTAAGTTTTGGAGTACAAATATGATATCTGTATACCAAGGTGAGTGTGAAGAGGCTTCACTGATCGATGGATTCGCCATCTCTTCCTGATCATCTACTTGAGTAATAAAATTTATATCTAGGGAATTACAATTGGATTCAGCCTTAAGTCTGGCTAATCCTTGGCCTTTAATGAGCTTGGTGGGTTTTATCTCTATGTCATATTCCAAGATAGTGGCAATCCACTTACCTCTTCTTCTATCAGGACCATCTTGAGTAATAATGTCTTTAACTACAGAATTTGGGACATAGGAAATAATGTGTGAGTAGAGAATATAAGCTCTGAAGTCTTTAATGGCCTTAACCAAGGCTAGGGCTTGTTTTTCCATAATGTTGTACTTAAAAGGGGAATCTCTAAGGGCCTTACTCTATGGGTTGTTCAAATCCTTGGTCATTTTTCTGCAGTAAGACTGTAGCAATGGTATGTTCTAAAGCAAATGAAAAACTCGTGAATTTTTTCTTAAAATCATGACTTACTAGGACTAGAGTTTTAGTTAAGGCTTGTTTGATAGAGTCAAATGATTGTTTGGCCTCAACAGTCCATATTGCACTGAATCTTTTTTTAGCATGTTATTCATTTCTCTAATTATCTCAGCTAAATTAGATATGAATCTTCTTAAAAAATTTATTTTACCTAGAAAAGCTTGTAATTCTTTAATGTTTCTTGGTGGGTTGATGTTTAGAATTTCTTCTATCCTAGCAGGATCTATCCTAATTCCTTCCTTTGAGATTATATTTCCAAGTAACTTAACTTCTTCTAATCAAAATATATTTTTCTTAGGATTTAAAGAGATGCCATATTTCCTACACTTAATAAAAACTTGTCTCAAATGATCCAAGTGTTCATTAATTTGTTTGGAAAACACAGTAATGTCATCTAAGTAAATTAATAAGAACTCATGTATTTCCTTAGCAAAGGCTATGTCCATAGCCCTTTGAAAAGTTTCTCCTACATTCATTAGGACAAAAGGAATTTTTACATACATAAAAGTGCCCCAAGGAGTAGTAAATGTTGTTTTAGCTTGGTCTTCTTCTTGAACTAGGATCTGGTTGTATCCTGAAAAACCATCTAAAAATGAAAACCTTGAGGAACCTACTACCCTTTGTAATATGTGGTCCATTTTAGGTAAAGGGTAATTATCATTTAAGCATACTTTGTTAATATTTCTAAAGTCAACACACAATATAATTTCTCTTGTTTTCTTTCTTGTAGGAACTAGGTTGGAAACCCAATCAGAATATCTGATTGGTGCTATGATCTAGGCATCATACATTCTTTTAACTTCTTTTTCAATCAAAGGTAATAGCACAGGGTTAATCCTTCTCATCTTTTGTTTGAATGGCTTTTGATCTTCTTTTATTGGAATTTTGTGTTGGATTATGTTTGTATCATAAGATTTTAAATCTTCATAACTCCAAGAAAACACATCTTGATATTCCTTTAAAAGATCAATATATTTATCCTTTTCTTGTTGAGGTAAAATTTTGGACATTTTGATTATCTTTGGTTTTGATTCTGTACCAATGTTACATTCTTCTATGTCAGATCTTACTGGCTCCATTTTTTATTTTCTAACTACATCATTAGAGTCAAAAAGACCTTCTAAGGGGGTTAAACCTTTACGTAAAAAATTATCCTTAAGATTCACTTTATCTGATTCATCTTCAACAATTTCTTCAATCTCTACTTTCTCTAAGCTATCTATGTCAGCTTGACTAAATCTAGTGGTTTTATCAAACTTAATTTTATTTACATCTAATTCATTTAAATCTATTTCACAATCCAAATCATGATTTATTGTACAATCTGTATCTATAATACAATTATGAAATTCTCCTTCATTGTTCATAAACTTGTAAATCTGTTCATCCTGAGAAAAAAATTGCCAATACTTTAGATTATTTGGAATTATTGGCTTATGTTTGACTTCAGAAGTATATATGTGATTAGGTTGGAATGGTAAATTGCATGTACTAGAAAAATTTGCAAGACAATGAGCTTGTATATTTTTCTTTCTAGGTATAACAACAAACATACATTCCAATAAATCATTAGTTAAATCTATGAAAGTGTCCCTATATCTTCTTAGTCTAGGACTATAAACAAAATAAACTCCATCTACATGTTTTATGATCAAATCTGAATCTCCCGTGATTAAAATTCTTTTTCCTCCTGAGTTTCTAATGATTTGGAGTCCTAGGATAAGGGCTTCATACTCGGCCATATTGTTTGTACATTTGAAATTTAGCCTGAAAGCATGACCTTCAGAATGATTGGTCTACATATTTTTTATCCAGACTCCTTCTCCTGCTCCTAACTTATTCACTGAACCATCAAAGTCTAAATGGCATTAAGATTCATGAAAAATGTTATCATTGTTTGGTACTCTCTTTTTATCTACTGGTTCAGTTTGGATTTCATTTGTTTGAGAGTTACATAGGATAAAATAATCAAGGTCAGTTGGTGTAGAGTAAATGGGGTAATTTATAGATCTTTCAGCACTACTAACCATGTACTTCATTAATGTTTCCCTGTATAACTTTTTAGGTTGGCCAAACACTGATATAGTAGCATAAGACATGTCCAATTGTAGAGATCCCTGCAACTTTGCTCCCCATGAGCGATAAAGAAGCATACCATATTTTGGTGGGATATCAGCTACTACAATGTCCATTAATATACTCTTACCAGGGTATTGAACTAGTGTTACACATAAATCCTTGATTAAGCCTATAAATTTAACTTTACTCAAATCAAAAGAAAACAAATCTTTGTATGGCCTTGTAATTTCTAGATTCAGAGTTTCCATGATGGATTTTGGCATTATGTTATGGGAAGCTTCCGAATCTAGCATTGTGTTATGTAGACTTTGATCATGAATAGTGAGACTGATATAAAATGGAGGAACTACACCATCTGCATGTTTTCCATTCACATCTGGGCCAAAAATCAACTTTGGCTGATCATCATTTAGATTTATGGAGTCTTCTCCATCATTCATATTTAATGTTTCAGTTATGGTTGATTTATACAACTAATTCTTTACCAATTAAGTCAAAGTAATTGATATTTAAATTTTGCAATTTCTGATTGTATGTTGAATGCAGGTTGAGATTTACTGATCTAAATCAATTCTTCTTTGGTAACTGTAGTTTGTGTTGGTTTCTCTTGCTTTTCTAAAGTTTTTTTTTCATTTTCAAGTGTTTTAGGATTCTCTGTTTGTGTTTCCTGTGTTTTACTACTTCTAACTTTCTTTTCAGGGATTTTTTGTGAAGCAGTAGATGTTCTTTCTGACTTAGAATTTTCAACATATGTTTTTGAAGCAACAATTTGTGGACCTGTTGTTTTGGGATCAACAGAAGGTTTTTTGGGATCTAAATTTGTTGTTTTTACAGAATTAGAAGCTTTAGCAGCAGTAGATTTCTGAGAATCTTTTGCAACTTGAGTAGCTTCATCAGTAATGTCAAAATTTTTAGGGCCTGATGCTTTCGTAGGACTAGAAATGTTTTGGGAAGAATTTGAGTTTTGCTTATTTTCCCTTGGGAGAATTTGCAAAACTTTTGTTTTAGGGGCTTCTATTGTTTTTTGATTCTGAGTTTGGGAAGCTTTTTTAGTATAAGACTCATTTTTTTCTTGTTTCTAAGGTTATACTGGCTGTGTATTTCATTTATTGCATAGTCATAACCTTGCTTATAATCAAAGGATTCACTAGAATATAATTTAATCTGTTGAAGTTCAAACAATTCCTAATCTTCCTGAGTAAGGAAAATAGTATTGTTGTCATCAATTCCCATTAGATTAATAGTATCCTCCTCATCATCATTATTATTCTGAGAAATTTCAGCATAGTTCTCTTGGAATGGTGGCCTAATTGTTTGGTCCAGGGATGTTTCTTTTGCCTTTCCAGAATTTATATTTTTTCTAAAATTGGGATTTCTGATCTATTGTTGGTTATCCCAATAAGGTCTTCTCTCCATATTATCTAGTCTATCAATCATTCTTTCTAAATTTTTAGCTATAACATCCATTTTTGTGTCTGAATTAGCATTTTCTTCTTTAATAGTCACTCTTCTTTCATTTCTAAGTCTATATTTTCTGGCTAGAATGTTCACTTCTACACTAACTGCGTCAGTTTGCATTTTTTCTAAGGTATCTACATCTCTTTCCCTTAATTGGTAAGCCATATCTGTATCAAATCCATCAGGGAATTTGAGCAAAACAGAATAAGGAGTATGTTTCAGATTTTCAGGGATAGAATTATAAACACTATTATACCTAGTGTAGTAATCTTGGAGTGACTCATTTGGAGCTCTTTTTAAAGAATCAAATTCAGACAAAATTATGAGGGGGTTCATTTTCTTTTCCCATTTATTTAAAATCAAAGTAAAAAAGATAGCTAAATCAATTACACTACCAGCAGCTAAATCTTTAAACCATTTCTTAACTGCTCCTGTTAAAGTTTGAACAAACAGTCTCATTTGAACATCTGAATCATCAATTTCATAAATTTCAAAGAAGTCTGTCATATTAGTAATATGTTGCTGAGCAGTATCTTGGGTAGTGCCATCAAACAGTGGTATTTTATTTTGATAGTCTTGTGGCATATCATGAAGCTAATGTGGTAGGACAAGGGGAGCATATCTAGCAGCCATATCTTGAAGCTTGGCTTGACTAGGAGGTAAGGTAGAACTACTTGGAGTTGTGCTGGAAATTATAGTGGATGAACTAAAGATAGTATTTGAAGTGCTGGGAAATGAGGATGATGTTTTTAAGAAATAAAAAGGTGAACTAATGGATATAGTGGATGAAGTGACTGGTGGAAATAATACTATGGGTTGCAGAGGTAATTTAGGGATGAATGGATCTGTAGATGAGATGGTGGCAGAATTTATGAATGATGTAACAACATAAAGAGATGAATCTCTAGCTGGAATTATTGTGGTGTGTAATTGAGAAACTAGAGGTCTATTTTCATAAGTCAATAAATGATCTAATTCAATAGCTTCATCAATATCTTTTAGAATAGTAACATTAATCTCTTCAACTTTAGTCTGATATTCAACTTTCTTAGATGTAGAACTTACTGTAATAGATTTTTGTTTTGCATTCAAAAATTAGATAAAAGCAGGGTATAAAACAACAGTTTTTAAATCACTTTCAGATTTACTTTTGAATAATTACTGCTCAAATTTCAGATCAAAATCAATATCTTGCAAACATTCTAATTCACTTGGTAATGAATTGACTCTTATTAATGATATTTCAGCCACTAAATTTTTTGTTTGTTTTTTCTTTTTACCAGTTCAGTCTAGGTCATCGACTATTATAGTCGGCTTAGGATCCGGGTTAGACCTGGTATAGTAGGTTTTCATAGAATCCAAAATTACAATTTTTCAATACCCACAACTTATAAAAATAATCTTAAATTAAAATGATGAATTAAATTATTCCTTTAAGACTAATTTTATGACTGAGGACTGGTTATTTCCCTAGTATGGTTGCCAGTAATTTTATCACTCCAGTAAATTCTTAAGTTGTGGGATTTTGGGTTTTAGTCAAAGAATACTAGAGGTAACCACAAACCTACTTCAAACTCTGGGATTTAGCCTTCCTAGGGTTTAGAGACAGCTCTCTCTTTCAAGTTTAACTTTGTTTTAATTTATGAATATTAGGCTAGCTATGAAAGTGCAATTTTGGTTTGCTTTTGTTGGATTTGGTGGGAAAATTTCACTTGGAGGGTAGATAGAGGGAAATCTACTTGTCCATTGGGCTATGGAGTCTAATTCAAGCTAACAGAACTGGGATCAAGGCCTAAAAGGTCAAATGTCTGCAGGGCAAGGTAGATAACCCTAGGAGATCTTGGAAAATTGGTTTTTGAGATGGTATGATCGAGATAAAGGGCACTTAATAATCCTTAGATCCAGAAAAGGGAAGTAGTAGATAGAGGTCAAACGGGAGAGGGATAAATTAATGATTCCCTACACCGGAAATCAGAAGAAAACAAAGAAATGATAACTAGTTAAAAAGATGGTGCTATTAACATGTCCTGTAGCAATACTCCTAGTTATACACTCAGATTTAGAATTAAAACACAGATGTATGCATGAAACAAAATAAGATAACAATGAAAAGTTTAAGAGAGTACTTCACTCCAGATAGCTTATCATAGGGATCCTGAAGTATGATGTCAAATAGGTGATCCAGACTGATACTCAAAATTGAAATCCAAAGCCTTCAAGTCAAAAAATATCTATAGTAATCTCCAGAAATTTTATTCCACAACAAAAATACTTCAAAGAGTGAAGTATTTCTATAAAATGTTTTACAAAATATCCTAGATGACTTCTAGGAATTAACTTAGGAAAATTAAATATCTTACAACAATAATAGTGACAGCTTTCTTAACAAATCAGCAAGCTATCCTATTTTATTCAAAATAAATAGAAATTGTTTTAAGATAAGAAACAGTGGCTGCTTAAGTGTCCTCTTTCCTGGCTTTTTGGATATTTTCAGAATCTAACTTTCCTTCACTGATACTCTTTCTCATTGATACTCTTTCTCACTGATACTCTTTCAATTTGGATACTCTTTAACCTTCAATAAAATTTCTTTCTGCTGTAAAAATCTGTTTTGACAATGAAATCAGCGAACAAATTTTTTCTTCTTGATTTGTTTGCCTTTCTTTCTTCATAGAAAATTAGTTAATGCTTGCCACTCCTCATTTTTAGGAATTCTAATATTCTTGAGTTTCCTAAAATTCTCATCAGCTTCAGTTTATCTGGAAAATGTGTGCTTGATGACAAATAAGTGCTTGATTTCATACTGTAAATAAAATAATTCTTCAAAACTTTTCAACAGTACTTTTCCTGTGGGAATACCTTGACTTGTTAGCTTGTTCACCTGCTCCTTGGCATGTTCTCTTATCTTTTTTTCATAATCATTATGAGTAATTAACTTATCATTTATAAACATGATATCAAGAAGTCCCTTTTGACTTAAATTGGTGAATTTAACCATGAATCTAGTGATAGCAGTGTTCATTCCTTCACATTTCTCTTCAAGTTGCCTCATTAGATTTCTTTGGTGGTTACTTTCCTAATTTATAGGATAGTATTTGTCTTGTCATTGATTTTTAATTCTTCAAGTTCCTGTATGTTCTTGTTGTTGAGGAAATTTATTAACCTTACTGCATGTTCTGGTTTATATGCTAAATCAGCTTGTGTCTTTTGGATCTCTACTTGGGCTGCCAATCGTAACTCTCTCTGCTAAAAAAACACCTGAATTGAAGGCCAAACATCATGGATGGATTAAATTACATTATTCCATAGGTAATTTTTAATATATGATATTTTATCCTTGAGAGTTCATTCTTTTTGGAGCTTCTTTGCCTCTTCACTCAATCTGTGGGCATTTTTCTCATGTATTTTAGCATCTATCTGAGCTGATTTGTTTGTCTTCTCAAGGTTTTCAATGATCTTAGTCAATTTGTTGATTTCATTGGTATTCAAGGACATCTCTTCCATTGCTTTTACTAGTTGACTACTTTCATCTGTAGGTGGCAACACTGTTGTAGAGGATTCAGTTACTGAAGTTGTTGAAGAAGTCACTAGCATTGCAGTGGCCAGTGGCTCTTTGGGTGCCAACTTTTCTCCCAAAGTAGAAGGCACTGCTACTGTAATGATTGGGATGAAAATGGGAATTAATGGTTATTTAACTGTCTCCTTTTCTTGGACAACTTGGTCCATTTTTACTTCCATTTCCTTGATTTGAGTTGTCAGTTGAAGTATCAAACTCATCATTTCATCTTTCTCCTTTTGATCTTGTATAACTTCCTTTGTTTGAGGATGCTCACCTTGAGGAAGCTTGAGCTGTTTCCTCAAGGTAGCTATGTCTTAATTTTACTTTTTGACCAATGCTTCTGCTGCTTTGAAGTTTGTAGGATCATATCCTACCTGTAATACTAAATATTCTAAGGCTTTTATCCTTAGATCCTTTGCATATAATGAAGATTTACCCATATTCATTTGGTCTTGCATATTATAGATGGTATTGTGAATCCTATGAGCACTCATAGTTTTTTTTGTGACTGTAGAATAGAGCATATCTAAGGTTTTCCTATGAAATTCAATATAATCCAATTCATGGATTTTATCTGTGGCTACTTCCATTTCAACTTTTTTATAGTAAGCCACTATTTTTGGCACTGGTATTGTGGGCTATAAGACTAACACAATCAATTTTTTAGTTGAATAATCAAATGATGATAGGAATCTATTTTGGTTACCAGGATTTTGTTTCAAAAACTGAGAATATATTTCAGTTTTTATTTCCTCATTCTACAATTTGATTTTCTTGTATTATTCCATAATATCTAAATCCTTCTCCTTAGCTAAATGTGATGAAGAAGCCTCCATACTTTGTTGCCTTTCCATCATCTATGTCTCTTCATTATTCAGTTGTTCTTGATTCTTATTTGGCTCACTAATGATTACGGTGGCTACATTGGTCTCTCGTAAAACAATGTTGGTATTCAAGGGTTGTGTTTCTTCAACATCTATTTTTACTTTGCCTTTAGCTGCTATATCTAGTTTTTGCCTTTTGTTGTAAATGATTTTAAAATTTTTCTCTGTTGTAGTCTCTGCTAGTATAAGCTCCTTCTTCTCTGATTCTCTTAGTGGATGTCTCTAGCTGTTTGGAAATTTACAAAGGGTGACTAGTATTCCTTTGTTTTACTTCCTCTGTTAAAGTATTTTCAACCCACTCAATTTGATTAGCAAACTTCTCTATTTCTGGCTTTGATTCATGGATAAAGGTTGTAAATTTACGTTTTACCCTTAGTTTACTTAAGATCCCTTGTGGATCATAATTCCATGGGATGCTTTCTTCTAATTTGTATTCCAATAGTTGACTTGTTGCTTCCTTTTCTACATCTCTTTGATTACATATGAAAGGCCCAATTTGATTTTTGAGTTTAAATTGGGCCTTTTTCTTGGATGCCATAAAATTAATTGAATTTGAATTCAAGATCTGCCTAATGTACTCTAAGGCAAAGATCCTCATTGGTGGATGCTTAAGTAACTTGTAAGGTAACAAGTTAGAACCAAAAACTCTGATTTCAGTGAATTTCTCATACAAATACCAATCACCTACTTTTCTTTGCTCTGATAGCTACAATATTCTCTTCATTTCCTCACTAATTCTAGGCAGCTCTGTTTTTGTCAAGATAGTGGTCAATGGATGTAAAAACAACTCCGCAAACTCTAAATAATTGAATTTTGTGCCTTCTTTTCTGAGTATAGATGTCCAAAAGATAACTGATAGAGGTTTTCCTTCTATATCCAACTTTTTAAGTGAAATTGGAAATTTTTTTGATTGAAAATAAAGAAACATGTGAAGAAGATAGGAGGTATATTTGAATACTCCTTCCAGCTGCAAATTAGTCAATTGATAGTGAATGCTATTAGCTATAAAACCAGCATAGTAAAATAAAACTGAAGGTGGTTGTCCTGGAGAAAAGGTGGACAAAAATCCTAGGATAGACTCATCAGTATGCTCATTAGTGAAATACCCAAGTATGAAGGAAAGCATGGAGATTACATGCCTTGAAACTTCAGGGAACCTGGCAGTTGAATATGGAGGGTTTAATTTTGGAATTTCAACATGCAGAGGCATGAAATTCTGGAAAATCATAAACCTTTTAGGGAAGTCTAAGTTAATGGACAACTTATTGAGGGCATCAATAGACAATGGGACTGCTTGGGGGTCTATTTGAAGCTGCAACATTTTGTTTATTGACTCTGCAATGATGGTAAATAGGGCCTCTTTATTTTCATTCACAATAGCTCTTTGTTCAGGAATGTAGTGCTGGTGGCATAGTCTGATAATTTCTTAATAAGGGTGAGTCAGGGGGACTACATAGTTGGGAAAATTAGATTCCCAAATATGAACTTATTCTTGATCATCTAGAGATTTTTCAAAACACCAGTTGTGGATATCTAACAAATTGAACTCAACTATAGGATCAGCTATTTTGTAGTCAATATCAGCAAGGGGACTATGCTCAATATCAACAATTGGGGGTTGTAATGGATTGACTAAAATTACAGTATTTGGAGTCATGGAAGGAGAAGGTTTAGGGGTTTTAGAACCCTCAACTTGTTTACACTCCGTTTTTTAGGCATTTTGTCTAGCTTCTGCAAGTTTAAACTGTTTTAAGAGGAAATTTTACTATAATAGAGGCTTGATTAGGAAAATTCAAAAAAATAGAATGTCTCTTTGGATTTTATGCTCAATTACATCTCTCAAATGAAGTTCTAAGGTGAAAAAATGGTCTAAAATAGAAAACGGGGGTTTTTTGAGTTTTTTGACTGAAAAATGGGCTAAAACTCTGTTAAAAAAAGGATTTTCAGAAGATATAGGGCACCTGCAGAGGATTTCTGGCCTTTAGATCTTGAAATTGACCCTTACATCTGTGAAAAAACTAATAAGTTTCCTTGAAAATGGTGCGCAACAGACTCTAGGGTTCCTAGAAAATTTTTTCCATAGTTTGGCCTGTTTATGGGACTTTTGGGCAATTAGATTTAATCAATTTCTTGTTTTTAGGATGCTTTCTCTTTCTTTTAAAATGTTTGTTCAATTTAATTAGAGGTTTGAATCTCAAAAGAATACCTGTTTTGATGCAGATATCAGTTTTAACAGGGTTTCTTCAATCTTCTGATTGATTTGATAGCTTCAGTGGTTGAATTGGAGTGATATAGCTCCTCAACAGTATTTTATAGGCTTCTTTGGTGAATTTAGGAATTTCTGGGCATTAAAATGGCGAACAGGGGATTTTTGCAGCTTTAGACAGTCAGGAGGGAAAAAACAATGGTTTAAACGCGACGGATGAATGAATTAACGTTTTAACCAAGATTTTATTAAAATGTTTGAATCTGCACTAATCACCATTGAATGCAAGTCACGATTAGGTGGGAAGCAGTTTCGAAGATTGAATGGACAAAAACCAGTGGTAATCACGTGGGTTTTCAGTGGTAAGTGGTTTTAATCAAAACCCATGTGATCCAATCATAAAAGTCCACGTGGAGGGGAGGGGTCAATGCGAAACTGCCTATTTTGTGTGGCTTTTGCATTGGAGCGGTCGTGCACTTTTTCTATATGATATCACTCCTCAACCGTCAGATCTGAGCATTGAATGCAAAGGGCTGAGATTTTCTGGGAGCTTCTTTGGAGCCAAAAGGTGGGACTGGGCTCTTGTTATATAATTGCAATGGTTTAATATGTGGTAGAGGCTTATGGTAGGTTAAAACCCTTTATAATATGGCTAAGGGTTAAATGATATAAAACATAAAGGATATGATTTAAGGATGGTATATGCGGGTTTATAGATTTTATTCAAAACATTTGTTAAATGTTTTTTATTAAAACATGAGCGGGTGGGTTTATATATTGTATTTATATAGTTTTTAACCTTTTTTCAATAGTTTAAAAACTATAGGGCGAGATATTTGAATAAGGATAATATTTTAGACCAAAGGGATTTTGATTTGGGGTCTTCATTTACACACATGGGATAATATACTTTGGTCAAAAGTTTATAATAATGGGTTTTTTGGGGTTTATTAAATATAAGGGAATTAATAACTAGGAAAGGGTATTTTTTAGGGACTTGATAAAATATGTTAAAATTTAATATGAAAGGGTAATGTAAAACAAAATACACATTATCTCCTAGTATAACATAATAATCAAGCATTTTCTCATCTTTATATTTCTTTCACCAATACTTAGGACAAATGTGATTTTGTGGATTTTTATAAATGCTTCTAAAGGAATGAAGTTAATTACTCTTAGGGTTACAATTTTACTAAGTAAGAATGTGTTTTTACTTAGGAAAAATGGGTTTTAATGTATGAATGAAGGGTAAATGATGATAAATGAGGATTTGGCATAAGAACTCAATATTTTTAACTAACCAGTCATAGAGCCTTGGGTCCGGTCCCAAAAAAAGTTAGAGAAATGCTCTGAGCCTATTTGACTAATAGCTTAGAATACTGAATGCTCATGGGGGAGGTGAAATTAGTGATTTTTCCCGATGATGTATTATTTACATGATCTCTCCACTGCTTTCTACCTACCCAACTTTATTTATAACATTTTTTCTTCATTTTGCAGGTGCATTTAGGCTTGCAACCTTAAATAATTTTCTTTCAAGGAAAAAACTAATCTAAATCTACCTTATTTCATCTGAGGGCTCAAATAAAACTGTTGAGCTCCTCATTATTTTCTACCAATCTACTGATTTGTCAAGTTTAAACTATTTGAAAAATCTTTATTCACTATCTAAAACATGAAAGTTAAGATTAAGCTATTTAACTGATCATGGATTATGGCATTTATTGACACTCTGCACATAATCATTATTTCTTGTAGTAAAATAAAAGTAGTCGCATTTGAACTTGCTCACTTTCAGGTCTTAT
Source organism: Pinus albicaulis (assembly GCA_034641835.2). Taxonomy (NCBI): domain Eukaryota; kingdom Viridiplantae; phylum Streptophyta; class Pinopsida; order Pinales; family Pinaceae; genus Pinus; species Pinus albicaulis. The sequence continues at coordinate 1,655,918,135 of CM076580.1, read as the reverse complement.
TTCTTTTTCTTTTGGGGTATATATTTTTCTAAGTTCTTTGATCTTTCTTTTAGGAATTTTTACCCTCTTTTTGGTTTTTTATTATTTTTCACTTTTTCAAAATATGGGAAAACAACTTGCAGAAAGCAAGGTATGTACATATTTACAAGACTTATCAAAGTCAATTCAAAATTTTATGAATCGTATTATTATAGGACCCTAACAACAAACACTTCTACGAATGACCAGAACATCTTTTCGAAGTTCGTGGAGATCAAATAGAAGAATGAGACTCTTAAATCTAATGTTTACAGCCAGTTTTGGAAACAGACATAAACCTCCCAACACAAACTACTTCCAGCCTTTGACATTGAAAAAGGAAGAATGCAGATGGAATTCTTACAAGATTTGGTTCCATTTCCAAATTATTCTTCTGACTACATGAAAACCATTTTCTCATTTAACACCAGTGAAATACATCCTATTGATCAGATGGACATGCACAGGAAATATGGTGAAATTTTGTTTTCTACCATGACCGCCATTGCAACTTCCCTCTCCAAGCTCAGAAAAACACTTTTAAATGTTCAATCTCAACTCAAGATTTAAAAATTGTCATCATTGTCTAAGGATACAAACATGAAGACTTTAGAAGACTTGATAGTAAAAATTGGATACAATCCAAAGGACTCTAACGCAATTGAAGAAATTCTCAAGAAAAAGAATGTAAACATTGCAGCCTTGGTAAATCAGTTGAAGTTTCCTTCTACTGAAGACCCAATGACTAAATAAATTTCATAGAATGAATAACACAGGTATGAGACGCTCAAACTCATCATTGAGAAAAACATACAAATTAAGAAAATGGAAGAACAAGTAGAAGGACTCCTTAAGGAAAAGGACTCAACATAGGCATATTTACTTCCAGCCACAACCATTCATATATCAGTTGCAGGAAAAGATCCATATTCATAATCAGAAATAGCACCATCATCATCAACAGTGGATGATTCAGCCAAATTACCAGAATAATTGGCTTTCCAAAAATAGCAAAATGAAAAGTTTTTAGAGAAATTTCAAAATCTAGAGTTGAAGAAAGTAAAAAATGATACTTTGTATATAGCAGAAATGCAGAAGAACCATACACTAGAACTAAAAATTGCAAAGCTAGAAAGTGAAGATCATTAATGGTGATACCTTGTCCCAAGCCAAGGAAAGCATCTGGACAGACATTAGCCAAGCTATAACAAAAGTATGGCCATCCATAAAAATTATTTTTGAGCAAGATGTACTTATAACTAGATGCAGAACAGAGATTGAAGTACAGAAAGCAGCCTTGAAGACCAAGCCATCAGAAGCCACAAACATGATCAAGGTATTAAATTCAAAGAAAAGAGAAGAACTTGAAGAAAACAATATTTTTGACAGAACAACCACAATTTTGGAAATCAAGAAGGTATTACAGAAGAAGAATTTGATTAATCAATTAGAGATCAAATGTCAAACTCTAGACATTATTGTCTAAAGGTTTCATACCAAGTTCAATGTATTAAATAAAAAAAGGTTACTAGGATTGGTATATATGGATGATAAGTTGATCAATATTGAAGATTATTGTAAGAAATCATACACTATTGCAACCAACAGGGCTAAATTTGTAGGGATCAAAGGAAATATCATAGGCAAGGCTTTCCTAGAAGCCTTAGAGTTTGATTTGAGCATCAAGCATGAGATCAAGCGTCTTTTCCTCAACAAGCCCACTTTCGAAAGATACACAAAAGTGGATGAGGTATGTAGGAAAATGGTAAATTTAAAAATCCCAAGTGACGAAATAGGGGATAAATTGTGTGATACCATTGAGTAATTGTAAATTCTAGCAACACAACAACATAGCAACATTTTTTGGCCAAATCATCAACAATCTCCTTCAAAACAGGGACACGTCATATAGTATTTTCCTTCTTTCTATCATATAATGCTATTTTTGTAATTAGTTTAGGATATTTTCTTATTCCTGGAACTAGTATAAATAACTCTCGTTCTCGAGTTATTAAGGGTTGCACCCTTAGATGAGCCATTTTTGTAAGAAGTAGTGTACAAGCTTTTGATCATTAATAATAAAAGAAGGATTCTAGATTTGTTTCATACAACCATGTTCTCTTGTGATTTTTTCCTATATATTATTCCATATTGTTTTCTACATATATTAAATTGTTATGAAGATAATTAGGTAAGATTAAATAAGTTTCAGTTGTCTTAGATTCTTCCTGAAGTTATTATATATATCAGAGAATGATTTACTGAACTATTTGTTTATGTAAGTCCCTCTCAATAATAAATTATTGGCATCTTCATAATGTTAAATATATTTTCTTAAAATTTTAGACATTGTTTGAAAGTTTTCACTTATGATCATTTAAAACATTCAATTTGAATAATTAAATAATTATATCTTCTTGCATATTCTACTTAATCACCTGCATAACCTAAATCACTATATGGAATAAAGTAGTAGCCCTTTGTCTTATCAATTAATGTTATCTACAGGTTTATGCATAGTTGATGCAAATTTGATTTATGCATTGGTCATCCAAAATTCCAAAATAAAACAAAACAAAACATTATAGATGCTCTGGCATAATTTATTGACCCCAATTATCTCAGAGGACAACAAGTCCTACACCAATGTTCTGAAGATATGGTAGGGGTTCGTGAACAAATGGAACGCTTCCAGTTGCTTGGGAACCAGAGGCAAAGAAAGAGAGTTGATCAATGATTGTGATGCTTCCATTATGGTGGAAGACGACCATACGAAAGTAAGTAGATACTACTGTAGCCATATCGTAAACCCACAGTATTCCAAGTAATATATTGTATTCAACGGGTCCTTCAACAACCTCAACCTCAATAGCAACTGATTTTCCCCCTATTTCGACTTGAAGGTTACTGATAATTCCACAAGGATTATGTGTACAACCGTCAAAATCTTTCAGCGTCATAGGTGAGTGTGACAAATTCGGCGAACCAAGTGACTTCCAGCAACTCATAGACATGATACAAGTAGATGCACCTTCATCAAGGATATTGTGATGAATGAGACGATTTAGGACATGTATTTAAATCAATAATGCTAATTGTGTTGGTAAATGTGGCACATAGATCGCATGATTAAATACTAAAAGATTATAATCTGTTGGATCGATTCCACCAATCGCCGACAAAAAAACCTGCTTTTGGGAGGGACAATTCTGAAGAACCTCAAACGTTGACATAGCAGAAGGTGACTGAGCCAAATCTTTGAGTACATTATAATTTTGAGCTGCATGAACTCAAGGTTTGAATTTTGATTTATGAACAACTCCCTTTAGTGGCTTTATTGTTAACTCTGGAATGATAGGTGGTGGAGCCGAGTCAGATGAAGTCGAAGTCGAAGTGGTAGGTTGATCTATAGCCTGACCATTCGATGATGATGATGGATTAATGTAATCCTTACCTTGAGTAGACACCAAAACATCAGTTTTGGGATTAGTGGCAGATAGCGTAAGCACTTGGGAGCTAGAAGCACGATCCGTATCAACCATATCTATTTTTGGGCTCAGAAAATGATTTGTCAACAATATAGATGTGACAAAAGTCTTAGATTATTCGTGAAGTTATTATATATATCAGAAAATGATTTACCGAACTATTTTTTTATGTAAGTATCTTTCATCAATAAATTATCAGCATCATCATAATGTTAAATATATTTTGTTAAAATTTTAGAAATTGTTTAAAATTTTTCACACTTATGATCATTTAAAACATTTAATCTGAATAATTAAATAATCGTATCTTCTTGCATATTCTTCTTAATCACCTGCAAAACATAAATCATTGTATAGAATAAAGTAATAGCCCTTTGTATTATCAACTAATATTATCTAAATTTTTATACATAGTTGTTGCAAATTTTATTTATGCATTGGTCATCCAAAATTCCAAACTAAGACTAAACAAAACATTATAGATGCTTTGGCATAATCTATTGACCCTAATTATGTCAAAGGACAACATTAGACTAGCATCGTTGTAGGGGAACTGAATTTTATTTTTTATTCCCTGGGACAATGATATTTTTATTCCTTTAAAGGTGATTAAAGGTCTCGTAAGGTCAAAAAATTTCACCTCGCGACTTTACTGAACCCAAGCTGGCTCCTTCAAAGCATAACAGGTCTTGTTTTGATTCTGAAATTATTTTACCTCAATCAGATCCAAAGAGCTTGGTAAGGCAGAATTCTTCTAGAATAAGACATCAAAACCCTTCCCCTTTTCCTCAATAGGAGACCACAACAGTTCATGATCCTTTCATATCTTGACCTATTTAGCTAGAATCAGAAGACATACCTTCTAGAGTGCATGAACTAGTGTCCAAAGGAGTGGATTTTCAATATGATCTGTTAGTTCATTCTTTGGAGTCTTATAAAGTACCTAATGTACCTTCAAAATCCCCTACATCAGAAAAATATTTGGATTTACATCTACCTAAATTCAAACCCGCTAATTTTATATCTCCTACTTCATACTCTTTTCCTTCTACATCTGCACAACCAGGGGATCTTTTCTCTTTATATTCTTGTTATAACTCTGTAACTTCTAAAGGTTGGAGACAAAACCACAGAGTGAAACATCAAAACAAATTTGGAATATAGGACCTAGCCTTCCTGGACTCAGAGAGGGCTATCTCTGTTAGATATAAATTGATAACTATAAGTGTTGACATTAGGCTAGTTATAGAAATGAGGTTTGTTTGAAGATGTTTGGTTGAGGAATCAGAAGAGTACCATTGGGCTATGGAGTCAAACAGGTTTGAACAAAATCAAATAGATGGATAACTGAGGTCAGGTGCAACCAGACAAGTTAGCCATGTCAATGGATCTTTACAGCTTGTGAAATGGAAAAGGGGAGGAGATTAAGGTTTAATAGGAATGCAGAGCAGACCATAACTGAATTCTACATCCAAGTCTTAGAGGAAAACATAATGTACTATTTCAAGACTGATTAGGGTACCCTATGGTAAATCCTACACAAATTTTCTATCCAGAGTAAATAATAGAAAATAGTATGAGAAAACAGGAGAATAACAAATTACATGTGAAAATACTTCACCATAGAGCATAACACAAGAATTTGGAAAACAACATACTCATTCATTCATTCAACAGAGAGTGTTTACAACCATATGAGTATGTTACAATGGTTTTCCCCTTCTGGGCCCCCTCGCTACACTGCTAATGCATACAGTATTTATAGAAAACTTAAGTCAGTTATTCTGTCCACTGCAGTAATTACATTCAAGGAAAACTAGACAAGTGGAAACATGCAGGCAGTTATAAGACCAACTTGGCCTATAATAGTGGCTTTCAGAAATTTGTTATTAGTTACAGAGTGGTTGGAAACTGGTTCGAGTGAAGCCTAAGAGGCAGCCAATAAAGTATTCCTGACATCTGGCCTTGCTCTTCAGAAAACCAGTGTTGGGTAATTAAGTCTGGTGCAGCGCCGGCTACTTTCATTTATTGATGCTGGTGCTATTTTGCTTTGCTGCCGCTTTAGTCTCTGTTTTTAAATATTTTCATAAATGCCCGAATCAACCTTTACCGTCTTTTTCTTTGTGATGTTCAGCCTCGCCTTGTCTTTTTCCCCTTGTTGGGTTCAGCATGAGTCTTTCTGTTGTGCGTAGCCTATTTCCTCATAAATGGCACACCAACCTTATATGCCTGGTCTTGGAGGGATGGCAGTTGGCGAATGTGGTGCAGCAGAAGTGGTAGTGGTCAAATGAATACGATTGCGGTTTAGAGGCGAGCGGAAATAAATTTTCATAGGGGGCTTAAGTGGTAAGCGGTAATATAGAAGGGGGTATGAAATAATGAAAGGGAAACACATAGCAGGGAGGGGGTAAGTGATACCACCCATTTCAGACCCCCCCCCCATGGTTAAATTTCAGAAGATGAGGGGGGGGGTGTGAAATGTACAAGGACCGTGAGATGAGGAGGGGTTGTTTAGAGATGGAGGAAGGATTTAGGGCGACTAGAGTTGGAATGATGTGGAATACAGGTGGGACCCAACCTACTTCGCAAATTGCAAATCTTAAGGTTTTGTTATGAGCATGGGGGGTAAAATTTAAAACTTGCGAAATGTGAAGTGTGGAGAAAGGTGGGACTCAGCCCGCATCGCAAATCGTAGATCTTAAGGCTTATCGTACATCGCAGAGTTTAGAGTTGGGAAAATTCTATAAGTGATAAAACCCATGAAGTGCGATGTGCGCTAGTGAAAGGTGATGTGACAAATATTTGCGGTGGTAAGGTGTGGTTTATAAGATATATATACCATACGACTTATATATTAAAACGACCTAATGTGGGTGGCAGAGCTATAGTGTTAAGACTTCAGATTTAAACATAAGTGGGTTTATGAAAGGATAAGTCCGAAAGGTTATGTATGTGGGTCTAGGGGTCAAAATGGAATTCAAAGCATTCAATTTTAGATTTAGGAAACATGAAGGGTAGGAAGAGGGTAGATGGAATGAATGGGGGCAATATGGATTTTTCTCACCATCACACTTAATCAACAACACTTTCCCCTTTCCACTGAAATAAAAGGCAGATTTATTCCTTTGAAGCTCTTGACAGTTAGGATCTCCCTTTCTTTCTCTGAAAGTAAATGATAGCCATAGAATATTATTTTCAATATGAAAAATCTAATCAATAATCAGTCACCTTATGATACTGTGAAATACAGGAGTCTAACAATTCTAACCCTTTCTTTGAGCATAAAGAAGGAGATAAGCAGGATCATAAGTTAATCATTTGCACACCTTTGAAACCTACTAGAAAATATTCATTTTTATGCCCTTCTCTGCCTTATTTTACTCCTCCATATTATCCATATTCTTTGTCGTCATCCTAATCTTCTTCTATAGCTATCACCTTTAAATATTCCTCATCTTCAACACAAGGTATGGTTTCTTTCAGGCGTATTATTCAAGCAAGATATGCTACTTTACAAATCCCTAATATATTGAATAATTTTCTTGATGGATACTTAAAACATATTCCAAGATTTAATGGAGAAACAGGCTTATCTGATCAAGATCACCTAGCAGCCTTTTTAGATTTTGCAGAAAATATGAATATTGAACATGAGAATGTTTATATGAGGTTGTTTGTACAGTCTCTTGAAGTTAATGTTAGGATTTGGTTTAGGAAGCTTAGGGAGAGCTCTATTAGAAGTTGGGATGAATTAACTACCATTTTTAAAAACCAATGGGGAGTTAAAAAGGACCCTGTTTATTTTCTAACTGAATTTGAAGAACTTAAAATAAAATATGATGAACCGGTGGCTGATTTTATCAAAATATTTAATAAACTTTATCATAAGATGCCTCTTGATTGCAAACTGCTAGTATTAGTAGCAAAATTTAGGTTTTCTAAGGCATTTGAGGATGACTTTGCAGTCATGCTCAAATAAAGAACTTCTCACACTTTAGAAGATATGAAAACTAATTCTATTGAAGTTGAGGCTAACAGAACTGCCTCAGCAAAGCTCAAAGCTAAGGCTAAAAAGGCACAAACAAAAATGAAATCCAACCTATAAGCATCCTCTTCTAAATCTAAGGGTGAAGACTCAAAGGTTGATGAAATAACATCATTACTTAGGAAACTATCAAATAGGATTTCTAAAATTGAAACTCAACCTAAAAAATTTCAGCAAAATGTTGCTCAAACTCAAACTCAAGGTCAATTTAAGAAAAATCCTCAACTTCAGATTCTCCAAAGACCTAGTAATGATCCAAAAATTTCACCTCCTTTATTGATTTATGATCAACAGCCTGATGAAAATACCCTTTTAATCACTGAAGGTATAAACAATCATGACAATACAGTTATTCAAGATTCTATTGTTCCAGTTCCTCAAAATAAAAAATCATCTTCTCAAGAAAATGATTACAATTCTCAAGTGTCTAAATATCAATCCTTCTCTGAATTTTTTATTGTTGAACTTAATAGAAGGTATGATTTAATACCAAGAGCTGGTCCTGGTAAACCTCCTAAAAACCCTGTCATAATTGAGCCTGAAGTGAAATCTAATGAAACTCAAACTACTTCTATTCAACCTCTAAATCATCCAAATGATACTACACAAATTGATAGAACTGTTTTGACTGCTTTTAATGTTGAAAAAGAGCTAGAAAGAGTTAAAATTCCTATTCCACTTTCAGAACTTTCTAAAAATCCTGGATATAAGAGTCAAGTTTCAAAATGGATCCAAAAATCTTGTGTCGATGCTGAAGGGGACATTATTAGTTTACAAAATGAGAAACCTGCAATAGCTTTTGGTCCTAGTTCAAACATGATTGATGAATCAATACCACCTTCCTATGTGACTTTGATAGTACATGATTATTTACTATGAAATTGTATGTTGGATTCTAGAGCTTCACATAATCTAATGCCAAAGGTTAATATGGAGAAACTTAATTTGGAAATCACTCGAACTTATCATGATCTATATACATTTGACTCCGCAAGGGTGCAATGTTTAGGACTTATAAAGGACTTAGTGGTAACCTTACACCAAATACGACTGAAAAGTTTTGTATTAGACATACTAGTCACTAATATTCCCCCTAAGTTTGGAATGCTTCTATCAAGATCATGTTGTGCCAAGCTAGGAGGAATTATTCAAATGGATATGTCTTTTGCCACTATTCCTGTATATGGGGGAGAAAACCTTAGGTTATATAGGGAGGTCATATTCTTAAACACTATCTATAAAGAATATTGTTGTGGTGTGTTTGGTGCACGTATGTACAAAATCACACTAGTTTAAGGGGTGTGGTTTACCCCTTTAAACAATTAGTAACAGGAAGAAATAAGTGGAGTAAATGAGCATACTATATATAACAATAAGCATGAAAATGTAATCTAAAAACTAAACTAAAACTAAACATAAATAAACATAATCTCTAACAAGTCAAACGACACAATAATGCAAACAATGGCTCTAGGCCCCTCTTATTGAGCACTGGTAGAAAGGGGCATAATACTTAACCCTCTTGCCAAAGGGCCCCTAGACAATGGTTCTAAGTCCCGATGCAAGGCTTTTGTTGATGCCAAGATCGCCTCGGTGCAGTATCCCACTCTCTTTACTATGTGGACTGAGCTTGTTGGATGGCCAACAAGTGAGTCCCCTCTATCTGCAGCTCCGGGTCACACACTGCTGGTATTGCTTGGGAAATTTTGGCCAGCATAACAATGTGATCACCAATTCTTCATCTCATGATGGATTTATATAATGGATTTCAAATCCTCCTTCCCTCCCTTGGTACATTGTGGATGGTGACCCAAGGGAGAGGTATGATTCCTTTTTGTGCTCCAAATATTCCATTGTGTGCTCACATAGTGTCTAAGGAGGTGTTGGTGGTTGTCCTTAGGCGGCTTCAAGTAAGAAGTAACTTGTCCTTTGCTTTATGTGGTCCCAGATAGTGACATTTATCCACTCTCAGGAATGCACTCTTATCAAGCTAAAAGGCATGCAAAAGGATAATGCCTGCAATCAACATTTAAGACTAGTTCAAATTTGATTTCCTTAAACCTTTGAGATTTTTTAAATACTTTCTGGATCCTATAATGTCTTCCAGCCCTATAAATCCTTTGGGTTGACATTAATTAATGTCATCTTCTGTTGTACAATTTTCCATTGTTAATATTTTCCCCCTAATGTGCGAGGTCTAGGAAGGAATGTATAGCCGAAATACATTATAGTTTCTTTTCTATATCATGCGTAGAGAGAGAGAGAGACCTGCGTGAAGCCTTGGGATTGAACACACCCTGCACCATTTCCAAGAACTAACATGATTAAGGGATCCCTGCAAGAAAACAAAATTTACAATACATATACAAAATTTCAACGAGGCAAGCATGTCCCATGCTCGTGATGTTATGTCTAGTTAAACAAATTTGACAGATATATGGTATGTCTGTGTCACTACTATGGTAGTGATATTGGTGGTTATTGACGATGATTGCTGACGCCCTCAGGGGTGTTTTTTCCTTGACAATAGGTGGAATATGTTACCCATATGCGTAAACTTGGTATGGCATATAGTTACGCATTGTATGCATAGGTGTTGGCTAGGACCTTCCCTTGTAAGCAATGTTGACAGAGACGCTTATGGAGGCACGGGTCTTCGACGGATTTGATAAAAGTGAAATGATTGTAAGGTATGATACCATCTTGACATGAAAGCTTTTGTCATAGTCAAATTTCAGGAGGATATATGAAATCTTTGGACAATGATGTCTCCCACAGTGCCACCCGAGGATGCCCCTTGTATGGAAAAGGGTGATCCAAGGTACCGCTTCCTTTTTAGAAAAGAGGTGTCAAGGTCAAAAAAAAGGAAACCTCAACTGAACCATGGGTCGCCTGTTGGGAAAAATACTGAGAGGGGGGGGGGGTGAATCAGTATTTAGGGCATACTCAAAACTTTTTACCTTTTCATGCTCTAAAACCCATACGCTACTTTACAGAACCAGACACGCGTATATACATGGATACCCTTCACAAAACTCGCATATATACAGAAATATTATTATGACATTAATTCTTTACTTAGATCTATGCAACATTCATTCTTCTGATGATTAGATAACAGTAAGCATGTGCAGTAATAACAGAATAAACCATCACACATAAGCATCACACAAGAACACCGGGATTTTAGGTGGAAACCCAACTCGGGAGAAAACCACCGCTGTCGTTGTCTCATCCTTCAATATTTTATTATAAATAAAACATCTTACAGCTATGTGCTGGCACAGACTCATACCAGCACGCAGGCACCCACCTGCGCTCGTTTACCAGCCTCTCCTGGAAGGGAGATATGACCCCCTGCTCTCATTTACTAGCCTCTCCTGGAAGGGAGCTACAACCCCCTACTCTCGTTTACCAACCTCACCTGGAAGGGAGCTACAACCCCCTGACTGAAGGCTACAACCCTTAGCACCACCATGGACCACGTTTCATCAATTTTCACACTGGATCCAAAAGCTTTCTTTAGAGCACAACTTGCAGGCCACTTTTCATCATATTTTCAGACTGGACCCACTCCACACATTTAAGCTCAATCATACATCAAAACCGATACTTATCAATTCAGACAACCCAGAATTGTAGAATACAGATAGCAGTAACACAGCAGAACAGATCAGACATTTCACCTTTCATACTTCGGCAAAACCCTAGTTTTCATACGCGCTTTCCTTTCACTTATCCCGCATATATACGCACTTCCATGCATATAAACTCGCGTATACTTCTGTACATACTTCAAAAATGATTTCACAACCCATACGCACTTTCGCTTTATCCAACCCGCGTATATACGCGCTTCCACTGTTCCGAACTAGCGTATATATATTCAGACATTATAGAGAAGCATACTTCTTCAGATCAGATATTCAATTTAGATTTAACTCTTTACTTCAGACAGATGTTCACCTCATCTCAGATCTAAGCATTCCATAAACAGATCTAGAAGATACAAATACTTTTCAGATCTAGATTCCCTTCTTCATCATTTTCTTCATAGGTGCATCACAGATTCAGATCTATCATCAAACTGTTACCCTTTCCATACAGACATACTTCAGAGTGAAGTATCCATTCAAACCCAGACTCATGCACACTCCTTGCACAATGATTTTCTTCTCCTTATATAGGTTTACCCTTTTTCAATACCATGAGCCAAAACCACATCACTTCCGGTGGTATTCCTAGACGGGATCAAATAGACAACCCAGCGCTCAATACAATGGGTCAATACCATGGTAGTAACCCCTGGTTTTTACACATTTAGAGCGCAATTGACCATACGCGACTTGGAACATACTTTTCTGCATGCATACACTACTTCTATTAGGCAAACCCGCGTATGCCTTGAGACACACACTTTTCATCATTGTTATAGCACATACTAGAATTCCTTTCATCATTACATCTGAGTTGCTCTGTAGACACATCGGATCACATTAGATTTACATCATTAATTAGTATATCAAGTCAGTTTCCATTAAGTACAACGTCATCAAGTAGGTTGCCATCATCTTCTTCAAGTGTTGCCATCATCTTCATCAAGTGGGTTGCCATCAAGGACAACACATTACATCATATTGCCAACAATCTCCCCCTTTGGACTTGATGGCAACCACGATGATGTTTGATCACATACAGATATATACATTAAGCATAATTATTTTCTCCCCCTATTCAAACACCATGTCACTCTCCCCCTTTGACATCAAGGGCAAAGGGCGGATCAAAACCAACACAAGGTTTTTCTCTTCGTGTAGATAGAAGAGCGATGTTACCATGCTCCCGCTGAATCTTCAAACATATTTTTCAATGAATTACATGACTCTATGACCTTCCTATCACCAAGGACTCATACTTACATCAAAGATCCAACCAAGTGGATTTACATATGAGACTCAAATACCCAACCAAGAGGGTTTACACATTTTGACTCAGCTACCCAACCAAATGGGTTTACAAATTTGAACAAGTCCTTACATGACTGAATATTACAATTTTACATCATAGGTCTCAACATGACCTTTTCATCAAATTACAAATATGACTTTTCATGACCAATACCAGAAAGACTTCAAGAGAGATCATATTTCAGAATCATAATGCCAACAATGCATTATACTCAGCAAGGCTAATGCTCCCCCTGAAAATGTGCATCCAAGCATCCTTTCCATAAGACCAATGCTCCCCCTTAGCTTGTGCAGCCTGACCACTTTCAACTGCAAATCACCAAGGCATCTTCACCCAAAATTAGAGAATGAAATAGAAATATAAGAGCTGAAACATCACCAGAGAAACCATACAGTATCAGAGATACCAAATAGCACCACAGCTTGTGCTGAAGAAATGCTGACCTAGAAAAATTGTTAGCAACCACACATACACGGTTTTTTGTGTATGAACTCGCGTATATACGCGACTGTGTTTAAGGAAATCGCGTATCCAATTCCATCTTCTGCATTTTACCCAGATCTGATCCTCTGTGAGGCAGAGACAGTTTTCAGCTTCTTTCTGAGATATTTGAATGCTTCCCTGGAGTATATGAGAAAATATAGATAGGAAAATGTAGTTGTGTCTTTAAGTGTCATCCAATGGTTGTAGCATAAGCTCATTAGTAACCAAGCCTTAAAACTCTTTGCAGCATCAAAATATTCTTCCCAAGAGGAATTATCATACCAGAACAACTTCTACAATAAACAATATGTGTCAAGCAATCATTCATGTGATCTGACATCACCAAGATCTTCAAGATTTATCATGATCATGGTGTAACATGTGTAAGAATTAAAAGAGGTTTCAACCAGCAACAAACTCTGCATGATTTATCCTTATCTCTGAATCATACGACTTCCATCTCTTCCAAAAGCAAAGAGTACTTTTCAGCAAAAATCAAACAGCGCTCATCCACAATCTCATCATAAGAAACCATGTGACATGTCATCATCATTTAGAACTAAGAAATAAACAGATACAGTGCCAATAATACAATCATTAACAACCAGACTGATGCTCCCCCTGAACCTATGCTCCTAATCTTCAGTTGTCATACAATTTTCTTATCATAAGTGCATACGCGACTGTCTCCACTGTAACTCGCGTGTATATGCGGATTTAGTTCACTGAACCCGCGTATGGTAAGTGAAACATTGAAAGCTTCACATTCCTTCATTTCCCCCTGAATTTGTACCACGTGTACCTGTCTTCTTCACATCAGATGCTCTGTCAGAAATAAATATAACCAGAATAATGAGAATCATCATACATTGCTCCCCCTGTGATGATACATTACTAATCTCTATAATGTATCTCACATCATTCATGCAATCATTATGAGAAATAAGCTTTAGAAGCGGATGACTGTAGTAGGGTCAATATTCCCTACATTTCTGACCGGTCTTCCTTCCTTTTCCAGCTTTGCTTGAAGTTTCTTATTGTGTGCTGGAAATTGTTCAATTTCTCAAATCTGTTCATCCTGCATTCTTTTTCTACATGTCCATACTTGTTACAGGCATAACATCATGCATGACCAGAAAAGTAAGCATATGGATCATAATGTGTTTTTCTATACTTTCTTCTATTGCAATCAGCTGCTTTATGACCATACTTGTTGCATGAAAAACAATATCCCTTAAAGAGACCAGAGTACCTTTCTGTATAGAATCTGTTTGTTTGTAACTGAAACAATCTGCTTCTGCAATTTGCTGCAACATGCCCATAATTATGAAATTTAAAGCATTCAACATTATTGATCAAAGGAGGGAATGATTTCTTTTGAGAGTTCATGATTGTCGGTTGACCTTTTGCTTCTTTCAACACTTCAGGCTTTGCATTGATATCCTTTGAATCTTTAGCACTTCCTTGTGAACTAGATTCTCCTTTAACAGTTTCATGAAAACCAAGACCAAGTTTAATAGAAGGAGACCTTTGACTACAAAGAATATTGTGTAGAATCTTAGTACTATCTTGAAACCTCAAGAGTTTATCCTTTTCTTCTAATTTACCTTTGAGAATGTTTACTTCAACCTCCAATTTTTGGCATTGCTTCATCATGCTTTCTTCAACCCTTTTTCCTTCTTCTACTTGATCATTTAAATTTAAGATCTCTTCTTTCAACCCATTTTCTTGCTCTTCAAAGATTTGTAAAAGTTCTTCATTCTTCTTATTTGATTTTTCCAGATCTGTTTTGAGCGAGATGATTTCTGCTTTACGTCCTTCCTTTTCAAATGATTGTAGAATTTCTTCATTCTTCTTATTTGATGCTTCAAGGTCTGCTTTCAGAGAGATGATTTCTGCTTCAAGTCCTTCACTGTGATTGGTTACTTTGTCCTGCAGTCTTTGATACATTTCTATCTGTCCCTTCATTTTTTCTATCTGTTCATTCAATCTAGAGATCACATCCTTGAGAATAGATTCCCTCATTTTAAATTGATCCCAAAAATTACTTTCATCATTGATCTTGAGATTTTCTTCTAGACTTATACTGTTACTTTCATTATCTTCATCATTGCATGCACAAGCGAGTGGATTACAAGAACAACAATCAATACCTGTTTCCTCTTCGTCATTTTCTACTGCACATGTTTTCTGAGATATCTTCTTTTCTTGAGTAGCATTCTTCTTTTGCTTCTTTGCCATGAGCACTAGCAGATCTTGGTCAGAATCTTCTTCATCTTCACTTGAAATTTCATTATTATCTTCATTTGCATAATAACTCTTTCCCTTTTCAAATTGTTTATAAGGACATTTAGCAACATAATGACCCACTCTTCCACAATCAAAACATTTGAAGGGTAGCTTACCTTTGAATCTTCCAGTACCTGGTTGGAGTCTCCTTACAAAATTTGCTTCTTCTTCTTCTGATATATAACTTGATTCCTTGACAACTTCCTTTTCTTTTCCTTTTTCACACGCCTTAAAAGCAGCTTCTTTGATTTGAGAGGGACCTCCTTGTCTCATTTCATAAGCAGTCAGAATACCATGTAGTTGAACAATAGTAAGAGTTTGCAGATCTTGCCTTTCTTCAATAGCCGATACTTTTGACTCAAATTTTGAAGTTAAAGATCTTAAGACTTTTTCCACCAGAGTAGTATCGGTTATGGTTTCACCCAAACTTCTCATACGATTTACAATATCATCTAAACGTAAAAAGAAACTGGCAATACTCTCATCACTATGCATCCTGAAATTTTCATATTCAATTCTGAGAGTTTGGAGTTTTGCACTTTTTACCTTTGTATCTCCTTCATAGCTCAGAATTATTTTGTCCCATATTTCTTTTGCTGAATTTAGCTGCATCACTTTAGCAAATTCTGGTTCAGACAGGCTTCCTAATAGGACATTGACGGCTTTGGCATTGATTTCATATTTCTTACTTTCTGCTGCATCAGTAGGAATACTTGCCAGATACTGATAACCTCCTTCCACGATTTCCCATACTTCTGCACCAAGACTTTGCAGATATGCTTTTGTTCGTATTTTCCAGAATAACAGATTATTTCCATTGAATAGAGGTGGCCTTATAGACATTAACCCTTCATGACTTCCGACGGATCTCCTTCAAGTGATCAAGCTTCTGCAGAAGGACCTGCTCTGATACCAATTGTTGAGAAAAATACTGAGAGGGGTGGGGGGGGTGAATCAGTGTTTAGGGCATACTCAAAACTTTTTGCTTTTTCATGCTCTAAAACCCATACACTACTTTACTGAACCAGACTCACGTATATACGTGGATACCCTTCACAAAACTCGCGTATATGCAGAGATCTTATTATGCCACTAATTCTTTACTTAGATCTATGCAACATTCATTCATCAGATGTTTATATATCAGTAGACATGTGCAGTAATAACAGAATAAATCATCACACATAAGCATCACACATGAACACCAGGATTTTAGGTGGAAACCCAAGTCGGGAGAAAACCACCGCTGCTGTTGTCTCAGCCTTCAATATTTTATTATAAAGAAAACATCTTACAACTATGTGTTGGCGCAGACTCATACCAGCACGCAGGCACCCACCTGCGCTCGTTTACCAGCCTCTCCTGGAAGGGAGCTACGACCCCCTGCTCTCGTTTACCAGCCTCTCCTGGAAGGGAGCTACAACCCCCTGCTCTCGTTTACCAGCCTCACCTGGAAGGGAGCTACAACCCCCTGACTTAAGGCTACAACCCTCAGCACCACCAAGGACCATGTTTCATCAATTTTCATACTGGATCCAAAAGCTTTCTTTAGAGCACAACTTGCAGGCCACTTTTCATCATATTTTCAGACTAGACCCACTCCACACATTTAAGCTCAATCATACATCAAAACTGATACTTATCAATTCAGAAAACCCAGAATTGTAGAATACAGATATCAGTAACATAGCAAAACAGATCAGACATTTCATCTTTCATACTTCAGCAAAACCCTAGTTTTCATATGCGCTTTCCTTTCACTGATACCTCATATATACGTGCTTCCATGAATATAAACTCGCGTATACTTCTGTACATACTTCAGAACTGATTTCACAACCCATACGCGCTTTCGCTTTATCCAACCCGTGTATATACGCGCTTCCACTGTTCCAAACTAGCGTATATATATTTAGACATTATAGAGCAGCATACTTCTTCAGATCAGATATTCAATTCAGATTTAACCCTTTACTTCAGACAGATGTTCGCCTCATCTCAGATCTAACAATTCCATAAACAGATCTAGAAGATACAAATACTTTTTAGATCTAGATTCCCTTCTTCATCATTTTCTTCATAGGTGCATCACAGATTCAGATCTATCATCAAACTGTTACCCTTTCCATACAGACATACTTCAGAGTGAAGTATCCATTCAAACCCAGACTCATGCACACTCCTTGCACAATGATTTTCTTCTCCTTATATAGGTTTACCCTTTTTCAATACCATGAGCCAAAACCACATCACTTCCGATGGTATTCCTAGACGGGATCAAATAGACAACCCAGCGCTCAATACAATGGGTCAATACCATGGTAGTAACCCCTGGTTTTTACACAGTTAGAGCGCAATTGACCATACGTGACTTGGCACGTACTTTTCCTTGTGCATACACTACTTCTATTAAGCAAACCCGCGAATGCCTTGAGACACACACTTTTCATCATTGTTCTAGTACATACTAGAATTCCTTTCATCATTACATTTGAGTTTCTCTGTAGACACATCAGATCACATCATATTTACATCATTAATTAGTATATCAAGTCAGTTTCCATTAATTACAACGTCATCAAGTAGGTTGCCATCATATTCTTCAAGTGTTGCCATCATCTTCATCAAGTGGGTTGCCATCAAGGACAACACCTTGCATCATATTGCCAACATCGCCGACGTGAGGGGTCGGGAACTTGGATGTGATGGGTTTAACATAGGCATGTTGGCGATTGGAAACTGAAAACTGATGATGGGGATTTAGTGGCCTGAGGTCAGAGTATACTTAAGAAGCTTGGTGGCAGTCATAGTTATTTTTGAAGGGGAAAATCCCTGGAGTTGGTAAGACTTCCATGGCAGGTGTAAACTGGTTATGAATGTCATGTCATGGTGGTTAGTGCGTGGGGGGTGAAATACTCCGACCAAGGGTGTTCAGGGACTGCTGCCATGGGAGAAAATATGAAATGCGAGGGTGAGGGGATGAAGTGCACCATTTTCAGTCTTTGTACACTTACCAAAAGAATAAAATAATAGGGTTTGGTTTGTACAAAACATAGAGATGGGTACCCCAAAACATGAAAGTGTTCGCTCACTGATGGTGTGAGGAGGATGTTTTGCTGGGGGTGGGGGTCCCATTGGTTGGTCTCATGTGTGGGGTTGATGAAGTGGATAAAAAAGTATCACAGATGGGATTATGATGGTGGAGGTATGGTGGGCCAAATGCGAGGCGCGGTGGTGCGTTTTTGATCTGCTTGTACAACTAGGTTGCCCAGGAAGGAGGTTTCAGCTTGTATGGTAAACTTGACCTTATGCATGATGAATGGATAGGCATGAGCTGCTTCCCAGACTGAAGTGGTATGGCCATGGTGTCACTTAGGTTGTGATATATGGTCTACTGTGGGTGACGGGCGCGATGGAGGGGAGGCTCTACTGACCAAAGTAGATGTTTATCATGTGAAAGGTGAGGTGATGATAAACATGATCAGATATGAGGACCCTATGGTTTATTTCTGATGGAGTAATCATGTCAGAATATGCAATGCTCTCTAGGACTCTATAATGCTGGGGGTAGAATGATACCTGCTCTGGAACTTTAAGGAGATAACGTTGTGGATGGTTTGCAGGCTTTTCCTGCAAAAACAACTACCTCAAGTGAAAGCATCTTCTTTTTATCAAATATTATTGAAATTCATGAGCTTTAAAAAGGAAGATGAGAGAAGGCATACCTGTCGGCGCTGAAAATTTATTTTTTCTAGAAAGCAAATGTGTGGCATCGCTTCTGTTCATCATGGGGTACTGATGATGGTGCAACTTACGTTTCACAGAATGGACCTTCTGATCTCTCGTTATGGCCCTCCAAAGTTTTTGAAAAGGGCAATAAATAGGTGAATATGGTCCTTATTTGATTCATTTTTACTTGCTGAGTTTTGAGAGGTTAGAGGCATTTGTGTATCATTTCTTACTGCCGTGGTGAGCCCGTGTACCAGGGACTAGCGATACTATGCCCAGGTAAATTCCATGACGTCCTACATTTTAATTTTTTATAGTTTGATGGTTCCGGGGTCCATACAGACTAGGTTTGTATGGATTTTGGGTGACTTCTGCCCTAGATTGCGTGGGCTAACTAGGCAAAAGTGTGCCTTATTTGTGTGAAAATTTTAGGGACAGTCACACGAGGGCGCCCTGTTCCCCAATTTTAGCACGCCCTAGGCATGCCTGTGTAATCTATAGGAGCGCACTAAGCACACCTGTCTGAGGGACAGGCGCACAAAATCCAAGGTTACAAAATTTCTTTGGTTTTTTGCCTCTTTTTGTGTTTTTTCTCTGTACTGATGGGTACCTATGTTGATGACAGGTTAGTGTGGAGGGAGCAGGACTAGCCTGAGATCCCAACCACTTTAGCTGTTGATGCTGGGGCACGTCATCAGTTTGCATTATGGGGCCTTCTGAAGTTTGCTTAGAATTAGTTTCTTCAGTCACAAGACCAATTACTACGGTATATTATTCAACACTGGCGCAGGAGGCGCAACATGTTTCTATTGCGTGGTACGAACCTGATCATCCGTCCTGAGACGGATATATATTTTTTGACTATGTTACTGCCTTAGGGTGAGGCACTACGGTATCCACTCCCTACAGGGAGATTGGACTTGGATAGATTTCAGAGGCGCCATTGTGGTGGGGCGCCTCTTACGGAGGGCTGCATCAACATTGCTTCAGTTACAGATGTGGCAAAGCAGTGTGCTCTAGTAGTGATCGTATGACTGGCGGGGTCGTTTGCTCCACATCGGGTGTCTAGCCCGTAGGTTGGAGTTTTGCGTCCGATGAGGTCCGGGCATTTTTTCGACTTTTCCTGCTTTTGTTTTGACGGGATTTTGCAACAGTTGAACAAGGTCCAATGTCGATCTAAATCATTTGCATATGCCAACATCTTGTGCAGCATCATGTACGAGAGGGTGGTGCTGCTGAGCCCGGTGGTGGAAGTGCCTATTGGGGGGCCACATATGAAGAGGTGGGCTCCGGTGATGCCGTGAGGTGGTGGTGGCATGGTGGGGCGTTATTGGAATGCTAGGACAGAGGCCTTGTTTGAGGCCAACCCGCAGATGTTATTGCCATAGCTGTATGTGGGGACAGACTTCCAGGGCGACCCAGACATGGGTCTCCCTTTGGTTATGCTTGGGGGCCTGTAGGTATGTTTTATATGTTTTCTGCACTTTTTTGTGTATATATGTACTTATGTTTTTTGCTAGTGACGCTGAAATTATTTTGGTTTCTTGTGCAAATGTTGGCGAGGTGGGCCACCCTGTGGCTCGACTGGTGGGCCACGATCCTCCACGATGACCTCAAGGTGGTCAAGGAGGAGATGATGCAGGTGGACCAGGTGGTGGTGATGGCGGTCCTGCTGGTTGTGCTGGCCCTTTTGGGGAGGGTACCAGCTCGGCGGCTAGGGAGATTGTGGCCAAGCAAGCTCGTGCTAATGCGAAAGAGGCTCATATTACAAAACTGACGGCTCAGGCTTCTGCTATTGAGGACTTTTAGGGTCGAGTGGACTGCTCTACCTAGGGGATGCCTACTCGAGGTTTCATGGATGGCCTCGAGGAGGTTTGGTTAGAGATAGTGATGGCCCGCGAGAGGGATTATCAACCTACTCTACGTCAAGTGGCAATCGCAATTGTGACAACAGCTCTGGTGGTGGTACCAAGAGCAGTGGTGGGTCCAGGTGCCCCCCTTGAGGGGGAAACCCCCTATAGTAGTTTTTTACATAGGGAAATTACCCGCTATGAGAATGCTTCCCTTATTTTTGAGGACTTTTGTATCTTTGGGCTAGTAGCTGGGCCAGTGACACTATTTTTTGTACTCAGATATATATGAGAGATATATTTTGTGGCTCTACATGATGTATCACCTATTTTGGTTTATGTATTTTGTTATGTTGATGGATTTTTTGGTTTTACACATGATGGTTTATTCGAGATGCATTCCAGTTTAGGATATTGTTAGCTATGCGATCAGCTATTTGGTTTTGACTCCTTAGTACATGTGAAAATTTGATATAGTCAAATTGTCTACTTAATATTTTGGCACACAAATATTTTCTAAATATATGTGTATCTCTTGTCTCAAATATTTGGTTTCACTATGATACTACTAATTGGGAATCGAGGTAGACATGCATATGGTGAATGCCTCGATGGAGGGCATCACATATAAGTCCGATGACGACGTCATATTATGCCTGATTGTTTGTTGCTGAACCGATACACACACCATTTGAACACAGTGGTGATCATTCAAGGTGGTAAATGACCAAAGTAGTTGTGGCTAAATTTTGAGACCATCTTGATGCTCCATCAAAAAATCCGAAATAGGGTTCATTTTGGTGATCCATGGTGATACTTTGAGCACTTTTAAATCAGTATTTTGGTCAAAATTTTTGATTGGTTGGATTTTTGTGTACTTTCATTCTAGGAGAAGGGTTTCCTGGGCCCTTATGGGTATAATTTATTGAGGTAAAGGTCGTTGAAGGGGTTATTGAGGCAAGTCTCATCCAGTTCCGTCAAGATGTATGCCCCCTATCGGAGGAAATGCTTAATGATGTAGGGTCCTTTCCACAAGGTTTCAAACTTTCCTGGCCCTAAGGAATATTTTGCGACATCGTAGCAGAGGACTAATTCTCCCTCAGTGAATGAGCGAGGGGTGATGTGGTGGTCGAATGATGATTTTACCCTTTTCTTGTGGGCCTCGTTTTGTTGCAGTGGCTATCGTCAACTTTCATCGACAAGCTCTAGTTGTAATAGGCACTACCCTAGAGGTTGGGTGTCATTGAGGAGTTTGATGGCGGCATGCAAATCTAGGATCTCGTAAAAATCTATGCAAAAGTGCAAGGTACCTTGATATTTTGCGATAAGAATTGGATGGAAATCTTGGGATGAGGAGACAGTAGTAATCCTATCACCAATACGTGCTGATACAAATCGTATATGATGGATTGTGTCATTGACATTTGGCAAGGGAAGAATCTTTGTGATGGGATTCTGTATGAGAGCAAGGTTGGGTTCCCCGCTAGGATGGTCGATTTTAGGTAGGTGGAAATTGTGCTTGCCACAGAGGTGCCTAAATGTTTCCATTAGCGGGCATGACTTTGGTGTGTGATTTTGGCCAGTGTAGATGGTGCACGATATCACTGAGCCACTGGAGTAGATAGTGTGAGATTCTATGCTACTCTTGTTTCTGATGTGGATGCTCAAAAAGGGTCTCGCGTAGAAGAGGTTATCTTCTGCTTCCATTTCCATATTGCAGGCTTGGGTGTGTCTATCTCTTTGATGGAGTGTAGACTCAACGTAGTTCATGTCACTCTCAGCTTGGGGAGATGTACGCACTTAAATGTATGGTGAAAGTGTGAACAAATTCAGCAATAAGTACACTTGATCTTCTCTTGGTTTGAGAGGAGCTTCTGAGGGAGAGAAGAGACTATGCAGAAAATATTTGCAAGAGGCTTTAGTTCTTTGCATTGTTTGACTCGGTGATCATTTAGATCACATAGGATGCATGTTATCCTAGGCTTTGCCGAGGTTACTCTTTGTGAGTGCTTACCGTCTCTTGGTTGGGGAGAGGTTCTTGCATCACGGCTAGTTGCTGGGAATATCCTCCTTGTCCTCGGTTACTCTGTAGCTTCTTTAGCTTAGGGAGATCGGGACAGTGGTGATTATAGTGCCTGTACCCACCACATATCGAACAAGAATCATTTGTTCGAAGAGGTGGCCTTTTGCTCTGCCGTTGGGAATTGCTTGGCTCCTGGTTCCGATTCCGGTTGGAGTTATCTCCAGCCTAGGATCGCGATGGGCGTTGTTGGTTGCTGCCCCCCTGTCTAAGGTTCCCTTTTGGCTTGTTTTTGGATTTTTTCTTTTCCACATTAGGAGAGTAGTTCTCCTAGTTATATTGGTGTGGTTGGTTTTGGGACGGCTGCACAAAGTTCACCTGTGCATTGTTTTTCATAAGTGGGTCGTGTGCTAGGGACCGAGCATAATGCGGTCCTGGGTTCGCACCTGACTATTAGAGGGGATTTCTTCCGTCAGTTTTCCTTTTGGCATATTAATTCCCCTGAGTCAAAGGATAAGTTCCTCCCTAGTGGTACGCTTGCACCCTATTAGTAAAATTTTGCTGAGGCATATGATCACTTTGAAAACTAGGTCGAGGCACGTTCTAGGTAGAACTCTATGTGTAACCGGATTTTTGACTGTTATTTCCTAGGTAACCCTGGGTCATTGACCCAATTAGCCCGTCTCCAGAATTTGACGCGCCCAGCACTTATTGATAATTTTTCAGGCATGGGGCGTTAGGCAGGATGTTATAAATGTATCTTCATTGCGTATAAATTAGCTCAAGCTTCTAGGCTTTGCTGATTGCATCCTCTTTGGATGTGGGGTTCTGCTACGCCACATCCTTTGAAATATTTGTCATCAAAGTTTTCAAGAACAAATATAAGAGAACCTGGTCATCGATTTTAGCTGTACATAAAATGTGATGCCGCCCCCATTCATGGATATGGTCTGAGATGTGGATGGCGGGGGTTTGTCTAAAATGAGTTGGAAATTCCATTTCAGAATAATGGTGAATGGGTAACTAAAAATATATTAGGAACGCGGTAGAAAGGGTGCTAAAGGTTCCATTTGAAGTTGAGGTCTTCTCCACGTACCATTTCATGGCCACTCCAATAAGAGTGCATTGAAATAATCTCAATCGAATAGTGTGTTGAGTAACCAGCTCCAAAAATAGAAGAAAAGATATATCAACGCCTTAGAAATAAGCCACTTCGAGGGGGAAACCTCCAATACATTACATAAATGAACAATTCTTGGATGATACAATTTACAAAACCTCCTTTCTATATATAGGAGTCCATGTGGCCATAATGTAATCCTAGTGGGCCACAATGTAATCCTAGCCGACCTAACAATAATAATTTAAGGGCACAATAATAACAAAATGGGGGCTATAAGGGTACAATAATAATAATAAGGGGGTTACACTAATAACAATAAGGGACTATACTAGTAATATAGGGACCTAACATGCCCCTCTCCTTCAAAAAAGTGTTGTCCTCAACGCTTGAGTAGCTCTGGGTGCTTCTGTATAAAATTCTCATCCTCCCATGTAGAATCTTCAGTGGGCAAGTTCTTCCACTTGATGAGATACTCTGAAATTGATCGATTCCGTAGCTGTCGAGTTCTTGTTTCCATGACCGCTTCAGGTTCCAATATGATTTTTCCTTCCTCATCAAGTTCTGGCAATATTGTTTGAACTTGAATATTTTCACCTATAACCTTCTTTAAGCATGAAACATGGAAAACTGGATGTACTCGCGAAGAAGCAGGAAGCTCCAATTTGTATGCCATAGTACCAATATTTTGCAACACCTTGTAAGGACCATAGTACTTTGGTGATAATTTATTATCCTTCTTAGCTTTCTTGAGGGAAATTTGTTTGTATGGTTGTAGCCGTAAAAATACCCAATCTCCTACATCAAAACTTCTCTCGCTACGATGTTGATCTGCCTGTTGTTTCATTCGATTTTGTGCCAAATTCAGGTTATCCTTTATGAGTTGGAGAACTTCTTACTGATGCTCGATGTGATATTCTACTGCTTGAACCTTCGAATTTTCCCTTAAATATGATGTGATGGATGGTGGATGATATCCGTAAAGTGCCATAAATGGGGTAATTTTTACTGCAGTATAGAAGGAAGTGTTATACCACCATTCAGTGAGAGGTAACCACTTGACCCATTGTGTTCGTTTATCAGATACAAAACAACGAAGATATTCTTGCAAACATTTATTTACTATCTCAGTTTGACCATCAGATTGAGGATGATAAGATGAGCTATGAGCTAATTGAGTACCCTAACAAGAAAATAACTCCTTCCAAAAATTTCCAGTAAAAATGGGATCTCTGTCGCTCACAATAACCCTTAGGCTTCCATGTAGCTTTTGAATTATATCCATAAATGTAATAGAAACTGTACATTAAATTTTTCTTGCCAACCTGAATGCCTTCTCCAACGAATCAGGTTCCAAAACGTGAACTTCATGTTGGATGTTATCCTTTAAAGTGCCTATGAAGAGGTCAATCCTGTGGTCCTCTAAAATATCAGTTACCCTTATATTCAATTTTTGGAAGTCCTCAATGTGCTCCCCCACTAAACCCTTTTGTTTGAGATTTATCAATTGGCTAAAGAAGGTGTTGCTCTTTGTATCCTCATAATGTGCTATCATTTCCTCTATAAAAATTGACCAAGTGACAATTTTTTTACGGGAGCAAAGCCATCGATACCATAAAAATGTATTTTGTTCTAAATGTAAAGTTGCAATGCATACCTTTTGTGTGTTTTGCACATTATGGGGATCAAAATATTTCTCCATTTGTAGTATCCATGTTACAAGATCCTTTCCATCAAAATTCCTCATATCCATTTTTGGAATATGGTGGTTCTTCCCGCCAACATTATAGTTTATGAAATCACGATTAACATTTATTTTGTTCTCATCATGAGTTTCCTCTACTGTCTTTTCACCATTAGGAAACATTTTTTGTATCAACTTTGTCAAACCTTCTATGTCTGCTTTTAGATCATTCTTCATGTTTTCCATTTTAGCTTTCATGTCATCCATCTTAGATTCCATGCCAGCTTCCATGCCATCTATCTTAGATTCCACGCCTTTCTTCAAACCATCCATATTATTCTTCACACCATCCATATTTTCTTCCACGCCTTTCTTCAAAACTTCCATTTCATTTTTTGTTGCTCTTTGCGAGAGCGAAATTTGGTGCACTAGCTCTTGTAATTTTGATAGATCATGTTGCAATTCTTCATCTTCATGAGTCATAGTAGAGCCTTATGAGGGCTTGATGGGTGTTGAATTATTTTTACAGGGCACTTTTTAGAACCCAATACTGATATATATTCTACAATATTCCCTTGGAATCAATTCAAATTGATTTTTCAAACAAGACTTATGCAATTCGGAAAAAAAATACACACCTTTTTCTTTCTTTTGAGGAGCTCGATATTGAAATTGGATTATATCTGTGATTGTGGCTCTTCAATATCTGAAATTCAGCATTGAAGTATCCCTCTTAATTCTCTTTCGAATTCCATAGGTCTGATATGATTTGGATTCTCCAAGACAAAGTTATGTCCAATATCCCACAATGACCTAATTATGGACTGGTTCAGTAGAGCGAATTTGTATGACTTGCCACGTATCACTGTTTCGTCCTTCACCTCTGAAATTGATAGCCAAGAAACTACAGTCCATTTACTTGCGAGCAATTTTTACGGCACTCCAATCCAATGCTCAGAGAGAGAGTTATTGAACTTTTCCCACGATCACCTCTTTGAGATGAAATTCGGGAGCCTGAAAAAGCACTACCTTCCACAGATCATATCTCCAAAAATATTGCGAACCAAGCTCTGAAATTTTGCAATAAGTTTCCTTATGATTTCAGCTTAGTGCCCTAAACATTTCATATTCTGAACCTTCGTAGAAAAGAATTTATAGTGCAAATTCCATGATGAAATTTTTAGGAGCCTGAAAAAAGACCTAACTTCCACAGATCATAACTCTGCAAATATTGCAAACCAAGCTCTGAAAATTTTAGAAGATCTTCCTCCTGATTTTTTATTTGCACCCTAAAAATTTCAGCTTCTGAAACTTCGTAGAAAAAAATTTATAGCGAAAATGCCATGATGACCTGTTTGGAGCAGTGAAACCCTAGAATCCAAAGCTCTGATACCAAATGTTGAGTAACCAGCTCCAAAAATAGAAGAAAAGAGATATCAACACCTTAGAATTAAGCCACTTTGAGGGGGAAACCTCCAATACATCACATAAATGAATAATTCTTGGATGATACAATTTACAAGACCTCCTTTCTATATATAGGAGTCCATGTGGCCATAATGTAATCCTAGTGGGCCACAATGTAATCCTAGCCGACCTAAAAATAATAATTTAAGGGCACAATAATAACAAAATGGGGGTTACAAGGGTAAAATAATAACAATAAGGGGGTTACACTAATAACAATAAGGGACTATACTAGTAATATAGGGACCTAACATAGTGTCATCAATGATACTATTCGATGAGCACCATAGGTGAAAGGTCATGACATGATTACCTGGGTATTTCGCTTGCTTGCCTTCGAAATTTGGTATATATGAAGGGAGATTTATGGGCATGAGAGGCCATGTAGTATCGTATGCGATGGGGTCATTCGTTAGCTTGGTTAAATCAGGTAGATTCAACGAAGCTAAGAAATGTGACTGAGAGGTTGATGTCATTGCAATGTGTGAAGACACAAAGTTATGGTTAGAATGAGGGTTATTTTCTGACGTAACCTGCTGTGTATTCAGCTGGCTTCCTGAACGGGATGCACTCCTCTGCCCCCTAGGGGTATTGGGAGCAGTGGTATGTGGTGTGGTGTTGGGAGACCAGCTAGGGTTCCCAACTACGACTGCCCCAATAAAGGATGAACCAATGATGGTGGCCATGTTCCATCTTTGATGCCTAAACAACGAAAGATTTGGAACCCCTCCTGGTAATGGGGGGAGGTCCAAAAGACACCTGGATCGACGAGGTTCCATTGGGACCTGTCAGGTGTTTCCCAAAACTTTGAGAGGATATAGAATATGATCAAAGAAAACTTCTTGTCAAATACATAAAACAAAGCGAAAAAAAAAGGGTTTGCCTTTAAATTAATCTATATGATCAAGCAATAAAAAAAAATGTTTTTTGTTCATTTTTGTATGATACTCAAAATCCTAGAAGACCTATGCATCCTCACACACTCAAAAGTAACTGAGCCTTGAGAATATTTATTCTGAGTGCTAGCACAATGTCCCGTAAGAGCCAGCGACACCCCCAGTCAGCCAAAGAGAATCCACCAAGGTAAGGGTAGAGGGTATAGCGCTTGCCTACACCATCACCTATAGGGTAAAGGTTTCTCTAGTTTTTGGTCACTAAGAATCACTATCCCACATGAGTGTTCGAGTCTTGGGCTTCTTGGTAGTCAGCTAATAGTACCGAGTATCAGCCGGGTCAGGTAGCCCCAACTAATACCGCACGCACTATGCCTAAGCCTAACCCCCTCTGAAACAAGTCACTATCGCGCTCGGGTTTTCTTTGACGTGGTCTGATAGGTGGATTTGAAGTTTCCTAAATATACAACTTATATGTTTAAATATGAAGTATGATCAAGGCAGCTTATTGGATGCCTACTCCCTTGATCGTAACTTAAGCTATAAATTCTTTTGTGGCCCCTATGGGGAGAATTTAGTGAGTTTGGTTAAATTAGTTTTAGGTGTCTTTGCCTCACTTAGTGGGTGAGTGTCTGTGAGCATAAAGTGGACAATCACATAGCTTGAAAGTGTGGATATCGTTGATCCTTTACAAAATACCCTATTTAAACTATGTTGTATTGTTCATGGCTCAAATGGAAAACATGTGCAGATAATGGGCCACTTTCAAATTTTCCTAGTTAATCTATGTGACTAACTATAGGGAGATAGCAAATTGTGAAAATGGAGCATTCATATGCTTACCTAGGGTCACCGGAGGGTGCAAAGGTAGTAGAGATTACTTGCTCTTCTATAAACAATTAAATCCTAGTCTCGCAATTCCTAGTGCAAAAATTAAACTAAACTAAAAACTTTTACACTAAAACAAAGAAAACTAGCTATTCATGTGTGGTCTTGGGCCTCTTACTTGGACTAGTTATCTAGGTGTGAGTACCAAAATTTTCAAAACATAAATTTTTCGGAATGCAAGTTACTTTTCCCCCTACTTAAGCTATGTGAATATTTTTCAAAAATAAAATTTGAAGTAAAACTGATACTCAACCTACAGAAAGCAGCTAAAAGTGAGTTTTAACAAGTTGCACGGTATCACAACCAGTGCTGGAAAATGCATTAGGGGCTTCCAAGCACCTTTCAAGCAGAAAAAGACAGAATTTAGAGAGAAATTTCTCATTCTATAAATTGCACGCAAAAGGCTGGGACAGGTGTGCTTCCTGCATGTGGGTCAACACTGAACGCACGCCCTGCGTGTCTATGAGGAAGAAATGAGTGCAAATTCCTGCAATTGAAAAAAAAATTAGGAGCTGCTCTTCTTCAGTCTGTCACGCAAGGTGAATCTAGGGACTGCAAGAGAAATCGGAGGACTATCAGCTCCACTCCAAAACATAGACAGAGGTCTCCTGCAAAAGAAGGCACAACCACATAAACTTAGTAATAAAATTTTAGTGGAGTCGTCAATCTTGTTGTGGTGTGTTTGGTGCATGTATGTATGAAATCACACCATTTTAAGGGGTGTGGTTTACCCCTTTAAACTATTGGTAACAGGAAGAAAGAAGTGGAGTAAACGAGCATACTATATATAACAATAAGCATGCAAATGTAATCTAAAAACTAAACTAAAACTAAACATAAATAAATAGAAGCTCTAACGAGTCAAATGACACAATAATGCAAACGATGGCTCTAGGCCCCTCTTATTGAGCACTGGTAGAAAGGGGAATAATAGTTAACCCTCTTGCCAAAGGGCCCCTAGACAATGGTTCTAGGTCCTGATGCAAGGATGTTGTTCATTCCAAGTTCACCTTGGTGTAGTCTCCCTCTATCTCTACTGTGTGGACTGAGCTTTTTGGATGGCCAAAAAGTGAGTCCCCTCTGTCTGCAACTCTAGGTCACACACTATTGGTATTTCTTGGGTAATTCTGGCCATCATAACAATGTGATCACCAATTCTTCATCTCATGGTGGCTTTATATAGGGGATTTCAAATCCTCCTTCCCTCTCTTGGTACATTGTGGATGGTGACCCAAGGGAGAGGTATGATTCCTTTGTGTGCTCACATAGTATCTAAGGAGACGTTGGTGGTTGTCCTTAGGCGGCTTCAAGTAAGGAGTAACTTGTCCTTTGATTTGTGTGGTTTTGGATAGTGACATTTCGCAACTCTCAGGAATGCACGCTTATCGGGCCAAAAGGCGCACAGAAGGCACTCTTCTCGAAGGATAATGCGCACAATCAACATTTAATACTAGTTCAAATTTGATTTCCTTAAACCTTTGATATTTTTTAAATACTTTCTGGATCCTGTAATGTCTTCCAGCCATGTATATCCTTTGGCTTGACATTAATTAATGTCATCTTCTATTGTATGATTTTCCAGTGTTAACAAAGATCAATCTAGAAACCATCATATTGATGCATTTGACCAATATTTTGGTTGCTTTCAACTATATTCAAATACTTCACAGAATTCTCAACTTAAAATTGAAGATGTAGTTGAAACTCCTAAATCTTCTCAAACTGATATTTGGAAACTTTTCTTTGATGTTTCTTGTACAAAATATGGAGTTGGAGCAGGTATTGTTTTAATTTCACTAGAGAAAGAGAACATAACCCAATCATGCAAACTAGTTTTTGAGATCACAAATAATGTTGGTTAATACGAGGCTTTTCTTCTAGGTTTAGAGCTTGCTAAAAGCTTAAAGGTGTAAAATTTAAGTGTATTTACTGATTTGGAACTTATAGTAAGAGATGTTAGGAATATTGTTCAAACAAATCATCCTAGGCTTAGGTCTTACAGAAATGAAATTTGGGATTCAATTGAAAACTCCTTTAATGATTTTAATATGACTTTTATTCCTAGAAATGAAAATGTTCATGCAGAATCCTTAGTTGTTTCTGCAATCTCTTTTAAGATACCAGACCAAATCTAGGTACAATACCAAATACAATAAAAATATAGGCCATCCATTCCAGATAATAAAAAATATTTTAAAGTATTTGAAGTTGAAGAACAACTGAAATCCTTCCTCCGGGTTATTGATGAATTTTTTGTTTTACAAATTGAAGAGGATAATTTAGATATCAACAAAGTTTTTGATGAAAATGATAATTCTGATTTAAATTCAAAAGTAGCTAATCATAACATTATTCAACTATCAAACGATTTAATTCGTAAAGGTATTGTTTCATTAGAAAACCTATTTGATCAAAATGATGTTCCTAGAAATCCACTCTCTATTTCTCCAAAAGATGATATTGAAGAAACTAATATTGGAACTGATGAAGAGATAAAGAAAATTAAAATTTATGCATATTTAACTCCTGAAGTTAAAACTGAATATCTGAAACTTCTTAAAAATTACAAAGATGCTTTTTCTTGGTCTTATGCTAATTTAAAAACTTATGACACATCTCTTATAGAGCATAAAATCCCATTAAAACCTAAATCAAAACCTTATCAACAAAAACTAAGAAGAATCAATCCAGTTATGCTTCCTACCATAGAAATTGAGCTTAAGAAACTTCTAGATGCCTAAATAATAGTCGTCTTGAGATACTCTGATTGGGTAGCAAATTTAGTTCCTGTTAGAAAGAAAAATGGAGAAATTTGACTCTCTGTGGACGTCAGAAACCTTACGAATAATCTCTAAAAGACAACTATCCACTACCAAAGATGGATCAGTTACTACAAAATGTATCAGGTTCCAATAGACTTTCAATGCTTTATGGTTTCTCTGGATATAACCATATAATGATAAGTCCAGAAGACAGAGAGAATATTTCTTTCACTACTCCTTGGGGCACATTCATGTATGCCAGAATGCCTTTTGGATTAACAAATGTTGAAGAAACATTTCAAAGAGCTATGGATATAGATTTTGTGGTTAAGAAAAATAATTTTGCTATTATATATCTTGATGATCTCATTGTTTATTCTAACTCATATTAGAAACATTTAAAACACTTGATGAAAGTTTTTCACAGGTGTAGAAAATTTGGGATATATGTCAACCCTAAGAAGTCTTTATTTTCCACCAAAGAAGGAAATTTGTTGGAACACATAATTTCAAAGGAAGGAGTGATCATTGATCCTAAAAGGGTATCATCAATTCAAGCACTCTCATTGCGAAGAAATAAGAAAGAAATCCAAGCCTTCTAGGAAAAATTAACTTCTTGAGAAGATTCATCCCTAACTATGCTGAAATAGTTAAAGACATAACTGATATGCTTAAAAATAATCATGAAGTTAAATGGACTATTCCTACTAGATATGCTTTTTACCAAATCAAGAAGGCCATTTTTGAATTTCCTACCTTAGCCGGCCCAAATTATTCTCTTCCTTTCAATATATTTTCCTTTGCTTCTGAAACCACTCTTGTTGTTGTCCTTTTACAGAAAAATGAAGATTCTGATGATCAGGCCATAGAATTTTTCAGTAAATTTATGCGAGATGCTGAACTCGAGTATGATATTATTGAAAAATGGGCTTATTCCCTAGTTCAAGCCTTAAAATATTTCAGAATTTATGTCCTTCACTCAGCTATTACTACTTATGTCCCTAACAGTGCTGTGAAAATTGGTCTTACCCAACCAGACACTGATGGAGGAAGAGGAAGGTGGATTACCCGAATTCTTGAGTTTGACCTCAGTATTAAAACCACTAATTTACTGAAGGGACAATGTTTATCTAAATTTTTAGCTGAATCCAATTGCAAAGTTTCAGGCATAAATTTTGTTTTCGAAATCTCTAAGAAGCATCCACAAGAACCTTCTTCAAATTTAGACTGGTAGAATCCACAAGAACCTTCCTTAAATGCAGAAGGGGAGAATCCAAAAGAACCTTGCCAATATTCTCAAGGAAAGAACCCATAAGAACCTTCTCCTTCAATTCAAACAGTTCCTTTTCACATTGATGAAAAAAATTTACAACCAGAATGGTATGCAGATATTGTATATTTTCTGATCAATTTTGAGTGTCCTACTCTATTTTCCAGAAGTCAGTGCAAAAAAATTAAATTGAAATCTATCAAATATTGTATCATCAATGCCAACTTGTAGTGGAAATATCTTCTCAACATTATGTTACTTTTTTTAACAGAAACTGAAACTAAAGGAATCATTGAGCAATTTCATGCAGGGATATGTGGAGGACATTATGCTTGGAGAGCTACAACATACAAGATACGAAGCACAGGATTCTATTGGCCTAATTTGATTTCACAAGTAGGAACAAAGGTTAGAGCCTACATTCCATGTCATATGTTTGCTGGTAAGAAAAAACTAGCAGCTCTTCCATTGGTTTGATTGGTTGTTTCAACACCATTCCTTCAGTGGGGACTGGATTTTATAGGGGAAAGTCACCCAGCTTGAAGCAATCAGCACAGATGGATTTTAACTACCACCGACTATTTCACCAAGTGGGTGGAGGCTATTCCATTCAAAAATTCTACAGATACAGTAGTAATCAAATTTATTGAATAAAAAATTATTTCTTGGTTTGGTTGCCCTCAAAAAATAGTGATTGATAATTCCATAGCATTCAGTAGTATAAAGATGATTGAATTCTGCCAAAAATATCAGTTTTTTCTACATCATTCAACCCCTTATTATCCCCAAGGAAATGATCTTATAGAATCGTCCAACAAGAGCCTAGTTAAAGTGATAAAAAAGACTCTAGAATACCATAAGAAAAATTGGGAAATTCATATTATCTATGTAGTTTTGGAAAACATGATTTATCCAAAAATATCAACAGGTAAATCTCCATTCCAACTAGTCTATGGTAAAGAGGCCATTTTTCCTACCAATTTGGTTTTTTCTGTTCTTAATTTTTTACAAGAGTCTATTGATGAACCTAATTATTTCTCTAGAAGGATAAATCAAATTATTGAATTAAATGAAAATGGAAATGAGATTCAATACAAATTTGAGAAGTATCAGAATAAGATGAAGAGTATTTTTTATAGAAAGGACAAGGGAAGAGATTTCAGAGAGGGTGATCTAGTTTTGAGATGGGCTGCTAGAAGGGACAACAAAGGTAAACATGGAAATTTGATAACCTATGGTTCGGACCTTTCAACATTGTTGAAGTGAAAGGAAACAATACATTTGTTCTACAAAATTTGGAAGGACAATTTACTACACTACCTATCAATGGCGGATTTATAAAACATTACATAAAGTACTAAAGAAGATTCAAAATCATCATTATACATTACCACCTCATTTTAAAAATTTTCCAAGTCTGTTATTTTTTCACAGCAAATACTCCATAGCTCGAGGATAAGGCACTTATATTTTCTCGTTCTCTACATCCCACAGGGGCAAGCATGCCCCAGCTGGAGTCGATTTTGTAAAATTACCTATTAAGTCTCTATATTAATAGTGTAGTCCCTTATTATGTTAGTGTATCCCCCCTTATTGTTATTGTCGTACCCCTGTAACCCCATATTGTTATTATTGTGCCCTTACATTATTATTGTTAGGTCGACTAGGATTACATTGTGGCCCCACTAGGATTATATTGTGGCCCCATGGACTCCTATATATAGAAGGAGGTTTTGGTCATTTGGATAATCCAAGAATTGTTCATTCATGTAATGTATTAGAGGTTGCCCCCTCGAAGTGGCTTATTTCTAAGGTGTTGATATCTCTTTTCTTCTCTTTTTGGAGCTAGTTTCACAACATTACCTAGTTTTGTTAAGTTATCATATAAAGTCAAAACAAATTCAAAAAATGTTAAGATAGGATATGGATGAAAGAAAAAAAATAAAAATAAAATGTTAGGTTTATTATGTGTTTTATACATCCATATAAAATAAAATTTTAGGTTATATTTCCCTAAAGAATGAAGGAAAAACAAAAAACAAAATGTTAGAATGCCAAAGAAAAACCAAATCAAGAAAAATCAAGAAAAATCAATTTCAATATAGAGCTCTGCAAAATCAAGAAAAAGGTGTGTATTTGGTTTTTAAAATTGCATAACGTTTGTTTGAAAAAGCAGGTTGAAGTGATTCCAAGGGCATATTTTAGAATTTTTTTCAGTATTTGGTTCTATAATTCCTCCAAAAAATAATTCCATATTCATTAAGCCCTCAAAAAGCTATACTATGATGCATGAAGAGGAATAATTGCAGTATGAGATATCAAAATTACGGTACCAAGCGCAACAAATTTTGACCTTACGAAGAGCAAACGACGATGAAATAGATGGTTTAAAAGCATAAATAAAGGCTAAGTTGGATGGTTTGAAGGATCAAATAATAGCTAATATGGATGTTAAATTAGTGGAAGATCACATCGAGAATCAACAACAAGTTTTCCAACTCTCAAAGGATAACCTGAATTTGGCACAAAATCGAATGAAACAACAGGAAGATCAACATCACATCGAAAGAATTTCTAAAGTAGTCACAGAAAAAAGAACTCGAAAAGTATGATCTGTTTCAAAGTATCTCAGCAAGTGGAAGAATTTTCATGTAGAAGATTCCACATGGGAGGATCAGAATTTTATACAGAAGCATCAAGAAATAATCAAGCGTTGAGGAAAACACTTGTTTGAAGGAGAGGGGCATGTTAAGTCTCTATATTAATAGTGTAGTCTCTTATTATGTTAGTGTAGCCCCCATTATTTTTATTGTTGTACCCCTGTAACCCCCATATTGTTATTATTGTGCCCTTACATTATTATTTTTAGGTCGGCTAGGATTACATTGTGGCCCCACTACGATTATATTGTGGCCCCATGGACTCCTATATATAGAAGGAGGTTTTGGTCATTTGGATAATCCAAGAATTATTCATTCATGTAATGTATTGGAGGTTTCCCCATCGAAGTGGCTTATTTCTAAGGCATTGATATCTTTTTTCTTCTCTTTTTGGAGCTAGTTTCACAACATTACCTAGTTTTGATAAGTTAGCATATAAAGTCAAAATAAATTCAAAAAATGTTAAGATAGGATATGGATGAAAGAAAAAAAATAAAAATAAAATGATAGGTTTATTATGTGTTTTAAACATCCATATCAAATAAAATTTTAGGTTAGATTTCCCTAAAGAATGATGGAAAAATCAAAAATAAAATGTTAGAATGCCAAAGAAAAACTAAAGGCTTTAGTTCACAAAAATGAAAAAATATATGGCTGCAAGCTCAAATGCACCTTTTCAAAAGTTAATATATTAATTGTGATAAATTTATCTAAAAAGAGATAATTTTTTCATTATTTTATTAAAATTAAACCTAAATTTATATGACACATGTATCATTGTAAATCTAAGGTCATTAAAGGACAAATTGTGTCTTGTCGGATGTAATATCAAGCGCTCACTTTTCGACGATTGAGAACTCCCCCGCCTAGATCAATGGCAGAGGGAGAGTTCGCACCCCCCTCGGCCATTTCTTGTTAACACAGGGGGGTCCGAAAACTTGTTTTAATGGCCAACCTAAAATGCATACGTGGCACCCTCTCCGAAGTTCACACCCATCCACTCAAAAATGGAAACCACTAACCACCCCCCCCCTCTGAAATTTGCCATGGTTTATCCCTTACCGCATAATGGTCATTCATCCCGCACCTTGATTGTTTTCCCTCCGCCATTCTCGTGTCATCACCTGCCATATACCCGTTGACAAATAAACTTAACCGTTACTAACATGTCACGTCTCTACTTTCCTATTCACTCGTTAAAGCCCCTTGCTCCCAAACAGTTGGCTTCCATGTCAGCCCTCCGCTCCAAATACCATTTAAGCCACTATGGTTACATTAAACCATTAAAAACTATTACATTCTATAAATCACCCTCTACCCCACTATTTCTCACTTTTTCCTAACCATTGCACTATTGTGATTGCAGGAAAATTTGCACAGTTGCCTCCATTGTCTGATCGAGTTGTCACCACGCCTATTGTCATCCTATCAAGCCATTGCCACTCTAATTTTTCCTGACAACACTATCTCCTCTCCTCTTTCATTCTTATAAACTATTTACATTGCCCAAAAAGCTAAATCTAAGAAGCAGATTGTAGAGGAAATCCCTGCTCCCACAACCTAGGTCAATCTTGACCTCATTCCTCTTCCAGATGCCCTCTTTGAGGTTATAGATTTCCAGTGTGAGGTTGATTTCCATGAACTACACTTGTGGCTCAAGAAAAAATATTTAGACAAAGAGGACCATATTATATTTTGGGAGTCACTTCTCCCCTTTTTTTACCTTCCCAAAATCCCATGTATTACCTTATTTAATTTCATGGTGTCAAGCTCAATATGACCCTGTCAAAAGAGCAGTGGTGGCCTAGAATGGAGACATTCTAATCACCATCATTCGAATTCTTCTCATTCCCCGATCTTACCATATCAGTCATTTCTCACCAACCACACTTATGGATCTTTACCATAATTTGACCTTCCCACAGAGAACTAATATGTGATATTCCCAAATGGGGAATGCAGCAATACAAGACAGATATGCAAGAAAATAACGTAGATCATCAAAGAGACAGCAGGAGGCCAATAAAAATGCCTTTCAAAAGTATTTACAAAAGAACAATAGATGTATAATGAGGCCCATAATATGCATAGATAGAAATACGAGTCACCAATAGAAGAAAATCCTCATAAAGAGGTGATGAAATCACATGTATGGACTGAAAAAGTCTTAACAACGTTATTTTATTGAGCATGCAGCAGTTGAAGATTACACTTTATATCTAGAGCATATGAGTGCATGAATATTCATATCTATAATATATCCATACACTATAGAGGCTCCTCCTTCAATCCCCCTTCGGGTTTTGAGCAAAACGCCATGTACCAGCAGTAGATATAAGATCTAAGTTACAGATCTGCAGAGATATTTAGAAGTATTCAGAAACATGCAGATCAGATCTTAAATGAACAATCTATATATCTCATCCAATGGATCTCCAAAGTGAAGGGAAGATCCCCAACACTTGAAAACCAACTCTATAGATGGTATATCAAAACTCCCTGCAATAGCACCTACAGGAATAACGCAGATCTAGAAGAAAAACTGTGCTATAGGGTTTATAATATGTTTGGCCACATGCCAATATTAGAAAATGATGCCCAAGCACTCCAATACACTCCTCTCAATGGAGTATAAGCCTCCTCCACTGAAAAGGGCACTAAAATGATATAGATCTGAGTAGATATAGCCTCCACTTGCTGCAACTTGCAAAAATAACCAAACCCTCAACAGGATCCGTGTTGTAGTTGAAATAATAAGCTTAGCCTTGAGCCAGATAGTGGAAAATGTAGTACAAACTCTCCCAAGAGCTACTTAATGGGAAGAGGTGGGATTCCCGATCAAGAACACCTAGTGCTAAACATCACTGTTCTCAGCTAAACAACAAGAGAATGATATATGTCTAAAAAAATTTCAAAAATAACATAATCATCAACAACCCTCTTATGCTTCCATCCTCTTCCTTTTATAAGTTAAGAGCTTGTAAACCCTAAACCACCTTCAATGAAATAGCTTCTTTCACACAAGCCATCTCCATCTAAAACTGCGTTGTGCCTCATTGATGGCCACTCCTCCAAGACAACATTGTAGATTTGGTCATGGTTGACCTAGTCAAGATATCCAACCCCTTTCACACCTAAGGTTGCTTGCTTACATAGCCAAGATTTAGCATTTTCACATTTGGCATTGATTTATTCACTGTTTAGGAGTATTATGGATCTTCTTTACATATTTATTATTGAAACGGAAAAATAAAAAAAAAATTAATATTCCCATTAGCTTAGGACTAATTGGGAATATTACAGTCCTCCCCTCCCAAATGTTGCTTGTCCTCAAGAAACTGATAAGGTGAGTGCTGCAACTCTTCTTCTCCTCCATTGGTGACACCATCATGTGATAATATTTCTCTATAAGCTAAGTGTTCACCAATCCAGCCTTCTATGAATTGTTTATCCAAAGTTCTCATGAGATGTAGATAGTCCATCCCACAAGGAGACAATAACTCAAATGAAACAAACATGGCTTGCCCATTGTCCTCCCTGAAACTTGTAGCATAAGATACATGGAGAACCTCCATCCCATAGGGCACATGCATACCTCCCATCCTCCCTCCATACATTCCCATAAAAATTACAAGTGCAACATCAATGTATGGGAGTAAAACTCTGTACAAAAAAACAGAAATTTGTGCATATGGAGGTGTGTCATAGTCCCACATGTGGAACCAGCATAGTGCATCTCCTGCCTACATAAAATCAATATGTGGTAATTGGTTTTCCCACCACTTACTTGCTTCCCATATCATCTCACTATGGCTGAAAATGTGAGATATATTTGGTGCCTTAGGAATGCACCCATCATGAAACAAGATCTCCCTTTTTCCACCAAGGGAGTGGTCAATTTCAGAAATTTTTGTGACCCAAGGCTGGCCATGAAGTTTACAAGATAAAATACTCCTCCTTGGAGTCATGTCTTGCATAAACATGGTGAAAGAATACATACAATTATAAAATAAAACATGTTTTACATGAGCATGTTCTTCACCAACAATCCTCCTCATATAAATGGAGTGGTGTATAGATCTATCACCTCTCTCAAAATAAGGAAGAGATGGTTGAAACAACTCTCTCATAGAGTCATATTGCTGCCCCAAATCTACATGGTTCATGCATTCTTGAAAATTCTGATGTAGTTCCCCTCCAAAGCCTTCCCATTTAAAGCTTCTCATGATGATGTTGTAGATCTTCATGGAATATCTGTGGCTGAAACAGAACTCTTTGTAGGCCCTTTGTAGCAACTTCTCTTTGAGCTTGCAGGCTCTATACAAGAATATCCTACCATAATGATAGATGAATCATTCATGGACTAGATAGCCCTCTTCATGCAGCTGGTCATCAAGTATCATACAAGTGTAAATATCCTTGGAATAATCCACCAATAGTTTGGATTTCCAATATGGATATAAACTCCCCAACAATGACGGCACTAATAATCTATCAACTAAAATTTCTGTCATGTTTTTTCTCTCCTTATTGACATCTCCCATGCCAAACGTATGTGTTGGAAGTCCATTTCTTCCATTATTCTCCTCCCACAACTCAGAATCAGAAATGAGAGTGGGTGATGATGATAACAGGAGAAGATCTCCCTCCTCCTTGAGCCTACCCAATAATCACAACACTATATCATTTTCTTCCATTTCTCCCATCCCTCCTATATCTGAATTTGGATTTTGTGAAACCAGCTCCAAAAAGAGAAGAAAAGAGATATCAACGCCTTAGAAATAATCCACTTCGAGGGGACAACCTCCAATACATTACATGAATGAACAATTCTTGGATGATTCAAATTAAAAAACATCCTTTCTATATATAGGAGTCCATGGGGCCACAATGTAATCCTAACTAACCTAACAATAATAATTTAAGGGCACAATAATAACAATATGGGGTTTACAAGGGTAAAATAATAACAATAAGGGGCTTCGACTAACAAAAATAAGGGACTATACTAGTAATATAGGGACCTAACATGCCCCTCTCCTTCAAAAAAGTTTTGTCTTCAACGCTTGAGTAGCTATGGGTGCTTCTGTATAAAATTATCATCCTCCCATGTAGAATATTTAGTGGGTAAGTTCTTCCACTTGATGAGATACTCTGAAATTGATCGATTTTGTAGCTTTCAAGTTATTTTTTCCGTGACTGCTTCAGGTTCCAATATGATTCTTCCTTCCTCATCAAGTTCTGGAAATATTGTTTGAACTGGAATATTTTCACCTATAACCTTCTTTAAGCATGAAACATGGAAAATTGGATGCACTCATGAACAAGAAAGAAGCTCCAATTTGTATGCCATAGTACCAATATTTTGCAACACCTTGTAAGGACCATAGTGCTTTGGCGATAATTTATTATTCTTCTTAGCTTGCTTGAGGGACATTTGTTTTTATGGTTGTAGCCGTAAAAAAACCCAGTCTCCTACATCAAAACTTCTCTCGCTGTGATATTGATCTTCCTGTTGTTTCATTCGATTTTGTGCCAAATTCAGGTTGTCCTTTAAGAGTTGGAGAACTTCTTGTTGATGC
Source organism: Pinus albicaulis (assembly GCA_034641835.2). Taxonomy (NCBI): domain Eukaryota; kingdom Viridiplantae; phylum Streptophyta; class Pinopsida; order Pinales; family Pinaceae; genus Pinus; species Pinus albicaulis. The sequence continues at coordinate 1,655,876,919 of CM076580.1, read as the reverse complement.
TCGATATGATCTTCCACTACTTGAACCTTCAAAATTTCTCTTAAATATGATGTGATGGATGGTGGATGATATCCACAAAGTGCCATAAATGGGGTCATTTTAGAATCCAATACTGATATCTATTCTACAATATGCCCTTGGAATCAATTCAACTGGATTCTTCAAACAAGACTTATGCAATTTGGAAAAAAAAAAAAATACACACCTTTTACTTGCTTTTGAGGAGCTTGATATTGAAATTGAATTATCTCTATAATTTCGGATCCTCAGTATCTAAAATTTTTTGACGATTTTCCTCAGGATTGTGGCTTCGCACTCTAAAAATTTCAGATTCTGAACCTTCGTAGAAAAAAATTTATAACGAAAATTCCACGCTGACCTGTTTGGAGCAACGAAACCCTAGAATATCAAACCTCTAATACCAAATGTTGTGAAACCAGATCTAAAAAGAGAAGAAAAGAGATATCAACGCCTTTGAAATAAGCCACTTCGAGGGGGAAACCTCCAATACATCACATGAATGAACAATTCTTGGATGATTCAAATTACAAAACCTCCTTTCTATATATAGGAGTCCATGGGGCCACAATTTGATCCTAGTGGGGCCACAATGTAATCCTAGCCGACATAACAATAATAATTTAAGGGCATAATAATAACAACATGGGGGTTACAAGGGTACAATAATAAAAATAAGGGGGTTACACTAACAACAATAAGGGACTATACTAGTAATATAGGGGCCTAACATTGGAGCATCATGTTATGAGATATCTCCCACAAAAACTAAATCAAGTCGCCTCGCAGGTGGTTTGCCACTAGATAAAAGTGTCCCATGTAGCAATCTCATGAGCATGATACATGGGACTGAAAGGTCCTTGCTTCCACTGTGCAAATCCATCTCTGGTCTTTGTGTGGAAGTGCTATGTGAGGGATATGTATGCATGCCTTTGATCATTTGAGTTTCACCACTCTTCTTGTCAACCCATTCCATTTGCAAAGCCTCCCAATCCGTGGTGAATTTTCCCAATGTAATCAACCATTAAACACCCAAAATCACATTGGTGTTAGGTATGTTAACCACAAAGAAGTGATCAACCAATGTATAAGTCCCCATGGTGACTGAAAGTGATGGGACATAATGCATGCACTACATTGTTCTATCTCTTGGGACAAAAATAGAGAATCCCTCAAAAGTATCAGTGGGTATTACCCTCCTCTGCACTAGATGGGCATCAATGAAATTGTGGGTAGCCCATTATCAATCAACACAGAAACCCTCTGATTCAAGATGGAACCTTGAACTCTTAAGGTCAAGTACATAGGTATTCCTCTCAAAGATGCAAGAGCCCCTCCAATAGGAGCAAATGCTCCATTCCCGTCTCCAGATGGTGTTGGCTCTCCTCTTGTAGTGTCAGCGTTGTGACCTCTTCTTGCTTCATCTTCTTCTTCCTCCTCAACATCTAAGAAGACCTTTATGTAATGTGCTTTTATAGTAGCACATCTATGTCCAGGTGCCCATGGTTCTTGGCAAGTGAAGCATAGCTTCCTTTTTCTTAGATCTCTCCAGACTTCATCATCAAGAGGCTTCTTGTATGAGCTCTCCTTGGAAGGAGCAGCTTTTTCATTCTTTCCCTTTGAAGGAAAAGAGGGCTGATGCTGAAAGCTTTCCTTTTCTTTTGTTAAGGCATCTTGAAGTTACCTAGACTTTTCAATAGCATCATGCAGGGTAGTGGGCTTGGTGTATTTAACCAACCCATCAAGAGGTTCATCTAAACCATTAATGAAAATGTACACCCTTTTTTCTGCAGACAAATCAAGAACCATAACAGATAATCTTAAAAATTCAGAAATGTAAGATTCTATATTACCTGATTGTTTCAACTTTGCAAGGCTCATGAATGGTGCCTCTGGATCTCTTCTATCAAATCTTTCCACCAGAATTATATTGAACTATGAATAAGTAGTCACATTCGAATGACCCAATGTAGACAAGCCATGGAACCACCAATCATGTGCTTCACCTTCAAAGTGCAGTGCTGCAATCTTGATAGCCTCCATCTCTGGAACCTTATTCAACTAAAAGTAGATGTCAAGTTTTTCTAGCCATGCTTTGGCAGAACACTTGGATAACCCATCAAATTTGGGTAAAAATAATCTTCCCATAGAGTGATGTTGATCATGATTCTGAATGAATCCACCACCTCTATGATGATGCCCTGGTCTTCTTTTTTCCTTGAGGTGACAAAACTCCTGAAAGCTCAAGTGATATTTTAATCTCTAATTTTGAGACTCATATTCTTCAAAATAGTCTTCAAGGGATTCTTTCTCTTGAAACCCTTCATTTCCCATAGCTAAAAAGGTAGGAATGGTAGAGCGTTGGGAAACTTGTGGTTGATGCACTGGTTGATCATTCCAGTGGTGAGAACTACTGGAGCTTTCTCCAATATGGAATCCTTTAGGGGATTCTTTGATTTTTTCCAATCTCATTTGTTTGATCTCTCTGGCAAGATCTTGCATGGCTCTCAAAAGGATCTTAGGGAAATCCTTTTCTTCTTCTTCACTTCTAGATACAAGGGCTTTACCCTTGTCTTCATTTAATCAAATTTCTTCTTCTATCTTCTCTTGATATACCTCTTCTATCTATCAGTAAGAGGTTCTTCTTCTTCAAAAGACACATTGGATTCTTAGAATGCACATATTGTGCCAAGATGATGCTCTGATACCACTATAATATTCCCAAATGGGGAATGTAACAATACAAGACAGATATGCAGTAAAATAATGCAGATCATCAAAGAGACAACAGGAGGCCAATAAAAATACCTTTCAAAGTATTTACAGTAGCAAAATAGATGTATAATGAGGCCCATAAGATGGATAGTTGGAAATACAAGTCACCAATAGAAGAAAATCCTCATAAAGAGGTGCTGCAATCACATGTATGGACTGAAAAAGGCTTGACATCATTATTTTATTGAGCATGTAGCAGCTGAAGATTACACTTTATATCTAGAGCATATGAGTGCATGAATAGTCAAATCTATAACATATCCATACACTATAGAGGCTCCTCTTTCATTCCCCCTTGAGGCTTTGATCAAAACACCATGTAGCAAAAGTAGATATAAGATCTAAGTTACAGGTCTATAGAAATATTCAGATATTCATAAATATTCAAAAACATTCAGATCAGATCTGAAATGAACAATGTATAGATCTCCTCCAATGGATCTCCAAAGTGAAGGGCAAATCCCCAACACTTGAAAACAAACTCTACAGATGTAATATTCCCAATTAGCCTCAAGCTAATTGGAATATTAAATTTTTCTTTACTTTTCTGTTCATGAATAAAAGTATAAAGGAGGAACATAAAAACTCCTAAAAAGTGAATAAATCAATGCCCCATGTGAACAAAGACAAATCTAGGCTATCTTAATAAAACACCCTTATGTGTGAAAGGGGTTGAGACATTTGACTGGGTCAACCATGACCAGATCAATAGCGCTATCTAGAGGGGATGAACCTCATTGATGTACAACACAGTCTTATTTGGAGGTGGCACATGTGAAAGATGCTAAATCATTGAGATGGTTTAGGGTTTTGCAATACTTCTATCTTATAAAATGAAGAGGAGGATAGCAGAAGAAGGTGGTTGAATATGTTATATTTCTGAATATATTGTTTGTTTAGACATATATCATTCTCTTGTTGTTTAGCTGAGAATAGTTTTGTTTAGCATTGGGTGTTCTTGATCGAGAATCCCACCTCTTTCCTTGAGAGGCCTCTTATAGGAGTCTAGTTGAACTTGTCCACTATTAGACATTTGGCCAAGCTTCACCTTCCAACTACAATGTAGATCCTGTTGAGGGTTTAGTTGTCCTTGTAAGCTACAAGTGGAGGCTATATCTACTCAGATCTAGACCAATCTAGTGCCTCTTTTCAGTGGGAAAGTCTTCTATCCCCTTGACAAGAGTGTATTGGATCATTGGAGCTTCAGATTCATACCTTGGCATTAGGCCAAACTATTCTTCAAGTCTATAGTGCATTCCATCTTGTAGAACTGCGTTATCTGCAAGTGAAAAGTTGCAAGGTCTTTGGCATAACTTTGGAGGAGTGATCTATAGTGTTGGGAATCTTCCCTTCACTGTGGTAATCCATGGATTTCATATCTAATCCATGTTACATTCATATCTGATCTGGATACTCCTGTATTTATTGCATATTTTCTGAATATTTTTGCAGATCTCCAGGTTTAGATCTCAAATCCACTCCTTGTGCTTCATGTAATGCTGAAAACCCTAAGGGGTATGTAAAGTACAGAATCTATAGTGTATGAATCTATCATAGATCTGACTGTTCATGCATTATTTTTCTCTAGATCTAAGTTGTAATCAACAGCTGTTGCAACCTAACGAAAATAACAATGTCAAGCCTTTTGCAGTGATTATATGTGATTGTAGTACCTCTTTTTGAGGATTTCTTCCTATTTAAGTCTTCTATTTTCTATTATAAATTATATGGGCTTCAATGTAAATATAATTTTCTAATATATATGTAAATTTTGAGCCTCCATATTGGCCTCCTACTCTTACTTTGTTGAACTACGTTATTTTCTGAGAAGTATTGTTTAATATTGTTGTTGTTCCCATTTTGGGATATTACAGTGGTATCAGAACAATCATCTTGGCACAGCTTGTGCTTCCTTAAGAAGCCAATATGTCTTTATAAGAATATTAGCCTCTTAATAACAGAGAGAAGAGGTATTTTAGAAGAATACAGAAGAAAATTGATTACACAAAAGAGAAAGAAAACAAGAGTGAAAACCCTTTATTTGGAAGATTGAAAGGAGAAGAGTTCTCTAAAACTCTTTCTCAAGCTATGTATGAGCTGAAAGGAGAAATATAGGGAATGAGGAGGGAGAGACATGAAAATCCCTCAAGGATATTGTTACATCAAGGAAGCCCCAGTACTTCTTACTATGTGCGTGAGCATTCAACCACACAACCTAATCTACAACGTTGGAGCATGCTCACTTTATTGACAAAGAAAGGAGGGAAAGGAGGAACACCAAAGGAGGAAGCTCTTGGTGATTATCTCCAAGAATATGAGTCTCAATCAGAGAGATTTAAGGAGCATCTTAGTTTTCTAGAGTTCTGTCAACTTAAATAAGAAAGAAGATCCAGCAGCTATAGTAGAACAAGAGGGTGCATACAGCACACTTTGGGTAGATTCTCTATACCTACTTTGATGGATCACCTAAGAACTCAGCCAAATCTTGGGTATTATAGCTGCATCAAGTTTCAGAAGAAGAAGCCATGAGAGTAGCAGTGCTGCATCTTCAAGGTAAGGCTTATTCCTGGTGGCTATTTGAGTCTTCTTCCTTGAAAAGTGTAAACATCTCTTCTTATGAAAAGTTCACTAGGAGGTTAGTGAAAAGATTTTATTTGAGACATTCTAAAACTTCTTTGGTAGAGAAAATCAAACCCAAGAGATCTGAATATTTTCATGAGTTGGAAGAATCCATAAAGCCTACTCCATTTCTAAACATTGTTGAAGGGGTTGAAGATTTGTTGCATGACTTGCCAAAGGCAAAATCCCCACTATAGCAAGGTCTCTCTTCTCAAGGAGAAGACATGAGGGTTCCCTCTTCAAGAATAGACCAAGGAAAAGGGTCTCTTAATGATAAGGCATTCTCCATTGATAAGGAGAAGGAAAAGGAAGAGTAGAGGAGATCCTTTAGCACTGTGACAACAGGAGGATATCTATTTTTATTGGGAGATGGAGATGAAGCAATTGCTTCCCCTAGAGAGGCTCTTTCATATTTGTAGGGATTTCCTAAGGATATTCCATATGGAGGACATGCGCAACATGTGTCTATGCTAAGAGATAATGAGATAGAACAAAGGAGGGGTCACAAAGCTGACATAGCAGAAGATGATCCACTATTGCTAGGAGAAGAGAATGGAACAAACGCTCCAATTAGAGGCACTCTTGCATCACTAAGAGTGGTCTCCGAATTTCATGAGACTTCCATACATGAAACAGAGTTGAATTTGCGCAGTGGAATTAGGGACATGAGGATTCCATCTATTATGCATATGATTATGGTCCCTGAAACCTCACATTATTGTAAAAAACCACCTGGGAAGCCACCTGATTCATATTTTGTGGGGAATACCTCACAACTTGTTGCTCAAAAATTAGATCCAAGAGGGATTGGATCACTTTAATATAAAGCTATAGAGCTGGGAGACTTGGGTAATCTCAAGAAGGAGGGAAATATTTTTCCCTTATCATCATCACCCACTCTCATTTCTGGATCTTCACTATGGGAGAAGAAGAATGGAAGGAACAGCCTTCCAATACACACCTTTTACATAGGAGATGTTAAGGAGGAGAGAAAAAACATGACAGACATTTCTATTGAGGCATCATCAGCGCTGTAATTTTTGAGCATTTTAGATCTGTACTGGAAATCCCAACTGCTGGTGGATTATTCCAAAGATCTTAACACTTGTATGATACTTGATGACCAGCTACATGAAGAGGGCTATCTAGTCCATGAAGGAATCATCTATCATCAGGGTAGGGTCTTCTTACCTAGAGCCTCCAATTTCAAGGAGAGGATGCTACAAAGGGCCTACAAAGAGTTATGTTTTAGCCCTACCTATTCTATGGAGATTCACAATGCTATCATGATATGCTTTGAATGGGAAGGCTTTGGAGGAGAGCTACATCATCATTTTCAAGAATGCATGAATTATGTGGAGTTGGGGTAGAAACAAGACTCTATGACAGATTTATTTCAGCCATCTCTTCCTACCTTGGAAGGAGGAGCAATATCCATACACCCCCCCCCCCCCACACTTGCATAAGGAGAACTTTGGGTGAAGAACATACATATGTAAAACATGTTTCATTTTCTTTTTGTATGCATTCTTTCACTATTTTTATGTAGGCAATGACTCCAAGGAGGAGTGATACATCTTGTAGATCTCATGGCCAACAATGGGCCAAAAAAATTTCTGAACTTGGCCACTCCCTTGGTGGAAAAAGGGATATCTTGTTTCAAGATGGGTGCTATCCAAGGGCACCAAATATATCTCACACCTTCGGAAATAGTGAGATGGCATGGGCTGCAATTAAGTGGTGGGAAAACCACTTACCACATCTTGGTTTGATGCAAGCAGGTGATGCACTGCGCTGGTTCCACATGTGGGACTATGACCCACCTCCATATGTACAAATTTCTATTTTCTTGTACATCATTCTGCTCCCATACATAGATGATATGAATGTACATTTTATGATAATGTATGAATGGAATATGGGAGGTATGCATGTGCCTGATAGGCTGAATATTATCCATGTATCTTATGTTACATATTCCAGGAAGAACATTGGGAAAGCCATGGTTTTTTCACATGAGATATTGTTTCCTTATGGGATGAAATATTCACATCTCATAAGATCTTTAGATGAAAATTTCATGGAGGGATGGATTGGTGATCACTTAGCTCATGGGAGAAGCTTATCATTTGATTGTGTCACCAATGGAGGATGAAATAAGTTGCAGCACTCACCTTATCAGTTGCTTGAGGACAAGCAACATTCTGGAGGGGAGGACTATAATATTCCCAATTAGCCTCAAGCTAATTGGAATATTAAATTTTGCTTTACTTTCCTGTTCATGAATAAAAGTATAAAGGAGGAACATAAAAACTCCTAAAACAGTGAATAAATCAATGCCCTATGTGAACAAAGGCAAATCCGGGCTATCTTAATAAAACACCCTTATGTGTGAAAGGGGTTGAGACATTTGACTAGGTCAACCATGACCAGATTAACAGCGTTGGCTAGAGGGGATGAACCTCATTGATGTACAACGCAGTCTTAGTTGGAGGTGGCACATGCGAAAGAATCTAAATCATTGAGATGGTTTAGGGTTTTGCAAGACTTCTATCTTATAAAAGGAAGAGGAGGATAACAGAAGAAGGCAGTTGAATATGTTATATTTATGAATATATTGTCTGTTTAGACATATGTCATTCTCTTGTTGTTTAGCTGAGAATAGTGTTGTTTAGAAATGGGTGTTCCTGATCGGGAATCCCACCTCCTTCCTTGAGAGGCCTCTTGGAGGAGTCTTGTCTACTATTAGGCATTTGGCCAAGCTTCACCTTCCAACTACAACGCAGATCCTGTTGAGGGTTTGGTTTTCCTTGTAAGATGCAGCAAGTGGAGGCTAGATCTACTCAGATCTAGGCCAATCTAGTGCCTCTATTTAGTGGGAAAATATTCTATCCCCTTGACATGAGTGTATTGGATCATTGGAGCTTCATATCCATACCTTGGCATTAGGCCAAACTATGTTTCAAGTCTACAGCACAGTCCATCTTCTAGAACTGCATTATCTACAAGTGTAAAGTTGCAGGGTCTTTTGGCATAAATTTGGAGGAGTGATCTCTAGTGTTGGGAATCTGCCCTTCACTATGGTGATCCATGGATTTCAGATCTAATCCATGTTAGATTCAGATCTGATCTATATACTCCTATATTTACTGCATATTTTCTGAATATTTCTGTAGATCTGCATGTTTAGATCTTAGATCTACTCCTTGTGCTTCATGTAATGCCAAAAAATCCAAGGGGTATGTAAAGTAGAGAATCTATAGTGTATGGATCTATCATAGATCTAACTTTTCATCCATTATTTTTCTCTAGATCTAAGCTGTAATCAACAGTTGTTGCAGCCTAATAAAATAACACTGTCAAGCCTTTTGCAATGATTATATGTGATTGCAGCACCTCTTTTTGAGGATTTCTTCCTGTTTAAGTCTTCTATTTCTTGTTATACATTGTATGGGCCTCATTGTAAATCTGATTTGCTGATGTATATGTAAATTTTGAGCCCCATATTGGCCTACTACTCTTACTTTTTTGAACTGTATTATTTTCTTATCAGTATTGTTTAATATTGTATTTGTTCCCATTTTGGGATATTACAACAAATGGTATACCAAAACTCCCTGCAACAACACCTACAGGAATAACACATGTCTAGAAGAAAAACTGCACTGTAGGTTTTAGAATATGTTTGGCCACATGCCAAGATTAGAAAATGATGCCCAAGCACTCCAATACACTCCTCCCAATGGAGTAGAGGCCTCCTCCACTGAAAAATGGTACTGAAATGATCTAGATCTGAGTAGACCTAGCCTCCACTTGTTGCATCTTGAAAAGACAACCAAAACCTCAACATGATCTACATTGTAGTTGAAAGAAGAAGCTTGGACTTTAGCCAAATAGTGGACAATGTAGTACAAACTATCCCAAGAGCTACTCAATGGGAAGAGGTGGGATTCCCGATCAGGAACACCTTCTGCTAAACAACACTATTCTCAGCTAAATAGCAAGAGAATGATATATGTCTAAATAGACAATATATTTAGAAATAACATAATCATCAACAATACTCTCATGCTGACATCCTCTTCCTTTTATAAGTTAAGAGCTTGTAAACCCTAAACCACCTTCAATGAAATAGCTTCTTTCACACAAGCCATCTTCATCTAAAACTGCGATGTGCCTCATTGATGGCCACTCCTCTAAGACAGTGTTGGAGATTTGGTCATGGTTGACCCAGTCAAAATATCCAGCCCCTTTCACAGCTAAGGGTGCTTGCTTACATAGCCAAGTTTTATCCTTTTTCACATTTGGCATTGTTTTATTCACTATTTAGGAGTATTATGGATCTCCTTTACATCTTTATTATTGAAACATAAAAATAAAACACCAAAAAATATTCCCATTAGCTTAGGACTATTTGGGAATATTACATCATATTTTTGACATTTTTCTACTAAAGGATGTTGAATTACCCAAAAAGAATCCACCATACCCATCCTCTATGATTATTGAGGCCTCTAGACACTATACCTCCCTACTTTCCTACTTGTTAGGATATCAAGATGACCAATCAGTTGATGAAATCATCCTTGGGTTATTTTCTATTTTCTGCAATGAACAATGACCAGCATTCATGTAAATTTTAGCCAATTTTTGGCTAAAAATATACATGAAAAGTTTATGAATTTTACTACATAGGGGGTATTTAGATACAATTCTCTCATCATTCACCAGTTTATTTTCCAGCAAGGATATTAACTACCCATTCATCTCAGCAAGAAAGATGATCAGGGAATAAATCAATCAATGATTCATTGGATAGAAATTTTTAGAGCTACATAAGCAAAGCCATCATTTTCAAATTTTGTGGATTATTTCATACATTCAGTAAAGCAACTCCTAAACAGTTAAACAGAACCAAGAATTGAAGAGGAAATTAAAATATTTTTACACTTTAGTGAAAAAACCAAAATTGGAGATTGGTATCTATATAAAAATTATACTAAGATAAGGGTATATGGATGTGATATTGCACCATACAAGCTGCCTAAATATGTTCCTATGAGAATATTTTCTCTAGAATATATTAGGCAAATGATAAACATGGATGACCTGCACTTTGTGTCATGTAAAATAAAATCACGGTTCAAGATGAAGGCAAGAATTGGATCATTTATCTGCAATACTAGATTAGATGGTTCAGAAGCATATGCATTATTGGAGAATATGAATTTCCATCCCAACTTCGCCTGGTCCTATGACCCATATGGTGTCATCTCTACTCTCAGAGTTGAATTAAAAACAACTCCCTATAATCATACCCCAAGACCAAAGATAGAAAATTTTATGAATCAAGAAGAGTGGTCTAAAGGGACATTACAGGAAGTAGATGAACAAGTTCAGTCAACTTCAAATGTGCAAACTCCAGTTACTCAGAGCAAGAAGCTAAAAAGCGCAAGATAAGAATCTCCATCTGCTATGGATGTTATCCAAGAATTCGTTCTGCAACAGAAGAAAGAAAAAATTGGTTCAACATCATTAATAGAGGGAGGACCATCAGAGGTAATTGACCTTGGAGAGGTTGAAGTTTCAACATCACAAACTACATCAAGTGGAACCAGTGTTCCAAATACTCCTCTGTAATATTCCAAATTAAGAAAAATAGGAATATAGAACATATAACTCGAAATATGTAGTGAAATATCAATACATCAAATAGGATCAGATCATAGAGCCATTTTATTAGGCATTATAGTAGAAAATGTGTAAAATATATTGATGAAAGAGACACTCAATCTAGGCAAAACAAGCCTCTAAGGACCCAATACATAAAATATGAAAAACAACTTCTATACAAAATGCCGAAGGATATGAAAGCATAGTTTTTTTTCTGGCACTCACTACTACTGTAAACATGAATACGTGGACCTGTTAATACAGTGCTTATAAAATGTTGGGATCAGAGATCTAGGCTTTCTATCACAATTCCAAGACAACCCAGAAAGGGTTTCCTAAAATACCCAAAATGTAAAATGCAGACCTAGGGATGAATAACACTCTGCAACTGGGAAACTACTGGGAGGTGGATGATATAATGAAAAAATGATTTATACCCCTCCTTACTAACTTTTTGGATGAAAGGTTTCTCCCTTCACTTGAAAACAAGGTCAAGATCTTGGGTACTTGAGCCCCCACTATAAATGCCCTGCAAAATAACGCAGTTTCTAAAGGAAGTTGCATTGTTGGTGATGGATGTCGCTTGGATTGATTCCAAATGGTGGAATAATGCTCAAGGAAATTCCTTACTAGCCTCCCGAATGAGGGGTTGCATCCCTCACTGGAAAACAAGATCAGAAACTCGGTTTGTCAACCCTCCATTTCTACTGCCCTATAAAACAACACAATCTTGAAGGAGACTGCACTGTGGCTAATAGCTAAAGCTTGGCCTCATGTTGGATAGGGGAAAAGAAGCTCAATGAACCTCTCCTGAGTAGGAACTTGAATTCCTCTGAGGATGTGGGTGGGGTTTCTGCTCGGAAACACCCTTGTGCTAAACAACACAATGAATTCCGCTAAACAACTAAAGCGTGTAAAAATTCATAAAAGACCAGGACATAAACAATAATCATAATGCCTTTTATGGCTTCCATCCCCTTCCTTATATGATTTGTGAGATTCCTCACCCTAGGTACCACTCATTAATGATGCTACTCTCATGCATACACTTCTCCATCATAACTATGTTGTCCTCCATTAACTCTCTACTATCTCCATGATAGCGTCGTTGATTTTGTCAACCTTGACCCTATCCACATGCTTTAGCCCCTATTCACACTCAAAAGTGATTTATTTAGTTGATACATTGATCCAATTTCACATTAGAAGCTATTTTATTCCTACTAAAGGGATTTATGGGTCTCTCTACCCTCTTATTCATCTATATTATTAACAAAAGCAAAAAATAATATTTCAACTAGCTGAAAGAAAATTAGAAATATTATAGTCCTTCCCTCCCAAATGTTTATTTTCCTCAAGAAACTACAAGGATGGATATTTCAAAACCTCCTCTCCTTCCCTTATAACATCATCATCCAATAGACTCCTCCACTGAACCAGATGCTCTCCAATAAATCTATCCATTAGTTGTCCCTCCCAAGTTTCCAAGTTAGCCCTTGGTGATAAAACCAAACGGATCACATCATAAAGCAGTGGGAGATCCATGGAGGCAAATACATGACGTCTAATGGCCTTCTTGAGGCATGAGATATGAAAATTTTTGGGGATCTTAATCCCCATGAGAAGCTCCAACCTATATGCTACCCTCCCAACAAGATGGATCACCCTGTGTGGCCCATAGAAAATCTCAACAATCCCCTGCTTCTACAATGTAGATGGGTTGTATGGTTGAAAATGATAGACCACATTGTCCACCCCACAATGTAGAACTCCGACTGATCTTGGGTTGCAGCAATGTTTTCCTCAAGAGGCTAGAAAGCATCCTAACTATCTAGGATCTAATCTTTGGTTATAGGTACCTTGCTTGCCCAACCCATTCCATCAATAGTGAATAGAAAATCATCACCATGTGGAAGTAAAAAGATACACTGAGTGCCATATGAAATACTAGATGGTGAAAATAGTCCCTCAAGTAATACCAGCATTGTTCTACTCCTGGCTTCCTCAAAACATAATGTGGTAAGTGGCCCTCCCAACCACTTGCTTGCTATCTATATCTGCTCATATCCTTGGAAGTAGCCAACGGTATTGGGTGTCAACTGAGTACACCCAAAATAGAACAATACTTGCCCAAAGTCATCCAAGAAGTGGTTTTCATTGATCTTGGTCTTAAGAATACCATGAAGTCCAAGGAGAGGCTTGCCCTCTTGTGGATAAATTTACTGAAAATAAATGGAAAAGGAGTGCAAATGCTTTGTTAGTTTACCAATGATTACAAATACACAATTCTGACCATGTCTTGTTGGAAAGCTAGTGGTGAGATTTATAAATGAGATATCCCCTCTCTCTCTCCTAGAAAAGTAAGGGCTATAACAACCTTGTAGAATGGTTTTCTTCCTCCTCCTTCTTCAGGAAAATTCCACACTCCTTGATATGTTGGAGCACATCCTCCTTGAGACCTTACCATGATAATTTCGGCCTAATGGTCTGATATGTCCCAATGAAACCTTGGTGACCAGAAAGGAGTGAATCATGTGTTGCATGTAGGACCTTCTCCTTGAGCTTAGAATATGTATTCAAGAAGGTCCAATCCTGGTAATATATGACTCCACCCATCACTCTATACCTCTCATCAGTCACTTGCCCATCAAGCACTTCACATGTGAAGTGGTTCTTGGAATATTCCACCAACAACTGGGACTCCCAATATGAGTCTATACTCATCCATGACTATGATTTTGGCCTCTGTGATAAGGCCCCTATCACCTCATAGATCCCTTCCTTGACATACTCAATGCCAATGCCACATGCCAGAGTATTGTTATCCCACTTTTGCTGTCTCCCTTATAGCTACTTTTACTTAGGAAAAGATTGAATTTTTTGGAGGTCAATCTTCACTTGGAAACTATTACCCATCCAAAACTTCCCAAGTTTTTCCAATGCATGCATGAATGCCAAAAAACCCTTATCATACATGTAAGACTCCTTCCTATGTGGAATTATCTTTTGACTCTCACGGGCTATAGAGTAGCTCCTTTGCACCATGATTGTGCCACCATCTACTCCTGAAACATCACCTCTCAATGCAAGAGGCTTGGTGAGAGTTTGAAATACCAATACTGAAAAAATATCCATCTCCTCCTTGAACCAATCAAAGGTCCTCTACGTTGTGCTATTCTAACCGAAGGCTCCCTCCTTAGCTAGATCTATGAATGGTGCAACTTGTTGTGAGAAATATTTGGTCAACTTCCAGTTTGGGGGCCTTACTAGTGGAATGCCTCCAAATAATGTAGCATCATGGTATAGAGTAGACTGTATATCTGAGTGGACTGTTTTTTCCTTGCTTCCACTGTGCAAATCAGTCTCCATATTATGTGCAGAGACTTCCTAGGATGTATAGGTGTGCATGCCCCTAATCACCTAATGTTGGCCACTCTTCTTATTTATCCACTCCATCTGCAAAGTCTCCTAATCTGTGGTAACCTTTCCCAATGTAATCAACTACTGCACACCCAATATCACATTGGTGTCAAGAATTTCAACCACAAATAAGTGATCAGTCAAAGTATATGTACCCAAGGTCACAAATAATGCTGGAACATACTCCATACACTGCATAGTCCCTGGGACCAAAACTAAGAATCCTTCATAATCATTGGTGGATATGTCTCCCCTATGCGGTAGTTGAGCATCAATAAAATTGTGAGTAGTACCATTGTCTATCAAAACTGACACATGTTTCTCCTAGACTGTGCCTCGGTATCCCAATGTTAGATTCTTTGTAACTCCCTGCAAGGATGTAAGGGCTCCTCTACTTGGAGAAATTGCCCCATTTCCACCTCCAGGTGGTGGTGGACCTCCTCCTGGTGTTACAACGCTGGTATCTCCTTCCAACTCTTCTTATTTATTCTCATTATTATCAGAGAATACCTCATCATCATTAAAATATCCTTTGTCTTGGTTCTCTCTTGAGGGAGGAACCTTCATAGCTTCCCCTTTTGACTAAGAGGAGAGCTCTTGCTGAAGGGGGGATCTTGCCCTTGGAAAATTATTTTGCAAGTCTCTATCCCTCTCAATAGAATCCTAGAGTGTAGTTAGTCTAGTGGATTCTACCAACTTATGTAAAGGCTCTGCTAGTCCATCAATAAGCATATGTACTCTTCTAGTTGCGGATATTTCTGGCACCATAACTGAAATTTTCAGAAATTCAGAGATATAAGTCTCTGGATATCCTTACTGCTTGAGATTTTCTAGCTCAACCAAATGAGATTATAGATATATTTGTTCAAATATTTCTATAAGCCTCTCGGTAAATTATGCATAAGTAGTTATAATGGCATACCCCAACATAGATAGACCATGAAACCACCACTCATGTGCTTCACCTTCAAGGTGCAGTGTTGCTATCTTAATGGCCTCCATCTCTGAAACTCGGTTCAGCTGGAAATAGATGTCTAATTTCTCTACCCAAGCCTTGGCTATGCACTTGGGTGACCCATCAAATGTAGGCAGAAAGAATCTACCCAAATAATGTTGCAGATCATTGTTCTGCATGTACACTCTACTTCTATTGTGATTACTGTGTCTTCTGCTATCTTTGATCTAATGGAATCCTTGGAAGTTTAGATGCTCTTTGAACCTTTGATATTGAGATTCATATTCTAGGAGATAATCACTAAGAGTATCCTCTGCTTGTGTTCCTCCTACCTCATTTCCTATTGCTAGGAATGTAGGCATGGTGGAGCATTATGGAATTGGATGTAATGTTGATTGCTCACACAAATAATGTGAGATGTCAGAAATTTCTCCATATTTAGACCTTCTTGGGGTCTCTTTATGTCTTTCCATCCTCGTCTCCTTGATTTTTCTGGAAATATCATGAAAAGTTTGGAGAAGAAGCTTTGAAAAATCATTTCCATTCATTTCTCTTGATGTTGGAGTCTTGCCTTTATCTTATTTGTTGGCTTTAGGGGTCTTGACCTAGGTTCACACGTTAAGGTTTTCCAACAAACCCCTATACTACTGGCCCTTTCGGTAGTGACCTGCTTGCGCAGGTCAAAGTCTCACTTGAAGTAGTATGGGAGGGTGCTAGAACCAGGTTTCCACACCCAGAAGGAGAGCAGGTAATCCAAGCCATGCATATTTCACAGATCTATGGAAACAAAGCTAGTTCGTAGGCTTAAATAGATAACCGGTGTACACAGTATTACAAATCTAGATATTAGGTCTGCATCCACATGCGTTTGACCAACAAAGATATAACTTACAGTACGCACAACAGAAGAAATAGCATATATTATAGAAAACCAAAACAAATAACACAAATCATTCATACCTTATCACAAATTTAACACAAAGCACAGATTCATATAATAGATAGATCTAGAACCAAATACCAGCAATACTTCTTAGATTTATCATCAGATTCTTACATAACCCCAAATCCCACCTGCGCACACAGCCAGCAGGGTCTGCACATAGTAGGACAAAGGATCTCCATGCACAGAGCCAGCAGGAGTCCGACCCAAATACCTGAAACCCAGAACTAACAATCTGCACTTAGCATTCACTTCTATTCATCTTCTACCTATCTACTCAAAAATACTAGAAATTTTTATTAATTTAGCCTAGACTTACCATGGTCTACAAACCGTGGTTTGCAGGCTCCTGGTTTTACCTATTTACCCGCTTACAACGTATTGGGGCTTTTATCTACCCTATCACCCCTGCGCTAGACTAAATATAATTAAAATAATACAAAATTGGACCAGCTTTCATCAGTGTGGGAGACCCTACTCCAACAGTCCCCCAACACAATCTTGTGACTCATCCCGAGTCACTGCAATGGTACAGCCTCCACCTGTGCGTGCAATTCATTAATATCTGCAATTAGGGGGGGGAGGATGTCGAGACTCTTGCGGGAAACACCTTGGGTGACTGCGACAAGATTTTGCGACATTGGTCCTTCCGTAGCTGAAGTGAGATTTTCCCGTAGTTTATGGCGGTGGGTTACTGCTACCTCTGCATCATGTGAAAGACAGAATGCTAAAGTGACCCAGGGTTTTAGCTGTTGATTGATGGTGTCTCTTTGTCCATGAAGTTCTTTGATTTCTTCTTGGAGTATAGTACTGAACCTGATGCTTACCAATATTTGTGTTGGCACCAGTGTGGGTAATGTAGCTTCGATGCGGGCCACTGCCTCTTCCTTCTGTTTGAAGTCCTGGTTGAGTTGCTGAAGTTTTGGAGCATGTTGTACCATGGTCCAGATCTACATGGTGGACTCGATCAATTGAGTTTCCTGGATGATCTATGCTGTAATGGTATCCATAGCTTTGGTGACAAGGGTGGTGCGTTTCTGGCAGACCTCCGAGGTTGTGTCAGGTTGTAACTGATTCTGCAATATGGTAATTTGTTGTGCCAACACTGTTTTAGGTCCCACAATTCTATTTTGGCTGCTCTGAATGACACTACTAGGCTTGCCACCTTATCCTGTGCTAACGTCATAGCGGGGAGTTGCTCTAGTAGTTCTGCGCATATTTGGTGAATCATTGTTGCGAGCTCCATTTTTCGTGGGATAGCGAGAGTGAGGGTAGTGTGCTATTGTTCCATTGTCCATTCAAGGAGGCTAAGATGCTAGTCCATCTACTCGTCTTAATGATGGATTTCTTGTGAGACCATGGTGTGAAATATTTGGAGGGATTCATGGGGGAGCACGGTCAGGTCCAACTGTATGCTTGTGCTGATGAGGAATTGGATACCTAAAAAGGCATTGCCAAGTATAGAAACCCAATCTTCTATTGACATGAGAGAGGTACTGGTATTTTCCGCGAGAGTATCTTCCTGAATTAGGTTGTCTTGAATTGCAGTGGTGCGCAACTGCAGATCCCGAATGTTGGTCTAAATAGTGGTGAGCGTGACCTGCTGTTGGTGCTCTATTGTGGACCAGTTTTCCTCAGCGGTCAGAGTGATGGCACATGTAATTTGCATGAGGTCACTACTAGTGAGAGTGAGCATGGTATCATGGTCCTTGTGCAGAGCACGTGGCTTATTTCAGGTCTCGGTTTCATATGCTCTCACCCGCTTTTTTCCATGGCTATCAAGAGTATTACCTTTGTCCAGAATGAGCGCAATATGTGACCTCATTGCATCTTCAGTTTTAATAGTCTCTAGTAGCTGTGTAGTGCCTTTCGCGAATGTGGTGGGGCTAGCCGATGGGATCTCCTAGGTAAGTGGTTCTGCGTTTGGCGTGGTGCCCCCCCTAGTGCTTTGCCATACAAGAATCTAGCACTCCATTACTTTGTCAATCGCTTCGTATTTGGGTGGTATTTTCATAGTTGATGTAGGTTTACTGATTGGTATACAATGGACACCTACTGTCAGGAGATGGGGAGCAAGGTGGGAGAGTACGATTAAGATGGTATAAAGGATTATGCAGTATAAATAATAGGTAGGAAATTTATATACATGATACAGGCCAACAGAGCTACCAGTTCGTCCCTGTGGACAACTCCCATGGGTAACTAACGGTAATGACGTTCATACTTGGGGTGTGCCATCAGATGAACGGTAAAAAATCTTCTATAATATCTTCATTAATTTCCATTTGGTTGTGCCCATCAATAGTACATCTTCCTTGTTACCAGAGTTCATCATTCCAATAGCTACTTTTCGTACCTTCTATGTAGTGGTCGTGTCTGTCATGTTCTACCCCTACCCCCCCAACACAATATTGTTTCGTAGGGAGGGCCAACTTATGGTGGTCTGGCCTAGATTTTTCTGAAGGAAGCTGTATAGCTTGGTCGTACGTGATACATACTACCAAACCAACTTTCGGACATACTGGGTGTACCCAATGGTCACACTGATATGTTCCTTCCATCGGATAGTAGTATTGTTTTTGGCCTCATCCTGAGTTGTGGTGGGTTATGTTTCTAAGTCCCCATTGCACAGCCCAAATGGCCCTACAAATTCATCCTTCAATGTATCCCTGTAAGGGCTTTGCTGGAGTCCCTTGTATATGTACCCTGCGGTCCTGTCTTCATGGGGAACTTCAAACTCCAAGGAGGTCTTGTATTGCCCATCCGTTGGTGCTTCAAATCGTAGGACCATCATATCCTGACATTCTTCCCATGCGTAGATGGTCTCCTTGTGTATCTCCCACCATTGTGTCGGTGCACCGCGTAGTGCCTGTTCAAGGCCTTTCAACTAGCGTTCTCGCAGAACCTCTCCTTTGAATGCTTCTAAAAAATTTTGAATGGGGCCAAACCCATGGAACTGGGGTAGACTTCTTACTTCAGAAGATATTCTTTGGAGGTCCTTTGTCATACAGCACAATGTAGGTGCGTCATGTAAGTGTGGTGACCAGAATTTTGACCCTCTACTTGAGTCCCCTTCCCGCCAGATCATACCATCTGTTGCATCCTTCGTAATTAGCTGGTATGGCCACACTCTATCTATATGTCATGCTCTATCCATAGGGTCTAGTGGTATTGTTACTTGTGTTCCTCTTTTCTCAAATGTCATACTGCGATCCTTTAGATTAATTATACCACCTACAGTCATGGCCCAGTCTAGGCCTAAGAGTGCTGGATAGGGATTTGTATCTCCCATGGTGTGGATAACTTCAAAATCAGCCCGTACCTTGACTCCAGCGATTTTTACAATAACCTATGGCAATTTTCCCAATGGTGTTATCATCTGCTGATTAGCCATGCGCCGCTGGGTGGTGGTCTGCTCGAGTGTAGGTTCACCCATTTGCTGCCAAATCTGCTAAGGGATTACGTTCGCCTCAGATCCTAAGTCAAGAACGACTTGATCCATATTAAAAGCCCCAATCTGCGCAGTCAGTCACATCTCTCGACCTGTGCATTTTTGTTTATGCATTTTTCGTACCTGCGCAACTGGGTAGGCCTGGCCATCACACCCCTTGAGTAGAGTTTGAATATTATCTATGATCTATTGGTGGCATAGCAGCTACATACATACTTCTAGGAATGGTTTTATCTGTTTCCCACATTCCTCATTAAGTGCGAGTAATGGGCCATAATTGTCCTCCCTTCTAGGCACGAAGCTAACTTCCTGTGGGGGCTACGCTCTTACTTGTGTTGCTGGGCCAGCGGTTGCTTGCGTCCGTGCTTTACTAGGTGACCCTATCTCTTGCAGCTATACCTTTACCCACTGCAAATTTTTTGTGGTATTCTGATGTTTTTCTTGAACCTTAGCTATTAGAACTGGGCAATATTCGATCGAGTGATCCAACTATATACAATATCAGCAGGTCTATCTAGTTGGATTGACGCAGTCTGTTGCAAAATGACCGATTTCTCCATAGTTGTAGCAGATGAGTTGGCCCCGCCCATGACCAATGCTTCCTCCCTGGCCTCCTCCCCTACCTAGACCTGGGGATCCCCTTACTCCTGCGGGGATTTGGGTGACGTTAGGTCGGACTGAACCTGGAATAGGCTCCCTCGCTCCGTCAGCAGCTCATATGTGCGGAAATTTTGTTCATCATGGCCAACCGATCTGCAGAACTGACACCACTGTTGTGCTCCACTTGACCCTATAGCCTCCCTAGGTCGTAAGGGACTAGGTGCTCCAGTCAGTGTATATGCAGTTAGTAGTGGGAATTTATCCTTGGTATGACCATTTACTCGGCACCAAATGCACCATCTATCTGGGCTGACTGCCGGTCCGCATTCCTTGTGCAGGTTCTGAATCTCAAGATGTATTTCTTCTAGCTGACCTTGAATCTAATGTACTCCCAAATGAGTGTCATCTCTCGGGTCAGCTTCTAGTTTCATAGCCACCTCCAATGCTTTTTCCTTTGTTTTGATAAATTTCTGCCCCATAGGTATCCGTAAGTGAAGTAGCATCATAGCGATGAACCATTTTGTGTGTTGTCTATCATCATACTGGAATCCACCTTCTCTGATTGCTTTCTTTAATCGTCGATCTGCTTCCCATACAGACTCAGACAACCCTTGCTTGATATATATTGTCTGCGAGTAGTATTTAGGTCTCTTTAATTTTTGCTTTAGTGCAGCCTTAATTTCATCAATAGTTGCATTTTCCTTCTTCCCAATGTACCCCATATACCAATATAGAGCCCTTTCCTCGAAGGTAAGGGATAATTGAGCCCATCTCACTGCATCACTTAGTATGTTCTACGCATCCCATACTGACTCTGAAACAAACTAGAACCAATCCATATCCTCATCGCCCACACCTTTAAAGGTTGGGAGCTTTAAGTGCGTAGCCATGTCACCCGTTGGTGGGGGTGGTGGGGAGTTTTTACCTCAATGAGAGCTTGATGGAGGAGTTGATGGAGGGTTGAATGTGGAAAAATCCCTTATCGAGCTATACGTAGCCCGATATCATTCCCGGTTGGTTCTATAGTACTTACCACTACACGTAGTACCTTCGTTCTGGTAGGAATTCATTCACAGCATATGGCTACACATGATACTTTTCTCGCACAACAAGATCTTTATTAACAATGGAAAAGTTTTCAGAAACTTACCATGAAACCCTTTAAAGAATCTCCTTTCTGCTTTATAACAGGATGTTGACTGATCAATCAAAAATTTTGTCACAAATCCTCCTAATACGTTGTCCACCTAGTGTTGTATCGTCTGGGTGATAGTATTGTCAGTCTTCTCTAGCTGCGAAAGTTATTATGGGGTCAACTACATAACTCTCTCGTCTTTCCAGCACATTTGGAATTCAAATAAATTGGCTAACCACTCCTAAAGTACAATCACAATTGTTACAAATAATATTTCGTAGCTCTCTATGAAAATATATTTGTTCTTCCACTCTTCAGTAGTTATCTTTGTACTGCGATTTTCTTTTATCACGAATTCCTGAACTTGTCTTTCAAACCATTTATCAATCTCTTTCTTTTTGGGTTTCCAATATGGCCTTGGCATTCCCTGATCTTTCAAAAATTCTCCTAGTCCTGGCAACGGAACCATTTGTTGGCTTTAGGGGTCTTGACCCAAGTTCGCACATTAAGGTTTGCCAACAAACCCCTATACAACTGGCCCTTTCGGCAGTGACATGCTTGCGTAGGTCAAAGTCTCACCTGAAGTAGTATGGGAGGGTGCTAGAACCAGGTTTCCACACCCAGAAAGAGAGTAGGTAAGCCAAGCCACGCACATTGCACAGATCTATGGAAACAGAGCTAGTTCGCAAGCTTAAATAGATAACTGGTGTACACAGTATTACAGATTTAGATCTTAGGTCCACATCCATGTGCATTCGACCAGCAAAGATATAACTTATAGTACGTGTAGCAGACTAGATAGAATATATTATAGATAACCATAGTAGATAACACAGATCATTCGTACCTTATCACAGATTTAACACAGAGCGCAGATTCATATAAAAAATAGATCCAAAACCAAATACCAGCAATAATTCTCATATATTATTAGCATATTCTTACATAACCCCAAATCCCACCTCCGCACATAGCTAGCAGGGTTCGCACACAGCAAGACAAAGGATCTCTGTGCACACATCCAGTAGGAGTCTGACCCAAATACCTGAAACCAAGAACTAACAATCCGCACTTAGCATTCACTTCTATTCATATTCTACCTATTGACTCAAAAAGACTTACTATTTATACTAATTTAGCCTAGACTTACCATGGTCCGCAAACCATGGTTTACGGACTTTTGGTTTTACCTATTTACCCACTTACAATGTATTGGGGCTTTTATTCGCCCTATCACCTCTGCAATACACTAAATATAATCAAATTAATACAAAATTGGACCAGCTTTCATCAGTGTGGGAGACCCTGCTCCAAAAATCCTTCTTCTTCTATTTATGTATTGATTCTCCCTTTCTGTGAGAAGCTTCTTCTTCTTCTGATGACATAGATGTGGTGTCTCCTAGTCTTGGCCAAGATTATGCTCTAATACCACTATAATATTCCAAATTAGGAAAAACAATAATATAGAACATATAACTTGAAAGATGCAATGAAATATCAATACATCAAATAGGAGCAGATCATAGAGCCATTTTATTATGCATTATAACAGAAAATGTGTACAATATCTTGAGGAAAGAGACACTCAAGCTAGGAAAAACAAGCCTCTAAGGACCCAATACATAAAATATGAAAAACAACTTCTATACAAAATGTCGGAGGCAATGACAGCACAATTTGTTTTGGGACTGACTGTTGTTGTAAATGGGAATACATGGATCTGCATATATAGTGCTTAGAGAATTTTAGGTTCAAAGATCTAGGCTTTCTAGCACAATTCCAAGACAACCCAAAAAGTGTTTCCAGAAATACAAAAAATATAAAATTTAGCCCTAGGGCTGAATAAAGCTCTGCAGCTAGGTAACTACTGGGAGGTGGTTGATCTGATGAAAAAATGGTTGATACTCCTCCTTACTAACTTTCTAGATGAAAGGATGCTTGTTACAAAGAATTTTGTCATTGTCCCTACAATCTCTGTCCCACACATTGGAGGATCATTTATGTGACTAAAACAAAGTTTCATGCCTTGCAAAGACCATAATTGCATCCCTTGCCAAGAGGACAACATTCCTTCTATTGAAAATTTCCTGAATAGCCCATCAGAAACAAATGTTTTTTCCTTGGTAATAGTAGATCATTATTCCCTCACACCAATGAGGAAGATTAACACTGGGCCCCACACCCATTGGCACTCTGTCCTAGTGAGCTACCCATGCCAACCTGTTTATGGAATGTTTTTTAAAAATAGAGGTGAAGTTTCCATCATAAAAGCTTCATGGGCGAGTCATCTGGAGTGGATCAACTGAATAACCATGGCCTCCCTCCTTTGGCCTCTTGTTTCCACTTTTTAGGGAAACCTCCGAAGGGATAAGGCCTCCCTTCCACCATTGTATGGATCCCAACCTCCTCCTCTCCCTCTATAAATAAAGCCATCTTCCATTGATGACCTAGCTAAACATACTATAGCTGAAATGCTAAAGAGAATTCCTGAACATTTTTCCAGAAAGATAGAATGGAAGAGACCTTTGTTGAGAGAGCTTAGGCTTGTGCCCTCACCCCATCCGAATTCCCCGATGATTCATCAAGATGTGCTTCGATTAAACCCCACTAAAGGAGGCTATGACGTCAAGGCTCCGGTTGTAACTCTTTCTTCTATTTATAAATATACATGACTATTTTCTGGTTCCCATCTTGCATTAATGTGTTTTATTTGATGCAATATTCTTAACCCTCCTTGACTGGTTAATTGATTATGAATGAAATCATTGTCTTGTATGCTACTCTTGTTTGCTGATCTTCGTGTAGGTATCCGAGAACTGTTGCAGAAGGATTGTGACCCGCCAAGACAGAGATCAAGAGACCACCACCACTACAGTGACGATAGTGTTAGACTCTAGGTAGATCAATCTACCCCATCCTTTTCATTAATTAATTAAGGAACCTACACTTTAGCTTGTCCCTTTGTTGCTAGACCCACTCTAGGGCTCAAGGGATTATTTCTTTCCACAGAGAGGATTCACCTTCCCAAAAAATTGGCGACTCCACTGGGGATCAGTGTGGTTTTGTTGTTTCGTTGCTTTATAGGAGTTTGTCTTGTCAAGTTGACTTCATTCGTTTGCTTGCTTTCCTGTATTTCCTGGCTTGTTTGGTTGTCTGGAATCTTCCTGTTTAGCTCTAGAGTGTCAAGATTGACCTCTTCTCACTGGTTCTTTCCTCCTCCCATAGTTATCCATCTTGGCGTGCTTTTTTCTTGAACATTTGCACCAATTGGCACATGTTTCTTTTGTTGCAGTAGCTCCAATACTTGTTTGGTGTGAATTACTGCCTCACAATCACACTAAATCCTGTAGGGTTTGGTTTTGACCCTTTTGCTAATTTTTTGGTCAGTTGTGCTTGAATCTAGCTTGTTTCTTCATTTTCAATTGGTCCTTTTGGAGTTGTTTTGACTTCTTTAGGCTTGCTCTTCTCAGTTGTTTTTCTATTCTCTATTCAATGCAGTTCATAGCCCTAGGGTTCTAGGTGTCTTTCGTTCAGTGAGCCTTATGATTGAAGTTCGATTATTTTTGTTTCATGTCGGTTCGATTCCCTGATCAGTTACTTGAGTCTTTCTTGATCATTTGAGTTTTTGGTTTGTTCAACGATTACTTTTGTGTTTCTTTAACTCTCCATCTATTCGGTTTCGAGCATAGATCACATTGCTCGTTTGGTTCATTTTGAAAGCTTTTAATTTTGAAAGAGTGCATCACTGGTTTGAGTACATATTTATGTTTGTATTTCTTTAATATTGTTCATTTCGAGATCTCTACATTCATAGTGCTCTAAACTAGTGTTTGATTTGATTTTTAATGTAATTAGTGCATTGTGTGCTTCATTCATTCAAAAAAAAAAATTCTATCCTTTCGTTTACATTGAAAATGAAAATTTATTTTGCATAACTAGTTCTTCCATATAGGAAGGAGTTTTTAGTTTCTCATTTCGATTGTATTAAATGCATTAGGGGAATTCTTTGTATGATTCCTGTAATATCCCAAAAATGGGATTGTCAGCAATGCATGTCTGAAAAACGCATTTTTCAGAAATGGATGCTACATAATTTGAAATCAGCCCTTAGATCCCATAGATCTGATAATCAAAGACCCAAATCCAAGAGGAGATTAGAAACAAATCAAAATATGTGAGGTAAACAGACCTCCCACACCTAGTGTGGCTTGAAAATTGCCCAAGGAAGGGACTGCAGCAATACAAAACAATACTGCTCATGAAATAATGACGTTCATTAAAATGATAGCAGGAGGTCAATATGGAGGCTCAATAATGTCATTTACATCAGTAATAAAGAGTTATATTGAAGCCCAAACATTATATAACAAGAAACAGAAGAATTTACATGAATAAATCCTCAAGAATGAGGTGCTGCAACCATAGGAAATGACTAAACAAAATTGACAATGTTATTTTTATTGGCTAAAATATCAGTATATTACACCTCAGATATATAGTAGATCTGTGTAAAAAAAGTTAGATCTATGTCACATCTATACACTAGAAAGGCTCCTCTACAAATGCCCCTTAGGGTTTTGAGCAAAAAATGTAGTACATGGAGTAGATCTGAGATCTTATGCAGCAGATCTGCAGAATGATTCAAAAATTCTGAAGTAAATACAAGAGTATCCAGATCAAATATGAATATAACATGGATTAGCTCTATAATCCACGGATCACCACAGTGAAGGGCAGATTCCCAACACTAGAGATCTCTCTCCCAAAAGTGTGCCAAATTCCCTGCAACTCCTTCTTTGCAAATAACGCAGTATAGGAAGATGGACTGCACTATAGGATTTAAGAAGAGGTTTAAAGCCTGTTAGTGAAGATGTTAAGCTCTAATTCAGTGTTTAAAGGGTGAATGTACCATATTGAAGACCTTATGATTAACACAGAAGCCATAATGAGGCCTAAATCACAGAAAAAAATATTATCAATGTCTCACATCAGCAGAAGGTTCTTTCCTGTGAAAGGACAAGTTCCCATATTGTTTTGTATTCCACATCGAGCTCCGGAGAAGATCTACACCCTAAAAAAAAGTCCTAATGTTTCCAAAGCATTTGTTATGCAGTATGGCAGAACTAAAAGTCATTTATCTGCCTTTTTCTTATCACCAAAGTACTACAGAGTACTACAGCCAAAAAGTACATCAAAGAACATACCCATGAAGTTAATATCAGTCTGTCGAAGATCACTCTTTCTTCCAAAGAGTACCAAAAATCAATGCATGGATATTAAAATAGAATGGGCCTCGAGCTATGCTTCTTCCTCTTTTTTAATGTTTCATTAAAGGTTTCATCTACCTCCGTTTCCTCTCTTTCATCTATAAGAACTCAAGAAAAACACATTGTAAATGTTGTTGGCTATTGATCGGATATCCGTGAATTGTAAGTTGTTTCTCCCGAGATATATCTATGTGTGTAAAGTTGTAATATAGGCTGAGGAGATGATTTCAGACTGAATATCAAGCTATTGGACAATGTTGTATATGACTGGTGTTGCTCTTTAATATGACAAGCACATTTCTTTGGATCCTGATTTAAAGCAGCGGTGATGTTTTCTGCCTTTGTCTTTGTTTTCCTTCTATGATTCATTACATTTCATTTCTCTAGTAAGAATTAGAAATCTGGCTTAGGATATACCCTCGCATGGTACCCTAATGCTCCTGCTATTATTATATTTAATTTTTTCTACCAATTGTGTTATCTGAGAACTAATTCAAGGCAATTTAACCAATGTAGTAGCTGTTTTTCACTGCTAACCGATGTATGAATTTATGAATCTGTTCTTAGATGTTTTGGTTTGGCTTTAATTGAAAGAATTAGGATACTAGGAGTTTAGAACGCTGATTCTATCTCACTAGGTTCTTTTTCAATCAATTTAACCTTTCCAAGTTC
The DNA here is from genome assembly GCA_034641835.2 of Pinus albicaulis. Lineage (NCBI taxonomy): Eukaryota > Viridiplantae > Streptophyta > Pinopsida > Pinales > Pinaceae > Pinus > Pinus albicaulis. Next base: position 1,655,849,391 of record CM076580.1, on the reverse strand, counting down.
CCTTAAGTTGAATGTCGAAGCATTGAAAGTTCAAATCCTTTCTCTGATCTCAGGCTTCACCTTTGCATTTAAATCTTAAGTGTTTCTTGTTGTTTGAAGAGTTAGCCTTTTAGGGGTTGGACCATAGGTGTTTAAGGCACTCCCTATCCCTAGATCTACTTCCTAAGTGGTCACCTTAGAGGTTTACTTATCATTCACCTTCATTCCTTATCATTTCATACCACACTATCATCTTTAAAGATCCTCTGTTTTAGATGACTAGCCCAATTGAAAGCCTTGGATACTGAATATCAAGTAAGCCCTTTTATGACTCCATTGCTGAATGGTCTCGAGTGTTCTCTGAAGTATCTCTCCTTTGCCTAAAATCCTCTTTTCTCACCCTTTGTCTTGTGTTGAAACCTTCTTTCATGTTTCCCAACAACCAAACAAACAAACAAAACAAAACAAACCTTGTGCCTTATAACTAGCCTAACACCTTAAAACCAAACCTCGAGGACATATACCTTTGCCTTATATAGAGATCCCTCTCTGGACCCAGGAGGGCTAGATCATGAGGTCCCAAAGTGGTTTTGATGTTGTATTATCTTTTCGTATTTCCAAACTTGCCAAAACATAGGAACCCCAACACACCCAGTGCTAAAGAACACTATTCCCAGCTAAACAACAAGAGAATGATATATTTCTAAACAGACAATATATTCATAAAATTTCATACCATGAACAACCTTCTCTTATTGTCCCCTCATTCCTTTTATAAGATTAAAGTCTTGCAAAACCCTAAACCATCTCAAAGGTTTATCCCATTTCACATGTGTAGCCTCCAACTAGAACTGTGCTATGCATCTAGGAGGTTCATTGCATCTGGACAGCGCTATGGATTTGGTCCTCTTGACCCAGTCAAATGTCCCAATCCCTTTCACACATAAGGTATTTTTATTAAGGCAGCCTAGATTTAGCCTTGTTCACATGGGGCATTGATTTATTCACTATTTTTAGGAGTTTTTATTGTCCTCCTTTACACATTTATTCTTGCAATAAGAAAATGAAACAAAATTGTATATTCCCATTAGCTTGGGCTAATTGGGAATATTACAATTTCATTGTTTTCTTCTTTTTGAAATATCTCTATCCTTCTCTTAGTTAGCATTCATCGAACAGAAAACGATGTTCTATTGCATGTAGCTTGCATTTAGAAAATTTGAGATCAAATTCGGTAGGGCCTTGAAATTGAAACATTAATTCAAGATCAACTGTAAAATTTATTCAATTAACCTAAGGAAGCATTGGAACCTAATGAAATTTTTTTTAGAGGTCTAGGCTAGTGAATTTTCCCGACATCATTAAACCTAGTAGTTGTCGTTCGCCATTTGGCTTTAGACATCACTAGTACGGACTTGTGCTCCCCGTACCGTCGCGTATATAAAGGGAGACCCTCATATGTTAAAATCCTTTATCCATAGGAAGTCGAGTCTGCCGCCCTATAACCATGATACATCGAACATAGCATTCAGGGAGACTACCTGCATGTACGTTAAGTCTATGTTCATTTCTCTTTCATTTTATCACTGAGGTGTATATGGAAATTCACGGAAACTTGGTACACCCTCTCGCTTAGGTTACTTGAGTAGTCATTTAAATGTTTTTGTGACTCCTTAAAAAGAGAAGAGATCATTGAGCACTTGTCCTTTCACGTTCGTTTAAAATTACAAGTGACTAGAGTCATCTTTTATCTATTTCTCAACTCTTAAACATGAAATAGCAAAGTTTTGTTCCAGTGTCATAAAATTAATTACCCATGATCACATGCCCATTAAAAGTTCTTTACTTGGCTTGTTTTTGTCTTTCCTTAGAGTTTGGTCTTGAAGCCTTGAATTGGCTATCTCATTTTCCTTCCTTTATTGAATTACTGTCACAGTGGTAGAACCACCAGTTTTGTCGTCTTCTTCACTGCCCCCTAGTGGTAGTTATTTCCCTGACTTTTCTTTCGAAACCCCTCATTTCACTAGGTCTTTCGAGCTTGCGTAGCCTATTCTCCCAATTATTCAACCTCTCCTTACTCGATCTCCTCCTGAAGAGTTAGTTGAGTTAAATTGGCCTCCTCAGGGTGCTTGGTTTAGTTTTGGAAGTGAGGAATATTTCCTTCCTCTTACTTCGGGATCACCTTTTATAGCTTCTGATGTACCTGCTAGTCCTCGTCATCTTTTCGAAGATCTTACAGCCTCTTCAGACATGGATTCTTCGAGTTCTGTCAGCAATGAAGAAATTCCTATGTCTACAGGGGAATATCAGCTTTTCCCTGAATATCTCCCGCGTGTCTCTAATCAATCTTCTCCTCCATTGGTGTCATTTCCACCTGGTTATCGGACTTTGAGTCAAATTATTTTTGGTGTTTCATCCATAGCACATTCTAGTACTTCGACTCCTCCAAGTAGTTTGGTCCTTCATTCATTAGGAACATTGCCTTCGACACCTAGATCGTTGGTCATTGTTACATATGTCCCAGTCCAACCTACCATTTGTGTGGCTTCATCTGCACCAGTTGTTACACATAAGTCGTCAATGTATTTTCACACTCGCAAGTCTATCTTTCTTAATACTACGTGGCCTGTAAATCCTAGCCTGAGTAAATAGAAACCCTGTGCTGCGGAGGCTACGCCCACTTCTAGTGTGGCTACAACTTTCTCTGCTATTCTGGGCAGCCTTAATTTCGAAGAGTATAGTTTGGCTATTCAGTAGTAGAACTCTCAAGGTTCTCAGTAGCCCCAGGCTCCTGTCAATCCTCTGCATCACTATGATGTCTACTTTAACCCTATTTATTTGCCTCCTATTGATCCAAATCAGGTTGTTTATCTACCTCCGGCTGATCCTTATCGGACCGTCCCTCATCAAGGGCCACTAATACAAGGACAAACCTTATAGGGACAACCTTTGATCCACCAGGGATAACCTTATGGTTTGTAAGGATAACCCTTAAATGGTCAACCTTCGGTCCAGCAACCCTACGGTCCTTCCGGTCAACTTCAGTATCAATATCAATCAAGAGCATCTTGTGTTCCTGGGGGGGAAATGTATCCACCACAGGGAAAACCTTTTGTGCAACAGTAGCAGCCTTACATTTAGCAAGGCCAAAATTTTGTGCAACAAGGACAACCCTAGGGTCCTACTCCAGGTCAACCTAGTTATCAGGGACAACCTGGTCTATGGCAACCATCGGGCCAGCCCCTTCCACAAGGGAAACCCAGTGGCCCTCAATATCCAAGCCAACCTACTCAGCAAGGACAGCCTGCCCAGTATCAACAATTGATTCAACCTGCCCGGCAGCCGGTTCAACCTGTTGAACCAGCTCAATAGCCAGTTCAACCTATTCAACCAGATCAAAAATCCATTCAACCTGCTCAGCAGGGTCCACTTGCTCAAACTCAAGGCACTACTTACCCTCCTCAAGGTCAATATCAGGCGGTATATAGTGAGCCCCAAGGTTTTACTTATTACCCTCAAAATCAATCCCAGGTGGTGTATAATCCACCTCAAGGAAATTCTTACATTCCGCAACAGAATCCATATGTTGCTCAGCAAGGACCTCAATGGTATGTTCAGAATCAGTATCCTGGTCATCAACCCCAGTATGGGCAGAACTATTAGCCTTATAACCCTATGGTCAGAATCCTTTGGGACAAAACATATGGTGGCATAATTTCTCTCGGACTGGGTGGAATGTTAGCATGGGTCCTTATCAAAGGCCTCTGATGCCTTTTAATCCTCAATTACCATTTCTCACTACGTTGGAACTGCTAGATGTGTCAAAGTTAAAAAACGATCCAATTCTTCATAACCCATATTGGCCTCTAGTTCCAAATAATATTCCTGGTGATTTTCCTAAGTTTGAGGGGAAGTCCGGAGACGACCCCCAAGCGCACATTATGACATACCACTTGTGGTGTTCGTCTAAATCTTGGGTTGACGATTCCATATGACTCTATCTTTTCCAATGGACTCTTACTGGTGCTTCTGCAAAGTGGTACATTGAATTATCTCGTGGCATTTTTCAATATTTAAACTCTTTATCCATGGCGTTTCTTGCCCATTTTCAGTTACCATTTTTCTATGAGACCGGGACGCACCTCCTCACATCCTTGAAACAGAACCAAGCTAGTCATATCTTGGATCATATCCATGAATGGAGGTGCCTTCGTCACTTGATCAAGTTTGATATTCCTAATCAACTTCTAACTGATTGGTTCACTACCTCGTTTGTCAATCAGATCGCTAAAGACATAGCTATGGGGGCATGTGTAACCAAAGAAAAGGCCATTGCTCGTGCCTAGTACCTCAATCTCGTGTACTCTCGGTCTGGTACATTGTATGATATCTTTCATGATGCTCCTCGACATGGAACTTCCAAAGCACCGGTGAAACCATCTATCGATGGTATCATCGGTTCCATGTCTCGGAATTCTCAGAAATATTCTCCTTCAAATCCTGGGAAGAAAAACTATAATCCTTCCAATGATATTGCTTCTCAGTCTACCCTGAATCCTAGTAAAACCACAGAAGTCAATGCCATTCATGCCAATCCAGCAGATAATACTTCCAAGGGAAAAAATAAGGGTAAAGGTAAGGCCAAAGCTGATACCCCGAAACCAGATTCATCTAAATCTCGTGCTGATGATGGTTCACAGTGTAAGCCGAAGTACCCTTCTTTGATTTGTGACAAAGAGCACTACACCAAGGACTGTCCTCAATAGGCCGAAGTAAGTGGACTACTCAAAGGCACCCAGGGAACTATGGTTGTTCTCAAGGAACCTTTTCCATCTTAGTAAACCTAGATGGTAGAGCAGCCTCAGCCCTCTGCCCCATTTGGCTCTCAGGTTTTCATGACGAACGGTTCTGCATCCATTTCTATCGCTACTCGGTCGAAATATTATACGATATCACGTCAGGAAGCAGGGAAAAATATCACTAATGTTCCTCCTCCTCCACCTGCTTCTGGCCCTCTTCAAATTGAAATGCCCAGTACTAAGCCCATTGTATGGCCACCTTCCAAAGGTTTACTCCATAAGTCTTCTTACAATCCCAACACCCGTGCTGCCCAACATTATAGTATTGTTGAGGATCTGGCATAGGCACCATCTACAATGTCTACATTAGAAGTACTTCAGAGCTATCCGTCTCAATGGACGGATTTTTTATCTACGATCGGTGGGGTTGATCCTACTGATACTAGCCTTATCGCTTTCAACTTGGAGAATTTCATCCCACAACTCTCGCACCAAATTGCGCTCATCATACAAGTTGGTATTAATGGTCTGAATATCCATCGGGCAATTGTGGATGAGGGTTCTTCTACGTGCATCATGTGATATGCTTGCTGGAAAGCCATTAGTTCTCTGGATCTGAATTCATTACCAAATTCCCTTGAAGCATTTGATGGGAGAGAATCAAAACCTCTTGGTGTTCTCTCTAGTTTACCGATTGCATTATAAGGGAAGATAGCCAATGTCGAGGTTGAAGTAGTTGATGCCAAGCTCAATTACAACCTTCTCCTTGGCCGCAGTTGGACTCACACCATGCTATGCATTCCATCTACTCTCTTTCATGTTTTGAAATTCTCGAACGAAGGAAAGAGTGTTAGTGTTGATCAATTGTCATTCTTCACTTATTTTTCTGAGAACAATGTTTTGTATGTGGATTATATTCCTACTCCCTATGAAAGAGTAGGGCTGTGTCTCTTCAAAGATCCTACTGTCATGGGTATTTTTCCTCTTCCTCCACCCCATACTGTTCATATTAATATGATCTCTCAGTTTGATGACCCATGGATCATCCCATCACCTGAACATATCGATTATTTTGGAAATTCAATGTTGTTAAGTCCAATCAAGATAGATTAGTGTGAACTTATTTCAGCTTCAGAGCCTCTGCCTCCTAATCATGCTCCTTTGAGCATGTCTCTTGACACTTATTCTCAATCCCCTTGGCTCGGCAATTCGGATTCGCCCGATCACTTGAAAGAGATATTTCCCTCTGATGAAGCCATCGTGGAAACTATGTCTTTCGAGGATCTTCCATGGGATGATACTCATCATTGTTCCTCGTTCATGCCTGGTCTTGTGGCCATGTCTACGTGTCTTGAGAGGTTTGCATCTCAGGTTCCTTCTCCTCCGCTTCAAACGCCTATTTATACACATGAAGTTTTTACAAAGGGTAACTTCAGTAACATCACACAAACGATGACTATTGAAATTTCCATGAAATTGGGAATTGGCAAGAACATCCATATCAGGGTCACTTGTTCTTTAGATGAAGTTCAGGTTTATACTAGCCTTTTCCATGAGTTCCAAAACTTCTTTGCATGGTCCTACAAAGAGATGCCCGACATCGATCTTAGTATAGTGGTGCATGAGATTCCTACCTACCCTAGTTTGAAGCCTATTCGTCAGCGCCTTCATCCTGTGCACCCTAGAAAGGCTACCGCCATTAAAGGTGAAGTCGAAAATCTTCTCAAGGTTGGTTTTATCTATCTGATTCCCTTGACAGAGTGGGTATCCAACATTGTCCATGTATATGAGAAACAAGGTACCATTCGTTTCTGCGTTTATTATTGTGACATAGATCGAGCCTATCATAAGGATAATTATCCTACTCCCTTTATCGATCAGATCATTGATGACCGCGTTGGGAGTGAGATCTTTTCCCTCATGGATGGTTTTTCTAGTTATAACCAGATTAAAATCCTCCTGACCGATACACAGAAGAATGCCTTCATCTGTCCTTGGGGTACTTTCGCATACAAGTAGCTCCCTTTTGACTTGAAGAATGTTGGTGTAGGTTTTAACCCTGAACAGAAATTATCTACACACGAATCTTATAACAGAAAATAAACAATAGCGAGAGCATAAAACATAAAATAGATAAACACAGAGATTTTCCCCTGGATCCCAAATCGGGATGACCAGCTTGATTTTTCATTATATTCCTTTTAGTGTTACAACACATATATATATACATGCCGAAGCATACATAAACCCCAATCCATAAACCCTGGATTAGAACAAAACCGTAGTTCGCTTCACCGAATCTACAAAAATACCAGGGGCCGAAAACCATCCTACCCCAAAACCATGTGCAAAAACCATGCACAAAACCATGGACGCGGACTTAGTCATGGAAAAAATATAACACATACCCAACAGTTGGGACCACATTTTAGTGAGCGATGTCATATGCTTTTCACGATATTAAGCACATCGTTCAGCCTTAGCTAGATGACCTTCCAGCTCATTCAGCCAAACGTAAGGACCACCCTGACCATCTTCGTTAGGTATTTCTTCATTGTCAACACTATAACATATGGTTGAATCCACATAAGTGCATCTTCTACATTTATTTTGGTAGACTCTTGGGGTTTATCATTTCCAAAGACAGGATTTTCCTCGATCTGCTCAAAGCTAAGGCTATCATCAATCTCCCCTCTCCATCCTCATTACAACAGCTGCAGAGTCTGTAGGGGAAGGATAATTTTTTACATCTTTTTATACCTAAATATGCCGAAGTGGCTAAAGGATTCACGTGATTACTAAAGTAAGAATCCCATTCCTTTGGGATGATATCACCTAGAATTCTTTCGATTCTCTCAAGATGTTGCTTTTCAACGATCCTCTATTGCATCCTCTAAACTATCATCACGATTTTTCCCTCTATCTAGCCACCGCTTTCAACACGATTGCCATGGTTTTCTTGCAAGACGATGATGACGGTGATGAGCATGTTATTTACTACCTCTCTCTTAACCTTCTCAATACTGAAATGTTCTATGCCCATGTCGATAAGTTAGCGTTGGCTATAGTTCAAGTAGTTCAACGTTTTTGTCATTACATTCTATTTTGTACTGTGACTGTGATTTCTGACTGCAACCATATGACTTATATATTGTCTTGAAAATTTCTAGGGGGCAATTACTCGAAGTGGATTTTCATCCTCCTAGAGTTCGATTTGGAATTTAATACTACAAAGTTGAAGAAATCACTATTGTTTTCCAATTTTATCTGCTCCCTCCCCTATAACTCCGCTCCGTCTGGTTTTGAGGAATGCATTCTAGACGATTCGCTTTTTCTGATTAGCACCCTCGATCCTTGGTACGGTGATATCATCGTATATCTTCAGACTTCTACTTTTAGATTTGAGTTGATGAAGGATGCTCATCGATACATCTGTCATCAATCACAACCTTATTGTATAGTCGGAGATACACTCTACCGCATCAGAGTAGATTCCATTTGCCGTCGGTGTTTGACTCTTAAGGAGGCTGAGAAAGCTCTGAATGATTGTCAAAATGGTGCCTGTGGAGGTCACGTGTCTGGTTATGCCAGTGAACAAAATATTCTTCGTGCTGGGTATTTCTAGACCTCCATCTTCAAGGATTGCATTTTTGATGTTCAAAAATGTCATGATTGCCGGATTTATCAGTGCAAGATGCATGCACCGCCTACACATCTCCACCATGTCATTAACATTGGTCCCTTTGTGAAGTGGGGCATCGATTTTATGACGTGTAACCCTCACTCGGTCGGGGGGCATGCTTATATCATCATAGTCATTGACTACTTCACCAAATGGGCCGAAGAAATGCCTACACTTGCTGCCAACGGTAAGACAACAGCTCAGTTCATATTCAATCACATCATTTCTAGGTTTGGTGTCCCTCAAGCCATCTATCGATCATGGTTCCCATTTTCGGCATTATATGGTGGTAGAGTTGACTTCCAAGTTGGGCTTGCGTCACGACAACTCAACGACGTACTATCCTCAGGCCAATGGCCAGGTTGAAGCTATGAATAAAGTTCTTGTCACCATGATTCAACGTATGATTGGGATGCACAAATCCAATTGGAATCTCATATTATTTTTCAGCTCTTTGGGCATACCAAACTTTAATTAAGGATGTGACTAGATTCACTCCATTTCAGTTTTTTTATGATATGAAAGCTACCCTTCCGATTGAGCTTGAAATACCTTCGCTCAAGTTGGTTGTTGAATTGTTGCCGAACACTTCGCCAGAAGAAGAGCGTCTTCTCTACTTAGAAAGGCTAGATGAAACTCGTCACTTGGCTGCTTTGGTCATTGAGGCACAAAAAAGGCTGGTGAAAGCCCATTTTGACCAGTCGGTTTCCCCTTGTTCCTTCGTAGAAGGAGACCTTGTCCTCCTGTACGACCAAGCTTATGATAAGCTAGGGGCAAGAAAATTTCAACCCATGTGGCATTAGCCCTACATTGTTAAACGTGTCTTGCAAAATGGGCCTATGAGCTCATTGATTTCAAAGGTCATCCTCTGGATCAGCCCAGAAATGGGCTGTATCTCAAAAAATATTATGCATGAGTCATTTGTGCATGTTTTTTTCATTTTTGTACATTTTTGGCTTGGTGTGCTTTGCGAGCGTTTTCCTGCTTATTGGGTCGTTGATTATTGTGCAGATGTCTATTACTTTTTATGTCTGTTTCAAGGATGGTGCTTCCCACAATACCCAGAACTTGTCTTCGGAAGCTTGGGTGATTTATGATCTTGTTGGTGAATTGATAGATCTACAAGGTATTTGTCTAGGACAAACTACAAGAAATGTCGCTGAGTACAATGTTGTCATTCAACTATTAACCGAGGCGATTACCCTTAGCATTTTTGCATTGGTTGTAAATATAGACTCACAACTTATTGTTCTTCAACTTAATGGACATTATTCAGTTAGAAACCCTCAGTTTTTAAGGTTGTATTTACGTTTCCTTTGCTAGAAAGACATTTTGATTATATCACATATCAACATATTCCTAGGAAAATTTTTACACTACAATTTGTCACCATGACATTTCTAGTACTCCCTTGGAAGTCTAAAATATCATAATTCCAAAATTCAAGCCTTGAAACTAAAAGAAAAGCTCATAAAAGCCTTAAAACTCTAGTACCGCACTTTCTCCTAGTTTTGCCTGCAGTCCCACACTTTTTGGCTCTAAATCTTGCGGATCCAAACGCACTGTCTGTGTATTAAAAGTTCGGACCCCTATAAAAGTTTGAAAGGCGCAAGTAAAATATATAAGCTTAGTTTAAGTCATTTTTGGAAGCTTCTAGAAACATTCTTGCGGTGGAAAGATCACTCCTTTGATGTTCATGCATCCCATCCAATAAGGAGCTAACCCCTTGATGTAAGGAACTAATCCCTTTGAAGGAGGATTCTATCCCTTCTTGTTTTGAGCTATAACCTCCTCTTTTCCACTATAAAAAGAGGCATAGGGCAGCCTCAAATAGGTTAATTTTTGGTTAATATTTTAGAAGATAATTGAGTTGAAGTTTTAGTATTATTGGAGATGAAGTGCTGCTGAGACTTAGACCCTTTTAGCTGAGATTTCATTTGGGAAAGATCACATACATGTATTTATCTTGGTTGGAAGAGTGCAAGGCTGGTCATAGTAGAGGAAATGCCTGCTTCTAGACCCCGAGAAGACCTGTACAACATCAAGGCGAACGTGGTTGTAAGGCTCTTCTTTATTTAAGTTAATACAAATAAATCTGTTTTTCTCAATAAGCTATCAATTGATTGTTTATTTTATGGATTCCTTGATCACCATAATGGATATGATTTATGAATATATTCTATGCAGGTGCTATTTTATGTTTGCTTGTTTGTGATTGCAGATCTTTGAGGGGAACTCTTTCGAGCGTTTGAAGGACTAGTACTACAAACAAACGTTTGATCAAAGGTAGGATCATTAAACCTTTATAGCATTTAATTATAAATCGCAATATATCTAGATAAAGATATCTTTCTTTGTCCGTTTGTTGCTAGCTGTCCATAAGACACTTGGGAGGTCTGTCTTGTCTGCAAGAACGACTAATCCATCCAACAAAATGGCGACTCCGCTGGGGAAGAATTTGGAGCTTTGATTTCTTTTATTTTTGACTTTGAATTCATGTTTCCTAGTTTTAATTGAGTTATATTGGCTTGGGTGGTTTATCCCTTTAGAATCCCTAAGAAATTAATTAGTTAATAAACAAATTTAAATTATTAATAATTTAATTAATAATAAATAAATAAATAATAAAAAAATAAAAATTACTACCCCTCTAACTTTTAAATTCCATAAGATCTCAAAATAACACTAAAAAAATTTAAATAAAAATAAATAAAATTTAAAAAAAAATTAATAATAAATAAAATAAAATAAATAATAATAATAATAAATAAAATAAAATAATAATAATAATAATAATAATAATAATAATAATAATAATAATAATAAAAATAATAATAATAATAATAATAAAATTTTAAAATAAATAAATAAATAAGAATTTTATTGATATGTTTAAACAATAAATAATCGAATGAAATAATAATAATAATAATAATAAATAAAAAATAAAAAAATTAAAAATAAAAAAAATAAATTAAAAATAAATTAAAAAATAAATTCTCCTCTAAAATTACTATATATATCATTACTCCCTTGCCCTAAATTCTCAAAAATTTTCAAAGATCGCTGAGCATTTACCCCTGATGATGGACTCACTTATGAAGTCCGAAACATTGGGTTAAAATACTCATAACAGGTTATTCCTCCACTTTGAGAAAAAAACCAATTCACCTGTATGGAATCACTTTTTAAAATTTTTAGCTTTTTCTTTTGTTTTCTTGTGTCCGCCCTTTTCCTTTTGAGACAGTGCAGCCAGTACCGCACTTTTTCTGTACCCACAGTGCAGGACCACACTGGATTGCACTAAAGCCTGCGGACCCTGTCAATTTTTGAAAAAATCCTAAAATCCTCTGTTTTAGATTAGTTTTGTAAGTTCTCAGTGATTGCCCAGACCTGTGTCTTCTATCAGGAAGCCTTGATTAAGAGTCTTTTTCAGCACTTTGGGTTTTGATTGATTTTCTAAAAGATTTGCATTTTTTAATAATTTTTGCTTTGATCTTTATTCCACTCAAAGATTAGAAACTTTGGTATACCGTTAGATCACTGGTGTGTCCTTGATTTCTTGCTGAGTTTGGCATTTTCGCAGAAATTTTTTGTGAGATTTAATCCCATTTTTTGCATATATTTGAAAAAAATTTGTTAATAAGTTTGGAATTTCACTTAAAAACGAAAATTGGATGTTTTTTACGAGTTCTTTCTGGTTCAAGCAAAGAATTTCTTAGTGAGATCACAAGCTAAGTAAGACATCCTTAAAATATTTGAAACTTTAATTCAAATTTAGTCTTTAATTCAAATTTAGTCTTTTAATTTTTTGATCTCAATCTTAATGTTTTTTAGTTTTGAGTGATTTTTAGAAATTGTGGTGTCTTTCGAAGAAAAAGCTTGCTTTGTAGTTCTGATCTTGAATAAAAGGGATTTTTATTGAGCATAGATTAGTTTGAGTTCTCATTGAAATTAGATTTCTTTTCATTTATTCTTGCTTAAAGGAAAGATTTGATTTTTCGAACATTGCATTTCTCGAACTCTTCCTTAGCTAGAATTCATTGAAAGAAATGGATTGTTTATCATTATTAGATGCATTTTTAGTATGTTTTGAGTCGGGTCAGTACGCATCATTCGTTTCACTCTCATACCTATTTTCCTAAGCAACAACTCTTAAAATAAACGCTTAATTAAAATCCATCTAGTAACTTTTTATTTTCTACGGCTCTTTTCACCAGTATAGCTTAGGCTAGTGTCTTGGAGTAGGGAGTAATAAACTCTCCAAGACACTCAAAACAAACAAGTAGTTAATATTGCAGTAGGTAAAAATCCAATAGTTGCTTATATGCTCTCAGAATCTCCTCTTAAAGGAGTCAAGCACGAGGTCATATCTGAACTAGTGGGATAATAAATTCTATCTCATTGGGAATGATAGAAGATTTGCGCGTACTAAAAACGGTAAACCTCTTATAGACCATTGTCGAGGAGCCTGGGGTCACTTGTTGGTATACCTTTGATTATTTCAAGAAGCCTTCAAGGGGATTGAGCTTTGTTACTCTACCCTTATGCGTATGTCAGATCATAGACTATTCCCCCAGGTATATTAGTCCCTGTTGGTAACCATAGTGACCATAATCTGATGGTTTTATTCTAAGGTGACGGTAGAGGAAAGATCCCATTGTACCTGGAGGAGACGTCGACTAGACTCACTTGGACTCTCCGGAGGGTTATCTTCACTCGAGATTGTTTAAGTGGAGAAACTTGCACCGGTCTGTTTCATTAAGTAGGTTGTCGAGGTAACTGTTCCAACCGCCCTTTCTGCATTAAATACTACGATGTTGGATTTCATCACCAACTAGTGTTTTTAGTGTGGGAATTTACTGTTTGTTTGTGGATTGATCTCCTAGATTTCTAGGTGTGTGATTCATTTGTTTGTTTCTTTAGTGACTCTAGGAGTTTTCATTGAAATTTTTATTTGATTGCGTGTGATTAAAAAAATTTAATCGTGGCTGAATTACCAAGATAATTGCATAGACTTCAGGGCAAGCCCCCTGAATATACACCAAGCCAACTTGAAGGGTTGCGAGCTCTAGTATCGCCTACTGACAGTAGAAATGGATCAAAATAAGTAGGAGAGTCCTCTATATTTGTTCATACTGATTATCAGTTACAAACAACAGAACATATTCAAGAGCTGATTTCAGTTTCGAAAGTTATTGGTAGTATTTCTCCTTCCAGAGAATACGCTGATGAACCTGAAATTTCTGAACCTAACACTGAACCTGCTATTTTGGAACCATCTTCAGGATTTATCACTCCAACTTCGAGTGATCCTGGTTCACCTAGGGTAAGAAATATCATTACTTAAAATCTTCCTTCTGACCTCATTTCCATTGAAGAACTTGTCGGTCTAGATGAATAAGTAACTCTTCCCGAAACCCAACAGACTTTGAATCTTAGGGAGCATGAATCTATATTCTACAGCCCTTTTAGAAGTGACACTTGGTATTTGTCATTAACAGTTTTTTTATAAAACCCGGGTCTTATTTTTTCACCACCCCGAATTCCTTTTCATCCTACACCTAGAGGTTATTATCCTTCATCAAAAATGTCAGGTGAGTCATCTATGTTTTCCCAATCACCAGAAACATTTTTATGTGGTGGTGTTTCTGTTCCTTTGGGGTACTAGTCACTCTCTGGTACTTTCTCAGGAGCAACTCCTCGACCAACTGAACAAGTGTTATCATCTGGAACAAATGGTACTAAAACTGAAACGTTGAATGCAAAACAATTTTTTATGATGTCTGGTAACATTCTGAATCCTCAACCTCAAGGTAGTTAGTTACCGCCTGGGGGGAAATATCAAGGTAGTCAATTACCGCTTGGGGGGAAATCTCAAGGTAGTCAATTACTGCCTAGGGGGCAACCTCAAGGTAGTCAGTTACCGCCTGGGGGGCAACCTCAAGGTAATTTTTTACCACGACAAACTGTAGGACAATATTATTTACCTGGAGAACAACCTCAAGGACAGTACATACCTCAAGGTTATCAACCTCAAGGACAGTACATACCCCAGGGTCAACCCCAGACTCAGTACATTCCTCAGGGTCCTTATCAACACCAGATTCAGTACATGCCTCAGGGTTATAAACCTCAAGGTCAAAACCCAAATCAAGGTTTCCAACCACCTTCTGGTCAATCATTTTTACAAGGAATTGGAAATTTACCACTTAATTATCAACCCTACGTTCAACCAAGCTATGGTCCTTCATATGGACAACCTTCGATGGGTAAATACCCCGGAATGAACATGGTGTGGAATCCATTACAATTTCAACAGACTATGCAACCTAATGTGCAGTTATCTAATAAACCTGGATAGCCTTTAGTTTCTGGTTCAACCCAGCAACCTGTTCAGCCTACTATTCAAATCCCTGCACCTGAAACTGTTCAGCAACCTGGGCCTAGTATGCCTCAAACTCCACTTCAGACTGCTGCAACTACTACAACTTATGTTCAACCTACGACACCTATTTCTGGAGTATCTGTAGCTCTAGTTTCTTCTATCCCTGCATCAGTGCAGATTCCTTAAGCCTCTATACCACAGTCAAGACATACAATTCAAAATACGGTCTAGATGCCTACGGGACAAGCTGGTTTTAGTACGATTGTCTCTAGTCAACCTCAATTTACCTATCAACCGTACTAGGGACAGTATCAAATTGGTCAAGCTACACAAAATCCATCTTATCAGTATCATCCGTACCCTGGGTATACTTATGAAATACCTCAACAACTCCAGTATGGTCCAGTTAATCCTGGTTATCTAGGAGTTTTCACGATTCCAAATGCACAACCGATACCAGGATATCCTGGATATCCTCCTCTTGGCACTGGTTTGATCACTCAAGGTTATCAAGACCCTAGCCATCGGTTACCATTCATAGAAACTTTAGATTTACCAGATCTATCATGCCTTACGAACGATCCCATTTTTTATCTTCCATATTGGCCGTCGATGCCTAACAATTTTCCCAGTGATATTCCAAAATTTGAAGGAAAGTCGAGAGAAGACCCATCTAATCACATGATGACTTATCACCTCTAGTGCGCATCTAATTCACTAGTTAATGATTCGATTCGACTACGTCTTTTTCAGAGAACTCTCATTGGTCTAGCTGCCAAATGGTACATTGAGTTACCACGCGGCTCTTTTAATAATTTTAACGCGTTAGCTACTGCTTTCTTAACCCATTTTTAGTTTCCTGTCAGATATGACAATGGCACAGAATTATTTACTTCATTAAAGCAGTCTACGTCCATGTATATATCTGATCATATTCATGAATGGAGACGTAGAAGGTGTGTAGTGAAATTTTTTATTTCTGATAAAATTTTGGCTGAATGGTTTATTAAATCGTTATTGCCCAAAATTACTGAAGATGTGGCCAAAGGAGGCATTGTTACGGAAGAGCAATTTATTGCTCAGGCTTAGTACCTTGACCTTGTCTATACTCAGTCATGTACTTTGTACGATAAAATCCCCAATCTACTAAGACTTAGTCAGATAACTACAACTCCTTCTGGCTCTCATGCCGCTGATGGTGTAATTGGTTCTGTTAGTACTAGTAAGAGTAAGAAGAAGTCTTCCAAGACTACTCCCATTATCACTTTACCCAATTCACCCAAAGGAGATTCTTCCCTAGAAACTTCCGCTGATATCCATGTTGTAGAGACATCTATGACCAAATCTAAAAACAGTAGTAAGAAGAAAGGTAAGAATAAAAAGAAGAAATATTCAAAAGAGAAAAACGATACAACTGAACCGACTAACGAAAAACGCAAACCTCGTTATCCTTGTCTCATCTGTGACCAGGATCATTTTACGAAAGAGTGCTCGCATAGAGCTGAGGTCTCAAAATTCGTCAAGGGTTCGCCTATACCTGTTGTCTTGAAGGATCCCTTTCCCACTCAAGATAGTAACATGGTTGGATCTTCCTCCAATCCGATTGAGGATGTTTTAATGGTTGCGACGCGATCGCAAGATTATGGTAGTAAAAATACTGGTAAGGAAGCAAAAACATCCAATTCTGCATCAACTACATCTCCTTAAATTTCTAATCCATTACAGATCGAGAAACAAAATACTAACTTAGTAATTAAACCACCTGCAAAAGGTGTACTTCGTGTTAGCCACTGATAAATTTTGTTATACCAAGAAGTGGCTAATTTTGTTCTTCAAAACTTCAAGAGATAATTCCCTTTTGAAAACCTATCATCTTTGAATTTTTTATGAAGATAACTAACATTTAAGTTAATCTTCACTACGGTTTCCCTTTTTTACTGAAAAATCTGTTGTTTACCTAAAGAAAGCTGCTTGAGATGATCATTTTCCCATAATTTTTACCCCTCCTTCACTCATAAATGACCCCATTTTCATCCTTTTTTCCATAAAAATCCCTCCATAAGCCTCATTAAACCTTTAAAATCACTCCAAAATCCATTTTAAACCTTATATTTCTCTGTTATTTGGTTTAAAAATGCCTTGTTTCCTTTACCGGAACCCTAAAATTGCCTAAAAAACTCTATTTTTAGGCCAAAAACACCCTTTTCTACATAAAAGGTTGTCTTAAGCCCCCAAGGGCTTAAATCTTGTAATCCCTCCACCTCATAAGACCCTAAGCCCCACAATCGGGTGCTTAAAGGGCCTAAAACCTCTCCAAACCCTGTGAAAACCCGACTTTCTTTGTTATTTTATAAAGCTGACACTTCAAAATTGAAATGAATATGGACTGTCGATTGTTTTAATCTAACGGCCATCATCATGCCCGATCTCCACCCATATATCCGACTTTCCCTCCGTTCATTTAAACTTCACCCCAAGATCGAATCTGGATTGTCCATCAATTAAATCGAACGGTCTAAATTAAATCTGAGAGGCCCGACTCTTTTGGGACCTACCTTCGCCTTGTAAAAAATCTATCCACTCATGAGCTGCCACCTGGACTCCACTATCTCCTCGCCCTGCAAATTTCTCCGTCGCTTGCGATCTGCACCGTCGGATCTGAAGCCCCTGATCCGACGGCAGATATTTTGTTTCGCATTTTTTTTTGCATGAGGTTTAACGCCTAAAAATTGCGCGATGAGGGAGGTTTTCCTAGGACACTTGTCGACAATTGTGTGGAATCGCGTTGTTTTGGTGAAAACCATAAACCACTTTCATTGCCGTGTGAATACCACCAGCTGTTTTCCGCTAGACCACCCTCCTCCACAATGTAATTCTTTGTTTAATACTAGCTATCGATCAATCTAATCTGACGGTCCTGACTTAACCCGATCACAAGTCTTTTTCCCCCACCTTTTCTCCCAAGAAATTTCACTGCTCGATCTAGACCATCCATCATTTAAATCGGACTGCTCATATTACTTCTCAACCCCAAGCCTTTCCCCCTCCATCTATCCTCCAAAGGTTTTATCGTGAGATCTCCACCATCGGATATTCTAATCTGACGGCTCTGATTAGTCCTCCCCACCAACTCATTTTCTCAACCCCTTTTTCTCCAAATTTTTCGCCAACTAATCTCCACTGTTCATTTCTTTTTATCCAACAGCTCTGATTAAACTTCCCTCCATTTTCATTTCCCCTCCACATTATAAATTCCTGATTGATCTCAGTTGTTGATCAATCTAGATCAACGGCCTAGACTTAATCTTCCCTCCTTTTCTTCCGACTGCCTCCCCATCAAACCCATCAAGCAATCTTGATTGTCAATTAATCTGGATCGACGGCCACGATTTATTCTCACGCCCAAGCAAGCCTTTGACCTATCCTTCACGAATTTTCTTAACTTTCTTCATTTTTTGCAAGTTTATAAAGGTTTTTTCACAGTTTTTAAATGAAATGAAATCCTGGGATGAAAATCCACAGGAAATTATCCATGAGGAAAAGGGAATCTACAGGGTTTGAATAGCAATTTTACCCATGTCTCATGAACATTGGTAATGTTATAAAACACTCTGCGCACTTGCAAAAGCAACAAAAACATAGTCAATATCAAACAGTCAAAGAGTATCAGTGTCAAGGGATAAAACCAAACCAGAAATGAAGAACTAAAGGTTTTTAACATAGTTTTGAGGGATTAAGGCACAAACTCAATAAACTAAAGGCCTGATCCTGAGATAAAAATAGTATGAAGACCAGAAATGAAGATCAAAGCCTAATTAGGTCTAAAACATAGATAAAGAACATATTAAGGTGTTTTTAAGGTAAAACAAAGGAATATCAGCCAAAGGACACCTCAGAGCCACATAAAAGGGGCTAATTGAATCCCCAGCTACCAAAGGAGCCACCTGCAGCCTCAATAAATCAAAAGAAGGCCTAGTTATTGCCAGAACAAAAGATATTTGCCTAAAGACAACTGAATAGTTATTTTAAACAAAAGAAGATATTTCAAAATGTTAGTGAAGTTATTGTAAAAGATAAATAGGCCTCGAAGTCAATATTTTTACCCATTAAACCGAAATGCTGCCCTTGATTTATTAAAAACCTTTGAAAAATATGAACTCATTTTCATACCAAGAGCACAAAATCATATAG
Source organism: Pinus albicaulis (assembly GCA_034641835.2). NCBI lineage: Eukaryota > Viridiplantae > Streptophyta > Pinopsida > Pinales > Pinaceae > Pinus > Pinus albicaulis. Next base: position 1,655,830,352 of record CM076580.1, on the reverse strand, counting down.
AAAATGAACTTGCCTTGAATACCAGCAACTTCCAGATACCTCAGATAAATGAACAGCTTAGTGTAAAGGTGAAAAACAGACCTGTAGTGCCTGACAATGAGGATCGCTGGAAAGTGTTTGACTCTAACAAACACATAGATGATTTCCTAAAATCAGAAAATGATTTTGACATACCAACTGTTAGAAAATTATATATTATAGAGCAATGCAACACATAAAATATGAAAAAAATACAAGCACACAAAACACATAAAACCAGAGAGACACATATATACGTGGTTCACCTAGTTTGGGCTACGTCCACCCCGAACAGCCAGTCCTTCCTTTCTATTATCCAGCAAAATGAAGAGACACAACCTACAACAGATCTGTTGTATTATCCTCTGTTCTCTCTCATAGTCTCCCTCTCTGTTTCTCGCTCTGAAAATACACATACATTACTCAGCTGCAATATAATACCCTCATAAAAATGAGGGGTTGCCTTCTAGGTCAAAAAACCCTAAACTAAACATAACTTCTATTGTCAGATCATTTTCCTAATGAACAGCCCAGATTGACTAGAAATTACTATACTTTTACAAGGAAAATTTACATCTGTTTTTAGCTTCGGGGGCACTGCCCCCGAAACCCCCCGCCGGGGGGGGGGGGCGGGGGGGGGCTCCATTTAAGGTACAGGGGTCCAATGCTGTGATACAAATTAAACAAGATAATCAGGCTCCACACCCAACAATCTCCCACTTGGAGACTGATTGTAGCAACTCCACCACTGCTTCATTTTATGGACAATGACTCCTCTTTGGACCTACCTATTTCTCATCTTCAATGTCATCCTTGAAGACCAATTGAAACTGAGCACGTTCTCAGTTTCTCCCTGGTTACAACTTTTGTTAGCATATCTGCAGAATTCTGGCTAGTGTGTATCTTTTCCAGCTTCAACTCTCCATCTTCCAATACTGACCGTATGAAATGGTACTTGAGATGTATGTGTTTAGTCCTGGAATGAAATACTGAGTTCTTTGCAAGATGAATGGCACTTTGGCTATCACTGTATAGTGTGCCCATATCATGCTTCTTACCCAATTCATCCATAAACCTTTGTAACCAAATCATTTCTTTACTGGCCTCTGTAGTAGCAACATATTCTGCTTCTATTGTTGAAAGTGCAACAACACTTTGGATTTTTGAAATCCAACTGACAGTTGTTCCACTTACAGTAAATACATATCCTGTAGTGCTCCTCCTGTTATCTCTATCACCTACCATATCTGCATCAACATATCCCTGTAGAGAAATGTTTGAACCACCAAAGCATAATTCTTGATTTGTGGTACCTCTCAAATATTTGAGAATCCATTTTACTGCCATCCATTATTCTTTTCCTGGATTGTTCATGTACCTTCTTACAACTCCCACTGCATTTGCAATATCAGGCCTTTTGCAGACCATTGCATACATTAAACTTCCAACTGCTGATGCATATGGAACTTTAGACATATATTCCATTTCTTTGTGGGTTTTGGGGCACATCTCCTTACTAAGTTTGAAATGGCTAGCAAAAGGTGTACTAACTGGTTTTGCATTCTGCATATTAAATCTTTTCAACACCTTTTCTATGTACTCATTCTGAGACAGTGTTAATTTGCGATTTTTCCTATCTCTAGTTATCCTCATACCAAGGATTTGTTTTGCAGCTCCCAAATCCTTCATTGCAAATGAATTTGCCAAATTTCTTTTGAGCACATTTATTTCCTACATGTTAGACCCTGCAACAATCATGTCATCTACATACAATAAAAATATAATATAGCTGCCATCATTTTTCCTTTTTAGGTAAACACAATGATCAGAGTGACATCTAGTATAACCTTGTTCAGACATAAACTTGTCAAATTTTAGATACCACTGCCTTGGAGCCTGTTTTAAGTCATACAAGCTCTTTTTAACCTGCACACCAATTTTTCTTTCCCTTTTATCTCATATCCTTCTGGTTGCTGCATGTATATCTCTTCCTCCAAATTTCCATGGAGAAATGTTGTCTTTACATCTAACTGTTCAAGATGTAAATCTTCTGCTACTACAAGACTTAATATAGGTCTAATTTAATTCATCTTAACAACAGGAGAAAATATTTCATAAAAATCAATAACTTTCTTCTGTGCAAACCCCTTCACCACAAGTCTAGCTTTGTACCTCTGTTTTCCTCCATCTTCTTCCTTCAGCCTGTAACCCCATTTATTCTGCAATGCAGTTTTACCTGTAGGCAACCTGACTAATTCCCAAGTCTGGTTATGCATTAAGGAGTCCATCTCTTCTTCCATGGCTAGCTCCCACTTCTTCCTGCTTTCAACCTACATTTCTTCTTCATAACATTCGGGTTCGCCAGAATCATTCAGCAATAAATAATATAATGAAGGAGAGTATCGTTCAAGGGGTCTACTTATCCTGGTAGATCTTCTAACACCACTTTTAGGTGTTTGAGGTGCCTGTTGCTGTTGTGGTGGTTGTTGCTGCTGTGGTTTTTTATTATTATTATTTTTAGGCACCTTTAATTTTTCAGTTATCTCATCAAGAACTGTGTATTCCTTGCTTTCTTTTTCCCGTTTATTTTCCTGCAATGATTCTTATACAAGACATTTTCATTGAATATTACATCTTTGCTCCTAATGATTTTGTGATTTTCATAATCATATAAGCGATAACCAAAATCATTAACACCATATCCAATAAAGGTACATTTCTTTGATTTTTCCTCAAGCTTTGTTCTATTTTCTTTATTATATGGACAAAGGCCTCACAACCAAAAGGTTTTAAAAAAGAGTAGTTTACCTTTTTACCTATCCATGCTTCCTCTGGAATACCACCATCCAAGGAACTTGAAGGCCCTTTGTTTATTAGATAAACAACAGTATCTACAGCATCTGCCCAAAATTGTAAAGGCAATCCCGCATGTAATCTCATGCACCTTGCACGCTCCATGATTTTTTTTTTCATCCTTTCTGACACACCATTTTCTTGTGGTGTTCTTGGAACTGTCTTCTCTCTACGAATTCCATGCTCTGAACAGTACCTATCAAACTCTTTGTTGCAATATTCACCTCCATTGTTTGATCTGAGACACTTCAACTTATTTCCTATCTCAATCTCAACCAAACCTTTCCATTTATTCAAAGTATTAAATACATCAGATTTATTCTGAATACAATAAATCCAGGTTTTTCTAGTTGCATCATCAATAAAAGTAACATAATAATGAGAGCCACTGAGAGATGATACCTGAGCAGGTCCCCATACATCTGTATGCACAAGCTCTAATTTTTCACTCTTCTTTTCTTTCCCAGCTCTGAGAAATATGACTCTCTTCTGTTTTCCATAAATTCAATTCTCACAGAAATCCAAATCAACATTCTTCAAACCTGGCAACAAATTTCTTGAGTGAAGAATCTTCATCCCCTTCTCACTCATGTGTCCAAGCCTATGATGCCATAATGCTGCATATGCTCCTTTGGAAGTTAAAGCATTAAAAAAGTTAGAAATACCATTGCATAAATACAATGTACCAACCTTTTCGCCTTTTTCTATTACCAAGGCTCCTTTGGTGACCTTCCAAGCTTTATCTGTGAAAGTTGTAACACAACCTTCACCGCCTAACTACCCTGTTGAAATCAGATTTTTCTTTAGATCTGGAACATGCCTTACCTCCTTTAATAGCCATTGGTTTCCATTCTACTGTTTTACAATAACCTTACCCATTCCAACAATTTTACAGGGTTTATCATCACCCAAATGAACTTGTCCAAAATATCCTTGAACATAGTCATGAAAATATTTCTTATCAGGTGTGGCATGGAATGAAGCCCTTGAATCTACAACCAAAGAATCAGTAACATTTTCGAAAGAAAGAATCAAATCATCTTGTAACACATCACCTATCACATTTGCTTCATGATTGTTTTCTTGATGTGTGTCTCCTTCTTTTCCCTTCTGAGATCTATAGTCTTTCTTTAGGTGTCCTTTCTTTCCGTATTTCCAGCACACTATCCCTGATCTGGACTTGGATCTGCCTTTCCTTGATTTACTGTGATATCTTGAGCTCTTTCCTCTTTCCATTCTTCTTCCCCTAGACTCTACACTCGAAGCATTACCCGATGTCTCACTAGATCTTTTCCATCGCATTTCCTCACTAAGGATAGCACCGACAACATCATCAAAATTTAAAGTACTAGATCTAGATACAGAGTTACTAATGGCCATTACTAAACCATTCCAACTCTCTAGAAATGAGCACAAGAATAACAGAGCTCTAAATTCATCATCAAAGTTTACTTCTACAGAACTTAACTAATTGGTAACTGTATTAAAATCATTTAAATGGTCTGCAACAGATCCACCTTCTGACATCTTCATATTAAATAGTCATTTCATAATAAATACCTTGTTTGAGGCCGAGGTTTTTTCATATATTTTCGCCAACGTCTGCATCAAACCCTATGTTGTTTTTTCCTTCAATATATTGAAGGCGACTGATGCCGCAAGGCACAACCGTACTGTTCCAAGTGCCTTTCTATCAAGAATGTTCCATTCCGCATCTTTCATGGCTGCTGGCTTCTTTGTTTTTCCGCTCAATGGTAGGTACATATCTTTCTGATACAGATAATCTTCCATCTGCATCTTCCACAGCGGGAAGTTTTGGCCGTTAAATTTCTCGACCCTAAACTTACCATCTTCCGCCATTGCTCCCACTCGAACCAGAAACCCTTCTTTCTTGCGAGTTTATCAGCCAAATATACCTCCGGCTCTGATACCAGTTGTTAGAAAATTATATATTACAGAGCAATGCAACACATAAAATATGAGGAAAATACAAGCACACAAAACACATAAAACTAGAGAGACACAAATATACGTGGTTCACCCAGTTTGGGCTACGTCCACCCCGAACACCCAGTCCTTCCTTTGTATTATCCAGCAAAATGAAGAGACACAACCTATAGTAGATCCACTGTAATATCCTTTGTTCTCTCTCACAGTCTCCCTCTTTGTTTCTCGCTCCGAGAATACACATACATTACTCAGCTGCAATACAATACCCTCATAAAAATGAGGGGTTGAATTCTAGGGAAAAAAGCCCTAAACTAAACATAACTTCTACTGTCAGATCATTTTCCTAATGAACGGCCCAGATTGACAAGAAATTACTATACTTCTACAAGGAAATTTTACATCTATTTTTAGCTTCGGGGGCGCTGCCCCCGAAACCCCCCACTAAGGGGGGGCTCCATAAAGTCGCTGCTGCCCCCACTGGACCCCCCACAGCAGCGATTAATTTACAGATGGTGTTTCCGCCCCATTTAAGGTACAGGGGTCCAATGTTGTGATACAAAGTAAACAAGATAATCAGGCTCCACACCCAACACCAACATCAGAAACTAGCCATGAAGAAGACCGTTTTGACAATGAACAAATCCCAGAGATAGAAATGACATGTTCTGCTAATATAAATCAATATGAGAATCCTTTTGAAGCAGAATTATTTGACAACGCAGACCAGAAAGACTTGGAATTTTTACAATGCAATAATGATACAATTCCAAGGGGTCTCACACCTTTAGAACACCTCTTTGATTTAAATGATGTAGCCAAAGAACCAAGAATGGAGCCTGTGGAAATAGATGTAGAAGAACATAACATAGGCAGCCTAGCAGAACCCAAGATGATCAAGTTGTCCAACACTCTCCCAGCTCATATAAAATTTCAGTACATAGAATTTTTTAAGGAATTTAGAGATGTGTTTGCTTGAGGATACAAAGATCTGAAATCTTATGATACTAGCATCATCCAACACAAAATTCCTCTTAAGGAAAATAAAAAGCCTTTCAAACAAAAACTGAGGATAAACCCTGTTTTATTACCTTTAGTTAAGGTAGAAATTGAAAAGATGCATGATGTTGGGATTTTAGTACCCATTAGATATTCAGAGTGGGTGTCAAACTTAGTTTCTGTTAGGTAAAAGACAGGAGAAATCAGGCTCTGTATTGACTTTAGGAATCTAAATAGAGCCTCCCTAAAAGATAACTACCCCTTTCCCAAGATGGACCATATACTTTAGAGGGTAGTTGGGTCAAAAATAATATCACTATTGGATGGGTTCTTAGGTTACAATTAGGTGTTAGTGCTCCCAAGTGATCAACACAAAACTGCTTTTACTACACCTTGGCGCACCTTTATGTATGTCAAAATTTCGTTTTGTTTGATGAACGTAGGGGCCACCTTCAAAAGGGCCATGGACATAGCCATCTCTGAAGATATAGGTTATTTTATAATCATTTACCTTGATGACATAACCGTTTTCTCAAAGACTGATGAAGAACATTTAATTCACTTGAGAAACTTTTTTAAGAAGTGTAGGAGATTTGGCTTATCTTTGAATCCCAAGAAGACACTCTTTGGTCTCCAAGAAGGTAAAATTATTGGTCAAATAATTTCAGAAGAGGGAATCAAAGTAGACCCTAAAAGGATAGATGGAATTTTTCAAATCAGCCATCCAAGAAGCCTCAAGGAATTACAATCTTTCATTGGGAAGATAAATTTCTTGAGGAGGTTTATCCCCAACCTTGCTGAGCTCTTAAGAGACATGAAAAACATGCTTAAGAAAGAGGTATGTGTGAAATGGACTTTACAAGATAAATAATCATTTGAACTAGTTAAACAAGCTCTCACTCAAACACCAGTCCTAATTAGTCCAGACTTCACGAAAGACTTTTATATCTTTTCTTTCGAATCTAAACATACAATAACTACAATTTTACTTCAAAAGAATGATTTGGGGCAAGAAAAACCAATATCCTTTTTTAGTAGGGCCTTAAGAGGTGCTCCTCTCAAATATAACATCATGGAGAAGCAAGCATTAGCATTAGTGAAAGCATTAAAGGAATTTAGAGTCTACATTTTACACTCTCACATAATTGCTTTTGTTCCACATACATTTGTCAAGGATATTCTAAGTCAAGACCCTGATGGTAAAATGGGAAAATGGATTGCAACTATTCTTGAACATGACTTAGAAATTAGGCCCACCAAACTGATTAAAGGGCAGGGATTAGCCAAACTCATGGTCGAGTCAAACTTCCAAGCACTAGATATGAATATGGTAGATGTGTTGGAAGAATTAGAATTCACTGCCCCTTTCATTGAAGAAAAATTTCTAAATTCTCCTTGGTATGATGACATCATTTATGTGCTGTTATATTTGAATGCCCCTCCTTCTTTGTCTAAAACTAAAGCTAGATTTTTGAAACAGAAAGCTTTGAGTTATTGCATCTTAGATGGGGTATTGTATTGGAAAAATTTTGTTGGAATTTTTCTTAAATGTTTACTTGAAGATGATGCAGGAAAAATCATGCATGAGCTGCATGAAGGAGAATGTGGAGGACACCTCTATTGGAAGACCACAACAAACAAAATCCCTAGATCTGGTCACTATTGGCCCACCCTTTTCCCAGACACTCAAATTTTAGTCATGTCTTTCCATAAGTGTCAAATTTTTGATGGAAAAATAAAACTCCTTCCCTTACCTTTAAATCCTATCAATGTTGAGGCACCTTTTCAACAATGGGGCTTGGACTTCATTGGGAAAATTCACCCATCTTCATCATCCCAACATAAGTGGATCCTCGCTGCCACTGACTACTTTACCAGGTGGATAGAAGCTATACCCTCTAGGAATTCTACTGAATATATCATTATCAAGTTCCTTGAAACAAATATCATATCCAAATTTGGTTGTCCAAGAAAAATCATAACAGATAATGTTGTTGCCTTCAAGTCTAAAAAAATGGTTTATTTTTGTCACAAATACCACATTACCTTGGGCCACTCCACTAGCTACTATCCCCAAGGAAATGGATTAGCTGAATCCTCCAACAAAAGCCTCATCAATATCATCAAAAAGTTGTTGGAGAAGAATCAGAAATCATTTCACCGTAAGCTGGTTCATGCCTTATGGGCTGATAGATTAACTGCAAAAAAGTCAATAAATATGTCCCCTATCAGTTGGTTTATGGAATGGATGCAGTATTTCCAACATCATTAGGAGTTCCAGTCATGAAACTCCTCCAAGAGGTGAAAATTAAAGAGAATGATATGTAGAGACGAATCAACCAAAAAATTCATTTACAGCAGACTAGTTAAGAAGTCTATGAAAGAACACAGTTAGTCCAAGAAAATATAAAGAAGCTATTTGACAAGAGGACTAAGGCAAAAAATTTCCAAGTTGGAAATGTTGTTCTTAAATGGGATTCAAGAAGGGAAGAGAAGGGAAAACATGGCAAGTTTGAGAACTTGTGGAAAGGGTCCTATATTGTTCATGCTAACAGAGGTCACAATGCATTTTTCCTAAAGGAATTGAATGGAGAATATTTATATGGAGGTCTTGTCAATGGCAGGATGCTCAAGCATTACTTCTGCCAAGAGTCATGAGTTTCAAAGCATTTTATTTTCCATTGTAAATATCATTGTTTAAACATTGCATTCAAAGTTAGAAAAAAAAAATCCAAAAACAATAGAAAAGAGAAAAGAGGGAAGATTGTAAAACAAGAAACGTACAGCCCCATACTAAAAAAGATAAACAAAGTCTGAAAGTGTGCTAGCTCAAATTCCGCTCCTAAAAACACACTTCTAGTTAGTCATATAGCCTAATCATGACTAATTAGCTTTTCAATTTACTGCTGATAGGTTAGTGAATTAGATGTGCCAAACAGCTCAATCTTGGCTTATCAGTAAGGTAGATCAGGTTAGAATAAAAAGGTTCAAACATGCTTAAAACTTGAACCTATGAGATTGGTGAAAAACTGGTTCTAATAGGCTCAAAACTTGAACCAGAAAGAGAGAAAAGACAACTCAAACAAATTCAAAATCAGAGATGAAGAGATAATGAAGGAAGTTTTAATTCTCAGATATTAAGCCTTCTCATTTGGTTTTAAATTTTCTGCAATTTTTAGTCTATGTGTAGCTTGTTTTTATGCCATAGATTAGAAACAAGTTAGACTGTTCAATCTTGGCTTGGTTGCTTTTAAATTTATGTTTTAGTATTTAGAGAATAAAATTTTGTCAAACAGTCTAATCCTGACAGACAGTAGTTAGGTAGAGAAGCTTATGAACTCAACTGTTTAAACTGAGTTCATGGAGAAATAAGATTAGAAATAGATTAGTTTTTGTTTTTGAAAAGAATTAAATGTTGATTGAAGAGAGTTCGCTAGTTCAAATGCACTCTGAAAGAAGAAAAAATGTTAGGATCATTAGGAATGGGTAGGTAGACATGTTGTTTTGATAGAATTCCATTGTTTCAAATTGCTGCAGAGACCATCAAAGAGAAAGATCAGCCAAAAGAAAAAGAAAGGTTGCTGACCAATGGATTAAGGCACTGTTTTAATGAAAGCCAGAGATTTGCAGCTAAGGTTCTAGACACCTAAATAACCAGCTGTCTTCCCCAAGTGGAGCCACTGTTAGCCACTGATAAATTCTGTTATACCAAGAAGTGGCTAATTTTTTTCTTCAAAACTTCAAGAGATAATTCCCCTTTGAAAACCTATCATCTTTGAAATTTTTATGAAGATAACTAACCTTTAAGTTAATCTTCACTATAGTTTCCCTTTTTTACTGAAAAATCTGTTGTTTTCCTAAAGAAAGCTGCTTGAGATTATCATTTTCCCATCATTTTTACCCCTCCTTCACTCATAAATGACTCCATTTTCATCCTTTTTTTCCATAAAAATCCCTCCATAAGCCTCATTAAACCTTTAAAATCACTCCAAAATCCATTTTAAACCTTATATTTCTATGTTATTTGGTTTAAAAATGCCTTGTTTCCTTTACCAAAACCCTCAAATTGCCTAAAAAACTCTATTTTTAGGCCAAAAACACCCTTTTTTGCATAAAAGATTGTCTTAAGCCCCCAAGGGCTTAACTCTTGTAAAACCTCTACCTCATAAGACCCTAAGCCCCGCAACCGGGAGCTTAAAGGGCCTAAAACCTCTCCAAACCCTATGAAAACCTGACAGTTCAAAATTGAGACGAATATGGATCGTCGATTGTTTTAATCTAATGGCCATCATCGCACCCGATCTCTGCCCATATATCCAACTTTCCCTCTGTTCATTTAAACTCCGTCCCGAGATCGAATCGCGATTGTCCATCAATTAAATCAAACGGTCTAAATTAAATCTGAGAGTCTTGACTCTTTTGCGACCTACCTCCGCCTTGTCAAAAATCTATCCACTCACGAGCTGCCACCTGGACTCCACTATCTCCTTGCCTTGCAACTTTCTCCGTCACGTGCAATCCACACCGTCGGATCTTAAGCCACTGATCCGATGGTGGATATCGTGTTTTGCGTTTTTTCTGTGCATGAGGTTTAACGCCTAAAAATTACGCGATGAGGGTGGTTTTCCAAGGACACATGTCGACAAGTGTGTGGAATCGCGTTGTTTTGGTGAAAAGCACAAACCATTTCCAATTTCGCACGAATACCACTAGTTTTTTTCTTCTAGACCACCCTCCTCCACAATGTAATTCTTTGTTTAATCCTAGCCTTCGATCGATCTGATTTGACGGTCCTGACTTAACCTGATCACAGGTTTTTTTCCTCCACCTCTGCTCCCAAGACATTTCACTGCTCGATCTCAACCATCCATCATTTAAATCATATGGCTCATATTACTCCTCAACCCCAAGCTTTTCCCCCTCCATCTATCCTCCGAAGGTTTTATCATGAGATTTCCACCATCGGATATTCTAATTCGACAACTTTGATTAGTCCTCCCCACCAACTCATTTTCTCAACCCCTGTTTCTCCAAATTTTTCGCCAACTAATCTCCACTATTCATTTCTTTTTATCTGACGGCTCTGATTAAACTTCCCTCCATTTTCATTTCCCCTCCACGTTATAAATCCACGATCGATCTCAGCTGTTGATCAATCTAGATCAACGACTCAGACTTAATCTTCCCTCCTTTTCATCCGACTGCCTCCCCATCAAACCCATTGAGAAATCTCGATCGTCGATTAATCTAGATCGATGGCCATGATTTATTCTCTCGCCCAAAGCAAGCCTTTGACCTATCCTTCACGGATTTTTCTTAACTTTCTTCATGTTTTGCAGGTTTATAAAGGTTTTTTCATGGTTTTTAAATGAAATGAAAGCCTGGGATGACGATCCACATGCAATTATCCATGAGGAAAAGGGAATCTACAGGGTTTGAACAGCAATTTTACCCATGTCTCATGAACATTGGTAATGTTATAAAACCCTTTACGCACCTGCAAAAGCAACAAAGACACAGTGAATATCAAACAGTCAAAGAGTATCAGTGTCAAGGGATAAAACCAAACCAGAAATGAAGAATTAAAGGTTTTTAACACAATTTTGAGGGATTAAGGCACAAACTCAGTAAACCAAGGCCTGATCTTGAGATAAAAACAGTATGAAGACCAGAAATGAAGATCAAAGCCTAATTAGGCCTAAAACATAGATAAAGAAAAGATTAAGGTGTTTTTAAGGTGAAACAAAGGAGTATCAGCCAAAGGACACCTTAGAGCCAAATAAAAGGGGCTAATTGAATCCCCAGCTACCAAAGGAGCCACCTGCAGCCTCAATAAATCAAAAGAAGGCCTAGTTATTTCCAGAATAGAAGATATTTGCCTAAAGATAGCTAAATAGTTATTTTAAACAAAAGAAGATATTTCAAACTGTCAGTGAAGTTATTGTAAAAGATAAATAGGCCTCGAAGTCAATATTTTTTCCCATTAAGCCTAAAAATAGAAGAAATAGAGTTAATGAAGAAGAGTTCTTAATGAAATGCATTCATGCCTTAGGCCTTGCATGGTTTTCAAGGCTAGGAGTTGCATTTAGTGTAGAATTTATTACACTTCAATCCTAAAATTCTTCCACATCCTCATTTCTTATATAAATACTTCTGAAGAAGATAAAAAGTTTTTGGTTGATTGTTCACTAGTTGTAATACTGAAACTCTCTGAAATAATACATAGTCTGTCTGAAGTTGAGGAAGAAATTGAAGTCTTGGAACCTTGATGATGTTGTGATTTGCTTGTTCTTGAGAAGGCTCTGTCATTGGATCCATGAGCTTGGATGTTGGTGAAGTATTCTGAACTATTTGATGTTTTCTCTTGTTTTCATTTTGTTCCATAAATTCTTATTACAGTAGGATGAAAAGTTTAGGCTAAGAAATAACTTCTAGAAGAACCTTAGACCTATTCATCCTTCATTGTTTTATGTTTTCTTCTGCTGAGGTATTTTAGAGTCTTTAATCTCTCTCTTTAGTCCTCATGCTTGTTTATTTCTCTAACAGTTCAAATAGTTGGTTTCAACATGATTTATGGTTTTCCCTGCTTGTCTGCTGCCACTTGAAAGCTGATTTTGAAGTCTCCCTTTGAAGCACCATTGTTTATAGTTAGCCAAGGAGGTCTATTTTGATCATGCCCTTTGTCCTTGCTTGAAAAATTGTTTTGAAGGTCTTTATAGTTGTGATCATATATGTTTTTAGGTGTTCCCTCTTCTATGACTGCAATTATTAGTGAATATTTTATGTTTTCTAAGTCATTTGAAATAAAATATTTGAGGAAATAGGATGTGCTCCCGAATCTTAGATTTCATTTTAAAAGTTGTGTTGAAGTCATCATTTTCTTAAAGTGTGGTTTGTAGAATTCATGGTTAGCCCTGTCTATCAATACCTCTTTATTTTTCAAGTTATGCTTTCAAGTTCCCTTTGTTGAGAATTCAATTTCTCCTTCCAAATCATTAATGTCCATCTCATTCACAAAATGAAAGGATCCTATGGCCAAGTTAGATTTTCCCTTTGATATCCCATATCCATTGATAAGTTTTTCATAAACCTCTTTTTGACTCCATTGCCCAATCAATCTGAAATTTCTCCTTTCTACCTTTCTTTCCTAGACCTTTCATGCTCTGCTATGTCATTCAACCAAACAAACAAACAAACACTTGCACTTAATAACTAGTCTAAAATCCAATACTTAAAAGCAAACAAGATAAACCTTTGAAAACAAGTAAATTTGAGAGATCCCTCTCTGAGAACAGGAGGACTAGATCCTAGAACTATAAATATTTCTTCTAATGTTGCCTTGTCTTTTGATTTTCCAATATATCAAAAAATAGGACCCCAACATAATGGCGATCACGATGGGACACTGAGTAAAATCCTTTAAAAAAAATACTCACTGTCCAGTACAACATAAGTAGCTTTCTTCAAGAACTACCAAGCATAATGGTAATAATGATAGGACCTATTTGAATCAGTGGCAAACTAAGTAACCCTTAGGATTCTCATAGAACCTTATCAAACCTTGAAGAAATCAGCGAGTAAGCCATAAGAGTGAACTCTCTTTGTTTTAAACACCTTAGCTAAGTGTTGAATCAGATTTAGGACACTCTCATAACCCATAGGACTGAAAAAACTTAGAAAACCCACAAATATTTTAGATTGGCTTCGTAATAAACATAGTGGTGGAACCATCCAATATTTTACCTTCATAGAAGCTAAAAATTTTCCACCTGGTGACTCCACTAGCCCCAGTAGGCCTATTACTCATCTAGGTATCCAGATCTCTTTAGGACTGTGTTAACCAACCTTGAGGAAGTTTAGAAGCCTAGTCCCATACTAGATAAGACATTATGAGAGGCAATACTTTCAAAACAATCCTAAAAAAATTTAACCTCTCCCATTTTTGAAATGTAGTCTGGCTTCACATAGGATCAACACTAGATCTCATCCAAACCCTAATCCTCCTACAATATTTTACAATCAAGAGATAATTTTGTGGCAAACTTCTAAATCTTGAAAATCAACTGCTGATAGGAGCCTCTTAAGAACAAAATCTGTCCCTGAAAACCTGGTTGTCTTAGAATATTTACAATTTGATTTACATCATACAAAGAATATCTTTAGAACTAGATATCAAGGTGATTTAAACCAAAATAATCTTGACATTACAGATTTGCAACAGAGCTTTAGTAGAGAAGCATAACCTTCTACTCCTCCTGATTCCTAGCTGCTTCACCACTTTAGCCTTTTCCATAACAAATCTGCTCAAAACCAGTTTTCTGGCCCAAGTGTTTCTTCCACTCCAATCCATACTACCACTATTCAAAACACTCCTTTTCAGCCCACTTTCCCTCTTATAAATCCACCCCTTGTAAATCCACCTTTCCTTCTAGCCATGGCAACATGGTATGCCCCATTAGTGTTACCACAACCTCTGCTTCCCTTACCAAATGATTACCAATCCAAAATTCCTCATTTCACTGGAAAAGAATCTACCATAGCTCAACAACATGTAGATAGGATGGAAGATGCATTTGATTACATGGAAATAGAAGAAGATACCATTAAAATGAGAATCTTTGCCCAAATTTTAGGAGGAGATGTAAAGAAGTGGTTTAAAAACTTACCTCTTAACAGCATCAATGATCTCCCTTCTTTGCACCAAATATTCATAAACAAATAGGAGATCAAAAAGAACCCTCTCCAAATACTAGCAGAGTATAGCAGCCTTAAAATAAATCAAGGGGAGAGTGTTCATGATTACTCCACTAGGTTTAACAGTGTTTACAATGCTCTTCCACCTCATATGAAACCTCCCCAAGGCATGGCCATAGTAAAATATCTTGAAGGCTTTGATGCTGAGATGGCCAATCAACTAAGGGAGAGAGATTACTTAACTCTAGAAGACATGCAGAAAGGAGCTGCGAGTGTAGAAGCAAACATAATTGAGAAAATAAATAGGTTAAGATCAGAGAAGAGGGTAACTTATAAAGATGGCATTGCACCCTCAACCTCATCTTCTAACACCAAAATTGACAACCTAGTGAAAGTAATGGAGAAAATTCTTGAAAAGATCAACTTGAATGATAGAGTGCCACCAAGAGAACCTCAAAACAACCAAAATAGAAATAGAAATCAGAATTTCAGAAGAGAAAACAATCAAGATAGGCAAAGAGAAAATGACCAACAAATTAAACCTCCCTTCCAAAAAAACTATGTAGATCAATATGAGGAAGAAAAGGATATTGAAAGGTTGGGAGAAGATCATGTAAACTTGATTGGATCAGACAGTGGGGATGATGTTTTCCTTGCTGAAGAAGAGCAAGATTTCTTCTCTTCAGATCAAAATACAAACACCTATAAAGATTCTGATGATTATAGGTTGGGGTTTGAAAATGCAAGCATGGAACTGCACAAACAATATGATATTAGGAGCAAAGGGAACATAGAAAATTCAAAAGATAAAAACACTAACACTACTGTTAAGAAAAATGTAGAAAATCAGCCTAAGAAAACAGTAGAGAAACCCAACATTTTAGCTCAGAAACTAGATTTAAACAAAGAGAAAAGCAACCAGCCAAATGTTGGGCAAAGAATCCCTAGCACTTCAGCTAGTGGACCTAATAAAACTGTCCCAATTAGCAGTCCAAACAAAGTTCAGCAAATCAAAACTGCTGAAAGAAATTCAAGTGAAAAAATAGATGTAAATATGACAAAATCAAAATCAATAGTTCCTTTCAGCCTTGAGGGAGAGATTGCAAAAATAAAAATTACCATACCTCTAGCTGAACTAGTAACCCAAGAAGTGTACAAAAACCAAGTTTTGAAAGCTTTGAACTTAGGAAGTGATACTAATACTTTAAACTTGACAGATGACAAGCCTGAGTTTTTGTTTGGTCTAGAGGTTGAAGGAAAATACCAAGAAGGAGTTGTCCCTCCCTTCTATGTTAGTTTGAATATACATGAGAAAGTCTTACACAATGCCATGTTAGACTCTTGAGCTTCACATAATCTTATGCCCAAATTGTTGGGAAAAATACTGAGAGGGGGGGGGGGGGGGGGTGAATCAGTATTTAGATCTGACTGAATTTTTTTTACCTTTTCTTTCTCTAAAACCCATACGCTACTTTAATGAACCCAACTCGTGTATACACGCGGATATCTTTAATAAACTTGTGTATTACCAGAGATCTCATTATGCAGATAATTATTTACTTAGATCATTGCATCATTCATTCATTAGATGTTTAGTAAGCAGTAAACATGTGCAATAAGAACAGAATAAATCATCACACATAAGCAACACACATGAACACCAGGATTTAAGGTGGAAACCCAATTCAGGCGAAAACCACCGCTGACATCATCTCTGTCTTCAATATTTACTATAAAGAAAACTTCTTACAACCATGTACTGGTGCATACTCATACCAGCACGTAGGCACCCACCTGCAGAAGGCTACAACCTTCTCTCGTTTACCAGCCTCTCCTGGAAGGGAGCTACAACCCCCTGCTCTCGTTTACCAGCCTCTCCTGGAAGGGAGCTATAACCCCCTGCTCTCATTTACCAGCCTCTCCTGGAAGGGAGCTACTACCCCCTGCTCTTGTTTACCATCTACCACTGGAAGGGAGCTACAACCCCCTCACTGAAGGCTTCGACCCTTAGCACCACTGCGGACCACGTTTCATCAATTTTCATACTGGATCCATCAGCTTCCACACAACATATCTTGTAGGACATTTTTCATCAGATTTTCAGACTGGACCCTCTCCACACATTTAAGCTCATCATCTATCAAACTGAAAATTATAACCCCATCAATTCATTCATTGAATCATCAACCAATCAACCAACATCTTGATCTTCAATCAACATAATCAACAATCAAACAACCCAGATCTATATGAATACATCATTGACAGATAGCAGTAAAATAGTAAAATAGATCAGTCATTTCAATCCACATACTTCAGCAAAACCCTAGATTCCATACACGCTTTTACTTCACTGAACTTGCGTATATACGCGCTTTCACAAAAACAAACCTGCATATACATCTGCACATATTTCAGAACTAATCTCAAATTCCATACGCGCTTTTGTTGAAACTAACCTTCGTATGCACACACCTTTTCTGAAGCGAACATGCGTATAGATCTGTAACTTTTCAGGACTATGCAACTCTTCAGAACAGATAACTCAGATCTCCTCCTTTACTTCAGCAAAGAATAACTAGATCACAGATCTAAACATTTCATAAACAGATCTAGTCAATACATGGTCATTTCAGATCTAGAGATCCCTCTTCATCATTTTCTTCATCCATCATTGTATTCATAGGTGCATTATATGTTCAGATATATTAATGAACTATAACCCATTCCATGCAGATATACTTCAGAGTGAAGTATTCATTCAATACCCAGACACATGCACACCCTTGCACTATGATCTTCTTCTCCTTATATAGATTTATCCTTTGTCAATACCATGAGTCAAAACCACTCAACCGTTGATGGTATTCCTAGACGGGATCAAATAGATAATCCAGTGCTCAATACAGTGTGCCAATACCATGGTAAATTCCCTTGGTTTTATAAATTTAGAGCGCAAATAGGCATACGCTACTTGGCACGTACTTTTCCGCGTACATACGCTACTTAGCCTTTACAAACCCGCGTATGCTTTGTGACATACCATTTTCATCATTGCTCTGGCCCTTACAGGAATTCCTTTCTCCATTACATCTGAACTGCTCTGTAGATACATCATATTTACATCATTAATAAATAGGACAAGTTAGTTTCCATCAAGGACAACTTCATCAAGTAGTTTTCCATCAACTTTATCAAGTAGGTTTCCATCAAGGACAACACTCTGCATCATATTGCCAACAATCTCCCCCTTTGGACTTGATGGCAACCATGATGGTGTTTGATCACGAAAACAGATAGATACATTGATTATAACTATTATTCAAACACCATGATACTCTCCCCCTTTGACATCAAGGGCAAAGGGCGGATCAAAACCAAAACAAAGTTTTTTTTTTATTCTCATGTAGAAATAAGAACTCTGTAGATCTGATGTGTATTGAAGTTACCATGCTCCCCCTGAGTTCATGTTGAATCTTCAATGCTCCCCATGAGGACATGCTGAATCTTCAAGCATATTTTTCAATGAAGTACATGACTTTATGACCTTTCCTATCACCAAGGACTCATACTTACATCAATGATCCAACCAAGTGGATTTACATATGTGACTCAAGTACCCAACCAAGTGGGTTTACACATTTTGACTCAACTACCCAACCAAGTGGGTCTTAAAAATTTGAACAAGTCCTTTGAATATTACAATTTACATCATAGGTCTTAACATGATCTTTTCATCAAATTATAGAAATGACTTATACAATGAAGACCAAAGAATCTCAAACATGAGATCAGATCACAACAAATAATGAGAATGCCAAAAATGCATCCTTTCCACAAGACCAAAGCTCCCCCTTAGCCTGTGCATCTTGGACACTTTCAATAGCAAATAATCAAGGCATATTTATCAAGAAACATCAGAGAGTGAAACAAAATTATGAGAACTGGAACACCACCAGAGATACCCAATAGCACTGCAACTGTGCTGAAGAATGATGACCCAGAAAAATTTTGCCAGAAAACACCCATACGTGGTTTTCAGTGTATAAACCTGCGTATATACGTGACTGTCCTTCATGAAATCCACATATCCAATTTAATCTTCTTATTTTAAGTAGATTTGATGTTTTGTATGGCAGAGACTACTCCCATCTTTTGTTTGAGATATTCAAATGTTTCCCTGGAATATATGAGAGAAGAAAGATATGACAATGTAACTATGTTTTCAAGTGTCATCCAACAATTGTAGCATAAGCACATCAGTAACCAAGCCTTCAGACTCTTTGCAGCATCAACATATTCTTCCCAAGAGGAATTATCATACCAGAACAACTTCTTCAATAGACAATATGTGTCAAGCAATCATCCATGTGATCTTATCTCTGAATCATAAGACTTCCATCTCATCCATGTGTGAAAACAAAAGATAATCTTCATCAAAAAGCAATCAGGGCTCATCCATAATCTCATCATAAGAAACCATGTATCATGTCATAATCATTTGAGCATGAGTATTACGAAAACTAAGGAATAAGCAGATACAATGCTAACAATGGAATCATTAGTAGTTAGACTGGTGCTCCCCCTGAACTTGTGCTCCTATTCTTGAGCCATCTCATTGTTTTCCTTAACAGAAAAGCATATGCTTCTGTCTCCAGTGGAACTCGCGTGTATACGCAGCTTTAGTTCATGAAACCCGCGTATGGAAAGTGAAATACTGAAAATTTCACAGCTCCATCTCCCCCTGAACTTGTACCACTTGTACCTATTTTCTTCACATCAGATGCACTATTAGAAATAAACATAACCAAAATTACCAAACCAACCATGGGAATCACCATACATTGCTCCCCCTGTGATGATACATTACTAATTCCTCTAATGTATCTCACATCACACCTGCAGTCATTATGAGAAGTAAGCTTTAGAAGCGGATGACTGCAGTAGGGTCAATGTTTCCTATGTTTCTGACCGGTCCTCATTCTTTTTCCAGCTTTGCTTGAAGTTTCTTATTGTGTGCTGAAATTTATCCAATTTCTCAGATCTATTCATCCTGCATTCTTTTTCTACATGTCCATACTTGTTACAAGCATAACATCTTGTGTGACCAGAAAAGTAAGCATAGGGATCATAATGTGTTTTTCTACTCTTTCTTCTATTGCAATCAGCTTCTTTATGACCAAACTTGCTGCATGAAAAACAATATCCCTTAAAGAAACCTGAGTACCTTTCTGTGAAGAATCTGTTTTTTTGTGACTGAAACAATCTGCTTCTGCAATTGGCTGCAACATGCCCATAATTATGAAATTTAAAGCATTCAACATTATTAATCAAAGGATGGAATGATTTCTTTTGAGAGTTCATGATTGTCGGTTGACCTTCTGTTTCTTGCAACACTTCAGGTTTTGCATTGATATCCTTTGAATCTTTAGCACTTCCTTGTGAACTAGATTCTCCTTTAACAGTTTCATGAAAACCATGACCAAATTTAATATAAGGAGACCTTTGACTACTAAGAATATTGTCCAGAATCTTAGCGCTATCTTGAAACCTTAAGAGTTTATCTTTTTCTTCTAATTTACCTTTTAAAATGTTTATCTCAACCTCCAATCTTTGGCATTTCTTATTCATGCTTTCTTCGACCCTTCTTCCTTCTTCTACTTGATCATTCAATTTTAAAATCTCTTCTTTCAACCCATTTTCTTGTTCTTCAAAATTTTGTAAAAGTTCTTCATTCTTCTTATTTGATTTTTCCAAATCTGTTTTGAGAGAGATGATTTCTGCTTCAAGTCTTTCACTTCGATTGGTTACTTTATTCTGCAGTCTTTGATATATTTCTATCTGTCCCTTCATTGTTTCTATCTATCCATTCATTCTAGAGATCATATCTTGGTAGCTAGATTCTTTCCTTTTAAATGGATCTTCATCATTTATTTTGAGATTTGCTTCTAGACTTATACTGTTACTTTCACTATCTTCACCATTGCATGCACAAGAAAGTGAATCACAAGAACAACAATCAATACCTGTTTCATCTTCTTCATTTTCTGTTGCACATGTTTTCTAAGGTATCTCCTTTCTTTGAGTAGCCTTCTTCTTTTGCTTCCTTGCCATGAGCACTTGTAGATCTTGGTCAGAATCTTCTTCATCCTCATTTGACATTTCATCATTATCTTCATTTGTATAATAACTCTTTGCCTTTTCAAATTTTTTCCCTTTATCATGATTTTCTTCATAAGGTCATTTAGCAGCATAATGACCAACTCTTCCACAAGTAAAACACTTGAAGGGAAGCTTACCTCTGAATCTTCCAGTACCTAGTTGGAGTCTTCTCACAAAATTTGCTTCTTCTTCTTCTGATATATAACTTGATTCCTTGACAACTTCCTTTTCTTTTCCTTTTTCACATGCCTTAAAGGCAACTTCTCTGTTTTGAGAGGGACCTTATTTTCTCATTTCAAAAGCAGTTAGAATACCATGTAGTTGAACAATAGTGAGAGTTTGCAGATCTTGCCTTTCTTCAATCGCTGATACTTTTGACTCAAATTTTGAATTCAAAGATCTTAAGACTTTTTCCACCAGAGTAGTATCGGTTATGATTTCACCCAATTTTCTCATACGATTTACAATATCATCTAAACATAAAAAGAAACTGGCAATACTCTCATCACTATGCATCCTTAAATTTTCATATTCAATTCTGAGAGTTTGGAGTTTTTCACTTTTTACCTTTTTATCTCCTTCATAGCTTAGAATGATTTTGTCCCATATTTATTTTGCTGAATTTAGCTACATCACTTTAACAAATTCTGGTTCAGAAAAGCTTCCTAATAAAACATTCACTGCTTTGGCATTGATTTCATATTTCTCCCTTTGTGCTGCATCAGTAGGAATAATTATCGGATACTGATAACCTTCTTCCACGATTGCCCATACTTCTACACCAAGACTTTGCAAATATGATTTTGTTCATATCTTCTAGAATAAAAGATTACTTCCATTGAATAGAGGTGGCCTTAGAGAAAGTACTCCTTCATTACTACCAATTGCGACAGATCTCCTTCAAGCGATCAAGCTTCTGCAGAAGGACCTGATCTGATACCAATTGTTGGGAAAAATACTAAGAGGGGGGGGGGGGGGGGGTGAATTAGTATTTAGATCTGACTGAAATTTTTTTACCTTTTCTTTCTCTAAAACCCATATGCTACTTTAATGAACCCAACTCGTGTATACACGCGGATATCCTTAATAAAACTTGCGTATTACCAGAGATCTCATTATGCAGATAATTCTTTACTTAGATCATTGCATCATTAATTCATTAGATGTTTAGTAAGTAGTAAACATGTGCCGTAAGAACATAATAAATCATCACACATAAGCAACACACATGAACACCAGGATTTAAGGTGGAAACCCAATTTGGGATAAAACCACCACTGCCGTCATCTCTATCTTCAATATTTATTATAAATAAAACTTATTACAACCATGTACTGACGTAGACTCATACCAGCATGCAGGCACCCACCTGCAGAAGGCTACAACCTTCTCTCGTTTACCAGCCTCTCCTGGAAGGGAGCTACAAACCCCTTCTCTCATTTACCAGCCTCTCCTGGAAGGGAGCTACAACCCCCTGCTCTCGTTTACCAGCCTCTCCTGGAAAGGAGATACTACCCCCTGCTCTCGTTTACCAGCTACCACTGGAAGGGAGGTACAACCCCCTCACTGAGGCTTCGACCCTTAGCACCATTGCGGACCACGTTTCATCAATTTTCATACTGGATCCAACAGCTTCCACACAACATATCTTGTAGGCCACTTTTCATCAAATTTTCATACTGGACCCTCTCCACACATTTAAGCTCATCATTTATCAAACTGAAACTTATAACCCGATCAATTCATTCATTGAATCATCAACCAATCAACCAACATCTTGATCTTCAATCAACATAATCAGCAATCAAACAACCTAGATCTGTATGAATACATCATTGACAGATAGCAGTAAAATAGTAAAATAGATCAGACATTTCAATCCACATACTTCATCAAAACCCTAGATTCCATACGCGCTTTTACTTCACTGAACCTGCATATATACGTGCTTTCACAGAAACAAACCTGCGTATACATCTGCACATATTTCATAACTAATCTCAAATTCCATACGCTCTTTTGCTTAAACTAACCTGCGTATGCACGTGCCTTTTCTGAAGCGAACCTGCGTATAGATCTGTAACTTTTCAGGACTATGCATCTCTTCAGAACAGATAACTCGGATCTCCTCCTTTACTTCATAAAATAATCACTAGATCACAGATCTAAAAATTTCATAAATAGATCTAGATAATACATGGTCATTTCAGATCTAGAGATCCCTCTTCATCATTTTCTTCATCCATCATTGTATTCATAGGTGCATTATATGTTCAGATCTATTAATGAACTGTAACCCATTCCATGCAGATATACTTCAGAGTGAAGTATTCATTCAATACCCAAACACATGCACACCCTTGCACTATGATCTTCTTCTCCTTATATAGATTTATCCTTTGTCAATACCATAAGTCAAAACCACTCAACCGTTGATGGTATTCCTGGACGGGATCAAATAGATAATCCAGTGCTCAATACAGTGTGCCAATACCATGGTAAATTCCCTTGGTTTTATAAATTTAGAGCGCAAATAGGTATATGCTACTTGGCACATACTTTTCCACGTGCATATGCTACTTAGCCTTTACAAACCCACATATGCTTTGTGACATACCATTTTCATCATTGCTTTGGCCCTTACAGAAATTCTTTTCTCTATTACTTCTGAACTGCTCTGTAGATACATCGGATTTACATCATTAATAAATAGGAAAAGTCAGTTTCCATCAAGGACGACTTCATCAAGTAGGTTTCCATCAACTTTATCAAGTGGGTTGCCATCAAGGACAACACTCTACATCATATTGCCAACAGTGTACAAAAACCAAGTTTTGAAAGCTTTGAACTTAGGAAGTGATACTGATACTTTAAACTTGACAGATGACAAGCCTGAGTTTTTGTTTGGTCCAGAGGTTGAAGAAAAATACCAAGAAGGAGTTTTGCCTCCCTTCTATGTTAGTTTGAATACACATGAGAAAGTCTTACACAATGCCATGTTAGACTCTTGAGATTCACATAATCTTATGCCCAAATTGTTGGGAAAAATACTGAGAGGGGGGGGGGGGGGAATCAGTATTTAGATCTGACTGAAATTTTTTTACCTTTTCTTTCTCTAAAACCCATACGCTACTTTAATGAACCCAAATCGCGTATACATGCGGATATACTTAATAAAACTTGCGTATTACCATATATCTCACTATGCATATAATTCTTTACTTAGATCATTGCATCATTCATTCATTAGATGTTTAGTAAGAAGTAAACATGTGCAGTAAGAACAGAATAAATCATCACACATAAGCAACACACATGAACACCAGGATTTAAGGTGGAAACCCAATTTGGGAGAAAACCACCACTATCGTCGTCTCTGTCTTCAATATTTATTATAAAGAAAACTTCTTATAACCATGTACTGGCGCAGACTCATACCATCACGCAGGCACCCACCTGCAGAGGGCTAAAACCTTCTCTCGTTTACCAGCCTCTCCTGGAAGGGAGCTACAACCCCCTACTCTCGTTTACCAGCCTCTCCTGGAAGGGAGCTACAACCCCCTGCACTCGTTTACCAGCCTCTCCTAGAAGGGAGCTACTACCCCCTGCTCTTGTTTACCAGCTACCACTGAAAGGGAGCTACAACCCCCTCACTAAAGGCTTCAACCCTTAGCACCATTGCGGACCACGTTTCATCAATTTTCATACTGGATCCAACAGCTTCCACACAACATATCTTGTAGGCCACTTTTCATCAGATTTTCAGACTGGACCCTCTCCACACATTTAAGCTCATCATCTATCAAACTGAAAATTATAACCCCATCAATTCATTCATTGAATCATCAACCAATCAACCAACATCTTGATCTTCAATCAACATAATCAACAATCAAACAACCCATATCTGTATGAATACATCATTGACAGATAGCAGTAAAACAGTAAAATAGATCAGATATTTCAATCCACATACTTCAGCAAAACCCTAGATCCATACGCGCTTTTGCTGAAACTAACCTGCGTATGCACGTGCCTTTTCTGAAACGAAATTGTGTATAGATCTGTAACTTTTCAGGAGTATGCAACTCTTCAGAACAAATAACTCAGATCTTCTCCTTTAATTCAACAAAGAATCGCCAAATCATAGATCTAAACATTGCATAAACAAATCTAGACAATACATGGTCATTTCAGATCTAGAGATCCCTCTTCATCATTTTCTTCATCCATCATTGTATTCATAGGTGCATTATATGTTCAGATCTATTAATGAATTGCAACCCATTACATGCAGATATACTTCAGAGTGAAGTATTCATTCAATGCCCAAACACATGCACACCCTTGCACTATGATCTTCTTCTCCTTATATAGATTTATCCTTTGTCAATACCATGAGTCAAAACCACTTAACCGTTGATGGTATTCCTGGACGGGATCAAATAGATAATCCAGCACTCAATACAGTGTGCCAATACCATGGTAAATTCCCTTGGTTCTATAAATTTAGAGCACAAATAGACATGCGCTACTTGGCACGTACCTTTCCACGTACATATGCTACTTAGCCTTTACAAACCCGCATATGCTTTGTGACATACCATTTTCATCATTGCTCTGGACCTTACAGGAATTCCTTTCTCCATTACATCTGAACTGCTCTGTAGATACATCAAATTTACATCATTAATAAATAGGAAAAGTCAGTTTCCATCAAGGAAAACTTCATCAAGTAGGTTGCCATCAACTTTATCAAGTAGGTTGCCATCAAGGACAACACTCTGCATCATATTTCCAACAGTGTACAAAAACCAAGTTTTGAAAGCTTTGAACCTAGGAAGTGATACTGATACTTTAAACTTGATAGATGACAAGCCTGAGTTTTTGTTTGGTCCAGAGGTTGAAGGAAAATACCAAGAAGGATTTGTCCCTCCCTTCTATGTTAGTTTTAATATACATGATAAAGTCTTACACAATGCCATGTTAGACTCTTGAGCTTAACATAATCTTATGCCCAAATTAGTAATGGAAAGCTTAGGCTTGGAAATTACTAAACCATACAAGGATTTATATTCCTTTGATTCAAGAAAAGTCAAATTCTTGGGTTTAATCAAAGATTTATGTGTTAACTTATCACAAATCCCTACTAAGAGTCTAGTAATGGACATAGTTGTAACTGACATTCCCCCAAAGTATGGCATGCTTTTATCAAGATCATGGGGAGCCAAACTTTAGGGGAGCATTCAAATGGACATGTCTTATGCCACCATCCCAATTTTTAACCAAAACAGAAGATTATACAAGGAATCCCATATGGAATACATGGTGAGAAACATAGATAAACCAAACAACTCTCCAATCTATTCCATTCAGTCAAGCTTAGATTCCTTTATCTTATACAATGAAGACCAAATCAATCAATAAGAAAAGGAAAACCAAGAGAAAATCAGTTCACTAGAACAATCAAATCTTCCCTCAAATCAGATACAAAACATTGGCAATCAACAACAACAATAAAATGAAAATGAGGCTGATATACTTTGGACAATAAATTTTGATGGATCTTGTAATAAAAAAAGTGTAGGGGTAGGTGTATGGATTCAAAATAAAAATCAGAGTTTTTCATATAAACTGGATTTTCCAAGCACAAACAATATAATTGAATATGAAGCCCTTCTCCTTGGCTTACAATTGCTTAAACAGTTACAAGCCCAAAGGATATCAATCCTAGGAGATTCTGAGCTTATCATAAGACAAATCAAAGGAGAATATTCATCTAAAAACCCAAGAATTAGAGAATATCGAAATGCTTCCTTTGATTTATTAAAAACATTTGAAAAATATGAACTCATTTTCATACCAAGAGCACAAAATCATCTAGAAAATGAACTTTCCTTCAATGCCAGCAACTGCCAGATACCTCAGATAAATGAGCAGCTTAGTATAAAGGTGAAACACAAACCTGCAGTGCCTGAAAATGAGGATCACTGGCAAGTGTTTGACTCTGACAAACACATAGATGATTTCCTATAATCAGAAAATTATTTTGACATACCAACATCAGAAACCAGCCATGAAGAAGACTGTTTTGACAATGAACAAATCCCAGAGATAGAAATGACATGATCTGTTGATATAAGTCAATATGAGAATCCTTTTGAAGCAGAATTATTTGACAACGCAGACCAGAAAGACTTGGAAGTTTTACAATGCAAGAATGATACAATTCCAAGGGGTCTCAAAGCTTTAGAACACCTCTTTGATTTAAATGATGTAGCCAAAGAACCAAGAATGGAGCCTGTGGAAACAGATCTAGAAGAACATAACATAGGCAACCTAGCAGAACCCAAGATGATCAAGTTTTCTAGCACTCTCCCAGCTCATATAAAATTGCAATACATAGAGCTGCTTAAGGAAATTAGAGATGTGTTTGCTTAGGGATACAAAGATCTGAAATCTTATGATACTAGCATCATCCAACACAAAACAAAAACTAAGGAGGATAAACCCTGTTTTATTACCTTTAGTTAAGGCAGAAATTGAAAAGATGCATGATGTTGGGATTTTAGTACCCATTAGATATTCAGAGTGGGTATCAAACTTAGTTTTTGTTAGGAAAAAGATAGGAGAAATAAGGCTCTGTATTGACTTTAGGAATCTAAATAGAGCCTACCTAAAAGATAACTACCCCTTGCCCAAGATGGACCATATACTTTAGTGGGTAGTTGGGTCAAAAAGAATATCACTGTTGGATGGGTTCTCAAGTTACAATCAGGTGTTAGTGCTCCCAAGTGATCAACACAAAACTTCTTTTACTACACCTTGGCACACCTTTATGTATGTCAAAATGCCATTTGGTTTGATGAACATAGGGGCCACCTTCCAAAGGGCCATGGACATAGCCTTCTCTAAAGATATAGGCTATTTTATAATCATTTACCTTGATGACATAAACGTTTTCTCAAAGACTGATGAAGAACATTTAATTCACTTGAGAAATGTCTTTGAGAAGTGTAGGAGATTTGGCTTATCTTTGAATCCCAAGAAGCCACTCTTTGGTCTCCAAGAAGTTAAACTTCTTGGTCACATAATTTCAGAAGAGGGAATCAAAGTAGACCCTAAAAGGATAGATGGAATTTCTCAAATCAGCCATCCAAGAAGCCTCAAGGAATTACAATCTTTCATTGGGAAGATAAATTTCTTGAGGATGTTGTGTAACCAACTCCAAAAAGAGAAGAAAAGAGATATCAACGCCTTAGAAATGAGCCACTTCGAGGGGGCAACCTCCAATACATTACATAAATGATACAATTTACAAAACCTCCTTTCTATATATAGGAGTCCATGGGGCCATAATGTAATCCTAGTGGGCCACAATGTAATCCTAGCCGACCTAACAATAATAAATTAAGGGCACAATAATAACAAAGTGGGGGTTACAAGGGTACAATAATAACAATAAGGGGGTTACACTAACAAGAATAAGGGACTATACTAGTAATATAGGGACCTAACATGCCCCTCCCCTTCAAAAAAAGTGTTGTCCTCAACGCTTGAGTAGCTCTGGGTGCTTTTGTATAAAATTCTCATCCTCCCATGTAGAATCTTCAGTGGGTAAGTTCTTCCACTTGATGAGATACTCTGAAATTGATCGATTTCGTAGTTGTTGAGTTCTTGTTTCCATGACCGCTTCAGGTTCCAATATGATTTTTCCTTCCTCATCAAGTTCTGGCAATATTGTTTGAACTGGAAGATTTTCACCTATAACCTTCTTTAAGCACGAAACATGGAAAACTGGATGTACTCGCGAAGAAGCAGGAAGCTCCAATTTGTATGCCATAGTACCAATCTTTTGCAACACCTTGTAAGGACCATAGTACTTTGGCGATAATTTATTATCCTTCTTAGCTTGCTTGAGGGACAGTTGTTTATATGGTTGTAGCCGTAAAAATACCCAATCTCCTATATCAAAACTTCTCTCGCTGCGATGTTGATCTGCCTGTTGTTTCATTCGATTTTGTGCCAAATTCAGGTTATCCTTTAAGAGTTGGAGAACTTCTTGCTGATGCTCGATGTGATCTTCCACTGCTTGAACCTTCTAATTTTCCCTTAAAGATGATGTGATCGATGGTGGATGATATCCATAAAGTGCCATAAATGGGGTCATTTTTGCTGCAGTATGGATGGAAGTGTTATACCACCATTCAGCGAGAGGTAACCACTTGACCCATTGTGTTTGTTTATCAGATACAAAACAACGAAGATATCCTTCCAAACATTTATTTACTATCTCTGTTTGACCATCAGATTGAGGATGATAAGATGAGCTATGAGATAATTGAATACCCAAACAAGAAAATAACTTCGTCCAAAAATTTCCCGTAAAAATGGGATCTCTGTCGCTCACAATAACCCTTGGGCTTCCATGTATCTTTTGAATTCTGTCCACAAATGTAGTAGCAACTGTACTTGCTTTAAATGGATGAGATAATGCACAAAAGTGTGCATACTTGGTAAGTCTATCAACTACCACCACGATGACATTCTTGCCTTCGGACTTCGGTAAACCTGTGATAAAATCCATTGAAATCTCCTCCCAACGTTGACTTGGAATGGATAAAGGTTGTAGAAGTCCCGGGGTCTTAATTGTCTCCACTTTATTCTGCTGGAAAACCAAACATTCCGCCACAAACTTTTGCATATCATATTTAAGGCCATCCCAAAAAAATTCTCTCTTCACCCTGTGGTAAGTTTTTAAAAATCCTGATTGTCCTCCTAAATGACAAGTGTGCAATTCCAGAAGAATCTTTTGTTTTAGTTGGGAATTCTTACAAAGATATAAGCGATCTTTGTACCATAAGGAATCATTTTTCCAACTAAATGTATCATATGTACTAGGATCTTGCTGCAACTTTTGAATGAGTGTCCATACATCTTTTTCCTTATTCCATTCATCTCTTGCTTCGGTTATCCAATCTGGTTGGATAATAGAAATGGCACAAAGCAATGCTTCCACCTCTTCATTCTTTCTTGAGAGTGCATCTGCAACAACATTAAGCTTTCCTTTTTGTAGATTATTTCAAAGTCATAACCCAACATCTTTGTGACCCATTTTTGCTGCTCTTCTGAAGATAGTCTTTGTTCCAAAAAGTGTTTAAGACTATCATGACCAGTTTTTACCTTGAAGTGTCTTCCCATTAGGTAAGTTCTCCATTTCTTTAGTGCATGCAGTATTGCTAACATTTCCTTCTCATAAATAGGTTTCTGGAAATACTTTCCTTTGATTGGACGACTTTCAAAAGCAATGGGTCTTCCTTCCTGCATTAAAACTGCACCAATTCCATTTCCTGAGGCATCACATTCCACGATAAAGGTTTTTGTGAAGTCTGGCGTAGCTAAGACCGGTGCTAGGCACATTGCCTCTTTAAGATGTTCAAAGGCCTTAGTTGCTTCAGGAGTCCATGAAAATGCATTTTTCTTCAATAATGTTGTTAGAGGTGCTGCTATTCTCCCATAATTCTTAACAAACTTGCGATAATACCCTGTTAACCCGAGAAATCCTCGCAACTTCTTTATGGTTGTGGGGACTTTCCATTCCTTAATGGCTTTAATTTGTTAGGGTCTACTTTAACACCCTCGTGAGATACAATATGACCCAGATATTCCACCTCTTGTACTCCAAAGAAACATTTGGATTTTTTTGCATATAATTGTTTCTCCCGCAATAGTTTGAGCACCCTGTCAACATGTTCAACATGATCCTTCCAAGAGTTGTAGATTAGTATATCATCAAAAAATACTAGCACAAATTTTCTAAGGAAGGGTTTGAAAATGGAATTCATCAACCCTTGAAATGTAGAAGGTGCATTGGTAAGGCCAAAAGGCATGACCAAAAATTCATAATGACCCTCATGAGTTCGAAATTCTGTTTTTGGAATATCTTCAGTCTTCATTCTAATTTGATGATATCCCGAACGAAGATCCAACTTGGTAAAATAAATTGCTCCATGTAATTCATCCAATAATTCATCAATCACAGGAATGGGAAATTTATCTTTAATGGTGAGCTTATTGAGCTCCCTATAATCCGGACACATTCGCCATGATCCATCCTTCTTGTGTACCAATACTACAGGAGCAGAGAAAGAACTTTGACTAGGTTGAATTATACCCGCTTCTAACATTTCTGCAATCATACGTTCAATTTCGCTCTTTTGGACGTAAGGATATCTATAAGGCCTGATGTTTGGAGGAACACTTCCTGGAATCAAATGAATAGTATGATCATGATCACGAATAGGTGGGAGTCCTTTGGGAGTTTCAAACACCTTGGAATGATTGTCCAAGACTTGTTGGAGATCTGCAGAAATAGATGATTTTGATGTCGGAACTTCTAGTGAGCATAATTGTGCAATTACGCCTCGTTGTTCTTTCTTTAAAAGCTTTGTCATGACATTAGAGCTTATTATCCTTCCTGGCTTCCCTTCAATACCCCGTAATTCGACTTCCTTTCCTTCTGAAAAAAATTTCAAGAAAAGTTCTTGAAAATTAAAAGCTACCGTCCCAAAAGATTGTAACCATTGTACTCCTAGTACAACATCAGCACCTCCCATAGGAATGGAAAGCATTGGACTAGTCAATACATATTCCCCATGGTTAGCTTGATATTATGGAATTTTCCAGAGCAATTTATAGTTCCTCCATTTGCAACCATCACTTGACATTCTGGTGCTGGGTATAGGAAACAATTTAATTCCTTGGCTACCTTACAATGAATAAAATTATGGGTGCTACCTGAATCAATCAACACTATTACCTTTCTCTTCTTGATTTGTCCTTTATCTTGAGAGTTTGAGGAGTGGTAATTCCTGCCAGTGCATTACACGATATGGTTGGATTCATTTCTTCCTCTTCTGGGGCTGGTTCCTGGTGTATATCCTCTTCTTGTTCATTTTCTTTTTCCTCTTCACAATCTATGTAAAATAATTTCTTCTCAGCACACTTATGACCTTTAGTGTATTTGCTATCACAACTGTAGCAAAGCCCTTTTGCTCTTTTTTCTTCCAATTGTTGTGGTGTCAAACTTGTAGGTTGTGGAAATATAGGCGTAGCCACACTTCCTTCTTTATAGAATTGAGTGGTAGGCTTCCTTGTTGCCATAATTTTACATTCAACTTTTCTTGCCAACCTGAATGCCTTCTCCAATGAATCAGGTTCCAGAATGTGAACTTCATGTTGAATTTTATCCTTTAAAGTGCCTATGAAGAGATCAATCCTATGTTCCTCTGGAATATCAGTTACCCTTATATTCAATTTTTGGAAGTCCTCAATGTGCTGCCCCACTAAACCCTTTTGTTTGAGATTTATCAATTGGATAAAGAAGGTGTTGATCTTTGTATCCTCATAATGTGCTATCATTTCCTCCGTAAAAATTGACCAAGTGACAATTTTTTTACGGGAGCAAAGCCATCGATACCATACAAATGTATTTTGTTCTAAATGTAAAGTTGCAATGCGTACCTTTTGTGTGTTTTGCACATTATTGAGATCAAAATATTGTTCCATCTGTAGTATCCATGTTACAGGATCCTTTCCATCAAACTTCCTCATATCCATTTTTGGAATATGGTGGTTCTTCCCGCCAACATTAGAGTTTATGAAATCACGATTAACATTTATTTTGTTCTCATCATGAGGTTCTTCTACTATATTTTCACCATTAGGAAACTTTTCTTGTATCAAATTTGTCAAATATTCGATGTTTGATTTTAGATCATCCATATTAGCTTCCCTTCCATGCCATCCATCTTAGCTTCCACACCATCCATCTTAGCTTCCACGCCTTTCTTCAAACCGTCCATCTTCACTTCCACGCCATCCATCTTAGCTTCCATGCCTTTCTTCAAACCGTCCATCTTCACTTCCACACCTTTCTTCAAAACTTCCATTTCATTTTAGTTGCTCTTTAAGTAGAGTGAAATTTGTTGCACTTGCTCTTGTAATTTTGATAGATCATTTTGCAATTCTTCATCTTCATGAGTCATGGTAGAGCCTTCTGAAGGCTTAATGGGTGTTGAATTCTTTTTAGGTTCCATTTTAGAATCCAATATTGATACATATTCTACAATATTCCCTTGGAATCAATTCGACTTGATTCTTCAAACAAGACTTATGCAATTCGGAAAAAAAATACACACCTTTTTCTTGCTTTGAGGAGCTCGATATTGAAATTGAATTATCTCTGCAATTTAAAATCTTCAACATCTAAAATTCAGCCTTGTAGTAGCCCTCTGAAGCTTCTTTCAAATTCCACTGGTCTGATCTAATTTGGATTCTCCAAGACAAAGTTGTGTCCAATCTCCCACAATGACCTAATTCTGGACTGGTTCAGTAGAGCAAACTTGTAGGACTTTCCACGTGTCAATGTTTCGTCCTTTGTCTCTGAAATTGATAGCCAAGAAAATAAAGTCCGTGTAATTGTGACCAATTTTTACGGCACTCAAATCCACTGCCCAGAGAGAGAGTTATTGAACTTTTCCCACGATCACCTCTTTGAGATGAAACTCAGGAGCCTGAAAAAGCACTACCTTCCACAGATCATATCTCCAAAAATGTTGCGAACCAAGATCTGAAATTTTTTGACGAATTTCCTCAGGATTTCAGCTTCACACCATACGAATTTCAGATTCTGAACCTTCGTATAAAAACATTTATAGCGAAAATTCCACGATGACCTATTTAGGATCTTGAAAAATGACCCAACTTCCACAGATGATATCTCCGAAAATATTGCGAACCAAGCTCTGAAATTTTTAGACAATATTCCTCAAGATTTCAGCTTCGACACTCTACAATCTTCAATATAGCTAAATCACATTGATAATCGCTTAGGATCAAAAGACCTAATCACAGATGATATCTAAAATATTTATAAGCTTCCAAATTTTTTAGAAAATTTTCCTCCAGATTTTGGCTTCACCAAAAATTTTAGCTTCCAAACGCTCAGAGAAAAAGCAGAAGCAAATCACATGACATGTTTGGAGCAGCGAAACCCTAGAATCCAAAGCTCTGATACCAAATGTTGTGTAACCAGCTCCAAAAATAGGAGAAAAGAGATATCAACGCCTTAGAAATAAGCCACTTCGAGGGGGAAACCTCCAATACATTACATAAATGAACAATTCTTGGATGATACAATTTACAAAACCTCCTTTCTATAAATAGGAGTCCATGGGGCCATAATGTAATCCTAGTGGGCCACAATGTAATCCTAGCCGAACTAACAATAATAATTTAAGGGCACAATAATAACAAAATGGGGGTTACAAGGGTACAATAATAACAATAAGGGGGTTACACTAACAAGAATAAGGGACTATACTATTAATATAGGGACCTAACAGAGGAGGTTTATCCCCAACCTTGCTAAGCTATTAAGAGACATTACAAACATGATTAAGAAAGAGGTAGGTGTGAAATGGAGTTTACAAGCTAAATAATCATTTGAACTGGTTAAACAAGCTCTCACTCAAACACCAGTCCTAATTAGTCCAGACTTCACCAAAGACTTGTATATCTTTTCTTCTGCATCTAAACATACGATAACTTTATTTTTACTTCAAAAGAATGATTTGGGGAAAGAACAACCAATATCATTTTTTAGTAGGGCCTTAAGAGGTTCTCCTCTCAAATATAACATCATGGATAAGCAAGCATTAGCATTAGTGAAAGTATTAAAGGACTTTAGAGTCTACACTTTACACTCTCACATAATTTCTTTTGTTCCACATACATTTGTCAAGGATATTCTAAGTCAAGACCCTGATGGTAAAATGGGAAAATGGATTGCAACTATTCTTGAATATGACTTAGAAATTAGGCCCACCAAACTAATTAAAGGGTAGGGATTAGCTAAATTCATGGCTGCGTCAAACTTCCAAGCACTAGATATGAATATGGTAGATGTGTTGGAAGAAGTAGAAGAATTCACTGCCCCTTTCACTGAAGAAAAATTTCTGAATTCTCCTTGGTATGTTGACATCATTTATGTGTTGTTATATTTGAATGCCCATCCTTCTTTGTCTAAAACTAAAGCTAGATTTTTGAAACAGAAAGCTTTGATTTATTTCATCGTAGATGGGGTATTGTATTGGAAAAATGTTGTTGGAATTTTTCTTAAAGGTTTACTTGAAGATGATGCAGGAAAAATCATGCATGAGCTGCATGAAGGAGAATGTGGAGGACACCTCTACTGGAAGACCACAGCAAACAAAATCCTTAGATCTGGTCACTATTGGCCCACCCTTTTCCCAGACACTCAAAATTTAGTCATGTCTTGCCATAAGTGTCAAATTTTTGATGGCAAAAGAAAACTCCTTCCCTTACCTTTAAATCCTATCAGTGTTGAGGCACCTTTTCAACAATGGGGCTTGGACTTCATTGGGGAAATTCACCCATCTTCATCAGCCCAACATAAATGGATCCTCAATACCACTGACTACTTTACCAGGTGGATAGAAGCTATACCCTCTAGGAATGCTACTGACTCTGTCATTATCAAGTTCCTTGAAACAAATATCCTATCCAGATTTGCTTGTCCAAGAAAAATCATAACAGATAATGCTGCTGCCTTCAAGTCTAAAAAAATGGTTGATTTCTATCACAAATACCACATTACCTTGGGCCATTCCACTACCTACTATCCCCAAGGAAATGGATTAGTTGAATCCTCCAACAAAAGCCTCATCAATATCATCAAAAAGTTGTTGGAGAAGAATAACAAATCATGGCACAATAAGTTGGTTCATGCCTTATGGGCTGGTAGATTAACTACAAAAAAGTCAATAAATATGTCCCCCTATCAGTTGGTTTATGGCATGGATGCAGTATTTCTAACATCATTAGGATTTCCAGTCATGAAACTCCTCCAAGAGGTGAAAATTGAAGAGAATGATATGCAGAGATGAATCAACCAAACAATTCATTGATAGTAGACTAGAGAAGAAGTCTATGAAAGAACACAGTTAGTCCAAGAAAATATTAAGAAGCTATTTGACAAGAGGACTAAGGCAAACAATTTCCAAGTTGGAAATGTTGTTCTTAAATGGGATTCAAGAAGGGAAGAGAAGGGAAAACATGGCAAGTTTGAGAACTTGTGGAAAGGGCCCTATATTATTCATGCTGAGAGAGGTCACAATGCATTTTCCTAAAGGAATTGAATGGAGAAGATTTATATGGAGGTCCTGTCAATGGTAGGATGCTCAAGCATTACTTCTGCCAAGAGTCATGAGTTTCAAAGGATTTTATTTTCCATTGTAAATATCATTGTTTAAACATTGCATTCAAAGTTATAAAAATAAAAATCCAAAAACAATAGAAAAGAGAAAAGAGGGTAGATTGTAAAACAAGAAAGGTATATCCCCATACCAAAAAGAAGAAACAAAGTATGAAATTGTGCTAGCTGAAATGCCACTCCTAAAAACACACTTCTAGTTAGACATACAGCCTAATCATGACTAATTAGCTTTTCAATTTACTGTTGATAGGTTAGTGAATTATATGTGCCAAACAGCTCAATCTTGGCTTATCAGTAAGGTGGATCAGGTTAGAATAAAAAAGGTTCAAACGTGCTTAAAACTCGAACCTATGAGATTGGTGAAAAAATGGTTCTAATAGGCTCAAAAATTGAACTAGAAAGAGAGAAACAACAGCTCAAATAAATTCAAAATAAAAGCTGAAGAGATAATGATGGAAGTTTTAATTCTTAGATCTTAAGCCTTCTCATTTGGTTTTAAATTTTCTGCAATTTTTAGTCTATGTGAAGCTTGTTTTTATGCCATAGATCAACAACAAGTTAGACTGTTCAATCCTGTCTTGGTTGCTTTTAAATTTTTGTTTTAGAATTTAGAGAATAAAATTTTGTCAAATAGTCTAATCCTTACAGACAGTAGTTAGGTAGAGAAGCTTATGAACTCAACTGTTTAAACTGAGTTCATGGAGAAATAAGATTATAAATAGATCAGTTTTTGTTTTTCAAAAGAATAAAATGTTGATTGAAGAGAGTTTTCTAGTTCAAATGCACTCTGAAGGAAGAAAAAATGTTAGGATCATTAGGAATGGGTAGGTAGACATGTTTTTTTGATATAATTCCATTGTTTCAAATTGCTGCAAAGATCATCAAAGAGAAAGATTAGCCAAAAGAAAAAGAAAGGTTGCTTCCCAATGTATTAAGGCACTGTTTTAATGAAAGCCAAAGATTTGTAGCTGAGGTTCTAGACACCTAAAGAACCAGCTGTCTTCCCCAAGTGGAGCCATTGTTAGCCCCTGATAAATTCTGTTATACCAAGAAGTGGCTAATTTTGTTCTTCAAAACTTCAAGATATAATTCCCCTTTGAAAACCTATCATCTTTGAATTTTTTATGAAGATAACTAACCTTTAAGTTAATCTTCACTACGGTTTCCCTTTTTTACTAAAAAAATGTTGTTTGCCTAAAGGAAGGTGCTTGAGATTATCATTTTCCCATCATTTTTACCCCTCCTTCACTCATAAATGACCCCATTTTCATCCTCTTTTTCCATAAAAATCCCTCCATAAGCCTCATTCAACCTTTAAAATCACTCCAAAATCTCTTTTAAACCTTATATTTCTCTGTTATTTGGTTTAAAATGCCTTGTTTCCTTTACCGGAACCCTCAATTTTCCTAAAAAACTCTGTTTTTAGGCCAAAAACACCCTTTTTTGCATAAAAGGTTGTCTTAAGCCCCCAAGGGCTTAACTCTTGTAAGCCCTCTTCCTCATAAGACCCTAAGCCCTGCAACCGGGTGCTTAAAGTGCCTAAAACCTCTCCAAACCCTGTGAAAACCCAACTTTCTTTGTTATTTTATAAACCCGACAGTTCAAAATTGAAACAAATATGGACCGTCGATTGTTTTAATCTAACGGCCATCATCATGCCCGATGTCTGCCCATATATCCAACTTTCCCTCTGTTCATTTAAACTCCACCCCGAGATTGAATCTGGATCATCCATCAATTAAATCCAATGGTCTAAATTAAATCCGAGAGGCCCGACTCTTTTGGGACCTACCTCCGCCTTGTCAAAAATTTGTCCACTCACGAGCTGCCACCTAGACTGCACTATCTCCTCGCCCTGCAACTTTCTCCATCGCATGCGATCTGCACCGTCTGATTTGAAGCCATTGATCTGATGGTGGATATCGCGTTTCGCGTTTTTTCTATGCATGAGGTTTAATGCCTAAAAATTATGCGATGAGGGCAGTTTTCCAAGGACACGTGTTGACAAGTGTGTGGAATCACGTTGTTTTGGCGAAAACCACAAACCACTTCCAATGCCGCGTGAATACCACCAGTTGTTTTCTACTAGACCACCCTCCTCCACAATGTAATTCTTGATTTAATCCTAGCCGTCGATCGATCTGATCTGACGGTCCTGACTTAACCCGATCACAAGTCTTTTGCCCCCACCTCTGCTCCCAAGACATTTCACCGCTTGATCTCAGCTGTCCATTATTTAAATTGGATGGCTCATATTACTTCTCAACCCCAAGCCTTTCCCCCTCCATCTATCCTCCTAAGGTTTTATCTTGAGATCTCCACCGTCGGATATTCTAATCCGATGGCTCTGATTAATCCTGCCCACCAACTAATTTCCTCAACCCTTGTTTCTCCAAATGTTTCACCAACTAATCTCCACCTTTCATTTCTTTTATTCGACGGCTTTGATTAAACTTCCCTCCATTTGCATTTCCCCTTTGCATTATAAATCCCCGATCGATCTCAGTCATTGATCAATCTAGATCAATGGCCTAGACTTAATCTTCCCTCCTTTTCATCCGACCGCCTCCCCATCAAACCCATCGAGCAATCTCGATCATCGATTAATCTGGATCGACGGCCACGATTTATTCTCATGCCCAAAGAAAGCCTTTGACCTATCCTTCACGGATTTTCTTAACTTTCTTCATTTTTTGCAGGTTTATAAAGGTTTTTTCACAGTTTTTAAATGAAATTAAAGCCTGGGATGACGATCCACAGGCAATTATCCATGAGGAAAAGAGTATCTACAGGGTTCGAACAACAATTTTACCCATGTCTCATGAGTATTGGTAATGTTATAAAACCCTCTGCGCACCTGCAAAAGCAACAAAAACATAGTGAATATCAAACAGTCAAAGAGTATCAGTGTCAAGGGATAAAACCAAACTAGAAATGAAGAATTAAAGGTTTTTAACACAGTTTTGAGGGATTAAGGCACAAACTTAGTAAACCAAAGGCCTGATCCTCAGATAAAAATAGTATGAAGACCAAAAATGAAGATCAAAGCCTAATTATGCCTAAAACATAGATAAAGAATAGATTAAGGTGTTTTTAAGGTAAAACAAAGGAATATCAGCCAAAGGACACCTTAGAGCCACATAAAAGGGGCTAATTGAATCCTCACCTACCAAAGGAGCCACCTGCAGCCTCAATAAATCAAAAGAAGGCCTAGTTATTGCCAAAACAGAATATATTTACCTAAAGATAGCATAATAGTTATTTTAAACAAAAGAAGATATTTCAAATTGTCATTGAAGTTATTGTAAAAGATAAATAGGCCTCGAAGTCAATATTTTTTCCCATTAAGCCTAAAAATACCAGAAACAGAGTTAATGAAGTAGAGTTGTAAATGAAATGAATTCATGCCTTAGGCCTTGCATGGTTTTCAAGGCTAGGAGTTGCATTTAGTGTAGAATTTATTACACATCAATCCTAAAAATCTTCCACCTCCTCATTTCTTCTATAAATACTTTTGAAGAAGATGAAAATTTGTTGGTTGATTTTTCACTAGTTGTAATACTGAAACTCTCTGAAATAATACATAGTCTGTCTGAAGTTGAGGAAGAAATTGAAGTCTTGGAACCTTCATGATGTTGTGATTTTCTTTTTCTTGAGAAGGCTCTATCATTTGATCCATGAGCTTGGCTGTTGGTGAAGTATTTTGAATTGTTTGATGTTTTCTCCTATTTTCATTTTGTTCCATAAATGCTTACTATAGTAGGGTGAAACGTTTAGGCTAAGAAATGACTCCTAGAATCACCTTAGACCTGTTCATCCTTCACTGTTTTATGTTTTCTTTTGTTGTGGTATTTTAGAGTCTTTAATATCTCTCTTTAGTCCTCATGCTTGTTTATTTCTCTAATAGTTCAAATAGTTGGTTTTGGCATGATTTATGGTTTTCCCTTCTTGTCTGCTGCCACTTGAAAGTTGTTTTTGAAGTCTCCCTTTGAAGCACCATTATTTATAGTTAGCCAAGGAGGTCTTTTTCGATCATGCCCTATGTCCTTGCTTAAACAATTGTTTTGAAGGTCTTTATAGTTGTGATCATAGATTTTTTTAGGTGTTCCCTCCTCTGTGGCTGTAATTATCAATGAATATTTTATGTTTTCTAAGTCATTTGAAGTAAAATCTTTGAGGAAATAGGATGTGCTCCTGAATCTTAGATTTCATTTTAAAAGTTGTCTTGAAGTCATCATTTTCTTAAAGTGTGGTTTGTAGAATTCATGGTTAGCCATGTCTATCAAATACCTCTTTATTGTTCAAGTTATGCTTTCAAGTTCACTTTGTTGAGAATTCAATTTCTCTTTCCAAATCATTAATGTCCATCTCATTCACAAAACCAAAGGATCCTGTGGCCAAGTTAGATTTGCCCTTTGATATCCCATATCCATTGATAAGTTTGTCATAAACCTCTTTTTGACTCCATTTCCCAATCAATATGACATTTCTCCTTTCTACCTATCTTTCCTAGACCTTTCCTGTTCTGCTATGTCATTCAACCAAACAAACAAAAAACACTTGCACTTAATAACTAGTCTAAAATCCAATAATTAAAAGCAAACAAGATAAACCTTTGAAAATAAGTAAATTTGAGAGATCCCTCTCTGAGAACAGGAGGACTAGATCTTGGAACTCTAAAGATTGGTTTTGATGCTGCCTTGTATTTTGATTTGCCAATCTATCAAAACACAGGACCCCAACACTTCGTAAATCAGCTTTCAATCCACATACGAGAGCTGCTCAGAATTACAATATTGTTGAAGATTTGGCAATCTCCCCTTCAGCAATTTCGGCTTTGGAAGTATTGCAATCATTCCCAGCCCAAATAAAATTACTTTTTTCAGGCTTAGGAGTCGTAGATCTCTAGGATTATAACCTCATGATCTTCGATTTAGAAAATTTTACACTGCGCTTATCTCATCAAATGGCTTTTCAGATCCTGGTAATAGTAAAAAACAAGCATATCTTTCGTACTGTTGTTGATGAAGGATCTTCTACGTGGATAATGTTGTTAAAATGTTAGAAATCACTTGGTTCTCTGACTATTAACCAATCGTATGGTATTTTATAGGATCTACCAATAGAGGTCGAAGGAAAAATGGTCAATCTAGATGTGGAAGTGGTTGATGCCCCTCTCGATTACAACCTTTTCCTGGGTCGCAATTGGTCCTATGCCATGACTGTTGTTGTATCATCGATCTTTTGTCTTATCGTGTTTCCTCATAAA
This sequence comes from Pinus albicaulis, assembly GCA_034641835.2. Lineage (NCBI taxonomy): Eukaryota > Viridiplantae > Streptophyta > Pinopsida > Pinales > Pinaceae > Pinus > Pinus albicaulis. The sequence continues at coordinate 1,655,789,112 of CM076580.1, read as the reverse complement.
GGAAAGATCGTTAAATTAGATCAGTTTTCATATTATTCATCTGACCCAACTTCTACTGATAGTATTCAACATATTGGTAAAACAACTATCCCTTATAAGGATGTCGGAGTAGGTTTGATTAAAGATTCAGCTTTATTGGGAAATTTTTCCCTACATCCTCCCAACGTACAAACTCCTATTGCTAATATCAATATGATTACATCAAGTACTATTTCCTTTTATGATCCTTGGATAGTACCTTCAGAATCAGAATTGTATTCTTTCGGTGGCTTGATGCCTTTGAGTCCTTTTGAACTAGAATATCAGCAAGTATAGTCATTTTCTGATAACCTTTCAACTGACTCTAATCCAGTGAATGTGATCAATCAAGAGTCGTTTTCAATATAAAGTTTAGCTTCGACACCAATTTTGGATCCTGCTCAACAAGTTTTCCATACTGATGAACATATTCGTGAATTCTTGTCGGTAGATGAATTACCATGGGAAGATCTTCATCATAGATCTTTGTTTTTACCTAATATCGATCATTTTGAAAATGATTTTTCCTCTACTTTTACCACTGATTACGTCAAAGAACCTCAGAATCCTCTTTCACATGCCGATTTTGAACTGATTTTAGAAAATATTTCTACACCGGTTCCTCTTGATATTTGAGTAAAACCTGGAATTATTGAAAACATTCACATAGGTGCTTCTTGTATGCCTAAAGAAATTCAAGCATATAAGGCCCTGTTTCAGGAATTCCGTGACATCTTTTCCTGGTCATATGAATAAATGCAGGAATCGATCCGTCAATCATTGTACATGAAATTAAGACATACCCGAATGCTAAACCCGTTAGATAGAAATTACGTCAGATTCATCCGAGAAAAGTTGTCGCTATCAAAGTAGAAGTTGAAAAATTACTTCCTGTAGGTTTTATTTATCCGATCCCGTTAACGGACTGGGTATCTAATATTGTTCTAGTCAATAAAAAACAAGGAAAAATAAGAGTTTGTATTGATTATAGGGATATAAATCGTGCTTTTCCAAAAGAAAACTATCCAACCCCTTACATCGATCAAATTATTGACGATTGTGCTGGAAGTGAAATGTTCTCATTCATGGATGGATTTTTTGGTTACAATCAAATAAACATACTCCCTGCAGATCAACCTAAAACAGCTTTCATTTGTCCATGTGGAACTTTTGCTTATCGCAAATTACCTTTTAGCCTTAAGAATGTTGGTGCCACTTTTCAAAGGGCCATGTCTTATGCATTTCACGACATTAAACACATTTTGCAACCCTACCTCGATGATTTTCCTGCTCACTCTTCATGCAGAGCAGATCATATTACTCATCTACGAGCCATCTTTATGTGATGTAGGCACTATAAGATTCATTTGAATCCACACAAGTGTGTTTTTTGCGTAGAATTTGATCGATTATTAGGATTTATTGTCTCAAAGGCAGGCATTCGTTTCAACCCATCGAAGGTTGAGGCAATCATCAATTTACCTCCTCCTTCTACTCTTCGCCAACTCCAAAGTTTGCAATGGAAAGCAAAATTTTTACGATGACTCATTCCTAACTACGCCGAGTTAACGAAAGGTTTCACTAGGTTGTTGAAACAAAACATTCCTTTCTTTGGGACGAGGTCGCTGATATATCTTTTGATGCTTTGAAAAATGCGTTGACCCATGCACCATTACTACATCCTCCCAACTACAACCAAGATTACTTTTTGTACCTCGCCTCTTCCAATTCCACGATTGGGATGGTTTTAGTTCAGGAATATGAATTCCATAGTGAACATGTGATTTACTATCTTAGTCAGAATTTGCATCCGATCGAGATCAAATATTCACATGTGGATAAATTGGCCTTGGCAGCTGTTCAAGCTATCCAACGTTTTCGTCACTACATACTTTTACGCAAAACGACAGTGATCTCTGATTGCAACCCTATGATGTACATCTTGACTGAACAATTGCTAGGGGGGAAATACTCTAAATGGATTGTTATCCTACAAGAGTTTTATTTGGAATTTGAAAAATCCAAGTTCAAGAAATCACTGATTTTTGTTGAACTTATGTGTGATTTCCCGCGTACTGATACAGAAACTATGACGGAAAAACCAATTACAAATGAATCCTTGTTTCTTATCAGTACTCAGATCCTTGGTATGGATATATTATTGTATATCTTCAAACCCAATATTTTCGGCCTGATATTTCACGATGGCAGCAACGAAAAATTTGGTTCCAATCCCAACAATATCATATTGTTGGTGACACACTGTACCATCGTGGAGCGGACTCAATTTTTCTACATTGTCTAACTCATGAGGAAGTCGAAAAGGTTATCAATGACTATCACCCCAGAGCATGTGGCGGTCATATGTCTGGGTACGCCACAGCCCAAAAGATATTGCGCGCAAGTTATTTCTAGTCGTATTTGTTTAAATATTGTTTTTACGTGGTTAGGAAATGTCATAATTGTCAAATATTCGATCAGAAAATGTGTGCACCACCTGCTCCTATTCACCCTATAATTTTTTTCAGTCCTTTTTCAAAATGGGGCATTGATTTCATTACGTGTAACCCTCACTCGGCTGAGGGGCATGGGTATATTATTCTAGCAGTAGACTATTTTACCAAATGGGCCGAGGCGATGCCTACATTTGTGGCAGATGGAAAAACTACAGCAACTTTCATATTCAATCATGTGATTGCTCGTTTCGGTGTACCCCAAGTGATAATTATTGATCATGGAAGCCATTTTTTAAATATCATGATGACTGAGTTAACAAACCAACTTGGCTTGTGCCATGATAGTTCTACACCATATTGTCCACAGGCCAACGGTTTAGTTGAAGCAATTAATAAATTTTTTGTCACCATGATCAAACAAATCATTGGTATTCATAAGTAAAATTAGCATACCATGCTCTTTTCAGCGCTTTGGGCATATCGAACCTCAGCAAAAACATCGACAGGGTTTACCCCTTTTCAATTGGTTTACGGTTTAGAAGTGGTATTACCCATAGAATGCGAGATACCATCACTCCAACTATCCATAGAGTTACTACCATCCACTTCTGAAGAGGAGAAATGTTTTTTATACTTGGCTCAATCAGATGAGAATCGGCGCACAGCTACATTAGCTACCGAGGTTCATGCGAAAAGAATGAAAGCCCAGTATGATAGAAGTGTTACCCCTCATAATTTTTCAGAAGGTGACCTAGTTTTGATTTATGATCAAGCCAACGATAAAATAGGGGCTGGGAAATTTGAACCCATGTGGCATGCTCCCTATATTTTCAAGCGACAGCTTGCAAAAGGGGCCTATGAATTGATTGATTTTGAAGGGGTCTCTTTGGGTAAACCCAAAAATGGAATTTACCTAAAGATATATTACGCTTGACTTTGTGTGGAGGTCTTCTTTATATATTAGTTACTTTTAGCTGGTGTGCTATAGAATAGAAACGTGTGCCTAGCATAAGTGTTCTCTTACTATTATTCCCTCTTATCTGGATACTTTTATCACAGATGTCAATGTCCTCTCAAACGTATATTGGTTTTGCTGATGGTGCTTGTCATAGTACATGGAACATCTCTTCTGCAGCTTGGGTTATTTACTCACCCACTAACGAGTTAGTATCAATGCATGGGGTAAGTCTCAGTAAAATGACAAACAATATTTCCGAATATAGTGTAGTTATTGAATTATTATTGGAATCCATTTCATTTGGAATTCAAAGTTTGATCGTTAAATTAGATTATGAACTCATTGTATTACAGTTAAACAGAGTATATGCCATTAGGAATCCAGTATTATTAAGATTATTTTTAAGAGTTCGTCTCTTGGAACGAGAATTCGATTATATTGAATATCAACACATTCCAAGAAGTTTAAATACATTAGCAGATGCAATTTCTTCTAATGTTATAAATAGACATTTGCAATAACAAAGTAAACAAATAAACATTCCATAACATGATTGAACAGGTATAATGGAAGTAATAGTATATCATAGTATAAAAGTAGTGTTCAAAAATATACATCGTCTTCGATCATAGGCTCAGAACGCCTTATGATCGAAAAAAAAGTGATACAAAAATAAGTCTACAAGTAAATCATCCACTATCAGTGGTGATGATCATGATAATACACCACTACTCATGCCACCCTAGTCAAAAACCTCCTGAATGGACCTATAACACCTATGACATATCTATGTAGCTGCAGTGGGATATCATCTATAGTAGTCTCAGGAATATCTATAGTGATCCGCTCCAGATGGTGCTCTAGTCAGTAAGTATCTCTGCAGTCTGATCCTGTGGGGGTGGTGGTGCTGCTACTACATCCCTTTTCCTCTGGTCAAAGGGGTGGAGAATGGCAGGTTGATTTGGACCCACATCTGCATTTGAAAATTTTTGTTATCAGTTTTGGATGATTAAAAAACAAAATAAAAATTAGAAATTAGAACATGTCAAAAGAGATATTTTACATGTCTCGTCCCACTGAGCTCCTGGAGAAAGGGGTATCTCCTGGTCGCCACGAAAGTCCATGCCAGCATAAGGAAAATCCTCTATAACAAAAATTTGGCATTCCAGCCAACGAAAATATGTATAAGGAAATCTCACAATCTCCCCACCTTCGTCGTGGCGGGCCATCAAAGCAACCCAATGAACCATCCTGGGCTCTCGAGGTCGACCAACATTGACAAGAATATGTTGCTGGGCTAACATGGGGATCCTCTCTAGAGAAAAGGTGACTACAATGGAACCATATCCAAATTTGTTTATCTTTCCATTCTTTTCTCTGGTAAGTTGGCCTTTCACATTTTCCAACACTGCCTCACACTACTTGAAAATGGTGCCTCGAAAGCAATCTACTGCTATGCGCATCTGTGATCCAGTGGCTACATGCAACGCTACACTTCCACATAGCTTGAGAACGGTAAAATCAATCACTTTCAGCTCTAGATGGATGATATTTTTTATGTCAATCCATTTGTCCTGGGGATTGGCCTCATCGTTGCAAAACTCTACTTGTAGGCTGGCGACAGACTGGCCACCTGGCCTAGCCCCAAATAGAGATAATGGTGTGCCTCTCCTAGACAAACTAGTCAAAAAATAGATTTCTTCTAGCTCAATCTCAAGCCGGTGACCTCCGATCACAAAACACTGGTCCTGCACATCCCATTTACTTACCAGCCAAGTAAGAAGATCCACTTGAGCCCTCATGCCACTGATAGCCGAAAATTTGTAAAGCCCGCATACTCTTAAAGCTTGAAAAGTTGGTTGATGGAGAATTGCTGCTTCATCTACCTCTTCATGCTCCCGTTCTCACCAAATGAGAATTTTAGATATCCTACAACAAGTTAAATGAAGGATTAGAATCATTTTCAAGCAAAAAATATAGGTTAATTTGGAAGAAAAAGTGCTTTTAAATTTTCCACAGTGCCTCTGCATTTTATGCTCAGACACATTGCGTAGATACACATGGGGTCTGTGTTAAAAGTGTGGGGCCCTGCCATTTTTCTTTGTAGAAAAATGTCGGGGTCCACAGGTACCTAATGCATTAGGTGCGGACCCTCGAGGGCGGATTTTTCGGCATATTTTCCTCCAAAAAATGAATTTTTGACCCAAAATAAAAAAATTGAATGGATGAAATGCAAGATAAGGAGGTTGTGGATTACCTGAAATAGACGGTTTCTGAATCCGATGGTCGATTTTCCCAGAATATTCTCCGAAGCGTTTTTTGCCCAGAGCTCTAAAAAATTCACTTCAATTTCAAACGATAAAAATGAACTTGAAAAAATCCTTTTTATAAGTTTTTTCGAATAGATGAATTTAAATTTGTTTATTTTTCAGTTTAAAAATCAGTTTTTCAAAATATCTTTATTATTGAAACAGGTATGTTTAATTTTTTGAGTTTTTGTGCAAAATAACAGATTTTCAGGAAAAATGGTCATTTTTGATGAAGAGTAAACTTTTATCACTTTTTTGGGCTCTTTAAATTTTATGAAAAGTGAAACCATGGATTCCTCTTTTAAGCCCTTTTCAGACTCTCTAAAAATGAAAAGATCGCCAAGTACTTGACTATTCGAACTCGTTAAAGCAAATGAATGGTCATCCCTTCAGTATAAGTTTACCCCTTTTCCAGACTGAAATGGACTATTTACGAAAAAGGTATACATTGACTAATCATGGTCAATAGAGTTCTCTCTTGTATTATTTTATCCCTTTTCGGGCCTGAGAGACTAAATTTACGAAAAAGAATACCCTTGGAGTTTTTTTAAGTTTTTCTTCTGAGTCCCTAAAAATGAAAAACACCGAGTTTCTCCTATACTGGACTCATTAAAATTTAACAGTAAAGGACCTGTCGATTACAAATAGGAATGGACCACTCCTTCTTAGGGTTCGATTTTAAACTAAGTTGGACTCATCCGAAGGATGAGCTTATAAACGTTGTTTTTTCTCTCAGCTTGGACAAAAATAAAGAGGTACTTCGCTGCAAATGTAGGAAAGAGAGAAAAATGTGATTTGTTTGTCATAATTTGATTTGTGAAATCATTACAACACTTCTGAACATCATGACACTCTTGGTCAGCACTTTCACTCCAGTTGGGAAATCCTTTCCTTAATGGGAAGCCCTTCAACCATATTGAAAGTCTTCAGCCGGTTTCTAGGTATTAGCTTAGGGCAACTGTCACCAAACCATCTGCAGTGTCATTATGTGTTCAAGAGGTCAGTCAAATAAACCATTCATCTACAAACACTTGTCTCCATTCGCGTTGACCATCCCTGAGTCAGTCCTTGCAAAAATTTCTTCAAAACTTGATCTATGGTTTCGTGTCGTGAGCTTGTTTGTGACGGATCACTTTCTATCAACAACAACTCATCATCTAGGAATTTGATCTAGAATCCATCAGTACCTTGGAATCTGCATGCCTTAATGGCAGGTTTCTCTCCTTCGACAACAGGTTGCATCATTGACCTTCGATCGAACAATTCCGTGAAATGTTCGACTTCAGATCACTTATTCACATTTCATGGATTGTACTGAGTACTTTGAGAGCCATTGTCATTATTAGTGGTTTCTCTCACACTTGTTAATAGTTTACATCATTGACTGGCAATCAAGTGGTTTCTACCATGTTCGACTTCAGCACATTTAATTGCATGGATAGAATCTTACTAGTTAGGGAAGTGGAAATCAAGACCCTGGATCTAGTTTCCACCATCCAGACTGTGAGGAGTTTTATTATTCATCATGCAGTAGACGATTCATTACAGATGGTTGTGTCCATGCTGTCTCTACACTATTGATGTAATATTAAAATCATTTCTGTATCAGAACAAGTGTATTTAGTTTTGATCTGAGTATGGGAATGTCTACCTCAGCGATGATATATAATATATATGTCTTGCATTGAATGTTTTTACAGGTTTCTGACTGGGGTGTCCACACACTGATCCTTGACATGATAAAGCACTTCACTCTTCGAATTTTCTCAGAGTTCGCACTTTAGGGGGAAATTTGTTACACTGAAATTTGTCACCATGACATTTCTAGTACTCCCTTGGAAGTATAAAATATTATAATTCCCAAAGTCAAGCCTTGAAACTAAGAGAAAATCTCATAAAAGCCTTAAACTATGGTACTGCACTTTCTCCTAGTTTTGCCTGCAGTCTCGCACTTTTTGGCTCTAAATCCTGCAAATCCAAATGCACTATCTGTGTATTGAAAGTGCGGACCCTTGTAAAATATTAAAAAGGCACAAGTAAAATCTAGAAGCTTAGTTTAATTCATTTTTGGAAGCTTCTAGAAACATTCCTGCGGTGGAAATATTTCTCCTTTGATGTTCATGCATCCCATCCAATAAAGAGCTAACCCCTTGATGTAAGGAACTAATCCCTTTGAAGGAGGATTCTATCCCTTCTTGTTTGGAGCTGTAACCTCCTCTTTTCCACTATAAAAATAGGCATAGGGCAGCCTCAAATAGGTTAACTTTTAGTTAATATTTTAGAAGAGAATTGAGTTAAAGTTTTAGTATTATTAGAGATGAAGTGCTGCTGAGACTTAGGCCCTTTTAGCTGAGATTTCATGTGGGAAAGATCACATACCTGTATGTATATTGGTTGGAAGAGTGCAAGGCTGGTTAGAATAGAGGAAACGCCTACTTCCAGACCTCGGGAAGACTTGTACAACATCAAGGCGAACGTGGTTGTAAGGCTCTTCTTTAATTAAGTTAATACAAATAAATCTATTTTCCTCAATAAGCTATCAATTGATTGTTTATTTTATGGATTCCTTGATCACCATAATGGATATGATTTATGAATATATGCTATGCAAGTGCTATTTGATGTTTTCTTGTTTGTTATTTTAGATCTTCGAGGGGAACTCTTTCGAGCATTTGAAGGACTACTAATACGAACAAGCATTGGATCAAAGGTAGGATCACTAAAACTTTATAGCATTTAATTATGAATCGCAATATATCTAGAGAAAGATAGCTTTTTTTTTCCGTTTGTTGCTAGCTGTCTGTAGGACACTTGGGAGTTTTTTCTTGTCCGCAAGAATGACTAATCCATCCAACATGAATGAATGCATTAACTGATACAGTGGCTAACATTGTATTAGATAGACATTTGCGTAATCTGTAAAATCATCATCACATGAAAAATGTCCATACAGAGGGCCGAGTGCATATATATATATATATATATATATATATATATATATATATATATATATATATATATATATATCGAATGCTTTATAATTTAAGGTGCATCAAAAGTTGTATGCCATGTGTGTTTCTGTTACATCCTAAGACATCATGTCTCTCAAAATATGCAGGAGTAAGTCCTAAGTGTCTAATCAGGGTGATGTTCATGATAGCATGTCACTGCCCGTACAAGATGCCTCAGCAAGCAGTGAACTCAGTTCGACACCCCTACAGTGTCTCTAGAATGCACGAGTAACATCGTTGAATCGCGCATAGTCTGGGGCTCCATGAGATATTCACTCCAGGTTGCGCACGATTTCATCTTCCTCGCCTCCCTCACCATGAGGGGCAATATCAAAGTTGCGAGGGACTCGCCTCGCTATCGGAGACATGCCTGTGGGTCTTTCTGGTCCAACATCTGCATAACACATGGATTTAATTTCAGGACATACACAAAAAAAAAAATCATAATACTCATGAGTCTTACCAAGTGCTTCATCCCAATCCTCTCCTTCTAGGAGTGGGAGGTCCGGATCACTAGTGAAATATGTGCTAGAGTAGGGCCAATCCTCCACGAAAATCAGCTGTCGGCGGAGCCAATTAAAGAACTTCAGTCTCCAGGACATCTTTTGACCGCCCCCTGACCTTGCCATCAACGATGCCCAACGGGCCATCCGTGGCTCCTGTGCTAGTGGTGTTGGGACTATCACTTTTTATCGCTGGAAGATTGGTATTCATTTCAAGAAGAAAGATACCAGGATGGACCCATATCCGAACTGCTTTAGTTTGTTCTTCTTTCATTTTTTCAATTGACATTTCATATTGATCGTCACTACCTCTACCCAATTGTATAGGGTTAGTGTCAAACAATCTACTGCAAGAAGTAGCTGTGTTTTTGTTGGTTCGTACGGTGCCTAAAATCCCACAACTCGTGTGATGGTGTGTAGCACTATTTTTAGTGCCAAGTATGGGATATTTTGGATATCCACTTTTCTGCTTCCTGATCCTTTCTGTGCCCCTTGACATACCCTATCAATCACCATGCTCATGTTCTCCATGGTAGGCTGGGTTCCAGTCAGGACTAGTATTTCTCCCCTCCGCGATAGTCCTGTTATGAAGTAAATGTCTGAAACATCAATTTCGAGTTCCTGATCACGAAGAATGAATCTTTCTTAATCCTCATCCCAAATGCTGATCAAGTATTGCAGCAGCTCCATTTGAGCTCTGAGGCACAGTTTCATGAGGAATTTTTTTAGTCCATAGTCTCTAAGAGCATCCATGCATCTCTCATTTTCCATGACAAGCTCATCTTCTTCAATGTGTTCCCATTCTTTCCATTCGATCACCATACTACCACTTCATACTTGTAAAAATGTTCATATGAACCTCATTAGCCAAATTAAAAGCTTTGAATTTGTGAAAATTGGGCCTACTTGCCTGCACTGTAAGCTTAAAAAGGTTTGCGTGGTTGGCACGACTGTTTGGGAAACAGTCGCGCCAATGGGCATACCCCAGTTCTGAAATTTGGGTGATTGGTGCGAGTCTGTGCCCGATACTCGCACCAACAACCATGCCCTATTTTTTACAAATTCCCCCATAGAATTCCAAATTTGGGGTTTTAGGTAATGAAAGAGGAATCAAAATGCAGGGAAGGATGTCGGCTCTTACTTGGAACTAACGAATTCGATATTGATCTGTTGGATCGCCCGCTATTGTCACTGCAAAAATCATAGTCTAGAAATGGGTAACTATTGCTCCACAAGAGGTAAAAGTGAAAAGTAATTATTTTTTACCATTTTTGGCATTTTATAATTTTTCAGAACCCTAATTAGGTTTTAAGACATGTTTTTCAATTTCTACATTATGTTATTTCGAGAAATGGGTTTTATGTTTGCCTCTTGTGCAATGACAGGTTTTTAATGAGATAGCAATGAAGTAATGAGTTGTATTTTATACTTTTTCGGACTTAGTAAAAACACGAAAAATTCACTACTGGAGTCGTCTTTTAGCTCTTTTTTTACTCTCTAAAATTGAAAATATTTTCGAGACTGTTGCCATTTTGAACTCGTCAAATAGCTGCGAAACGATATCTACCCAGTATATGTTTACCCCTTTTTCAGGTTGGGATAGATTATTTACAAAACAAGAATACCTTAGCCTATTGCAACTAAGAGGTTCTCTCAAATATTTTTTTCTACCTTTTCAGATCTGAGGGACTATTTACGAAAAGGGACCTGCTCAAGTTTTCTTTTCCGCTTCTTTTCAAACTCTCTAAACATGAAAATATGCTGAGTTATTCCTTTGTCAGACTCATTAAACCCTGATGACATCGAACATCATCACCATGACGTTCACCGAGTTCCTCCTTCCTAGGGCTTGTAAAATATACTAGAATGGATTTTTCCGAAGGAAAAACTTACATTACAAGCATATGTTATCCCCTTCATGCTTTTTTTCCAAAAATAACTGGGGTACTCACTAGAAATGGTGGGGGAAAATGGAACCAGTTTTTAGTTGTGTTAGCAGTATGTCGCTCTTTAACATGACACTCGTCTACATTCGTGTCGGGTTGGGGACATCTCATTTCGTCATTTTTTCCTCCATAGGTTTGGGTAATCTATTTTGACCTCTCATCTGCTCTTTGCCATGTCATCCTCACCTCAGATCCCTTGATGTCAAATACTTCCAAATCCATATTCTTGTCGCTGATATGTTCAAGAGAATTTTGCCTCTGTATTTTTCAACCCCCCTATGATTCTTTGTTCGGTCCTGATTCACTATCATCATGTTGTTTTGTCTCATGTAGATTATGTGGGAAACATTATGGCCCTTCTTCGACCAGTTCACTTCCTGTAGACTTCAACTCATTATCTGGGAAGTTTCTCTAGAGACTCCCTTCTAGTACCTTGGAGCTTGCATGCCTCAATTTCAAGTTATTCGCATTCAACGATAGGTCCACATCATTGGCCTTCGATCGAGTGATTCTATAGTTGTTCGACGCTAGATCACTGTTCACATTCTATGGATTGTACCTATTGTACCTTGAGAGCCATTTTCATTATTGGTGGTTTCTCTCGTGCATGTTAACAACTTTCATCATTGCTTGGTAATCAGGTGATTTTCTTGCATGTTCGACTTCAGCTCACATATTCTCGTGCTTGAATTTGTACTTGTTCGGATCAAGATGGAGCGCAAGACCCTTGGTTTTTTCTGATAATATACAGGCTGCTGGACATTATGGTTTATCATGACTTTATGCATGACAATTTTTTTTATGGTTGCGACCATACCTGATTCTATTTTTTGATCCTTATTACTGGATGGCTACGTCCATACCTCAGATATCAGTTCATAAATGTACTCTATTATGGATGGTTGCACCCATACCACATGTTCATGTATCAGAGATATCAATTGTATTTGTACTTGCAGGTCTTTCGACAGTGGCATTTGCTTTGAGTGTGTTCTCGTAAAGCATTTCACCCCTCCCTCTCTCTCGGACCTCATGCTTTAGGGGGAATTTGTTACATAGAATTTTTTCATTGTCCCTGCAATCCATGTCCTGCCCATTGCAGGATAATTTATGTGACTAAAAAAAAGTGTCATGCCTTGCAAAGACCATCATTGCGTCCCTTGCCATGAGGACAACATTCCTTCTATTGACAATTTCCTGAACAGACCATCAGAAACACATGTTTTTGTCTTGGCGCTATGTTGTGTGGATTAATCCGTCTTGTGGAAAAGACCGATCTCCCTAGTACTAAAAGTATCTAGCAACAAACAGCTAAATAAACTAATCTTTCTCTAAGCATCTATGATTTACAAGAAGCTCTATAGAGGTGCTAAAACTTACCGTATGTCCAACGCTTGTTTGAAGTCGTTGTTGTCCCTCGTGCACTTGAAGGAGTTTTCCTCATAAACCTGCAGTCACAAACAAGAAAAATATTACATAGCACCTGTATAGAAATCATCATAAACCATGCTTATCATAGTGATCAAGGAATCTATGAAATAAACCATTAATTGAAAGCTTATTGAGAAAAATGAGTATATTTTTATTAATTTCAAAAGAAGAAAAACCTTACAACCTGAGCCTTGATGTTGCACAGGCCTTCCCAGGATCCGAAGTAGGAGTCTCCTCTACTTTGATAAGCTCTTCACTCCTCCAACTAAGATGAATAGAGGTATGTAATCTCTCCTCACAAAAATCTTAGTCAACTGAGTCTGAATCTTAACAGCACTTAACTTCAAATATTCTAAAGCTTCAACTCCCTTTGAGGCTACCCAATGCCTCTTTTTATAGTGGAAAAGAGGAGGTTTCTTGTTCCAACTATGAAAGGATAGAATCCTCCTTCAAAGGGATGAGCTCCTCACATCAAGGGGTTAGCTCCATAAGGTAAGGAATACATGCACCTCATAAGAGTGGTTCTATCACCGCAAGATATTTTATGGAAGCTTCTAGAATTCACTTTTATTGAGATTTTTGGAATTTACTTGCACCTTTTTTATCTTACAGGGGTCTGCACATGTAACACAGATAAAGTGCATTCAGGTACGCAAGAGAGCTTAACATTAGGTGTGGGACCGCAGGAAAGATAGGGAGAAAGTGCAACACCAAAGTTTAGGAGATTTTTAGGAACTTTTCTCTGATTTTCAAGGCTTGACATGAGGAACTGATATGTCAGACTTACAAAGGGAGAAGTATGAGTAATAATGAGCTCATACAAGTATCAAAATTTCAGGATGACAATTTTTAGTGTAACAGATTGCCCCCTAAAGTGCAAAGTCTGGAATAGATGATGCTGAAGTCTGTCATATATGAAGAGTGCAGTACTTTATCATTTCAAGGATTATCCTGTGGACACCCCAGTCAGAACCTATAAAAACATTCAATGAAAAATATATATATATCATCACTGAGGTAGGCATTCCCATACTCAGATCAAAACTAACTAGAAACTATTTCAAACTGTTCTGATACAGGAATGATTTTGAGTACATCACAGTATAGACATGTATAGACACAGTATGGATGCAGCCATCTGTTTATAAATAGTCCACTGTATAAATGATAAAAAAATCCCTCACAGCCTAGATGGTAGAAACTATATCCAGGGTCTTGATTTCCGCATCTCAAACTAGTACGATTTTATCCATGTGAATGAATGTGTCGAAGTCGAACATGGTAGAAACCACTTGATTACCATTCAATGATGTAAACTATTAACAAGTGTGAGAGTAACCGCCAGTAATGTCAATGGCTCTCAAAGTACCCAGTACAATCCATGAAATGTGAATGACTGAGATGAAGTCAAACATGTCACGGAATCATTCGATCGAAGGTCAATGATGCAACCTGTCGTCGAAAGCGAGAAACCTGCCATTGAGGCATGCAGATTTCAAGGTACTGACAATTTCTGGATCAACTTCCTAGATAATGAGCTATCGTCGATAGAAAGTGATCTATCATAGACAAGTCTATGACCTCAAATCATAGATCAAGTTTTGAAAATATATTGGCAAGGACTAACTCAGGGATGGTCAAAATGGATGACAGATATTTTGCAGATGAATGGTTTATTTGAACTGTCCTCTTGAACACATAATGACACTGCAGATGGCTTGGTGACAATTGACCCAAAGCTAATACCCAGAAACTGGATGAAGACTTTAAAATGAGGTTTCATTAACTGTTAGGAAAAGGATTTCCCAACCCAGGTGAACGAAAGTGTCGTGTTGAAGAATGGTTAACTGGATTTTCGAAAATTCAAAATACAACAAACAAGTCATTTTTCTCTCTTTTCACCCACCATTTCTGGCAAGTACCTCTTTATTTTTGACAAGCTTGAGGAGGATAACATTTTCTTGTTTATAAGATCATCCTTTGGATGAGTCCATTAGTTTAAAACTCGAACCCTAAGAAGGAGTGGTCCATTCCTGTTTAAAATTGAACTGGTCCTTTACTGTTAAATTTTAACGAGTCCAGTATAGGAGAAACTCGGTGTTTTTCAATTTTAGGGAGTCAAAAGAAAAAACTTAAGAAAAATCCATGGGTGTACTTTTTTGTAAGTTTAGTCTCTCGAGCCCGAAAAGGATAAAATAATGCGGGAGAGAACTCTATTGACCGTAATTAGTCAACATATACCTTTTTTGTAAATAGTCCATTTCAGTCCGTAAAAGGGGTAAACTTATATTGAAGGGACGATCATTCATTTACTTTAACGAGTTCGAATCATCAAGTGCTCGGAAATATTTTCATGTTTAGAAAGTCTGAAAAGGGCTTTAAAAGAGAACTCCAATGTTTCGCTTTTTCGTAATTTTTTTGAAAGAGTCCGAAAAAGTGATAAAAGTATGCTCTTTTGTTGAAAAATGATCAATTCTCCTGAAAAATCTAATTTCTACACAAAAACTTGAAACATTACACATACCTTTTTAAGATAAGTAAAAATGCTTTCAAAATACCCTTTTTAAAGTGAAAAATAAACAAATTAAAAACTCATCTATTCAAAAAAACTTATAAAAAGGACTTTTTCAACTTCATTTTTACCATTCAAGTTCAGAGTGAAAAGTAGAAGCTTTTGGGTAAAAAATTTCCCGTGAATATTATGGAAAATCTGTCTGACGAAATCGAGAACCATCAGTCCCAGGTAATCCACAACCTCTTAATCTTGCATTTCATTTGTTTACAATTCATTTTTGGCTTTAGATTTTATTCTTAAGGGAGAAACATAGTTTAAGAAATCACCTGCGGAGGTCCGCAGGTGCCACACATGGGACCTGTGGGCCCCGAAAGAAAAAAGTCGTGCGTCCGCACTTTTCCTACAGAGCACGTGCATTCCTATGCACTGTGTACAAAGGGAAAGTGCGGTCCCTGCATTTTTAAATTTCAAAATCCAATTTCTCTTTTGGCGCCCAAAAATTTTCAAATTAGATTGTCCTAACATATCTTTTTATGCATTGTAGAATTAGAAAGATGTTGATTTGGAGAGAACGTGAGCATGAGGATGTGGATGACGTCGCAATGCTCCATTTTCCCACAATGCAGGCATTAAGAGCATGCAGTTTGTATAAATTATGGGCCATCCAGGGCATGAGGGCACAAGTAGATCTCTTGACATGGCTGGTAAACAGGTGGAACATGCAGGACCAGTGTTTCATTATTGGCGGCCACTGGCTTGGAATTGAGCTGGAGGATATTTATTTTCTGACTGGTTTGTCCAAGAGGGGAGAACAACTTTCCTTGTTTGGGACTAGGCCAGGTGGCCAAACTGTTGATAGTCTTCGACAAGAGTTCTGTAATGATGAGGAAGACTCCAGGGACAAACAGATGGATATAAAAACTATCATCCGTCTCGAGCTGAAATTTATTGTGTTTACTATTACCAGACTATGTGGGAGTGCAGCACTGCATGTAGCTACCGGTTCCCAGATGCGCATTGTTGTGGACTGTTTTCGAGGCACCATTTTCAACTGGTGCAAAGCTGTGTTGGCCAATGTAAAAGGCCAACTAACTAGAGTGAAAAATGGAAAACTAAATAACTTTGGATATGGATCCATCGTGGTCACTTTTTCTCAAGAGAGGATCCCCATGTTGGCTCCGCAGAGTATTCCTATTGATGTTGGTCGACCCCGAGAACCTAGGATGGTTCTTTGGGTTGCATTGATGGCCCGTCATGGTATTGAGGGCACTGAGATTGTTCGATTTCCTCCTTCATATTTTCATTGGCTGGACCGCCAACTTTTTCTCATAGAGGATTTTCCATATGCCGGGATATATTTCCACGGTGACTAGGAGATGACTCTCCCAGTAGGGGAACAGTGGGATGAATCAGGTAAAATCATTTTCAACAAGTTCTAAGTTCAAATTTTTTTTTTTTTTGATCGTTTTTGAAAATTAATAACCAAAATTTTTTGAATATAGATGTGGGCCCACGGCGACCAGCCCATCTCCAGCCTTATGACAGAAGACAACTAGTTACAACCGCACCAGCCCCAGTAGGCCAATCAGCAGAAATATTGTCTGATTTAGAGCATCATCTAGAGCATTTGACTCTAGATATTCCGGAGACGGACATAGATGAGATTCCACTCAGATTGCAAAGATACGTGATTGGTGTTCCAGGACCTTTTAGGAGGTTCCTGTGTAGGGTGGCCTGGGCAGTGGTTTCTTATCGTGATCACCATCAGTGATGGGATGATCGTGTTTTAGACTCATATTTTTTCCTTTTTTTTATCATTTTGCCGATCATAAGGTGTTTCCAACCTATGATTGAAGACGATGTATATTTTTTGAAAACACTTCTATACTATGATATATTACTATTTACCAGCTATCTGTGTACATATTATGGATGTTGTTTCTTTTACTGTTTTGATCATTGCAAATGTCGATTTATCATACTAGAAGAAACGGTGTCTGCTAATGTATTTAAATGTCTTGGAATATGTCGATATTAAATGTAATCAAATTCATGTTCCAAGAGACGAACTCTTAAAAATAACCGTAATAACACTGGATTTCTAATGGCATAAACCCTGTTAAGCTGTAATACAACAAGTTCAGAATCCAACCTAAAAATCAAACTCCAAATTACAAATGATATGGATTCAGATAATAACTCAATCATTGCACTATACTCGGCAATGTTATTCGTTGTTTGACCAAGGCTTACCCCATGCATGGATACTAACTCGTCAGAGGGTGAATAGATAACCCAAGCTGCGGAAGAAATGTTCCATGTACTACGACAAGCACCATCAGCAAAAACAATGTAGGTTTGAAGAGACGTCGACATCTGCAATATCAAGATTAAAACTCAGATAAGCAGGAATATTGATAAAAAACACACTTTTAAACTAGGCACGCTTTTCTAATCTAAGACACACTAGCAGTAAAGAAATATAATCTAATAAAAAATCTCCACACCAAGTTTAAGCATAGTATCGCTTCAGATAAAGTCCATTTATGGGTTTATCTAAAGGGACACTTTCAAAATCTATCAACTCATAGGCCCCTTTTGCCAGCTTTCGCTTAACAATAAAAGGACCATGCCACATGGGCACGAATTTCCCAGCTCCTAGCTTATCTTTAGCTTGATCATAAACTAAGACTAGGTCTCCTTCTGAAAAATTTCGAGGGGTAACACTTCTATCATACTGAGCTTTTATTCGTTTAACATGAGCCTCGTTTGCTATTGCAGCATTTCTTCGATTCTCATCCAGCTGATCTAAGTACAAGAAACATTTCTCCTCTTCAAACGTAGCTGGGAGTAATTCTATGGCTAATTTCAGTGATGGAATTTCGCATTCGATCGGCAACACAGCTTCCAAACCGTAAACGAGTTGAAAGGGAGTGAAACCAGTTGATGTTTTTACTGAGGTTCAATACGCCCAAAGTGCTGAAAATAACATGGAATTCCAATTCGTTTTGTGAATACCAATAATTAGTCTAATCATCGTGGAGAATAATTGAGTGCTCGATGGCCGACGTTAGGGTTTCGATTTGTTCTGTTGCCGCCCTCACCGACGCAGCTGTTCGTGCTTCTGAACCTGAACTCTGCCTCGTTGCTATTCCAGATGGAAAGTTTTCAGGGGATGCTTTCAATACGGCCACTTGCCATGCGCTGCCTCTGCCTGGACTGAACGCCTCTTTAATGAATATCGCTTCTCATTCAGAGGGCACACGATTTGCAAAGTCCAGGGATGATGCAGACCTCACTGTTGCTAAGATTCACGGTGTCTACCCTCTGGTGCCTGCGGTGGCCTCTATTTTTTATAGAGGCGTCTCTCTATCCCAAGGTATTTTTGCAGCTCTTCAAAGGGCGGAGTCTACAGGCTTCACCATTTGCTCTGTTTCCGCCTTCGTTTGCAACCTATGGCAGAAGCGACCCTCGGATCGGCACATTGGGTCTGCAGTGGGGTTTATGGGTGGCGAAAAATTTCTTGCTTCCCCCTCCAAACCTCGGCTGGGCCAGGCATTGTTGGGTTACCTGCGTACCAACTCCCTTTCTTCTCATATCTGTACTAATAAGATGGGATCAAATGATTTCTCTGGCCCATTTCAGATCCAGATTTCATCTCTTTCAGGAAACACCATTCCGCAATGGGTTTGCTCTTCAGACTTGGTGCAGAACCTTAAGTTAAAACTGGAACATAGGATTGGGATTCCCTCGGTCCATCAGATACTCCTATTCCAAGGTAAACAACTTGAGGACCTTCTTCTCCTCTCTGATTACAGCATTAAAATAAATGATTCTATTGTATTGTCCCTTTGTTTGAGAGGAGGCGTAGCTGGATAGTCATCTTCAGCTCCCTCCTTCTCCTACAAAAATGTTGTCCATTCTCAGATTCCCCATCCTCAGTCTTCTTCGAAAGCAGCTCAACCAACTATGGCTCCCAAGCCATTTTTGGTGGATAAACTGGAGGAAATTCCTTCTATAGAATTCTCTAATCCAGGGATTGACGAACTCCACCAGAATTTTGCAGAATCTGCAATCATATGCATATTTAATGGTCTATGGCCTCACACCATAGATTTATACCAGTGGGTCCATAACAACTAGACCAAAAAAAGCAAGATCTACTTCTGCTCGAAAGGCTTCTTCATTGTAGCTTTTGAATTAGTTGAAGATTACCAGAAGGCCTTAACGGGAGGCCCTTGGTTCTAGGGCTCGGCTGGGCTTTTCCTCTCCCCATGGTTTCCAGACTTCGACCCTTCTACAACTGTCATCACCAAACTTCCCATTTGGGTCAGGCTCCCAAACCTTCCGGCGCTTCTATGGCATATCTCTGTTCTCATAGCCATTGGAGACACCTTAGGATGCTACCTCGCTACAGATACCTCAAGAAGGGAGATGGACTCTACACCTATGGCATAATTTGTGCGGAAATAGACATCAGCAAAGGACTGCCAGATCAGATCAACCTCAATATTGGGGATTTCCACTGGACTCAAACCTTGGAATACAAAAATACAACCTTTCGTTGTCGCCATTTTCATCAAGTGGGGCACCTCCAAAATTCTTGTACCCAATTCCTCGACGAAAAGAAGACGCTGAATCGCAAGCCAAAATCCAAGAGCTGGAATCCCTGTGTTCCTCTCCCCCCATGAATGATTCTGACTCCTTCAGCTCGGATGAGGAGGAAATAGTTGCTGATGGGTAGGATGAGGAGGCTTAGCTGGTCGCCCCCTCTGCCAGTCCTGCGGACCCCTCTGCCCCGCTGTTCTCTCATAAACACTCTCACGTGTCTTTATCCTCTGACTCAGACAAGGATATTCCGCCCCCTGGGCAGAATTGTCTACAACTAGTCATGGCTCAACCAGATTCCACTGACTGGGTTTTAGTAAGCAAGAAAAAATGGAAAAAATTTCAGTTAGTAGAATCCACCCACACTGGGTAGATTTCTCTATTTAGATCTTTCTTCTCTGCAGTTCCGTGTTATCTTTCTACTCTTTCCTTGCTTTTCTGCTTCGCTTGCAAGAAAGCTTGATTGTACTATATGTTTCTACTCTTAATAGAATTAGTCTTATTCAGAAAAAAAAAAAAATTAGTCTAATCATGGTGACTAAAACTTTATTTATGGCTTCAACCAGACCATTGGCTTGCGAATAATACGAAGTGGAACTATTGTGGCGCAAGCCAAGTTGATCCGTAAGTTCAGTTATCATGACATTCTGAAAATGACTTCCATGATCTGTAATAATGGCTTGAGGAACACCAAACCTAGAAATTATGTGATTAAATACGAAAGTTGCAGCAGTCTTGCCGTCAGCTGAAAATGTAGGCATCACCTCAGCCCTCTTAGTAAAATAATCTACTGCTAAGATAATATATGCATGCCCCCCGGCCGAGTGAGGGTTACATGTAATAGAATCGATACCCCATTTCGCGAAAGGACCAACAGCAATTATGGGATGAAGAGGAGCGGGTGGCACGCACATCTTACGATAAAAAATTTGACAATTGTGGCATTTCCGGACTACATAAATACAATATTTGAATAACGACTGCGAAAAATAACCAGCGCGCAATATCTTTTGGGTTGTGGCATACCTAGACATATGACTGCCACATGCTCCAGAATGGCAGTCATTTAAAACCTTTTCAGCTTCTTCATGAATAAGACAGTGTCGGAAAACAGAATCCGCTCCACGACAATAGAGTGTATCACCAATAATATTGTACTATTGGGATTGGAAGCGTATTTTTCGTCACTAGGATCATGAGATTTCAGGCCAAAAATATTGGGTTTGGAGATAAACAATAATATCTCCATACCATGGATCGAGAGTACTGATAAGAAATAGAAATTCATCCGCAATGGGCTCTTCTGCAACAGTTTCAGTATCAGTAGAGGGGAAATCACACATTAGTTCCGCAACTACCAAAGATTTATTTGCCTTGGATTTCTCAAATGCCAAGTCAAATTCCTGCAGGATGACTATCCATTTGGAATACTTGCCCCCAAGCAATTGTTTGGTTAAAATGTACATCATAGGGTTGCAATCAGAAATTACTGTGGTTTTACGTAACAAGATGTAGTGTCTAAATCTTTGGACAGCTTGAATAGCTGTCAATGCCAATTTCTCCACATGTGTGTATTTGATCTCAGTCAAATGCAGATTCCGACTAAGATAGTAAATCACATGTTCAGTGTTATATTCGTCTTCCTAAACTAAAACCATCCCAATGGTGGAATGAGAAGCAGCGAGGTACAAAATGTAATCCTGGTTGTAGTTGGGAGGATGCAATAACGGTGCATGGGTCAACACATATTTAAGTCCTTCAAAAGATCGATCAGCAATCTCATCCCAAAAGAATGGAATGTTCTATTTCAGCAACTGGGTAAAACCTTTTGTAAGCTCGGCATAGTTAGGAATGAACCGACGTAAAAAATTTTCTTTCCCCTGCAAACTTTGGATTTGGCGTAAAGCCGAAGGAGGAGGTAATTTAACAATAGCTTCGACCTTCGACGGATCGATGCGAATGCATACTTTTGAATCAACAAATCCCAGTAAGCGACCCGAATCTACACAAAAAACACATTTGTGTGGATTTAGCCTAATTCGATAATGCCGACACCTCATAAAGATGGCTCGTAAGTGAGTGAGATGGTCGGCCCTATGTGATGAATGAGCAGGTAAACCATCGAGATACGGCTGCACAATGTGCTTAATGTCATGAAACACATAAGACATTGCCCTTTGAAAATTTTCTCCAGCGTTCTTCAATCCAAAGGGTAGCTTTCAATAAGAAAATGTCCCCCACAGAAAAATAAAAGTTGTTTTTGGCTGATCAGCAAGGAGTATGTTTATTTGATTATACCCAGAAATCCATCCATAAAGGAAAACATTTCACTGCTAGCACAATCATCGATTATTTGATCGATATAGGGAGTTGGATAATTGTCTTTAGGACAAGAACGATTAATATCCCTATAACCGATACATACTCATATCATTCCTTGTTTTTTAGTTACAGGAACAATATTTGATACCTAATCCGTTAAGGGAATTGGATAAATGAAACCTGCACGAAGTAATTTTTCAACTTCTGCTTTGATAGCATCAGCTTTTCTAGGATGCATTTGACGTAGACATTGACGAATGGGTTTGGCATCTAGGTAAGTCTTGATTTCATGTACGACAATTGATGGATCAATTCCTGGCATTTCTTCATAGGACCAGGCAAACACATCACAGAATTCTTGAAATAGGGCTTTATAAGTTTGAATTTCATCTTCATTATAGCAAGCACCTATATGAATGTTTTCAATTATTCCTGGCTTTACTGAAATTTCAATTGGAGCTGTTTGAGAAATATTTTCCAAATTCAACTCAGAATCAGGATTTTGCAATGGATTCTGGGGTTTTTTGACATATTCAGCAGTAAAAATTGAAGCGAAATAATCTTAAAAATGATCTAGTTCAGGTAAAAATGAAGATCGGTGATGTACATCCTCCCATTGTAAATTATCAACGGACAAAAATTCACAAATCTGCTCATCAGTATGAACAAGATCAGGAAATGTCATTGTGGCTGAACTGGATATAGAAAGTGATTCCTCATGGATCCCATTCATTGGATCAATTTCGGTTGAAGAGGGGTCGGAAAGTGACTGTACAGCCTGGTATGCAACTTCAAATGGACTCAAAGTCATCATGCCATTAATTGACTCTAACTCGGAGTCAAAAGGTACGATCCAAGGATCATCAAACATAATAGTGTCTGACGAAATCATGTGAATAGTTGCAACATAAGGCGATACGTTAGGAGGAGGAAATGAAAAAATTCCTAGTAAACCAAAATCTTTAATCAGACCTACTCCAACATCCTTATAAGGGATAGCCGCTTTACCAATGTGCTAGATTGTTTCTGTAGAAGCTGGGTTGGAAGAAAAATAAGTCAACTAATCTATTGTAATGATCCTTCCTTGATATGGAAATTTTATGAGTCGAAAGACCGAAGAAACAACAGCAGTCATAGCATAAGTCCAACTACGACCCGGGAGAAGGTTGTAATCTAGAGGGGCATCAACCACTTCCACATCTAGATTTACGATTTTACCTTCGACTCCTATGGGTAAATCCTACAAAATACCAAAAGGGTGGAAACCTTGACCATCAAAAGCCTTAAGAATCGTCGAAGATTGGTTGAGTGTAGGAGAACCAAGTGATTTCCAAAACTGAATCAACATAATACACGTTGAAGCTCCCTCATCAATCAGAGTCTGAAATATCGGTCTTTTTTTTACTAACACTGGAATTTGGAAAGCCATTTGGTGAGGTAAGTGAGGCGTACTATTTTCTAAATCGAATATTATAAGATTATAATCCTAAATATCTACAACTCCTATGGTAGACAAAATCAATTTACGCTGTGTTGGGCATGATTGCAGCACTTCCAAAGCCGACATTGCTGAAGGGGAAATAGCTAAGTCTTCAACAATGTTGTAATTCTAAGCAGCTCTCGCATGTGGATTGAAAGCTGATTTACGAAGAACACCTTTAGCAGGCAGTTTGATTATTAAGTCTGGATTTTGTTTCTCAATTTGTAGTGGACCAGAAATAGGAGGAGGTGCTATTGATGTATTTGCACTAGAAGATTCTACTTCTTTACCATCAACAGGATTCTTAGTACCATAATCTTGGGATCGTGCCGCAATCCTTACATGAGACATCATCAAAATTTTCTCTTCTAAGGCAGTCAAGGTAGAACCAACCATCTTGTTATCTTGAGTCGGAAAATGATCCTTCAAGACAGCAGGTTGTTGTGAACCTTTAACGAATTTTGCAACCTCTGCTCGATGTGGGCATTCCTTAGTAAAATTATCTTCATCACAAATGTAACAAGGATAGCGAGGTTTGTGTTTTTCGTCATTGGATTCATTTTTATCAGTTTTCTCTTTTGAATTCTTTTTGTTTTTATTCTTCCCTTTATTTTTACCACTGGATTTAGATTTAGCCGTAGATGTCTCTACGACATGAATGTCGGCAGAAATTTCGGGGGAAGATTCTCCTTTCGGGGAATCTGGTAAAGTTATAATAGGAGAAGATTTCTTTGAATATTTCTTCTTACTTTTAGTATTGATTGTACCAATCATACCATCAGCGGCATGAGACCCTGAAGGAGCAGCAGCTATTTGACCTTGTTTTGGAAGGTCAGGGATTTTTTCGTGTAAAGTACCTGACTGCGTATAAACGAGGTTAAGGTACTGAGCTTGAGCAATTACTTGCTCTTCGGTAACAGCACCAGCCTTAGCTACATCTTCAGTGATTTTGGGTAACAATGATTTAATAAACCATTATGCCAAAATTTGATCCGGAATGTAAACTTTCACCAAACGCCTTCTACATCGCCATTCATGAATATGATCAAAAATATATGTAGACATAGATTTTTTTAGTGAAGTTAATAATTCCGTGCCATTGTCGTATCTGACAAGCAACTGAAAATGAGTCAAGAAGGCAGTTGTTAACTGACTGAAATTGTTAAACAAGCCTCGTGGTAACTCAATGTACCATTTGGCAGCAAGACCAATAATATTTCTTTGGAAAAGACGTAAGCGAATCGAATCATCAATAATTGAATTAGACGCACACCAGAGGTGATAATTCATGACGTGATTTGATGGATCCTCTCCTGACTTACCTTTGAATTTTGGTATATCACTGGGAAACTTATGTGGCATTGGCAGCCAGTACGGATAATAGAAAATTGGATCATTCGTAAGGCGCATCAAATCAGGTAAATCCAAAGTTGCAATAAATGGTAACTGACGGTTAGGGTCATGAAAACCTTGAGTAGCCAAAGCAGTTCCAAGAGGTGGATACCCAGGATAACTGGGAATCGTATTTGCGTTAGGAATTGTGTAACCTCCCAGAGAACTAGGATTAACCAGACGAAACTGGGGTTGTTGAGGCTGCTGATAAGTATCGCCAGGGTACGGTTGATACTGATAACTTGGATTTTGTGAACCGGGACCGAATTGAGGATATCCCTGGTACAGTTGATACGTGAATTGCGGCTGACTTGTGACAACTGTACTTGTACTGGCTTGTCCTGCAGGCATCTGAACCGAAGTCTGAACTAAAGGTCCTAACTGTGGTACAGAGACTTGAGGGATTTTCACGGATGTAGGGATAGATGAACTCGAAGTTACAGATACTCCAGAAATAGGTGTTACAAGTTGAACAGACATTACAGCAATTGCAGCAGTTTGAGGCGGAGTCTGAGGTGTACTAGGCACAGACTGTTGAACAGAACTAGGTGCAGGAGTTTTAATAGTAGGCTGGACAGGTTGTTGGGTTGGACCAGAAACCAAAGGTTGTCCAGGTTGAAAAGGCAACTGCACATTAGGCTACATAGGCTGTTGATACTGGGACACCATATTCATTCCGGGGTATTGTCCCGCAGAAGGTTGAACGTAAGGACCATAACCTGGTTGAATGTAGGGTTGATAAGTAAGTGGTAAATTTCTGGCTCCTTGTATAGATGACTGACCAGAAGGTTGTTGGTAACCTTGAATTAGGTACTGACCTTGAGGTTGATAACCCTGAGGCGCGTACTGAAGCTGGGGTTGATAAGGACCCTGAGGAGCATATTGAGCTTGGGGTTGACCCTGGGGTATGTATTGTCCTGAAGGTTGATATCCTTGAGGTATGTATTGTCCTTGGGGTTGTCCCAAAAAATAATATGATTCCACAGTTTGTCCTGGGAAAAAGCTACCTTGAGGTTGCCCCCCAGGTGGTAACTGACTTCCTGAAGGTTTCCCCCCAGGCGGTAACTGACTACCTTGAGGTTGCCCCCCAGGCAATAACTGATTTCCCTAAGATTGCCCTCCAGGTGGTAACTGACTGCCTTGAGGTTGAGGATTTGGAATATTACCAGTCATCATAAAGATTTGATCTGTGTTCAACATTTTAGTTTTAATTCCACTTAAACCAGGTGATAACACATTTTCAATCGGTTGAGGAGCCACCCCCGAGAAAGTACCAGACAGGGCCTGATATCCCAAAGGAACATAAGGACCACCATGTAAAAATTCTTCCGGTGTCTGGGAAAACATGGATGACTCTCCTGCCATAATGGATGACGGATAGTAACCTCTGGGTGTTGGATGAAATGGAACTCGAGGTGGAGAAAAATCAAGACCCAGATTCTCTAAAAAATTTGTTAAGGATAGATACCAAGCACTAGTTCGAATAGGGTTGTAGAAAATTGATTCACGTTCCCTAAGATTTAAAGACTAAGGGGATTCAGGAAGAGATAACTCTTCGTCTGGATTAGTAAGTTCTTCAATAGAGATTAGTCCAGATGGAATATCGTCAGTGACAATATTTCTTACCCTAGGTGAACCAGGATCACTAGAAGTTGGCATAATAAATCCTGAAGATGTTTCCAAAATAGAAGGTTCAGTTTCAGGTTCAGAGATTTCAGGTTCGTCAGCTAGTTCACTGGGAGGACAAATACTACCAGTAACTTCAGAAACTGAAATCGGCTCTTGAATGTGTTCTGTTATGGGTGTTTGATAATCAGGATGAACTACTATCGATGAAGTTCGAACTTCTGTTGATTTAATTCTACCGCTACTAGATGATACCAGAGCATGAAGCCATTCAAGCTGACCTGGTGTATATTCAGGGGGTTTCCCTTGTAGTCTCTGAGATTGTCTCGGCAACTTTTCCACGATTAAATATTAACTAATCACACGCAAACAAATAAAATTTCAATGAAAACACCTATAGTCTCTAAAGAAACAAATAGCTTAATCACACGCTTAAAAATCTAAGAGTTCAAACCACACACAAATAGTAACTTCCCGTACTAAAAACACTAGTTGGTGATGAAATCCAACTTAGTAGAAATTTAATACAGAAAGGGCGGTTGGAACAGTTACCCCAACAACCTGCTTTAATGAAATAGACTAGTAATGTGTTTCTGCTGAAACTATCTCGTGGTGAAGAGAACCCCCCAGAGAGTCCAAGTGAGTCTAGTCGACGTCTGCTCCAGGTACAGTGACATCTTTCCTTCACCGTCACCTTAGGAAATAATCTTAAGTTTGTGGACACTAAGGTTACCAACAATAAAAAATATAACTGGGGGAACAGTCTATGATCTGATCCCATGCGCAAGGGCAGAGTAAAAAAGCTCAATCCCCTTGAAGGTTCCTCGACATGGTTAATCCGAGGTTTACCGAAAAGTGACCCCAGTATCCTCGACAATGGTTAATCCTAGGTTTACCATTTTCAATGCACATAAAATCTTCTATCTTCCCCAATGAAACAGAATTGATTGTCTCAAAGGTTCGGACATGATCTCGAGATTGACTTCTTTAAGAGAAGCTTCCCAGATTATAAAAATTACAATTGGATTTATTTCCTACCGCAAGATTTGTCTACTTGTTTTTTTTTTACTATCTTGGAGAGTTAATTACTCCCTACTCGAAGATACTAGCCTAAGCTATGTTGGTGATAAAAGCCCTAGAAAATAAAAATATTGCTAAATGAATTTTAATTAAGCGTTACTTTTAAGAGTTGTTTCTTAAGTCAATGGGTGCGGAAATGAAACTCTGATGGTGTGAAAACTCGACTTCCAAAAAACACTAAAATTCACCTAAAAATGATAATCAGATCGTTTTCTTTCAATGAACTTCTAGTTAAGAAAGAGTTGGAGAATGCAATTCTTTTAATAAACAATTCCTTCTTTAAACATAAAGAACAATTGAAAGAAAATATTTTTTGTCTTTTCAGCAATAACTCAAAATGAGACAAATTATCAAAGCTCACAAGAAAAATCCATTCACTTTCAAAACTTGAAGCTACAAAACAAATTTCTTCCAAAAGAAATCTACAAAAATTTTAAAAGCACTCAAAACTATAAAACTAATTCTGAGATCTACAAATTTTAACAATCTAATTGAATAAAAGCTTTAAGATTTTTTGAAGAATGTTTTACTTAGTTATTCAGCAAACTAAGGATCTATTCATTCAGAATAAAAAACAGATTAAAAACACTCAAATATGTTTTTATAAAAAATGAAATTCAAAAACCAATAAAAAAGTTTCTTTTCAAAGATTTGCAAAGAAACAGGTAGCTCTATTTCTCAATAAAGGATGATTTCACAATCAAGTCAGATTTAGCAAAAAGACAAAAATACCGATGTAATCTGAGGTACTTCAAACAGTCAATGCTTCAAATCACTACAAAGACCAAATGAAAAACAATCCATAACGCAAAAATTCTAGAAAATCATCAAAACACCAATACTGCTAAGATTCATTCACAGAAGGCTTTTAACAGAAAAAATCATCAATCTGGGTAGAAACCAAAAAATCTAAATCAAAATAAAGATAAACTAAAGAAATAAATCTAGAGTTTTTAAAAATTTTTAACAAGGTCTGCAGGCTTGCATAAGTAACAGGTGCAGTACTGCACTGTTTACTCAAGCAAAGATGCGAAACTATCCGCACTGTGCAAAGAAGGCAAAGTGCGGACCTAGGAAAAACTGGAGAAAAACATAAAAGATCTCAAAATTTTCAAAAACAGAGAAAACCTAAGCTACCCAGGCAAATGTCTATCAATCAAAAACCAAGAAAAATGTTTCCTCAAATAAAAATAAAAGAGAACCAAAAACAACAAGTTCTTTCCCCAGTGGAGTCGCCAATTTGTTGTGTGGATTAATCCGTCTTGCAGACAAGACCGATCTCCCTAGTACTAAAAGTATCTAGCAAAAAAAAGCCAAATAAACTAATATTTCTCTAAGCATCTATGATTTACAAGAAGCTCTATAGAGGTGCAAAAACTTACTGTATGTCCAGTGCTTTTTTTAAGTCGTTGTTGTCCCTCATGCACTTGAAGGAGTTTTCCTTGTAACCCTGCAGTCACAAACAAGAAAAATATTACATAGAACTTGTATAGAAATCATCACAAACCATGCTTATCATAGTGATCAAGGAATCTATGAAATAAACCATTAATTGAAAGCTTATTGAGAAGAATGAGTATATTTTTATTAATTTCAAAAGAAGAAAAACCTTACAACCTGAGCCTTGATGTTGCACAGGCCTTCCCGGGGTCCAAAGCAGGAGTCTCCTCTACTTTGATAAGCTCTGCAATCCTCCAACTAAGACGAATAGAGGTATGTAATCTCTCCTCACAAAAATCTTAGTCAATTGAGTTTGAATCTTAACAGCACTTAACTTCAAATATTCTAAATCTTCAACTCCCTTTGAGGCTACCCAATGCCTCTTTTTATAGTGGAAAAGAGGAGGTTTCTTGTTCCAACTATGAAGGGATAGAATCCTCCTTCAAAGGGATAAGCTCCTAATATCAAGGGGTTAGCTCCATAAGGTAAGGAATATATGCACCTCATAAGATCGGTTCTATCACCGCAAGATATTTTC
Source organism: Pinus albicaulis (assembly GCA_034641835.2). Taxonomy (NCBI): domain Eukaryota; kingdom Viridiplantae; phylum Streptophyta; class Pinopsida; order Pinales; family Pinaceae; genus Pinus; species Pinus albicaulis. The sequence continues at coordinate 1,655,759,479 of CM076580.1, read as the reverse complement.
TGGAAGCTTCTAGAATTCAATTTTATTGAGCTTTTTGGAATTTACTTGCGCCTTTTTGATATTACAGGGGTCCGCACCTTTAACACAGATAAAGTGCGTTCAGGTACGTAAGAGATATGATCATTAGGTGTGGGACCGTAGGAAAGATAGAGAGAAAGTGCGACACCAAAGTTTAGGAGATTTTTAGGAACTTTTCCCTTATTTTAAAGGCTTGACATGAGGAACTGATATGTCAGACTTGTAAAGGGAGAAGTATGAGTAATAATGAGCTCATACACGTATCAGAATGTCAGGATGACAATTTTCAGTGTAACACGCTAGTAGATCGTTATGCCCTCGCGCAAATGAGGAAGATTAACACTGGGTCCCATGCCCATTGGGGCTCTGTCCCAGTGAGCTACCCGCGTCAACCTATTTATGGATTTTTTTTTTAAAATAGAGCAAATTTTCCATAATAAAAACTTCGTGGGCGAGTCATCTGGAGTGGTTTGACTGAATAACCATGGCCTCCCTCCTTTAGCCTCTTGTTTCCACCTTTTTGGGAAACCTCCCAAGGGATAAGGCCTCCCTTCCACCATTGCAGGGATCCCAACCTCCTCCTCTCCCTCTACAAATAAAGCCATATTCCATTGATTAGCTAGCTGAACATACTATAGCTGAAATGCTGAAGAGAATTCCTGAAATTTTTGCCAAAAATATAGAACGAAAGAGACCTTCGTTGAAAGAGCTTAGGCTTGTGCCCTCACCCCATCTGAATTCCCCGATGATTCATCGATATGCGCTTCAACTGCACCCCACTGAAGGAGGCTACGATGTTAAGGCTCCGATTGTAACTCTTTCTTATATTTATATATATACATTACTATTGTTTGGTTCCCATCTTGTGTTAATGTGTTTTATTTGATGCAATATGCTTAACCCTCCTTGACTGGTTAGTTGATTATGAGTGAAATCATTGTTCTGTATGTTGCTCTTGTTTTATGATCTTCATACAGGTATCTGAGCACTGTTGCAGAAGGATTGTGACCCGCCGAGATAGAGATCAAGAGGCCACCACCACTATAGCGGCGACAGCATTGGACTCTAGGTAGGTCAATCTACCCTGTCCTTTTCATTCATTAATTAAGGAACCTACACTTTAGCTTGTCTCTTTGTTGCTAGAACCACTCTAGGGATAGAGGGATTGTCTCTGTCTACAGGGAGGATTTACCTTCCCAAAAATGCTCCCTTCACTGGAAAACAAGGTCAATATCGTGGGTACTTGACTCCCCACTGCAACTGCCCTATAAAAGAATGTAGTTTCTGAAGGATAATATGGTGTAGGTGATGGATATTTCTTGGCCTCATGTCAGATGGTGGAATAATGCTCAAGGAACTTCATTACTAGCCTCCCGGATGAAGGGTTGCTCCCCTCACTGGAAAACAAGCTAAAAAAAGGGTCTATCAACCCTCCACTACTACTTCCCTATTATACAACACAATCCTGAAGGAGACTGCGCTGTGGATAATGGAAGAAGCTTGGCCTGATTCCGGATAATGGAAATGAAGCTCAATGAACCTCTCCTAAGTGGGCACTCGAAGTCCCTGTTGGTATGTCAAAATTATCTATTTTTACCCCCTTTCTATTACAAACACCACAATCATTAACCTTTGTTTTATCTCCATAAACCTCCTCATTCCTGCACTAGTCCAAGAATATTGTCTATTCATACACAAACTTCATATTTCATGTTTGAGGATTATTAATTGCTTAATTAATCATTTTAAATATATTTCGTGCTTTTAATATTTCTTGTAACTTATATTTACTTTCCTAAATTATTTGATAAGCTAAATTATTAATCATTATATTAGCTTGATCTAGTGCAGGTATATTCTTGCACCCTGACAACTATCCATTTTGTGATCTCCGTAACAACTCGATCACTTCACGTAGGCATCTTGGTCCACATCTTCTAGTTCGGTTCCAGTCATCTAAAGTTAAATTTAAGTGGAGGATAGTCAGCGATATGGTCGAGGATAAGGTCTATGACCAACGATTATTTCGCATCTTATTATAGTCGTCAACTTAATTTTGAAATTTTGTTTGTTATTTCGTTCAGCCGAAAGGCTCTATTTTGATCAAATGTGTAATTTTAAATTATTTCCATAGGCCGAAGGGTTGTATAAAATATATCTCTTATATAAAATAGGTTGCCGATAACACGTGCAACTATAAATTTTGGTTAATTTGTAATTTCGTTGTCGCCCTTATTGTGGGTTGGACTTGAACTCATAACGTATATTTGCTAATCGAAATTAAAACAAGGATTTGTGCCATGATATTATCACTCTGCATTTGATCTTTCATTTATGCGTTGTTAAAGTGTTGAAGAGTTTCTTTTCCAAAATGTAATATCCCTTTTTCAGGAACAACTACAAATTGGGAATAATCTGAGTTATTACCAATGTGGAGCTTCAAAAAATCAGGAGCATGAGCATGTATAACAGCTCATTATATTTAAAAAAAAATCCCATCGGCAGATAAAATAACCACAACAAGTATATGGATGATATCCTCCTTCCCAAGTGGGCAATACAGCAATATATGGATTTTCTACAATAGTGAGAATACCCTAAGGCATCCAAAAGTTTTAGAGCAGCAAGAAATCAGCTTTAACTGATGCTATATGACATATCCTTATTTCTAAGAAACATCAGCAACTTTACTTCACCTCTTGACTCAAAAGGGTGGGGAAAAGCAATGATTTAGGCCCTAAAATGAGTAATTTCAAGTATGTGCGTAAAAATAATGGGAGAAGATTGTTGGAACTTATATATTAGGTTATTTGGGACCCCCATACCGAATTTCAGGTCAAAAAAATAATCCTAGCTATATTAAACAGTTCCTCCAATCCCGACTAGGCTTAAAATTGTTGATTTCCCATAACCTAGAGTATGCAGAATGTGGTTGAAGCATATGCAGCATAATTTCTAACGGAATTAGATGAAAATAGTATTAAAATCAGTGGATCATACTTATCATATGATTTATGCAATGTATTATAGAAAAATAGAAGTTTTACATAGATCCAGGCTTCAGAATGAGACACTATAACACAAGAAAGTGCAGAAAGAGCTTGACAACGTAATTTTCATTGCTGAAGCATGAAATAGATTAAAACTGAGATCTAAATCATATCTGTACATAAAATTTTAGATCTATATCAGATCTGTAAACAATAAATGCTTCTTTATTCAGTCCCCTTGGGGATCTCAGCAAAACATGAAGGTACAAGAGTAGATCTGAGATCTAAGTCACAGATCTGCAGAAGTATTCAGAAATTTCTGATGAATAACATATATATCAGATCAGATATGAACTAACATAGATTTGTTGTCCAATCCATGGATCTCCACAGTGAAAGGAAGGATCCAATCACCAGAGATCTTTCTCCTCTAGAATGATGCCAAGACACCTTGCAACTCATCTTTTGCAAATAACGCAGTCATGGAAGAGGGACTACACTGTAGGCCCTATAAATTCTTGGCCTACTGCCAATGTATGGATCTAAAGCTCAAACTTTGGATGCACTCTTCCAAGAGGTTAAAAGACACACTCACTGAGAAGAGGTTCCACTATAAGCTAGATCTTTGCAGATCTAGAGTTCCACTTGCTGCAGCTCACATAGACAACACAATCCTAAACATAATTGTGCTGTAGATGCAAGATGAGGCTTGGCCAAATGCCAGATAGTGGACTAGACAAACAAGACTCCTCCAAGAGCTGCTCAAGGAAGGAGGTGGGGATCCTAAACAGGAAACCCCAAGAGGTGTGTCTCAATAGACAAACCTTCAGAAAATAAAGATCTTCAACACCCTTCTCTTGTTTTCCTCCTCCTTATTTTCTAGGATGAATGCCTTGTCAAACCCTAAACCACCTCAATGAGCTAACCCCTTTCACATGTGGAGCCTCCACCTAGAACTGCGTTGTGTATCCATGAGGTTCATTGCACCTAGACTATGCTGTTGATTTGGTCAAAGTTGACCCAGTCTTGTGCTTTAAGCCCATTTACACCTGCAAGAGATTATTTACATGGCCCAGATATGTCTCTGTTTACATAGGCATTGATTTATTCATGGTTTTTAGGATTTTTACATGTCCTCCTTCATATTTTATTCATAAACATGAAATGCAAGATAAAATAAAGCAAAATAAGATATTCCCATTAGCCTGGGCTAAATGGGAATATTATAGTCCTCCCCTCCAAAATGTTTCTTGTCCTCAAGCAACTGATAAGGTGAGTTCTGCAAGACTTCTCCTCCATTGGTGCCATCATCAAAGATCAAGCCCCCATCATAAGCTAGATGCTCAGCAATCCAACCCTCCATGAATTGTTTCCCCAAAGTCAATATGACATGTGCAAAATTCATCCCACAAGGAAACAAGATCTCATGTGAAACATCCATGGGTTGCCTAATGTCCCCTATGAAATATATGACACAAGACACATGGAGATTTTTCAGCTCATTAGGCACACACATACTTCCCATCCTCCCTCCATAAAATCCCATAAAAAGTACAAGCATGTCATCAATGTATGGGAGCAAAACAATGTACAAACAAACATCAAGGTGCACATATGGAGGTGGGTCATAGTCCCACATGTGGAACCAGCGTAATTCATCTCCTGCCTACATTAAACCAAGATCTGGTAAGTGGTCTTCCCACCACTTACTTGCAGCCCATGCCATCTCACTGTAATTGAATGTCTGAGATATGTTTGGTGCCTTAGGAGAGCACCCATCATGAAACAAGACCTCCCTTTGTCCACCAAGGGAGTGGCCAAGTAAAACAATTGTTGTGGCCCAAAATTTTCCATGAGATTGACAAGGTAAAACTCTCCTCCTTGGAGTCATGGCCTGCATAAGCAAGGTGGAAGAATGCATATAATCAGAAAAATAAACTTGTCTCACCTGAGCATATTCTTCACCAATAGTCCTCCCCATCAATTTGGAGTGGTGCATAGATCTATCTCCTCCCTCAAGAGGGGAAAGAGAAGGTTGAATTAACTCTCCAATAGAGTTATGTTGCTGCCCCATCTCCACAAGGTTCATGCATCTTTGACAATGCTGATAGAGTTCTTCTTCAAAGCCCTCCCAATAGTGGCTCCCCAAGATGGTGTTGTTGAGCTCCATAAGATACTCTTGGCTTAAACATAACTCCTCATAGGCCCATTGTAGTAACTTCTCCTTGAGCTTGGAGGATTTAGATAAGAAGATCCTACCATGATTATAGATGACTCCCTCAAGGATTGAACAACTCCCCTTATGCAACCAATCATCTGGAATCATGTAAGTATGAAGATCCTTGGAATATCCTACCAGTAGTTTGGATTTCCAATAGGGATCTAATGTGTCCACTAATGACAGCGTTGTCAATGTGCCAACTGAAGTGGCTACCATGTTGCTTCTCTTCTCCTTGACATCCTCCATTTCCAAGGTGTATGTTGGAAGGCCATACCTCCCACTCTTCTCCTTTTTTTCATCTCCCATGCCAAAGGTATGAGATGGAAGGTTGCTATACCTTCCTTGTTGCCCTCCTTGCTCATGCGCATGCTTCAAAGAAGAAGGAAGCTCTTGGGAGTTAGTCTTCCATGGAAGGCTATCATTTTTCCAAGGCCTCTCTATTTTGGCCAAATCATGCATGTGATTCCACCATCTCTCTTCCAGCAGGGAAGAGTTTTCCTCAAACAAGTTTGTCTTCTGATTCAAATCTTGCCTCCCATGCTTCATGATGGTGTCATTCTCTCTTCTTGCAGCATATCTCTTCAATGCAATTTGAGAGGTGAGGATATATAGTGAAGTCAAAGGAAAAATGCTCTCACTTTATTTGCACCTCCCCCATACTCTCAGCACTATAGCATGGTCTCCTAATGCTCTCTTCCTTCTGGGATCTATAGAAGGAGCATCAATGTATGAAACATATCCCATCAAATCTGAATCAGGTGGTCTTCCAGGGGGTACACCACAAGATAAAGATGTTGCATGCCTCATTCCCATGTGAACTACCGATGGGAACATAATATGACTACTTCCACTGCTCAAATCCATCTCTAATTGCTATGTGGAAGTACCAGGATAAGGAGAGGTTGGAGCAACTCTCCCATCTTCTTCTTCATTACCCACCTTCTGCAAGATTTCACAGTCTAAGGTGCCTTTTTGTTTTTTCTCCTTTTCTATTATCATAGACACATGTTTCTCATCTTTCCCATGAATAAGATGTTGGGGACCTCCTTGCAGAGATACAAGGGCCCTCATATTGGAAGCAATAGCTTCAACTTCATCTATCAACAAAGTTAGATTCCCTCCTACTGTCACAGCGCTGGAGGAACCTTTGAATTCTACTTCTTCCTTCTCAATAATGGAATATGTCACATCAATAAGAGATCCTCTTTCTTGATATCTCATTGAGGAAAGGACATTCATGTCTTCTTCTTGAGAAGAATAATCTTGCTGAAGGAAGGCCTTCCCCCTTGGCAAATCATGTAGCATATTTTTACCCCTCCCAGCAATGTTTTGAAATGGAGTTATCTTCATGGATATTCTCTCTTATTTGAGCTGAAAAAACTCAGGGAATCTAAAATTATCTTTGAATCTCTTAGACTAAGATCTATATTCTCGGAGGTAGTCACAAAGGGTCTCCTCCTCTGGTGTCTCTCCCTCTTCTTCTCCTCTTGCAAAGAATGCAGGCATGTTGCAACGTTGTATATCAGATTGTGCGGCTGCATGCTCACACACATCAGATGAAATAGTGGGGCTATCCTCTTGTGCAAAACTCATCAAGAGATCTATTGATCTTCCATTCCTCACTCCCCTGATTTCTCCCTCCAACTCATGCAAATCTTGAGAAAGAATGTTAAAGAACTCTACTCCTTTTGTTCCTCCATACAAAGGGGTTTCAAAGGTGTAATCATTTTTCTTCTATCTTCTTCCATGTTACCTCTTCTTTCTGTCAATGAAAATTTCTCCTCCCTATGAAGACATATTGGCTCCAAGAATGCACAGGCTGTGCCAAGATGGAAACTCTGATACCACTGTAATATCCCTTTTTCAGGAACAGCTACAGATTGGGAATAATCTGAGTTATTACCAATGTGGAGTTTCAGTAAATCATGAGCATGACCATGCAAAATATCTCATTAGATTTAAAATAACATCCCATCATCATATAAAAGAACCACAACAAGTATATGGCTTATATCCTCCTTCCCAAGTGGGAAATATAGAAATATATGGATTTTCTACAACAGTGAGAATACCCTAAGGCGTCCCAAAGTTTGAGAGCAGAAAGAAAACAGATTTAACTGATTTCTAATCAACAGCAGCAACTTTACTTCACCTCTTGACTCAAAAGGGTTGGGAAAAGTAGTGATTTAGGCCCTAAAATGATTAATTTCAAGGATTCACGTAAAATAAGGATGGAGGACAATTTAATATTCTATATTAGGTTATTTGGGACCCCCATACCGAATTTCAGGTCAAAAAAATAATCCTAGCTATATTAAACAGTTCCTCCAATCTCGACTAGGCTTAAAATTGTTGATTTCCCATGACCTAGAGTATGCAGAATGTGGCTGAAGCATATGCAGCATAATTTCTAAAGGAATTAGATTAAAATAGTATGAAAATCAGTGGATTAGACTTATTATATGATTTATGCAATGTATTAGAGAAAAACAGAAGTTTTACATAGATCCACGCTTCAGAATGAGACAATATAACACAAGAAAGTGTAGAAAGATCTTGACAACGTAATTTTCATGGATGAAGCTTGCATTATATTAAAAATTAGATATAAAAAATATATATACATAAAATTTTGTATCTATATCATATCTTTAAACAAGAAATGCTCCTTTATTCAGTTCCCTTGGGGATCTCAGCAAAACATGAAGGTACAAGAGTATATCTGGGATCTAAGTCACAGATCTGCAAAAGTATTCACAAATTTCTGAAGAATAACATATATAGCAGATCAAATCTGAACTAAAATGGGTTGGTTGTCCAATCCATGGATCTCCTTAGTGAAAGGAAGGATCCAATCACCAGAGATCTTTCTCCTCTAGAATGATGCCAAGACACCCTGCAACTCAGCTTTTGCAAATAACGCAGTCATGGAAGAGGGACTACGCTGTAGGCCCTAGAAATTCTTGGCCTACTACCAATGTATGGATCTGAAGCTCAAACTGTGGATGCACTCTTCCAGGAGGTTAAAAGACACACTCACTAAGAAGAGGTTCCACTATAAGCTAGATCTTTGCAGATCTAGAGTTCCACTTGCTGCAGCTCACATAGACAACCCAATTCTAAGCAGAACTGCACTGTAGATGCAAGATAAGGCTTGGCCAAATGCCAGATACTGTACTAGACAAACAAGACTCCTCCAAGAGCTACTCAAGGAAGGAGGTGGGGATCCTAAACAGGAAACCCCAAGAGGTGTGTCTCAATAGAAAAACCTTCAGAAAATAAAGATCTTCAACACCCTTCTCTTGTTTTCCTCCTCCTTATTTTATAGTATGAATGCCTTGTCAAACCCTAAACCACCTCAATGAGTTAACCCCTTTCACATGTGGAGCCTCCACCTAGAACTGCGTTTTGTATCCATGAGGTTCATTGCACCTAGACTGCGCTATTGATTTGGTCAAAGTTGACCCAGTCTTGTGCTTTAAGCCCATTTTCACCTGCAATAGATTATTTGCATGGCCCAAATATGTCTCTGTTTACATAGGCATTGATTTATTCATGGTTTTTAGGAGTTTTACATGTCCTCCTTCATATTTTATTCATAAACATGAAATGCAAGATAAAATAAAGCAAAATAAGATATTCCCATTAGCCTGGGCTAAATGGGAATATTACACAAAAATCGAAAATGAGTTGGTTGGCTAGGGCCCAGCCAACCTAGCTCGTTTACCCTCGTGCTTTTGTTATCTTAATGGTGTGTGTTAACTTTGGTTATTTGCAAAAGTGTGATTTAAATCCTAATTTCGTTCTTGCTTAAGAATTCTGATTTATTTTGTCAAATACTCAAACTGTGAACGGAACTGTTGTGTGGAAGTCAAATTGAATTAATTTATTTTCTGCAATTTCTTTCTTGGTTTTCTTTCACTTGGATCATGCAGATAGATTATTCCTACACCAGTACATGTAGGATTCTGCACTCTAGTTTTTTAGTGTATTTACAGCAAGTGTTTTATTCTTTTTCCTTTATACGATTTAATCTATTTATGCAAGTAAGCATTTATTATTAGAAGAAAGAATTTCTAATATTAAAAGCTAAAATCTTGAAGATTAAGAATGACTTCGTGAAATGGAAAATAACATGGTTGCAATATCTTAATTTATTTCTGCACCTCGCAATTTAAGGAGAAGGATTAAAACTAATCTGAATTATTATAGTAAACCATTTTTTAGTTAGATTTGGTCTCATGCAAAATCTCTTTGAATTAAGAAGGTTTTCTTTAACTTTTGAACATTGTTTTCATCTTAAAATTTTATTTCTATTGCAAGGTTCAGTTGATTAAATCATTATTTTTCATGTTCAATTCATTTCAGAATTATACTCGCATTTGCAATTCTTTTTATATTTAACACGCCCTTTTATTTTTAGAAAGTAAATTGTAAAACTTGGTGTAGGAAGCTCTGTTCTGGTACAAGAACCAATGTCTTGTTACAGGAATAGAGTGCTCCAAGCCTTGAGGCTTAGAGCCCCTACATGAAGACATAAGTCTTCAGTATAAGTGTAAAATTTACTTCTCACATAAGCTCTGTACCTATACTAGTTCAAGCAGATTGCAAGAGTACAAGAGTGACTGCTTAGTGTGAGAAGGAAAATTATTTAGAAGGAAGTTCTTTTCAAGGGCCCAATTGTTAAATCACCACCACTTATACTAAGGATAAACATAAAATTTTACTTCAGCAGTTAAGATTATTTACAGCAGTGTGAAAGTTCTTTTATTTTATTTCCTCGCAAATTCATTCTTTTACATTCCAACACTAGAATTACTTTGGTGTCAATTACCTTTGAGATTGTTTTATATTTGATTCTGCAATATTTCAATTGACAAGTAGAAATAGAAATAGGAAAACTTCCTACCACTTCTTGCATTACCTATGCTTTGTCTCTAAGTTTACGAAACCCCTGGGTTGACAATTACATGTTGAAGGAGCTTTCTTAAGTGAAAATCCTGCACCCAACATTTTGGTGCCATTGCCAGGGAGGATATTTGAATTTGTAAGAATTTTCCATTTTCTGCAATAGAGGTAAGTCTGCTATTATTTTTTTCCTGCAGTTTTCTTAGATAGATAGGTGATGTCCTTGTATCTAATGTACTTATAGACCTAGGGGAATCCATTAATGTTATGACCAAGAAAACCATGGATCAACTTTCACTGGTCCATATTCGTCCTACTCCCATTGTGCTAGAATTTGCAGATAGATCTAAAATCAAGCTGTAAGGGGTGTTACATGATGAGGTTATTTCATTAGACTCTTGGGAATATCCCGCAGACTTCATTGTGCTTCAGCCAGATAATATTGTGGGAGGACATTCCTTGATCTTGGGACGACCATGGCTTGCTACGGCCGATGCTTACATTGGATGTCATTCTAGTGACATGTATATTTCCCATGGGGATTCTAGGAAGAAGGTCACCTTGTATCCACCCGCAAGATCCATTCAGGAGCTCCGAGACACTGTTTGGTTAGACTACAGTAGTGATGAGGAGAATCAATATGTTTCCATGATACCTCAGTATGTTGAGTCCTCACAAGAGGGTGAGATTCAAGACTTCCTTAACAACCTAGACACCATGCCCACTTTTGAGTCATTGAGTCAGAATTTTAGTCTAATTTTCAGGAAAGTCACGACTCTCTACCTCCATCGCCACCATCTCTATCACCACCTCTGTGTACCCTTGAGCTTGATACCACTCTTGTTGATATTAGTCCAGGAAAATCGTTGCATATCAGTTTAGACTTGGATTCATCCTAGCAAGAGCAGCTTGTGAATTTTTGTGAAACCATCTTGATGCCTTTGCATGGGGCTACGAAGATATGAAAGCCACCCCTCCTGAAACTTGTACCCACCATATATATATTTAGGATGGAGCCTGACCTATCTAACAACCCCAAAGGCGTATGAACCTAGCTCTAAGAGATGTTGTAAGGGAAAAATTGCAAAAACTCTTGGATGTTGATTTTATCTACCCTATTTTTGATATCCAGTGGGTCTCCCCATTGGTTTTAGTCCAAAAATAATATGGGAGATGGTGAATTTTCATTGATTATAAAGAATTGAATAAAACCACTCTTAAGGATTACTTCCCCCTTACTTTCATTGATCAGGTGCTTGATACCCTTGTTGGTAAGAAGTAATTTTCTTTCTTATATGGCTTTAGTAGTTATAACCAGATACATATTACACCCGAGGATCAAGACAAAACCATTTTTACATGTGCATGGGGTACATTTTCTTACCGAGTGCTTCCCCTTGGACTATGTAATGCCTCGACTACCTTTCAAAGTACAACCTTGGCCATTTTTGCTGGCCTTGAGTGTGTAGAAATCTATATGGATGAATTCTCTGTGTTTGGTGATTCATTTCAGGATGGCCTTAAAAATCTAGAAAAGGATCTTCTTCGTTTCCAAGAAGCTCATCTTGCTTTGAGTGATAAAAATTGTATATTAATGTGCATGTAATGTTCCAAAAGGAGAAAAATAAGCTCAGTAGGGAATATGTTAAGATATTCCACTATGGAATCACACCAATAGATCTAAACTAGATATAGACTAGTAGGGAATTTACTGGTTATATCACCTCTAAAGAGAGGATGAAAACCAGAGGCTTCCTGGCTCGTTCCAGACTCTGTCTATAGAATATTGGTGAAACACAACAAGTAAGGTAATATCACACTCTTATTGGATTTTTCAGCCCTTGGGATCCTCATATCTATAGATCTAAAGAATGGATCCAAAGAGGAGCAAAAACCAAACAAGGAAGAAGCGAGAAATTCCACTTTTAGGAAAATGAGCAAGAGGCTCAGTGACAACACTGTATAAGAAAATAGGTGCAAAAATAATGTAGTTCAGGGCTTGGTTCCCCTATATTTGGCTGTTTGGGACTTGTGTGATTAATTTAAGGAAAAACAAATGAGTTTAAGTCTCTTAAACAGATCTCCCACAAAGCTGACTAGCTAAAAATCAGCTAAAGAGAAGAGTTGTTGTAACAAGAAAACCCAGCAACCAGAATTGCACAGCTTGTCAAATAATCAGAGGAGGTCAGCTTAAAATGACCAAAGTATAGTAAGATACATCATATCATAAATATAAATGATCCTCCCTTCAATCTACAGAAAATCCCATGAACAATATAGCATAAATTCTTCAAGAGAGGCAACTCCGGCATATGTAAAATTGCAGAAATGAAGGAACATCATTTCTCTATGAGTGCTTCAGCAGTTAAAAATTAAAACTTAGATATACAGTAAATATATGGCTATAACATCATATCCATACTAGATCTGGAAACTACTCAGCCTCCTCTACAAGATCCCCTTGGGATTTCATCAAAATAATGCATGAATAAGAGTAGATATGAATTATAAGCTACAGGACTGCATAATACACAAAATTTCTGAATATGACTTTATCATAACATAGATAAGATCTTAAATAGCTTAGAACAATACCTACTTCAAATATTTACAAAGTGAGATGCAAGCCTCAATCACTGGAGATCTTCTATTGCACAGAAATTGAAACAACATTAAAACCCCAAGTGCAGAAAATACAGTTCTTGAGAGGGACTGCGCAGTATCTCAATAAAAATGAATCACATGCTATACAATACAGATCTAAATACAAACAAGGGAGAGCTCCTCTTCCGGGTGGTCACAAGACACCCTCCTTGAGAGAGAACTCCTCCAAATCCCCAGATCTCTACAGATCTAGGATACCACTTGTTGCAACTCAAGCAGCTGCAAAACCCTCAATAGGATCAGCGTTGCTACTGGAGATGGAGCTTGGCCTTCAACCTAATAGTGGCTCATTTCAATACATTCTCCTCCAAGATCTACTTAAGGAAGGAGGGAGGATTCCTAAACAGGAAATACTCTTCCCTTAGGCTAAACAACCAAGAGAGCTAGAGTTGCTCAAGCAACCTCTATTTCACAAATACTTCAACAACCTCTACATGAGCCTTCTCCTCATTTTTATAACTTTAAGGGGTGCACAAACCCTAAACAACTTCAATGGACTTAACCCCTTTCACATTGGATCCCTCTTCTAAAACTGCACTGGTTCTCCAAGGTGGTCCAATTTCTGTTCACACACAAGTGGATTTTGTTACAAAAGGCCCAGATTTATCCCTTTTCAAATTGGGCATGTATTTATTCTTTGATTTAAGGATTTTTTCTTGTCCTCCATCACATTTTATTCATCAATTATGAAATACAAAAATGAACAAGGCAAAATTAATGTTCCAATTAGCTGAAGCTAATTTAGGTACATCACATTCTCCCCCTCCTAAATGTTGCTTGTCCTCAAGCAACTACAAGGAAGAACTAGACTTCTCCTTCCCCTTTTGTGGCCTCATCAGTGGATCCCACCATGGCTGAAAATGGTAAGCAATGAATCTACCCTCCAATGACCTTCTCCAAGTGTAATATAGAAAGTGTACATCATGAGAAATGGGAGGTACAAGTGGTGATCCTCTTGTTTCTCCATGGCCTCATCAGGTAGGAGTGATGAAGAGCATGGGGAAAACTTTTCCCAATGAGTGTCTCCCACACCCATGCTATCATCCAAGTAAAGGGACCACTCTTGATAGCTCATAGAAACAATTATTAATCCCCATGATGTGCATTGAGTAGGGGCTACAAGGCTGGAAATGAGGGATGAATATACCCAAATCATACTATCCCTCTTCCCACTATTGATGGATGTGGAGCTGTGGATCCTAGGTTGCAGAAATGTGGTCACCATGAAGCCAAAAGGAATTTGAAACTTCATGACCTCCTTCATTGATTTCAGCGAGCCTCCTTTCCCACCCTCTTAGGCATTATGTGAACAATTTACCTTCACCACATGTGCTCCAAAAGACATGAGGAGTAAGTGCCATATTATGTGTTGGACGGTGAAAATAGTCCCTCCCTTGAGACCAGCATTGTCCATCATCTTGCTGCCTCAATTCATGATACCATAAGTGGCCATCCCACCACTTGTTTGCTGAAATAAGCTTCTTCAAAGCTTGGAAATGATAGAGGAAAATAAGTGTTGGCTAAATGGAGATCAAGACAAACATGTCTTGCTCTAATTCCTCCCATTTGAGAGGCTCCCTTTCATGATACAAACTCAATACATGACCCTTTGTAGAAGATGATACAATGTACCATGCAACAGCCACAAAAATTTCCCTCCTCTTCTTGAAATTCAATTGAATATGGGAGAGTGCATTCCCAATGGATACAATCGTCGAATGTATCAATCCTCCACTCCCACATATGCTCCTCATAAAAATAGAAATACCAGCAACATAGGGAGCAAGAATAGAGTTCATGTTGGCTGCCATATGCAACATATGTGAAGGGAAATGATCCTTCATATGCAACCAATGCAGTTTTGACCTCAACTGCAATAGAGACTACTAAAAATTGTGGTCTTCCAACCACTTGCATGCTACCCCAATCTCTTCACAAGCTTGGAGGAAGTGTATGATGGATGAGGTAATGTAATTATGTCCTCCAAAACATGATTCCTCCCCAAGTCCTCCTAGGGAGTAGTTATCAACATTGGTCACGGCCTTAAGTAGACCATGCAACCTTAAAATAAGAATACTCCCCCTTGGAGCAACATCCTGCACATATGTGGTTAAGGGATGCATGTATACATGAGATAAATCAAAATAATCAACACCCTTGTAACAATTTTTTCTCATGCAATGGGAGCAGCTCATAGATGAGCCTCCTTCCATTCTCAAAGAGAAGAGAGAATATTGTAATAACTCTTCCCAAGATTCATGTGCATGCATAGCTCCCATGCCAAATGTAGAGGTGGGAGGGCTGCTATCCTTCCCCTACTTTTCCTGCCGTAGCACATAAATTAAAATGAGAGTGGGTGTGGATGATGTTGAGAGACTTCTTCTCTCCTCCTTGAGCCTACCCAAGACTCTCAGTGCTGCATCAAGACCTCCCAAGGTCTCCACTTATATGAAATCCATGGGCAATGCCTCACCATGTGAAGCATTCACCTCTTCTTTCTGATCAAGTGGCCTCCTTGGTGCAATGTCTCCAGGAAATGAGACATCATCTAGTGGTGACTGAATGCATGAATGGATAAAACCCTCCATGCTTCCATTGCGCAATCCAATCACCTCTTTAGGTGCATCAACCTTCTGCAATAGATAGGAATGATATTAGCCCTCTTCCCCATCTTCTCTCGGTATCCTCATGCTTTTTCACTTTATCCATCTCAAGGGCTTATGAAATGCAGCCCCTTTGATATCTCCAACACTACAAGAAAAAAGGACATTGGTGAGGGGTGAAAATGGTCACCATAAGTTCATTGGTGAGGGTTAAAAGAGCCTTCATCACCAAAAATTGAACGTCACCAAAGGTGGCGTCACCGAAATTATAGGTGTTGTGGTGACATTCAAAGTCCGTCACCAATAATGATTTATAGTGGTGGATAGTGACCGTCACCATTGCATATGAGCAATGGTGACGGACAATAGCCTCCGTCACCAAAAAATCGAACGTCACCAAAGGTGGCGTCGTCGAAAGTATAGGTGTTGTGGTGACATTCAAGGTCCGTCACCAATAATGATTTATAGTGACGGATATTGACCATCACCATTTCATATGAGCAATGGTGATGGACAATAGCCTCCGTCACCAAAAAACTGAACGTCACCAAAGGTGGCATCGCCGAAAGTATGTGTTGTAGTGATAGTCAAGGTCCGTCATGAATATTAATTATAATGACGGATAGTGACCGTCACCATTTCATATGAACAGCAATGATTTTTTGTGATGGAACTTTCATGGCCATCACTATTGGTGCATATATATAGCGACATTCATTGACTGTCACCATAAACGCATTGGTGACATCAAGGTCCGTCACGAAAAATGACTATAATGACAAACAGTGACCCTCACCATTTCAGATAAACAACAACGATTTATGGTGACGGACCTTTAATGGTCATCACTATTGATGCGTATATATGGTGGCGTTCGTTGACCGTCACCATTTCATATTTTGGTGAGGGTCGAAAAATGTCACCATAAGCTCATTGGTGATGGTCAAAAGAGCATCCGTCACCAAAAACTGATCTTCATCATTCCCTATATATGAATATCAGGGCACGATGGAATCGAACCACCAACCTCCTGCTTGTAAAGCAGGTGCCCTTCCATTGAGCTAGCACCCTTTAAAGAATTAGACTTTAAACTAGCAATTGCCCCTAAAGGTGCAAAGATACACCAAAGGAATAAAAACCAGGAAAACTGAAAGAACTCAGTATCCTTGCTCCTATTTTTGTTCTATGACACTCTACAAAGTATGATCTTGATCTATGACGTATTTGTGCCGAGTGGTTCTAATTTAATAGTAAATGTTATATTAGATAAAATAAATGAATAATTGAGAGGCCTTACGGGCTAATTTTTAATCCTTACACCAAAATCTCTTAATATTCAAGTCTATGGAACAACTTGTTCAAAGTTCAAACTGAAGTAGATTGTAAATGGAAATCCTAAAACCAGCTAAATAGTTTACAAGTTAACATTTTGGATATAAATTATGTTCAATTTATATGACAAATTATGCCATAACCTTGAAACTAGTTTCTTAGCTAAAAGACTTTCTTAAGTCAACAATGACAAAGAAACATAGTCATGGCAAGCAAAATTCTCTTGTTTTTTCTAATGAGAGTGCATGTAACTTGATAGAGGTTGTATGAAAGTATCAAACCATAAACAATTTCACTAAAACATGGAAATGACAAAGTCTTGTTAAGCAACAAAGGTTTAGTTGAATATATGGAAAGCATCAAGCTAAATGATATAATTAAACTAAAAGTAACTGTAAAAAAATGAAATTTCCATCATATACATCGCATCAGCGTATGACTTTGCATCAATGTACTGAATTAATATGACTTCAAATTTTGAAATTTTCCTGCAAGATAACATTTATCATTAAAAAAATCTGATCAAACATGAAGTAATCTCATGAATCCTTCAGATTTATATTGCAATATCCATCTTAGATCGATAGACCTGGAATCTTAAATATTCTTATAACTAGCAATTGCACCAAGAGGTGCAAAGGAACTCCGGAACATGGATAAGAGAAGTGGGGAGATTGTGTAAAGAAATAATCAAGCGAAATATGCTAAAAATGAAATACAACCCATGTGAGGCTAATTTAAATTCAATTGTTGTGAATTTTCAAGTGAAAGAAAGCTTGTAACTGGTTTCCAGCAAGCAGGACTCACAAAAATTGTTATAGAGAAAAACTTGGAAGGAAAATTGAGGTTTGATGTTTGATGATGTTGATGAAGCACATATTCTACTTGGTGAAAGTGGCCACTGCAAGGATTATTGGGGTTCAGGCTTCTATAGGTAGGATAATACTTTTGAGCTTGAAACAACTTTGCACAATATAGCTTTCAGTTCAAATGGGTGCAAATACATATAAATCAAGAAATTTGAGACCTTTAAATGTATGGTTAGAAGCAACAACTCCAGAATCTGTGCAAATGCTTCTAAACTCTATTTGAAAAGAGGAAATTAATTTGATACTTGAAGGAAACTTGTTTGGACCAGACATTGGTGAGTTGATAAGAAGCTCAAACAATTGGGCAGAGACTACTATGTGGTGTATTTTCAAAGGGCTCAAAGAGTCATTACCTTCTAGATGGCTATATATTTTGGGAGATGGGTTTGAAAATACAGGTAAGAAGAATCAGCCAGCGTCTGAACAGTTGGGTGAATTTGAGAAAAAACACCAAAGATCTGCCAATTTTGTTGAATGCCTCTGAGCAATGTGGTTTATTGTTTGCTGTCAATTCCTCCTTAGTCATGGATTGCAGGCCTGCACAAAATAAGAATATTCTTATGATTGGTGTCTGTTCTGAAGTGAATAATTTAAAACAATATACTCATAACCTAGCACAAAATACAGATTCAATAGAAGTAAATACGGAAAACAAGAATAGTGGAAATGATGATTTTGGATTTCAAACTGAAGGAGCATATAAGGGCGAGGATGAAGTGCTTTTGAAATTTCAATGGGCAGAGGAGACAGAAAGGATGGGCTGCAGCAAGTTTTTTGGAGTCTCGGGATAGAAGAGAAGGGAAAAGAGGCAAACTTCAAGTTCAAAGCACAGAGTAATGACCCCCGGAAGGAGAGATTTTGATTCTCTTGTTCAATCTCAGCAAGAAGTAAGCAATGCCTTTGGTCAAGTCGACATTCAATTGTCGGATTCTCTATGGGATGTAGGTGATGGCATTAGCCAAGAGAAGCAGCTGGACATGGTTTCACATGAATATATCCTTTCTTCATGAATGCAATGATTATCGGAATTATGTTCAAATAAAAGAGATGAGAACAGTGTGCAAGAGGCTTTATAATGTTTGATATGCAAAGAATAGAATATTCAAAATAATACAGATCATATGAGGAGGAGACCTTTAAATCAAGCAATTTGAGACCTTTAAATGTATGGTCAGAAGCAACAACTCCAGAATCTATGCAAATGCTTCTAAACTCTATTTGAAAAGAGGAAATTAATTTGATTCCTGAAGGAAACTTGTTTGGCCCAGACATTGGTGAGTTGATAAGCAGCTCAAACAATTGGGCAGAGATTATTATGTGGTGTATTTTCGAAGTGCTCAAAGAGTCGTTACCTTCTAGATGGCTATATATTTTGGGAGATGGGTTTGAAAATACACGTAAGAAGAATCAGCCAGCATCTGAACAGTCGGGTGAATTTAGAAAAAACACCAAAGATCTGCCAATTTTGTTGAATGCCTCTGAGCAATGTGGTTTATTGTTTGCTGTCAATTCGTGCTCAGTCATGGATCGCAGGCTTGCACAAAATAAAAATATTCTTATGATTGGTCTCTGTTCTGAAGTGAATAAGTTAAAACAATAAACTCATAACCTAGCACAAAATATGGAAAACAAGAATAGTGGAAATGATGATTTTGGATTTCAAACTGAAGGAGCATATAAGGGCGAGGATGAAGTGCTTTTGAAATTTCAGTGGGCAGAGGAGACAGAAAGGATGGGCTACAGCAAGTTTTTGGAGTCTTGGGATAGAAGAGAAGGGAAAAGAGGCAAACTTCAAGTTCAAAGCACAGAGTAATGACCCCTGGAAGGAGAGATTTTGATTCTCTTGTTCAATCTCAGCAGGAAGTAAGCAATGCCTTTGGTCAAGTCGACATTCAATTGTCGGATTCTCTAGGGGATGTAGGTGATGGCATTAGCCAAGAGAAGCAGCTGGACAGGGTTTCACATGAATATATCCTTTCTTCATGAATGCAATGATTATCGAAATTATGTTCAAATAAAAGAGATGAAAACAGTGTGCAAGAGGCTTTATAATGTTTGATATGCAAAGAATAGAATATTCAAAATAGTACATCATATGAGGAGGAGACCTTTAAATCAAGCAATTTGAGACCTTTAAATAGGTGCAAATACATATAAATCAAGCAATTTGAGACCTTTAAATGTATGGTCAGAAGCAACAACTCCAGAATCTATGCAAATTCTTCTAAACTCTCAATTTAGACTGCTCATGTGCTTACCAAATGAAAATCTCTGACCAAAATTCTAGTTAACAGACACAATGAAAATAATTAGTTGTTGAAAGATTCAAGATCTGTTTATAAAAATGTCATAGAAGAGGAGTTTGCAGTCAGAGATGTGGAAATGGTGAACGATAATGAGTGTGTTTGAAAAAAAAAACTCCTAAGTATGCCCAGGTAAGTGTTACAAAGTTGTCATCAACAACCTTGAGTCAGAGAGAAGAGGAGTCTTCTATGTTACCATGGACTAGTGAAAATATGTCACATACATGTAACCATAAACTAGCTTCTTATATAGAGAAAGCTGAGATAATTTACATGGGCAGTGTAACAACTCGATTTATGGCCTCTGAAGTTCAAGAACCAGAGGATATTTCAAGGCTACATTGTTTCCCTCAAGACAACTTCAGTGAGTACTATATTATACAATAAAGACATTACTAAGCCAAGTAAAGCTAATTGTGCACCAAAAAAAGCGTTATCTACAATACAAGCACGTGAATTAAAAGAAGGTGGCCATTCTTCTCCACACAAATGAAAAACATCACTTGAAAAACATTTGTCTATTGGAAGTGCATTCTTTGTAATAACATGTACTTCTAATTACTCAGGTTATGAGGAAGTGACAACACAGACATTGCATGTTTTTCTTCTTGCCAACTTACAAGTTGAAAAGGCATGTGAACAAGCCACTCACTATCATAATAGTGGATCACAAATTAGGAAATCACTTCGCACTGATATTTTTACTCTTGAAAATGTCCAGGATCTGAATGTTTCATTATTAACAGATTCTAAGAAGTTTGAAAAATCTGTCATTGCTAATTTGAGTGAAAGTGATGCACTGAAAAAATCAGAGACTAAAAAAGTTTCTACTTCAATAGAACCTTTACCTTTCCACAAGGTGAGCTATTACAAGTCTTAATTATTTGATATAAATATCTAACACCCAAGCATAGTAGAACTCTGTTGGAACATGAATTTTAGCTCTACAATGTCTTTAGTTTCGTAATCTGTCATTGCTAATTTGAGTGAATGTGATGCAGTGAAAAACTCAGAGACTAAAAATTAGTGTTACACGGGGACTCGTCCCCCCCCCCCTAGGGGTCTAGAATCCTCGCCCCCCCCCGCGATTCGGGGTCTTGGGGACTTCTAAGGGATGTTTCCTGATGCTCCCAATTTTCGAAAATTTGGAGGGGACGTCAAGGGGGACGTTTCCCCATCTGGAGGGGTCAAGGGGGCATGAGGGGACGGGAGGGGACGTGAAGGGGGTGTGAGGGGACAGGAGGGGGCGTGAAGGTACGGCTGGGGCAATAGATATTCTCATTTAATTCTCTATCAAATATTTTAATCAGTTACAATTAGCACCATATCCATTTACATTGTACTTTAATTTGTGAGTAGTAGATTGAATATTGGGAACTACTAAAGTATTTTTGGAGAGCTCGACTTATCACTAGACCTTCATTGTGATGTCAATTGAACAGAACGATGTTTTTTTATTGGTTTCTTTCTCCAGCTCCGTTTGCTTGCTTCTCTCTAATAACCTCTTCAGATATAACAGCCTGTGATTTCACTAAAGCTGTAATTGGAGGAGAAATTATTATATGTTGCTCTTAAGATAATTTTAGGTGAGAGAAATAGTAGTGGAAACCAAACCTTATAGTGGAATGTCATACTTATGGTTGAGGCATGCTAAAACAACAGTGTACAGAATTTTGAAAAGTGCACAGAACCCAATCAATGCTCCAATTCCAGTCCAATAAAATTTAACTTCAACAAATAATCCATGAGATTCTAGGATAGCACGTCCAAGTGTTTCAATGGAGCTATTACTGATAGGATGCACAAAGATGAAATATTTAGAGGAAAGGAAATATTCAATATTTCTTTCCTGGGATTATGATTATAGGACACTATATTAGTACATGATAACACATACTTTCTCCCATCTAGGAGCTAGAAATCCATTCACCACTCTGGTGTTTTGGCCATAGGACATCAGTGAGCACCAATATGCCCAAATCCACCAGCTAGGTATGTTCTCTGTTCTAGAAACATGAATAAAAGGAACCATTTTTTCAATTTTGTAACCCAAGTTCTAGTTGAAAAGCTCAATATTAGTATAAAGTATATTTCTTTGGAGTAAATAACTATCTTTACTCCTGTTTAATAATTTGGGCATTATCAGATTCCAATTATTTTGGAGTAAAACAAATGCATATCATAATTTTGGAAAAAAAAATTAAGCAAATTAAGCTGACGGTAAATTAGACACACAAGATAAGGAAAATAGCATCATCATAATCTCAAGAATCTGAAGACAGAAAATAAATTCCTGAATTTTGGAAGAACAAACCTCTCAGCCCTTGCTTTCCTCTTTTCTTCTTCCGATATTTTTTCTTCTCCTATTCGAGAAGAGGTAGGTTTTGGAGTACCATTTGCTGACTCACCAAATCTATCAATAAAACATACCCGAAGGTAATTCCTGTCAATTAAGAGATTAAACATATTGACTGATAAGATTGGGGACCATGTGCACTGACCATTCAATACAGAAATTACTTCCATAGCTACTAATCACTTTAAATATTAGCACCAGAATTGACAGTCCACCAAACTTAAAACACCATTATGACCAAACATTGTTTAAAATAAAATACAGCATATATTTAACAGAGATGATGAACATTTAAGTTAAACAAACATAAGCCTTGAAAATTCCAGAATCCCTAGAACCTAAATCATACAAAAAGATTTTTCCACCAATCCGAAGGGTGGCATTCCAAGTCTGCAGCAGTAATTAGTGCCAGAACAAAAAGCTAATCATATATACTATACAGAGATTATCCACTGCACTCCATGCCTTCGAGGACCAACCATTTCTGCTAGCTACAGTATCAGTATGCGTCTTGAGAATGATCTGTCATGATCTATCACGCATGAGGTGTTGCCCTCTGACTGAAGAATCAATGTAAACAGGGTTGTCATAGTATCCAAAACGTTACAGGAGCCTCACTGGTTCATGGATAATCCTCACGGCCAAAAACAAATTTTGATAGATTCTCCAATGATATTAACTGAGATCAGAATTTTTACATTGTGATCAGGATTTAGTTATAGAGATCATATGCTGTATAGAATTCTGGTTTTGTTCAACACTACCAGTGGTTGCATCACGTTTTGAATGGGTTACATTCTTTCAACGATTGTGATTTGTAACCTTTCCTGTTGGGTTGAAGATTCACATGTGTCCTCATAGTTGGGAGGTAGTGTGTGGCACTTGCAGAGGCAAGATTGACTCTGATAACCATTACCTTGGAGGAAGATAAATGGTCCAGGATTCATGTTGGGACCTCTCAAGGGAATATAAACTCCAACACTTTGTATGACTGATAGTTACTAGACTCTGATAACCATTACTTTAGAGAGAGATAAACAGTCCAGGATTCATGTTGGGACCTCTCAAAGGAATATCAACTCCAACACTTAGTATTCTTGATAAGTCATTGAAGTGGAAGTTGGATTCACAATCACTACATGGTGCCTTCATAACCAATGCCAAAGTTAATTTGGGCTGCCAGGATATGTAATACATTTTTATTTGGGAACTGAAATAGGTCAACATGGAGTCAAGATCTGAAACACTGATTCACATTTGCTGGAGAAGGAAAATATGGAAGTCAAACTGCCAACCAAAAATGAAGCTCATAAATAGCCTCAAAGTTGTTTTGTCTAGGATTATATAGAAGTCAAACTGCCAACCAAAACTAAAACTGGTAGCTCATGTATAGTATCAAAGGTGGCTTATTTAACTGTTTAATGCCTTCTTAACGTTCCAAATTTTTCTACAGTTTCAATAGTTCCAAAAGTATAGTTGGGCATAAATTTGAAAGGAAACATGTCTTACTGGCTCTTGGCCCTCAAGTCTGTGCATGGAGATTGAATTTCCAAGATTGTAGATGAATGAAAATAAAGCTTATGTTGTGTAGTGGCATTATGGCTTCTGTGTTATTTAAATTTCTGCTGTGCGTAAATAATTGATTTGCTTCCAGAATTTGTGCACTAACTATTTGCGATGGTTATCATAGGTGTGGGTCAAGTGAATCTAACTTGAATTGACCAGTAAACTCATATAACCATATAACCTATGATGGAGGTTTAACAAGACCATTTTCAAATTTCAACAATGCTATCATGCCAATCATGTGATTTTATAGCATTTTCTTATTTAGCTATACTGCACCAACATAACTATTCAAAAAAGGGTTACCACAGCTCTGAATCAAGAGAAGCTACTTAAACTGGACTAGTAAATTCCATGTAAACATAATCTCTGAATGAGGTTCAACAAGACCATTTTCCAATTTCAACCATGCTATCATGTCAATCAGGTGCTTTTATAGCATTTCTTGTACTGCAGAAACATAATGATTCAAAATAGAAATCATCAAAAGGCTTTTTATAACACAGTAAAGCTCAAGGAAAAAAATGCTACCATATATTTCTAGATTTTCAATCAAACATGGTAATATAAAATTCAGGTTTCAACAAATACTTTGGGTCTTAAAGCTTCATACAATGCACTATAAGCTTATTTATCCAACTTCGTTTTTTTCTTGAATCAGGTAGCAGTAACACTAAGTTACATTGAGTTGACAAGACAACAGCAAAATTTTAAATTGAGAAACTTCAAAATTTTGCTCACAAACAAGTAACACACATTCCAAGTTATCTTAAGGCCTTGTGTAGCAATTATCCCCAAATTACCCCTTTCTAACAAGAGGCAAACATAAGAAATACATCAACTAAAACATGCAAGGTAAATATACTGAATGTTAGATTTTTTGTTAATCTTCACATATCCTGTAGACCTGCATCTCCTAGAAAATAAGGTTGTCTTACTGTCTATGTAATATTACTTTAGGAAGGTTAACTGACCTTTGCTTTATGAATATCCCTTTAGCCTTTATCTATAGAGAAGTCTTTAATACATATTATTAAATAATAAAAATATATATAATGAGACAACAAAAATTGTCACAAAAAGACAGACAGAGTAAAATGCAACAAAGAAGATAGCATGATAATCAGGAAACTTGCATAGGTATATTGTAGTCACAGTCCGGAAGTGTTGGGTAATTCCAGATTATGTAAGGTTGACTCGTGCATTTTATTTCCAAAGCATTGCAATTCTCTATCATATATTTTACTCACCAATATTTTCCCGCTGTGAATACATCATTCTTTCTGCTAAAATTAAAATATTTCAGTGGATGGTATGTCTTTTATTTACGGTACATTCATGCCTTAATCTATAAATCCGATTCCAATTGCTGAGCACTCTAGTGTTGCAAACACAAGCTCAATATCTCTCTTAGAGCACTGAAATTTTTTCCAATATTATTTTAATTTGCAGGTTGGTTACCTAATTGGAAAAGACAAAGGAATACACAACAAACACCGATGCAAATTAGAAGGCTCCAAGTACACCAGAGCCATGGCTGTAGCTAGTGTGACTTTCTTCTTTGTCTAAAATGGATCTGGTTGAAAATTTTCACAGCATGGGTTTTCATCTGGAAGCTGCAAATGGGAATTCTGTTATTGAACAAGATCATTTAACATTCTGAAAGAAGATGAAGTCAAACATACCATAGGAACTGCAAGAATCAACAAATGGGAAACTAATAATCACAGGGATCTTACTTGTAGCATTTTGAGCATTAATGATCAAACGACTCACACCAACAATGCCAAAACACCAACAGAAGAATGGGGCACATGTGTGTGAAAATAAAGCTGTAACTGTGAGATTTGTCTGAGGGAATTTCACCAAATAAAGAGGAGGTTCCTAATATGTAACAAGCACAATAATCACTTGGAATTCAAGATATTTAACATTTATGAATATCCAGCTACCATCCTAAGATACATCTGAGGAAATTTTCCCAAATAAAGATGACAACATAAGATGTGATCAATGAGGCAGGCACCAGTTGAGGCACCAATGTACATGCAGTCATCACCTTGAAAGTTAGGACATACTGTGTTACTATGTATAAGGCTGCTAGATGTATTTATAATGTGTAAAGAAATATTGTCAGTAATCGTAAGGTATCAAGCACAATATTTGTGTAATTTTTAAACCTTTACAGTAATGCCATGCATACACAAATTTTTAATAAGCAGAAAAAATAAAACAATGGCAATCACATATTACACAGATTTACCATGGAAACCCAAATCGGGAAAAACAGCAAACCGTTTAGAGTCACACCTCTAATTTTTATCATCAATCAACTTCATTGTTTACAATACAATATAGATGATCCTGCAGCATCCAAAACCCCTAATCCATTAACCTGGATTATATTACAATCTTAATTCCTTAACTGGAATTAGAAAACCATGGGCCAAACCACCATGCACCACAAAACCCCAAAAGAAAAAACAGTGTACTGAAAACTGCCAAAATACAGACAAAAAAACATCCGACAAAAAAATGAGTGCTCCACCCCCCTGTGGCTCCCCCACTACGCCTAACTTGTACGACCCGTGCAAGGGACTAGTCGTACAAAGAATATAACACATACCCAATAATCTGAAGGGTATTTATGACTATAAATGTCTCAGGATCAATGCTATAGCTTGTAGAAGAAGCTGGCCGTTGCCTAGAGATCTTTGGGAAGGCCCTAAGAGAATGAAGCTAGGACTGGTCAACGGTCAAAAGTTGTGCCCACTATTGCTGAATGTTCTTAACCCTTATTTTTACTATGTAATGAGGTGTGAATTTGGATTAGTAATGCTCCTTAGTGGAGATACTGGTGAGATTTTCCAACATTCAGCACATTCCCTCTATTCATTATATTTCCATCTGTCTTCTTTTATTCCATTGTGTATGCTCCCATCCGCAGCTATGATATAGAACTACAAATTTTCCATGAACTCATTCTCTTGTAAATTTGTATGCTCTGTGCCCAAGGTGACTAATGTGACATTGTTTGCAAGAAATTTGAACGGTATATTGCAATAAACAAGCACAAATGTGATCATAATCTAGCAAACCAACCAAAGGAAGCAATCAGAAAAATATCAAACATGGTTGAGAGAGATGGAGATGAATATATATCACAAAGAATTATTATTTATAGAATAATTCAAATCAAACAGCATAGATCTATCTTAACCCCAGATCTGTCAAGCACCGAGACATACAAAATCCTTTGAAGTGCAACTTTTTCCTCAAGTTTTTGCACTCTAAAACATGTTTGCACCTTGAATCTCAGAACATCATAGATACAACATTAATACAGATCTACACTGGTTTATATTTTATTTATAATAAATCATAATACATCAGCTTTTATATTTATGGTATATTTTATTGATAATAAATCATAATACATCAGCTTTTTATATTTATGGTTTCTGGCATTCATAAGCCACATCACTGTTACTGACAGAGGTTCAGATTACACCTCTCTGCCATACTGGAGCTGTAGAATGCACCTCTCTATGCAATGCCAAATGACAACATATTTAGCTGAAAAACTACAAAGAGAGGGATATTCTCTACTGGTTTCATTGCAAGGCCAATATTACAGAAACTGGAGAATTAAAGGGCAGAACAAAAACTAAAGATGGACACGTCAACGAAGAAATTTTTTATTAGGAGAAAGTTGAAACTGTTGATATGTTAAGCCATGTTCGGCTCTAGCCCAATAATATAAGACAAACAATATGGGCCTATCACCGTAGCATTTGATGAGTGTACATGTGGGGATATACACTGTCAGATGTGCAGCACCACCACATCCAATTATGTTATCCCAATGTATACCCTCTTAAATGTTGCAGTGATGCACTAATTAATTGTTGTTGCTGTGTTTATTAATTGCTGTTGATTGTATCAGAAGATCTGCCATGCTAATTACTACTATGTTAAGCCAAATATCAGAACATCGCCTTCACTAATACGCACGTCAGCAGAGCAGTTTACAATGTATCATCCAATATACATTTCAAGGAGATAGTGTCATTAATACAAATCAAACACATCGTGGAAGGATATCACAAAGACAACAGGGAACCACAAAACACAAAACTACCTCTAAGCAATTAGAGGCCTAAATGAGAACTTAAAAGACCACGGCAGATCTCTCACGTAGTTGACTGTAGGGGCAGATCTGTCATGAAGGTCCTCCTATGCTAATTACTATTGTGCTACGCTAAATATCAGAACACAATCTCCACTCATATCCATTTTTAACAGAGCAATTTGCAATGTATCTTTCAATATGCATTACAAGGAGACACTGGCACTCGTGCAAAACAAAATCCTCGAAAAGGGATCTGCCATATTAATTTTAATTTAATAAACTTGTTGTGAAGAAGACATCACAAAGACAACGAACCCTCAAAAGAGGAATATGCTACTTTGCTTTTAATTAATTACCTTGCAGACATCACAAACACAAGAAGGAACCACAAAGTGGGCAAGCACCTTAAGCAATTTTAGTGCATAAATGAATAAATACACATTGCAATTTCAGTAAAAATTAAAATGCTTACCTGACAAAGCTAATGTGAACACCAAGACTACGATGAGATGCAGAACAATCCAGGCAGATGAAAATCCCATAAGTTACCGATGCCCATGTGGGATTCCTTGTATTACAGTCAAAGCACATCTGCCATAATAAAAATCACATCAGATCAGATGAGATCTACATGTAATCACGCATACCTATACAAATCTGGTCTCCAATTACCCAAATCACATTAAATTTTGTGGTAAACGATCAAAACAACACACCCACAACGAAAAAAATTTGCACCCGCAAAAACATTTTGTGCCTACGAAAGAAATAAATTACCCATAAAGAAATTGAAAAGAAAAAGCATCAGGAAAGATGTATATAACCTTGTTCTCAGGTTTGGCCCGGAGCTTTCTGAATACAACATTCTTGTCAGTAAAATCCTCGGCAGCCATTGGTGGATGATGAAGGTAATGGTCAAGCAATTTTCAGAGTGCTCGAAGCGCAGAGATCAGACTAATATGCGTTCGAGCAGAGCAATGCCTACTTCATGCATGCCCTCCTCGAGTGTTGCTTGGCTCTTCTGTAACGATTTATATATTTTTGCTGGCTGAAAATGTAAAGGGGTTTTTCAAATTATTCACGTATACGTATAACTTTATGAATAATATACCCATACTGTGGTTGTTGCTGGATTCCATCAATGATCTTCTGTTTTCCAGGGAAACCAACCATGTGGAGGGTGACCCGTCGGCGTTCAAATTTTTTATTGGCAAAACTAATTTTAATTGTTATGTGGTTTGTATTAAAATTGATGGCTATCATTGGAAAGTCAATTCCCCACCTTAATTTTTTTCGTTAGCTTCCCTTTGAAGTCATCATTCCAAAGAGGTTCCATGACATAATTTGGACTTGTCTATAGAGTTTCCATTAGGGAATTGGGACTTTACCAAGAAGTTTGGACTTGTCTATATAGCTTCCACTAGCGAATTCGGACTCTACAAGAGAAGTTTGGACTTATCTATGTAGCTTCCATTAGGGAATTGGGACTTTACAAAAGAAGTTAGAGATCACATTTGAGGGTAATTTTCAATTGTAACTTTTTTCGTAAGGGAAATCATGTTGCGAATGGATATTGAGTGTAATTTGAGTATTATTATATTTATTTGAAGTTTGATTAGGGGAATCATATTGAGATATTTGGTATGATTTTAGCATAATTAAGTTTTGTATAACTTTAAAATATATATTTTTCATGAAATTTATTTTTGCACATGGAGTGTTTAGTATAGGTTTTAAGAGGTAGTAAATTTTTTTTATAGGATTTAAAGTAGTGTTTCGAAATTTTAATAGCCTTTGATATAACACAGAAATATTGTGCTTACTAAGTTTCAAATCTTATATTCACACTCAATAAGTTGTGTGCATGCTTAGGGGTTCACACACCTATTATGAGGAATACCACTCATCATGGAAGCCCAGCAATGACATATGGTACCAAGAAGACGGATAAAGATCATGAAGTATGAAATCAAATTGTCTTTAGCAACTAAGGAAATTTTCTTTTTTCACTTTTTCTTTTTTTCTTTTTCTTTTTTTTCAGAAAAGAAAAAAGCAACAACTTATAAAAAGTTGTTTACATAAAGCATGCATATAGCATGTGTGTCAGTATAATCCCCATATTACATGTGACTGATAACAAGATACATGGCAAGAAGGCCCGTATAAGAAACCCCATATGGAGCACTAAATGCAGCCCAACAACGATCATCCACTCCTCATTCTAGCAACACCGAAAGATACTCTGATCGACAAGATAACACACCAAAAGTTACTCTAACTAGCAAGATAAACAATGTCAGAATATACTTTGACCGACAAGGCCATAATAACGTTGAAAGATACTCTGACTGACAAGGCCATAATAATGCTAAAAGATACTATGACCAACAAGGCCATAACAACATTTAAAGATACTCTGACCGACAAGAAAACCTGGAGATGCTCCGATGGGATTGAAAACAAAACCAGGCACGCAAGCCTGCAAAAAATAAAACCCCTAAACGAACATCATTTAAATCACAAAGGGACATATAAGACCCTAAAATGAGCAGTTAGTATTACAGGGCAAGGCAAAACCCCTGCACCAAAATAAACCCACATATTGAATAGAGAGTCGATCGTAGAAAAACTTGAGCAAGGCACAAGTCGCCCTGATAGCCATCAAACATTAACCCCAATAAGGTAGGAAAAGGCAAAGCCGGAAGGCTCAATGAAAACCTAGCGAGAAACTGTTAGGGCCCTATATTACTAGTGTAGTCCCTTATTATTGTTAGTGTAGCCCCCTTATTGTTATTGTGTACTCATGTAGTCCCCATAGTGTTATTATTGTGCCCCATAATAGCCACTATTGTTATTATTGTGTCCTTACATTATTATTGTTAGGTCGGCTAGGATTATATTTTGACCCCATGGACTCCTATATATAGAAAGGAGGCTTTGTCATTTGTGTCATCCAAGAATTATTTGTTTATGTAATGTAAAGGAGGTTTCCCCCTCGAAGTGGCTGATTTTTAAGTCATTGATCTCTCTTTTATTCTATTTTGAGAGTTGGTTTCATAACATTTGGTATCAGAGCTTTGGATTCTAGGGTTTCCTTGCTTCAAACAGGTCATCGTGGAATTTTCGCTATAATTTTTTTTCTATGAAGGTTTAGATGCTAAAAAAAAACCCATTTGCGAAGAAATCCTAAGGAAATTAGTGTAAAAATTTCAAATCTTGGTTCACAATATTTTTGGAGATATGATTTGTGAAAGTTAGGGTTTTTGTAGGCTCCTGGATTTCATCTCAAAGAGGTGACCTTGGGAAAATCATCATAACTCTCTCTCTGAGAAAGTACACGGACTGTAGTTTATTTTTTATCGATTTTAGAGCCGAAGAAGGAAAGAGTGACACGTGGCACAACACACAAGTTTTCTCTAATGAACCAGTCCATAATTAGGTCATTGTGGGAGATTGGGCATAACTTTGTCTTGAAGAATCCAAATCAGGTCAGACTAGTGGCATTGGAAAGAAGATTCAGAGGGCTAATAAAGGACTGAAGATAAAATATTTCCGATGCATACTCTGTGTCTATGTTTGGTTTGGATCTGGGATTCGAGGAAGAGTTGTGTTTCATAGGGTTGGGTTACATAATTCCGCCCACTATGACGGGCACACGACCTGGATATGACCCTGCTGCACCCGAGGTCCCTGTTGTTGAAACCCCTACACCCACGAAGTCTAAGAAGGGGCAAACCTCTGGAACAAGAAAATCCCTGAGGGAGAAGACTCCAAATTCATGCTCCACTACGGTTATTCCATGTATGATGGAATAACAAACCAACATTCTTTGGCTTGGTGCTACTATAAAATGACAAACATTTGATATCATTATAAATATTACTACCAACTGAAACTATTATCACATAAGAGTAATATACCCACCCAATCAAACTTAAAACTAATTGTTAAACAACATTTTGTCACCGTCCCTACAATCCCCATCCCGAACATTGGAGGGCCATTTCTGTGACTTCTATGTAGTGTCATGCCTTGCAAAAAGTGTCATTACATCCCTTGCCATGAGAAGAACATTTCCTCTTTTGACTATTCCTGGAATAGGCTCTCAAAAACATATGATTTTGGGTCGGCTCTAGCAGGTAGTTATGGCCTTGCGCCCATAGAGAAATTAACACTCGGCCTCGTGCCCATTGGCGCTTTGTCCCAATGGACTGCCCGCGTTGAGCTGTTTTTTGATTTTTTTATAAAATAGAAGCAAAGTTTCCATTTCCAACCACTTCGTGAGCTTAGTTAGCATGGGTTGTTCGACTGAATAACGTCGAAAATCTTCCTTTGGCTTCTTATTTCCTACATTTGAGCAACCTCCCAAAGGATAAGGCCTCCCTTCCACCATATGAGGGATCCCAACCTCCTTCATAAGTCTTATTCTTCTCCCTCAACCCTTCAATCCCCCTCCTCTCTCCCTAGAAGATAATTCCCTTGCTTAAAAGGAAAGCAAGTCTCACTCTTTATTTTATCTTAGGGAAAGGGTTTCGAGGGTCACTTCCCACCTATTCAATTCCCACCTATTCATTGACCTATAGTCTACAAGTGACTTCCTAAACTATTGGGACTCCACCCATCGGTGAAAGTCTGTGAAGAGCAAGGAGCCTTAGCTATGGTGACAATGGGCTAAGCCTCCATCGTTTCCCTTATCCTAGTAGTTTCCCTCTTAGGAACCCCTTTTAGATCAACTACTAGTTTGAGTGGTAACATGTTGTTCACAATTCCATTTGTGAACAACTCTTTGGTATGCCCACTTTTTCCATACTACAGCTCCAAGATGAGATGTCCAGGGCTATGGAGGTTGCCCTTCTTCTCACTGAATCAATCCTCTACAATATAGTGAACTAGGGCTAGTTGGTTGGCCCACTTGACTATTACTTTAGTCCTTCAAAGTCTGCAAATCCTTAGGCCCTATACACCTGCCCTTCTACCAATTTTGTTGTCCTTCACCAGAACAAGAGTCAGGGCTCTTCTTTGATAGTAACCTAACAACCCTCCAACTGTACTTGGCCTACCATAAATCTACCCAACCACAGTCAATTCCTTTTACTGATCTAGGGCCCACAATATTGTCTTCATCCAGGGCTCTTCAAATCTGCCACCTAACAATGGTTTTAGTCCTCTCAAGATCATTGTTCTTGTGTATTGACAATTTGATATTTGTTGTCCAATCTATGAACAAATATGAACTACTCGTCGTATCATACTTCTAACAATCTGTAGATGACTGAACTAGGGTCACAAATCAACCACTAACAGTCCATTCACTAATTTTTTATAGGTTTCTTCAGATCTTTTTCTAAAACTCTATGGAAAGTCCACCAAAATCAACTCCTCTGCATGTCAATCCATTCTTCATATGGCACATTTCTTTTGCATGCTCAATCTTCTGCTCAGGTTCCACCCTCCTTTGGATCTGTTGTCTCCACAGATACTGAATCTGCAAACCATCTTCCAGATCTGTGGTCTTTATTGCATAAATAAACCTCGCTCTAAGGGTCACAACCCATCTTCTTCTACGCAAATTTGTCACACTCTTAAGGTCATACCTTATGAACTAAACATGCTAGGAAATTGTCCTAACGAGGGCATTCTACTTATGTACTTCTAATTGTTGTAGAACAAACCCTATCCACACATAGAAAAAACACGACTCTTGCCTCCATAAGAGACTCGACCTAGCTCATATGGATCCATAGATTCTGGGCATTTCTTTGACTGAATCTTGACATGAACTTCAGATCTCAATGTCGACCCTCAAACTAGGGTTAAATCAGTCAATATTACACCTGTGTCGACTTTTGTTATGGCTCTAAATTACAGTGCAAGCCCTCCTCCATTTATGTTGGTCTTTATCATAGACCTTGCGGCCTACTAACCACCATAAGGAAAGATGGTATCAACCCTCTCTTCTATTTCATGTAGAAAATCTAACCAACGGGATTCAATCTAATCTTGTAATGTACTAAAACAAGATATTGAATCCTTCCTACAATTTGTGGAAACAACACACGATCGCACAATCACATATAAGTAAGAGAAACAAGTTATCAATCACACAACACAAGATGTATCTGGGGAAGCAACTGCTCAAAACCCTCTATCTCTATTTTGTATTAAGTCAAGGAATCATGAAACAATACAATGCTTAATCTCTCTTGAGATTCTCAAACACTCTACCAATTGTCTCCTGCTGATCTAGGAAAAATCGGTCTAATACTTAGCCAATTCTCAGCCTGCCTTGCTCACACAATTCCTATGGAATTATCTCCATATTAATTAGGAAAATCAACCTTCTTTGATTGCACAATCCATCATGGCATCCCAATGACTTTATAATTGCACATGGGAAATTTTCTATAAATACAACTGATAGTTATGTTCCTCTGAACTGTGTTACAATAAGGATGAAGGGTATTTTTATCATTTAAAAATAAGATAAAATCCTAAACAACCAAAACCCTAACCCGAGGAGATGTAACACCAAGAGTTTATGGGCCCCGTTGGGGTTAGTTGGGCAGCCAACTTTCCGGGGTCGTAACTTGGTCATATGATCTTCGTTTGACGCACATGATACCTTGTTAGAAAGATCTCTTCGAGGACTACAACTGCTAATGCGATTTCTATGAAATCGCTAAACCTTTCTTGCCCAAAAAACGTCGTTTAGGGCCTCAAAATGGCTCCGGAAGTTCAGGACCTGAAAAACTGACAAAAATAGTAAACTGTGCTATAATTAAGGAAATTGAAAAATTGAAAGAGACAATGGCGAGGGCCCAAGTGGAATAGGCGGGTGGCTACCAATATCCACCTCGATCACCTTAAATCTAATTTCTTGAGCTAACTCAATGATCATGACTTAGTTAACTGACACAAGTTGTTATGAGACGAAATTACAATTTATTTAAGGGAAAAATAAATTAGACGCCTCACATTCCTCACTCCTGGTACATCAAAATTCCTCACTAGTGTGGGTGCATTTTTTTTTTCCTTTCTAGTTTCCAATTTCACTATTTCTTGTTGCAAATTTCAATACTCCCTCTCAACAAGAAAGGAATTCAATCTATCTCCATTCAGTACTTTTGGAATGTTCTGCATGCTACACTTCTCTAGTGTTGTTTGCACCTGCAAGTCCTAAAACTGAATAGCCTCTGAACAACTTACTCAGTATAATGCATCTGTCATCAGAAACTTCTGACTGCTGCTAGCTACTGCATCTGTCTAGTACTGGATTCTCTGCACTGCTGCTGACATCTACATCCATGCCCTTTGAACTATTGCTAACTCTAATTTGTGATCCAGTATTTGACATCTGACTCTGATTTCTATCTTGCTGACATCTGACTACATCAATTTAACTGATCCTTCCTACTACTATTGTACTGTGGCTCCTCGTAGCCAGGTTCGATCCATGAGATCACACGCCATCTCAATGGACCTTGCCCAAATTTCTTATATTGGGATTATGTCTACACATCACCCCACCAGCTTACACCTCCAGGTATGGCTGCTCCCTCTTCCCATCTGGCTCGAAATTTCCCCCTCATGGAGGTCTCTGCTTGAGTGGATGCTTCCACTCAGTCTCCTCTCTGCTTCTCCAAGTGTGGCAACTACTCCACAACCTTCTGAGACCACTTCTCATGAAGATTCATGTTAAGAGGTATTTATGCTCCCTTTAAACCACCAAGTCTCTAACTTCTGCCTTTCTCCTCAAAGCTTTGCATGCATCTGGTACCTCAATTACATATAGATTCTTGACTCACGCATAGTGTAATTGTCCCAACGTTACAAAATGTTTCTAAAAAATATTTGATTTTAAATCGATGATATCTCCCTCATCCGAGCTCCGATTCGACCGAATTTTTTTTTTCTATTTCAGTAGATTTTCGCAAGGAATCCAAAGAGCCTATTTGTTTTTGAAAATTTTACACCAAAATATAAAAATATTCTATGCAAACTCGCCGCCCAAAAAATTCTTCTCTAATACCATGTAGAAAATCTAACCAACGAGATTCAATCTAATCTTGTAATCTACTAAAACAATATATTGAATCCTTCCTACAATTTGCGGAAACAAAACACGATCGCACGATCACATATAAGTAAGAGAAATAAATTATCAATCGCACAACAACATGATGTATTTGGGGAAAGAAACTGCTCAAAGGCCCTCTATCTCTATTGTGTATTAAGTCAAGGAATCATGAAACAAAACATTAATGCTTAATCTCTCATGAGATTTTCTGACACTCTGTCAATTGTCTCCCGTTGATCTAGGCAAACTCGGTCTAGTACTTAGCCAATTCTGATCCTTACTTCGGCCTGCCTTGCTCATACAATCCTAGCTAGGGAATTAACTGCTTATTAATTAGGAAAATCAATCTTCCTTGATTGCACAATCCATTATGGAATCCCAATGACTCTATAATTTCACATGGTAAATTTTCTTTGAATACAACTGATAGTTATGTTCCCTTTAACCTCTGTCTCAACTGGGTATTCCTCGAAACTGACATGCATACAACTATTAATAGCGAATTATCAGTTATATGATTGATCACTCATTGTGAATTAAATCTAATTTAATTCACTGGACCTCTCGCTAGCTCATAACTTAGTTAGAACCAGTTAAACCGATTTTAACGCATTTAATTGAGTTAATTACACTTGCACCCCACTAATGCATCAATTTCAACTGGACCCAAAAAATATTAGAATCCCTCTAGATGCCTCATCTTAGACCCTCAAGTACTTGAATTTCTTGAGCTAACTCGGTCACCATGACTTAATTAACTAACACAAGTTGTTATGAGATGAAATTACAATTTATTGTCCAATTTATTTAAGGGGAAAATAAATTAGACGCCCCACATTCCTCACTCCTGGTGCATCAAAATTCCTCACCAGTGTGGGTGCATTTTTTTTTGTCCTTTCTGGTTTCCAATCTCACTGTTTCTTGTTGCAAATTTCAAAATTTCAGAATTTGATGCGGCCTTCACACAAAGACACCATTGAAATCACATGCCCAGATTCTCATGATAAACCTCTCTTAAGCTCGATTTGCCAGAAGAGAACCAACAATATGCCATCATACTTCCTAGCGCAAACCGACCCTTAAGGTATGCAACATTCTTCTGAACACTCACATGATGATCTTGCTCTTGGAGGATGATCATGACCTCCCTTTAGCAACCCTTACTCGCCCTCGTACTCGACCTACTTTAGGAATACATCTCTCTTCACCCCCTTGATGTGCCAGATAGTGGGAATACATGTCAAACATGCTAATATGTGCCAAGTGATAAGGCATGCCAAGATGTGCAAGGGTGTTTCAATGCATGTCAGGGAATGTCAAGACAACAAAAGGGAGAAAAAAGTTAAACTACAAGGAAATGAACACATAAGAGGGTTAATAATTCATCAATTTACCTTTTCCAAGAGGGGCATGCTAGGCACACCAACACTAGGCAACAATAGGTGCCAAGTGCAAAGTCTTAGTGCATTCTAAGTGCCAAGTATTCCTTTGTTGCTTCTCATCTAATTTCCAACAACTGATAATCACAAATAAATTTAATATTAAACCATGCCAAATCATACCAAGGCATCTCAACGTATTCCACACATGCTAAGACTTTCCAAGTACCAACACGTGCCAAGCGCCAATATGTGTCAAGAACTAGTGTTATGCATGTTATGAAGTGGAAGGGAATGTTGAAGAGTGTTAAAGTGTGCTAGAGAGTGATAATGCATGTTCATGAGTGTTAAGGATTACTAGGAAAAAACATTAAGGGAGCACTAAGTAAAAATTCATGAAAGTTAATGAATATGAGGAACGTGCGCCAGAGACTAGTGTTAATGAGTGTTAGTTATCATGCCAAGGAGGGACTGACAAGGTATGCTAAGCATTGGTAAGGCATGCTAGGGAATATCAAGGCATGTCAAGAATTCCCAAAGTGTGCTTGGGAGTTCCAGGGTGTGCTAATTATATCATGTGCCAATTAATAGTACCAAGATATGCCAATACATGCTGGGTGCTAAGGATGTTGTGCAGGGGACCAGGGTATGTCAATATGTGTCAAGGCAACAAAAGGAAGAACCAATAAGAGGGTTAATAAGTCAGGACTTTATCTTTTTGAAAAGGGGCATGCTAGGCACACTAATAATAGGTCCTAATACATGCCAAGTGGCATTGTGTGCCAAGTGCTAATGTATGTCAATGCATTAAACCAAGGTGTTCCAGGGCATGCTAGGGACTATATGCAACATGCCAACACATGTTAGCAGAGTTCGATGTTGTGCTAGCGCATGTCACCATGTGCTTGGGCGTAAGTGTCATCACAATATGTTCTAGGTACAAAGATGTTCCAATACATGTGGGGTGCTAAGAAATGTTAGTGTGTGCCAAAGCATTAATTTAAGGCATGCCCAGATTGGTGAGGATCGTTAGGTCTTTCTCATTAATAGAATTTTCAAAGCTTGATTATGTATTAAATAATATATTTCCTACACAAAATAGTGGAACTTTATCTAAAGGGAATTTTCTAGATAATAAACTTAATATATATGAATCATCTGTTGACTCATAGGAAATCTCTATTTGACTAGTTATTACTTGAGGGAAATGATACACACTAATTACTTCTAAAAAATTCACTGACCCTAACCACTATGGCTTTGGACATATTATAAAAAATACTCCACAATAATAGTATTAAATCGTTAACTTTTGACAAAAATATATATTAACAGGTACATAGCATCATCAAAAACTCATTGGAATGATCAATGATGACGGCCATTTTTTGACCGTCACCAAAAGTAACAAAACGAGCATTGGTGAGGGTCATTAAAACTTCGTCACTAGAAGTGTCACCAAAGAGAGAATTAGTGATGGGCCTTTAACGACCCTCACAAAAAGTGTCATTCAAAATGTCTTTGGTGACGGACCATAAAGGACCATCACTATATACACTTACAGTGATGGTTTTTTAATGATCAATGATGACGGACATTTTTTGACCGTCACCAAAAGTAACAAAAAGAGCATTGGTGAGGGTCATTAAAATTTCGTCACTAGAAGTGTCACCAAAGAGAGAATTAGTGACGGGCCTTTAACAACCCTCACCAAAAGTGTCATTGAAAATGTCTTTGGTGACGGACCATAAAGGACCATCACTATATACAGTTATAGTGACGGTTTTTTAAAGGCCGTCACCATATGTGACATTGGTGATGGACCTTAAAGGTCCATCACAAGCATGACCCTCACCAACATGCTTTTTTCTTGTAGTGCAAGGGAATATATTATTCCTCTCTTACTGCTCTTGCACAGCGCAGTGCAATTTTGTTATTCTAGATCAGCAGCACATAGAAATGTAGATCTCTCCATGCAATGGGCTGAAATGAAAACAGATTAATCTTTGACCATACCTTGGTGAAATGTAGAAGCGAGAACTTCTTCTACAGCTGTGTAGTCTTCCTCCATTGAACATGAAGGCTTCTCCTCTAAGGTTGTGTCAGCGCTGGTACAAGTCTCTACCCGCTCAATCTCCTTGAGATTTTCTAGAATGTCCTTCAAGGTCTGGGAAAAGAGTAAGGGAATCTCTTTTTCTGTCATTCCTTCTTCTTCTCCTCTTCCTCTCAGAAATAAAGTGGGGATGTGACAAAATTTTAAATCATATTGTGTGGCTGAATTCTCACACACATCATAAGAAGTACTGGGTACTCCTTCATCTTCCTGAAATTCTCTAGGAATTTCACTGTAGCTTCTTCTGCTTTGAAACACTCTTGGAATTTCATTGCATCCTTCTTCTTCCATGGGTTGAACCTCCTTGGAGAGGCCCTTTTCTGATCTGAAAATTGATGAGAGTAATCTCATCCTATCCATCAATCTGATCTCTACTTATTCTCTTAATTCACTGATAGCTTGATCTCATAGGTTGTGCGAGAGATCATGCTCTGATACCACTGTAATGTTCCAAAAGGAGAAAAATAAGCTCAGTAGGGAATATCTTAAGATATTACACAATGGAATAATAGAAATATGGAATCACACCAATATATTTAAACCATAGATAGACTGGTAGGGCATTTACCGGTTATATCACCTCTAAAGAGAGGGTGAAAACCAGAGGCTTCCTGGCCTGTTCCAGACTCTGTCTATAGAAGATTGGTGAAACACAGAAAGTAAGGGAATAGAACAATCCTATTATATTTTTCAGCCCTTGGGATCCTTATATATACATATCTAAATAATGGATCCAAAGAGGAGCGAAAACCAAACAAGGAAGAAGCAGGAAATTCCACTTTCAGGAAAATCAGCAAGAGGCTCAGTGAGAACACTGTATAAGAAAATAGGTGCAAAAATAATGTAGTTCAGGGCTTTTTTCCCCTAGCTTTGGATGTTTTTGACTTGTGTTATGAATTTTAGGAAAAAAAAATTAGCTTAAGTCCCTTAAACAGATCTCCCACGAAACTTACTAGCTAAAAATCAGCTAAAGAGAAGAGTTGTTGTAACAAGAAAACCCAACAACCAGAATTGCGCAGTTTACCAAATAATTAGAGGAGGTCAGATTAAAATGTCCAAATTATAGTAAGATACATCATATTAGAAATACAAATGATCCTCCCTTCAATAAACAAAAAATCCCATGAACAATATAGCAGAAATTCTTCAAGAGAGGCAACTCCGGCATATGTAAAATTGCAGAAATGAAGGAACGGTGTTTCTCTATGAGTGCTTCATCAGTTAAAAA
This sequence comes from Pinus albicaulis, assembly GCA_034641835.2. Taxonomy (NCBI): domain Eukaryota; kingdom Viridiplantae; phylum Streptophyta; class Pinopsida; order Pinales; family Pinaceae; genus Pinus; species Pinus albicaulis. Next base: position 1,655,718,720 of record CM076580.1, on the reverse strand, counting down.
TTAAAACATAGATCTACATTAGATATATGGCTATAACATCAGATCCATACCAGATCTGGAAACTACTCAGCCTCCTCTACAAGATTTCCTTGGGATTTCATCAAAATAATGCATGAATAAGTGTAGACCTGAATTATAAGCTAAAAGACTGCATAATACACAGAATTTATGAATATGAATTTATTATAATAGATATCAGATCTTAAATAGCTTAAAACAGTAGCTACTTCAAATATTTACAAAGTGAGAGGCAAGCCTCAATCACTGGAGATCTTCTATTGCACAGAAACTGAAACAACATTAAAACCCCAAGTGTGGAAAATGCAGTTCTTGAGAGGGACTTCGCAGTAGCTCTATAAAAATAAAGCATGTGCTATACAATATATATCTGAATAAAAATAAGGGATGAATTCTCTTCCGGTTGTTCAGAAGACACCCTCCTTGAGAGAGAACTCCTCCAAATCACTAGATCTCTGCAGATCTAGGATACCACTTGTTGCAACTCAAGCAGCTGCAAAACCCTCAACAGGATCAGTGCTGCTACTGGAGATGTAGCTTGGCCTTCAACCTAATAGTGGATCATTTCAGTACATTATCCTCCAAGAGCTACTCAAGGAAGGAGGGAGGATTCCTAAACAGAAAATCCTCTTCCCTTAGGCTAAACAGCCAAGAGAGCTATAGTTGCTCAAGAAACCTCTATTTCACAAATACTTCAACAACCTCTACATGATCCCTCTCCTCATTTTTATAACTTGAATGTGTGCACAAACCCTAAACCACCTCAATGGACTTAACCCCTTTCACATTGGATCCCTCTTCTAAAACTGCACTGGTTCTCCAAGGTGGTCCAATTTTTGTTCACACACAAGTGGATTTTGTTACAAAAGGCCCAGATTTATCCATTTTCACATTGGGCATGTATTTATTCTTTTATTTAAGGAGTTTTTCTTGTCCTCCTTCACATTTTATTCATCAATCATGAAATACAAAAATGAACAAGGAAAAATTAATATTCCAATTAGCTGAAGCTAATTTAGGAACATTACAGTCTCCCCCTCCCAAATGTAGCTTGTCCTCAAGAAACTGCAAGGAAGAACTAGACTTCTCCTTCCCCTTTTGTGGCCTCATCAGTGGATCCCACCATGGCTGAAAATGGTAAGCAATGAATCTACCCTCCAATGACCTTCTCCAAGTGCAAGATAGCAAGTGTACATCATGAGAAATGGGAGGTATAAGTGGTGATCTTCTTGTTGCTCCATGACCTCATCAGGTAGGAGTGATGAAGAGCATGGGGAAAATTTTTCCCAATGAGTGTCTCCCACACCCATGCTATCATCCAAGTAAAAGGAGCCACTCTTGATAGCTCATAGAAACAATTATTAATCCCCATCATGTGCATTGAGTAGGGGCTACAAGGCTGGAAATGAGGGATGAATATACCCAACTCATACTGTCCCTCTTCCCACTATTGATGGATGTGGAGCTGTGGATCCTAGGATATAGAAATGTGGTCACCATGAAGCCAAAAGGAATTTGAAACTTCATGGCCTCCTTCATTGATTTCAGTGAGCCTCCTTACCCACCCTCTTACGCATATAGTGAAAAATTTACCTTCACCACATGTGCTCCAAAAGACATGAGGACTGAGTGCCATATGATGTGCTAGATGGTGACAATAGTCCCACCCTTGAGACCAGCACTGTCCATCATCTTGCTGCCTCAAGTCATGATACCATAAGTGGCCATCCGACCACTTGCTTGCTGAAATAAGATTCTTCAAAGCTTGGAAATGATAGAGGAAAATAAGTGTTGGCTAAATGGAGATCAAGAAAAACATGTCTTGCTCTAATTCCTCCCATTTGAGAAGCGGGAAATTCCACACAAGGAAAACCAAACAAGGAAGAAGCGAAAAATTCCACTTTCAGGAAAATCAGCAAGAGGCTCAGTGAGAATGTTGTATAAGAAAATAGTGCAAGGATAATGCATTTCATGGATTTTTTCCCCTAACTTGGGCTGTGTGGAACTTTTTTGATTAATTTAAGGAAAAAAAAATGAGTTTAATTCCCTTAAACAGATCTCCCACAAATCTGACCAGCTAAAAATCAGCTAAAGAAAAGAGTCGTTGTAACAAAAAAACCCAGCAACTAGAATTGCGCAATTTTCCAAATAATCAGAGGATGTCAGCTTAAAATGTCCAAAGTATAGTAATATACATCAGATCAGAAATATAAATTATCCTCCCTTCAATATACAGAAAATCCCATGAACAATATAGCAGAAATTCTTCAAGAGAGGCAACTCCGGCATATGTAAAATTGCAGAAATGAAGGAACAGTGTTTCTCTATGAGTGCTTCAGCAGTTAAATATTAAAAATTAGATCTAAAAAATATCTATGGCTATAACATCAGATCCATACCAGATCTAGAAACTACTCAGCCTCCTCTACAAGATCCCCTTGGGATTTCATCAAAATAATGCATGAATAAGTGTAGATCTGAATTATAAGCTACCAGACTGCATAATACATAGAATTTCTGAAGATTAATTTATTATAATAGTGATCAGATCTGAAATAGCTTGAAAAGTATCTACTTCAAATATTTACAAAGTGAGAAGCAAGCCTCAATCACTGGAGATCTTCTATTGCACAGAAAATGAAACAACATTAAAACCCCAAGTGCAGAAAATCCAGTTCTTGAGAGGGAATGCGCAGTAGCTCAATAAAAATGAAGCACATGCTATACAATATAGATATGAATACAAATATGGGAGATATCCTCTTCCGAGTGGTCACATGACACCCTCCTTGAGAGAGAACTCCTCCAAATCACTAGATCTCTGCAGATTTAGGATACCACTTGCTGCAACTCAAGCAGCTGCAAAACCCTCAACAGGATCAATGCTGCTACTAGATATGGAGCTTGGCCTTCAACCTAATAGTGGCTCATTTCAGTACATTCTCCTCCAAGAGCTACTCCAAGAAGGAGGGAGGATTCCTAAATAGGAAATCCTCTTCCCTTAGGCTAAATAGCCAAGAGAGCTAGAGTTGCTCAAGCAACCTCTATTTCAAAAATACTTCAACAACTACATGAGCCCTCTCCTCCTTTTTATAACTTGAAGGGGTGAACAAACCCTAAACCACTTCAATGGACTTAACCCCTTTCACATTGGATCCCTCTTCTAAAACTGCGTTGGTTCTCCAAAGTGGTCCGATTTTTGTTCACACACAAGTGGATTTTGTTACAAAAGGCCCAGATTTATCCCTTTTCACATTGGGCATGTATTTATTATTTGATTTAAGGATTTTTTCTTGTCCTCCTTCACATTTTATTCATCAATCATGAAATACAAAAATGAACAAGATAAAATTAATGTTGCAATTAGCTGAAGCTAATTTAGGAACATTACAGTGCAAATCAGGTATAGTTCTTGGCCACCTCGTCTCTGACAAAGGTATCCAAGTTGACCCCGTAAAAATAGAAATTATTGTGAGTCTCCCTGCACCCAAAACTCAAAGGAAAGTGAGAAGTTTTCTAGGACATGCGAGCTACTATAAGAGGTTCATTGAAGACTTTTCCAAGATAACTACCCCTCTTTTTCGACTTTTAGCTAAGGATAGTGAGTTTTCTTGGCCCACAGCTTGCCAACAGCCATTTGAGACATTAAAGGAAAAATTAGTAGAGGAACTTGTTTTGAGAGGACCAAACTGGTCCCCGCCATTTCACATTTCATCTGATGCCTCAGATACTGCTATTGGTGCAGCTTTAGGACAAGAAGAGGACAAATAGTCCTATGTTATCTACTTCATCAGTAAAAAATTGTCACCCATTCAATTAAACTACATTGTTACTGAGAAAGAGTTTTTAGCTGTAATTTTTTCTATTAATAAATTCAGACACTACATTACAGGGTATGAATTTTTTGTGCATACTAATCATTCTACAATAATATTTGATGAATAAACCATTAACTAGAAATAGACTGACAAGGTGGTTATTATTATTAAAGGAATTTAATATTAATGTTGTTGATAGGCCAGGAAAATATAATGTAGTAGCAGATTATCTTTCACGATTAAATAATTTTGATGAAGTTATTCCTGTTGATGATGATTTTCCTGATGAACATATTTCTGTTGTGTCAACATAATTTCCATGGTTCACTAACATAGCTAATTTTTTAGTCACTAGAAAAACACCACCTCACTTATTTGCTTGTGAGAAGCGGAATATGATATTGAAAAGTGTTGCATACTCTTCGATTCAAGGAAACCTCTTCTACACTGGACCAGATCCTCTTATCCGTAGATGTGCAAGAGAGGAAGAAGCATTTGACATATTAAATTATTCCCATGAATAACCTTATGGAGGTCACTTCGTTGATAAGTGGACTACATACAAAGTTTTTCAAGCTGGCTATTTTTGGCCCTCCTTGTTTAAGGAGGCCAAACAATATGCCAATCGATGTGATAGCTATCAGGGAGTGGGCCAACCTAATCAAACCAATTAAATTCCTTTATGTCCTCAGGTTATGATTGAGCCTTTTGAAAAATGGGCCATTGATTTTGTAGGACCAATAAATCCAACACCATTAAATAAAGCGTGTATTTTGGTTTGTACAGATTTCGTTACAAAATGGGTAGAAGCTAAAGATGTTTCTTTTGCTACCAAAAAATTTATTGTTGATTTTCTCTTTAATGAAATATTTACTAGATTTGGTATGCCTGGAGAGATTGTTTCTGACAATGGTTTGTAGTTTATTTCTAATCCTGTACAAGGAGTGATGGAGTAGTACAAAATCAGGCATAGGAAATATACACCATATCACCTGCAATAAAATGGTCAGGTGGAGTCCACAAACAAGGTTATTGATTCCATCCTCACGAAGATAGTAAATGTCCATAGAAAGGATTGGGCTAAAAAAATACTAGAAGTCTTGTGGGCATACCAAACCACTTGGAGGAACGACACAGGACACACACCATATGAGCTAGTGTATGGGAAACTTTCAGGACTGCAGTCAAATTAGGGCTAGATCTCTCTGAAGCACAACAGTAGTGTCTTCTATAGTTGAATTAGTTAGATGAATTTTGAAGGGTTTCTGTTCGGAAGAACATGTTGGTTCAACAGTAGCACAAGAAGTGAAATGATAATTCTATCCAGAAGAAGTAGTTCCAACCAGGTGATTGGGTACTCCTTTATGATTCTAGATTTAAATATTTTAAAGGGAAATTCCATACACACTAGATGGGACCTTATGAGTTATTCAAAGTGTTTGAAAATGGAGCGGTAGAAATAAAAACTATTGATGGAAGAGATTCAGTGTTCCTGGTGAATGGGCATAGATTAAAGGTATATTTTCAGCCCCTCACTAAAGGGAATTTAATGTAGCAAGTCCAACAACAATCTGAAATGGATATGGTAGGTGGCAACACCAACCTATTGAAAATATGATTCTTTATTTTCCTCATATATATATATATATATATATATATATATAAAGAGAAAAAAAAATCCTGTAATTGTGAAAATCATTTGACTGACATAATTGTAGAAGGATCAACCTGAAAACCAGCATGCTGGTAGGGATATCAAAATTTCAATAAAAGGGGAATTTTGTTTTATTTTTGGATATGTTGGTTGTCACCAAGAAGGATCAGGTTCAGATGGTAACCAAGCCCTTACCCAAGTTTGGGATAGCTAGCATGGAAATTTTTATCCAAACAACGCTCAATTCCCGTTGTATTTACTTTTTCCGGTGCCATTACAAGCAGATTTCAAAAGTAAATTCTGCCCTTCTTCTATTTCCCCTTTCGTAATTCCCACTCTTTTTCTTTCTTAATCCCATAATGAATTTCCCTCCTTTTTCTTCTAAGAAACTACCCATACCCGATTTCGTAAAATCCCTCTTTACGCCTTGAATTTTTTTCTACATCTCGTTTTCATTTATCCCCTTGGTGGTATTATTCTTGGAATCCCTGCTATAATATTCCTTCCCATTCTAAAAGTTACCCCTTTTCCCACTTCTTTTTTCCCTCATGGATCGATTATAGGATCTGATGCAGTCAGATCAAAGGCATGCTCATGAAACACCAAAGAATGGCGAATAAAACTTCTCTTGTATATTCAGGAAAATTTTTTAGTCCATCCAAGTAACTGTGTTCTATCAGAATTTTTATCCCCTCTTTCTTCGATGCTACAGAAATCCCTGGTGCAGGAATGTGCATGATCGGTGCAGGCAGGTTTAGTGCAAGCACGTTGTAGTGCAAGCAGGTTCAGTGCAAGCATATGCCCGAATGTGAAAACACAATGCAAAAATGTTTAACACAGTAGAGGAGCGCTTGATGCAAAATGCTTATTTGTAATATTCCCAAATGGTAAAACTCAGCAAAATATGCATGAAAAATGCATTTTCATAAATATATGTTATAGAAATAAAAATCATAACACATCATAACACCTAAATCCAAGAGGATATCAGAAAAAAATCATATTAGGTGAGGTAAACAAGCCTCGCACACCTACTATACCTCAAAAACACTGAAACCCAAAAACTACTGCAACATAAATTTGTTGCATAAAGATACATCGTAGTGTAATGAGGGTTTGTACTCAGAAATTGTAGAGACAAATAGATCTTCTCATAGATTAAACAATAATTCTCAAAAACTGAGATCTAGTCTCCTTTATACAAATCCAAGAAAACCCGGGAAGGGTTTCTTGAAACACACCCAATACAAATGGTGATCTATAACCCAATCACTGTAGAATCACTGTAAACTGAAGAAAATTAATATAAGAGGCTGATTATCCATTCCAAGGTCTCCTCCAATGAAATTTAGAACCCTTCAACAGCAGGAAAACACTCAAACAGAGCCATAAGATCCCTCACTGAATATGCCCTCCAAAATAATGCAATTCCAGACTAAAATTATGTTGTAGGTGATGGAAATATATTGGCCTGATGCCAAATATCTGAAATGTGCTCAAAGACCCTCCAAAATGATCTCCCAGAAGAAGGAAACCTCCCTCCTATGAAAACTAGCTCAGAAAGTGGGTTTCTCAACCCTCCACTACAACACCCTACAACACAACACAATATTCTACAAAAACTGCACTGTAGTTGAAGACTGAAGCTTAGCCAGAATGTTGGATGTGTGGAATTAAATATTAGGACTCTCCCAAGAGGCCTCTCAAGGAAATAGATTGAATTTCCTAAACAGGAAACCCTTGTGCTAAACAACACCAACAATCTTAGCTAAATAGCTGAAGAGACTAAAGTCTGAATAGATGTATCAAAATATAATTAATAAGCTAACCCCATATGGCTGTCATTCTCTTCCTTATAAAAAATGTGAGCCTTATCACCTTGGGTCCCACTCATTAGGGTTTCCGCCATCACATAATCAATCTCCCTCCAAAACTGTGTTGTACCTTCATCAATGCCACTCCTCCATAACATCATTGTTTGATTTGGTCAAGGTTAACCTCTTCAACCTGCTCCAACCCTTTTCACACCTAAGGGTTTTCAATCCAGCTCTTATATATCTATCTAAACTAATCCCCATTCATATTGAGCTGCCTTTACTGATGATCCACTCCTCCCACATTAGTGATGTTGACTTGGTCAAACTTGACTTTGTCCACATCCATTAGTCCTTGTTCACACATGAGGGTGCTAGATCCAGTTATTATAATGATCCCTTTTCACATAAAGAGGGATTGTATGCTTATTCAAGATAAGTATGGGTCTCCTTCCCCATTTATTCATCTAACTACGTGCTAAAAGAAAAATCAATATTCCTATTAGCTACATGCTAATTTAGGAATATTACAGTCCTCCCCTCCCAAATGTTGCTTGTCCTCAAGAAACTGCAAGGATAGAACTGAAGAGCCTCCTCTCCTCCTCCTGTAGCATCCTCATATGATGAATTCCTCCAAGGAACAAGATTTTGTCTCATCAACAAATCTCCAATTTTCCCCTCCCAAGTATGGAAGCTAGCTTTTAGTGAGCATCCCAAAGAGCTATCATCATGAAGAAATAAAATACCCATGGAGGCAAAAATGTGTTTTATAGAGGCCTTCTTGAGGCATGAGGTATGATATATGTTGGGAGCTATCATCCCCATGTGAATCTCCCATCCCCAAGCTATCATCCATACAAAATGAGCCACCCTCCAAAATGGTAACTCATGAAAATTTTCCTCCACATTTGGCTCCTGCAATGTAGGTGGGCTGAATAATTGATCATGGCAAACAAAATAGCCTACCCCATGCTATCCCTCTCTCCACTTATGATAAGTATAGAGTAGATGCTGATATTGGGCTACAATAATGTTGCCTTTAAGTGGCAAGAAGAAGACTGGATCTCCAAAGATCCTCTCTCTAATGTCATGAATCATGCTGGCCCAAACCATCCCATACAAAATGAACGGCATATCATCATTATATGGCATCCAAATCAGAAAATTCTGAAGGTTATGTGAAATTTTGGATGATACCAATGGTCTCTCAAGTGGATACAGTGCAGTCTTTCCAACTGTTGTTTTAGAGCATCATGTGGCATGTGGTCCTCCAACAAGATAATAGTTGTGCATGTTTTTTCATCTACTATGAGGTAGTTATTAGCATTATATATCAGTTGAGCACAATAATAATGACAACACACTTGTCCAAAGTCATATACAGAAGGGTTATCTCTATCATAAATGTTGGTCCTAGAATGACCATGAAACCCAAGACTAATTGTTAGTATGTATTCTTCGTCGAAGTGTACGAAAAAGAACCACTTTAGCTACGCATAACTAATAGCCCTAACAACAATAGAGGCTGCCAAACATCTTCAGATCTGCGATTAGTATTTAAAATGCTGCAACAAACATATCTATAAATGGAAAGACATTAAGCAGTAAAGTAAAGAGTTTGCTCCATGCATCCAACAGACAAGACAAGAACACGATTTTTGAATGAATTTTTATATTACAGGGCACCTGGGAGGAAACAAGAAGGTGTATCCAGATCTCCTCAATGGATGGGTTCTTTGTAGTCCTCAGCACTTCAGATCTGAGCTTTCTCTCTCTTGTAGATGTAGAAAACCCAATGTAGAAGATAGAGCTCAATGGGAGCAAAATGGTAGAAATGAGACCAAGTGTATAGATCCAGAGTGATCTAATAGGCAACAAAAGGTCAAGAATGATGGGGAAAACCCTCCTATTTATAACAAAATATTGGGTCATTCTAGATCTTGGTGCATGATTAAAATAATGTTAATCAAATCTAGATCCACCTCTACGGAATATTTTATTATTATTTGTTGGAGGGAAAGGGTGTTTGACTTGGGTCAAATCCCTTGATTAGTGAAGAATAAATAAATAAATGATTTATTTATCTTTTTAAGGAAGTGGTTGGGATATAATCAAATAAATAATGATTTATTTGATTAATGGTGGTTGATTTGGTCATATTTAACAAGGAATATTATCTAAATAAGATTTAAATAATTATTCCTAGAAAATAATAAGATAAATATGGGTTTATCTCATTAATTTCTTTGTTTTTGGGTTAAACATGACTGGGAATAATAATTAAATTATGGTTTAATTAATTATTCCTTGGGGAAAATCAAACAAATATGGGTTTGTTTAATATTCCCTTTTGGGGTTTTCTAATTAACATAGTGAAAGCAGTTTTACTTGGGGTAAAACTGGTCTTACATGGTGTACTTGGGTCCATCTAATGATAAAAGGTTAGATGACCAAAAAATGGTGTAACAGATTGCCCCCCGGCGTGCGAGTGTCAGGAGCAAATCGTATGACCGAAGTACGTTGTAAGAATACAATCACTAGACAGCAAAAAGGGATGTCAGAGAGAGAAATGTGAGGTAGATAGTGTGCTGAAGGACTAGACCCTGAGGAGACGAGACTCGCAGGTGCAACAAGTCTCTGTTATGAGAGGGTACCTGTGCTGAAGGCGGCGGGGGAGGCATACCTATGCCCGCCGTGACAAAGTACAAAAGAATAGTGTGTCCAGTACACAAGGGACCGAACCAGAGAGTACATCTGGCATAATCAAGGGCCAGATAAAAATACAATGAAGAGTCTCACATACATGCTGTGCCTGGGATAACAGCCAGGACTAGTACAATAATATCTGAGTACATGAGATAAATACAACCCAAATACCCCCTGTAAATGGGGAAGGGATCACAAAATCCGACTGATACATGCAAATCATAGAGGAGCTGCAAGTGGCTAAGGCCAACATCATCAAAATATGGAGCGGCATCAAAGGCTGCAATGAAGAGGTCATCCGGGCATGTGGGGGGCTACCTGCAGGGCCACCCCCTCATGAGGATTGAGACATCTCACACACACCCGAGAATCACCAAGCGTTGCTGCTGCATCACTGAACCATACGGTATACGGATCTCGATCATGCTGAAAGGAGATGGAATGGAGAAACAATCAATTCAAAGGGAAATGAGAGATCCCTTTGCCTGATCCGAGGCACCGAACAAGAGTGGAAGCTGGAACCAAGGTACACCGCCCTCTAGACCTGTCTTCTGGAATGAAGGAGCTGATGTCGACAGAAGGAGGTCCGCCATAGGTGAGGTAATGAGAGATCCTCAACTAAGGCACGAGAGAAAATAGTAGAGCGACGGACAGACTGACACTAATGATGATGGCGAAATGGAAAGGATGGAGTGGCGAATGGACGACTTCCCTTGTTAGAGCATAAAGGGCATGAATGACATGGCAGCGACTGACACAATATCAGAAGGGATAGGGGACAGTGGGGCTGAAGGTCATAGTGTGCGACGCAAGAGAGGGACCAAGCAATGAATGATGGAGAGCAGGAATGGTGTACAAAGGGATATGGTATAGACTCTATGGAGGCAAGGATGACTCAACTTGGATGCTCTAAACAAGGGTGACATGATAGTGCTGCCACACAATAAAGGCCCCAATGGGGGACCATGGAAACATGAGTACAAGGTGGGCACTCATGACGAAAATCGTCACGAACATGGACAAATAAGGGGGCATTATGGTGCCCCAAGTACAAGTGTCGTAAGTGAGGAAATTCGATTTTAAGGAGCGGTAAAGTGACCCTTCTTGGACAAAATGTGTCCGGGTGAAGTATAAAATCACCAAAAACTAATAGAAACCCATTTGAGAGCTCGGTGAGATCTTTCTAGCGGTTCTGACGGTTCGTCGAACGGGGCTACGGTGTGGTCGCAGCAGTCGAAAGAAGAAACAGGGGTTCTCTTTTAATAAGGCAAGTTTCCCTCCAAAATCATTCATTTGCTATTGTTGTTGTGGTGAATGTGGAGAGGAGGGAAGGCCCTAAATCTTGCGGCGAACGTAGCGGACAAACCGACCGTTAGAATCGAGATCTGTCAGTTGGAGGTAAGAGGCCTAACCTTGCTCTTCCATTTTGATGGATTAGTTTTTCAGTTTAGGGCCCAACCTTCCAGAAACAGCCCCTCCTTCATCTCTACGGTCGGGTCGCACTTTTTGGGGCAAAAAGTGCGACCCAGGACGCAGGTTTGAGGGCAAAAAGTGCGACCTGGTCCAGAAAATGGCAGAAAACTGCGACCTGGGAGATGAGGGAGTTGTGGTGCTGTTTTATGGCTGGAAGCTGGGTTTTGGTGTTTGGTTATGGTTTGCCCGATCTGAACGCTGACAAATGTGATGTGTTTGTGCAGGTATGGCAGAGTTACGGGTCAAATGGAGAGAGAGAGATCTGGGGACACTTCGGGCAGAGATCCAGGCGGATCAGGGCGTCCGTCGTGTGTTGGCCGGATTTGGGGTTCTTAAGTTTGTGGAGAACCCATTGATGAGAGCAGGGGAACCGTTACTGGCCCGGATTATCAGTTATTAGGATCCAGATCGGGAGATCTTTGTGGTGCAAGGGCACAGGATCGAACTGACGGTCCAGGACGTGTACTTCCTGACCGGTCTTCCGCCACTGGGGATGGTGGGAAACACACAGCCAGTGTTGCCGCGTGGGCGACATATCATGGAGTTCGTGGAACGCCATGGTCGACCGGGTCTCCAAGTCAAGGGGACTCGAATATCGATCGGGGATCTAGAGAGGCTAGAAACTCGTGCAGTGGCCGCAGCTGTGCTGCGAATCCTGGGCAGCCAGGCGTTCCATCACATCACTGGGGGGTAGATGCTGTTAGTGGAAAGTGTATTGGGTGGGACCTACTATGGGTGGGCCCAAATGCTGTTGGTGTCGCTAAAGCAACAGTTCTCACTATGCAGGTGGCAGGTGAACCATGACTGTGCATATGGGACTTTGTTGTGCGCCTTCTTCTTTGAGAAGATCCGAGACGCGGGGCCTCATGCCAGGGGTCCACACCAGAATTGGGTCCTCGAGTACCAGGGGCAGATTGGTTTTGGTTGCCTCTCCGCCTTCTTTGAGAAGAAGGGGGATTAGTCGCGCCCTGCTATGCAAATACTTGCCCTGGAGGGGGCTGTAGGTGCTGGTGCTGGGGTTGAGGAGGCAAGGGAGGAGGAAGCGCATATGCTGGAGGAGCTGGCGCACCAGGCTGCGGATAAGGGTAATGGGTAGGGTGGGCAACATTAGGGTAAGCAGGAGGTTGGGCAAAAGGAGGAGGCATGCCGTATCCTGGATGCATGTTACCGGGAGGGGGAAAAGTGCCGGAGGAGCTGGCCCCTCTCTGAGGGAGACCATAGCCCATAGGAGGTTGGGCGTATGGATGGGAAAGGGCTCCAACGATACCGTCGGTGGAATGAGATGCCCCCGGGGCGTTAGCGCCACCGGGCCTGGGGATGTCAGGAAGGACGGTATAAACATAACCCGATTGAGCGTAGATTAGGTCATATTTCAAAGCTATTTGGAGGGCGGCTTCTTCAGTTTGAGGAAAGTGGGAGGCGACATCTTTGCCGATGGGAGCGGGAAGGGTGCGCAGGAACCAGTCCATGTAAACCCGATCTTCGAAGGGAGGGGCTCGACATAAGCTCCGTCTTCGTCGCCATTTCTGAACATGGGCGGAAAGGCGTGTTGAAGAGGCTTGCTTAAAGGAAGTCAAGAGCTCCGTGCCAGTATCGTATCGGAGGGGGAGCTGGAAGTACGACAAAAAGGCTTGGGCAAGAGTCTCAAAGGTGGTATGGGTAGAGGTGGCTTGTTCAACATACCATTTAGAAGCTCCGCTGGTAAGCGTGCGTTGGAACAAACGAAGACGGATGGAGTCATCGGTAATGGAATTGGAGGAGCACCACATATGGAAAGATCGGACATGGTTGGTTGGATCTTCTCCATTAAGGCCCTCAAACTTAGGGATGTCTGAGGGGAGCTTGGTTGGCATAGCGGGCCAGTTAGCATTGTGGTGAATGGGGTCATTGATCAACTGATGGAAATCGGGGAGGCTGAGGCCTGCAATGTACGGCAGCACAGGGGTGGCCGGGGTAGTTCCTGTGGCGGTTCCGCTAGTATTAGGGCCGGCATTGGGGCCGGGAGAACCACTAGCGTTAGGCCCTGGACCAGACATGGTGAAGGGGGCAGGAGAATCGGGAGGAGAAGGAGGACCCGAGGAATCAGGGGAGGAGTCGGAGTGCGGACTCGAAGGTGGACTGGCTCGACGACGGCGGTGCGGAGCAGGTCGATCAACCGTAAACTGAGGGTGAAGGCCAAGAAGTCTCCGGGAGAGGCGCCTTGGGGGCGCAATGATGACAGGAAGAAGGGAACCGACAGGGGCAAAACGGGGACAGAATCAATTACGGTCAAGGGCAGAAAAGGTGCAGTGACAATTGATTTTAGAGTCTTTGCCAGGCGGTGTTAACCAGGCACTTCTTCACTTAGGGTCAATGTGTGGCGTGCGTTAATTTTAATTTTTAAACCCTTTCCGTTGTTGAGAGCAAGAAAAAGTGTGCTGCGTAGCTGAAAATAAACCTACAGAGAACAGAGTATAAAGCTGAAATAACAGAAAAATAACAGCTACGTATGCATCTATCTAACCCAAGAAGGTGGGTCTCTCACAACTATGCTGAAAAGAAAGGGAAAAACTATTTAAAACACACATAAAGGGAGCTCAACAGATCGAGGGTCAAAAGGGACAGAGATCTGGAGGATAAAGCTGCAGGCAAGATGTGCAGGTCACAGCCAAGAGACAGAGGCAAGGTGGCGGGAAAACCTTAGAAATCAGCTTCGAGGGGGAAAGGCGGAGGCAGCACGTCGAAAGGAGGGTCAAAACAAAACGACAAGAGGTGGTTGAAAGGAAAGAAGTTTGATTCAATGGATGCGAACGGAGGTAACGGATACGGAAAGAGGGGCCGAAGCTGCGAAACCGACGTTGGCTTTGACTAAAACTCTTCCTAAAGGTTGGAGGTACTAAACCACAAGGAGACGGGTTCCCGCAGATGAGTAAAAGACAGTCCAGAGTGGCTCTTTCAACTGGGCGGGGTCGAAGGTGAGAAGACCTGAATCGGCGGGATCAACAAAACCGGAAAAATTGCAGAAAAAATGCGGAAAAAAAGGCGCGGGTCGCAGTGCAGGCACGATGCTGCGAGTGCGGTCGCGACGGTGAAAAGTGCGGGCTGGAGGTCCGGTCCGGCAGGGTTAGGGACAAAAAGTGCGACCCCCACTGTTCAGGACGCTCTCGGCAGCAGATTGGAGAAAAGTTGCCGTCTCGGTTGCGGCTGGTGTCGCTTACCTGCGCAATAGGGCCAGAAACACACGGAAGTTAGAAATTTTAGGTTTTTAGGGTTTTATGTGAGAAAAATGACATGAAAAGAGAAAAACTAAGCAGCTAAAAAAGAAGCCCTAGGGCCTGAAGTAGCTGGATATGCGGGAATATGAAAAACGACAGCGGTCGTAATTTAAAACCCGTGTGGAGTCGCCATTTGTTAGTATGAATTCTTTGTCGAAGCGTACGAAAAAGAACCACTTTAACTACGCATAACTAATAGCCCTAACAACAATAATGGCTGCAAAACATCTTCAGATCTGCAATTAGTAGTTAAAGTGCTGCAACAAACAGATCTATAAATGGAAAGATATTAAGCAGTGAAGTAAAGAGTTTGCTCCATGCATCCAACAGACAAGACAAGAACACGATTTTTGAAAGAATTTTTATATTACAGGGCACCTGGGAGGAAACAAGAAGGTGTATCCAGATCTCCTCAATGGGATGGGTTCTTTGTAGTCCTCAGCACTTCAGATCTAAGCTTTCTCTCTCTTGTAGATGTAGAAAACCCAATATAGAAGATAGAGCTCAATGGGAGCAAATGATAGAGATGAGACCAAGTGTATAGATCCAGAGTGATCTAATAGGCAACAAAAGGTGAAGAATGATGGGGAAAACCCTCCTATTTATAACAAAATATTGGGTCATTCTAGATCTTGGTGCATGATTAAAATAATGTTAATCAAATCTAGATCCACCTCTACGAAATATTTTATTATTATTTGTTGGAGGGAAAGGGTGTTTGACTTGGGTCAAATCCCTTGATTAGTGAAGAATAAATAAATAAATGATTTATTTATCTTTTTAAGGAAGTGTTTGGGATATAATCAAATAAATAATGATTTATTTAATTAATGGTGGTTGATTTGGTCATATTTAACAAGGAATATTATTTAAATAATTATTCCTAGAAAATAATAAGATAACTATGGGTTTATCTCATTAATTTCTTTGTTTTTGGGTTAAACATGACTGGGAATAATAATTAAATTATGGTTTAATTAATTATTCCTTGAGGAAAATCAAACAAATATAGGTTTGTTTAATATTTCCTTTTGGGGTTTCCTAATTAACATAGTGAAAGCAGTTTTACTTGGGGTAAAACCGGTCTTACATGGTGTACTTGGGTACATCTAATGATGAAAGGTTAGATGACCAAAAAATGGTGTAACACTAATCTTTCCCTCTTGTGGAGCAATGCATTGTACATAGATGATGAGATAATGCAAATACTTAATGAAATAATCGATAAGTACAGAAATACATTTATTACCATGCTTAGTGAGTAAGCTGAAAGTGAGGTCCATGGATGAGTCCTCCCATGAGAATCTCCTCATAAAAGTCTGCAAAGTGAAGGGATGCATACTCCCCTTGGAACACTCCATCAATAGAAACATACTCCCAAAGTGACAGCATTGTTGGCCTTAGTGATCAGGCTCCTGTCACTACATGACTCCTTTCTTTGACATGCCACATGCCAAAGTCATCTGCCATCATGCTGCTATGTGGTGAGATCTCCTTCCTATGTGGTATCACCTCCTTATCCTCCAATGTTGAAGGGTATCATTTTTTCATTTTTATTATTCCATCCCTTTCTCCGGAAATATCATGCCAAATATGGGAAAAATTCTACCCATACTCTCCCAAGAGTAGCCAAAGCAACAGTAACTCTTGTTGCTCTCTCACACCTCCATCATAAAAATCATGAGGTTAATATATGATGATTGACATGAATAATTTCATCTCAACATAATGCACCCAAACTCCTTGCTTCCATATGATGCAAGTGTACTGCCAAGTTCCCTCCAACAACATACCCTTCGGAGAAGGATATGTCACATAGTAGCCAAACTCTTTCAAGAGTAGCCAACACAGCCATGCCTCCTTTTGCCCAGTTTCATAAATATGCAAGTGGCTCACCAACCTCTTGTTCACCATCCACACACATTCATCCATCTTTGGGTGTCTCCCACTATGCTCCATCTCGGTACTCCTCTAATGAAGACTACCATCTTCCTAAATCAGATTTCTTCCTTTTCATTTCATGGGATGTTGAAATGCAACCCCTTGAAGATATCCTAGAGAAGATCCCACACCAATGATCATCTTGAATCCATAAATATCCAAGTGTGCTGATGGAAAAACCTCCTCTTAAGCATGTACAATGCTCATCCTAATAGATCCATCACAATGATGAAAGACAAAGTGTCTCTCATTGATCATCTGCTCATCCAGTGTTATAAAAGTGTAATGGTCATCAAAATGTTATAATGATAGTTGGGCCCCCAACTCCTCATTTTTGCTTAATGACAGCGTTGTTAATTCCCTCAATGGTGTATTTGTTGTCTCATACTCAAGCTCAATGTTGAACATAGAGTTCTGCATTGGATTATTTAGGAAAAATCTCATCCTATCCTCCACAAGTCCACACCCCAACCCCAAGTGTTTTGTGTAGCTCAATAATTACACATGAGGATGATTGTGTATCCCTTCCTTGAACAACTCAAGGTTTCACAGTGCATTACAAGTCTGCTACTCCAAATTAGCAATAGGTGTTGACCCTTGGTCCTGCAAAGGCATATTTGCATAACCCTCCATAAGATTTGCTGAAATAACAAAAAATGTAAATTCAAAAATACCTTCGTGAAGCTTGGGAACATCTGGTATGGCTACAAGGGTTCCTCCTTCCAATGTGTTGGTTCCCCCAACTGCTAAGGATGATGGCTGCTCCTCCATAGTTGTCTCATCATTGGTACAAATATTCTCAAGTGGTGGTGAAGGCTCCTCCCCTTCTGATTTCTTTTTTTCAAATATTTTGATCACCCTTTGAGTGAAATCTGCAAAATTAGTCACTATTTCATGACTCAAATGGCTGAACCACCAAGTGCTTGCTTTACCCTCAAGGTGCAGTGTTGAAATCTCAACAACCTCTCTTTCTACCACTAGAATTAGTAGGAAGAATGCATCTAGCTTCATTACCCAAGCCTTTACTGTACATGTGGATGATCCATCAAAAGTAGACAATAGAAATATATTGACCCTCATTCTCCTATTTTTGTAGGGCCTCCTTTCTTCTCCAAGCTAAATAAATTGAGGAAGAGCTAGAGTCTCCTTGAAATCTCTAGGTTGAGACTTGTATTCTGCAAGGTATTCACTCAAGATCTCATGTTCCAAGTGCTCTCAATCTCCATGCCTCTTGTCTTCTTCCTCAAAAGGAAAGGGCAATGTGTGATTCTTTGGAGCTTGTTGCAACATTGTTTCTTTCTTTTGAGAATAGGAAGTACATGGTCCTTCCTCTTCTTGAAACCCCCTAGAAGTTTCATTGCATCTCTTCTCTTTCATCTACTTAAACTCCTTGGAGAGGTTCTTCATAGATATAAAAAGTGATGAGACCAAGCTCATTCCTTCCACTGTTTTATATCTCTTCTTCTTCTTATAGCATAATTTTTGTAGCACATAGGCAGGGCCAAGATTAGGGCTCTGATACCACTGTAATATTCCCAAATGGGAAAACTCAGCAACATATGCATAAAAAACGCATTTTTAGAAATATATGCTATAGAAATGAAAATCAGCCCTTGGATCCATTAGACCTAACATCATAACACCTAAATCCAAGAGTAGATCAGAAAAAAAAATCATATTGGGTGAGGTAAACAAGCCTCCCACACTTATTATAGCTCAAAAACACTGAAACCCCAAAACTACTGCAATATAAATTTACTGCATAAAGAGACAGCGTAGTCTAATGAGGGTTTTTACTCAAAAATTGTAGAGACAAATAGATATTCTCATATATTAAACAATAATGCTCAAAATCTGAGATCCAGTCTCCTTTATACAAATCCAAGAAAACCTGGGAAGGGTTTCTTGAAATACACCCAATACAAATGGTGATCTACAGCCTAATCAATGTAGAATCACTGCAAACTAAATAACATGAAGATAGGAGGCTGAAATAACATATATCTGATGCAGATCCACTCCAAGGTCTCCTCCAATGAAAGGTAGAACCCTTCAACAGCAAGAAAACACTCAAGCAGAGCCACAAGATCCCTCACTGAAGCTGCCCTCCAAAATAACACAATTCCAGACTGAAATTATGTTGTAGGTGATGGAAATATATTGGCCTAATGCCAAATATCTTAAATTTTCTCAAAGGCCCTCCAAATTGATCTCCCAGAAGAAGGAAACCTCCCTCCTATGAAAACTATCTCAAAAAGTGGGTTTCTCAACCCTCCACTGCAACACCCTACAACACAACACAATATTCTGCAGAAACTGCGTTGTAGCTGAAGGCTGAAGATTTTCCAGAATTCTGAATGTGTGGAATGAAATATTAGGACTCTCCCAAAAGGCCTCTCAAGGAAAGAGATGGAAATTCCTAAACAGGAAACCCTTGTGCTAAACAACACCGGCAATCTTAGCTAAACAGCTGAAGAGATCAAAGTCTGAAAAGACATATCAAAATATAATTCATAAGCTAACCCCATATGGTTGCCATCCTCTTCCTTATAAACAATATGAGATTTATTACCTTGGGTACCACTCATTAGGGTTTCCACCATCACACAATAAATCTCCCTCCAAAACTGCATTGTACCTTCATCAATGCCACTCCTCCATAACAGCGTTGTTTGATTTGGTCAAGGTTGACCTCTTCAACCTGCTCCAGCCCTTTTCACACCTAAGGGTCTTCAATCCAGCTCTTATATAGTTGTCTAAACTAATCCCCATTCATATTGAGCTACCTTTATTGATGATCCACTCCTCCCACATTAATGTTGTTGACTTGGTCAAACTTGACTTTGTCCACATCCATTAGTCCTTGTTCACACATGAGAGTACTAGATCCAATTATTATAATGATCCCTTTTCACATCAAGAGAGATTTTATGCTTATTAAATATAAGTATGGGTATCCTTCCCCATTTATTTACCTAACTAGGTTCTAAAAGAAAAATCAATATTCCTATTAACTGCATGCTAACTTAGAAATATTACATTATTTGAAATTTACTTTTTATTTCTGCAGATGAATGAATACCATAGTGATAGATCATGTCATTGCATTATTTAAATTTTGGTTAACACTTTGCTTTATCATTTACTGACTTTGGGAGAAATCATTTAAAGTGCAATATATTTTAGGTTTTGAGCTCTAGTCTTTTTAATAAGTACCGAAGTACATCTTATGTGAATTATGAGGCAAAACGTACAATGGTAAAAATCTACCTGAAACCCCACACTTACCTCCTTTTGAAAATATCCTCCATCACTTTTTCATGATAGCCTTACCTCATAATCTGATCATCCATGACCGTTACACCGTCGCCGTAAAAACCTGCGCCTCCTCCAATTATCATTGCCTGCCTGTAATGGATTGACATGTGTGTGCGTCCATCCCGAAGGGACGATTTTAATGATTGAACATGATTGGATGGATGGGATCAATAAGGCAGTGGTTGGATGGATCTCCCTCATAAAATTATTGGCAGCCCTTTCTCATTCCTCAATGTGAAATATTCCTAATGCTATGACAAAGAATTGAGGTAGATTCAAACAAAGATGGCACCCATGAGAAATGAACCATCATCTATGAAGGAGATAGAGAAGATCGTGGAGTATCAAAATAGTCTTGCACTATTGCAAGAATCGAGATTTCTCCCATTTTTGTATAAATTCGATGGGTTCAATATGGTCATAGCTCTAGAATTTGCAAAGACATTTAAGGGAGGCCGAACTAAGGTAGGCTCATTATAATTTAAGGTCACAAAATAAAATGTAGTGTGAGCTACATGCTTGTCAACCATAGGGGAACAATGGTTCAAAAATTATAGGATCGAAAAGGAAAGATGGCACCGATTTTTGGTCGATCGGAAGCTCAAAGTCGACTGGAAGAAAGGGCTTTCGCGCAGCACCATGCTTGGAAATTGGCGAGACCTCTTGTACATATTACAGAATTTTTTGACCTATGAGGGAAGTTATTCATTAACGTTCATGTACCATATCTTGTTATTGTTGCATTTTGAATTAGGGAAATGCATTAATTTCCCTTATTACCTGCTCTGAAGTTTAGAGAAAATGGAGAAAGGAGTGCAGAAAGGGGATGCGAGCCAGGTTGCATACAAACTGTACCATCACGGGCTCATTGCAATCCTAGTTAAAAAAGATATGGAGGCTAATAAAATGACCTAGGAAGCGTTCTTGAAATAATTTCGGAAAATAAATGCAAGAAAGTCGAGTGTAAAGAGTGCAAGCAAGAAAAGAAAAGTAGAGACCATGCGCCCTCCCAAGACAAAGAGAAATAACAAATGGGTGCAAGCAGGGGAGAATTATGTTGAAGAAACTTCATCCTCATCAAAAATAAAAGTGATCAGTGCCTCGACTAAGAAAATTACTGTCTCTTCGGGGACAAGTCACACTCGACCGAGCTCCTCAATTTTGATTGATGAATCACCCCAGGCTTCACTTGGAGATCACAACCTCTCGGTTCTTGTGGATGCAGCAACTCATACTGTGGTGAATGAAGAAAATGCATAGATGGAGGACAACATGTCCTTGTCGACCTTCCTTCATAACTTGAAGAATAAAATAATGACACTGAGTACAAATAGAGACCCGGAAGAGGGTTAGGTAGATGACGAGGCGCAACACATAGAAACAATCGACAATTTTGATGAACAGGGTACTAAAATCCCTAATGAGTTAGATGTATAGGGTACTGAAGCCCCTGATGAATTAGATGTGTAGGGTACTAAATCCCTTGGCACAATGGACGTGGAGGATACCAAAACCCTCAGTGACATGGAAGCTCATGGAAAAAAACCCCTTGGTGATATTATGATGTGGACGCTGGATGACCAAGATAACTTTGATCTTGGCAACGATGGTACATGCTTTGAATCCATTGTAGAAAATGTTCTTGCACTAGATGAGCTGGACACGGAGACCTCTACCCTCTATCTAAATAACCGAATGATAGAGCTGGAACAGCAAGTTGATGACTTGGAGGCATTAAACTAGGTCATGAAGGAGAAGAACTGGTAGAAGCAAGGCAAGATAGAATTGGCAGAAGAGGTCAAACAATAGAAATTTCAAGTGAAGGTATCAAAGTTTCAGGCTTCTAAATGATACAAGCACCTCAAGAAGGTGACAAAACAACTTAAGGAAGCCCGAGGTAAGAAGACGAAGGTAGTGACAGAAGGAATCAGTATCCAAGTGCAGGATTGAAAGATAGCTTCCTATTTTGAAGATTTTTTGTAGCAGGTAAAGGTTATGTGAGGACACACAATAGCTTAGGGATGGGAGGATGTTGGTATGTCGAAATGCTCTATTTTTACCCCCTTCCTATTACAAAAACCATAATCATTAACCTATGTTTTATCTCCATAAACCTCCTCATTCCTACACTAGTCCAAGAATACTATCTATTCCTACACAAACTTCATATTTCATGTTTAAGGCTTATTAGGTGCTTAATTAATCATTATAAATAGATTTCATGCCTTTAATATTTCATGTAACTTATATTTTCTTTCATAAATTATTTGATAAGATAAAGTATTAATCATTATATTAGCTTGATCTAGTGCAGGTAGATTCCTGCACTGCCGGAAAATACCTCTTATGTGATCTCTACAACAGCTCAATCACTTTATGTGGGCATATTATTCCATGTCATCCAGTTCGGTTGCAGTCATTCGAAGTTAAATTTAAGTGGAGGATAGTCAGGGATATGGTCGTCGCCTTAATTTTATAATTTTGTTTGTTATTTCATTCAGTCGAAAGGCTTGATTTGGAACGACTGTGTAATTTTCGATTATGGCCATAGGCTGAAGGGTTGTATAAAATATAGCTCTTATATAGAACTAGGTTGGCGATAGAAAGTGCAATGTAAATTTTGGTTAATTTGTAATTTCGTTGTCACCCTTGTTTTGGGATGGACTTGAACTCATAATGTATATTTGCTGATCGGAATTAATACAAGGAGCTGCGCCATGATTTTCTCACTCTGTGTTTGATCTTTCATCGATGCGTTGTTAAAGTGTTGAAGAGTTTTGTTTCCTAAAATGGGAAACGAGCTAGTTGGCTAGGGCCCAACCAACCCAGCTCGTTTACCCTCGTGCTTTCATTATCTTAAAGGTGTGTGTTAACTTTATTTATTTGCAGAAGCATGGTTTAAATCTTGATTTCATTCTTGCTTAAGAATTCTGATTTATTTTGTTAAACAGTCAAAATGTGAATGGATCCATTGTGTGGAAGTCAAATTGAATTAATTTATTTTCTTCAATTTCTTTCATAAAAAAAATTAAAATGGAAAAGTGGAATTGTGGCTCAGGCTTGCTTGAATTGTTGTGTCTCTGGCTACAACTCTGAACATGGAATGAGAGATTGTGGCTCAGGCTTGCTTGAATTGTTGTGTCTCTGGCTACAACTCTGAACATGGAATGAGAGATTGTAGCTCAGGATTAGGTGTTGGAACACCTAATCCTACATGGGTAGGTGTGGAATGCGAAAAGTCACAATGGAGTCCAAGTGACCTTGGAATATGAAACCAAGAGTCACACCATTGTACTATAAATGTACATCATGTATAATGGAAAAATAATAAATCCTCATGCTTATCCTTCATTGTGTTGAGTCTCTTGTGTGTGTGTGCTCATCTTCCTCATACACCATGTGTGTGCTTCAACATGGTGTTTAACATGGTATCAAAGCGAGAAATTGTTGGCCCTGCTCCAAATTGAGTGAGCCATTTGTGTTTATGGCATGTGCATATCTACATTTTTGCAGCATTTAGAGAGTTTTTGCAGCAGACATTTTGCTGGATTCAGAATTTTTTTTGAAGAAGAGCAGCAGTGGTTTTGAAGAAAAGTAGCATTGCGTATCTGAAGGTTTTCTCACTGCTCATTTTTCTGCAATCTCTGCATTTTAAATTCTGCATTTAAAAGAGCTGCTGGAATAGTGTTTTTAAATTGGGTTTTTGAAGAAGTTTTTTGATTTTTAATGGAAAATAATTCTGAGTTTTTCCATTGAAATTTTCTGCAATTTTGATTTTTTCTACTGCTGGAAAGTATTCTTCTGCTGCTGGGCTATTAGAAAAATTTCTGGGTTTTATTGGCGATCTGCTGTTGCATTTCAGTACTTGAAATTTGTAATTTTGCCCTCATTTCTACAATTTTTACCAACTGTTTTAAGTGAATTTCTTATCTCTACTCTGTTGTTTTAAAAAAATAATAATAATAAATAAATAAATTAAATATTAATTCTTGGCCTTTCGGCCTTCCCCATCGCTCTGCAACTCCTTATCTCACCAGCGCTCATCCAAACCCTCGCTATTAATCCACATCTCCCTCGGCCTCACAACACCACTCAACCTATGGCTCTGCACACTCCACAACGCTTCCCCCCAACAGCGATCCCCCATCCAATCAAACGCACTCTCCTATCTGCTACCCAAACCTGCGCTCATAACCCAACTCACCTCTCCACTCTGCACCTGCGTCTACCACATCCCAGCTCTTACGCTCACACACTCACCACACTCTGCAATCGCTCCAGCCCTCCCACACTATGCTACCATGCCACTCTCCCATTCGATAAGTCGCTCCCTATCCACCCCGATCCTCTCCCCTGTGCTCAACGCTCACACACTCCAGCGACACTCCACCCTCCGCCCAACTCCGCAGCTCATGACACCCTGCTCCCACTCTTCCCTACGACTGCATAAACCTTCCCTCACTCCACTCCGTGCTCCCAATTAACTCAACCCTACGTGCTATCCGCCCCCTCACCACCTAACACTCGTCTCTGCAAGATAAAACCGACCCCTTCACACCCGCCACTTCACATCCCCAACCTGCATACGCCTTCACTAAATTCCACTTTTCCATTTTTATTTTTTTTATTAAAAAGCCCTTTTCCCTTTTTAATTAATCCCATACTCTCGACCTCCCTCGTTCCAGATTTTTATTCCATTTTTAACTTTAAAACTTTTAAAATCCCTCCCCCATTTCCATTCGACCCCTCCCCTTCTCATATTCCAATTTCCACTTTTAAATTTCAATTTTGTTAATATTTAATTTCTTTCTTCCTATATAATACCCTATCTCCCCCTCTCAATTAAAATCCCTCCCATTTTTTATTAATTCCATTCTTTTTTTTAAATAAATTTCCTATCCTTTTTTAATATTTTCCCTTCCCATTTAATTTAATAATCCCCGTTTAAATTAATAAACCCCTCCCCATTTTTAAATTCCATCCCTTTTAATATTTCCCTTTCCCTTTTTAACTTATTCCCATTTTCTAATTAATTCCAATTAATTTATTTTTATAATAATTAAAAAAAAAAAAGCAGAGAGAGAGGAGAAAATATGAACAGCAGAAAGGAAGAGAAAATGACATATCAGAAAATGAGAAAATTGCAGATTTGACATTGATTTGAAGGGTGATTTTTTGAAGAATTTCACATTTGAAGACAAGTTTGCCATCATTGAAAACAACTCTTTGAAGAAATTTCAGTTGCCTCAAAGGCCTCTTGCACAAGTGTTTTGCTGCACATATTTTGTAGAAATATTGTATTGTATTGCTTCTTCATTCATAGTTGCAATAGGTACTTGAGTTGTTGAAAAATTGTTGATTTCCCTCCATCATTTGAGGAGCAGATTTTGTACTTTGAGATTTCCATAGTTGGAAATTCCTTGGAATCATTTGTAATTGTTTGAAAGAAGTTGAATAATATTGTAAACGGGTGCATTTTCAGTTGAAGCCGACACCCTTTCATTTTTTGAGCCTAAGTTGTCAAAATGGCTAAGATCAATGAGGCATTAGTGTTGTTGAATAGCCTCATTCATTCAAATGTTGATGATATGTTAAAAATGAGCAAGGATGCTCTTTGTAACATTCAAATTTGTTTACAAGATGCACAAGAAAAGATTGAGTTTTTGCAGTTGGAATCTCAGCTCCAACAAGATGAAATTCAGCAAAAGAGTCACCATTCTGAACCTGTTTCTGTTCAGAAGATTGTGAAGGACTCTCATCAGAAGAAAGAAGATAAAGATGCAGTTGATTCACTTTCAGTTCCTTGCACAAGAGAAGATGTACATGCAGATGCAGCAGTTCAACCTGCACTTCTCAAGCCCATCATCAGACCTTGGGAAGAGCTTGTCCACAACAAGCACCGAACTGGTCTTGGATATGACAAGGATGTGTCCTTTCACATTCCAGACTACACAAAGCCCATCAGATTTCAGAGTGTCGGATTCATGTATGACAGTTCACCTGTAGCTATTCCAGATCCTGCTCCACTTCCACAACAGATTGTGAAATGCCAACACTGTGATCGAGTTGGTCATATGAAAGATCACTGTTTTGATCTTCATCCATGCAAGCACTGTGGTCGGCACACCCATTCTTCAGACAGATTTCTTCAGAAACAAGCCTCCTGCGAGAACAAAGATTCATCTTGGATGGATCGCTTCTTGGCAATGGGCATCAGTAGCCAAGAAGATGTTTAAGACACATGTTAGAACTTGTTCTTAGATATTGAGCAAACTTGCAGTTGAGTTTTCGCCATCATCTCACCTTGTCCCTGATAGGGGGGAAAATGGTGGTCATGTATAGGCTTTGACGTCAGATCAAGCGAGCCTGAGCCACAATCTCTCATTCCATGTTCAGATTTGTAGCCAGAGACACAGCAATTCAAGCAAGCCTGAGCCACAATTCGTCATTCCAGATTCAGAGATAGCCAGAGACACGGATGCCCATGAGCATGCCTTCAGTTGGTGGACAACCTTAAACCATCATCTTTGGTTGGTGGACAACCTAAAACCACCACAGGTAGTAGACCTCCCTTCTTTTAGGTCCAAGGTATCCCTTTCATATATGAGGAACACTTCCTCTAGCATAAGTCTTCAGCTTAGCAGCCTTCAGCTTCTTGCCAGCATTGGTTGAGTTCCAAGAAATGCTTCAAAGCATTCCAAAGTTGTTGGTAATCATAAAACCATCACAGGTAGTAGACCTCCCTTCTTTTAGGTCGAAGGTCTCCCTTTTTTATGAGGGACAATTCCTCTAGCAGAAGCCTTCAGCTTCTTGCCAGTTTTGGAAGAGTTCTGAGAACTACAACAAGTATTGTGTTCCAGTGTTTGTGGTCATCCTAAAACCACCTCTTTTTTCCAACATTTCAGAGAGTTGATTCAGCCAAGTGCTGCCATGCATACTATGCAGATTTGTATTACAACTCTTTTCTTGGACTCACACATACCCCTTCAGATTAAGGGGGGATGTTGGAACAGCTAGTCCTACATGGGTAGGTGTGGAATGCGAAAAGTCACAATGGAGTCCAAGTGACCTTGGAATATGAAACCAAGATTCACACCATTGTACTATAAATGTACATCATGTATAATGGAAAAATAAGAAAGCCTCACGCTTATCCTTCATTGTGTTGAGTCTCTTGTGTGTGTGTGCTCATCTTCCTCATACACCATGTGTGTGCTTCAACATGGTGTTTAACACTTCGTTTCCTTTCTCTTGGATCATGCAGATAGATTATTCCTACACCAGTGCATGTAGGATTTTGCACTCTGGTTTGCTAGTGTATTTACAACAAGTGTTTTATTATTTTTCCTTTATACGATTTAATCTATTTATGCAAGTAAGCATTTATTATCAGAAGAAAGCATTTATACTATTAAAATCTAAACTCTTGAAGATTAAGAATGACTTCATGAAATGGAAAAGATTGTTGCAATATCTTAATTTATGTCTGCACCTCATGATTTAAGGAGAAGGATTAAAAGTAATTTGAAATATTACAGTGAACCCTTTTTGAGTTAGATTTGGTCGCATGAAAAATCTCTTTGACTGAATAATGTATGCTTTAACTTTTGAAAAAAAAATTCGTCTTAAAATTTTATTTTTATTGCAAGGTTCAGTTGATTGAAGCATTCCTTTTCGTGTGCAAGTCATTTTATAATTCTACTCGCATTTGAAATTATTTTTATAGTTAACGCGCCATTTTATTTTTTGAAAGTAAATTGGAAAAATTGGTGTAGGAAGCTCTATTCCAGTGCAAGAACCAGTGTCTTGTTATAGGAACAGAGTGCTCCAAGCCTTGAGGCTTAGTGTAATATTCCAAAATTAATTGGAATATTAAAGTTTTTTTTTGTCACTTAGATAGGTGAATAAGTGGGTAGGGAGAACCATAAATCTCTTTTAAAAGAATAAAACCACTTCTCATGTGAATGTGGATCATCATTTCAGCTAAATAAAGCATCTTTAGGTGTGAACAGGGGCTAGATCATGTGGACAGGGTCAAAGTTGACCAGATCAACAGCGTTGTTATAGATATAGTGGAGGATTCTTGGAGGATAGTGCAACCATTTAGGAGGAGTGTATCTTATGAGAGTAACTCCTTTAATGATTGGTTCCCAGGGTGAAGATGCTCACCAAGCATAAAAGGAATAGGATGGCAGCATTAGAAGACACGGATTTGTATTATTGATTTTGATATTTTTAGATTTGGATTTTTCATGTGACATATCTATGCATGCTTTTGCTGTTTAGCAGGGTCTGCAGTGCTGTTTATCACAAGGGTGTTTCCGAGCGGAAATCCCACCCTCATCCTCGAGGGACTTTGAGTGCCTACTAAAGAGAGGTTATCTTGAGCTGCATTACCACTATCTGGCATTTGGCCAAGCTTCAATCTTCATATGCATCATAGTCTATTCTAGATCTGTGTTGTTTTGCAGGGTTGTAGCAGTGGAGGGTTGTAAAACCGCATTGCTTGTTTTCCATTGGATGGTTCATCCTCTCATCTAGGAGGCTTGTGAGGAAGTATTTGGTGCATCATTTCCATATTTGGAAGGAGGCCAAGCAACTACTATTACCTACAGTGCAATTTCCCTCAAGGACTGCATTATTTTAGAGAGCAGTTGCAGCAGTGGGTTTATTTCCATAGTTGTAGGAGTTGTGTTTCCTATGTAGGGATCATCCCTTCAGTTAGGAGATATATTGGAGGAGGATCATCGATCTCATATATCAGATCAGCCACCTCCTATTAGTGATTCAGTTGTAGTGATTATTCAGCCCTAGGGCCATATCTTCTATTTTTGTATAGTGTATTTCCGGAAACATTTTCTGGGTTGTCTTGGAAATCTATTTTGGAGCATAGATCTCTAGTCCTAACACTTTTGGAGCATTATATCAGCAGAAATATATATTTCTATCTTTCAACTTCTATTCTCTCATAGACATCGCAGCTTTAAGCATTCCTGTATTTCATGTATTAACAACATTTCAGATTTAGGTGTATGCTTTCATGGGAGGCTTGTTTTCCCAACTTGAGGGATCTTGTCCTCAAGAATTTGTACCTATTTTTCCTTTATAATCATAATGGAATGGCTCTATGGTTGTCTCATTTATTGATCTATTGGTATTTCTGCATAATTTATATTTTTATGTCTTGTATTGTTGCTCTCCCAATTTTGGGATATTACACTTAGAGACCCTACATGAAGACATAAGTCTTCAGTATAAGTCTAAAATATAATTCTCGCATAAGTTCCGTACCTATACTGGTGCAAGAAGATTGGAGGAGTACAAGAACAACCACTTAGTGTGAGAAGGAAAATCATTTAAAAGGCAGATATTTTCAAGGGCCCACTTGTTAAACTCCCACCACTTATATTGAGGATAAACATAGAATTTTACTTCAGTAGTTAAGATTATTTATAGTAGTTTGAAAGTTCCTTTATTTTATTTCTTTGCAAATGCATTCTTTTACATTCCAGCACTAGAATTACTTTGGTGTTGATTGACTTTGGGATTGTTTTTTGTTTGATTCTGCAATATTTCAATTGAGAAGTAGAAATAGAAATAGGAAAAGTTCCTACCACTTATAACATTACTTGTGCTTTGTCTCTAAGCTTACGAAACCCCCGGGTTGAAAATTAAGTGTTGAAGGAGCTTTCTTAACTGAAAATCCTGCACTCGAAAGTCCCCCAAGGATGAGGGTGGGATTTATGCTCGAAAAAACCTTTGTGCTAAACAGCACAACAGACTCCGCTAAACAGCTGAAGAGTGTAGAAATTTATAAAAGACCAAGACATAAACAATAATCAGAATGCCTTCTATGGCTTACATCCCCTTCCTTATATGCTTGGTCATCTTCCTCACCTATGGTCCCAATCCTTAATGATGCTACTCTCATGCATACACTCCTCCATCATAATTGAGTTTTCCTCCATCATCTCTCCACTATCTCCATGACAACGTTGTTGATTTGGTCAACGTTGACCCTATCCACATGATTTAGCCCCTATTCACACCTAAAAGTGCTTTATTCAGCTGATACAATGATCCACATTCACATTAGAAGTGGTTTTATTCCTACTAAAGATATTTATGGTTCTCTCTACCCTCTTATTCATATATCTTATTAACAAAAGCAAAAGTTAATATTCCAACTAGCTTAAAGCTAATTAGGAATATTACATCCTCCTCATGTTTCTACTTTTAAGGAACCTATGGAACTAATTAAAACTGAAGAAAACACTTCTACATATGACTATAACATATTTTCAAAGTTCCTGGAGATCAAACAGAAGAATGAGACTCTTAAATCTAATGTTTACAGCTAGTTTTGGAAACAGACATCAACCTCCCAACACAGACTGATTTCAGCCTTTGACAGTGAAAAAGGAAGAATGTTAATGGAATTCTTACAAGCTTCGGTTCCATTTCCAAAGTCTCCTTTTGACTATAAGAAGAAAAATTTCTCATTTGAAACTAGTCAAATACATCATATTGTTCAGATGGACATGCACAGGAAATCTAGTGAAATGTTGTTTTCTACCATGACCACCATAGCAATGTCCCTCTCCAAGCTCAAAACAGAACTTTCAAATGTTCAATCTCAGCTCAAGATTGAAAAATTGCCATCATTGTCTAAGGATACGAAGATGAAGACTTTAAAATACTTGATAGTAAAAACTGGATACAATCCAAAGGACTACAATGCAATTGAATAAATTCTCAAGAAAAAGAATGCAGACATTGCAGCCTTGAGAGATCAGTTGAAGTTGCCTTCTACTGAAGATCCAATGACTAAATAAATTGAAGATAATGAATAGAACATGTATGAGATGCTCAAACTCATCATTGAGCAAAACACACAAATTAAGAAAATGGAAGAAAAGATAGAAGGACTCCTTAAGGAAAATGAATCGGCACAGGTAGCTTTAGTTCCAGCCACAACCATTCCTATATCAGTTGCAGGAATAGAATCATCTTCATCATCAGAAATAGCACCATCATCATCAACAGTGGCTGATTCAGCCAAATCAGTAGAATAATTGGCTTTGCAAAAACAGAAAAATGAAAATTTGTTAGAGAAATTTCAGAATCTAGATTTGCAAAAACTCAAAAATTATATTTTGTATGTAGTAGAAATGTAGAAGACCCATACACTAGAACTAAAATTGAAAATCTAGAATTTGACAGCATCTGGATAGACATCAGCCAAGCTATAACAAAAGTATGGACATCCATACAAATTATCTTTGAGAAATAGGAACTTATAACCAGATGGAGAACAGAGATTGAAGTACAGAAAGCAGCCTTGAATACCAAGCCATCAGAAGCCACAAACATGATCAAGGTATTAAATTCAAAGAACAGAGATGAGCTTGAAGAAATCAATATTTCTGACAGAAGAGAAAAACTTTTGGAAATCAATAAGGTATTACAGAATAAGAACTTGATCAATCAATTAGAGACCAAATGTCGAAGGTGGACATTATTTTCCAAACGTTTCATACCAAGTTCAATGTCTTAAATCAAAAAGGGTTACCATGATTGGTAGCTATGGATGATAAGCTGATCAAACTTGAAGATTATTGTGAGAAACTATACACCATTCCAACCAACAAGGCTAAACTTGTAGGGATCAAAGGACACATCACAGGCAAGGATTTCCTAGAAGCCTTAGAGTTTGATTTGAGCATCAAACATGAGATCAAGCATATTTTCCTCAACAATCCCACTTTCAAAAGATACACAGAAGTGGATGAGAAATGTAGGAAAATGGTAAGTTTACAAATCCCAAGCGATGAAATATGGGATAAATTGTGTGATACCATTGAGTAATTGTAAATTCTAGCAACACAACAGCATAGCATTATTTTTTAGCCAAATCATCAACAGCCTCCTTCAAAACAGGGACACATCATCCAGTAGTTTCCTTCTTTCTATCATATAATATTATTTTTGTAATTAGTTTAGGATATTTTCTTAGTCCTAGAACTAGTATAAATAACTCTCATTCTCGAGTTATTAAGGGTTGCACCCTTGGATGAGTCATGTTTGTAAGCACTAGTGTACAAGATTTTGATCATTAATAATAAAAGAAGGATTATGGATTCGTATCATACAACCTTCTTCTCTTGTGAGTTTTTCTTGTTTATTATTCCATATTGTTTTCTACATATATTCAATTGTTATGAAGATAATTAGGTAATATTAATTGAGTTTCAATTGTCTTAGATTCTTCCTGAAGTTATTATATATATCAGAGAATGATTTATTGAACTATTTTTTTATGTAAGTCCCTCTCATCAATAAATTATTATAATTTTCATAATGTTAAATATATTTTGTTAAAATTTTAGACATTGTTTGAATGTTTTCACACTTATGATCATTTAATGTAATATCCCAAAAGGGAGAATGCAGTAACACATAAACACAATATAAGAACTGCAGCAAGATAAAAAATAAATCTTTAAACAACATCAGAATTTACAGAGAAGCTGAGCCATTTTATTAGATTGGAGAAGAATCAATTACACCATGTACAAAATATGAGTAGATATAGCCAAAAAGTTGGTCTAGGATCACTCAGAAAACATGTTGCAATAGGTACAACGTAACTGGAGAGGCACTGAAGCAAATACTACGTTGTCCCTTCAACGGAATATGAACATATAGTTGCAGGCTGAATAGGAAAATGTAGATCTACTCAAAACTAAAGCTTAGATGATTCCAAGATTCAAGATCTAGCCAATGTGATGGATTCCCAAGATAACCCAGAAAGGTTTTTCCATATTTTCAGCTTTGAAAATCACCTCCCTAGGATTTGATCCTTGATCTTCTAGGAAATACAAATCTGAAGCTAGATCTATCAAGAATATGGCTGAAATGTGTTGCAAGATCAAATCTAAGCTTGAAGGGTTGATCCCTTCTTCAGATCTACAAGCTAGAAGCTCTAGATCTAGCTTCTCAATCCTCCAATAATGATTTTAGCTGCTGCAACACAACTGCTACTAGAAACAGCGCTATGATGGAAAGAGAGGCCTTCTTCCTACCGAAAAATGTTGCAATAAACTCCAGGCTAATGGTAAGACTGATGGAAATGTGAGGGGATGATCCCTCATAGGATTACTAGCTGAAATGCTAGTAACTTCGTTCCTCCTTTTGGATCTGCAAAATGGAGAGTGTAATTCCTGAAGGAAATACTATTTCTATGAGGTAAATAACTTTTGGCATGATGCCAGATCTGCAATGAAGCTCTGGGATGTTGATCTTTATGCCTCAGGTGATAGGAATAAACTCTCACCATTTCTCCAACTAAAGTATTGAAGACAAATTCCTCCTTCCAAACTGATCTTCAGAAATCTGCAATTTTTGAATATGGATGTTCTGCAGAAAGTAGGAAAAAAATATGTGGCACTCAAAGCCTGACGTAGAATGAAGTACAAGACTCTTTCTAGAGTTTCTCTAAGAAAGAGGTGGGATTCTCGATCAGGAACACCCTGTGCTAAATAGCACTTGCAATCTCTGCTAAACAGCCCGAGAAAGAAATGGAATGTCACATGACAATTCTAGATCTGAAAAGATATTTACATCAAGAATAATCAGCATGCCCTCATCCTCGCCTTCATCTTATTTATATAATGTGTAAGCCTTCCCAAGCCTTGGTCCTCATCTAGACTACACAGTGCATGTGGACAAGACCCTCCAAGTTTGACTGCGTTGTTTGACCAAATCAACCATCATGTCTAGGTGCAATGTACACCTTCTCCATCAAGTGTGCTCTGTTTGCACAACATCCTCCAACACTTTATCATGAATTTCTCATGATATTTTGTTTGAAATCTTCAAGATCTTATTTGACTGAATCAACCTTCTGTTTGATCTCTTCAAGATCTTAGTTGACTGTGTCAACCTCCATGACCTATCTCATTAATGAGACAGGTTCTCCATTTTCATTCACATTAGTAGTTTCTCAACTACCTTATTATGTAGATCTAGGCTTAATTAATCCACATTCACACACAAAAAAGTGGATATTTATTCATATTTAGGATTGTGGGTCCCTCCACCCTTTTATTTACTTAATTCATTAAGAAAATCAAGGATTCTAATATTCCAAATATGATGTGGAAATTTGGGAATGTTACATTTAAAACATTCAATCTGAATAATTAAATAATCATATCTTCTTTCATATTTTTCTTAATCATCTGCAAAACCTAAATCATTTTATGGAATAAATTAACATCCTTTTGTATTATCAATTAATATTATCTAAAGATTTAGACATAGTTGTTGCAAATTTGATTTATGCATTGGTCATCCAAAATTACAAACTAAAAAAAAACAAAACATTATAGATGCTCTGGCATAATTTATTGACCCCAATTATATCACAGGACAGCAAGTCCTACACCAATTTTCTGAAGAGATGGTGGGGATCTGTGAACAAATGGAACACTTCCAATTGCCTGCGAACCAGAGGCAAAGAAAGATATTTGATCGATGACTGTGATGCTTCCATTATGGGGAAGATGACCATACGAAAGTAAGTATATTATACCACAGCCATAGCATAAACCCATGGTCTTGCAAGTAATATATTGTAATCAAGGGGTCTGTCAACAACCTCAACTTCAATAGTAAAAAATTTTCCCCCTAGTTCGACTTGCTAGTTACTAAGAATTCCAAAAGGCTTATATGTACAACCGTTAAAATATTTCAACATCGTAGGTCATTGTGACAAATTCGGTGAACCAAGTGACTTCTATCAACTCATAGACATGATACAAGTAGATTTGACTTCATCAATGATAGTGCAATGAATGAGATGATTTAGGACATGTACTTGAATCAAGAATGCTAATTGTGCTGGTAAATGTGGCACATAGCCCACTTCATTAAAGACTACAATATTAGCATCCGTTGGATCGATTCCACCAATCGTTGACAACAAAGCCTACTTTTGGGAGAGTCAATTGTGAAGAACCTCAAGCATTGACATAGTAGAAGGTGACTGAGCCAGATCTTCGACTACGTTATAATTTTTAGCTAGACGAACATGAGCGTTGAATGTCGATTTATGAACAACTCCCTTTGGCATCTTTATTGTTAACTCTAGAATGATAGGCGGTGGAGCTGAGTCAGATGAAGTCAAAGTTGAAGTGGCAGGTTGTTTTGTAGCCTAACCATTCGATGATGATGATGGATTAATGTAATCCTTACTTCGAGTAGACACCAAAACATATGTTTTGGGCTTAGTGGTGGATAGCATAACAACTTGCGAACTAGAACTAGGATCTGTAGCAAACATATCTATTTCTGGGTTCAGAAAAGGATTTTTCAACACTGCAGATGTAGTAGAAGTCTTAAGAAGCTTCAATACTTCTGAGTAGTGAGGAAAATATAGTGTAAAATGCTCCTCATTACATATCAAGCAAGGATAACAAGGTTTCCAAAAAGAACCAGATGAATCATATTATTTTTTCTGAGAGGGTGAATTTGATTTCTTCTTATCTTTCCCCTTCTTATTACTTCAAGGTTGCTTGTCACTTTTTCCTTTGTCAGATGACATGGAATTTATTTTATTAGAAGACGCAGGATCAGATGCAATAAGGTTTTGATTTGAAATAACAAGTGTAGAACCAGATGGTCGACTTGCTGTCAGAGAGCTAGTAAAACCAATCACACCATCATCGTCATGAATGTCCTTACCATATGGAGAAGGAGGAACAGTAAAATTTGGTCATGACACATTTGGAATCTTCTCATAGAGCATGCTAGACTGAGGATAAATCAAATCTATATATTGGTCATGAGAAATACTTGCTCTTTAGTGACAATGCCGCCTTTGGCCACATCCTCGGTGATAGATGTCAACAAGGATTTTATAAACCACTCAGCTAAAAGTTTATCAAGAACAAATGTTTTAACCATTCGACAACGATGACGCCACTCATGTACATGATCCGATATATGAGTAGTAGTGGTTTTTTTAAAGCTCGTTAAAATTTTTGTTCCAGTTTCATATATGATGGGTAATTGGAAGTGTGTTTAAAAAGTAGTAACTAAAGTTGTAAATTTATTGAATGAAGCTGGTGGTAATTCAATGTACTACTTCACAACTGGACCAGTAAACGTTCGCTGGAAAAGACCCAATCTAACAAAATCATCATTAAAGGAATTTGATGAACACCATAAATGATAAGTCATGACATGCGTAGATGGGTCTTCTCCAGAATTTCCATTGAATTTTGGAATGTCAGAAGGTAATTTATGAGGAATCACTGGCCACCAAGGTAAATAATGAATGGGATCATTAGTGAGCCAGTTTAAATCAGGTAACTCTAATGTTGCAACAAATGAAAACTGTCTATTTAGGTCAGGTTTGTTAGTCATCAGTAATTTTTTACCTATTTGGATGACTAAATGCTTTGTCCTGGATTTCTAGAAACAAATTTCAAGAATCATATGAGTTCTACAAATCTCCTCAAAGAGAAATTTTTCACTATTCTACTTCCCTGTCGAAGCATGGCCAATCTATCACCCAAAAAATACCAAATCCTAGACTAATGTCCCACACTCTCACTATGTTTTCCACCTCTACCTATAACACTTTGTCTATGTTTTCCTAAGCCCTCTATTTTCATACCTTATTTTGCCAAGTAAACCAATTTTTTTCCCCTACTCACCAAGTGCCTCAAGCAATGGTGGTTTCAAAACTCCCTTTCTAAAAGCCCTTTGAATTAAAACAAGGTTTTCTAGTTGTCTAGGATGATAGTGCATAATAGAGTGTCAAAAACCCTGTCTCCTCATCCAAACCCTGATTAAATTTTTTAGTTAAAAACCTATTCCAAGGACATTACAATAAGTCAAATAGGGTCACCTAGGTTATGCACTATAATGGTTCTAAATTTACTATTTCCATAGGTATTTAAAGGTGAATTCAAGATAACACAAGGATGAGGCTTATCATTGTCCAAAGAACATCAAAGACCTCCAAAGGTATCATCTTGATCAAGAAGTAAGCCTGCAAAGGAAAAATTTACCATGTCTAAACATTTCTGCGGATATTTTTTGTAAATGGTCAACAGCAGAACAAAGGCAAAGAAGGAGACCTCAAAAACTCATAAAGGCATCCACAGCTGGAAGCAAGATACAACAAGCTTAAGTTTACAAGGAAGATCATGATCTCATGAGAGATTTTTATGAAGTGCGCCCATCAAAGGGTCCATGAAGGTCCTAAAAAGACAGTGGCACATAAGCAACACTGTACATCAATCAAAAAGATCATTAAAAATTTGTTTGGACTCAAGCATGAATCTTGTAGAGGGAGAGCTGCCCTTTTCTTACATTCCTGAAAAGAAGACCAAAAATGCATTAGATTAGCCATGAGGTAAGGTAAAAGAGAAGGATTATCATAAGAGGACTCTTCATAGCAAGAAGGAAGTAGCAGGTATGTGTTTGATGGTAATCAAGATTCATGATTGTTTTGACCAAGCAATAGAGCAATGCTAAGGTTACAAAGGCAAAGAACCCATAAACCCCTTCAAATGATCATTGAAGGCTTTTAAACATGAATAGTGAGTTTGATAAGTGTCTCTTTGAAAACTTAGAGGATAACACTGTTTGTTTTTCTAAAGTATCCCTAAAAACTCAGAAGCTTGAGGAGATAGACAAAGATGGTCAAAATAGTGACAAAGAAACCTCCTTCATCACAACAAATGGTTTCAAGGGTTTTTCAAACTGAGTTTTGGCATACAATGAATATACTCCACTACGGTCAAAGGAAATAATGTTTCAAATACAGAATATCAGTCAAAAGGAGAAATGGAAAAACTGATCACTTTTCTGTGTATAAGTGTTAAAGTCAAAAATAGGTTATTTTTGCAAAAAGCGTTGAGAGGCATAGGCTTGGTGTCTTTAGGAAGGGTGTAAAATGAAAAATAGCCTTAAGAAGCCTCCAACAATGAGGAAAAACAACTATTTCAATCAAATATGCCACCTACAAGACCAAAACAGTCAAAGACACAGTGAGAAAAAGTAAAGAAGCATGAACATTACAAAAGTGGATTGCATTTCTAATTTTTCAAAAAAAAGGTATAAAACCACTACAAATCAACATCTCTCCACTCCTTTGGTAATTTACGCACACAATGAGGGTTTTAAATTTTTTTGCCAGAGTCCTCGGGCAAAATTTTCCAGGTGTTGCGCTCCTGTAGTGTCGCGCTGCACGCCTGTAGCCTCTCCCTTTGTAAATCTCCATTGCGCGCTGTGTGCCTGAAGATTGGTGTTGCACTCATGCGGTTGTGCTTGACATTCAGACCCTACACGAAGGCACGTTCAGGGTGACCCAAGCCACCAGACCACCATGCTGTGCTCCTACCACTGCTTCAAACCCTACACGAAGGAACGTTCAGGGTGACCCGAGCCGCCTGACCACCGTGCTGCGCTCCTTCCACTGCTTCAGACCCTGCATGAAGGCACGTTTAGGGTGACCCAAGTCACCCAACCACTGTTCTATGCTCCTGACACTATTTTGCAGCCACTGAATGAAGGCACGTTCAGGACTGACCTGAGCCGCCCAACGAAGTGTGTTGTGCTCCTACCACTGTTTTGCAGCTTCTGCACAATTTCAAGTTCAGGGTTGACCCGACTCTACCCACAAGTTTTTTGAGCTATTTCTTCTACTATGGAGGCACTTCAAGAGGTATTTTGAACTTTTCCTACATATTCATAGCTTTCTAAAGATAAGGCCACTAAGAAGTTTGAAAATTGGTGTTAGAGAAAGCAGTGAAATCCTAAAAGATAACATTTGACCTACACACTTTTATGTCTTGTCCTAGTTAGAAAACTAATCATCTCCTTGAAATAGATGAGGTAAAGAAAAACAAAATGTCTAAAGAAGAGAACTTTGACATAGATGAGGTGACTGAAAGGCCTAAAAAGCAGCAAAGGAAGGGAGGGATGCCAAATAGGTTTGAACCTATAAAAACTGAAGAGATGATAACCTCCCCTACTATTTTGGCCTATTTTCAAGAGTTGGGCAGCTATGAATTCCATAAAAAGGTATAAAATCTCCAGAGTCACCCTCAGTTGACCAAGCTCTTTTCCCTAAACTTTCATAAACATCAAGTACACCTAGCCGGGGTAAACTTTGAGTTGATCACCTACGCCATCTCTAGAGCCACTAGAATGCCTTACATAGGAGAAAGGTGGTTCAAACAAAAGAATATGGACCTAAGCCACTATCACCCATTCTTGAAACTGAGTTGTCAAGCTGACTGTAAAACTATGTTCCCCTTCTCTCATCTATTGGACAGATATGCTCTCCTAATGAATATCATCATGAAATACTTCACCTGTGAGGGTAGGTTATCCAGAGTCTATGCACAGCAAATAAGGCTCCTCATGCACTTCACCAAAACCAAGCTACTACACATGCCCTACTATCTTTGCAAAGGTATTGAGAAAATGTTTTCCATCATGCAGAAAAGGCCTCCATCCCAACAAATGTCAAGCCTTTTTCATCGTTCCCTCATCAAAGTGATTGTCTCACACCAACTAGAAAAACAAGGTATCCCCTGGGAGGTTTTCATCGCCCACGATGATTTCACAACTCCACAGCCCACTCCTCTGCAAAGTCTGCCATCGTCATCTCAAACTCCTCCTCACACACCTCCATCACCTTCCACTAACCTTGGTTCATATTCTTCACATGAATCATCTCCTCAAATAGACCTTCCTCATTCACATTCCCCTAAGAAATAAAAAAATGAAGAAAGAAGTGATGGCCAAGAAGAAAGTAGTGATGGCCCAGAAGAAAGTAGTGATGGCCCAGAAAAAAACAGTGATGGCTAAGAAGAAAGCAGTGATGGACATGAAGAAAGCAGTGATGGCCATGAAGAAAGTAGTGATGAAAAAGAAGAAAATAGTGAGGGAAAGGATGATGAAAAAGAAGAAAATAGTGAGGGAAAGGATGATGAAAATGAAGAAAAAAGTGAAGAAGAGGAAGGTGGCAGAGAGGGAGATAGACAAGAAGAAATTAACAAAGGAAGTGACAAAGATGAGTGTGCTGATAAAGAAGAAAACATAGTTGAAGATAATGAGCCTCATAATGAGCAAAAAAACCAAAACAATGGGTCTTATGATGAAGAAAATGACAGTAAAAATACAGATGAAGACAGTGGGGAGGAGGCATATGAAAGCAATGGATAAAACAAAAATGATAGTGACAAGAATGGCTAAGACAGCCAAGAAGAAAAGTTTGAAGTTTTTTTCCTTCGGCAAGAAAATGATGACAAAGGGCCAAGTAATGAAGATAATGAGCATGGTAGTGAAGGAGAGATCAGCTAAAGGAACTCACCTAGTGAAGAAAGAAATGACCCTCACAGTGATGGGAAGATTAATGAAGGTACCCAATATAGTGACCCTAAAAAGAATGCAAGCAGTGATACAAAGGATCAATTTGACAATGAATACAGTGGGTCAAAAGATGAGGAAGAAGACAGTCATGGAAATGAAGATGTGCCCAACAAATATCAAGGCACCTCTAACATTGAAAAAATAGAGGAGGACAGTCCTAAGAATCTTGAAAATGATAATGCCATAAAGGATAGTGAATATGTTGATCAAAAGGGTAACCAAGAGAAAGATAAGGAAGATGCACACATAGAGATCATCCATGAGGAGGAAAACAGTCCAAAGGTCACTAATGATCAAAGTTTGCAAGTAAAAATTGTTGCACCTTTCACCTTTACCTATCAAAGAGGAGAGAGGCATGTATTTGTTGCCTCCAAAGGGCAAGGGGCCATGCACTCCTCCTCAAATCCAATGAAAGACAAAGGTAAACAACAAGTGAAAGAGGAATAGGACAATCATGAGGAAGAAAGATAATTTGAGCTCATTCACATAGACAGTGATGAGTAAAATGAGACAAGAATAGTAAAATATCTTCTATAAGACCGGAATGCACAGATCAAAGCCTTGGAATTTGAATTAGAAAGGTCTAATGATCTCATTCAATTTTTGCAGATGCAGAAAAAACAAATGAATGGCCAGTTGGCCATCTATGAAGCAAGGGTGCTCAAATATCAAAAAGAGGCTCAAAGGTCACAAGTGAAGTTGGAGGAATACATGGGCACTCATGGGGAGGATGGCGATGAAGAAGGCCAAACTAGAAAGAGGCCTAAGACTATGGGTCTTAGGAAAGCATTCACAAAGCAG
Organism: Pinus albicaulis; assembly: GCA_034641835.2. Lineage (NCBI taxonomy): Eukaryota > Viridiplantae > Streptophyta > Pinopsida > Pinales > Pinaceae > Pinus > Pinus albicaulis. The sequence goes on along the minus strand of CM076580.1, from coordinate 1,655,677,466 downwards.
AGAGAGGAAGAATCAGCCCAAGCAAAACAATTTCCCCTCACCAAAATCCTTGCCATGGAAATTGAGCATAACAGGGAATCATGGCTTGAGAGAGCCAACATACATCTAGAGGAAAAACTGGAGAAGGCCAACAAAGACTTGAGCCTACAAAGGAGAATAACTGAGCACTATAAACAAAGAGATCACTTTGCAAGGAAAAAAGCTCAAAACTGCCCAAAATGAGGGCTCAGCACCAAATGATGAAAATGACCAAGATAGGATAGTAATTTTGGCCCAAGTTTCTCTATAGGTCTCCAAGGACCCATAAGGCACCTACCTACCAATTTTGAGAGCAATTGAACAAGTTTTTGTTTTTTGCAAATTTTGAGGCTAGGAGCACAGCACACCCTGTGTTGTGCTTTTTACCAGAGCATCTTCTGGAGGAGAAGCTTAAATTTTTGGATTCCCCATCATTATAGGAGCATGCTCACCAATTTTCAGCTCAATTGGAGTTGTTTTGACCCCCCAAAAGGGTCAAAAACACTCATTTTTTCACCTTTCTGCCCACTTTTCTGAGCATGTGCTGCGCTCCTGTAAGTCTTGGAATTTTCCACTTTTTGGGCATCTTATAGAGGTCATATTAAAAAAATAAAGGTATATCTATAAATCATACTTCAAGGGATTTCCAACGAGCCATCTCGAAGCCTTTTCCGACATCGGGAAGGCCTCCAAAACACTGCTACAAAAAAGGCCTATTTCTGCGCTGCGCTCCTGGCAAGTTTTCAAATTTTTGACACAGTGTGTTGCGCTCTTGTGTGTGACTAGACAGAATGTGCGTTTAGCAAGTTTTCAAAGGCATGTCAAGATTAAAATTCAATTTTATTTCCATTTATAATCAGAAAAGATATTTATTAGATATTTTTGTGCCTTAGGCTTTGCAAAGCCTCAAGGACAACTTATGATATTTCTTTTGGGCCAATAGGCTTCTAGATACTCTCATTGGTTCTCCTATTCCTTGTTTTTTATATAAGGCATGAGGATTCATTGTAAACAGTTAGGAATTGACGTGTTTAAGAGAAATACATGGTTTTATGAGCTTGGAGAAGAAATTGGTTTTATGAAGTGAATGAATTGCTTGTTTGGCTTGATGATGGAGAATCATGTTTGCAGGATTCCATAGCTTGGTGAATGGTGATGTTTTCCTAAATTTTTAATTTTTTCTTGTCCTAATTTATGTTTCATTCTTCTTGGTTGCTATAGATCAGAAAAGTATAGGTTGAGACATGCTCATGGAAGCACCTCAAACCTCTTGTTTGTTATAGCCTTGATGTTTTCCTCTTTTAGTAATCTTAAGGAATTATTGAATGCTCCTTAGGCCCACTAAAACTTGTTTTTTTTCATGAATGGTTAGTATGCTAGCTTATAAATATGATTCATGGTATGCCCTGCTTATTTAAAGATTTCAAAACCCTATTTTGAAGCTTTTCTATGGAATACTCATTGATAAGGTTAAGACAAAGAGGTCTCGATTCGATCTTTCCCTTTGCCCATGCTTACCAACCTATTTCAAAGTTCCCAATAACTTGATATATGATGTTTAGGAGTTCCCTCTCCATAAATTTAGTTGTTTTTTTATCTTCTGTGTTTTCCCAAAAAGATGAAGGTGAATTTCTAAATTTAGGAGTTCTAATGCTTCTATGTTTCGCCAGAATGTTAATCTTACATGTTTATCAATTTGAGTATTGTTCATAGAGATTAATGGTTTTCCATACCTCATGAGTTATTTCTTTCATACTATATATGTTTGATACCTCTTATCTTTTTCCCAAACTTAATGTTCATTACACCTCATACATCACCTAAAGGATTCATTAACCTTGTTAAATCGGCCCTGCAATACACTCTATTTCATCATTTAGACACCCTTGACTTCATCTGACCCCACAGCCCTATTGATTTGATAATCTCTCATTCCACCTATCCTACTTGATCATCTTACACCAACACAAAACAAACAAAAAAATTACACTTAACAAATAGCCTAAAATCAATCATCCAAAGCGAACAAGTTCACATCCTTCGCATAATAGAGAGATCCCTCTCTAAGTCCAGGAAGCCTAGGTCCTAGGACTCCAAAGAATGGTCTGATGCTGCCCTGTCGTTTGGTCTACCAATCTGCCAAATCACGGGACCACAAAAAAGTTGAGCATAACTAGGATAAGATGGAATTGTCTATGCAATAGGTCGTTGTGTACCAACAAATGGATTTTGTTGTTGGCAACCCAGATAGGGGTAGGGTTGTTCACCAGGACCTCTATAAGCTTTAAAATGTTGGAATGGTTGCTGTGGATTCCATGGAATCTGATAAAACTATTTCCCGCTAGGATCTTTTGGACCAGGTTGTGAATAGACTGGGCCAGTAGAAGCTTGTGACAAAGGTAAACTAGCCTGCAGTTGTGAAATTCCCGATACAGATGGTTGTTGAATACGAGCCTTGGAAGACAAAGTCTATAGACTCAAAACTTGAGAGTTAGGGGTTGAAGGACTTGCTTGAGTAGACTGAGCAATAGCCATAGAAGTAACAACAGGAATATTAGGCACAGATGAAACAGGTTGAACTAGTTGTTATTGATACACAATTGTTTGTGGTTGAACAGAAAAAGTGATCTACCATTGACAAACAGGTATTCCAACATATGATTGACCTAAAAGTGATGGAGTACTTCCATATGGCCTGAACATCTATTTCCCCCCAGCATATGGATTATAAGGATATTTCACATACTAACTTTCATATGAGGGGTATCTAGCAGATACTGGATAAGATGGGTGGTAATTAGATGGAACAGCTTGATATTGAGTTGATGTTGTCAATAAAGGATCAAGTTGTTCAGTTGTCATAAGAGAGGAGCCAGATAGAATTCCAGATGATGACATGGGTGAAGTCCATGGACTAGAGGAGACACCAGAGTAGGTTCCATTTAAAGCCTGGTAACCCAGTGGGATGGATAGACCATCATAAATATGAGACTCGGGTGTCGTAGAAAACATTGAAGATGAAGTAACAGTAGATGTTGTCACATCTGTAACAAATAATACACTTTGGGATGTTATCTCAGTCATGGTTAAATAACCTAGAAAATACTTTAACGAATCTATGGTAACTTGAAAGTGAATAGGATCAACAGCAGCAGAGTAGGTCAAACAAGGAAAAGGCAGATAAAAATGAATCCCCGACCTAAAATGAGTGGGATATGTCTCTTCCCTAATTTCTTCCTCTATTGAAATCAAACGAGGTGGAATTACTTCACTGTCAGGCCTAAGATAAATTTCAGGCAGTAAACTTTGCGGTAAAGAGGAATACTCAATTGTTACAGATGACTGAGGATAAGACGATTGCATGGGAACAACTTATTATTGTTCAAATTTGGGATCAAGATGTTCTGGTAAAATAACAATGGGTTTCAGATCGACTTCCAGTTGAACAAGCTCGGGTTCTGGATTTACTGTTTCACTAGATTGAATTTCAATGTCCTCGACTAACTGTGAGGGCTCCATCTCGATAATAGCAGATAAACCAAGATCGGTCGAAACGACTCAAGACTCGATACTCAAAGGATCAGATTACTCTAGTATATCAGATGAAGATGTAGCACCAAAGGTTCCAGAGGGACCAAACTCAGTAGGATGAGCTTTCCTTCGTCTACTAAGTGTAGCTTCTGGAAGTAAAGGTGGTTTATTCGCTTTCCTAAAAAAAGGATGGGGGAAGGGTTGATATTCTTCCACAATTGTTGATTGAATTTAATCCAAAAACAAATAAACAAAAACAGGGTAATGCTAGGAAAAAGGTTTACCAAGAAATTTGAACTTCAATATACTACCCTAGTAAACCAAGGACTCATGTATGTGCAGCCAATCTCCCTAAATGTTGTGTTTGGTGTATCACAGTGTACAAAGCGGCTGACTCGGTTACCTATGGATGGTAAACAACCTAAATTTGTCCTCCCAAATATAATGTATGGTACGTGGAGGCACAATCTGTATTACTGTTGTCTAATGCGAAACCGCACAGTAAGAGCATCCCCTTATACTTTTCGTACTAGAACACTTCCCGATATACCCAAAAGTACATGGACGATCTGTGATATACTTACTTACATGGAATGAGGTATCACACTCAGAATGTATCGCTAAAAATTAATGATAGCTGATATGTTTAACGACACTGGGACATGTCTCTAGCCTAGACCTATAAATGTTATCATTAAGTTACAATGCTTCCTTAGATAAATTCAGATAAATTTTAAGTTGATATTGCTTATGAGTTTGTCTTTTAGGTTCACCGCAAGATGTATTTAACATTACTAGAATGCAATTAAAATGATAAACATTCATTTCGATTTGATTTTTGACAATGAAAAACTAGGTACAAGGGATAGAGTAATCAGATTGTAAGCAATAATCAATTAACACATATAAATGAAATTTCCCTAAACTATTCCTATGAAGCACTCACAATCCCTATATGCAAATTCATGTTTTTATTTTCAATTTATTTGAAGTTTAGATGAAGGAAAAAAGAAACTATGATGCACAAAAAATCACTCAATACTTTCAAGAGAAACGAAGACTGAAACAATAATTCCTCTTTCAAAAATAGAGAATTGATCAAATGTAAAATTTAACTTTGGAACTATTCGACAATGACAAAGAAAACAAAAAGAAACATTAATCAAACAAATATCCAAAGTGAGGCAAGAACAGGAGAAGCAATCTAGTCTCTAGAGGCAGTCAATCACTTGAATCTTCAGCAATCAAAACACTGAAATGAATTGCAAAAGATAAAATATGATAGATTTTTGTTGGCCATAGGAGAAACACACCACTAAGTGAGAGGTAGTGCATTGCAAAGCACTGTGTCGAGACCAACAGTGCTTTGGTGCTAGAGGAGACTCTAAAAAAATATCAAACACACTAATTTTTTTAAAACACATTCAAATGACTGAAATTAAGCAGGTAAAGTATACTAGAGGCTGATGGATAAGGATAAAACCACCAGGGACAATTTTTAAATCCACAGTATGGTCACCAAATTTGTTTTATGGAAATCAAACCTATGGATAACTATGATTTCCCTAAGTGTGGTGGTCGCACTTATAACAACAGAAAGAAAGATATTTGACCTTTTCCTTAAAATGAAAAGATAAGGGAAGAAAAATTACTTGTAATCTGTTTGATTTCCTCACCTTCCTTTGTCGCTTCCGTCTCTCTCAATCGAAATAAACTCACTTGATTGGTACCTGCAATGGAAAGCAACAGACAGAAAATGACATAAAGGAAAATGATCTATTCATGTTAAACAAATTAAATTGATTGCATTTGTAAATACACATATAACATCATTAACACACGTATTAGGAAAGGAACAAATTTATTTATTATGAAGTAGAAGGAGAAGTTACAACTAGTTGGATTGATTTGATGTCATTCACTCCAACTTCAATCCCATCCTCGTCACACCACCATCATCACTCTGGAAGCATAACATTACATGAAAACAACACCTCCAAGAGTTTTGATCTCACGAGCATAACTCTACTTAATACAAATTTTTGCTCTCTTGTGCACTATGATAAGTGCTCTATTTATGAGTAGATGAAGGTAGTTTGACATTAATGTATAATTGAATGGATTTTCCAAAAATGGATGAAGAGGTTTCCTTGTTCATGGGAATAGGAGGATAAGAGGTTTAATGGTTCCATGGTGTCCATATTTGAATCTATCAGATGAGGTGGAAGCTGGAACAACTTCTAGAAGCCACTAGAGATTGGGAAGATTCACGAAATCCAATGAAAAATTCGATCCCAGTCAACCAACGCACTCTAAAGTGGGCCTATATCCTTTTCAACGCAGCCTTGCATGGGATTAGATGCTCTTAAAAAAAATTACTACAGTCTAGGGGTGCATTGATGGCTCAATGGGGCACTTCAACTAGCATCTAAGCATTGAAACTTTCATGAAGGAAAAATATCAATGGGATGACTTGTTTAGGGCATGTAGTAACTAATTTAGAGTATGATATACCTTAATGGACAATGATCTATGTTTTTGGATGATGCCCAAATTGACCTATAACAATTGTTCTCACCAAGAAACTAGTCCCCATCATCAATAAATCCATACTCTATGAGCAAAGGAACTTGCACCCTGATTTTGAAAACACCTTATGCATTGACTGAGTCAAGCCCAAGCCTTCCCTAAGTGCCTCACCTTACTTCCTGATGCACCAGATTGAAACCATCCTCCCTACCATCATATCCTCACTTGCTCTCGAATCTTTCCAAGAACCCCATGACAACCCATGTTTTCTAGTACGGCATAAGATGGAAATCCTTAGTACATTTCAAGAAGAAGAGTTAAAATTAAAAGGGAATATCTCACTCTATCAAGTATGTATCAAGAATTTTTATGGAAGAAAGTCTGCAAGGAAGGACATCTTTACTATGGGTTACTTAGTCGTGAAATGGGATAAATCCCACGAAGACAAAGAAAACACACTAAGTTTCAGTCCTTGTGGATTGGACTATTCACTGTGCATAAGAAACTTGGCCAATGCAGTTATCATATTTCATCACTTGACGGGAAGATTGACTCTCTCCCCGTCAATGGCCAATATCTCAAACATTTTTTTCAATAAAATCAGGGGTCGTGCCCTACACTATATACAGATTCTATTTTCGTCATTCTCCATATTTTCATTTTTTGGTCTTCTTTGTTTTCATGTTTTATCTATATTATGAATAAAGTGTTGTCCTCTGATTGGTTTCTTGGATTATGTGTGTAGCTGAAGTATGAGGATCCTTATGACACTTCAAAATTTGGTTATTCCTCGGTCTATCTTCCCTGTGTTGGTTATATATTTTGTTCGATGAATTTCCAACAGAAAATATGATCCATTCGTAAGGAAATTCATGGGATAATCATGAACTCGTGTCTACCTGGGAAACCTTGTGTCCATAGTCAGTTCTTTTGTTTTGGTATTTTCATACTTATCCGATCAGTAAAAGGGGGGAGGGGAAAATCTAAATGAGTAAAACTAAATCATAGGAACTTATACAATTCTCTAAAGGGACAACCTCTCCCGCTCTCAGTAATTTGAGATCCATCTTCCACTTAAAATAAATAAGTGCCAATGCATAGTCCTCTATTAAAATAATAAATAAAGGTGATAAAATATAAAGGCTTTCTGCATAAAGAGGTGAAGCAAGAAACTCCATCGGGGTACTATTTAGGCTCGTTGTAAGTGGAGCAATTTTTTTTATTCCTGAAGTAACTACATCAGGGTACTGTATAGGGCTTCTGGTAGCGGAGAAACACCATAGATGAAATTCTATACTCTAAAAATCTTAAACTTGAGATCTTCATTAACCTCCCCCTATTTGAAACTTTGTGAGCAAGCTAAATCTTTGTCGAGTTAAGCCGAGGTGGCATGGTAGGGACTTGGTCTATTCACAGGATAAGTGAGGAAACCAAAGCAATATGCATGATGAATCAATGCTCCCTAAAGAGCCAAGGCCCTGCACAAAACAAGTTAACTAAAATAAAGAACCTAGATTCCTACCAGTGTGTCTCCAAGTTCTTTAGTTGCTACAACCCCCTCCAAAAAATTTTCATATACCCAAATTTCAAAGCCTTCCTTGGTCTTGTTCATGATTGTCACAAACATTGTCCATTCTAATTCTCTTCTGATCCCTTTCACAAGATAGGAAAAGGGTCACCTTTGGCATGTTGGCTATTGTAGTTAAATCATGAGCTTGTTTCAGTGATTCCAAGAGGTTACCTTTTTGTAAATGAGTGTTTCTAACTATGTAAGTATTTGTCACACTCATTTCCAAATTTTTTAACATAGTCGCACAAGCATTGTCACATTCATCATAAAGTGTGTCTTTGGTGTTGCGCTTTTCATAGTTGGTCACAAAGATGTTACACGGAGGTTAATTCTTTTTATGTATGTCTCAGATGATCTATGTAAGTTTGAGTCGTCGAGTATGTTAAGTGTGTGGTCACAATCAAAATATATCAATGCTCACATCAATCTCACCTATTCCACACTTAGTCGTTGTCTGGAAAATTTTCCGACCAAGTGACTTAACCTCTCTGGGCCTCCCCTAAGTTGCACACTGCGGAATCTCAGTCCTCTAGTTGTGACGTTGTTTCTTTGTACTACACAGTGTGCAGTTATAGCCACACAAGAACTACTTCATTGCATAGTTTTGGTGACCAACACCTGACATTGACCTCCATAATTGTGCAGTTGGGACCTCCAACCCAGCTTGAACTATGCACTTCGCAACTTCAAGACATAATATCATCCTTTGAGCCTTGTAAATGTTCACTCCACATTCATCCCAACCCCCTTGACCTCTTGAACTTTGTAGTTGACCTTCCCAGCTCTCATCCTAGCTACTTGTCCCCTCTGACTCAGGAAATTGCACAATCATATCCCTCAACCCAGCCTGAACTACGCACTACACAGTCTCAGGGCCTAGGTCTGCCCCTTTCCTCTATGAATTGTGCAGTTGCGTAGTCACTGAACCTCCTTTCCTAACCTGCCCCTACCTCGGGCTCAATTTGTGGATCAGAATGCATCATCCTAGACTAGGGGTTCACATTGATTTCATCCTGTCATGATTGAACTACAAGAGCAGGTTCTCCATCAATTCATGGTGATATGATAAATAAAAATTTTAAGGAAGAATGCATACTCAAAGACACTCTTGCAACTAAACTTATATAATTGTTGATCGAGAGAAAGTGAAAGGACATTAGTCTGTGACCACTTTCAAGACTTGAGATCATTGAAGACTCCCTACCACCAAGGCTAGAGGAGGAGTAACAAAGAGTTATTCCATGAAGACACTTATCTCTCAGCAAAAAATATGGCTGAAAATTGCCACATCATCAGGAAATCTATGCCATCAATATCATGTCATGACATTTCATGAGTGATCATGTCACCACATCACCATTGTATATTATATCCATGGAAAAAAAATGTATTATAAAATGAAATTCTAAAGGACACAGATGAATTTAAAGATTCATGTAAGTGGAAATGTCATGGGAAGTCAAACAATCATTAGGGTAGTAAAATAGTCACTTTTGGTTATATATACCTTCTCATTTTATGAGCAAAGGACTTTTTCACATTAGCTCCACCAAAAAAGAAATAGATAGAATATCATGGTCTTTTGTGGAGAAAGGAGTGGCTCCAATGCTTCACTATCAGAGCAAGTGATGTTCATTGTATACATGTGTCTCGAAACTTTTACTTAATAATAGAAGCCTTTCAAGGCCAACATCTTCTTCACACATGACTTATGAATTTTTGTAAGACTATTCTACAGATATTTGTACTTCATGTTTTCTCTTCTCTTGTACTAATATAGTTGAACTATTTCAGTAATTTTAGTGCTTACCTTGTTGAGAACGTGATGTAATGGTTGCAACTGATGTCACATCCTTGTGGACTATTCCGCATGATATTTCAAATTCCTTTATCAAATTAATGTGTGCATAATTGTTGTCACGTCTTTGTGGACTATTCTGCAGGACACTTGACATGTCTTTCTTAAGTTGTTATGTGTATTGATCGCCGCATCCATTGTGGACTATTCCGCTGGGTGTTAGATTTAATCATTTGGTTCATGTGTGTATCTTCCTGAGTGGTACTATTACCCCTCTCTTAGATTCCCACCTCTCTCTCTGCCCCTTTTTTAGTAGAATAACCTTGACACACTTGCAATCAAACACTCACCAGGCACAACCCCCTTGCTTTGTGAAAGCACATCGACATTACTCTCCATTGATGACAGCAAGAGCCAAGGAATATCTTTAAGAATAAGCCAACTGGGCCTTTTTTCTGGATGACACTCCTACACCAAACGGTGTGAAGTCTAATTGGGATTTCATATCCAGGATATCCCCTAAATGTCGGCGGATCCAGCTCCATCAACAAAATCCTATAGACCAAAACTATAAAATGGGGTTAGTGTTTCTCAATGGCAAGTGTTTACAAGAATTTAGATTCATCAATAATAAAAAGGTTACAAACCCTAGAATCAAGATAATGAGATTTCAAAACCCTAATCCAAATTGATTCAAAACATAGTAAAAAATATGATATGTACCTTAAGGACTACTTACCTTAGTCCTTTATGATCGCAATAAGTCTGTTGCAATTATTTCTTCAATATGCCATGAATATTCCAAAAATGTTGAGGTTAATATCTTCTTCTTCCAAATATGTTGAGCTCAATGATTACTTTAGAGACTTTTCTACAACATAAAGTTCGTATTATTGATTTGTAGTAGAAACTCGTATAATAGTTAAAAATTTTATCACACCATCTATACTTCAGGATTTCAGATCTTCATAACATAGCTTCAGATTATTTAATTGTGCTCAGGTATTTTCCATACTTCACATCATATGTGAATAGCATAGTTTTAGATTTGAATGTATCACTGTTGTATGGCCCTTTTGTAGTCTCAACTAAATATATCATTTTCAAATCTTAGTAACACAGTTGGAATTTCTAGTACCTATTTCGTGTATTTTGTATCTCTCAGAAATAACTTTCTCCACATATAATATATCAAATATTGTTACCATTTTCAATTGATTTAAGCCTTTGGATCCTCATGATAGAGATTTGTATTGAATTGCAATAGTAGCATGCTCTCATATTTGGGTTATTTATTGTGCTTAGAACTGTATTTTTCCCTTTTATTAGGGCATAATATAACTACAGTCATAGCCCCACAAACTAGGGTGTAATAGCTCCCAAAAATTGTGGTCTAGCTCCTCCTAAAATCTTTCCTTACTCGTTTTCCCTTTAGCCCTTTTTCAGCACATTGTTGGCCTTTTCGACCCTCCAAGAAACCACCCACAAGACTTTTCCTACAACTAGGGCACAATTAGAAAATTTCAAACCTTTTTTGTGAGAAAAACATCCCCAAAATTAGTACAAAATTTCAACACCTCTTTTTTGGTTGATTTTATCAAATTCAACCCAAAGAATTATCCAAAAACAAAATTATTTTTTATTTTTTACTTGGTCTCCTAGAGAAGTGACCAAGACTTCATTCTCTTGTTTTTATTGAATCCAAGAGGTTTGGATCTCCTTGTATATTCCTTTCAAATAGATTCCTTCAAAATATCTTCAATTTTTATTTTGCTTCTTCACCTTAGCTCTGATACCATGTTGGAAAATCATAAAGGAAGAAATATTTTCTCATCTCGATAATTTCCCGTGATTTCTTTATTATAGTAGTATCTTATTTTTGGTATTATTTTGTATTTTTATCATTAGGAAACTATCAAAACATAAATATGAATACCAAAGACACAAGATGTAGCCTCTCAGTCAAGGCAAGTCCCCTCTTTGAGGGTAAAACCCTAAAACTCTCTTCCCTTGACTCCAAGAACCAAATCAAATGAGACAACCAAGACTTTTTTACCAAGACCAAGACCTTCCTCCATTCCTCAAAAGTCAAACGTAGATCAGCTCTCCAAAAAGGTTCAACTAGAGTCTTAACCCTCTCTACAACTATAAGAAATTCAGTCCTCACAACAACTATAATTTGTACCTCTTTGCAACTATAATTCCATCCTCTGTTAGTATCTTCCTTCTATGTTAAGACCTTTCCTTTTGCACTTTTTTTCTCTTATTTTCTCAATAGAGAATTGCAGATTGAATTCTTGTTCTACTTCCTTCCAAACTAAGTTGAACTCATGGGTTTATGTAGTATTTTTTGATTTCTCTATTAGGCCAACATGAGGATCATGAGGCTGACTTATAGGTTGAAGTGTTCAATGAAGGTTTTGACCTAGAAATAAAAATAATAAAGCATGAAACCCTTGCTAATAAATCATTTTTATTTCATAATAAATTATATTTTTATTTCTTTTGACAAGTACATTACATGATGACTAAAATACAATTATGAATATCAATACTAGTTACATTTCTCAACACCGGGAGCGAATTTTAAGTTCGGTGAATGATACGTGACCGATCACTCTCATAGAAAAAATTAAAAAAATAAAGGCACACGAAGTTTTTTGGAGCGAGGAGGGGGGAAAATAATAAAAATGCCTCCTCTCCTCCCACTGTAATATATAATTTTCATGGCACTTATAGAAAAAAGAGGGCTTGAGGATCTTGAGGAGCTTGCAAGGGAAATTGAAGGTTTCCATTTGAGAGATCTTGGGAGATTGAAGGCACCACAATTGGAGAGTGAGGTAGGGTATAATCCCATTTTTTTATTCCATGTAGCATTTGTGTTTTTTATATGCTGAATGAAATATGTTATATTCTTCCACTCTTTCACAATAACCATTCCCAAGTTTCATTTTATTGAATTTGCAATAAAGAAACTCAAAATTCACCAAAAATAATGGGTGCATGTCTTAGCCTTCTCTTGTTGGTTCATTTTTCTATTATGATGATGGTGGTGGGGAGTAGAAGAAGAATAAGTTATGAATATTATGAGGAAGTGGGTATTTTTGGATTAGGAAACCCTAGAGAAGAGGAGGAGGAGGATAATGAGAGTGGAAATGATGATAGAAAGAAAACCAATGTAGATCAAACCCCATTGCGGAAATATATTACTAGGATTTTAGGAAGGAAATGGGGTGGGACCATTAAATTTACATGCCCCAATTGAAAAATAACATACACAGGTTAATATACCTATGTGAGAGAGCATATCTATGGTAAAATTTCATGGGATGGAACTTGTTATCACTCATATTTTCCTTAAAGTTGTTAGGAAGAGGAAAGGGGTCTGAGGTAACCACAAACCAACTTTTAGGTACAGAATCTAGCCAATCTGTACCCAGAGAGGGCTCTCTCTATAAAATTTAGCTTTGTTTTGGGAGATATTAGGCTAGTTATAAAGTCCAGGGGTTTTGTTTGAATTTGGGTGATGGAATTCAATAGCTGAGGCTAATATTGAATAGTTTAGGCCATTGGGCTAATGGAGTCAAAAAGATGGCTTAACTAGATTAAGTTTCTTAACAAAAGATGGTTTCACAGGGAAAAATAATCAAACAGGGAACAATTATAGATCTTAAAGTGAATGGAATGGAATTAAAATGGATAAAGGGCAATTAAGAATCCTTCAACACATTTATAAGAGGGAAATTGAGTGATTATTAATAAAGAGAAATTAAGTATTCTTTACTGAATAATCAAAATGTATGAACTAGAAAAACATGAGCAATTAAGAATTCATTGTTTAAACCAGTTTAGAAGAAAGCATTTAGAATAAAAACGTTTAAAATCAAATTTCACTTAAGCACTTTCTGATTTATTCCTTTACGTTAATCATTCAGAAATGAAACACAGATGATATAATAAACAAGTATAAAACTTTAAACATAAGAGAGAGATGACTTATTGATCCGTTATCTGACACAAGAATCCTGTAAAAAGTCTTCTGCATCAATTCATCATCCAGCTAGCCATGTGAAATTTCTCCAACAACACTTTATTCCAAAATATTCAATGTTACAGCCAAGTCTAAGAATCCACCCCCTCAATACTCCGATTGAGGGAGTATTTATACAAAAAATTATAAAAAATATCTCATAACAACTTGAGATATAATCTAGGATGACTCATAATTATTTTACAACAAACTAGAGACAGATAGTCTCGTAGATAAGAAAAATGATAACTAATGTTGTGTTGTTTCCTTCTTTTAAGAATGTGCTAGAGGGAAGCCCTATGATTTGGCTTGCTACTGTCCTCTTCAGTAATTCTGTGATGGCTGCTCCGTTTAACTGATACTCTTTAACTGCATTGATGCTCTTTTATCCTTCTTTATTATGATTTACTGTAGTACATAATCAAAAATTCATGTAAAGATAGATTTTGCAAAAGTTCGAACATTTCTTCCCACCATTTATCTTCTGGTATTCTGGTCCTTTGAAGATTTCTCAGAGTTTCATCAGTCTCTGCATACCTAAAGAAAGTAGGTTGAATTGGGAACAAATGCTTTACTTCATGTTCGAGATAAAACAAATTTTCCAATTTATCATGAAGACTTTTTCCTGTAGGCAATGTTGTTGTTGATGAACTAGTTGAGGTACTGGCCTGATTGTAAACATGCTTGTCCAATTTTTCAACATAACTTTCAAGGTCCATCAATTTATCTTTTGAAACTAAAGGATTGGGAAATCCTTTATTCAACAAAATATCAAATCTTTTTCTGAAGACAGTCATTTCTTCTTGCATATCAGAACATCTTCGTTCTAGATTATGCATCAGAGTTATTTTGGTAAAACCTCTTTTTATTTCCAAAATCGTCCATGTCCTGTCTTGAATGCCAAGTTCTTCAAGTTGATGCTTGTTTTGAGTATTTAGAAAATGGATAAGTTCATTGGCTTCTTCAGGCTTTTTTCCCAATTCTTCTCTTGCTTCTAGGACTTCTTCCAGAGCCAATTTGACTAAATCATTATGTTCATACATTATTTGAATTGAGGACCAGACATCTCTTATTGACTGGATGATGTTGTCCCAAAGAATTTCATTTATTTCCTTTAAAGGCTTCTCCAATGTGACATCCTTCTCCAATTTGTTGACCAACTTTTCTAGTCTGTTGACCTCTCTTGTTTTATCTGCAACATTGATCTTCGAGAGATCATATTTTTGTTCCAAAGTGGTCAGTTGCATCTTTGTTTTTTGTAGCTCTGTCACTTGGAGCTTCAATTCCTCCATTGACTTTATTAACTCTTTTGTACTTTAATTGGAAGTATGTACCTGTGAAAATTCTATTGGATGACCTATTGTTGTAGTACCTGCAATCATTTCAGTTGTAGAGGCTGGAGTATTTGGCTGTTTATCTTTCAATTCCTTTTTAAGCTCTTTTTCAGTTTCATTAAGTTGCTCATTCAGTTTCAAGAGAAAATCCATCAATTCTTCTTCAGAATTTTTCTTTATAATTTCTGCAGTCTGTGGATGTCTTGAGGCTGGTAACTTCAGTTGTTTTCTCAAAGCTGCAATATCATCATCTTTTTTCTTGATCAAAGCTTCTATACCTTTGACATCCTTGGGATTATGACCCAATCCAATAATGATTTCCTCCAAAAATTTTATCCTGTTGTCCTTAGCCTGAGAAGATGCTTTTTCAAGACTTAGTTGAGCATTAGTATTTTCCAAAGAATCCTGCAATTTCTGGGTCATCATTGATTTATCTATCAGAGTAGAATAAATCATTTCACTTGTATGTTTATGCAGTTCATTTTGATCGAAAGGATGAATATCCTTTGCTAAGACTTCAAAATTAGTTTTGATATAATATGCATTTGTTTGAGGTTTTTGCACTTTGGGTTTGAAGTGACTCATTATCATTTTACCCTATTGAATGTCATAGGCTGACATCAATCTTTGTTGATTCTTAGGAGCCATCTTGAAACATTGATCGTATACTTGAACTCTGAGTGGATCATTTCTTGCCTTTATATTTATGAATGTTCTTTTAATTTCCCAAGCATCTTTCATTGGTGGTTTGAAAGATGACACTTCTGCACTTTGCTTCCTTTGCAACTCTTTTCTCTATAAAGTAGTGGATGTCCCACTGATTGTACATGTTTTTTGACTACCCAATTCTTCTTGTGTCTGACTATCAGGGATTTCTTGAATAGATTCCACTTCTAGAAGAGGATTAAATTTTTGTCTTTTAAAATCAGGCTCTCCAGAATATCCACTGACAGGAGTAGCTGCTTCAGCATCTCTCTTTTTTCCCTTTTCTACATTAAGAGGAGTTTGTAAAATTGACACTTCTGCCACATTGGTCTGAGTAGGAGAAATCTGTACTTGACCCTGTTCTTTAGAATTTTCCGGTAGTTCTGTCATTGTAAATTTCTCTGTAACTGGTATATCAGCCTCTTTCTCCTTTCCTTTAGATGCTACCGTAGCTAATGCACTGATTTCATTTAAATTTTGTTGAGAAGTCCCAACAGAAGAAGAACCAATACTTGGTATTTGTACCTATCCAAAAGAGTCTAGGTCAAGTATCTTTTCAAGGTATTTCATTACATTTTCAACATTGACCTTCTCACTATCTTGTTCTATCAATGTTCCTTCCATCCATTCATCCATATTGGCATACTGTTCAATTTCTGGGATTCTTTGATGAATGTATGGTGATAATTTTTTTTTCATTCTTCTATCACAAATAAAGTTGTTTGGGTCATAAGGTACCCAATAGAAAAAAATTTGTAATTTAAGATAGTCTTCTAAGATTCTTTCAGCTTCCTTCCCAGCATCTCTGGAGTTACAAACAAAGGGACCTAATTGGATTTTAATTATGAGTTGAGCCTTTTTCTTTGCATTGCAGAAATGGACTATATCTGAATTAATCATCTGTCTGAAATACTCTAATGAAAATATTCTCATTGGGACATATTTTGGTAACTTGAATGGGCATAACTCACACCCATAGATTTTGATTTCTGTGTAGTTTCGGTATAGGTACCAGTCACCTATCCGGTATTTCTTTGAGAGTTGAAGACTTTTCTTTATTTCACTATTGACCCTCAGAGGGGAGACTCCTGTCAACAAGGTGGTTGCAGGGTGTACAAATAGGTCAATAAAATCATTGTAGGAATAAAGAGAATCAGGGGAATTATGAGTGATGGCAAACCAAAATATTACAGACCTAGGATTTCCTTTAGCAACATTTTTTTTAGCATGGAAAGGGAAACTCTCTGATTGGTAATAAAGCATGAGATGATAAATAAGAGAAGAATACTTGAACACTCCTTCATTCTCTAATCTCATGAACTGATCATGGATTTTATCTGCAATGTAGGAAGCAAAATCATACTTGACAGCAGGGGGCTGTCCAGGGGTAAAAATTGATAACAATACTAGGGTTAATTGGTCAACATATTCACTAGTATTGAAACCCATTATAGAGGATATCATATTCAGAATAAGTCTGTCCACATCAGTGAAAAAGGTATAGCCATAAGGGGGAGGGACTTTGGGCTGATGTTCTGGCAACATGAAGGTTTGGCAGAGACGATTTAATTCTTCATGGGACAATTTGGCAGATTTCTCAAGTAATTCTCCCATGGACAGGGGAGTGAGGGCTTGACCAAGTTGAAATTGCAACATCTCGTTGATAGACTGAGCAGTTATGGGAAAAAGGATGGTCTAACTCAGGGACAAAACTGCTCTTTGATTGGGATCATAATTTGCATGGCAGTAATGGATTATCTCAGGAAAAATATGGACTTAAGGGAGAAGATATATGGGAAGATTGGATTCCCATAATCCAAAAAATTTTGAACCTTTTAAACAATTATCTCTGCAGTAGCAAAAAATTCGAAGAGGATTTTCACTAAGAACCAGGTCTTTAATTTGGAAATATCTGTGAGGGGCATTTAGGGGTGCGACATTCAAATCCACAGTAATTTCCATTTCTGGTTCTTGTGGATTCAAAAATGAATTGCGGGTTTTGATGAAAAAACGAGCACAGTCACAGGTTGGGGAAGGCAATTGTAATTGAGGAATGAACTAAAGACCAGTCTTAAACTCTGCTTCAATTTTTCGTGTAGAATTTAAAACAAAAGCCAAGTTTTTACAAAGTTTAATGGGAACTAGGGTAAATACCTGTTTACCAGGAAATAAATAGTGGCTAAACAGGTGATGGCTATGGTGGATGAACTCTAGATTACTCGACTGCAATTTTCTTCAGCAAGGTAACGTTTGGCAAACTTTGACAGTTGATTTCAAAATTCATTGCACGGGACACTGGTCACTACGTGAAATAATGAAAATGACGTGGGTTCTTTTGTTTTATTCACAAATTTAAAGGTTGGCGGGGTTTTTTAATTTTTTAATGGATGACGTCAACAAGTACGGAGGCATCATCATGGGAGGCAGGCAGTAAGCAATTTCCATTGCACCGCTTTTGGGGAAAGGCGGTTTTCAGCGGAGGGCGAGTGATTCCATACGATGAACGATGTGTGGCATGACACTGTTCAAAAAAACGCTTGGCCATCGCGCGTTATAGTTCGAATGAGGATGGCCAGCGATATTGATAATAGCTGTAGATCTGAGATTATTTGATCATACGGTCGTCGGGAAAGGAAGATGACAAGGAATTAACTGGCGAGCCCGACGTAATTTATTATGAAATAATCGCATCGGGGGCATTTTGATTGGTAGATCAGGTTATTAATTAACCATGGGGGTTAATTAATCCATTTATACGGTGGAGTATTGATTTCTTTTATTAATTGGAAATTCAACCAATTAATTAAATTTATATGGTTATTTTTCAACCAACGGGCGGGATATTATTATTTGGGAATTTTATTATTAAAATAATACGGGAAAAGGGAAAATTTAAATAGGGATTTAAATAATAAAAAATTAATATGGAAATGAACAGAAGCGCTAAGTGTAAAACATCAAGATAATGTATTTAACTTATGCTTTTATGAATGGGGTTTCTAATGAAATATTTCATGATTTTCCTAAGTAAAATGGGATTTTACTTAGGAAAAGATTTTTTTATAAGTGAGTGAATGTCATGATGAATGATTTTAAGAACTTAGGATTTTCCAATTATTGGGTCGAGGGTCTGGTCCCTCCAAAAGTCAAGGAAATGCCTTGAGCCCCTTTAATTTTCAAATGCCTTAGTACTTAGGGGAAATTAGTGAAATTTTTAGGGAAAAATGAGCAGGGAAGTTAATAATTTGACTTTGCTTTGCTTGAAATTATTCCAGTGTAGTGTCTGCCTTAGCACTTGTGATGAAAGTAAAGATTTAACACATTTAGAATCATTATCCATCACATGTAATTCTGCAACATCATCTACCTACCCTATCTACTTTACCCTACCATATTTTCTTCTTTAATAGGGTGCACTTAGACTGGCAAACCCTTATCACACTTTTTCTTTTACATGTGAAAATATATCTAATCCTAACCTTATTACATCCAAGGGCTCAGATTAAACTGTTGGGCTCCTTTTATTTACTCTACCTATCTACTTATCTGCCAAGATTAAACAGTTTGGTCAGATTTTATTCTCTATCTCTAAAACATAAAATTGAAAGATGAACTAGCCAAGCTTAAACTATTTGACTGTTCATAAATTGTGGCATAAAATACAAGTTGCACACAATTTTATTTATTACATAAGAGCAAAAGAGTAGTGGCATTTAGGCTTGCACACTTTCCTTGGCCTTTCTTTTAGTGGGGTTCATTTTCTTTCACTTTTTTGGCCATTTTATTCTTTTCACACTTTGATTTTTATTTTAGGGTATACCCTCTTTATATTTTTTAATTTTTTTTATTTTTTAATAATATGGAAAACCTTTGCAACAAGAAAAGGTATGAACATATTACATAGCCCATCAAGTCAATCATGAAATATGACACCTATTGGTATAGGAGTCTAACACTGGCTCCACTTGGGGATGGCTTTTCCTGATGAAAAGTCAAGAACAGCAGGTCAGTTAGCCTCAAAATGATTTTGACTAAACCATGGAATCTTCTTCTACTTGTTGCTTTATTGTATGTATGACAGTAATACTTCTGAAGGTTAGGGCCTTCTCCTCAGGCTTCAACTCCAGTAAGTTATTATCCAATCCAAACTGATGCATTACAAAGGATATAGTATGTACATGTTAAAAATCAGGATATCCTAATAAATAGGATGAAAGTAATGTTTCAACATTCGACCATTAACTGGTCCTTCTTCAGTTTCTGTACCATCCAATTTTTTCAGAAAAAATGTATTATTTCCTTGTAAAGCATTAATAATATAAGGTCCTTTCCACAGGAAGTCAAACTTCCCATGTTTTCCCTTATCCTCTCTTCTGGAATCCCATCTCAAAACTTTATTTCCCAATTGGAAATCCTCTTCCTTAGTTCTTTTGTCAAATATCTTCCTTAGTTTCTCCAGCAATACTTGGGATCTTTGATCAACTTCCTCTCTGGTCTGCTGCAAATTGATAATATGATTTATTCTCCTTTGAATATCATTAGGTTCAACTTGAGCTTCTTGAAGTAATTTCATTACAAGAACTCCTAAAGATGAAGGAAATACAGCCTCAATACCATAAACTAACTCATAAGGACTGGTCCCAATAGATTTTTTGGTGGCGAGTCTGTCTTCCCATAGTGCATTTATAAGTTTCTTGTGCCAATTTTTCTTATTTTCCTCCAATAGTTTCTTAATAATATTGATGAGACTCTTATTGGAAGATTCAGCCAATCCATTACCCTGAGGGTAATAGGTTGTGGAATGGCCTAAGGTGATATGATATTTATTACAGAAACTTATCATCTTCTTATATTTTAAGGCAGTAGCATTATCAGTTATAATTTTCTCAGGACAACCAAATCTTGATAGTATATTGGTTTCTAGGAATCCTATGATCACAGAGTCATTGGCTTGTCTGGAAGGAATTTCTTCTATCCATTTAGTAAAATAATCTGTGGCAGTGAGGATCCATTTGTGTTGGCCAGAAGAAGGAGGATGTATTTCTCCAATGAAATCGAGGCCCCATTGTTGGAAAGGTTTTTCAGTGGAAATTGGTTTCAAGGGTAAAGGTAATAATTTTCTCTTGTCTTCAAAAATTTGACATTTATGGCAAGAAGTGACAAATTTCTTTACATCAGAGAACAAGGTTGGCCAATAAAATCCAACTCTTAGGATCTTACTGTAGTTGATTTCCAATAAAGGTGTCCACCACAGTCTCCTGCATGGAATTCAATGAGAGCCTTGTCAGCTTCATCTTTTAGCAAACAATTCAATAAAATACCATCATGATTTTTCCAAAAGAGAACATTATCTAAAATACAAAAATTTAAAGATGTCATCTTTAAAAACCTTTTCTTGGTTCTGGATAACCCTGGAGGAGCTTGCAGGTTTAACAATACATAAATTATATCAGCATACCAAGGTGAATATAAGAAGGCCTCGCTGATTTGTGGAGTCGCCATCTCTTGTTCGTCATCCAGTTCATTAATATCCAGGGCTTGGAAATTTGTTTCTGTCATGAGTTGAGCCAATCCATGTCCTTTTATCAGTATTGTAGGTTTTATTTCAATATCATACTCTAATATCGTAGCAATCCATTTACCTCTTTTTCCCTCAATTCCATCTTGAGTTAAGATGTCCCTGACAACAGCATTTGGTACATAGGCTATCACATGGGAATACAATATATAGATTCTAAAATCTTTGATAGCTTTTACAAGTGCAAAAGCTTGTTTTTCCATGATGTTGTATTTTAATGATGCATCCCTTAGTGCTTTACTAAAAAAGGCTATAGTTTTTTTACATACGTGATCATCCTTTTGTAATAAAACAGCTGCTATAGTATGTTCTGATGCAAATGAAAATATTATGAAGTCTCTATCAAATTGTGGACTAGTAAGAACTGGTGTTCTAGTCAAAGCCATTTTAATTTCTTTAAATGCTTGTTTGGATTTTACTGTCCATTTAATACTCGAATCCTTTCTTAACATGTTAGTAAGAAATCTAATTAATTCAGCTAAGCTAGAAATGAATCTTCTCAAAAAATTGATTTTTCCTATGAAAGCTTGAATTTCTTTGATATTTCTGGGATGAGGTATCTGCAATATAGCTTCTATTCTAGCAGGATCAATTCTAATACCATCTTTGGAAATGATATGGCCCAAGAGTTTACCTTTTTCTAGACCAAACAAGGACTTCTTTGGATTTAAAGAGATACCATACTTTCTGCATTTTATGAATACTTGTCTAAGATGGTTCAAATGATGTTGATCTGATTTAGAAAAAACAGTTAAATCATCCAGATATATAACAAGAAATTCATGAATTTAGTTTGCAAACGCAATGTCCATTGCTCTTTGGAAGGTTGCTCCGGCATTTTTAAGTCCAAATGGCATTTTAACATACTTGAATATACCCCATGGTGTTGTAAAAGTTGTTTTTTCCTGGTCATCGGGATGAACCAGAATCTGATTATATCCTGAGAACCCATCTAAAAGATAAATCCTTGAAGCATCTACTACCCTTTGCAAAATGTGATCCATTTTGGGCAAAGGATAATTATCCTTCAAAGAAACCTTATTTACATTTCTTAAATCAACACATAATCTGATCTCTCCAGTTTTCTTCCTAGTAGGGACTAAGTTAGACACCCACTCTGAAAATCTAATAGGAGAAATTATCCCTACTTCATACATTCGCTTGATTTATTTTTCAATTGAAGGCAATAGTACAGGGTTGATTCTTCTGAGTTTCTGTTTAAATGGTTTCTGATCTTCTTTCAGAGGTATTGTATGTTGAATTATAGAGGTATCATATGATTTCAAATATTCATAACTCTAGGCAAAGACATCCTGGAATTCTCTTATTAGTTCAACATATTAGATATCATTTTTGAGATTAAACTGTGTTAATTTAGTCATTCATCTATGACCATTTCCATGAGAGGTAGTGGTAATTGACTAATTTCTCATGATTTTTGAATAGTCCACTTAGCACTCATTGCATCGGGTGATGCTCACAAGGGTGAAGAAGTGGGATTGAAACTACTGAAATGAATCACATAGCGTCAATCATCACTTCCAGGGCTTGCACCCAGTAACCAGGACTTCCTGGGAGGTCACCCATCCCAGAACTCCTCTGGATCAAGCGCGCTTAACTGTCGAGTTTTCCCCACAATCAAGCACACTTAGCTTGCTACCCCATTTTCAAAACCTTAGCAACTACTGTGCCTCATGAACCATTCAAGAAGAGATCCCTTTACTCTTAGTATTTTAAGTATGAGGGGTTTCCACAGTGCATTAT
This sequence comes from Pinus albicaulis, assembly GCA_034641835.2. NCBI lineage: Eukaryota > Viridiplantae > Streptophyta > Pinopsida > Pinales > Pinaceae > Pinus > Pinus albicaulis. Next base: position 1,655,654,609 of record CM076580.1, on the reverse strand, counting down.
ATTAGATATCATTTTTGGGATTCAACTGCGTTAATTTAGTCATTCATCTATGACCATTTCCATGAGAGGTAGTCGTAACTGACTAATTTCTCATGATTTTTGAATAGTCCACTTAGCACTCATTGCATCGGGTGATGCTTACAGGAGTGAAGAAGTGGGATTGAAACTAGTGAAATGAATCACATAGCGTCAATCATCACTTCTGGGGCTTGCACCCGGTAACCAGGACTTCCCGGGAGGTCACCCATCCCAGAACTCCTCTGGCTCAAGCGCGCTTAACTGTGGAGTTTTCCCCACAATCAAGCCCACTTAGCTTGCTACCCCATTTGCAAAACCTTAGCAACTATTGTGCCTCATGAACCATTCAAGAAGAGATCCCTTTACTCTTAGTATTTTAAGTATGAGGGGTTTCCGCAGTGCATTATATTAGATATCATTTTTGGGATTAAACTACGTTAATTTAGTCATTCATCTATGACCATTTCCATGAGAGGTAGTGTTAACTGACTAATTTCTCATGATTTTTGAATAGTCCACTTAGCACTCATTGCATCGGGTGATGCTCACAAGGGTGAAGAAGTGGGATTGAAACTAGTGAAATGAATCAGGAGGCAAAGATTTAGATAAATTTATTATTTTAGGATTTTCTTCAGTCCCCAGATTATATTCCTCAATATCAGCTTTCAATGGTTCCATTTTGGGTTTCTTTGGAATATCATTAGAGTCAAAAATATCTTCCAAAGGAGTTAATCCTTTAGGAAAATGATTATCTTTCAAATTAATGATTTCAGATTCATCTTCTATAATATGATCAACCTCCATTTGTTTAAGGTCCTGCATTTATTTTTTGGTGAACTTCGTTGGATGAAGCATTTGGGTTGCACTTTCTTTTGAAATGTCTGTTTGTTGTTCATTTATTTGATCAGATTCAATGATTGTATCTTCATCTATGTTACTATTAGAAAATCCATTCTCTAAAGTCAGAAAATTGTTAATCTGATTGTCATTTACAAACACTTTCCAATTCTTAAAAATGTCTGGTATAGTAGGTCTGTGTCTAATCTCAGCTGTGAACTGATGATTAGGTTCGAAAGGTAATTTACAAGTGCTAGCAAACATTGCGAGGCTATGAGCATGCAAATTTTGTTTTCTTGGGATTTTAGCAAGCTAAGCCTGTAGAAAAGTATTGAGAATCTCTACAATTTTTCCTCTATATTCTCTTAATCTGGGATCTTTTGTCAGAAAGTCACCATTGATCTGTTGAATGATTAAATCAGAATATCCTATGACACATACTCTAATTGCCCCTAATTTTTTGACAAGTTTAAGCCCTAACAAAAGAGCTTCATATTCTTCCATATTATTAGTGAATTTAAAGTTCAATCTGTAAGCATAGCCTTCAGCATGATCATTTTCAAGGTTGTGTATCCAAATTCCAGCTCCTGCTCCTAACTTATTAACTGAACCATCAAATTCTAAATGCCAAAGAATCTCATGTTCATAATTGGTATGAGGAGTTTCAGGAACTTTCTTAACAATGAGATCTCGTTTTTTACTTTCTTCTATTTTTTCTTGAGTATCTGATGTTTCTTTTTCCTCAGAGATTTCTTGGATTTGAACACTATATTTATTCGCAGCTTCTTTTGGTTCTGTTGCTGGAAATTCTAATTCAGTGGGAAGATCAGATTCAGCATTATAAAGAATAAATGAGTCCATATTAGAGTGTACTGAGTAGATGGGGAAATTTTCAGGTTTCTCCTGACTACTGACTACATATTTCATTAAAGTTTCTCTGTATAGTCTCTTAGGTTGACCGAGTACTGAAATAGAAGCTTATGACATATCTAATTGAAGAGATCCTCCGAGTTTTTCACCCCAAGATCTAGACAATAGCATACCATATTTTGGAGGAATATTTGCTACTACTATGTCCATCAAAATGGTTTTCGCAGGGTATTGAACCAATGTAACACACAAATCTTTGATTAGTCCTAAACATTTCACCTGACTTGAATCAAAAGAGAAAAGATCTTTGTATGGTCTGGGGATGTCTAGATTTAATCTTTCCATTATAGCTTTGGGCATTAAATTGTGAGATGCCCCAGAATCAAGCATGGCATTATGAAGTATTTTATCATGTATATTCAAACTCACATAGAATGGAGGAGTTCCTCCACTTCTTGGTTTTCCATTTACTTCAGGGCCAAAAATTAATTTGGGTTGGTCATAAAAAACATTTACTGAATCATCACTTCCAGTAATGTTAAGTGACCTATTGATTTGACTTCGGTAGACATCATTTTTAGCTAATTCAGACAACGAAACATCTATTTTTAATTTTCCTACTTCAGCCTCCAAATTAAAAGGTTTTTTAGTCTGAGTTCTTGTATTTCGAACAGTTGAATTCTCTTTTTCTTCTGTGTTTTCGGTATTTTTATCCTTTTCAGGAGTGGGGTTATGTGCTGAAGTTGTTTCCGAATCAACTTTTGGAGTTTCCTCTACATTTCCTTTGGGAGGAAGAGTATTGGAAAGTTGTCTGTTATTCAGTTGAGTATCAGATACATCTTCAATTATTGGGTTGGCAGGATTAGGATCTGATCTAGAAAGAATATGTATAGGGGTAATACTAATTTTACCTTTGAGGGGCTGTTTTGTAGCTTTTTGTTTACTTGCTTCCGGGACATCAATTCTTCTGCTCCTCAAATTATATTGCTTGTGAACTTCGTAAATGGTTGTATCATAACCTTCCTTAAAGTCAAATGATTCTCCTGACTGGGTTTGAAATTGCTTAATAATATGAGCTTCTTGATCCTCTTGGGTCAAGAAAATTTATGGTTCGTTCTCGCGTTCAGTGAAATTGTTTATTTGAACATCTTCAGTTGGTTCTTCAGAAGTTGAGCCTTCAACATAATTTTCCTGGAATGGGGGTCTAATATTTTGGTCAGGACCAGTTTTTCTAGTATTTTGATTTTGATTTCTTTTGAAATTTGGATTTCTCATAGTATTGCTTGGTTGACCATCCCAAGGAGATTTATTCTTTTCAATAGTTTCTACTCTATCTCCTAGTCTTTCCATCCCTTTAATAATAGCATCCAATTTCTTTTCAAAAGCTGTAGGTTCTTCATTTGAAGGCATTCTTCTTTTAGCTCTAGCTCTAGCTTGTTTCTCTATCAGGTTGGCTTGAACACTAACAACTATACTTTGCATTTCTTCTAAAGTTTGAGGAGCTCTTTCCCTAACCTGATACGCTATATCGGAATCAAATCCATCAGGGAATTTTATTAATACTGAATCTGGAGGAGGTCTAAGATTTTGGGGAACAACATTGTAAGCCTCATTGAATCCGATAACGTAATATTGCACAGTCTCATTTGTTCCTCTCCTTAGTTTTCCAAAGTCTGATAAGATTTGAAGAGGATCTTTCTTCTTTTCCCATCTATTTAAAAATGATCTATAAAGAGCTTGTAAGTCAGCAACACTGTTTGCAGGAAGGGATCTAAACCAGGTTCTGACTTCTCCAGTAAGACTTTGGAAAAATATTCTCATTCTTACATTATCCGCATCTATTTCATAAATTTCAAAATAATCGGTCATCTTTTTAGTATGTTTTTGTGCAGTGTAAGTACCAGAACCATCGAAAGGAGTGATTTTACTATGGTAATCTTGAGGCATAGCCCCTAGATTAGCAATTAATACCAAAGGAGCATATTTGTTTGCCATTGCAGGAGGTAGTGATGAAATAATAGGTGAGGTTGGTATATGAGTGGTGGGTGGAGGAGTAGAAGGGGTAGTTTGAGGTTGAGATGTTTGAGGAAATGTTGATGAAATGGGAGAAGCTGAAGTGATCACGGAAATATTTGAAGTTCCTTCAGAGGTAAATTCAGATTGTATGGAATTTCGCAAATGTTTATCAAGATATGAAGTAACAAATTCCAATTGTAAATCTTCAAGAAACACTGGATCTGGAACCAAATTGGAAAACTCAGACTCAGAAAAATTTACAAATAAAGATGTTTCAAACTGCTCGTCAAAAGGTTCGTCCTCAAGATAAATCCACTTCACAGGATAGGATATTGATCTATAGAGAGGTCGAGAACTTCCAGAGCTTTCTTGACTATATTGTCTTCTAAGAATTTTGGGAATCAGATTCGGGTTTTCAAATACAGGTGGTGGATTTGGATCAGGATTAGCCCTGGTGTAACGAGTCCTTTATGAAGCCAGTTTCCTAAGTGATATTTTTGGTTTTTTGGTTTAAATGGAATGAACAATACAACTTCAACAATCTCTTTAAGAAGTTTCAGATATTGGACTTAAATTTTCTTAAAGATTTATTTGACTAGAGGAACTAATCAAATGTTTGAAACCAAAGTTCAGTTCATAAACTAGACCAGAGATAGACTGAAGTAGCATTTATTTACTATGCAATTGCAGAGAAAAAGCAGTTCAAAGGCTACTTGGCTAACTTCAGGCTCCGTCAGTAGTTTATAAAGTAAACAATAGTAATAATAAAATTATTCAGGTCCCCAGTGGATTTGCCACTATGTTATCACTCATATTTTCCTTGAAGTTGTTAGGAAGAGGAAAGGGGTCCGAGGTAACCACAAACCAACTTTTAGGTACAGAATCTAGCCAATATTTACCCAGAGAGGGCTCTCTCTATAAAATTTAGCTTTGTTTTGGGAGATATTAGGCTAGTTATAAAGTCTAGGGGTTTTGTTTGAATTTGGGTGATGGAATTCAATAGATGAGGGTAATATTGAATAGTTTAGGCCATTGGGCTAATGGAGTCAAAAATATGGCTTAACTGGATTAAGTTTCTCAACAAAACATGGTTTCACAGGGCAAGATAATCAAACAGGGAACAATTATAGATCTTAAAGTGAATGAAATGGAATTAAAATGGATAAAGGGCAATTAAGAATCCTTCAAAACATTTATAAGAGGGAAATTGAGTGATTATTAATAAAGAGCAATTAAGTATTCTTTACTAAATAATCAAAATATATGAACTAGAAAAACAGGAGCAATTAAGAATTCACTGTTTAAACCAGTTTAGAAGAAAACATTTAGAATAACAACGTTTAAAATCAGATTACACTTAAGCACTTTCTGATTTATTCCTTTACGTTAATCATTCATAAATGAAACACAGATGATATAATAAACAAGTATAAAACTTTAAACATAAGAAAGAGATGACTTATTTATCCGTTATCTGACACAAGAATCCTATAAAAAGTCTTCTGCATCAATTCATCATCCAGCTAGCCATGCGAAATTTCTCCAACAACACTTTATTCCAAAATAGTCAATGTTACAGCCAAGTCTAAGAATCCACCCCCTCAATACTCCGATTGAGGGAGTATTTATACAAAAAATTATAAAAAATATCTCATAACAACTTGAGATATAATCTAGGATGACTCATAAGTATTTTACAACAAACTAGAGACAGATAGTCTCGTAGATAAGAAAAATGATAACTGATGTTGTGTTGTTTCCTTCTTTTAAGAATGTGCTAGAGGCAGGCCCTATGATTTGGCTTACTGCTATCCTCTTCAGTAATTATGTGTTGGCTGCTCCGTTTAACTGATACTCTTTAACTGCACTGATGCTCTTTTATCCTTCTTTATTATGACCTACTGTAGTACATAATCAAAAATTCATGTAAAGATATATTTTACAAAAGTTCTAACATTTCTTCCCACCATTTATCTTCCAGTATTCTGGTCCTTTGTAGTTTTCTCAGAGTTTCATCAGTCTCTGTATACATAAATAAAGTAGGTTGAATTGGGAACAAATGCTTTACTTCATGTTCGAGATAAAACAAATTTTCCAATTTATCATGAAGACTTTTTCCTGTAGGCAATGCTGTTGTTGATGAACTAGTTGAGGTACTGGCCTGATTGTCAGCATGCTTGTCAAATTTTTCAACATAACTTTCAAGTTCCATCAATTTAACTTCTGAAACTAAAGGACTGGGCAATCCTTTATTCAACAAAATATCAAATCTTTTTCTGAAGGCAGTGATTTCTTCTTGCATATTAGAACATCTTTGTTCTAGACTCTGCATCAAAGTTCTTTTGGTAAAAAATCTTTTTATTTCCAAAATCGTCTCTGTCCTGTCTTGAATGCCAAGTTCTTCAAGTTGATGCTTGTTCTAAGTATTTAGAAAACGGATAAGTTCATTGGCTTCTTCAGGCCTGTTTCCCAATTCTTCTCTTGCTTCTAGGACTTCTTCCAGAGCCAATTTGACTAAATCATTATGTTCATACATTATTTGAATTGAGGGCCAGACATATCTTATTGACTGGAAGATGTTGTCCCAAATAATTTCATTTATTTCCTTTATAGGCTTCTCCAATGTGAGATCCTTCTCCAATTTGTTGACCAACTTTTCTAGTCTGTTGACCACTCTTGTTTTATCTGCAACATTCATCTTCGAGAGATCATATTTTTTGTTCCAAAGTGGTGAGTTGCATCTTTTTTTTCTGTAGCTCTGTCAATTGGAGTTTCAATTCCTCCATTGACTTTATTAACTCTTCTGTACTTAAATTGGAAGTATGTACCTGTAACAATTCTGTTGGCTGACCTGTTGTTGTAGTACCTGCAATCATTTCAATTGTAGAGGCTGGAGTATTTGACTTCTTATCTTTCAATGCCTTTTTAAGCTCTTTTTCAGTTTCATTAAGTTGCTCATTCAGTTTCAAGAGAAAATCCATCAATTCTTCTTCAAAATTTTGCTTTATAATTTCTACAGTCTGTGGATGTCTTGAGGCTGGTAACTTCAGTTGTTTTCTCAAAGCTGCAATATCATCATATTTTTTCTTGATCAAAGCTTCTATACCTTTGACATTCTTAGGATTATGACCCAATCCAATAATGATTTCCTCCAAAAAATTTATCCTGTTGTCCTTAGCCTGAGAAGATGCTTTTTCAAGACTTAGTTGAGCATTAGTATTTTCCAAAGAATCCTGCAATTTCTGGGTCATCATCGATTTATCTGTCAGAGTAGAATAAATCATTTCAGCTGTCTGTTTATGCAGCTCAATTTGATCCAAAGGATTAATATCCTTTGCTAAGACTTCAAAATTAGTTCTGATATAATCTGCAGTTTTTTGAGGTTGTTGCACTTTGGGTTTGAAGTGACTCATTATCATTTTACCCTGTTGAATGTCATAGGCTGACATCAATCTTTGTTGATTCTTAGGAGCCATCTTCAAACATTGATTGTATACTTGAAGTCTGAGTGGATCATTTATGGCCTTTATATTTATGAATGTTCTTTTAATGTCCCAGGCATCTTTCACTAGTGGTTTGAAAGATGACACTTCTGCACTTTGCTGCCTTTGCAACTCTTTTCTCTGTAAAGTAGTGGATGTCCCACTGATTTTACATGTTTGCTGAATACCCAATTCTTCTTGTGTCTGACTATCAGGGATTTCTTGAAAAAATTCCACTTCTAGAAGAGGATTAAATTTTTGTCTTTTAACATCAAGCTGTCCAAAATATCCACTGACAGGAGTAGTTGCTTCAACATCTCTCTTTTTTCCCTTTTCTACATTAAGACGAGTTTGTAAAATTGACACTTCTGCCACATTGGTCTGAGTAGGAGAAATCTTTACTTGACCCTGTTCTTTAGAAGTTTCTGGCAGTTCTGTCATTGTAAATTTCTCTGTAACTGATATATAAGCCTCTTTCTCCTTTCCTTTAGATGCTACCATAGCCAATGCACTGATTTCCTTTAAATTTTGTTGAGAAGTCGCAACAGAAGAAGAACCAATACCTGGTATATGTACCTGTCCAAAAGATTCTAGGTCAAGTATCTTTTCAAGGTATTTCATTACATTTTCAACATTGACCTGCTCACTATCTTGTTCTATCAATGTTCCTTCCATCCATTCATCCATATGGGGATACTGTTCAATTTCTGGGATTCTTTGATGAATGTATGGTGATAATTTATTTTTCATTCTTCTATCACAAATAAAGTTGTTTGGGTCATAAGGTACCCAATAGAAACTTTTTTGTAATTTAAGATAGTCTTCTAAGATTCTTTCAGATTCCTTCCCAGCATCTATAGAGTTACAAACAAAGGGACCTAATTTGCTTTTAATTCTGAGTTGAGCCTTTTTCTTTGCATTGCAGAAATAGACTATATCTAAATTAATCATCTGTCTGAAATACTCTAATGCAAAGATTCTCATTGGGAAATATTTTGGTAATTTGAATGGGCATAACTCACACCCATAAATTCTGATTTCTGTGTAGTTTCAGTATAGGTACCAGTCACCTATCCGGTATAGCTTTGAGAGTTGAAGAATTTTCTTTATTTCACTATTGACCCTCAGAGGGGAGACTCCTGTCAACAAGGTGGTTGCAGGGTGTACAAATAGGTCAATAAACTCATTGTAGGAATAAGGAGAATAAGGGGAATTATGAGTGATGGCAGACCAAAAGATTACAGACCTAGGATTTCCTTTAGCATCAAGTTTTTTAGCATGGAAAGGGAAACTCTCTGATTGGTAATAAAGAATGAGATGATAAATAAGAGAAGAATACTTGAACACTCTTTCATTCTCTAATCTCATGAACTGATCATGGATTTTATCTGCAATGTAGGAAGCGAAATCATACATGACAGCACGGGGTTGTCCAGGGGTAAAAATTGATAACAATACTAGGGTTAATTTGTCAACATATTCACTAGTATTGAAACCCATTATAGAGGATATCATATTTAGAATAATTCTTCCCACATCAGTGAAAAAGGTATAACCATAAGGGGGAAGGCCTTTGGGCTGATGTTCTGGTAACATGAAGGTTTGGCAGAGACAATTTAATTCTTCATGGGACAATTTGGCATATTTCTCAAGTAATTATCCCATGGACAGGGGAGTGAGGGCTTGACCAGGTTGATATTGCAACATCTCGTTGATAGACTGAGCAGTTATGGGAAAAAGGATGGTCTGACTCGGGGAAAAAACTGCTCTTTGATTGGGATCATAATTTGCATGGCAGTAATGGATTATCTCAGGAAAAATATAGACTTAATGGAGAAGATATATGGGAAGATTGGATTCCCATAATCCAAAAATATTTGAACCTTTTAAATATTACATAAGAGCAAAAAATTAGTGGCATTTAGGCTTACACACTTTCCTTGGCCTTTCTTTTGGTGGGGTTCATTTTCTTTCACTTTTTTGGCCATTTTATTCTTTTCACACTTTGATTTTTCTTTTAGGGTATACCCTCTTTACATTTTTTAAATTTTTTTATTTTTTAATAATATGGAAAACCTTTGCAACAAGAAAAGGTATGAACATATTACATAGCCCATCAAGTCAATCATGAAATATGACACCTATTGGTATAGGAGTCTAACACTGGCTCCACTTGCGGATGGCTTTTCCTGATGAAAAGTCAAGAACAGTAGGTTAGTTAGCCTCAAAATGATTTTGACTGAACCATGGAACCTTCTTCTGCTTGTTTCTTTATTGTATGTATGACAGTAATACTTCTGAAGATTAGGGCCTTCTCCTCGGGCTTCAACTCCAGTAAGTTACTATCCAATCCAAACTGATGCATTACAAAGGATATAGTATGTACATGTTAAAAATCAAGATATCCTAATAAATAGGATCAAAGTAATGTTTCAACATTTGACCATTAACTGGTCCTTCTTCAATTTCTGTACCATCCAAGTTTTTCAGAAAATATGTATTATTTCCTTGTAAAGCATGAATAATATAAGGTCCTTTCTGTTAGCTCCCCTATAAATTTGTGAAAAGCAAATGGGGGGCTAAAATGTTCTTGAGCCTTCAAGGAATGCATTTCCCTTGAAAACACATCATCCTTGAAGCCTCCTTATGCCTTTTTCCTTCTGACGAACCCCCACTGCTGATTCCCATTATAAAGCCTCTCTGTTTGTGAAGTAATGCCCAAAGGCCTCCTTTCCCCCTCATTTCATTACCCCTATGCCTTTGTTTTCATCCTCTGGAAATCCCCCTCAAATTCTACCCCTATCCCTTGTTTGGGCCAAGTCACCCTTTTTCCCCTTATCGTTTCCCTTCCTAGGCCTTAAAATGCATTAAAAGGGCCTCAAAACCCACTTTCACACCATGTTAACCACTTCCCCTTTTCCATACCCCGTAAACCTTAGAAATAAAGTTTGTGTTATATATTTATAACCCGCTACTTTTTCCATCGCATGATCGCATTTTATATGGTTTTTTCAATCGACCCATCGCAAAAACTTGCGATGCGATCGTTCTGCCCGAGTGAAAATCACATAATCGAAATTTTGAATTTCATTTTTTACGTCCGTTTGATCCATCGCAAATATTTGCGATGCGAATCGATCGCGTCACAGATATTTGCGATGCGACCGCCCGATCGCACATTCCCTCGCCATCGCATTTCTCTTCATCGCGATTTCCTCCCCATCGCACTTTCCACGATTGTGACCAGTCCCACTGGGTCCCATGCCCATCGCTCCACTCCATTTTTTTTCCATGTTCTCCTATGTAAATCGCTCAAGTGGTAAAATTTGAGTTTTTTTTGCACTATTAACATTTCTTCCGCCGCTTTTCATTGTTTCCACAGTTCTCACTATTTCGCCACCATTTCTCTTGAGCCTCCAAAGCATTTCTCCATCACCACTGCCCAAGTTTGTAATAGGTTCATTTCACTATGCAGGTAGCACAGAGAAGCCATTACAACCGCTAGTAGACCAGCAGAAAAGAGTCAAGAGGGTTAATTTGCTTGTTAGTGGTTTAACTAATGTTAACCCCGCATTCAAAGGAAAAGGTGCGGTTTGAAGACCTAAGCACACTGTAAAGTATAATATGTGTTTAATATTAGCAGAGTACTCTTCTCCAGACATGACACCTTCCTACAAGAAATCTCCATGCCTCCTCGAGCCCTGAACGATTAATTACACCGACTAAAGCTCATTTAAGACAGTCAGACGGAAGTTATGGAGGTATGGGGCGGCCTTGCAGATTTTCCACCCAGTTCATTTATTCCAGAAGGCTAGCACATAATTCCAGACCGCTGTAAGGACTTAAAGAAAATATCAGAGGTCAATCTCGACCTGACAAAGGCTTCCAAACAGTCTACAGAGTACAACACAATGCCATTAAGTAGTATGAGCGTAAAAAATTCCGCCATTCTGACTTAATGAGATCAATTCAATGTTCATCTACCTCTGTTTTCTCTCTTCTCCTATAAGAATTCCCGAGAACATAATGTTGTTGGTTGTTATTTGCCGTTAGGGGGATTCATTCTGACTGTTAGAACAGTCTTGGGAGGGAATAGCAGAGTAGTCGTATGTAATAGGCTAGGAGGAGAAAGTCTGGACTATAACAGCCATTGAGCTGAGTGTATGTGACTGGTTTTGCATCAATTAATCGAGCACATTTCACAGGATCCTGGTCTATTACTATTGGTGATTTTTTCTTAATCTGTTAATTACATTTGCATACTATTTCATGTTCTTCTGGTAGGCAACAGAAGTATAACATAGGATTTGCCCTTGTTAGGTGCCCTATGTTCCTGATCTCCCTACCTTTAATGTTTCTCTTCTGAAATGTGTTATCTAAGGATTGCTTTCAGTCAATTTAACCAATGTAGTGGATGTTATTGCCTGCTCTCTGATGTATGAATTAGTTGGATCAGTTCTTAGATGTTCTTGTTGGGTTTAAGCTGGAAGGTTTGGGAACACTGGGGATTAGAGTTAGCCCTGTCCACTAGGATCCTTGCACGACCAGCTGGCCTTTCTAAGATCCCTTCTGTTAATCTTATCCTTGTTTTCCCTTGGAGTTGCTAAAGCAGACCTGGAGTTAAATGACCTCTGGTCCGATCTATAAGCTGCTCCTTCGTCCCTCTTTGAGAGCTGCCTTTGAGTATGTCCAAGCAGGTCTGGAGTTAAATGACCTCTGGCCTGATCTATAGATATAAATTGGGTTGCTTTCCTTCTTTCACTTTCAATCCTTAATTTTCCATCCCACCATCTATTCTAAAGATCCTACAGTATTAGATGACTTGCCCTTTGGAGGCTTTGGCTAGTTGTTGCATGTAATTACCTTTCATGACTCCATAGCCCAATGGATGGCACTTTCTTGACCTATCCTCTTTGTTGAAACGTCCTTCTGATTTGCTCCTTTCCTCCCATTACTTCTCAGTCTATGATCTCATGACCCAATCCATCAACCAACCAACCAAATCATTTAAAATCCCTCGTGCTTCATAACTAGCCTAATATCTCATTCTAAGCTTCAAAGATATATATCATTCTTTGTTTTATGGAGAGATCCCTCTCCGGATCCAGGAGGGCTAGATCCTAGGATCCCAAAGTGGTTTGATGTTGTCTTATCTTTTAGTATTTCCAAATCTGCCAAAACATAGGAACCCCAACATAATGGCGACTCCACTGGGGATCTGAGACCAATCAACTTTGATTTGGTAAATCACTATGGTGGAAAGTAAGTTGTAAATCCTCCATCTGGAGACTCCACAATTCCTGAATGATAAGAAGACTCCATAGGTGATCAGCAGGCCACTGATTATCTATGGTTTCACACGTGACTCCACTGGGAGACCATGTCGCAGTACAACATCAGTCGTGCTAAAAGTCCAGTCACTTCACTTATGGAAGACTCTGAACAATTTACAGAAATACATCCAAGCCTAATCGCAGAGTTTCGGTATGGAATAGCGAGTGTACTGGCAGAAATTGAGTGGGAGGACCTTCCAAATATTTTCCCTCTCAGCTCGGGACTCGATACTCATCCTGTGCTTAAGAAAATATTTCTAGATTTGGTGTTTGAGAGGTATGAAGCTGAGCTCGAGTTTTTGAACTCACAGGAAAGATCATACGAGTTCAGAGACCCCAGAGCCTTTTTGGAAAGTCTCCCACCCCCTAAAAATGAAGAAATTCCGCTGCTGTTCGATATACAAGAAGAAGGTGATCCGGTTCTCAAGAGCCACTTTGAAGATGCAGTGGAAAACGTAGAAATCGAAGCTGCCCAGGACGTAGACAGCCTACCAGTCATAGGAGGATGAAAAGAAGAAAGTGTTTATCCTGTGTTCGTTGATCCTATGGCAGAATACATGGAGGCCCTGATTTGCTCAAATACTCCAACATCGATCCTTAGCACGGGCCAGATTCATCAGGAATGGTCACTACTGATGGTGACCACAGTTTTGAAGAACCACATGCAGAGCGTCCTGTAGTTATCTCTGACAGGAAGCCAATGCTCACATCCTTTTTTGCTACTACTTGATTGGCTGCATTGGCATTATTGTATCACCTAGAGCATCAGAGATTTCCAGTTAGAGTAGGGTAGGTAGGAAGTCTGAAAATAAAGCTCAGCGTGTGAGCATGTAGTTAGTGGTTTTTAATTTCTGCAAAGTCCAGCAAGTTAGACAGTCTAATCCTAGCTTGACTGTTTTCAATTTCTTTCTTAGAATATAGAGAAGAAGTCTGCTAGACAGTTTAATCCTAGAAGACGTTAGTTTAGGTAGAGAAACTATGAGACCAATAGTTTAATCTGGTCTCATGGAGTAATAAGGGTAGAAGTAGAATAGGTTTTTTTTTCCTGTTTGTAAAAATTGATGATGTAAGGGGTCTGCAAGTCCGAATGCACCCAGAAGAAAATGTTAGGACTATGGTGTGAGTAGGTAGTTGTTTGAGATAATTCTACTACTGATATAATGTCTTCAGGATTTGTGGCAGTTGAAAATAAAAGAAGAAAGATGGCTTAAGCAACAGGCATTTGGCCTACACCAAAGATTTATTTTCTGAATTCTTGACTCCTTCAAGAAGAAGCCATCCCCATGTGGAGCCACTGTTAGCCCCCCTATAAATTTTTGACAAGCAAATGGGGGGCTAAAATGTTCTTGAGCCTTCAAGGAATGCATTTCCCTTGAAAACACATCATCCTTGAAGCCTCCTTGTGCCTTTGTCCTTCTGACAAACCCCCACTGCTGATTCCCATTATAAAGCCTCTCTGTTTGTGAAGAAATTCCCAAAGGCCTCCTTTCCCCCTCATTTCATTACCCCTAAGCCTTTTTTTTCATCCTCTGGCAATCCCCCTCAAATTCTACTCCTATCCCTTGTTTGGGCCAAGCCACCCTTTTTCCCCTTATCGTTTCCCTTCCTAGGCCTTAAAATGCATTAAAAGGGCCTCAAAACCCACTTTCCCACCATGTTAACCACTTCCCCTTTTCCATACCCCGTAAACCTTAGAAATAAAGTTTATGTTATATATTTATAACCCGCCATTTTTTCCATCGCATGATTGCATTTTATATGGTTTGTTCAATCGACCCATCGCAAAAACTTGCGATGCGAGCATTCCGCCCGAGCGCAAATCGCATAATCACAATTTTTCATTTCATTGTTTACGTCCGTTTGATCCATTGCAAATATTTGCGATGCGATTCGATCCCGTCGCAGATATTTGCGATGTGACTGCTCGATCGCACATTCCCTCGCCATCGCATTTCTCTCCATCGCGATTTCCTCCCCATCGCGCTTTCCACAATTGCGACTAGTCCCACTGGGTCCCATGCCCACTGCTCCACAACATTTTTTTTCCATTTTCTCCTATGTAAATCACTCAAGTGGTAACATTTGAGTTTTTTTTACACTATTAACATTTCTTCCGCCGCTTTTCATTGTTTCCACTGTTCTCACTGTTCCGCCACCATTTCTCTTGAGCCTCCAAAGAATTTCTTCGTCACCACTGCCCGAGTTTGCAATAGGTTCATTTTATTATGCAGGTAGCGCAGAGAAGCCATTACAGCCGCTAGTGGACCAGAAGAAAAGATTCAAGAGGGTTAATTTGCTTGTTAGTGGTTTAATTAATTTTAACCCCGCATTCAAAGGAAAAGGCACGGTTTGAAGACCTAAGCACACTGTAAAGTCTAATCTGTGTTTAGTATCAGCAAAGTACTCTTCTCCAGACAGGACACCTTCCTACAAGAAATATCCATGTCTCCTCAAGCCCTGAACGATTAATTACACCGACTGAAGCTCATTTAAGACATTCAGGCAGCAGTTATGGAGGAATGGAGCGGCCTTATAGATTTTCCACCCAGTTCATTTATTCCAGAAGGCTAGCACAGAATTCCAGACTGCCGTAAGGACTTAAAGAACATATCAGAGGTCAATCTCGACCTGACAAAGGCTTCCAAATAGTCTACAGAGTACATCACAATGCCATTAAGCAGTATGGGCATAAACACTTCCGCTGTTATGACTTAATGAGATCAATTCAATGTTCATCTACCTCTGTTTTCTCTCTTCTCCTATAAGAATTCCCGAGAACATAATGTTGTTGGTTGTTAGTTTCCGTTAGGGGGATTCATTCTGACTGTTAGAACAGTCTTGGGAGGGAATAGTAGAGTAGTCGTATGTAATAGGATGGGAGGAGAAAGTCTGGACTGTAACAGCCATTGAGCTGAGTGTATGTGACTGGTTTTGCATCAATTAATCAAGCACATTTCACAGGATCCTGGTCTATTACTATTGGTGATGTTTTCTTACTTTGTTAATTACATTTTCATATTGTTTCATGTTCTTCTGGTAGGCAACAGAAGTATAACATAGGATTTGCCCTTGTTAGGTGCCCTATGTTCCTGCTCTCCCTACCTTTAATGTTTCTCTTCTGAAATGTGGTATCTAAGGATTGCTTTCAGTCAATTTAACCAGTGTAGTGGATGTTATTGCCTGCTCTCTGATGTATGAATTGGTTGGATCAGTTCTTAGATGTTCTTGTTGGGTTTAAGCTGGAAGGTTTGGGAACACTAGGGATTAGAGTTAGCCCTATCCACTAGGATCCTTGCGCGACCAGCTGGCCTTTCTAAGATCCCTTCTGTTAATCTTATCCTTGTTTTCCCTTGGAGTTGCTAAAGCAGACCTAGAGTTAAATGACCTCTGGTCCGATCTATAAGCTGCTCCTTCGTCCCTCTTTGAGAGCTGCCTTTGAGAATGTCCAAGCAGGTCTGGAGTTAAATGACCTCTGGCCTGATCTATAGACAGAAATTGGGTTGCTTTCCTTCTTTCACTTTCAATCCTTAATGTTCCATCCCACCATCTAGTCTAAAGATCCTATAGTATTAGATGAGTTTCCCTTTGGAGGCTTTGGCTAGTTGTTGCATGTAATTACCTTTCATGACTCCATAGCCCAATGGATGGCACTTTCTTGACCTATCCTCTTTGTTGAAATGTCCTACTGCTTTGCTCCTTTCCTCCCATTACTTCTCAGTCTATGATCTCATGACCCAATCCAGCAACCAACCAACCAAATCATTTAAAATCCCTCGTGCTTCATAACTAGCCTAATATCTCATTCTGAGCTTCAAAGATATATATCATTCTTTGTTTTATGGAGAGATCCCTCTCCGGATCCAGGAGGGCTAGATCCTAGGATCCCAAAGTGGTTTGATGTTGTCTTATCTTTTGGTATTGCCAAATCTTCCAAAACATAGGAACCCCAACACTTTCCACGGGAAGTCAAACTTCCCATGTTTTCCCTTATCCTCTCTTATGGAATCCCATCTCAAAACTTTATTCCCCAATTGGAAATCTTCTGCCTTGGTTCTTTTTTCAAATATCTTCTTTATTTTCTCCTACAATACTTGGGATCTTTGATAAACTTCTTCTCTGGTCTGCTGCAAATTGATAATCTAATTTATTCTCCTTTGAATATCATTAGGTTCAACTTGAGCTTCTTGAAGTAATTTCATTACAGGAACTCCTAAAGATGAAGGAAATACAGCCTCAATACCATAAACTAACTCATAAGGACTGGTCCCAATAGATTTTTTGGTGGTGAGTCTATCTGCCCATAGTGCATTTATAAGTTTCTTATGCCAATTTTTCTTATTTTCCTGCAATGGTTTCTTAATAATATTAATGAGACTCTTATTGGAAGATTCAGCCAATCCATTACCCTGAGGGTAATAGGTTGTGGAATGGCCTAAGGTGATATGATATTTATTACAGAAACTTATCATCTTCTTAGATTTGAAGGCAGCGGCATTATTAGTTATAATTTTCTCAGGACAACCAAATCTTGATAGTATATTGGTTTCTAGGAATCCTATGATCACAGAGTCATTGGCTTGTCTGGAAGGAATTGATTCTATCCATTTAGTAAAATAATTTGTGGCAGTGAGGATCGATTTGTGTTGGCCAGAAGAAGGAGGATGGATTTCTCCAATGAAATCCAGGCCCCATTGTTGGAAAGGTTTTTCAGTGGAAATTTGTTTCAAGGGTAAAGGTAATAATTTCCTCTTGCCTTCAAAAATTTGACATTTATGGCAAGCAGTGACAAATTTCTTTACATCAGAGAACAAGGTTGGCCAATAAAATCCAGCTCTTAGGATCTTATCTGCAGTTGATTTCCAATAAAGGTTTCCACCACAGTCTCCTGCATGGAATTCATTGAGAGCTTTATCAGCTTCATCTTTTAGCAAACAATTCAATAAAATACCATCATGATTTTTCCAAAAGAGAACATTATCTAAAATACAAAACTTTAAAGATGTCATCTTTAAAAACCTTTTCTTGGTTCTGGATAACCCTGGAGGAGCGTGCAGGTTTAACAATACATAAATTATATCAGCATACCAAGGTGAATCTAAGAAGGCCTGGCTTATTTGTGGAGTCGCCATCTCCTTTTCGTCATCCAGTTCATTAATATCCAGGGCTTGGCAATTTGTTTCTGTCATGAGTTGAGCCAATCCCTGTCCTTTTATCAGTTTTGTAGGTTTTATCTCAATATCATACTCTAATATGGTAGCAATCCATTTACCTCTTTTGCCCTCAGTTCCATCTTGAGTTAAGATGTCCTGGACAACAGCATTTGGTACATAGGCTATCACATGGGAATACAATATATAGATTCTAAAATCTTTGATAGCTTTTACAACTTGTAAAAGCTTTTTTTTCCATGATGTTGTATTTTAATGATGCATCCCTTAATGCTTTACTAAAAAGGGCTATAGGTTTTTCACATCCTTGATCATCCCTTTGTAATAAAATAGCTGCTACAGTATGTTCTGATGCAAATGAAAATATTATGAAGTTTCTATCAAATTGTGGACTGGCAAGAACTGGTGTTCTATTCAAAGCCATTTTAATTTCTTCAAATGCTTGTTTGGCTTCTACTGTCCATTTAATACTCGAATCCTTTCTTAACATGTTAGTAAGGAATCTAATTAATTCAGCTAAGCTAGAAATGAATCTTCTCAAAAAATTGATTTTTCCTATGAAAGCTTGAAGTTCTTTGATATTTCTGGGATGAGGTATCTGCAATATAGCTTCTATTCTAGCAGGATCAATTCTAATACCATCTTTGGAAATGATATGGCCCAAGAGTTTACCTTCTTCTAGACCAAACAAGGACTTCTTTGGATTTAAAGAGATACCATACTTTCTGCATTTTATGAATACTTTTCTGAGATGGTCCAAATGTTGTTGATCTGATTTAGAAAAAACAGTTAAATCATCTAGATATATAACAAGAAAGTCATGAATTTCTTTCGCAAACGCAATTTCCATTGCTCTTCGGAAGGTTGCTCCAGAGTTTTAAGTCCAAATGGCATTTTAACATACTTGAATGTACCCCATGGTGTTGTAAAAGCTGTTTTTTCCTGGTCATCAGGATGAATCAGAATCTGATTATATCCTGAGAACCCATCTAAAAGAGAAATCCTTGAAGCACCTACTACCCTTTGCAAAATGTGATCCATTTTTGGCAAAGGATAATTATCCTTCAAAGAAACCTTATTTGCATTTCTTAAATCAACACATAATTTGATCTCTCCAGTTTTCTTCCTAGTAGGGACTAAGTTAGACACCCACTCTGAAAATCTATTAGGAGAAATTATCCCTGCTTCATACATTCGCTTGATTTCTTTTTCAATTGAAGGCAATAGTACAGGGTTTATTCTTCTGAGTTTCTGTTTAAATGGTTTATGATCTTCTTTCAGAGGTATTGTATGTTGAATTATAGAGGTATCATATGATTTCAAATCTTCATAACTCCAGGCAAAGACATCCTGGAATTCTCTTATTAGTTCAGCATATTTTAATTTTGGATCAAGAGGCAAAGATTTAGATAACTTTATTATTTTAGAATTTTCTTCAGTCCCCAGATTATATTCCTCAATATCAGCTTTCAATGGTTCCATTTTGGGTTTCTTTGGAATATCATTAGAGTCAAAAATATCTTCCAAAGGAGTTAATCCTTTAGGCAAATGATTATCTTTCATATTAATGATTTCAGATTCATCTTCTATAATATCATCAACCTCCATTTGTTTAAGGTCCTGGATTTCTTTTTTGGTGAACTTCGTTGGATGAAGCATTTGGGTTGCACTTTCTTCTAAAATGCCTGTTTGTTGTTCATTTATTTGATCAGATTCAATGATTGTATCTTCATCTATGTTACTGTTAGAAAATTCATTCTCTAAAGTCAGAAAATTGTTAATCTGATTGTCATTTACAAACACTTGCCAATTCTTAAATTTTTTTGGTATAGCAGGTCTATGTCTAATCTCAGCTGTGAACTAATGATTAGGTTCAAAAGGTAATTTACAAGTGCTAGCAAACATTGCGAGGCTATGAGCATGCAAATTTTGTTTTCTTGGGATTTTAGCAAGCTGATCCTGTAGAAAAATATTGAGAATCTCTACAACTGTTCCTCTATATTCTCTTAATCTGGGATCTTTTTTCAGAAAGTCACCATTGATCTGTTGAATGATTAAATCAGAATATCCTATGACAGATACTTTAATTTCCCCTAATTTTTTGACAAGTTTAAGCCCTAACAAAAGAGCTTCATATTCTGCCATATTATTAGTGCATTTAAAGTTCAATCTGTAAGCATAGCCTTCAGCATGATCATTTTCAAGGTTGTGTATCCAAATTCTAGCTCATGCTCCTAACTTATTAACTGAACCATCAAATTCTGAATGCCAAATAATCTCATGTTCATAATTGGTATTAGGAGTTTCAGGAAATTTCTTAATGATTAGATCTCCTTTTTTACTTTCTTCTAATTTTTATTGAGTATCTGATGTTTCTTTTTCCTCAAATATTTCTTGGATTTGAACACTAGATTTATTCACAGCTTCTTTTGGTTCTGTTGCTGGAACTTCTAATTCAGTGGGAAGATCAAATTCATCATTATAAAGAATAAATGAGTCCATATCAGAGTGTACTGAGTAGATGGGGAAATTTTCAGGTTTCTCAAGACAAATGACTACATATTTCATTAAAGTTTCTCTGTATAGTCTCTTAGGTTGGTCGAGTACTGAAATAGTAGCATATGACATATCTAATTGAAGAGATCCTCGAAGTTTTGCACCCCAAGATCTAGACAATAGCATACCATATTTTGGAGGAATATCTGCTACTACTATATCCATCAAAATGGTTTTCGCAGGGTATTGAACCAATGTAACACACAAATATTTGATTAGTCCTAAACATTTCACCTGACTTAAATCAAAAGAGAAAATATCTTTGTATGTTCTGGTGATGTCTAGATTTAATCTTTCCATTACAACTTTGGGCATTAAATTGTGAGATGCCCCAGAATCAAGCATGGCATTATGAAGTATTTTATCATGTATATTCAAACTCCATAGAATGGAAGAGTTCCTCCACTTCCTGGTTTTCCATTTACTTCAGGGCCAAAAAGTAATTTGGGTTGGTCATCAAAAAAATTTATTGAATCATCACTTCCAGTAATGTTAAGTGATCTATTGATTTGACTTCGGTAGACATCATGTTTAGCTAATTCAAAAAACGGAACAGCTATTTTTAATTTGCCTACTTTAGCTTCCAAATTAAAAGGTTTTTTAGTCTGAGTTCTTGTATTTCGAACAGTTGAATGCTCTTTTTCTTCTGTGTTTTCTGTATTTTTCTCCTTTTCAGAAGTGGGTTTATGTGCTGAAGTTGTTTCTGAATCAACTTCTGGAGGTTCCTCTACATTTCCTTTGGGGGGCAGATTATTGGAAAGTTGTCTGTTATTCAGTTGAGTATCGGATACATCTTCAATTATTGGGTTGGCAGGATTAGGATCTGATCTAGAAAGAATATGTACAGAGGTAATACTGATTTTACCTTTGAGGGGTTGTTTCGTAGCTTTTTGTTTACTTGCTTCCGGGACATCAATTCTTCTGCTCCTCAAATTATATTGCTTGTGAACTTCGTAAATGGTTGTATCATAACCTTCCTTAAATTCAAATGATTCTCCTGACTGGGTTTGAAATTGCTTAAGAATATGAGCTTCTCGATCCTCTTGGGTCAAGAAAATTTCTGGATCGTTCTCGCATTCAGTAAAAAACAAAAATAACATGATTTGTTTTTCATATACATATGCACCAATGATTGTGGATTTGTATGAGCAGATGGGTAAAATGTCGAGGAAAATAAAAGATATTGTTAAACCAAAAGATCCCATATTATATGATCATATTCACATGATGGGATGAATTTAATGTTCCACTACATTCCTTGGTGTATATCCATATTCCAAAATACTACTCTCCATCTTTTTTTGGGAAAACCTACACCTGAGCAAACTCATGATGATACATAATATATGACTTGGGACGACAACCCGAAGGAGGATAATTTGGAGGATGGAGCTATACATTTAGAAGAATTGGAATTAGCACTTTTGAAATATGATGATGAAGAAATAGTGGAAACAACATCCATGCCCCCTCCCCCATCATCTAGTATCAGCGCTCATGTTCTAGTAGCTTTGTCACCACCCTGCATCTGCAACCTCATGTGGAGGTCATGTGCCTTTTGGTTTTGGACATGGTCGCCTGACTATGCAAAGGAGACTCCCAATAGACCACGAGAAAATAAATTAGAAATTTCTCGTGGCAAGAGGGTCAAGAATTAGATAAAATATTTAGTTGTCCTTTCTAGTTTCTAGTAGTTTTTGTAATTATTAACTCTTTGATATTTATTATTTTATTTTTTGTAAATAATATATCACAATTTAAGTTTGAATTTGCCAATTATAACTCATTTGTAATAAATTATGAATATGATGCTTCATAAAATTTGAAAGTTGAAACATTTCATTTCATGTTTGATATTTTGTGTTATAGTTTGGTAATGGTAATGGTAATGGTTACAAGTACAACTTTAGCGATGACAATTCTTATATATTGAATTTTTTAAGTTTGAATATTGATGAATCATGTGACTCGATATGTTGTAATGTGTAACTTATGGACATATGGTTGATGAAGATTATAACTTCTATATTATTGACGTTATATGGTTGAATCCATGTTTTTCTACTTTTTTTATCTAATTCATCATTCTACATGATTTTGTGGACAAATATGCATCAAAATATATAAAAATATATATTATATAAAATTCACTCTCGATTTTCTCTTGCATCGGAAGATTTTGAAAATTTCACTCCTTTCTCCCACTTCCACTCCCACTCCCAATCAGCCTTTAGAAAAACCTCCTTTGGGTTTTGGGTCAACTGTGATACTATGTTAAGCCAGTCAGGGCACACTGGTTCAATTTCAACATTTCTTGAATAATGCTGGGAAATGAACATATTGTTGTAAGTGTTGAAGGTACCCATGACATCAAATTATGCTCTAACACGTGATGGAGTCCCATGGCTCTCAACACATCCCCTATGGTTTCTATGTGATCCTCTAGTGGACTTGGGCCCCAATTAAGTTGCCTGGACCATGATGAAACCACCTGTTGATTACATATAATTTCCAATGCACCTCATCACCTTCAAGTACAATAATTCATGTCTAAGTGAAAGAAGATTTTTTATCAAGAACATGATGAGACTTCATATGGGGTTTCCCTTATAAAATTGGGCCTTTGAGCTCAAAGAAGTGTTACCTCCCTAGGTAGGAGTGCTTAATAAATGACCTGATTAGGTGTTCCCAACCCCTATGGGGAAAGACAAATCCAAGGTACATTATTCAAGTGATATGGGTCATGTGAATAATGATGTAATATTCCTAAATGGATATATTAACTATAAACAAAGACATGAGCTATGAACAGCAAATTAAATTTTCATACACCCACAAATTAACTTTGGACAAGGAAAAAAGATAGAAACTAAGTCATTTTATTAATATGAGAGAAATTGAGTATAATATGAGTGGAATAGAGGCACATGGGTTTTCTATATTGAGAATTGACAAACCCAAGTATCAATGAGCTTCCCACAAGATGCAATGTCTCAACCTAGAAAATTATTGCACTCCCGTTGGAATTTTGGACGTTGCTGCAGAAGTAAAATGGTTGTACTGGTCTTAAAAGTGCTCAGAAAAGGATGAAATGATTGTTGGTGCTCTTTCTCATTCGGCTCCACAAAACCTAGAAAGGAATTGGCTCCCAAGTGCACCACCCCGAAACCCACAAAAAAGTGTGAGCTACCTAGTCTCCTTAGCCACATGCACTGCCAAAATGAGTTTTTGGGTACTCCATCAATATCCTAGAAACTCCACTAAAATTACTGCCAAAATTCTCCTCCAATTTCTCCTTGAAGCTCCAACCCTTACATCCCCAATTTACCTTGTACCTTATCCCTTTGTATCAAGGGCCAGAAAATTCTTACAGGGGCCTAAGAGGACAAATGTTTGGCCTAAAATGATCCCTCACTTCCTAGGCTACAAAACACCAAAAATCTCCAGAAAATCCCACTCCAAATCAGCCCCAAAATTCCTAGAATTTATCTCACTCCACAACTTCCTCCCACAATTGGTGTGAATTCTCCCCAATGTCCTGGCCACAGACAAAACTGGAGGCAATCCCCTTGCCCCTGCTTCAAAAAGGGTCATAAAATTCTTGAAATATCCTATGGGGTGGCACTCAATTTCCACCAAAGCAAGAGATGAGATCTCCTCCTGAAAATCTCCTTGTACTAAGCAGCACTATGTTGCCTTGGCTGAGCAGCTCAAGAAAATAGTTAGGTTCAGATGTAAAATTGACAAAATCCCTAAATAATAGCCTTCACCTCCTATTTAAGCTTTTTTCCTCCCTTTTTCCTCCTTTTGGGCCCCTTCCTCCATAAAATCGTGCTACCTCCAAGGGGTGTGTATGGCCAAATGTGGGTGGTCCCAGAACCCACCGAAATTTGAGTTTTCTCCTTCTCCTAAGTTAGTCACCAAAATTCAATGTCTAAGCCAAAATTGTGCCAAAAATTATGATGCCTCTTTTGTCACTTAATAAATTGGGGATATTATTGTTGTGCTAGTAAATCCCCTCTATAGAAAGAGGCGATCCCTCTAGCCCTAGAGTGGGTCTAGCAACAAGGGAACAAGCTAGACTTTTGGACTCCTAGTTTATGAATGAAAAGGAGTTGGGATAGATGGCCTACCTTGATCCAATGCTCTTGTTTTCATTTGCAGCAGTGATCCACTGATATTTTTCTTCACACGTCACGGTCCTTCAATGATAATGTCTATGTACCTGCACAAGGATCAAGTGAATAGTGACAACATACAACAACATACTTTCATTCACAACTATTCGATTGGTCAAGGAGAATCAAACATTTTTCATATTATCGAACAAAAAATTGGAACCAAAAAGCTAGTCATGTATTAATGATAGAGAAAATAAGTTTACAACCTTAATGCCTTGACGTTGCAGCCTCCTTCGACGGGTTCAGTCAAACATGTCTTAAGAATTCATCGGGGATCGAACTTGGTGAGGCAATGGGTCTAAACTCCCTCTCGACAATGGATTCCTCTTTGCCTTATTCTTCACACCAGCTATAGTAAGGATTGTTCAGCTAGCTGAAACTATGCGAGATGGAAGTATTTATAGGAGAGGAGGAGGTGGTTTTGGATCCCTCATAAAGTGGAAGGGAGGACTTATCCTTTGGGGATTTTCTCAATTATAGGAAACAAGAAGCCAAAGGAATGACTTCAACATTATTTAGTCGAACAAACCATGATGACTCCACTCACAAAGTGGTTGGGCATGGAAACTTTTTTTCTATTTTAAAAAACATTCCAAAAACAGCTCAGCGCGGGCAAGAAACTAATAAAGAGCGCCAATAGGTGCGGGGTCCATTGTTAATTTCCCTGTCAATGCAGGGCATAACTGCCTACCTACGTTGAACTAGAAACATATGTTTTTGAGAGTCTGCTTGTTGGCCTGAGGGGTCCTGACCCAGGTTCGGAGGTTAATTTTTGCCAACAAACCCCTATACTACTGGCCCTTTCAGCAGTGACCTATGTGCGCAGGCCAAAGTCTCACCTGAAGTAGTATGGGAGGGCGTTGGAACTAGGTTTCCGCACCCAGAGAGAGAGTAGGTAAGTCAAGTAGATCTAAGTTCGCAACCTATCTGGTTCACACAGAATAGGTCTATTCACAGGTTTTTTAATAGTGTAATCTGCAACTAATCATAACAGAGCTAATACCATGCACAGATATCGTTAGTACCTTCGCATCCACATGCATATCAGTTATCAGTACATAATATCATAAATGCATCAATAACAGATTACAGATACACTTCATACCATAACATAGACAGATTCACAGCATAAACAGATAACACAATTGTATTCGTAGCTCTAACAGATCCCAAAGGTTCACATCAATAGTAACACATCTGATCAGATAACATAGATATAATTTAACTATATATGCATATATTAGCATCCAAAAACTCAGTTACAATCCAAACACAGCCTACGCACACAGCCAGTAGGGTCTGCACACAACAGGACTGAGGATCTCCCCGCACACAGCCAGCAGGAGTCATTACCCAAATGACCCAACACAGATCTAACAATTCACACTTAGCATCAGCCTTAATTATTGCTTATCTCTAGACTCAAAATGTTCAACTATTTATATCAACTTAGCCTACGCTTCCAATGGTCTGCAAATCGTGGTTTTTGGACTCTAGGTCTACCCTTGACCTATTACAATGCATTTGGGGCTTTGACCCACCCCAAAACCCCTGCGTTAGACTAATTAATACCAAAAATATATAAAATTGTACAAAATTCGCAGCTTTAGGGGACCCTGTTCCAACAATCCCCCAACACAACCTTGTGACTCATCCTGAGTCACTGTGGTTGTGGGGACTCCACCTGCGCTTGCAGCAACTTGATTACCTCTACCATTGGTGGTAGCACTCCTTCACTTTGCGCAGCAGCATTTTGAGCAATATCCACCAACTTTTGTGAAGTCGGTCCTTCTGTTGCAGTGGTGACTCTCTCCAGAGACTAGTTCAGTTGTTTAATGGCGACATCAATGTCCTGAGAGAGCTTGAGGGCTTTGTCATCCCAAGCCTTAAGGTGATTGCTGAGATCCTTTTTCTTCTGGTGGAGTTCTCTAATATCACCCCGAAGGGTGTGGCTAGTACGTAGTCGTGCCAATCATTGAGAAGGAATCAGAGTAGGCATAGTGGCTTCCAGCTACTCAAACACTTCTTCCTTCTGACATAGGTCCTGGTTAATTTCATGCAAGATAGGGTCACGCTGCACCTTGGTCCATAACTGCATAGTTGTTTCAAATAATTGGGCACCCTGAGAAATTTTCCCTGTAATCACGTTTGCAGCCGTTGTAACCATCACAACGCGTTGGGCCTGTACCTTCGGTGGTGTCTTTGGCTGCAACTTGGCCTGTAAGTTTGTGATCTGTTGTTCCATCTGTTGGACATTGGGTTCAATGCTACCCATGTGTTTCGTGACATGGACTAACTGCCTCTCATGGATCCTAAATCTGACGATTGTAGCAGAGACTAATGCCTGCGGGTTTTGTTCTAACGGCAATCATGATTCCAACAAGTGGTATCATAATGACAAGTATCAATTTTGAAACTCACCTGGCTCGCGTTGGGGGGAGATTGTTGGACATTGGTATCAACGATCCCCGTTTGTTTCGTGACATGGACTAACCGCCTCTCGTGGATCCTAACTCTGGTGATTGTAGCAGAGACTAATGCCTGCGGGTTTTGGTCTAATGAAAATCATGATTCCAACACCATCTGTGTCTTGACCGCCTAGATCTCAGTCCTTGAGGCTTTCAGCAATCTGACCAACCCCTCAATTTTGGCCTGGGATTGGTCGTAGCCAGGATATATTTGGTAATGTCCGCGCAAAGCTTACTAATGAGGTTCTCCAGCTCTATCAGCTACGCGGCAACAAGGGTACAGGAAGCTTGTGCCTGGCATGGAAATTTTAGGGGCTAATATTCGCAGGTGGGCTAATTTTCCATGGTTTTTCCAAAAAAAAAATTTGCCAATTTCAATTTTTTTATCAAAATGGATTTGCCCAAATTTTACAATATAAAATTATTTTACGTTAAAAATCACTAATATTGTATATAAAATATATATAATATCATTATAGATTTGAATAATTTTACAAATACATCAATAAAAATTTTATAGTTTCAATATTAGGGACTAGTGAGATTTGCCAATTTTTTAAACATCAAGATAATTTTCCATCCTTAAAATTATCCCTGGTTCCTGGGAGGCCTCAGCAATCTTCTCTTCGATGATCTGCTCAGTCGTAGTGAGCTACTGATGAAATTTTCGATCCTGGTGTTGAATTTATTCAAACACGGACACGTGAAGAAGTTGTAAAGGTTCATGTGGCAGGCAGGAGAGATCCAACTGCACCTCCATGTAGGTCTGGACTTGCACTCCTAAGTCGTGTGGACTCAATATGAGGGCACCGCTAGGGAGTGGGCAGAGGCGGCTTTCTGGCATTTTGATCACTGTGCTGTAGTCGATGGGGCTGATCGGACCTGGATCATACTTGTCTGCAAGGTGTCATTTTTTAATTACAAGGCCTAGAGCTCAGCTTGGAGCATGTCGACCGCATCTTTCTACTGCTCTTCCAGAGGCAGTCATTTATCCTCTACATCCAAAGTGACTGCATCTACAATCTGCTCAAGTTCCCCTTTAGTCAGCGTAACACCTTCATCACATTCTGGTCGCTGAGATAGTTGCTTCTTTCATGGCCCTTTAACAGGGTCACCAGTGCTCTTCGTACCTCTATGGGAGTCAGCACCTCCCTCCTCCTGACCTTCTGCACCCAGATCCTTCTATGATGCTGATTCCGCACCCTTCCCTGTACTCTTACCCGGTTGCGAACCCTTTTGTGATGTGGCTTCAGCGCCCTTCCCCGTGCTTTTGCCCTGTCCTCCAGTTTCTTTGGTGATGATAGGTGGGGTGAGCTTCATGGTGCTCATTCCTTTAGTGCCCTTCGCACCAGTTTTGAAGCGAAGCTTCTAGTGTTGAGGCCATTGCGCAACCAAATTCTCAATCTCTTCATCTGCAACCATATAGGGGAGCGAAACCCACGCCGGATCCTTGCAGCCTCTGATTTGTACATTATGCATAGTTACCTGGAATGTGGAAATTCTTTTATACTTATCGTAAATGTTTGGTGACAAGCACGGCCTGGAATTGATAGCTGCTATGAGCCCACTCTGAAACAGGACCCAGAAACCTTGATTTTCCTTGATGCACTATGCATCCTTAGATTCCCACAAGTTTGCATATCTGGCCCCCTCACACATGTCTGGGGTGAGCTCTGGGAGGACTGAGTCCTCAGGTGCTTCCCAGGCGACCAACGTGATCAGAATCAACAACCAGGAGTAACAAAATGTGCGACCCTGATCCTGGGATTCGCGGACATTCGCTAGAAACTCGTTGTGCAGGTACTAGGACCAATTGAAACAGACCCATTTTCTGCACCGTCCTGCCAACTGAATCACATATGTAGGGACGGTGGCTGCTTGGAATTTTCACATCATATTGCATGCCAGCAACAACATACCCATCTGCGTACCAGGGTCACTGATGGTTTTGATCATGAAGCCCCGAGTGTTCTGCTCCACATGGTAGTCATCACGCACCTTGTCAGCGATCTTCCCCTCATACTTCTTGCTGATGTGCAGCATAAGGTCCGGCCCTTCCATGGGGATACCAGTAATTTCATGGATAGGCATCGATGGGGATTCGATCCTAGATCCATAGGCATCCATCATGGACCAGGGCAAGAAACTGATGCACCAGACGGTCTGTTATATTGTAGTGGCCAAAATGCGAAATCCTCAGCAGGTTTAAGAGCCCAAAACCCACCAATCAGCATACCTAGCGCATTGGGACAACATTTATCCCATCGTCTTCCAATACCCTTTTGATGTAGAGCTCCAGCACCAATTCCAGGAAGGCCTCCAAATTTTCCAGGTCGTGGTCAGGGAGTTTTCCAAAGGGTTCTCTAATGATGGGGACCTCCCGCGGAGTCAACGGCATCTGCAAGTAGGTGCGTAGGCCATCAAGATTATTCGGTGTGTGTGTCAAGGGCCTGCGAGGCCGAACAAAGGGTGGTAACCAATTGATTGTTTCACCTATCTGGGCCTTTTCCTAAGTAGACAACGGTCTCTTTATTGGTTTGGGAAAACCTGCCTGGGCCATCGCCCATGGAGACTTCACATTTCGGGGTGAGGTGTGGGGTTTCATCCTAGCCCATTTCATGGGCTTCCCTGATCCTTGTGCTTTTTCTTTCCCCTTCTTCTTTTCTTGACTTGGTGTAGATAAACCTCTTCAACTTCTGATTCAACTTCCACTACTTCCTCGATTTCTTGCTCCGTCAAGGTCACAGGTTCTGAGGGTTCAGCAGGATTAGTGGCTATCATTCTGGCGCAGAAAATGAACTCGGGGTTGCTACTATCAAAGGGTGTAGGATGCTTAGACATGAATGGGACGCAATACGCACAGAAACTCTTACAGCACAAACTCGCCAAGTACAAACTATTCAAGAGATATGGAACCCTTGTCCGATCTATCCTCCTAATTTTATAGCCGCGAGGATCAATCAACGGTTGGGTGAACCTCATGTGCAACTTAACATCAAGTAAACGGTAAAATATCTTCAAAAATCACCTCATTAAATTCCGGCCACCCGCTCCTTTCAATGGTAACTTTTTCCATTTACCTGATTTTACTGTTCCAACGACTAGTTTTCGCAGCCCTTGTGCGCACAGCACACCCCTATGGTCCCGGCGTACCTACTATGATTTTAGCACATATTTGTGCTTATTTTAATGTTCCATATCTAAAACTTCTCATGAATCCGACAAATGAAAATCCTTTTTCAAGAAAATATTAACAATCAACAACTGGATCTATTCCAGAGATTGACTGCAGGGGAATTTATTGGATATGTCACCTATGAAAAGAGGGTGATATCCAGAGGCTATATATCCCACTAGCAGACTCTGTCTATAGAACTATGTCGAGAGCTAATATTCCCAAGAGGGATTGCTCAGCAAGCCAAGCCTGAAAAATGCATTTTTCAGAGATGGATGCTTCATCGGCTAATATCAACTCTTATATACCTTATATATGATAATATAAAACCTAATTCCAAGAGGATATCAGAAAAAAATCAGACTAGGTGGGTTAAACAGTTCTCCCACACCTAGCTTGCCTTGAAAACTGCCCAACTAAGGGACTGCAGCAACATAGAAACTGTATAACGGTCTTAAACTGATGAATAATATTTAAAAAAATTTAAATAGATATTAATACACATCTTTAACTTACAGCAATAACTTATATAGCGTTTTATGAACCAAGGGGTGGGGAAAAGTAAATATGTAGGCCCTAAAATGAGTATAATCAGATATTTGTGTAAAAATAAGGTGTAAAAGTGGTTGGATCTGATATCTATGGTTATTATTGACTCCAATGTCGAATTTCAGCAAAAAAAAAAAAAAAATTCTATGTTAAACAGTTCCTCCTTCCCGACTAGTCAAGAAAAACACCCAATCCCCATGACTTTGAATATGCAGAATTTACTAAAACTTGGGAAGCATGATTTTCTGAAGGTGATACATGAAAAATGATATATAAATCATTAAATAATACCCGTAAGGTTACTCATGCAATAGAAGAGAAAGAATGAAGACTTTAATGAAGAAAAACCCTCCTTAAGAGGTGCTGCAACAATTGTATTTCACTGTAAAACCCTAATAGCGTTATTTTCTGAAGCACACAGCAGTTTTAGGTTAAAAATAAGATCTGTAATATATCATTGTACCAAATTTTAGATCTATATGAGATCCATACACTAGATTGTCCCTATTTTACATACCCCTTGGGGTTTTTCAGCAGAAAATGGAATACATGGAGTAGATCTAACTTCTTCTGCAGCAGATCTGTAGATTTACTATAGAATTTCTGAAGATTAAATTCTTATGAATAGATCATATCTGGAAGTTACATGTATTGGTTGGCCAATCCATGGATCACCACGGTGAGGGAACTTCCCAACACCCGAGATCTCTCTCCCAAGATATTGTTGAATCACCCTGCAACTCCTCCTCTGAAAATAATGCAATATAGGAAGATGGACTACGATGTAGGCTTATAAATATGTAATGGACTGATGCCAAGATCTGAAATGAAGTTCCAATCATCCAATACAGTCCTTCCAATGGATTAGAACCCTCCTCCGCTGGAAAGAAGTACTGAAATGCCTTAGATCTGAAAAGATCTAAGCTCCACTTGATGTAGATTTCAAAAGGAAGAAAACGCTCAATGGATCTGCACTTCTAATGGAAGTAGAAGCTTGGAAAAAATTCTGGATAGTGGACAAAGCTAAACATCCTCCTCCAAGGAGCTACTCCATGGAAGGAGAGAGGATTCCTAAACAGGAAATCCTCTTCTCTTTGGCTAACCAACCAAGAGAACTCGATTTTCTCAAGAAAATTCTAAAATCATCAACAACCTTTTTCTTTGAGCCTTCTCTTTCCTTTTATAAGATGAGGATGGGCACAACCCTAAACCACTTTCAAAACTTAAGCCCCTTTCACATGTGCAACCTCCATCTATATCTGCGCTAGCCAAAAAGGAGGTACATTGCACTTAGAAAATGCTGTTGATAAGGTCTTGTTGACCCAATCAATTTTCACAAACCCTTTTCACAAATAAGGTTTTCATTAAAGCAACCCTGATTTAGCCTTGTTCATATTGGGGATTTATTTATTCCATGGAGCTTTTGGATTTTATTGATCTCCCTTACCATTTTATTCCTTATACCAAGTAAACAATACAAAATGAATATTCCTATTAAATTAGGAATATTACACTTCCAGTGCACCTTCGACACTCCGAACACACCCCTGCGCTCCCAACGCACCTCTCTGGGCCTCCAATACTGCGATCGCTCTCTGTGCGTACAATGGTCCTACCTGCCCTTATCTGCCTTGGTGGGCATACCCCGTCCTATACAGCTACTCTGGCCATATAGTCATTTGATCTGATATGGTTTGAGTCAGCTTCCATTGACATATCCTGGTACCATATCACCACGCATCGTAGCTAACCGGACTGCTCCTCCATCAGTGATGTATTTAACCATATATGGACCAAGCTAGTGTTGAAGAAACTTCCCTGGGTGTTTCGCAAACTAGTTATCATACAATGGGATAAATTTTCCCTCCAAAAATGTCTTTTTTCGAATATGTCGATCATGCCAGGCCTTATCCCTAGCCTTCTAGACCTATTGGTGAAAATTAGCAATGAAACGATCTTCCTCTAAGGCCACAAACTGCGCTAAACGCTCCTCCATGATATCAGTCTCTGCCATATTCGTAAAGGCTACAATGCGCAGGCTAGGAACAATATATTCCATGGGCATAATGGCCTCCTTGCCATAGACCATCCTAAATGACCTTTTTCCTGTCAACTTCTTCCAGGTGGTTCAGTAGGCCCAAATAACAGACAGGATGTGCTCATCCTAGTCACTGTGATTGGTGTTATAGACCTTAGCTAGTGCTTTCTCCAAGATTTTATTAAAAGCTTCTACTGCTCTGTTTTCGTGCAGATGATACGGAGTGCTCTTCGCATGGTGGATCTGAAATTCTTCTGTTTAGGCTTGTATTATTTCATTAACAAAGTGCGTACCTCTATCACTTATTAATATCTTTGGACATCCAAACCTGGTCATAATCTGCTCAAAAATGAAGTGCACAGCGGTTTTTACAGTGCAATCCTTCACAGCTTATGCTTCACCCCATATGGTTATGTAATCAGTGGCATTTATGATGTAGCGCACACCTGTAATATTTCCGGGTGGGTTGATAGGCCCTACAAAATCAATGGCCCACTTGTCAAATTATTGTAGGGCCATTTGCGGTTGCAGGGGAATTTCATCTCTACATGAGGGTCTTCAAGTTTGTTAGCACGTATCGCAAGCTTTGCAATAGTTGTGAGAGTCACTATGTAGGGTAGGCTACCATAGTCCAGCCCGCAAGATATTTTGCACCATTTCCTTTCTTGCGTAGTGACCTCTTGCTACACCCTCCTGAGCCTATACCAAAATAGCATGCCTTTCATGCTCCAAAATGTATCTTCGCAGCACTTTGTCAGCTCCCATCTTGTATAGATGACCTTGGATGATGGTGAAATCTGTTGCGCGGGTTACCAACTCTAATCTTCCGTTGTACCGAATATTCCGCAAGTGCCATGCTCGTAGTCAGGAACTTAATGATGTCAGTGAAGTACACATCAACTACCTTAATAGCGAATAGTTGTGCGTTAGGAAATCCCTCTTCTAAGTTGGTCAGTTCTTCGCCATTCTCGAATCAGGACAAGTGCTATGGTCCAGCATTCAACTTCCCTGGCTTGATAATGATCTCAAATTTGTACTCCTGAAACAGTAGTAGCCATCGGTATATTTTCCCCCCAACACAGGCTTATTCACCAGGTATTTCAAGGCCAAGTGATCTGTAAATATTTTGAAGTGCCCTCCTAACAAATAATGTCGATATATCTATAATGCGTAGACCATAGCCAATCCCTCCCACTATGTAGTGGAGTAGTTGTGCTCCGCACCA
Source organism: Pinus albicaulis (assembly GCA_034641835.2). Lineage (NCBI taxonomy): Eukaryota > Viridiplantae > Streptophyta > Pinopsida > Pinales > Pinaceae > Pinus > Pinus albicaulis. Next base: position 1,655,620,693 of record CM076580.1, on the reverse strand, counting down.
GAGAGATTCCTACTAGCGAACGCAATAGGATGATCAATGTCTCTGTCTCTAGGCTGCATAAGGACCACTCCCAAGGCGATCCCTGATGCATCAACCTGAACATGGAATACATTCACTCAATCAAGAAAGATAAGAATAGGCGTAGAGACCATCTTCTCCTTGAGTAGCTCGAAGCTTTTCTGAAACTCGTCATCCCAAAAAAACAAAACATCCTTCTTAAGTAATTTTTCCATAAGCGTTGTGATCAGCACGTACCCTTGAATGAACTTCTTGTAGTAACCTGTATGTCCAAGTATCAAATGCAGTTGTCTCTTAGTTGTCGGCACTACCAGGTTTATGATAACTGCGACTTTGGCAGGATCAACCATCAATCCTTGCCGACAAACTATGTGCCTGAGCAAGATTCCAAAGGGTACGCAAAATATGCACTTCTTAATATTTAGGGAAATATGGTGCTTCCTACAGGCATCCAACATCATGCGCAGGTTCAAGACGTGCTTCTTCACCAAGCCGAAGAGAGTTCAGTCATCAAAATATACCTCCAAAAACTTGTGGATGAACTCTTTGAACACTGTGACTACCACCCGTGAAAAGATGGCAGGGGCATTCTTGAGCCCAAATGGCATGATGGTATATTGAAAGGATCCCAATTTGGTGGCAAACGTATTTTTGTTGTGATCTTCAGGTGCGATCCTAATCTAATGGTAGCCCGAGAACCCATCTGTAAATGAGTATACTTCTTGCTCGCCTACGCTGTCAAGGATTTTGTCGGAGAACGATGTAGGAAAGGGATCATGCACACATGCATCATTCAATTTGCATAATTCAACATAGATTCATATCTCCCCCTTCATATTTTTCTCCTAAACCACCATCGGACTTACCCAATCTAACTGTTCGACCGGTTCGATGATACTTACGATGAGCATTTTATTGATTTCTTCCTTAACCTTTTTCTTATACTTAGGGTTCAGCCGATAAGGACATTACTTCATAGGGTGTGCATCTGGTTTTAAAGTGATGCGCATGACCCCTAGGTCCCCTATAATCCCCTTGAGTTCCAAGAACTTTGTGGGGAATAAGTCCTGGTATTCCGTAAGTAGTTCCGCCACTTTTCCACTGTATCATCATCCTAGTAGTCCCCAATTTCAGCCAACTTAGGTTTCTCTTCCATGCCAATGTTGACTTCTCGCAGCTTCAGAGGCTTAGTAACATTGATAGTTTGTAGTGGGGGTCCAACAACTGTGCGCTCTCCCTCCGACCCCAAAATAGAGACATTTCATGGATCTTCATCGCACTCTTCTATTGCTAAATTGCGGCAGCTGAAAATATCCTGCATCTGCATTTCCCATGTAGGTGCCCCAAATGCTACGTAAGGGCATGATTCATCAAATACTAAGGTATCTATCTCCTGTAGATCTTCGTAAAGTGCCTATGTTCCACCTACTAACCCAAATGTCCCTACAAACTCATCCTTCAATGTTTCCTAGTGGCGAGTGCGCTGATGTAGCTCTACATCTAAGTACCATGCGGTGGGAATTGGTCCCAAGGCATGAATAAATATGTGAACCCATTCTTTTGTAGTCTGGTCACACCATTTCTCCATCCAAGCAAACAAATGCTCGCGTGGGTCCCGTAGGCCAAGGAATGTTTTTACGCGCAAGTCAACCTGAGGTTCAAATCGTAGGATCGTCATATCCTAACACTCTTCCCAATCCTTGAACGCCCCCTTATGCGTGTCCCACCACCTCGTAGGTGTTGTATGCATGGCTAGATTAATGGCCCATAACTTTCACTCTCTCGGAACCTCAGCTTCAAATTCTCGCAAAAACTCCTTAATATTACCAGAACCATCAAAGTAGGGCAGTTCTCTTACCTCGAAGGAGATGCATCGAAAGTCCTGTGTGATTCTAAGACATCGCAACGCAGATACATCATGTAACCGATTCTACCAATTTTCCATATCCCCATCGGAGTCAAAGAAACATTCATTATCTTTTTCTGAGTAAAGCACACCATCAGCCATAGGATTGATCCAATCTTTGTCTCGTGAAGTTAACTTATAGATGTGATCCACATCCTCTTCTTCGTACACCAGCGCTGTATATCGTTCTCCTTTCGTAGGGTCTAATGTTACTATCACCCGCATACCTTCATTTTCAAACATAATGCTTCTTTTCTTTAGATTAATGATACCTCCCATATCTATGGCCCAATCCAATCCTAGGAGTGCAAGATAGGGGTTCGCATCTTCTACAATCTGAATTACCTCAAAGTCAGCCCGGACCTTAACTCCTGCGATATCTACCACGATTTTTTACAGTCTCCCCAACGGTATGATCTTCTGCTAGTTGGCCATGCGCAGCTGGATAGTGGACCATTCCAACTTAGGTTCTCCCATTCACTGCCAAGTTTGTTTGGGAAATATGTTCGCATCTGATCCTAGGTCCAAAATAACTTGCTCCATTTCATAATCACCAATCTGTGTTGTTAGCCGCATTTCCCTACCAGTGCATTTCTTATTCTTGTATAGTTTGTGCACATCCTTAACTTCCAGGGGTGGATTAGTTCTTTTTGCGCAACCGTCTATTAATTCTTGAAGATTTTCTATAGCCCTTTGGTTGCGCAGCAGTTTCATACATGCTTGTAGAAATGGTTTAACTTCGTCATCCATTTTTAGGTGCGTTGGAGTCTTGGAATTAGATGCCTCATCCTTTGTAAAATAATTGTCGGTTGCGACAAAGGTTTCCTTTTCCTTCTATAGGTCCAAGCCTTCCTACTTGACTGCTGCTTTTCAGATAAGCAACTCGGCCATATCCTTCTTCTCAGTTCCTCCAGTGGCCATGTCGATGCTTGTTATGACATTAATGCTCGGTCCTTCGTCACGTGGTTCAGCCTTAACTCTCTACATGTTTTGCGTAGGCGTCTATTGTTTTTCCTGCATTTTTTCTATCGGAATTGGGAAGTCTTCGATCACATGGTCCAGATTTCTACAATACCTACAAGATTGTCACGTAGTGCTTGAAAAGTCTCTTGCAAAGTGCCTTGCTTCTCCATAGTTATATAAAATTAGTTGTCCCCTTCCCCTACCTGCACTTCTACCTCTACCCCCTCCCATGCCCCTAGATGGGGAGCCACCTATGCCCACGAGGGATCTTGGTGAAGAAGAGTTCGTTTTTACTCTATATAGGTTTCCCTGGTCTATCATTAAATCATAAGTTTGGCAGTTTTGTTCATCATTTCCTACTGATTGGAAAAACCGGCACCATTGTTGCTTTAGTTTTGGAACATACACACCTAGATGGGGGCAATGGTTAGTATCATGTAGTCCAGCTACACGACAATCATCACACCACAACGTTGGTCCACTTGGTCCCATAGTCTCCCTAGGGCGGAATGGACTAGGTCCCCCAACCTATAGGTAGTCTGTTAACAGCGAGCACTGATCCTTGGTATGGCCTGATGTCATACATCGTATGCACCACACATCTGGACTAGCTTCTTTCCCTCGGTCCTTTCACAGGTTCTATATCTCCATGTGCATCACCTCCAGCTGCCCTTGGATTTTTTGTACTCCCAACTGGGTATCATCTCTTGGAGCAGCTTCTAACTTCATGGCAATCTCCAAAGCTTTTTCCTATGATTCAATGGCTTGCTGTCCCATAGGTACCTATAGGTGAGGAAGAAACATAGTGATGAACCATTCCTTGTGATGTGTTTCATCAAATGGAAATTCCCCTTCTCTGATCACCTTCTTTAGTCACTGGTCAGCCTCCCATATAGACTCAAAGGGCCCTTGCTTGAAATATTTTAGGTCATTCACTATCTGAGAGTAGGACTTAGGCGTCTGAAACTGTTGTTTTAGGGAATTTTTAAACTCTTTAATGGTCGCATTCGCATGTTGAGTTTCGTATCCCATATACCAATCTAGGGATTTTCCTTCAAAGGTGAGGGATAGATGCTCCCTCTTTACAGCATCTCTGGCCACATTCTACACAGTCCATATTGACTCTACGACAAACTAGAATCGGTCCATATCTTCATCCCCTACACCCTTGAAGGTAGGTAACTTCATGTGCATGGCCATATCTACTTCTGGGAGTGGCGGCAGAGGAGGAGGTGTGGGTGAGTTCTTACCCTTATGCGGATTCAAAGGTGGTGTCGTAGGAGGGTTATTTCCTTCGCACGCAGGTGGTTCTCTTAAGGAGTTTTAAATGGATCTATCCACTTCTTGATTGACTCTGTAGTACTTACCGCTTCGGGTTGTACCCTTGCTCTGAGCAGAGCTCATTCACTCTGTATGGCTACACATAATGCCCTTTTTGCACAATAATATTTTAATTAGTAATGGCAACGTTTTCATAAAATTACCTTGGAAACCTTTGAAGAACCTCCGCTCTGCCTCAGAATAGGACACAAACTGATTAACTGCAAATCCATCACAAATCCTCCCAGCACACTATCCACCCAGTGATCTACCATACGAGTGATGGTGTTATCAGTTCTTTCTAACTACTAGATCAACTATGGAGTCCACTGTATGACCCGCTCGTCCTTCCAATACGTCTGGAAATCTACGAGCCTTGCCAGTCACTCCTGAAGCTCGTTCGTAAATGTTACAAATAAAATTTCATGGAATTCGATGAACATGTAATTATTCTTCCACTTCTCCGCTGTCAACTCTGTGCTATGATTCTCTTTTACCACAAATTCCTGAACTTGTTTTTCAAACCATTCTTCAATTTCTTTCCTCTTAGGTCTCTAATGTTCCCTTGGCACTACCCGATCTCTCTCTCAAAATTATCCCGATCCCGGCAATGGAACCATTTGTTGGCTCCAGGGGTCCTGACCCAGGTTTGGATGTTAAGGTTTGCCAACAAACCCCTATACTACTGGCCCTTTCGGTAGTGAGCTACTTACACATGCCAATGTCTCACCCGAAGCAGTACGGGAGGGTGCTACAACCAGGTTCCCGCACCCAGAGAGAGAGTAGCTAAGTCAAGTAGATCCGAGTTTGCAACCTATCTGGTTTGCATGGAACAGGTCTATTCGTAGGTTTGTTAATAGTGTAATCTGCAACTAATCATAATAGGGCTACTACCATGCACAGATCTATTTAGTACCTTCACATCCACGTGCATATCAGTTATCAGTACATCATATCATAAACACATCAATAACAAATTACAGATACACTTCATACCATAACACAGACAGATTTGTATAATAAATAGATAACAAAACTATATTCATAGCTCCAATAGATCCCAAAGTTTCGAATCAACAGTAACACATCAGATCAGATAGCACAGAGATAATTTAACTATTTCCACATATATTAGCATCCAAAAACCCAGTTACAATCCAAACACAGCCTGCGCACACAGCTAGCAGGGTCTACACATAGCAGGACTAAGGATCTCCGTGCACATAACCAGCACGAGTCCTTACACAAATGACCCAACATAGATCTAACAATTTTCACTCACCATTAATCTTAATTCTTGCCAATCTCTAGACTCAAAATTTTCATCTATTTATATTGACTTAGTCTACGCTTCCAGTGGTTCACAAACCATGGTTTTTGGACTCTAGGTCTACCCTTGACCCATTACAATGCATTCGAGGCTTTGACCCACCCCCAAAACCCCTGCACTAGACTAATTAATACCAAAAATATACAAAATTGTACAAAATTTGCAGCTTTAGGGGACCCTCTTCCAACACTGCTTGAGGAGTGATTAACAAAGGAAATGTTCTTTACATGCCAAGGGATGCAATGAAACATTTTTCAAGGTATAAAAATACACAGAATTCACTTAAATGGTCCTCCAATGTTCGGGATGGGGATTGCAGGGACGGTGAAAAAATACTATGTAACAATTATTGTCCTGCTTGCCAAAATTTGCTTTCCCTCAAGAAATTTTAATGTTGGACTTTGCAACACCTACTCACCTTCCCATGTGGCATCCTCCTTAGGAAGGTCCTTCCACCTAACCAAAAACTCCCTCATAACCTGATTACTGAGATTCCTTTCCCTCACCTCCAAAATGGCCTTCAAAATTAGCTATAGATGAATATCATCATCTAATGGTGGCATCTCTATAGTGGTCATGATCTGTTATCCAAGTTCCTTCTTCAGGCATGATACCTGAAATAAATTATGCACCTTGCTTCCAATTGGAAGCTCCAAGTAGTAGGCCATCACCCCAACTCTCCTAGTCACCCTATATGGTCCACAAAACTATGGCTTGAACTTTTCATATCCCTTTTGTTTCAGTCAGGACTACTGGTATGGCTATAGGCATAGATAGACCATGTCTACCACCTCAAACTGACTCTCTACCCTCCGCTTGGAAGAATACATTTTCTATTGATTTTGAGCTACCTACATATTATCCTTGAGTTCCTTGAGAATCTTTTTTCTCTCTTAGATCCAATCCTTTTCCCCAGGGGCCCTTCTGTATCCAAAAATCACATCAGAAAAATAAACTACATCATATTAACCATAGAGAGCATGAAATGGAGACATAAAAATTGACATGTGGTAAGTGGTGTATCAGAACACTCTGAGGTGAAACCACTTTACCCAAGCTTGTTGTTTCCATGTCACATAGTGGCACAGGTACCCCTCCAGCCACTTGTTTACAACCTTGGCTCATCCATCTATCTGGGGGTGGTAGCTAGTCTTGGGAGTGAGCTCTGCCCAAACAACCTGAATAGCTCCTACCAGAATTCCCCCATGAACCTACGGTCCCAATAACTGACTATGGTCTTTGGGAGACCATGCAGTCTTAATACCTCCCTAAAGAAGAGCTTTGTGACCTGTGAAGCTAAGTATCTAGCCAGGATAGCGAAGAAATGGGCGAACGTGGTCAACCTTTCCACCACCACATAGATACAATCACGCCATGCAATCAGAAGACCCATAATGAAATCCATGGACACACTCTCCCACTTCCTCTCAAGAATAATGAATTTTTGTAGTAGTCCTGAAGGTTGTGATGGTTCCCCCTTATTCCTTTTGTTGAACACTTGGATAAACTGAGAGGGGGGGGGGTGAATCAGTTTAAAGCAGTCATGGTCTTGTAAAACTTTCTTTTACACTTGTTTACATCTTCATTTCGTGATCAACTTAATATACAATGGAACAACAATCTTAATAAGTGAGCAGTAGGTATTAAGCAGATTAAATATAGAATATCAACATATAATCATCATGCACATAGACAACAGATATAAGTGGAAACCCATAAGGGATAAAACCACATCTTATTATTGTTTTGATGCAAAGGCAAGCTCCAACTGCCTCTCACCATTGATTTTCTGTAGGCTCCAACCTATAGGAGGCTACTACCTCAATTCTGCAAGCTACAAATTGCAAGGAAGCTCCAACTCCCATCTATTTTTTGCAGGCTACAACCTACAGGAGGCTCCTACCTCAACCAGCTACAACTGGACATCTATCAAGCTACAACTTGATATGGAAGCACCAACTTCCTCACTGTACAATAAAATCATATCCTGATTTACCTGGATATCAACTCTGTTTTCCTCCTTTACTATTTTCCTTCTAGCCTTCAAATTTGCTTTATATCATCTATGGATCTTCAAAACTCCTCTCTCTGCTCCTTCTTCTTCTTATAATATTTGACCTCTTTCTCCATTCTATCAACCTCTTTATGCATATGCTGGTAACATTATTTATAGGGATCACCTCATAACTGTTTGCATTCCACAGGGAATTCGAAATGAATAGGTATGACTCTTTACCTTCCCCCTTCTCATTTTCTTGTCTAGCACATTCAAAATAATTTAACAGAATGTATTACAGTGGAGTTTTGCTTTGCCTACAGAGACTTTCCTTTGCATCACATACAATAAAAATAATTAATACATTTACATTTACAGTTACAACAAAAATATTTCACTCAGTCTTTTAATCTCTTTGCTCGTTGTGCATTTGTCTTTTCTACTGCTATCAGAGTCGTTTCAGTTCCTGCTATTATATTCAACACATTTCTGCATAACTGTCATTTTTTCCTAACTTGACCCAATTCTTTTTTTTCAACAGTTCCACTATATTCTTCTTTTCCCAACTCTGCCTCTTTTTCTCATGCCAACAGCGTTCATCCTTCACCACTCTTCTAAACACTCGGTTCTGCCTTTTTCTCTGTGTCGGGTCCTTACCCGATCCTTTCTACCTGCGTTCATACTTTCCTTTTTGTTTTACGTTACAGTCCTCCTTTTTCTCTCCGAAATGATTTACAAAAGAAAATCCACATACTGTCGGACTTAAAATGCTTTAGGCTTCGGATTTGTTCTTTATCTTGTCGACTCTCTTTATCACACTTCGGCGATTCAAATATCCCATGTGCCTTCGTCCATCTGATCTCCCGAAATGTGATGTGCGAAGGGTCCCACCAGGCTATATTATCGCTTTATCGCACTTCAATGTTTTAAACGTTCTTTGCTATATGGCTCCTTTTCTTTCCGATGTGATTTACAAAGGAAAATCACTTACACCCGGACTTGAAATCTCTTTAAATAATGGTTCTGAGCTGCATCAAATCTGGCTCCTTTATCGTGCTTTGTCCTGAGCTTGCGATGATCGATATGCAATCGGGTCCCACTTGACTTTATCGCTACTTCGCATCACATCTATCCATAGCATCGCAATATCGGCTATCATAATATCATTTTTCGTACCGTGCGAACCCATATCATGTGTGATATGCAATATGTGATTGCATCGCATTGCATCTTCATATTGTATCACATCGCCACTTTGCGGTATGCGATGGACTTCGCATCGTTGATGTGTGATATTATGTTGTGCTGCCATGTGTCCCTTTGCATTGGCACATCGCATCGCTTCTTTGCTCTTACGATCTTCACCCTTCTGATCTTGCGATTTGCGATATTCCGGCGAGGTCCATGTCATCTCCATGTAATCATGCCATGTCACCTTGCCACTTCATCGCTACGTCACCGCCATGTCATCTTGACACGTCATATTGATGTAAAAAAATGCACCACGGAAGCTAAAAGACCCTTTTCCCTTTCAAAACATTATAATCCACTTTTATAATATTCGGAAGAAAAATCCCCTTTTCAACGTTTGGAACAATATAACTCACTTTAACCCAATGTTTTAAACTCTTTTGGAATGTATATGAGAACCTTCGGAAATGCTTAATTTACTTTTAAACAAAGGTTAAAATCCCCTCGTCAGTGTATTTCCGAACTTCAACCACTTTAATAAAACTCCATTGAAATATCATTAAACCTTCAGAAATATTAAAAACCTTTGGAAACTTTAGACCTTCGGAAATAATTCCAAACTTCAAACCCTTAATAAAAATTCATTGCATACAACATCGGGTCAATACCTTGTTTTAACTCCTACGCAGCTTTTAACGCGAACTCCGTCAGATCTTCCATAGATCTAATCAGACGGCAGTCGCATTCAATTGACCCCAGAACTTTATCACCCAAAAGCAATGCGAAATGGGTGGTATTGTGCTCGTGACATGTTGAAATATTATTTGATCATGTTAGAAATGGGAAAAACCACTCACAACTCAAAGGTTGTGCGACAAAAGTGTCTGGTTTCCTTCAAAACCACTTAACCCGCAAACTCTATTTAAATTGCATTTGAAGCCGGATTTCCGCTGGATTTCAGTTTTAACTTCGATTTCTCTGTAACCTTCCTTATCCATCTTTACACAGAGGCTAATACACATTCAAATACTCCTCCACTCCTTTACATAGAATTTAATTCTACACACTTCACAATATACACAGAAAGACCATAAATTCAATGAATTCGAAGAGATGAACCCTTCGGGAAATTTGCCAAGTATATACAGATACACAAAATTTTGCAATTTATTAAAATAGAGGCAAAAATCCTCACAGTCAATTCTTCTTTGGTTTAACATATATATTAAATTTCTATGGTTCTTATCCATCATTGTCCATTACAGTAAAACCCCAAATGGGCAACTACAACCCACTGATACATTAAACCCTATGTGACATCTCTGCAACAATTCCATCTGAATCTGATCTTCTCCCTTGTCTTGGTGTTGCTCCTTTGTGCTCCTTTTCCATCAATGAAAATATTTCCAACAGTCTCCCCCTTTGGCATTGATGGAAATACTCCAATGCTTCTTCCAGGACTTCCTTTGCTTGCCTTTTAGAAGACCCTTTCTTCTTTTGCTTGCTTTTCCTCCCCCTTTGACATCAATGGTAAAGGGTTGCACTTTTCCCTGTGTGGTTTCTATATTTTCATAATACTTTGATCTTGAGGACCTATTCCATGCATTGCTCCATTTCTCTAGCTATTTTGTGACAATTTATTGACTTCTCTTCCCCTGGAATGATGCTTTCTTGACTGATACAGACTATCATTGGACTTCTGTTCTGATCCCATTTCTTGTATGCAGCCCTTATTATTATTATTATTATTATTATTATTATTTTTTCATCATATCATAGAGTAACATCTGCAGAAACTACCCCTAGCTTGTCTCTTAGATATTTGAATGGTTCTTTAGCAAGAGGTTTTGTGAATATGTCTGCTATTTGTTCCTTAGTTGGTACATATTCCAACTTTACTATTTTTGTGCTACTTGTTCTTTGAGGAAGTGGTACTTTATTGGGATGTGCTTTGTTTTTTAATGAAGTACAAGATTTTTTGATATAATTATTGCACTTTTATTGTCACATTTGATAGAAATAGGTTCATCAATGCTTACCTTCATGTCTTGGAGAGTTTGTTTTATCCACATTACTTGTGTGCAACATGTTGCCGTTGCTATGTATTCTTCTTCTGCTGTAGATAGAGAGATAGAAGTTTGCTTCTTGCTTAGCCATGCCACCAGAATTTTTCCCAAATAAAATGCACCTCCACTTGTGCTTTTCCTGTCATCCACACAGCTGGCCCAATCTGCATCTATGTATGTTGTCAATGTGAAGATTTTTCCTTTTGGATACCATAGGCCATAATGTGAAGTACCTTGTAGATATCTAAATATTCTCTTGATTGCAAGTAAATGATTTTGTTTTGGTGCTGCTTGATATCTTGCCACAAGTCCTACTACCAACATAATTTATGGTCTAGAAGTTGTTAGGTATAGTAGACTTCCTATCATGGATCTGTAAAGTTTTTTATCTACATCCGTTGATCCATCATTAGCACATAGTTTTCATCCAGTGATCATGGGAGTTGACACAGGTTTGCAGTCTTCCATTTGAAACCTTTTCAACATTTCTTTTAAGTATTTTTCTTGCTAAATGAATATTCCTGTGTTCTTTTGTTGCATTTGAAGTCCTAAATAGAAGTTGAGCTCTCCAATCATAGACATCTAAAATTCTAATTTCATTTCTTCAGCAAATCCTTTTGCTAACTCATCTTTGTTGCTACCAAACATGATGTCATCTACATACACTACTACAATCAAGAGTTCATTATCATTAGCCTTTATGTACAAATTGTTGTCTACTCCTCCTTTCTTGAACCCTTTTTTTTGCAAGCATTTGTCCAGCCTTAAATACCATGCATGAGGAGCTTGTTTCAGACCATATAAGGCTTTCTTTAATCAGCACACATATTCATGTTTATCTGTTAATGAGAATCCTTCAGGTTGTTCCATGTAGACTTCTTTCTCTAGATCTCCATTCAGGAAGGCATACTTCACATCCATTTGATATACTTTGAAATCATGATAGCATGCAAAGGCCAAAAACATTCTGATTGCTTCCATTCTGGCTACAGGGGAAAAGGTTTCATCATAATCAAGACCTTCAATTTGTGAATATCCTTTGCATAAAAGTCTGGAAAAATTTCTAATTACCTGCCCTTGTTCATTCATCTTATTCTTGAATATCCATTTTGTGCCAATGACATTTTTCCCAGTGGGTCTTGGAATTAATTCCTAGGTATTGTTCTTCTCAATTTGGTCTAGTTATTCATTCATAGCATTTACCTAGTTTTTGTCTTTGTTGGCTTCTTCGAACTTCTTTGGCTCTATTTGAGATAGCATGGCTTGGTATACTTCTTATGTCTATTCAGCAAGCTGTATTCTTGTCTGGACTCCCACACTCTTGTTCCCAATGATTTGATCTTTTGGATGGTTCTTTTGAGTGTGTCTTGAGGGACCTTTTGAGTTTAATTCAGTATCTTCTATTGTTTTTCTCAGTTCATCATTATCTTGGTTCTCATCTTCATGATAATCTGGAGGATTGTTGCATCTTGTGCTTCTTGTTCCGTTTGGTAAATCTTCATCAAATCTTACATCAATGCTTTCCACAATTTTGTGCATTATTTTTTTGCAGCACCTGTAACCCTTACTCTTGGATGCATATCCTAAAAATATTCCTTCATCAACTCTTGCATCAAACTTCCCTAGTTTTTCATCATTATATTTTATGAAACACTTGCTTCCAAATACTCTAAAGTGCTTGATTGATGCTAGTTTACCATGCCATAATTCATAAGGAGTCTTATCACAATTTGGTCTTAGATGAGCTTTGTTGAGAATATGAACAACTATGTGTACTTCTTCTGCCCAATAGGTTTGGGGAATGTTACTTTCTTGCATTATGGCTCTTGCAATCTGTTGTACTAACTTGTTTTGTCTTTCTGCCACTCCATTCTGTTGAGGTGTACCTACAATTGTAAATTGTTGTTTTATCCCATGCTCATTGCATAGGTCTGCAAAATCATAGTATGTGAATTCACCTCCTCTATCTGATCTGATGCACTTTAGCTTGCATCCTGTTTGATTTTCTGCCAATGCCTTGAATATCTTGAATTTCTCAAGTGCTTCAGATTTATATTTGAGAAATGCTACCCACGTCATTCTAGAAAAATCATCTATTATCAGCATGAAATAAGATTCTCCACTTGGTGCTTTAGTTCTTGAAGGTCCACACAGGTCCATGTGTACAAGCTGAAGAGGCCGACTTGTAGAAAGTATCTCTTTGGTCTTGAAATATATGCGGGTCTGCTTGCCCAGTTGGTAGGATTTACATATGGTATTGGAAGGATTATTTATTACTGACATATATCTAACTGCATTATTCTTTCTTAGACTGATGATGTGGTCAAATTTTAGGTGTCCTAGTCTTCTATGCCATAACCATAATTCATCAAGTTTGCTTACGTGGCATGCTTCATTCTCTTCTTCCACTATATAGACATTACTTTCTGTTCTAACACCTTTGATCAAGGTATTTCTTGTGGTGCTTGATCTTACCTCACAATCTTGGGATCTTAAAAGGACCTTACAGCCTTTATCACACATTTGAATAACACTTAGCAGATTGGCTTTCATCCCATCCACAAATAGTACATCTTGAGCCTTTCCTCTTCCATTATTCAGACTGACTGAGCCTTTTCCTTTGATTTTCCATGCTTTATCATTGCCAAATGTTACATTTCCATATTTCTTTTCATCAAAGGTTACAAACTTGCGTCTATCTCTATTCATATGCTTTGAGCATCCACTGTCCAAATACCATTGTCTTTTCTGATCTTGGGCTATTAGAGCCAGGTCACACTTATTCGACTTTGTTTTCCACTGCAGGCAGCTATTGGTTTGGCACCTTTTCTGAGAAGATGGACCACATTATTTCAGAGGACGTTTGGAAGACATGTGTCCAATTTTATGGCATATAAAGCATTTGATTATATTTTTAAATGGATTATGTGTAACTCTCCATTGTTCATAAATCTCCTTGGGGTTTTGAACATCAGTCTTTGTCCATATGTTTTGCACTCCATGGCTTTATGGCCAAACCCCTTACAACAAAAACAATACCCATGGAAACGATTAGTGTACCTGGTGAAGGGTTGTTCTCTCCATTTTTTTGCTTGAGGTAGTCTTTTCAATTTCTATAATTTTTGCTGGTTGAAATTGATTATCTTTTTTTGACAGTATGTAGCAATATGTCCCAGCTTGTGGTAGACAAAACAAGTGATATTTCTCATAGGGGAAAAGAATATCTTTTGAAAGCTTTCGAATTTATTCTATTCATATTCGGGATTGTAAGAGACTTTTTCAGCTGAATGTTTCTTCATTTCGTTCTTTGTCACTTGATGTTTCTACTTGTTTCTGTTTATTTCATCACACATCAAGTTATTGGTGGCTTCTGCTTCTGTAGTTCTTTTTTAAGCTACTTCGTTATCCTTTATAGCTTTTACAAAAATGATATTCTTGTTATCTTCTACCTTTGACTTACTGGTTTCTCCTTCATATCCTATCCTAGCCTTTATGAGAGGATACGTTTGAGCGTTTATAATCATGTCCAACTATTCAGTGCTTATCATTCGAGTAGTGTTCATTGACAATTCCCTTTGGGTGTTTTCTAGTTTCTTTCTTAGCCATACCACTTCTTCTTCCAATTTCTCTTGCTCCTGATGTTTATCTATAATTTTCTTTAGCAGAATGTCTTCCACCTTCTTAGCTTCTTCAAATTCTACTTTCAATTGAATGAGGTCTTCTGAATTTGGTACATCTTTTACACATTTGAGGGGAATTTCTTTCTATTTTCTGCACTTGAGTTTAAGTCTGTCTATTTCCTCTAGGGAAATTCTTAGCTCCCCCTCAAGATCTACCTCATCTTCTAGAAGGAATCCTTCAGACTCTTCCTTGGCCATCAACACAAATTCAGAGGTTCCTTCTTCATTTGAGGATTCATCTAATTTTTCAGATGCACTGCTATCTTGATGAGCATAAAATGATCTTCTATTGAATCTCTTCCATTTCTGCCAGTTATTTTTTTTGGTTTTCTCCGTCCCTTGAGTATGATTCTTTGTTTTCTTAAGAGGACACTTAGATGCATGGTGCCCAACTCTTCCACAGTTAAAGAATTTAAATGGAAGTTTACCTTTATACTTTCCTAAGCCTCTATCCAATCTTCTGAAAAATTTGGCCTATTCTTCATCAGAGCAGGAGCATGTATTGTCTTTTTCTTCTTTGCTCTTCTTTGTCTTAAAGGCTGCCTCCCTCACATTTGACTTCCTTTGTGGAAGTCTCATCTCATAGGCTGTTGAGTTTCCAAGTAATTGGTTCATGGTCAATGTTTCCTAATCAGTTGTTTCTTCTATGGCAGAAACCTTGGGGTTAAACCTGGATGGTAAATATCTCAATATATTTTGTACAATTACACATTCTCTAATGGTTTCTCCTAGAGATTTCATTTTTTTTACAATTTCTGCAACCCATAAGAATAAACTGGCAACATCTTCTTCTTCATTCATTTTTATATTTTCAAATTGAGCTCTATAGACTTGCAGCTTGGCAGCCTTCACCTTTTTATCTCCCTCATGGATACTTTCTAATGTATCCCATATTTATTTGGAAATCTTGTTGTGCATTAATTTGATAAATTCTACCTCACACAAACCACTTAAGAGAGCATTCATGGCTTTTGCATTAGCTACAAAATCTAGTTTGGCATCTTTCTCTGAGTTAGACTCCTTTGGGGCATATCCCAATTCCACAGCAGCCCAAACTTCTATTCCTAGAGACATTATGTACGTCCTAATTCTAATTTTCTAGAAGGAATAATTTGTACCAGTGAACAAAGGGGCATTATTTGTTGAGCATCCTTCTAGACTAGCCATCTTGGGGACCTACGATCTCCTTCCAGTTGTTAAACCGATACAGAAGGAACCTGCTCTGATACCAATTGTTGAACCCTTGGTTAAACTGAGAGGGGGGGGTGAATCAGTTTAAAGCAGTCATGGTCTTGTAAAACTTTCTTTTACACTTATTTACATCTTCATTTCATGATCAAATTAATATACAATGGAACAACAATCTTAATAAGTGAGCAGCAGGTATAAAGCAGACTAAATACAGAATATCAACATATAATCATCATGCACATAGACAACAGATATAAGTGGAAACCCACAAGGGAGAAAACCACATCTTATTATTGTTGTGATGCAAAGGCAAGCTCCAACTCCCTCTCACCACTGATTTTCTGTAGGCTCCAACCTATAGGAGGCTACTTCCTTAATTCTGCAAGCTACAACTTGCAAGGAACCTCTAAATCCCATCTATTTTTGCAGGCTACAACCTACAGGAGGCTCCTACCCCAGGCAGCTACAACTGGAAATCTATCAAGCTACAACTTGATATGGAAGCACCAACTTCCTCACTGTAAAATAAAATCATATGTTGATTTACCTGGATATCAGCTCTGTTTTCCTCCTTCTTTACTGTTGTCCTTCTAGCCTTCAAATTTGCTTTATATCATCTCTGGATATTCACAACTCCTCTCGCTACTCCTTCTTCTTCTTACACTCTCTGACCTTTTTCTCCATTATATCAACCTCTTTATGCATATTTTGGTAAAATTATTTATAGGGATCAACTCATAATTGTTTGCATTCTACAGGGAATTCGAAATGAACAGGTATGACTCTTTGCCTTCCCCCTTCTCATTTTCTTGTCTAGCACATTCAGAATAATATAACAGAATGTATTACAGTGGAGTTTTTCTCTGCCTACGGAGACTTGCCTTTGCATCACATACAATAAAAATAATTAATACATTTACAGTTACAGTTACAACAAAAATATTTCACTCAGTATTTTCATCTCTTTGCTCGTTGTGCATTTGTATTTTCTACTATTGTCAGAGTCGTTTCAGTTCCTGCTATTATATTCAACACAGTTCTACATAACTTTCATTTTGGCCTAACTTTACCCAGCTGTTTGTTTTCAACGGTGCCACTATATTCTTCTTTTCCCGACTCTGCCTCTTTTTCTCATGCCCACAGCGTTCAGCCTTCATCGCTCTTATAAACACTTGGTTCTGCCTTTTTCTCTGTGTCGGGTCATTACCCGAGCCTTTCCACTTGTGTTGATACTTTCCTTTTTGTTTTACATTATATTCCTCTTTTTTCTCTCCGAAATGATTTACAAAATAAAATCCACATACTGCCAGACTTGAAATGCTTTAGGCTTCGGCTTTGTTCTTTATCGCGTCCGCTCTCTTTATTGCACTTCAGCGATTCAAATCTCCCATATGCCTTCATCCATCTGATCTCCTGATATGCGATGTGAAAAGGGTCCCACCAGGCTATATTATCACTTTATCGCACTTCGGCGTTTCAAACGTTCTTTGCTATATGGCTCCTTTTCTTTCCTATGCGGTTTACAAAGGAAAATTACTTACACCCGGACTTGAAATCTCTTTAGATAATGGTTCTGAGTTGCATCACATCTAGCTCCTTTATCGCGCTTTGTCCTGAGCTTGCAATTAGTTATATGTGATCGGGTCCCACTTGAATTTATCGCTACTTTGCATCGCATCGCAATATCGGCTATTGCAATATCATTTTTCATACCCTGTGAACCCATATCATGTGCGATATGCTATATGCGATTGCATCGCATTGCATCTTCATATTGCATCACATTGCCACTTCACAATATACGATGGACTTCTCATCGCCAATGTGAAATATTGCTCTATGCCGCCACGTGTCCCTTTGCATTGGCACATCGCATCGCTTCCTTGCTCTTACGATCTTCACCCTTCCGATCTTGCAATTTGCGATATGCAGGCCAGGTCCACGTCATCTCCATGTCATCGTGCCATGTCACTTACCACGTCATCACCACATCACTGCCACGTCATCTTGATTTTAAAAAATGCACCACGAAATTTAAAAGTCCCTTTTCCCTTTCAAAACATTATAATCCACTTTTATAATATTCGGAAGCAAAATCCCCTTTTTAACCTTTGGAACAATATAACTCACTTTAACCCAATGTTTTAAACTCTTTTGGAATGAATATCAGAACCTTCGGAAATGTCTAATTTACTTTTAAACAAAGGTTAAAATCCCCTCGACAGTGTATTTCCGAACTTCAACCACTTTAATAAAACTCCATTGAAATATCATTAAACCTTCAGAAATATTAAAAAACCTTCAGAATCTTTAGACCTTCGGAAATAATTCCAGACTTCAAACCCTTAATAAAACTTCATTGCATACAACGTCGGGTCCATACCTTGTTTTAACTCACATGCAGCTTTTAACGCAAACTTCGTAGGATCTTCCACAGATCTAATAGGACGGCAATCGCATTCAATCGACCCCATAACTTTATCACCCAAAAGAATTAACGCGAAATGGGTGGTATTGTGCTCGTGACATGTCACAATATCATTCAATCACGTTATAAATGGGAAAAACCACTCACAACTCAAAGGTTGTGTGACAACAGTGTTCAGTTTCCTTCAAAACCACTTAACCTACAAACTCTGTTTAAATTGCGCTTGAAGACGGATTTCTGTCGGATTTCTGGAACCTTCCTTCTCCATCTTTACACAGAGGCTAATACAAATTCAAATCCTCCTCCACTCCTTTACATAGAATTTAATTCTACACACTTCACAATCTACACAGAAAGACCATAAATTCAATGAATTCAAAGAGATGAACCCTTCGGGAAATTTGCCAAGTATATACAGATACACAAAATTCTACAATTTATTAAAATAGAGGCCAAAATCCTCATAATCAATTCTTCTATGTTTTAACCTCTATATTTAATTTCTGTGGTTCTTATCCATCATTTTCCATTACAGTAAAACCCCAAATGGGCAGCCGCAACCCACTGATACATTAAACCCTATGTGACATATCTGCAACAATTCCATCTGAATCTAATCTACTCCCTTGTCTTGGTGTTGCTCCTTTATGCTCCTTTGCCATCAATGACAATATTTCCAACACCTTTGAGAAACTCCACACCCTACAGGTGCCTCAACATGTCCCCCTTGATACCCTTCCAAGAGAAACACTCCCTTATGGCCCTGTAAGTTTTAAGGAATCAAGGGTATTATGGTTGTTGGCTTGAGGGGTCCTGACCCAGGTTCAGAGTTAGCACATAACCAAAAAACCATCTTAATATTGGCCCTTTCGACAATGACCTAATTGTGAAGGCAAAAGTCTCACCCGAAGCAGAATGAGGAGGTGTTGGAACCAGGTTTCCACACCCTGAGAGAGAATTAAATGAAGTGGGTGTCTTAAGATCTGTTTTATTACACATACTGACTTGCGCACCAGAAGCCATAACCAGAAACTGTAGGTTAATGAACACAGGTTAACCCTGTGCGCGCGCATAGACAGTATATCTCCAATTCCCTTAATTTTTCTAGCAATGTAATATTCGGCTTCCTCCGTAATAGATCTATGCAACTATCATTCATCAATATTAAATAGGTCCACAACAGATCCAATCATAGCTTACAGAAATCTTATGCCAGATGTGGAGTACTAAAAAGGTATGCTTTTGATGATCATTTCAGTGGCTTTTTAGTAGAATTTGTAAACCTTTTTGCATCATGAATTTGGAAAATAATAAATAATTATAACAAAACATGTGAGAGTTGATATGCAAGACTTAACCGCTGATGATTGTTATTTTTCTGTGCAGGAAAAGGTGAAAACGAGGAGTTTATGTTCCAAAGGAAAGGACAAAGACAAGATAACTGCTGTCCCTTTGAACGCGAACCGAATGCAAACAAGGATAAGCAGATCAAAGAAAATCGGCCCGGAAAAGGAGGAGAAGACACCAGCTCGGCGGAGAAGAAAAGAAAAGATGAAGGATTAACAGTTTAATCGCTGCTTTATTTATCTTGTTACTTAGACATCTCCGCCATCACCTTTATATAAAGGGACAGCACTGTTAGCTTGCGGGGATACTTTTTATGTAATTTTCTGTTAAAAATCAACTCTGATCATCGAGTCTCGTTGAGAACTGGTTCATTGTACTTTTGTCTTATGCATTAATATAAACTTGGTGATTATCTCATTTCTGCGTCTGGATTAACTTAAGGCGGTGTAACCTTGGAGGCTAAGGGCCCGGCCCCGGAGGACACTTGCTTCTGTATCACTACGATTTGATTTCTGCGTGGTTTGCTTATCGTTGTTATTCGGTAATCTGATATGCTTTATAAGTTTCTATTACATGCTCTGTTAAGATTAAATCATTAAGGTTTTTACAGATAGAATTGTGTATTGACTCTACATTATGTTACTGATCCTTTCAGAGTTGATTGCATGTTATTAGTCTTAACCGAATATTCTTACTGTTATGTTACAGAGCTTTTGTATTGAAAATTCATGTCATAGATTCATCTGAAGTTGTGTTCTTCATTATTGTTGGATTCAGAAATAATGCTATTCTATTTGGAAGCACAGTCGTATCCATGTTAATTAAGATTAATCAGATTACTATTCCAGCGTGTTGTGTGCGTATATGATTTACTAGTGCTGTTCCATTAGTGTGTTCTGCTTGATTTGCCTTAAGAGTGAAAGATTGTTATTTGATTGCGAAGAGTGCATTTGGGTTAATAGATTAAGTTTGGTTACGACTCGCGAGACTTAGTTGTTCGATTGCTGTTCCATTCCATTCCAGATTTTCCGTTCAATTCTTTATTTGCTGTTCTATTTTGCTATCTACTGTTCCATTTACTCGCATTTGTTGTTTTGGTGTGAGAGACAATCTAAGGCTGTAGTGAGCTTTGGCATTCACTGTCTAACTCCTAGACCCATGGTCTATGCTCTAATTTCCTTTCCATCAGTTTCCAAAGGGATGGGTTATCGCTGCCAAACCCTTGACTGATAAGCTGCCTAGTTTTCTGAATGTGTGATTTATTCTTTTGAAGTAACTTAGTTATATACCAGCATCCGTTTACTCTTGTATCTTTAAACATTTTACTACTAGCATTACTCTGACAAGTGATAGCCTCAGACTGAGACACTCTTTGGAATAACAAAACGCTCTCGGATTGACATATTAATGTGAGGTAATTGGAGGTGAAAGAGACCCCTTTTATAGCTCTACATTTTGGCGTCGTTGTCGGGGAAAGAGTGTAGCCATTTGTCTTTTTCAGAGTAGTGTACGAACCTGCTAGGGAAGAGTTGGATCTTAAAAACGGAAGGTAAGAACCTACGTGCGGAGCATGTAAAAGCCCTGCTCCACTGTCCGCTTTCCTAACATATTTGTTTTTGCTTTGTTTGAATAGAATTTAGTAGTTCATTTGAATGCATGACTAAGCAGAAAAGACCAGAAAAGAATATCAAACCTCCATCCAAGCCTGAAAAAGCTAAGGGGCCGGTGACCCTTGGCCGAACGACCTTCATAGACGAAATCTATAAGAAAACAGAATCTCAGCCATCAGTAGGCCCCAGGAAAATCATTTATAAATAGCCTACTAGTTCCCTTCAGGCCACAGGATCACCATCTGTAGCCTTTGCTGAGGTGCATAGTCAAACTGAAGAGCAGTACTTTCAAGAAATTGAAAATTCTACTCTAGAACTATTGCAGGAAGGGAATTTCAGCAACTTTTGTGAAGGAGAAGGAGAAACAGGGGAAACCAAGGAACCAAAATCTCCTATTGGAACAAATCGGCCATTAAATAGCCCAGATAAGGGGAGTGCTGCGAAAATCATTGTTGAAGGAATCCAATCTCCTCAGACATCAGGTATTCTCATTATTCCAGATAAGGGAAGTGCTATTAAAACTATCCCTGTCAAAACCATTCCCTCTCAACCTAGGAATACCCTCCTAGATATCCCAGAAGGTTATTGGCATATATTCGATCCCATGGCTCAGAACCAGCCAAATGCTCAAACCTCTACATTACAATATCCTATAGTGGATTATGCAGCAAATGCACCCATGAAAGCTATCCCTCTTCAGCATATCCCTACATTTCACGGTCTCACATCAGAAGATCCGGATGCATTTTTATTCGAATTCGATGTGTTATGTAGGGGGTATGATTACACCATCGATCCCCAAAAATTGAAATTATTTCCCTCTACATTAAAAGGGGCTGCTTTAAGATGGTTTATGGGACTAGGTGGCGGGGTTATCAACAATTGGGATCAAATGAAAGAATCCTTCTTAAAAAAATATCAGGATTATTGTAGGTCTAGAGAATTAAAAGACGAAATATTCCAAATGACAGCCAGACCGAATGAAACATTGGAGGAGTATGTGGAACATTTTCAGTACAATCTACAAATATCTCCTTATGCATCGCTACCTTTACCTGATAATGTGTTAAAAACTACATTAATAAGGGGCATGAAGGAACAATGGATTGAAACATTAAACATCATGGGAAAAGGGGATATTTATCAAGAGAATTTTGCTGACATCATTGATTTATGTATTAGGAGTTCGAGAGGCAGCACAAGAATAAAACCGACAGAATATGATCGATTTGCAAGAGATAACAAAGTATCAACAGAAGGAGTAACACGTGCAGAAATTGGAAATTTATTAGAAAATTTCAAAATTGATATTCTGGGGACACTAACTACACAACTTGATATTGTGCAGGCTAAACAGAAGCAGATGGAGGCAGAACAGAATTTGGCGATCTTCTGCCCCCGATGCAGAAAAAAACATAGCCACAAGGAATGTCCACTGGATACAGTCCAAACATGCGCTATCTGTACAAAAGATCACCTTACGGAGAGCTGCCCCTCACTTCCTGGATTGAAAGCGGTATATAAGGAAGCGGAAGAAGAACCAGAATCGGTGTACTTGATCAACCAGCATCGCCAGTGGCAGCCGAGACAATCTTGTATGTTTCCAGACTCAACCTCTTCTTTTCAACCTCCACAGTATAATGCTCAACAATATAGTATGTGGCAAAATCAATCTCAACCCCCATTTTCAAACTGGTCACCACAATCGTTTCCTTCTTCAAACCCATGGCTGAATCAGACAAGCCAATCTGGTTGGCCGAATTTCCCTTACACTCCACCATATTGGAAAAATGGCCCATATCCTTCACAATGGCTTCCCCCATATCCTTCACAATGGACTCCCCCTACTTCACAAAGTTCACCCTGGCAGACAAGCTGGCAAAGACCGATGCACCAGCCAGCTGGAACTATTCCGCTCCCTCAACCTACTCTGCCAGCCTTACAACAAAATCCCCATTCTAACCTGAGACCGCAACTCCCAGCCCAACCCAATCCCAATCCAAATAACAGACCGGTCCAATCTCTCCAAATCATAGAATCACCAGAAATAGGACCCGACCTGAGGGAGTGCAATGATCTTCAGTTAAGATCTGGACGTATAATTGAAACTGAGGGAGATAAAACAGTTCATATTGAAGATCAGTTACCAAGAGAACATCAGTTGCAACAAGAGGATGTAAATAAGCAACAGACTCATAATCAAGCAACCACATCCTCTCCTCCGTTCCCGGAACGATTAGTCATACCTCGACCCATACAATACCCTGACTTTGACATTCTGGGAGAATTACAAAATCTGTACATAAAAATCCCATTCCTCCAAGCCATTCAAGACATTCCTATATACGCAAAAACTATCAAAGAGTTGTGCATAAAGAAACCAAGGAGGAATATAACAAATAATCCAAGAGTCCAAGTAGTCGGTACTTTATCTGACTTATTATCTGGGAAAGAAACACCCATTAAATATGAAGACCCGGGAAATCCAATTATAACTGTTCAAATTTATGGTCAGACCCTGTCTAATGCCTTAGTTGATCTAGGAGCTGCAATTAATATTTTAACAACTACTACTTGCCAAAAGCTCGGCATTACATCTGTAGAACCCACCTCTACTTTGTTAGAATTGGCTGACCGATCTGTGGTCAGACCAGAGGGTACTCTACATGATGTCATGGTCTCTGTAGATTCCTGGGAGTATCCAACCGATTTCCTGATAATTAATCCAAAAACCCGACTTGATGGACACCCGCTAATTTTAGGTAGACCTTGGCTTGCCACTACCGATGCCTACATTGGCTGCCGGCAGGGAAATATGACCATAACCAGAGGACCGAATAGCAAGAATTTAGTTCTATATCCTCCAGCGCAGCCAAGTGTCACAATAATCAAAACTAATAAGCACCCTGTATCATACCTTACTGATAACATCAGATCTCCATTAACTATACAAGAGGCACTTGATTTTAAAGACCAAACAGAAGATGATGCCATTAATAATTTCATTAGTCAAACTGAATCTCGCACACAGTGTCACATGATAGAAGCAGCATTTGATAATGAATTGGAGGAAGATCCTCTGAAAGATACGCATGACCAAACGATACCTATTACTTCTGTTGCAAATAGTAAAACTGTGGAAATTGAACCGGGAAAAACTTTAAACATCAATGCCAATCTCACGCCTGAACAAGAAACAAAGCTCATCCATCTGTTAACAAAATATCAAGAAGCATTTGCATGGGATTACCTGATATGAAAGGAATTGATCCCCAATTATGTACACACCACATTTATATAGAAAAAGATGCCAGACCTGTGCGTCAGCCGCAAAGGAGACTTAATCCTCATCTAAAGGATGTGGTAAAAGCTGAACTTCAGAAACTTTTAGATGTCAATTTTATCTACCCTATTTCTGATAGTAAATGGGTCTCTCCGCTTGTGGTGGTACCAAAAAAGAATGGAAAATGGAGAATCTGTGTGGATTATAGGGAACTAAATAAGGCAACACAGAAAGATCATTTTCCTCTCCCATTCATAGACCAAGTATTAGATACTTTAGAAGGAAATAAATTATTTTCTTTCCTGGATGGCTTTAGTGGATACAATCAGATTCAGATTGCCCCTAAAGACCAGGATAAAACTACTTTTACTTGTCCCTGGGGAACATTTGCCTATCGGGTTCTACCTTTTGGCCTATGTAATGCTCCTGCCACATTCCAAAGGGCTATCCTTAGCATTTTTGCAGATTTAATAAATGATGGACTTGAAGTTTACATGGATGACTTTACACCATATGGAGATGATTTTGATCCAGCACTAGACACCCTAGAAAAAGTCCTACAACGTTGCATTACTACCAAGCTTTGCTTAAGCCACGAAAAATGTTTCATGATGATGACTGAAGGACTTATCCTAGGACATTATGTTTCAGCAGCCGGCATTCAGGTAGACCCGGCCAAAATCCAAATACTTTTTCTCATTCCCACTCCTACTACTCAAACAGAGGTACGCAGCTTTCTTGGATTTTTTGGTTATTATAGACGATTTATAGAACATTATTTGCACATTGCTACTCCTTTATATGCACTAACTGGTAACGTTGATTTTCTTTGGACAGAAAAATGTGACCGTGCTTTTGAGGATTTAAAGAAGCTTGTATCCACAGCCCCAGTCCTTCGAGGACCAAACTGGGACCTACCGTTCCAGATATCATCTGATGCCTCAGATACAGCTATTGGCGCAGTCCTTGGGTAGGAAGAGGATAAAAAACCATATGCTATCTATTACATCAGCAAAAATTTATCCCTTGCTGAATTAAATTACACTGTTACTGAAAAAGAATTCCTAGCTATAATACATGCTGTCAATAAGTTTAGACATTATATTACAGGCTATCCTGTTATCTTGTATATAGACCATTCTGCCATAAAATATTTAGCAAATAAGCCTGTCACAAATGCCAGAGTAACTAGATGGTTGATTTTATTGCAGGAATTCGATATCACAATCAAGGATCGGCCTGGCAAAGAAAACCCTGTAGCCGATTTTCTTTCGAGGATACCAAAACCAATCGATGCAGCAGTAGTTGAAGATCAATTTCCGGACGAGCACCTGTTTGCTATTGCTGTTCAAACACCCTGGTATGCTGATGTTGCCAATTACCTCGCAGTAGGTAAACTACCAAAACACTTAACCCCTAATGAGCGTAAGAAGATTGTTCAGAAGAGTGCTCGATTCTCGTGGATTGGGGGCTATTTGTTTCACACAGGGGCAGACATGCATATCAGGCGATGTGTTCGAGAAGATGAAATCTTTGACATCCTAAAAGCCTGTCACGATGGACCGTGTGGTGGACACTTCGCTGAGCGTAGAACTGGACATAAAGTATTACAGACAGGATATTACTGGCCTACGATTTTCAAAGATGCAAAGAAATTTGTCCAAGCCTGTGACAGCTGCCAGCGAGCAGGATGACCTGGTCAAGCTGATGAGATGCCTCTGAAACCACAGTTAGTCATTGAACCATTCGAGCGATGGGCTCTTGATTTCGTTGGACCCATCAACCCATCATCAAATCAGAAAACATATATCTTGGTGGCAACAGAATATGTCACCAAATGGGTTGAGGCAGAAGCATTGCCAAGAGCCACAGAGGACTCTGTCATACAGTTCCTGTTCCATCTATTTGTACGTTATGGCCTTCCAAGGGAAATCATTACAGATGGAGGACCACAATTTACTGGGAATAGATTAGCTGCAACACTCAACAATTATCACGTCCAGCATAAAATCACTACTCCATATCACCCACAGGCGAATGGGCAGGTAGAAAGCAGCAATAAGATAATAGAATCAATCCTAATGAAAACCATTGCGTCCCATAGGCGTGATTGGGCTGCCCGACTACCTGAAGCACTCTGGGCCTATAGAACAACATGGAGAAGCACCACCAGTTACTCACCTTATCAATTAGTGTTTGGAAAACAACCCATTTTTCCCATAGAATTCGAAATCCAAACATTACGGACAGCACAGGAAGTTGGCCTAGATCTAAGCGAGGCACAAATCAATCGACTACAGCAGATCAATGAATTAGACGAGGTTAGGCTCTCTGCACTACAAAATACAGCATTGATTCAACAGCAGCGAGCTAAATGGCATGATGCGCTCATAAAAAACAAAGTCTTCCACGAGGGAGACTGGGCTCTGTTATACGACTCTCGGTTTCAGGACTTCCCTGGAAAACTTCAGACTCGATGGTTGGGACCATACGAAATCCAAAAGGTGCATGACAACGGAACCCTTACTCTAATTACCATTGATGGTTCTGGATATGCATTCAAAGTAAATGGCCACCGAGTTCGTCTCTATCGCAAACCACTCACTCGGGAATCCTTCTGCCAGCAGCTACGCCGAGACACTGATATGGAGATTTTAGGAGAGGAAGAGAAATCTTCCTCACCTGTAATTCATTAAGGAATTCATTTCTTTTTACAATTTGTACATAAGTTATTGTCTTTGAGTCGTTCTTGTACATATGTTTGAATTAAATGTTTTCTTGTCATTTTTGTTGTTCCTTTTTCAAAAGGAACGGCACTGCGATGTGTTTGCTGTCCCTTTTCCAAAGGCACAGCATATTTTGATTTCTGCTGTTCCTTTTCCAAAGGAACGGCATTTTTGCGTCTTTTGCTGTTCCTTTTTTTTTCAAAGAAACAGCATTCTTTTGTTGCTGTTGTTCCTTTTTCAAAGGAACGACATTTTGAGTGTTTTTATAGTATTTTTATTTTTGTTGTTCCTTTTTCAAAGGAACGGCATTTGCATTTTTGCGATCTATCGTCCTTCATTGTTTCTTTTTCAAAAGGAACACCACTCGCATACTTTTGCCCTCCTTGTGAAACAGCTTATTCCTTTTGCTGATCTAAATTGAGGATGCTTCTTGCCCATATTCTTTCAAGTCCTTAAGATACAGCTATGTACTTGTGCAATGAATATAAAATCACAACATACCGAAATCCGCAAAAATCGTTATATTTATAAGGCTCTGCATTGGTAAGAGGACAAAAGGAAGGACATACTTATTTCTTATCTTTTGTTGTCATTGTTTTACTAATTTTGCCCTGATTGGTTATCTTTATCATGTTGATCCCTTTAACCCTCTTTGATTATTATTTAGGAATAAGAGCAAAGGGCTTATATCTTCCTATTGAGATGATAAGACTTCTTCCACCATTCCTACTCTTAAGGAGTGTTGAACCACCCTTTGTGTATAAATAAGGAAAAGTACTCTATGAAAAAAAAAATATATGTGAACATGATATGTGAGATGTCAAATGCAGGATAGGGGGTCTCATCAAGAGCCAGCCTACCATGATCATGAGGATGGAAGTGAAGTGGCATTCCCACTATGGCCACCACACCAGGGATATGGTCCAAAAGGTATATCAAATAATCGAACCTTGGAACAGGAGGTCTCATCATGAGTCGGCCTGCCCACTTTTCGCTCCTTCCTCGTGAATGGCATTATGGTTAACTGGTCACCAAGCCAGCATAATGGTCTACACTTTGACATAACAACATTCCTAAGTATACAAAAAGGATCATGGTTCCAAGGGTGAAAAAACAACTCTGCCAAGGTTATGGACACCTGTCGGCAGCAGAGCACTGTTAATGGTATTGAAGTCACCTTGGTTACACCAATGGGCAAGATACTAATACTCTTTTGTTTCTTATATCCCAGGAACTAATCATATATTATTTCCCGATTTATACATCGCATGAACATTTATTACCACCAATCATGGCAAAGGAAGTGACCATGACCACTTGAGATTTGGCAAATACGACAGACGTCCTATCCACCAGCCTCATATCATATCACAGCAGCCTCTTACGTAATACGCGATCAACTATTCACCTCGATTTCGGTAATTCGTTGTCTTTCTAAACATGGCATAATTTCATACGTTGTTCCTTTATGACTCGGTTGCAGATTGGGTGCTACTCCTTTATTTGACGGCTGGGACAGCCTATCACATTGCAGGGGGAGGTTAACCTCATTATTCCCTGAATTACGTGTCATCTCACTATTCGGGAAAGATAGTGTACGACGGTATGGCATGGCTTAACGGCATGACATTTCTATTTTTACACAAGTTGTTGTTCATAATCCATTTCTGTTGCATACTCTGTGTTTTTTTTCGAAATCTTGCGATTATCACCCTCTCTGTGTTTCAAACAGCACAAGAAGTTGCTGTTCCATTGAGAATTCACAGTGAAACCATGGGAGGGAGGGAAATTCGAAGCGAACCTCAGAAGTTGACAATCTCCGCTGCTACCCGGGAGATCCTGGAAAGAGCAGGATGGCTGAATTATCTCAGTCGCCTGCAGGATTCTAATGAAACAGTAGCGATGGAATTTTTGCAGAACCTGCAGGAGGATCACTCCACAGTAAGGGGGAAGCGGATAGCGGTCACCGACGATATAATTGCAGAAGTTTCGGGACTACCAGCCACCGGACCAGTATGGACACTAAAGAAGGAAAGATTACAGAAGATCATGGAAATTTTCCAGGACAAAGGCCAGAGCTTGACAATTAAGGGGAAGGGAGTTCTGCCAGCAACGCTAGGAGAACCCTGGACGGAATTAGCAAGAACAGTGCAGAGCTACATCACCTGCGAGGGGAGGAAAGACGTGGTAAGACCACGACATCTTAAACTCTTAGCTGTTTTAAAGCAGAAATGCTCTGTAAATCTACATGTACTTATGAATTCATTACTGCATGATGCTGCACGAAGCATAAAAAAGGCACAACATGTATTGTCAGTCGTCAGTCACCATGGGTTAATATGATTAATAGTTAGTCATAGTCTCACCCAACAGCAGAGCAGCTGGGAAGAGCTGATTGTAATGATTAAGGGGGGATTGACAGCACCATCCCCAAAACGTAAACATTCTACAAGCACACCAGAACGTCCGGAAAAACGCAGAGAATTAGTAAATCAAAAACATGTTGCTAGTGCATCTGAACGACCAGAAATACACCAGGAATCGGCAAAGCGCAAGCATGCCACCGATACACACGAACAGCCAGAGAAGCCCAGAAAATCAGCCCGGTTAGCTCGGATGTGAGGAAGGCTGGAAAAGCTTGTTTGGTCAATTTAGTGTGTCCTAAATTGCTGCATTTAATTTGTCAATCCGGGAATCGTAAGCTGATGAAGTGCGGCGCACTATATGTGCAAGATAACCTATTTCTTAACTTTTGTCGTTTTTGGTTTTTCTAAGGTGAAATAGAAATTCTAAAATGAAAAGAAAGTTTGGTTATATTTGTTCAAGGAAGTGATATCCCCTATAATGATTTACCAACTTGAAACTTTAAAAGCAAATTGAAAATTACAATGACAAGACTTGAAAGAAAGTAAAAGTGTACTGCTGAAATGAAAAGATGCTGCTAATCTAATGAATCAAAAAAGTAAACTAGTGAACATGAAAACCAAACTATTCTTGCTGCCAACTAAACACAAAAGAAACTATGCTTAAGGAAATTCAAAATTGCAACAAAATAAATCTAAATCAGATTACATCAATTCATTTTCTGACCCTTCATCATTAGACCAGCTATGACTTTCGGAAGAAATCATAAACAACTTGTGTAACTGATATTTAATTTGCATAAAGTAAACTAATACTAAACCATACACTCATGATTCAATCCCTCGCCATCAGTCCAGTTGTGGCTTTCGGAGGCAACTGAAGATGTCATATATGATTTAATATATCTAAATTTGCAGAAAAGAAACTAATACTAAACTACACATTTCATAATGCAGTCCCTCACCATCAGTCCAGTTGTGGCTTTCGGAGGCAACTGAAGACGCTATGAGCAGCTTAATATATCTAAATTTGCAGAAAAGAAACTAATACTAAACTACACATTTCATAATGCAGTCCCTCACCATCAGTCCAGCTGTGGCTTTCGGAGGCAACTGAAGATGCTATGAGCAGCTTAATATATCTAAATTTAACTACTGAATCAGATAAGCAAAACTAAAATGTACAAAGCAAGACTGAAGTTAAACAAAAGCTATGAAAAGCAAACTAGCAGCAGAACAATGTTAGTTTCATGTCATTAGTCAAAATGCTATAAAAATGCCCGGGCTGTCTACCTAAAACCTGCACAAGAAAACTGATCAGGGATTAACAATCATAAAACATGTAAGACAGAAATGAAATGGAAATTATGGAAATGTATAAACAGAAATGAAACAACTACAAAGTATGAACATATGGATGGATTATGATACAATGACTTTTAAAAGAAATGAAATGAGAAATGTACACTAATACACAAAACCTTAGTTGAGCAGGGGCCCTCTACACAGCTTTGGTAACGATCCTCAAACACGAATGAAGTTGAAAAACAGAGTCTTCATATTAAAAGCAGTTCATTACAGAATGGTAGTGTTACGGCTCAAGAGCAGCGTAATCACTATAAAGAAAACTAACAGATAACAGAGTTTATTCACGAACATCAACTATCAACTAACAACTGTCAACTAACTTTCCGTGCGTATGCAAACGCTCTATATATAACAATAAACTGTAACTGTCTCCTAAAGTTCATGATGGCAGAGAGCACGTAGACCACTACGCCCACGGATATAGGAGTATGGCCGTGTTGGAAAGTGAATCTTCGGAAGGTGGATGCTTGAATTCAACTCCAGAGCTCTGCACAGATGTCGATTTAACCTCCGCAAGCTTAGAAACGGCCGTATGGATGTTTATTTGCCACGAAACAGAGTCCGACCGACATGAAACTCCATAGTTGACTTCCACGTGGACGGCTTTGACCGCGGCTTCTTTGGACGAGTTTGCTTGAACCAGTAGGACACGAACCATGTCCACGTCATTCCTAGCCTGCCCATGTGGCTCTTTTCCCTTGTAGACACCTGTAGCATATAGTTCCACAAAATAGCTGCGGAAAGTGGCAAGTTTCCGCAGCTGTATGAACAAAATCTAGATCAAATAGAAAACACAAAAACATAATTAAAAACCAAGTTAGATACCCTTTTGCACATGATATTGACAATTTTGGAGGTTTAGGTGAGTGAAAAAGGTATGGAAAAGTGTATGGAAAAGATGCACTGGGATCACAAAGCCTCCAAGCAGTGAGCACCCCGCCTACTGGTAATTGAGGATGAGTAACTCACGTAATTAGAAGTAGAAGGAAGAACAAGTCAAGGAGAAAAGAAAGGAAAATGAGAAGCAGAAAATTAAAGGAAAATGAGGAAGCAAATTTACATTCTGGAATAGGAAACAGAACAGCATTCAGAGGGCAGCTGAATAATCCAAATAAAAGAGGGGAATGTGGATGTACAGGAAGGCAAATGACCACAAGACCCAAGGAGAGATGAATGGCTTTCAGCCTTGGCCAATATAAAATATGTATGTCCTTGCAGTCTTGGCCAATATGGGTAAGTATGGCCAACCTTCTAGTCCAGTAGACCTCCATGACAAACCCCAAGAAGAAAACACATCTGAAAAATCATATGCAGTAGAGGCAGAAGAAGGAAATCTGCCTGTTCATGATGAAGAGGAGATAAGAGATACTGAACGGGAACAATCTGTTCCCAAGACACCAGAGGAAATTCCGGAGGGAGTAGGAGCAGAAAAAGCAGTTGCCCAGGAAGAGACGGAACCAGCCAAGGTTCCTACCCCAGAACAGCCAGAGCAGAACAGCGAGTAAGCACCCCAAGAGGAAGATCCAGAAACTAGTCATGGTCCAAACCGCAGCAGACAGCCTGTTGTTCCTTCTAATGAAACGCTGGAAATTAAGAAATTGCGAAAGGAACGGCAGAAATTATTGAATACAATAGCCCAGCTCCGACAGCAAATTAGAATTCTGAAAGCAAACCAGAGGGTAAGAAAGACCGCAGGGAAGAAAAAGAGGGCCACTGCAATAAAATCCCGCAAGGCAAAAAGGCGAAGGACCAACAATCGCCCTGCTGCTCAAAACCCTGCTGAAAATCCAGCTGCCGTTCCAAATGATGTTGAGGAACAACAACAGACTGATGTTCGCGTTAAAATAGAAAGGGATGATATGAGGACCAGCGACAAGAAAATCCAGACAGAGGCACCACCCTCAGGGGTAATAAGGGTTCTGAACTCCAAGCAGCGTAATAAGAAAGTTCAGGTAAAACTCCCGGCATCCACTGACCTATGGAAAAAAGATCCGAAGACAAGAACCTTGCATAAGATGATGAAGCAAGCCCAGCAAGAAGCCGAACAACTTAGAGAGCAAACGGTCCCCCGAGAGAAATATGAAGAGTTACAGCAGCAACTAAGGAACGTCAACCAATCCGAGAGCCAGGCCTTTGAAGGGTGGCGAAAGGAACAAGAGAAAGTTGCAAAGGTAACCCGTAGACTAGATACTGTTATCAAACAGATGGATACCTTGTGTTCTTTATACAATGACGTTTTAGCATGTAGGGCCCCTGCCAAAAACTATGCTTTGTTTTTACTAGAACGGTATTTACAATTAAAAATAAAAGCTGTTAAAGCAGGCGCCCCTATACAAATCAACACTGTCAATGACTTTATAGACTGTTGTAAACATTATGGGGTGAAGGTCCAGAGATTGCTGTGTGAACTTTATTTGCATGACCTTGTGCTAGATCAGGAGACTGAGTTGAACCCTAGCCCTTTTGTTGGAGACATCCAATTACAAGCATTCATTTCATTCGGGGTTAATCAGATTAAGTGGCTCAAAGCCTATAATACTTTCCAGAGGCAGGAAAATGGCCTAGATTTACGGGTAAGGGCTGAGCCTAGGAACCCAGTGCAGTTGTGGAAAGCACATAGAAACCTCATGAGGACTCCGAGTGTCATTGAAACGTTAGGACCCATGCATGAGGCACTCATTCGACAGAGTTTAGAATATTTTCTTTCCATCAAAGACCTCGCCATTGATGCAGCCAAATTTCGGTACCGAATCTCTAATCCAAACATCCAGCTCAGGGAACCGTTTAAGTATGAGAATTTTAAATTAGCTGCCAACTGTTTGAACCTCTATGGCGAGAGCATTTTGAAAGCAGGGCCATCCTAGATAGGATATAGATTTTGCAATCCAATTATTTGGCACCCTGCACCCGGATATCAAGCCCTGTATGAGATGCCTGAGGGGAAAACGGGTCAGTTCTTTGACTATCTAGTCACTCATCATGGCTGTAGGCCTCCGCATGAGATTCCTTCTCCAGCCTATTCTCTCACTGCCTTGCATGTCAACTACAATGTTTTCATGAGGACATGAAACAAGGTAAGCAGGGGGGTGTGTGGAGTACTAAAAAGGTATGCTTTTGATGATCATTTCAGTGGCTTTTTAGTAGAATTTGTAAACCTTTTTGCATCATGAATTTGGAAAATGATAAAGAATTATAACAAAACATATGAGAGTTGATATGCAAGACTTAACCGTTGATAATTGTTATTTTTCTGTGCAGGAAAAGGTGAAAACGAGGAGTTGCCGTTCCAAAGGAAAGGACAAAGACGAGATAACTGCTGTCCCTTTGAAGGGGAACCGAATGCAAACAAGGCTAAGCAAATCAAAGCAAATCGGCCCGGAAAAGGAGGAGAAGACACCAGCTCGGCGGAGAAGAAAAGAAAAGATGAAGGATTAACAGTTTGGCGAATCCCTCGGGATCTTTGATCCTGAGGGATCGCTGCTTTATTTATCTTGTTACTTGGACATCTCCGCCGTCACCTTTATATAAAGGGACAGCACTGTTAGCTTGCGGGGATACTTTTTATGTAATTTTCTGTTAAAAATCAACTCTGATCATTGAGTCTCGTTGAGAACTGGTTCATTGTACTTTTGTCTTATGCATTAATATAAAATTGGTGATTATCTCATTTCTGCGTCTGGATTAACTTAAGGCGGTGTACCCTTGGAGGCTAAGGGCTCGGCCCCGGAGGACACTTGCTTCTGTATCACTACGATTTGATTTCTGCGTGGTTTTCTTATCGTTGTTATTCGGTAATCTGATATGCTTTATAAGTTGTTATTACATGCTCTGTTAAGATTAAATCATTCAGGTTTTTACAGATAGAATTGTGTATTGACTCTGCATTATGTTACTGATCCTTTCAGGGTTGATTGCATGTTATTAGTCTTAACCGAATATTCTTACTGTTCTGTTACAAAGCTTTTGTACTGAACATTCATGTCATAGATTCATATGAAGTTGTGTTCTTCATGATTGTTGGATTCAGAAATAATGTTGTTCTATTTGGAAGCACAGTCGTATCCCTGTTAATTAAGATTGATCAGATTACTATTCCAGCGTGTTGTGTGCGTATACGATTTACTAGTGTTGTTCCATAATTTATCAATAGTTAATGTTGTTCCATTAGTGTGTTCTGCTTAATTTTCCTTAAAAGTGAAATATTGTTATTTGATTGCGAAGAGTGCATTTGGGTTAATAGAGTAAGTTTGGTTACAACTCTCGAGACTTAGTTGTTCGATTGTTGTTCTATTCTAGAATTACCGTTCATTCCAGATTTGCTGTTCAATTCTTTATTTGCTGTTCCATTTACTCGCATTTTTTTGTTTTGGTGTGAGAGACGATCTAAGGCTGTAGTGAGCTTCAACATTCCCTGTCTAGCTCCCAGACTCGTGGTTTATGCTCCAATTTCCTTTCCATCAGTTTCCAAAGGGATGGGTTATCGATGCCGAACCCTTGACTGATAAGCTGCCGAGTTTTCTGAATGTGTGACTTATTCTTTTGAAGTAACTTAGCTATAGACAAGCATCCGTTTACTCTTGTATTTTTAAACACTGTACTAGTAGCATTACTCTGACAAGTGATAGCCTCAGACTGAGACACTCTTTGGAATAACAAAACGCTCCCGGATTGACATATTAATGTGAGGTAATTAGAGGTGAAAGAGACCCTTTTTATAGCTCTACACCAGAAATAGAAATAATACACAGATACAGAACGAAAATTAAATTATAGATGCATTTGATACTCATATTTTCCAAAACAGATCTTTATTCATCAGTTGTTTACATAAACCCTTACAATTCTTCATCTACCTACACACACAATTATCGAGGTCCGTACACAGTCGGACTAAGGTCTCCATGCACACATCTAGTAGGAGCATTCTAGACACAAACGCTTACCGTGAACTGACTTCAGATCAACATACATTAATTCCATCCAAAAATTTACTTATCCGACTCGATCTAGACTTCTACTTATACCTTAGCCTGCACTCATACTGAAGTCCTCAAACCGTGGTTTGAGAGCCCGAGATCTACCCTTTAACCCATTACAACTCATGAAGGGACTTTGACCCACCCCAAAGCCCCTTGACTCTTCCATTCTTAGTGCGCATGACTCAAAACTACAAAAATACTATTATTTAACCCCAAAAATGTGGTCCTAAGGGACCCTACTCCAACAGTCCTGCAACACAATCTTATGACTCGTCCCGAGTCACAGAAGTGTTGGGGTCTTCATATTCATCTTCAACTCCTCAATGGCGATGTTAAAGGGAGTAAGGACGAACATGTTCTGATTAGCAGCACTCTCAGCCATGTCTACCAACTTCTGAGAGGTAATCACTTCTACTGCAATTTTTATGTTCTAGTACATCTAGCTCAAGTTCTTTACGACAACGTCTAGGTCCTGTGATAGCTTGATTGCTTCATTAGCCCACGAATTCATATGGGTGGTCAAAATGTGCTTCTTTTGCAGCAGGTCTTTAATCTCATCATGCGGCACCTGACTTGTCTGCAGTTGTGTCATTCTCTGAGCAGGCACAAGTGTGAGCAATGCC
Source organism: Pinus albicaulis (assembly GCA_034641835.2). NCBI lineage: Eukaryota > Viridiplantae > Streptophyta > Pinopsida > Pinales > Pinaceae > Pinus > Pinus albicaulis. Next base: position 1,655,584,305 of record CM076580.1, on the reverse strand, counting down.
TCCTGAAACTCATCAAATGTTTTCTCCTTTGCGTGGAGATCTTGTGACATTTTTCTTACAAGTGGATAGGTTTGTACTAAAGTCCAAAATCCCATGCCCATGTCTAGGAGTTTAGTTCCCTTGTTGATTGTTTCTACAATGATGGTTGATGCCTCCTTTACCAAAGCAGTTTGATGTGCTCGCACTTCCAGCGGAGTGTCTGGTTGGAGCATTGCTTGAAACTCTGCAATTTGCTGTTCAAAATCATCCTTTACCACTTGGCCTTCGGAGTAGAAGGCCTTCAGGGCAGCTACTATAATTTTCACCTTGTCTAGGGTGCAGCAGAGGCAAGTATGGCAACCTCATGAAGGTCACCACAAAGGCAATCAATCAAACTTTCCAATTCAACGCGCTGGGTCACAACTGCTTGTTGAGTTTTCTGTGCCTGCAGGGACTCATGTGTTCATGTTGCAACTTTCTGCTCAGCCTCTGTGAGCTTCTGGTGCATGCATGCCTCTCAAACCTACAAATCATCTGTGATGATGGTCTAAATGGTGTTGGCTTGAGGGGTCCTGACCCAGGTTTGGCGTGCAAGGTTTGCCAACAAACCCCTATACTACTGGCCCTTTCGGCAATGACCTTCTTACGCAAGTCAAAGTCTCACCCAAAGTAGTATGGGTGGGTGCTGGAACCAAGTTTCTACGCCCTGAGAAAGGATGGGTAAGGCAAGTAGAGCTATGCTAGGTCTTGTAATTCCCAAATTACCTTGTTCTGTGTGGGATTAATTAGGTCTCGGTTCGCATCCACGTGCGCTAGATCTATAATTATATGATTTTTATGACAATAACACGGAAATACATAAACAGAACATAATAGATCCAGATCCAGAAACACACTTGCACATATTTTCACAGCTTAAAGATAGAAAATGCACAATACAGAAATTACCAACAATTCGCACAAGATTACTCCCAAATTCAGTCCTCTATCAATCTTCTTATTCATTCATTCATCAATTCTTCCCTATAATTCCCTTCCCAACCTGTGCACACAGCAGTAGGGTCTGCACACAGCTGGACTTGGATATCCGCTCACACAGCCAGTAGGAGTCCTTTCCCCAAAACCCATACAGATAGCTTAAACCACAAATCGCATCAATAGCTCATCATTTCTTATCCTTTACAATACAAAATGCTTCTCTATTTATAACAATCTAGCCTAGACTTTCCTATGGTCTGCAAACCATGGTTTCGGAAACCTGGTTTACCCTTTTACCCATTAAAATACGTTTGGGGCTTTGACCCACCCCAAAACCCCTATGCTAGACTAAATATAATCAAAAATATTCAAAATGGACCAGTTTCACAGCTTTTTAGGAGATCTTGTTCCAACAGTCCCCCAACACAATCTTGTGACTTGTCCCAAGTCACTTTGGTGGTGCGACCACATAGTCCTTAGCTTGGTATGGCTTGAGTCGATTACCATTGACAAAGCTACGAACGAGGCCACCGTGCAGGGTAGTCAGCTGGACTGCTCCACCATTCGTGATCTCCTTAACTTCGTAGGGACCAAGCCAATGCTGTCGAAATTTCCCTGGATGTTTCGTAAATTGGCTATCGTATAAAAGGACAAGATCACCTTCAAAAAATGTCTTTTGGAGAATATGTCGATCATGTCAGGCTTTATCATGAGCCTTCTGAACCTGTTGGGGAAAATTAGCAATAAACTGATCTTCCTTCAAAGCCACTAGTTGCGCAAGACGCTCCTCTATGATATTTGAGTCCACCGTATTTGTGAATGCTATGATGTGTAGGCTAGGAACAACGTATTCTATGGGCATAATAGCCTCCTTGCCATAGACCATGCGAAAGGGGGTCCTGCCTGTCAGCTTTTTGTCGTTCGTTCGGTAGGCCCACAGAACCGAGGGGATGCGAACATCCCAATCACTATGATCGGCATTACAAACCTTATTTAATGCATGTTCCAAAATTTTGTTAAAATTTTCAATCGCCCCATTGGCTTGGGGATGATATGGTGTACTCTTGGCATGGTGGATCCAGAATTCCTCATTCAAATCTTGAATTGTTTGGTTAACAAAATGCGTACCTCTGTCACTCATTAAGATCTTTGTGTAGCCAAATCTAGTCATAATCTGCTCAGATATGAAGTGCGCAGTAGTATTCGTAGTACAATCTTGTACCACTTGTGCCTCAGCCCATCGAGTGACATAGTCAGTGGCAGAGATAATGTAGCGTGCACCTATTTTCTTTCCTGGCGGATTGATGAGTCCTATAAATTCAATGGCCCATTTGTCAAAAGCCTGTAGGGCCACTTGAGGCTGTAATGGCATGTCATTTCATCGTGAGGGTTGGCCAATTCACTGGTATGTATCACACGATCTGCAATAGGTGTAAGAATCCTGATGCAGGGTAGGCCACCATAATCCAGCCCTCAAAATATTTTGTGTCGTAGCTCTTCCTGCATAGTTTCCTCCTGCGACTCCATTGGTGCTTATACTAAATGGTGGGTCGTTCATGTTCCAATACATACATGCATAGTATTTCATCTACACCTGGCTTGTATAAATATCTGGCGATGATAGTAAAGTCTGCAGCCCAGGTAACCAAATCCTTCTTCTGTTGCACCGAATATGTTGCAGGGGCCACACCCGTAGTAAGGAACTCAATGATATAAAAAAAGTGAGCATCAACCACCTTAATGGTGAACAATTGTGCATCGGGTAAGCCCTCGTCCAAGTTAGTAGGCTCTTCCCCAGTTTTGATGTGAGACAGATGATTCGAGCCTGCATTCAACCTCCTAGGCTTAACGATGATTTCAAAATCATATTCCTGAAATAGCAACAACCAGCAACAAATCTTCCCCCCCAACACACGCTTGTTGACCAGGTATTTCAAAGCCAAATGATCAGTGAACATCTTAAAGTTTCCCCCCAGTAGATAGTGCCGATATTTTTGTAACACATACACCATAGCCAGTCCTTCGCGCTCAGTGGTAGAGTAATTCCTTTCTGCGCCTGAGAGTTTTCGACTTGCAAAGGCAACCATGTGATAAATATCGCCTTCTCTAGGTTGAGTGAGAATTGTGCCCAAGGTGATGTCTGACACATCCATATGTACATGAAATTCCTTTGACCAGTCAGGAAATATCAGTATGGGTGTAGATATCATCTTCTCCTAGAGTAGTTCAAAGCTCTTCTGACATTCGTCATTCCAAAAAAAAAAGACATCTTTTTTTAGTAGTTGTTCCATGGGTACTTTGATCAGAGCGTACCCTTGAATGAATTTCCTGTAATAGCCCATGTGACATAGAATAGAACGCAGTTGTTTTTCCATTGTGGGGGCTGCAAGGTTGATAATTACGGCTATCTTCACAGGATCAACAATCAATCCTTGCCGACATACTATGTGTCCAAGCCAAATTCTGAATCGTTCACCGAATATGCACTTTTTGATATTCAAGGATATCTGGTGCTTCCGGCATGCATCCAACATTAATCGCAGGTTCGAGACATGCTCTTTTACCAGGCTAAACACCATCCAGTCATCGAAGTAAACCTCCAAGAACTTATGAATAAACTCCTTGAACACAGCCACCATGACTCTTGAAAAGATAGCAAGTGTGTTCTTGAGACCAAAGGGCATGACTGTATACTGGAAGGAACCCCATTCAGTTGCAAAGGTAGTCTTACTGTGATCTTCAGGTGTAATTCTGATCTGGTGGTATCCTGAGAACCCATCGGTGAAGGAATAGGCCTCCTAGCCACCCACGCTATCAAGGATTTCATTGGGGAAGGGCGTAGGGAAGAGGTCATGGACGCATGTGTCATTTAGCTTTCGTATATCCACGCAAATGCATATTTCCCCCTTTTTCTTTTTCTCCTTGATGAGCATTGGACTTACCCAATCTGATTGTTCAACTGGTTCAATGATACCTGCGATAAGCGTTTTTTCCAACTCTTCTTTGACATTTTTCTTATATTTAGGGTTCAGCCTGTAAGGTCGCTACTTTACAGGGTGCACCTCGGGTTTCAGAGTGATGTGCATAATGCCCAGGTCCCCAGTGATTCCTTTGAGCTTAGAACACTTTGTCGGAAATAAGTCCTGATACTCCGTAAGTAGCTCTACAATTTTTCCTGTGGTTCCTTCATCCCAATAGCCCCCAATTTTAGCCATCTTAGGGTGTTCTTCTGTCCCAACATTAACTTCACGCAGCCTGAGAGGTTGAGCTACATCAATATCCTATAGCGATGGTCCGATAACGGTACATTCTCCTTTAGATTCTGGAATAGAGATATTTTGCAGATTATCTTCTTCTTCATTAATCTCCAAGCTCTGGTAGTTGACTATGTCATGCATCTGGGCTTCCCATGTCAAGACGGTTGGTGTGGTGTGGGGGTGAGGCCTTTTAAAGATAAACGCATTGATGTCCTGCAGAGCTTTGTCGAGCGTCTCTGTTCCCCCAATTAGTCTGAATGTTCCGATAAAGTCTTCTTTAAATATTTCCCAGTGGTAGGTACGCTGATGTAAATCTGCATCTAAGTACCAAGCAGCAGGGATAGGGCCCAAGGCATGCACAAATAGAGGGATCCATTCTTTCGGGGTTCGGTCAGACCATTTGGTCGTCCAAGTACGCAAATGTGTGCGGGGATCCCTGGGTCCCAGGAATATCTTGGTGTGCACATCAGCAAGAGGTGTGAACCGCAGAACCATCCTATCCTGACACATTTCCCAGTCTGGAAATGCTTTCTTGTGGCTATCCCACCATCGTGCAGGTGTTCCACGTAGAGCTAGATTGAGGTCCCAAAGATGCCATTCTTTTGGCACCCTAGCCTCCAATGTTCTTAGGAATTCCTGGACATTACTAGACCCATCAAAGTGGGGAAGGTCTCTTACCTCTGAAGTAATGCAGTAGAGGGTCCTTGCAGCCCAAGGGTATCATAGTGCTAAGACATTGTGTAATCGGGTCTACCAACTCTCTAGTTCTTCATCAGGATCAGAAAATTACTCCTTGTCCTTCTCCCAACGGAGTACTCCACCTATTGTAGGGTTACTGGTCTTTGTCCTATGCCGTCACCCTGTAGATGTGATCTAGTTCCTCCTCTTCATATGTTGGTTCTGTATACTGCACACCCTCGGCAAGATCTAGCAGTACTATTATGCGTGTACTATTCTTCTCAAACACCATGCTACATTTTTTAATATTGATGACACCCCCCACATCTATAGCCCAGTCTAGTCCCAGGAGTGCAAGGTAAGGATCCGCATCTCCCATGATTTGTATTACTTCAAAGTCATCTAAGATGTTTACTCCTATGATATCTACCATGACTTTTTGAAACCTTCCCAGAGGGATGATCTTCTGTTGATTCACCATGCACAGCTAGATGGTGGACCAGTCTAACTTAGGTTCTCCCATTCGTTGCCATGTTAGATTTGGTAAGACGTTCGCATCCGATCCAAGATCGAGAATAACCTAATCTATCTCATAGTCGCCAATCCTCACAGTTAACCATATTTCCCTCCCGGTGCATCTCTTATAGTTGTGTAATTTGTATACTTCCTTAATCTCAGCCATTGTGTTCGCCCGGGCTGCATATTCATGCAGAAATTCTTGAATATTCTCTATAGAGTGCGGGTTCCGCAGTAGTTTTAGACATGCCCTTAGAAGGGGCTCAAGCTCTTCTTCTTTTTGAAGGTGCGTTGGCAGCTGCACAGGAGCTTTTAGTGGCTCTTGTTCCTTGAAATTTGTCCCCTTCCGAGAAGCAAGCTCCTCCCTTGCTCCCTGGGTGACCACCCCACTGCGTGTCAGGACTTTTACACTTGGATCTGCATTCCTAAGCTTGGTTTTGACTATTTGGAAATTTTGCGTGGGGGTAGGTTGTTTGTCCTGCATTTTCATTATCAAGATCAGGTAGTCTTTGGTCTCATGGTCCAGCTGTACAGGATTTCCTGGTGGGATTCGGGCAGTCCCTAGTGAAATGCCCTACCTCTCCATAGTTATAGCAGATCAGATGGCCCCGTCCTCGTCTTGCGCTTCCTCCCCGGCCCCCTGCCCCTCGCAGGTGAGCCACCAAAGGTCCCGAGAGATCTCGGTGACACAGGATCTAATTGTACCCTATAGAGGTTTCCCCGATCTACCAAAAAGTCATATGTGTGAAAATTATGCTCATCGTGCCCTACCAATCGGCAAAACCTGCGCCATTGTTGCTTCATTTCACCCATACTTATCTGAGGGCACTGGGCTATATCATGTAGTCCTACTACCTGGCAGTCTTCGCACCATAGCGCAGATCTGCTAGAACCGGGTCATAGCAGACTGGGTCTCCCTACCTTTAGGTAATCCGTTAATAGAGGACACTGGTCCTTGGTATGACCAGACACCCGACACCTTATGCACCAGAGGTCTGCGCTGACTCCTTTTCCCCATTTTATCTGTGAGCTCTGTATTTCCATGTGCATGGCACCGAGCTGTTCTTGAATTTTCTGCACTCCCTCCAACATGTTTTCCTTAGGCGTGGCTTCAAGTTTCATGGCAGCTTCCAGGGCTTTTTCCTACGATTCGAAGGCCTAGTGGCTCATTGGTATGTGTAAGTGAGGTAGAAACATAGCGATGAACCATTCCGTGTGATGTTTGTCATCATACTTGAACCCTCCTTCCCTTATCACTTTCTTTAACCACTGATCGGCCTCCCATACTAACTCAGACACACCTTTCTTGAAGTCTTTTACTTCTGCTACCAACTGAGAGTAAGATATAGGCTTCTGGAATTGTTGTTTTAGGGCATCCTTAACATCTTGAAGCGATGTGCTCCTGTTCTGAGATATATACCACATATACCATTCTAGAGCCCTTTCTTCGAAGGCTAGAGATAATTGCGCCCTTTTCATAGTATCAATTACCACCCCCTGCGTAGTCCACACCGAGTTGGCTACGAACCAAAACCACTCCATGTCCTCATCAGCTTTGCCTTTAAAGGTAGGTAATTTCAAGTGTACTGCCATGCTTTCCCCTAGTTTTCTTTCCTACAAGTCCGACATTGGGGTAACTGACGAACCTTGTGCAGGTGCTCTTTTCGGCGAGCTATGAGCAGAGTGATCCTCTACTTCATCGATTCGATAATACTTACTGCTCCGTGTTGTGCTTTCACCCAAAGTAGCACTCATTCACCTCCGCGTTAGATCTCCACTATTCACTTGTCATTATCGATCCCTTCCTCAGACTCCTTCTGGTCCTGGCAATAGAACCATTTGTTGGCTTGAGGGGTCCTGACCCAGGTTCGGTGTGCAAGGTTTCCCAAAAAAACCCCTATACTACTGGCCCTTTCAGCAGTGACCTGCTTGCACAGGTCAAAGTCTCACCCAAAGTAGTATGGGTGGGTGTTTGAACCAAGTTTCCACACCCTGAGAAAGGATGGGTAAGGCAAGCAGAGCTGCGTTAGTTCTTCTAATTCCTAGATTACCTTGTTCTACACAGGATTAATTAGGTCTTGGTTCGCATCCACATGCACTATATCTATAATTATATGCTTTTTATGACAGTAACACATTAATATAAAAACATAACAGAATAGATCCAGATCCAGAAACACACTTACACAGATCTTCGTAGCTTAAAGACAGAAAATGCACAATACAGAAATTACCAACAATTCGCACAAGATTACTCACAGATTCAGTCCTCTATCAATATTCTTTATTCATTCATTCATTAATTCTTCTTTACAATTCCCTTCCCAACCTGTGCACACAGCAGTAGGGTCCGCACACACAACTAGCAGGAGTCCTTTCCCCAAAACCCAAACAGATAGCTTAAACCACAAATCGCATCAATAGCTCATCATTTCTTATCCTTTAGAATACAAAATGCTTCTCTATTTATAAAAATCTATCCTAGACTTTCCTATGGTCTGCAAACCATGGTTTCAGACCCTTGGTTTACCCTTTTACCCATTACAATACGTTCAGGGCTTTGACCCATCCCAAAACCCCTACGCTAGACTAAATATAATCAAAAATATTTAAAATGGACCAATTTTGTAGCTTGTTAAGAGACCTTGTTCCAACAAATGGCATGCAACTTACCACTCAGAAGCATAGACAAGTCAATAGCAACCTCAGGGCACGTCTACACCTGTGTGCACAAATGTGGTTGTTCCAAAGTAACTGAAGCTCCAAGGAATGTGTAAATTCGGATATCTGTCGTTCTGATGACCAGGTTGGTACTTGCGCTCGCTTGATTTGGCCTTGCTTGAGCAACACTCGCTTGAATACTATCTGCCTTCAGCTGAAGTACCTGCAATCATGTTTGCATTACCTCTACTGCAGCTTTGTGCTACTCCTCTAGCACAGCCCATCGGTCTTCAGAAGCGGAGGTGACTGCATCAGAAATATTATCCAGGTCATCCTCTGTAAGGGTGAGATCATACGTGCCTCCTATATTCAATCCCTTCCACTTCTTACGTGCACCCTTGGGGGTCTTAGCTCCACGCTTGGTACCTCTAGGGGACTCAACTCTGGTACCATTCTTTCCATCTATGCCCCCAAGATAAATTTCGTCTCCAGTTTAGTTTCCTTCTCAGCCTCTTTTTTGGTGTCCTTATCTGATTCCTTCTCAGCTTCTATCTCCTTGGGGCACTCGTTCTTTCTTTCCTAGATGTTGAGGCTGTGATAGGCTTCGTGGAGCTTAGCTTGGTCTTCCATGCAGCTTGCCAGCTCGCAATGAGATATTCAATCTCAGACTCTGTTACCATGTAGGGTAGGTTGTACCATACCCTATATTTACACACATATATCTGTACATTATGCATACTCACCTGAAAGTCTGAAATGACTTTGTATTTTTCATATGTACTTGGGGAAAACCGCAGGTGCAAGTGGATTGTTGCAGCCAATGCTCCTTTAAATAAGACCTAAAAGATATTATTTTCCATTACGCGCTTTGAGTCTACAGAGTCCAATAGGTTAGCATAGTGCACCTCTTCAAAGACATCGAGCTCTACTTCCGGGAGGAGTGCACTCTCTGGAATTTCCCACGCAACCAGAGCAATTAGCAGGAGTAGCCATGAATAACAAAACTTTTTCCCCTCCTCCTACGCCTCACGCACGTTCTCCAAGAACTTCATTCACAGGTACTGGGACCAATTTTAGCTTACGCCCTTCTCACACTGCCCTACCAGTGCGATGACGTGTGGAGGGACCACCTTAGGCCCACACTTGCGCATCATTTTACATCCCAATACTAAGGTTCTAAGGCACACTTTTGGGTCATCAATTAGTTGCACTAGGAAGCCCCTAGAGTCACGTCCCACCTTATAGTCTACTTTCACCTTCGCAGTGACTTTCTGCTCCTATATTTTTCCATAGCTCACCATAGGGTGATGTCCTTTCTTTGGCAAGCTGGCAATCTGATGGATCAGTGTGGTGTCTATAGAATGTGGTTCTGAATCCACATACACCCATCGTGCACCAACGCCAATAGCTGGTTCACACAAACATCAGTGATAAGGTACCTTATGAAATGGGGAATCCTCAACAAGTTGAGAATCCCCACATTTCTTAGCTCACGCACCCATTCCATGGGCTCTACCTTCATGACTCTGGCATACATCACACGCTCCAAGTATTACTCTAGCACAAACTAAGGGAATGTCTTCTCGTTGACCAAATCATAGTAGTCAAACTTTACAAGTGGGATATTTCCAAACATATCCCCTTCAAATGTGACTGTCTCAGGGATTAATGGCATTTTCAGGTAGTCGTGAACTATATCTACATCCTTCGAAGCTCTAACAGAGGGTTTGCACGACTTCACATACTTGGGGAGCCATGAGATGGGCTCGACAAAGAGCGCAACCTCCTCAGTCATTGACATAGTTCTCTTTGTTGAGTCACTCATAGGGGGACCCAAACTTCATCGCCTGGAACGGGGAAGTAATATGCCTGGAGGATGTATGCGTCTTTGATAACGATATCTTGGTCACCTTACCCTTTCCTTTAGTAGGTTTTGATACTATTTCTTGAACCTCTAGGATAACTTCGTGGACTTCTTCAGATCCTCGGTCAATAGATGTCGTGATGGGCATGGATTTATCTTCCGACTGCGCACTCTCAACAACAGAGTAATTTTTCATCATTCTGGGCTTGCATATAAACTCGGGATTGATCACATCAGATGCGAGGGTCTCATGGCCAGACATATAGATCACAGTAATAATTTTTGGGAGAAATTCACTCAACCAGCAAAGGAAAAAAATGTGATCTGCTTCCTTACTTTTATAGGTGATCCATGGTAAAAAAGGTCAGAACTTCATTAATGGCACCTTATCCCCGTAAAATTGTTCAAAAATCCCATAAGATCTCCTCATTAATTGCAGAAAACCCTCTCCATCCCATAATAAAATGATTTTTCACCCAGAGTTACTATTCCAGTAGCTAGTTCCCCCCCCGCACAACCCTTGCACTCATGTTGCACCTTTCTGCGTATGTCCTCTACTCAGTGCGTAGATAAGTGGATTTCATTTCTCCGGCCATATATTAATTTGGTAGGCCCAGGATTATCCCTATACGGTTTTAGTCGGCTTCCATTGATGTACCCGAGGAGACTCTCACCGCACAACATGGCCAAGTGCACCGCACCCCCATTAGTGATCTCCTTCACAATATATGGCCCCAACCAATGCTTTCTGAAATTTCCTAGGTGGCGCACAAATTGACTGTCATACAAAGAAACAAAATCTTCTTCTTTTAAGGCCTTAGGTCGGATGTGCCTATCATGTTAGGATTTTTCGCACGCCTTCTACACTTGTTGATGAAATTTGGAAATAAATTTATCCTCCTCTAATGCAACCAATTGTGACAGGCATTCCTTTATGATGTCAGACTAAGCCATAATAGTGAGTGTTGCGATGCACAGGTGTTACACAACATTTTGTCACCGTCCCTTCGTTACCTATTCTGATTACTATATGACCATCATAGTGACCCTTGTGCACTGTCACACATCATAATAAATGTCATTTCATCCCTTAACATGCCAGCAACAAAATATCTATGGACCATTCCTAAAGTAGACCCTTAAAAACACGTAATTTTGGGTCGGCGGTGGGGTGTCGTTATGTTCTTGCGCCCATGGCCAGATTTTCACTATGCCTCACATCGTGGTCACTCGGTATCTAAAGAGCCCCCGCACTGAGCTACTTTTAGAAGGTTTTTTAATATGAAAAAAAAGTTGTAATATTCCCAAAATAGGGAAAATCTACAACAATGAGAATATCTTAAGATATTATAAAGTTGGAGCTACAGCAATACATGAACACAATAATGGATGTTAAATAAGGAATAGACTCATATTATGTGTTAAAAACACATATCCATCAATTAAAGCTACAACAACAACTTATACTTCATTCTATGATCCAAAATTTGCGGAAAAGCAGCAAAATAAGCCCCAAAAACGTTATTCCCAGCTATTTGCATAATAAAAAATTAAAATAATGGTGGGATCCCTTATATTATGTCATATTAGACTTACATACCAAATGGTAGCAAAAACAAATCAATCTAGCTAAGTTAAACAGGTCTCTCAGTCCCGATATGGCTCAAAAAAGCCCAAATCCCATGGCTTTACTTATGCAGATTTTATTGAAGAATATACAGCATGATTTTATGAGGCTTTATGATGAAATATGATTTAAATAACATACATGTATTTTATTACATCATATCATGGAGAAAAATGGAGAATAAGCTTCTTTTACACATTATAGCATTGGCTCGGCAAGGGTTCTGTGAGAGTACAAGTGAAAAATGTCAGATCTGCAGATCTAGATCTGAAAATGACGTAGTATAACTGAATTTATGTCTTTATACAGCTGAAGAATACATAAAATGAAGGAGAATCCTCCTTACAAGGTTTCTGGGAGAAGGTTTGGCCCTTTCCCTGAGAAACAAGGTCAAGATTGAGGGGGTTGACCCTCACACTACAACACTACAATAAATGACGCAGTTACTGCAATGGACTGTGTTGTAGATGTTGGGAGTACTTTGGACAAGTTCCAAGATGTGAAATACTACTTTAGAATGCTTCCTCACTGATCTCTCAAATGGAAGAGAGCCTCCTCCTCTGAAAAACAAGTGCTGAAAGTGGTGTTGTGAACCCTCACTGCAACACCCTGCAACACAATGTTATACTGCTGCAGAAATAACGTTGTAGATGAAGGAGGATGCTTGGCCTCAAGCCTAGATGTGAGGCAAATCAGTACACTCCTTCAAGATGCCTCTCAAGAAAGGAGAAGGATTCCTAAAGAGGAAATCCTTGTGCTAAGCAGCACAGAAATCTCAAACAAACAGTTGCAGAAAGAAAAATAGTATCCTAGACCAAAATCAAATCATAAGCATAAACTTGTTATGGCTGCCTTTCCCTCCTTTTAAACATGTGTGAGCCTCCTTTCCTTGGGCCCCACTCATTAGGGTTTCCTTCACCAAGGAATCTTCCTCCCACTTGCACTGCACTGTCTCTCCTGGATGATCTCCTCCTCTCATACCTGCACTATTGACATGGTCAAAATTGACCTTGTCCCCATGCATTTAACCCTGTTCACACATGAGAGTGTGAAATCCAGCTTCTATAATGAACCGATTTCACACCAAGAGGGTTTTTATGCTGATTTTAGTTCAGTATGGGTCTCCTCTGCCCATTTATTCATCTGCTAATTGTAAAAATCAAAAATTAATATTCCCCTTAGCTTCTTGCTAAATTAGGAATATTACATTCCTCCCCTCCCAAATGTTTCTTGTCCTCAAGAAACTTCAAGGATAGAACTGAAAAGCTCCCTCCCAAGGCATGGAGTCTGAAATGTGTTTGGGAACTGTCATTCCCATGTAAAACCTCCACCCCCAAGCTATCATCCATACAAGATGAGTCACCCTCCAACATGGCAACTCATGAAATATCTCCTCCACCCTTAACTCCTGCCATGTAGTTGGGTTGAATAACTGATCATGGTAGACAAAATGGCCTACCCCACACTATATTTCTCTCCAATTATGACAAGTGTAGAGCATATGTTGTCCTTGGGCTGCAATAAGGGTGCCCTCAAGTGGCAAGAAGAAGATTAGATCTCCAAGGATCCTCTCTCCCATGTCATGAATCATGCTGGCCCAAACCATCCCATTCAAAATTAATGGCACATCATCACCATTTGGCATCCAAACAAGAAAAATTTTGAAGGTTACATGATACCAATGTTTTATCAAGTGGATACAACAAAGTTTTCCCAACTTCTTCTTGAAAATATCATGTGGCAAGTTGTCCTCCAACAAAGTACTAGTTGTGTATGAGTGCTCATCTACTATGTGGTAGCAAGCAGCAATATATATCAGCTATACATGATCAAAATAGCAAGACACTTGTCCAAATTTGTGTATAGATGGGTTATTATCATTACAAAAGTTTGCCCTAAAGTGACCATGCACCCCAAGAATAATCTTGCTCTTATGTAGAGCAATGCATTGTCCATAAATGGTGAAAAGATAGAGATACTCAATGGAACAATCAGTAAGTATAGAAATGTATCTCTTACCATGCATAATAAGTAAATTGAGAGTGAGGTCCATGGATGAGTCCTCCCATGAGAATCTCCTCATGAAAATCTGCAAAAAGGAAGGTTGCATACTCCCCTTGGAACACTCCATCAAAAGATACTTACTCCCAAGTGATAGCGCTGTTGGCCTTAGTGTTAAGGCTCTTGTCACACCATGACCTCTCTCTTGGACATTACACATGCCAAAGTCATCCACCAATATGTTGTTATGTGAGAAGCTCTTCTCCCTAAGTGGAAGCCTCTCCTTGTCCTTCACTACTGAAGGGTAGCCTCTCTGCACCTTGAATGTGCCACACATTCCTCCTGAAATATTATGATGAGTATGGATAAATTTCAGCCCATACTCTCCCAATAGTAACCACAGAAACAAGGACTCTTGTTGCCTTCTTGCATTATCCAAATGCAAATCATGGAGCAATAATACAGTGATGGAAATGTGAGATGTCTCATCAACACAGTACAAACCAGCTCCCTTATACATCATGTGGGAGTTATCCTTCCTCCCAATCCAAGGTACATACATGGGATACATCTCAGTCATAAATGCATGTGAACACACGAGACATACCTCTAAAAAATGTAAATGCATGGACATAAGATTTGACATATGATGTCCAAACTCTCTTCTTAATAGCCACAACAACCATGAATCCTTCTTATGCATCCTATCATTGGGACTTAAGGCATGAGATAAAGAAATAGAAACTTTTGGGTAGTGGCCATACTCGCCCAAAAGCAACCAGCACAACCATGCTTCTTGTTGGCCTGTATCATAGATCTGCAAGGGGTTTGGAAACCTCTTGCTCCACACTGCCATCCACTCATCCCAATGCAGGTGATGGATCTCATTATGCAAATATTTGGTATCATCCCATGGTAGGACACCAACCTCCTCAAATCTTTGAAGAACTTTTCACTTCATGAAATGTTGAAGTGCACCTCCAGTGGAATCTCCCGATGAGACCTCCTTCTCATGCATGGCCTTCCAAAACCAAAGGGGCCTTGGTTCTGCTACAAGTAGAAGTCTCTATTTGAGTTGTGGCATGATCATTGAGAGAGCGTCATCTAGAGAGGAGAAAAATTTTCTCATCTTAAGATGTCTACCCTTTGACATCTCTTTCTCCATGGCTTCTGGAATGAAGTTGTTATCTGAATGCTCCCATGAGGAATGGGTCCTCCTTTCTTCACTGTTGCTCTTGTACAGTGTAGTACAACTCTGTTGATTTGGATCAACTATATATAATGATGTAGATCCCTCCATAAGATTTTTTGAAATGACAAGAATTGGAAACTCGGTCATATCTTGGTGAAATTTGGAAGCTTCTTTTAAGGCTACAAGATTTTCTTCATCATATGTGTTGGCTTCCCAAACTACTGAAGATGAAGGCTGCTCCTCCATGGTTACAACAGTGCTGGTACATGCCTCTTTAACTAGTGGTGAGCGCTTCTCCCTCCTTTTTCCAAATATCCTAATCGTACTTTGGGAAAACTTAGCAAGAGTAGATACCCTTGCATGGCTCAAATGGCTGAACCACCAAGGATTAGCTTCACCTTCAAGGTGCAGTGCTACAATTTCTATAGCCTCTTTCTCTACTACTGGATGTAGTAGGAAGAAAGCCTCTAGCTTCATTACCCAAGCCTTTGCTACACATTTGAGTGATCCATCAAAAATGGACAATAGGAATCTATTGCCTCTCAACATCCCATAGCTGTAGGGTCTCTTTCCTTCTTCCAAAGCTAGAGCCTCCTTGAAGGCTCTAGGTTTAGCTTTATATTCAACAAGGTATTCACATAGAAGGTTAGATTCCAAGTGTTCTTCATGCCTTTGGTCTTCTCCTCTTTTAGAATAGGAAGTGCATGGCTCTTCCTCTTCTTGAAACTCCCTAGGAATCTCACTGCATCTTTTCTTCTTTATCTGCTTAACCTCCTTGGAGAGGTTTTTCCTGGATCTGAAAAGTGATGAGACAAAAATCATACTCCAATAATTCTGATATTTCTCTTTCGGATAGCTATATCTCACAGGCTAAGCCAAAGATCATGCTTCGATACCATTGTAATATTCCCAAAATAGGGAAAATCTACAACAATGAGAATATCTTAAGATATTCTAATGTTGGAGCTACAGAAATACATGAACATAATAATTTATTTTCAATAAGGAATAGGCTCATATTATGTTTTAAAAACACATAGCCATCAATTAAAGCTACAACAGCAACTTATACTTCATTCTATGATCCAAAAGTTGGGGAAAGGCAACAAAATAAGCCCAGAAACGTTATTCCCAGATATTTGCGTAATAATAGAGGAAAATAATGCCATGATACCTTATAATATGTCATATGGGACTTACATACCAAATGGGAGCAAAACAAAATCACTCTAGCTAAGTTAAACAGGTCTCCCGGTCCCGATATGGCTCAAAAAGGCCCAAATCCCATGAGTTTACTTATGCAGATTTTAATGAAGCATATACAGCATTATTTTATGATTTTTTATGATGAAATATGATTTAAATAACATAAATGGAGTTTATTACATCAGATCATGGATAAAAATGGAGAATAATATTCTTTTACACATTATAGAAATGACCCGGCAAGGGTTCTATGAGAGTACAAGTGAAAAATGTCAGATCTACAGACCTGGATCTGAAAATGACGCATTCCAACTAAATATATGTCTTTATATAGATAAATAATATATAAAATGAAGGATAATCCTCCTTACAAGGTTTCTGGGAGAAGGGTTGGCCCTTTCCCTGAGAAACAAGCTCAAGATTGAGGGGATTGACCCTCGCACTGCAACACTGCAAGAAATGACGCAGTTCCTGCTATGCACTACATTGTAGATGTTGGGAGTACTTTGGAAAATTTCCAAGATGTTAAATACTACTCTGGAATTCTTCCTCACTGATATCTCAAAGGGAAGAGAGCCTCTTCCTCTGAAAAACAAGTGCTGGAAGTGGTGTTGTGAACCCTCACTGCAACACCCTGCAACACAACATTATACTGCTGTATAAATAACGTTGTAGCTAAAGGAGGATGCTTGGTCTCAATCCTAGATGTGAGGAAAATCATTACACTCCTTAAAGAGGCCTCTCAATAAAGGAGAAGGATTCCTAAACAGGAAATCCTTGTGCTAAGCAGCACAACAATCTCAACCAAACAATTGCAGAAAGAAAAATAGTATCCTAGACCAAAATCAAATCATAAGCATAAACTTGTTATAGCTGCCTTTCCCTCATTTTAAACATGTGTGAGCCTCCTTTCCTTGGGCCGCACTCATTATGGTTTCCTTCACCAAGGAATCTTCCTGCCACTTGCACTGCACTATCTCTATGGATGATCTCCTCCTCTCATACCTACGATATTGGCTTGGTCAAACTTGATCTTGTCCCCATGCATTTATTCTTGTTCACACATGAGAGTGTGAAATATAGCTATTATAATGATCCCCTTTCACACCAAGAGGGTTTTTATGTTGATTTTAGTTAAGTATGGGTCTCCTCCCCCCATTTATTCATCTACTAAGTGTAAAAATAAAAAATTAATATTCCCCTTAGTTTCTTGCTAAAGTAGGAATATTACAAAAGCTTATAATACCTAACAGATTCGTGAGTAGAATCATGTATGTTTCTTCAACTGGATGTGGTCTAGTTTCTCCCTTTGGCCTTCTAGTTCCTACAAAAATGCAACTTCCCAAAGGGATAAACCTTTCCTCCACCATAAGTGGATCCAAAAGCTCTTCCTCCACTCCTATAAATACTTCTTCATCCCATCGATTCAGCTAGCTAGACATAGCTAGAATATACCAGGAGCTGGTGTGTGGAATATAGCAGAGAATAGTCCATAGTTGGGAGAGAGAGTTTGATCCTTTTGCCTCTTCGAGTCGAACCGATGAATGAATGCTTTGAGACATTCCCATCTAAACCCGTTAAAGGAGTTCTACACCATCAACGTGCAGGTTCTAAACTCCCTTTTATACATTAATATGACATGATTGATTTCTAGTTCCATCCTTGTCTATTTTTATATTCAAAATTTCTGACTCTCCTTGACTAGTTGGAGAGTCGTAAATGAATGTGTGTGTGTAATATTCCCAATTAGCCATGAGCTAGTTGGAATAAAAAAAAATTCTTTTGCTTTATGTTTAATGAATAAGAGTATACTGGAGATCCATAAATCTCCTTAATAATGAATAATTCAATGCCAATGTGAAAAGAAGAAATCTTGGCAGCTTAATTGAGCACCCTTAGGTGTGAAAAGGAGCTAGAACACCTTGACTGGGTCAACTTTGACCAAATCAACAACATTGTCATGGAGTAGTGGCATTCAATGAGGGAAAGCATAGTTTTAGATGGAGACACCTTGCATGGAAGTAGTCTCATAAATGAATGGGGCTTAGGGTATGGATGCCCATTTCTTATAAAAGGAAGAGGATGGCAGCCATATTAGACAGTTTATGATATGTTTATGTTTCGATATATGGTATTTTTAGACATGTAGCTTTCTTTGGTTGTTTAGCTAAGATTGCAAGTGTTGTTTAGCACAGGGTTTTCCTAGTCAGGAATCCCACCTCTTTCCTTAAGAGGCCTCTTGGAAGAGTTTTCACTACATTCCACTATTAGGCATTTGGCTAAAGCTTCAGTCTTAATGTACAACATAGTTCCTGTTGAGGATTTTGTGTTGTGTTGCAGGGAAAAATTTGTGGAGGCTTGATTTGGGAGATTTCTGAGCTACATCTCATTGGAGGGAGGTTTCTGAGCTACATCTCATTGGAGGGAGATTTTTGAGCTATGTCTCATGGAGTATGAGTCTCAATCTCAGATATTCAAGGACCACTTGAGTTTTCAAGATTTTTTTCAAATCAAGGACAATAGGAGACCCATGCATCATAATATAGGTGGAGGATTCATTCATAATCATGATCTACACTGCACTATGGGAAGATTTTGCTTACCCAACTTTGATGGGTCATCTAAATGCACTGAAAAATCTTGAGTAGAGAAGCTTGACATCTACTTCCAGCTGAACAAAGTACCAAAGATGGAGGCCATTAAGATAGCAGCGCTGCACGTTGAGGGTGAAGCACATGATTGGTGGTTCCATGGCTTGTCTACATTGGGTCATGCCAATGTGACTGCATATTCAGAGTTCACAAGGAGGTTGGTGGAGAGGTTTGATAGAAGAGATCTTGAGGCACCATTCATGGGGCTAGAAAAGCTAAAACAATCAGGTAATCCAGAAACTTGTATTTCTGAGTTTTTAAAACTTTCTGTTATGGTTCCTGATTTATCTGCAGCAAGAAGGGTTTATATGTTTTTTGATGGGTTAGAAGAACCTCTTCATGGGTTGGTTAAGTCTACAAAGCCCAATACCCTTCAATATGCCATTGAAAGGTCTAGAGATATACAATATTACTTGCCAAAAGAAAATGAAACATTTCATAAAAATCCCTCTTTTCCATCAAAGGGAAAACATGAGGAGGCTCCTTTCTCTAAGGTGAGCCAAAATAAGAAACCTCTTGTTGATTATGTCCGAAGATATTTGAGGAGAAGGAAGCTTTGCTTCACATGCTAAGAATCATGGGCACCCAAACATAGATGTGTAGTAGGAAAGGCACACTATATAGAGGTCTTCTTAGATGATCAGGAGGAAGAAGAATATGAACCAGGAAGAGGTCACAGTTCTGACACAGTAGGATATGGTCCATCACCATCGGGAGATGGGAATGGGGCATTTTCTCTAATTGGAGGGGCTCTTGCATCATTGAGAGGAGTAACCAAGTACTTTACCATGAGGGTTTGAGGTTCCATATTAGATCAGAGGGTTTCTATTTTGATTGACAATGGGGATACCCACAATTTTATTGATTCCCAACTAGTGCAAAGGAGGGCAATACCCATTGATGATTTTGCGAGATTTTATATTTTGGTCCGAGGAGATATAACTATGGAGTGCATGCATTATGTTCCATCCTTATCTATCACCATGGGGACATATAAATTGACTGGTCACTTCTTTGTGGTTGACATACCTGACACCAATGTGATATTGGGTGTGTAGTGGTTGATTACTTTGGGGAAGGTCACCACAAATTGGGAGACTTTGTAGATGGAATGGGTGGATATAAAGAGTGGTAAAACTCAGATGAATAGGGGCATGCACACATATCCCTCACATACAACTTCCACACAGAAAGCAGAGGTGGATTTTCACAGTGGAAGAAAGGACCTAATGGTCCCATCTATTATGCACGTGACTTTGTCCCATGGGACATATTGTTTTGTGGAAAACCACCTGGGAGACCACCTGATCTAGATTTGGTGAGAGATTTCTCACATCATGATGCATCATTCAGAGATTCAGGAGGAATGGGAGCATAAGAAGGCCTTGAGATAGTGCTGACAGTCTTGGGTATACTTAAGGAGGAGGGAGATCTTCTCCCAACATCATCATTACCCACTCTCATTTTAGATTTTGTGTTGTGGGAGGAGCAGCATGGGAAGGATAGCAGCCTTCCAATATGTACCTTTGGCATGGGAGATGGAAAAGAGAAAGGAATACATATGATAGATGTTCTTTGTGATAGATCATCAGTGTTGTCGCTATGGAGGATAGATCCATATTGGAAATCCCAGTTGTTGGTGGATTATTCCAAGGATATTTTTACATGCATGATACTTGATGACCAGCTACATGAAGAGGGATATTCAATCCAAGATGAAGTCAATTACTATCATGGTAGGATCTTCTTATCAAGAGCTTCCAAGCTAAAGGAGGAGTTATTACAAAGAGCACATGAATATTTTCTCTTCAGCCATACTTATTCGATGAGAGCCTACAACACTATCATGGAGAGCTACATTTGAGAAGGCTTTATAGAGTAATTATATCAGTGTTGGGAAACCAGCTCCAAAAAAATAAGAAAAGAGATATCAACGCCTTAGAAATCAACCACTTCGAGGGGGAAACCTCCAATACATTACATGAAAGATACATGAATGAACAATTCTTGGATGATACAAATTACAAAACCTCCTTTCTATATATAGGAGTCCATGGGGCCACAATGTAATCCTAGCCGACCTAACAATAATCATTTAAGGGCACAATAATAAAAATATGAGGGTTACAGGGGTACAATAATAACAATAAGGGGGTTACAATAACAACAATAAGGAATTATAATAGTAATATAGGGACCTAACATGCCCCTCTCCTTCAAAAAAGTGTTGTCCTCAACGCTTGAGTAGCTCTAGGTGCTTCTGTATAAAATTCTCATCCTCCCATGTAGAATCTTGAGTGGGTAAGTTCTTCCACTTTATGAGATACTCTGAAATTGATCGATTTCATAACTGTCGATTTATTGTTTCCATGACTGCTTCAGGTTCCAATATGATTTTCCTTCCTCATCAAGTTCTAGCAATATTGTTTGAACTGGAATATTTTCACCTATAACCTTCTTTAAGCATGAAACGTGGAAAACTGGATGCACTCATGAAGAAGCAGGAAGCTCCAATTTGTCTGCCATAGTACCAATCTTTTGTAACACCTTGTAAGGACCATAGTACATTGGTGATAATTTATTATCCTTCTTAGCTTGCTTGAGGGAAATTTGTTTGTATGGTTGTAGCCGTAAAAATGCCCAGTCTCCTACATCAAAACTTCTCTCGCTGCAATGTTGATCTGCCTGTTGTTTCATTTGATTTTGTGCCAAATTCAGGTTATCCTTTAAGAGTTGGAGAACTTCTTGTTGATGTTCGATGTGATATTCCACTACTAGGTAAAATAAATTTCTCCAGGTAATTCATCCAATAATTCATCAATCACAGGAATGGGAAATTTATCTTTAATGGTGAGCTTATTGAGCTCCCTATAATCTAGACACATGAACCATTATCCATCCTTCTTGTGTACCAATACTATAGGAGTAGAGAAAGAACTTTGAGTAGGTTGAATTATACCAGCCTCTAACATTTCTGCAATCATACGTTCATTTTCGCTCTTTTGGACATAAGGATATATATAAGGACTAATGTTTGGAGGAAAACTTCTTGGAATCAAATGAATAGCATGATCATGATCACGAATAGGTGGGAGCCCTTTGGGATTTTCAAACACCTTGGAATGATCGTCCAAGACTTTTTGGAGATCTGCAAAAATAGATGATTTTGATGATGGAACTTCTAGTGAGCATAATTGTGCAATTACACCTCGTTTTTATTTCTTTAGAAGCTTTGTCATGACATTAGAGCTTATTATCTTTCCCGGCTTCCCTGAAATACCCCAGAATTCGACTTCCTTTCCTTCTGAAAAAAAAATTCAAGAAAAGTTCTTGAAAATTAAAGGCTACCATCCCCAAAGATTATAACCATTGTACTCCTAGTACAACATCAGCACCTCCGATAGGAATGGAAAGCATTGAACTATTCAATACATATTCCCCCATGGTTAGCTTGATATTATGGCATTTTCCAGAGAAATTTATAGTTCCTCCATTTGCAACCATTACTTGACATTCTGGTGCTGGGTATAGGAAACAATTCAATTCCTTGGCTACCTTACAATGAATAAAATTGTGGGTGCTACCTGAATCAATCAACACTATTACCTTTTTCTTCTTGATATGTCCTTCTATCTTGACAGTTTGAGGAGTGGTAATTCCTGCCAATGCATTACATGATATGGTTAGACTCATTTCTTCCTCTTCTACGGCCGGTTCTTGGTGTATATCCTCTTCTTGTTCATTTTCTTCTTCCTCTTCACAATCTATGTAAAATACTTTCTTCTCAGCACACTTATGACTATTAGTGTATTTTCTATCACAACTTTATCAAAGCCCTTTTGCTCTTTTTTCTTCCAATTTTTGTGGTGTCAACCTTGTAGGTTGTGGAAATCTAGGAGTAGCAACACTTCCATCTTTATAGAAGTGAGTGGTAGGCTTCCTTGTCACCATAATTTTACATTCAATTTTCCTTGCCAACCTGAATGTCGTGAACTTCATGTTGGATGTTATCCCTTAAAGTACCTATGAAGAGATCAATTTTGTGTTCCTCTGGAATATCAGTTACCCTTATATTCAATTTCTGGAAGTCCTCAATGTGCTCCACCACTAAACCCTTTTGTTTTAGATTTATCAATTGGCTAAAGAAGGTGTTGCTTTTTGTATCCTCATAATGTGCTATCATTTCCTCCATAAAAATTGACCAAGTGACAATTTTTTTACGGGAGCAAAGCCATCGATACCATAAAAATGTATTTTGTTCTAAATGTAAAGTTGCAATGCGTACCTTTTGTGTGTTTTGGACATTATTGAGATCAAAATATTGCTCCAGCTGTAGTATCCATGTTACGGGATCCTTGCCATCAAACTTCCTCATATCCATCTTTGGAATATGGTGGTTCTTTAATCCAACATTAGAGTTTATGAAATCACGATTAACATTTATTTTGTTCTCATCATGATTTTCATCTACTATATTTTCACCATTAGGAATCATTTCTTGTATCAACTTTGACAAACCTTCCTTCAAACCTTCCATGTCTTCCTTCAAATTACCTTCCATTTTTTCTTCCATACCATCCATTTTATATTCCATACCATTCTTCAAAACACCCATCGTAGCTTCCATACCTCTCTTCAAACCATCCATCTTAGCTTCCATTCTTTTCTTCAAAACATCCATTTCATTTTTTGTTGTTGTTTGCAAGAGCGAATTTTGGTGCACTTGCTCTTGTAATTTTGATAGATCAATGTTGCAATTCTTCATCTTCATGAGTCATAGTAGAGTACTCTAAGGGCTTAGTGGGTGTTGAATTCTTTTTGGGAGGCATTTTAGAACCCAATACTGATATCTATGCTCAATAGGCCTTTGGAATCACTTAAAACTGATTTTTAAAACAAGACTTATGCAATTTGAAAAAAAAATACACACCTTTTTCTTGATTTTGAGGAGCTCGATATTGAAACTAAATTATCTCTGTGATTTCAGATCTGAAATTAGGCCATAACATAGCCCCCTAAATCTTTTTTCAATTTCCACAAGTCTGACTTGATTTGGATTCTTCAAGGAAAAGTTATTTTTAATCTCCCACAATGACCTAATTATGGACTGGTTCAATAGAGCAAACTTGTATGGCTTTCTACGTGTCACTGTTTGCTCCTTTGGCTCTGAAATTTACAGAAACAAAACTATAGTTCATGTAATTCTAGTCATTTTTTACAAAATTCCAATCCAATGCTCAGAGAGAGAGTTATGAAGATTTTCCCAAGATCACCTCTTTGAGATGAAATTCAGGAGCTTAAAAAAGACCTAACTTCCACAGATCATATCTCCACAAATATTGCAAACCAAGCTCTAAAATTTTGTGACAATGTTCCTCAGGATTTCAATTTCACATTCTAAAAATTTCAACTTTTGAACCTTCGTGGAAAAAAAATTATAGACAAAAATCTACGATGACCTATTTAAGTGAAATTCAGGAGCCTGCAAAAAGACCTAACTTCCATAGATCATATCTCCAAAAATATTGTGAACCAAGCTCTAAAATTTTGCGACGATGTTCCTCAGTATTTTAGCTTCGCACTCTAAAAATTTCAGCTTCCGAACCTTCGTAGAAAAAAATTTATATCAAAAATTCCACGATGACATGTTTGGAGCAGTGAAACCCTATAATCCAAAGCTCTGATACCAAATGTTGGGAAACCAGCTCCAAAAATACAAGAAAAGAGATATCAACGCCTTAGAAATAAGCCACTTCGAGGGGGAAACCTCCAATAGATTACATAAATGAACAATTGTTGGATGATACAAATTACAAAACCTCCTTTCTATATATAGGAGTCCATGGGGCCACAATGTAATCCTAGCCGACCTAACAATAATAATTTAAGGGCACAATAATAACAATATGGGGATTATAGGGGTACAATAATAAAAATAAGGGGGCTAAAATAAAACAATAAGGGACTATAATAATAATATAGGGACCTAACAATCAAAATTTGAAAATATGCATGGGTTATGTGGATATGGGAGAGATACATAACTCTATGGAGGAGTTATCACAGCCACCTCTTTACTCTTTTGGAATGAGAGGGGATTTATCTGTGGAACACTCCATTTGTATGAGCAGAATTTATGATAAGGAACATGTTTATGTGCATAATGTGTTACTTGATGATTATTTTCACTCCTTTACCATGTATATGTAGGTCATTGCTCCAAGAAGGAGCATTCTTAATATAAACTTCATGGCCAACTTTAGGCCTTAAAAATTTCTGAACATGGCCACTCCCTTGGAGGATATAGGGAGATAATTTATCATTGTGGGTGCACTCCAAAGGCATTGATCAGGAGATCATGTGTTATGCTCAAAATTGAAAGTTCTCGAAACAAGTCTGAACTTAAGCAACTGGAAGGTCTCGTTGTTGTGATTACGGCACCATGAATGGTTCAAAAAACTGATGTCGTATGTGGAAGGCATCATGTTGTGTCTGTTTTCCAAAATAGAAAAACTTTTGTAATTGGATGCCCAGTCAGCATGCAAGTACAGTCAGTAGGTATATTATGGGGGATATTCCATTTTTCTCCAACCAACCAGATTGTGCCATGTGGCATGATGTGGGTCGTTTATCTTTGGTGGTACGGAGGCTTTTTCTGATCATTGGATGGATTTTGCATGGGCCATCGGATGAGGGACACACGGCAAGCCCGAAGGCCGCCATGTGTCCTCATGATGGTGTATTAAAAAATGTTTGGAGGCTACAGGAATCAAACTAGAGACCTTAGATGTGGGCATGGGCAACTTGACCAGTCCACCTTCCAGTGTTTCTTAACACTATACGGTTGACGATTTAATATGTTGTTTAACAAAAATTTCGACAGATAAAAAAAGGGGCCAGCTCCGAAGGCCCAACCCCAACCAACATAACCGGCGGCTATGACCATGACCTTAAGTATTAAACTGGCGACATTCAACGTAACCTCTGGTGGAGGTTATAAATGCAGTCACATGGCATATTTATGGCATGTAATTCCATGGTTATGGAACCAACAGCTCCGGGTTCCGCTCACCTAATATGCGGAGTTAACTGTTAGCCACGGAGTTTACGGCGAGGGTCGGTATGTGACCACCCCGCCTCCAAACCATTTAATTCCAATGTTAACTATCTATCAAACTTGGAGCACACCATAATTTTAGGGCATTTCACTAAATTAAACTGCAATTAAGTGCATGTCTCCACTTTTAGTGGAGCTTTTCTAGCTGTCATTGTGAAAAATACATTGGGAGGTCAATTTTCGACCAATTTTGGTAAAAAAAGAGTCTACCTAGACTAATTTAAGAATTATGGAGCCATTGGTGCAAAGAAAAAAGCCATTAGAGGCCTGTAAACACATTTAATTTAAAATTTTGAGCATAATGACAAAGAGGGTGTAATATTCCTATTTAGCCCAAGCTAATAGGAATACTTAATTTTGTTGCTCTCTTATTGTTTGATGAATAAAATGTAGAGGAGGACATGCAAAGCGCCTTAAATCAAAGAATAAATACATGCCCAATGTGAAAAAGGATAAATTTGGGCCTTTGTAACAAAAATCCACTTGTGTGTGAACAGAAATTAGACCACCTTGGAGAACCAGCGCAGTTTTAGAAGAAGGTACCAATGTGAAAGGGGTTAATTCCATTGAAGTGGTTTAGGGTTTTTTCACCCCTTCAAGTTATAAAAATGAGGTGAGGGCTCAAGATATGGTTGTTGAAGGATTTTCGAAGTAAAGGTTGCTTGAGCAACTCTAGTCTCTTGGTTGTTTAGCCTAAGGGAAGAGGACTTCTTGTTTAGGAATCCTCCCTCCTTCCTTGAGTAGCTCTTGGAGGAGAATGTACTGAAATGAGCCACTATCCAGAATTTTGGCCAAGCTCCATCTATTAGCAGCTCTGGTCCTATTGAGGATTTTGTAGCTGCTTGAGTTGCAGCAAGTGGTAGTCTAGATCTGCAAAGATCTAGTTGTTTTGGAGGAGATTTCTCTCAGGGAGAGTGTCTTGTGACCACTCGAAAGAGGATCTCTCTCTTATTTTGTATTCAGATCTATATTGTATAGCATGTGCTTCATTTCTATTCAGCTACTACGTAGTCCCTCTCAAGAACTGTGTTTCTGCACTTGAGGGTTTTATTGTTATTTCAGTTTTGTGCAATATATGATCTTCAGTGATTGAGGCTTTCCTCTCACTTTGTAAATCTTTGATGTAGCTATTGTTTAAGATATTTTCAAATTTTATCTCTTTTATAATAAATTCATCTTCATAAATTCTAAGCATATTGCATTTTTGTAGCTTATATGTCAAATCTACACTTATTCCAGCGTTATTTTGATGAAATTCCAAGGGGATCTTGTAGAGAAGGATGAGTAGTTTCCAGATCTGGTATGGATCTGATGTTTCAGCCATATATCTGTCATAGATCTGAGTTTTAACCCACATCAGCTGAATCTTTAGGAAAATAACGTTTTCATTGTCTGCAGTCTTTTTCTATGCATTGCAGCAACTCGTTTTGGGGGTTTTCCTTCATAGAAATGTCTGTTTTTCTCTGTATAATTCATATGAATCTTATTCTAAACCTGTATACTGAAATTTCTTCATAAAATCAGCCAATCCCTCTGGAAATTACGCTCTACAAGCTTCAGCACTTTTCTGCATAATTTAGGTCATGGGAAATCAAGGTTTTCCTTGACTAGTCGGGAAGGAGGAACTGTTTAACATAGAAAAAATTATTATTTTTTGATGAAATTTGACATGTGATTCCCTATTAACCTAATATAACATATTCCAAAACCTTTACCCTTAAATTTACGCATATTTTCTTATACACCTATTTTAGTGCATAAAATGCTGCTTTTCCCCATCTTTCTGATGATAAAAGCTGAGTAAAGAGTGCTGTTGTTATTTATATTGGTTTTTGAGCGTTCTCAGACATATTTCATGGTATCTTAAGCCATCATACCTGAATAATTCATTTTTCAAGCATGATTTGCTGAGTAAACCCTTTTTGGATATTACCTCTCGACAGGAGTCTATAGATAGATTCTGAAAAGGGCTAGATAGCCTCTGAATCTCACCCTCTCTTTAGAGGTGAAATATTCATTAAATTCCCCTTCAGTAAATCTCTGTTTTAGATCATATTTTTTATTGTTAATGTTTCAAAAAGAGGGCATTACATTGATACCAATTGTGGGAGATCCGTTTAGCAGATTTAACTTGATTTGTTTTTGAAGATATTGCATATTTGAGTCCCACACATCATATTTAAGAGGAAACAAGCTTTTTCCTATGTTTTATTTGTCCATATTCCCTTATACAACGTTCCTATTTAGCAGCTTGGCAATATTCCTGAAAAAGGGATATTACAGTGGTATCAGAGCATGATCTCTAGCACAGTCTGTGAGATCAAGATATCAGTGAATTAAGAGCAGAAGAAGAGATCATATTGATGGAGAGGATGAGATTACTCTCATAAATCTTCATATCAGAGAAGGGCCTCTCCAAGGAGGTTCAACCAATGAAAGAAGAAGGGTGCAGTGAAACTCCAAGAGGGTTTCAAAGTAGAAGAAGCTACAGTGAAATTCCTAGAGAATTTCAAGAAGATGAAGGAGTACCCAGTACTTCTTATGATGAGTATGAGAAAATAGAAGAGGAAGTACCCTACACTTCCTATTCTAATCAAGAAGACAGAAGAAGAAGCAGGAGGAGGAAGGAAGATAGGCTCATAAAGCTTCTTCCTAAATCCATGCAGAGCATTCATAAAGATCCTAAGCAAGAAAGAAGGGAGATGTTTGAAAAATCTCCAAAGGGGTTTGAGTTTCAATCAAACTCTAGATATTCACACAGTGTGTGTGAGCATGCAGCCACACATTGTGATATACAGCGCAGTCATGAACTCAGATCTGCCATGAGATAGCTAGAACCAGAAGGAGGAGTGACTAAGAGGGAAACTATTAGTGATTTCTTGAAAGAAGATGAGTCTCAAGCCCTGAAACTCAGAAACCAATTCTATTTTTTAGAACATTGTAAGGCATTGCATAAAATCACAGATCCATTTCAGAGGCCCATGGGAGAGGCTGAATTTTGACATCATGCCTTGTTGGAGACAAGATTACCTTTTCACACCTTTGCACAAGATAACAAAAATCTCTCTTGTTCAAGGGTGGGTCATTCCATTGGAAGGTTGCTCAATTTTGTTGCAGAGCTAAAGGGCAACAACGCTGTTAGATCTAGATCTGATCTAGCACCTCAAGCAGAGGAGAAGGGAGATATTGCTCCAACTAGAGGGTTTCTTGTGGCATGGAAAGAAAATCCCTAGGATCTCAAATATGGAGATCAAGGCACAACACATGATTCATCTATGCCATTGTTGAGGAGGAGTGGAGCCTTGGAGACATAAGGAGGAGATAGGGAAGAGGGCCAATATCATTCCTATCTATTGCAAAATGTTGATGCACCTAAAGAGGAGATTATATTGCACAGTGGAAGCATGGAGGGTTTTCTCCATTCATGTATTCAGTCACCACTGGATGATGTCTCATCTCCTGGAGACATTGCACCAAGGAGGCCACTTGATCAGCGAGAGGAGGTGAGTGCTTCACATAGTGAGGCATTTCTCATTGATTTCAGAGAAGTGGAGACCTTGGGAGGTCTTGATGCAGCGCTGAGGGTCTTGGGGAGGCTCAAGGAGGAGAGAAATAGTCTCTCAATATCATCCACCCCCACTCTCATTTCAGTTTTTGCATTGTAGCAGGAGAAAAAGGGGAAGGGTAACAACCTTTCCACATCTACATTTGGCATGGTAACTGTGCATGCACATGACTCTTGGGAAGAGTTAAAGCGGTCTCCTCTCTTCTCTTTGAGGATGGAAGGAGGCTCATATATGAGCTGCTCCCTTTGCATGAGAAAAATCTATCGTAAGTACATTGTTTATTTACTTCCTGATTTACATATTGCTTCCTTAACCATACATGTGCAGAATGTTGCTCCAAGGAGGAGCATTCTTTCTTTGAGGTTGCATGGTCTACTTGAGGCCATGAGCAGTATTGTTGACCTCTCCCTAGGAGGACTTGGGGAGGGATTTTTATTTGGAGGACATACTTACATTGCCTCATCTATCATTCAGTTCCTCCAAGCTTATGAAGAGATTGGGATAGCATGCAAGTGGTTGGGAGACCACATTTTTCAGCAGTCTCTTTTGCAGTTGAGGTCCAAACTGCGTTGGTTGCATATGAGGGATTATTTCCATTCACATTTGTTGCATATGGCAGCCAACATGATTTCTATTCTTGCTCCCTATGTTGCCAATGTTTCTATTTTTATGAGGAGAAAATGTGGGAGAGGAGGAATGATACATTTGATTAATGTATCCATTGGGAATGCACTCTCCCATATTCATTTGTATTCCAAGAAGAGGAGGGAACTTTTTGTGGCTGTTGCATGGTACATTGTATCATCTTCTACAAAGGGTCATGCATTGAGTTTGTATCATGAAGGGGAGCCTCTCACATGGGAGGAATTAGAGCAAGACATGTTTTGCTTGATCTCCATTCAGCCAACACTTATTTTCCTCTATCATTTCCAAGCTTTGAAGAAGCTTATTTCAGCAAGAAAGTGGTGGGATGGCCACTTCTAGTGTCATGAATTGAGGCAGCAAGATGATGGACAACGTTGGTCTCAAGGGAGGGACTATTGTCACCATCCAGCACATCATATGGTACTTAATCCACATGTCTTTTGGAGCACATATGGTGAAGATAAATTGTTCAGTATATGCATAAGAGGGTGCGCAAGGAGGCTCACTGAAATCAATGGAGGATATAATGAAGTTTCAGATTCCTTTTGGCTTCATGGTGACCACATTTTTGCAGCTCGGGATCCAC
Source organism: Pinus albicaulis (assembly GCA_034641835.2). Classification (NCBI taxonomy): domain Eukaryota; kingdom Viridiplantae; phylum Streptophyta; class Pinopsida; order Pinales; family Pinaceae; genus Pinus; species Pinus albicaulis. The sequence goes on along the minus strand of CM076580.1, from coordinate 1,655,553,781 downwards.
AGCTCCACATCCATCAACAGTGGGAAGAGGGACAACGTGAGTTAGATATATTCATCCCTCATTTCCAGCCTTATAGCCCCTACTCAATGCACATCATGGGGATTAATTATTGTTTTTATGAGCTATCAAGGATGGCTCCTTTTATTTGGATGATAGCATGGGTGTGGGAGACACTCATTGGGAAAAAATTTCCCCATGCTCTTCATCACTCCTACCTGATGAGGCCATTGAGAAACAAGAAGATTACCACTTGTACCTCCCTTTTCTCATGATGTACACTTGCTATTTTGCACTTGGAGAAGGTCATTGGAGGGTAGATTCATTTCTTATCATTTGCAGCTATGGTGAGATCCATTGATGAGGCCACAGAAAAGGGAATGAGAATTTTGGTTCTTCCTTGTAGTTGCTTGAGGACAAGCAACATTTTGAAGGGGGGGGACTATAATATTCCTATTTAACCCAAGCTAATAGGAATACCTCATTTTGTTGCTCTCTTATTGTTTGATGAATAAAATTTAGAGGAGGACATGCAAAGCCCATTAAATCAAAGAATAAATACATGATCAATGTGAAAAAGGATAAATCTGGGCCTTTGCAACAAAAATCCACTTGTGTGTGAACAGAAATTGGACCACCATGGAGAACCAGCGCAGTTTTAGAAGAAGGTTCCAATGTGAAAGGGGTTAAGTCCATTGAAGTGGTTTAGGTTTTGTGCACCCCTTCAAGTTATAAAATGAGGTGAGGGCTCAAGAGATGGTTGTTGAAGGATTTTCGAAGTAAAGGTTGCTTGAGAAAATCTAGTCTCTTGGCTATTTAGCCTAAGGGAAAAGGACTTCCTATTTAGGAATCCTCTCTCCTTCCTTGAGTACCTCTTGGAGGAAAATTTACTGAAATGAGCCACTATCTGGAATTTTTTCCAAGCTCCATTTATTGGCAGCGTTGGTCCTGTTGAGGATTTTATAGATGCTTGAGTTGCAGCAAGTGGTAGTCTAGATCTGCAGAGATCTAGTTGTTTTGGAGGAGATTTCTTTGAGGGAGGGTCTCTTGTGAACACCCAGAAGAGGATCTCTCTCTTATTTTGTATTCAGATCTGTATTGTATAGCATGTGCTTCATTTCTATTCAGCTACTGCACAGTCCTTCTCAAGAACTATGTTTCTGCACTTGAGGGTTTTATTGTTATTTCAGTTTTGTGAAATGGATGATCTTCAGTGATTGAGGCTTGCCTCTCACTTTGTAAATATTTTATGTAGCTACTGTTTAAGCTATTTTCAAATCTGGTATTTGTTATCATAAATTCATCTTCAGAAATTCTGAGCATTCTACAGTTCTATAGCTTATATGTCAGATCTACACTTATTCCGACATTATTTTAATGAAATTCCAAGGGGGTCTTGTAGAGAAGGCTGAGTAGTTTCCAGATCTGGTATGGATCTGATGTTTCAGCCATATATCTTTCATATATCTAATTTTTAACCTACATTAGGTGAATCTTCAGGAAAATAATGTTGTCATGATCTGCAGTCTTTTTCTATGCATTGCAGCAACTCATTTTGGGGGTTTTACTTCATAGAAATGTCTGATTTTCTCTATATAATTCATATGAATCTTATTTTTAACCTGCATACTAAAATTTCTGCATAAACTCATCCAAGCCCTTTAGAAATTACGCTCTGCAAGCTTCATCACTTTTCTGCATAATTTAGGTCATGGGAAATCAGGGTTTTTCTTGACTAGTCGGGAAGGAGGAACTGTTTAACATAGAAAAAATTATTATTTTTTACTAAAATACGACATGTAAGTCCCTATTAATATAACATATTCCAAAACCTTTACCCTTCATTTTACACATATTTTCTTATACACCTATTTTAGTGCATAAAATGCTACTTTTCCCCATCTTTCTGATGATAAAAGCTGAGTGAAGAGTATTTTTATTCTTTCTATTGGTTTTTGAGCATTCTCAGACATATTTAATGGTATATAAAGCCATCATACCTTAAGAATGCATTTTTCAAGCATGATTTGCTAAGTAAACCCTTTTGGGATATTACCTCTCGACAAGAGTCTATAGACAGAGTTTGAAAAGGGCCAGATAGCCTCTGAATCTCACCCTCTCTTTAGAGGTGACATATTTAGTAAATTCCGCTTCATTCAATCTCTGGTTTAGATCATATTGTTGATTTTTAATGTTTCAAAAAGAGGACATTACATTGATACCAATTGTGGGAGATCTGTTTAGCAGATCTAACTTGATTTGTTTTTGAAGATATTGCATATTTGAGTCCCACATAGCATATTCAAGAGGAACCAAGCTTTTTCTTGCATTTTATTTTTCCATATTCCCTTATACATCGTTCCTATTGAGCAGCTTGGCAATATTCCTGAAAAAGGGATATTACAGAGGGACATGCCATTGGGAGCTGGACCAGCAGATGTAGCCCAGGAAGGGTGAATTGATTCATCATGCCTACTATGTAAAACTTATGTGTGATTGTATTTCTCTGTTATACACTATTATTTAGTGTTTTTAAGGCTTATTTTCATGCTTAAAGTTCACTAATTCATCTATATTTCATGGTTAAATTTGTCATTCCTTAAGAAAACATATGGAGACAAATTTTACATGTTTATATTACTGAAAGGACACTTAGCATAGCAGAACTAATACACTCCTTTCAGATCAAGTTAGTATCAGAGCTAGGGTTTAATCTCTGGTGTTTTTATGTGCAAACATTTTTTAACTATTTGCAAGGGTTTTCATGCTTACTAGGCTCAAGCTTAAGAGAGGAGAAGGTCAATTGGTGGAAGAAAGAGGTTCTCAAAGGGAGCTACAGCAAAGGAGGGCAAGATTGCCACATTATCCTCTACCTAGTTCACCTCCAAGAGAAGCAGAAGAAACAATAAGCATGCCTCTAGGAGAAGAAGAAACCCATGAAGAGGTGGATCCCAAAGAAGAAGAAAGAGTGTTTAGGAAAGCATTCCTTGACATGATTGAAATGGTGAGAGTCCTTTATCAAGAAAGGAATGAAATACTAGAAGGAAAAGGATCCAAACTTCACAAGGAATTTCAGGGATCATCAGGAGGTCAGAAAGATAAAGATAAATAAAAGAAGGAAAATGGAGGCAGTGGAAAGTCACCATCATCACCCTCATCTTCATCCTCATCATCCTCTACTTCATCTTCAGTACATCAGCCATCTAAGTCAAAGAAAACTGGTAAAATTCCTTTTCTAAAACTTGATGTTAAGTTTAAATTGCCAATGTTTAATGGTGAAGTCAATGCAGAAAAGCTTGATAACTGGATTAGGAAATTCGAGGTTTATTTGAGAATTCAGAACCTTCATGATGATGACATCAAAATCCAACTAGCTTCATTGAGGATGGAAGGTGCATCTCTTGTTTGGTGGGAAGCCAAGACAAAGGAGGATATCAAAAATCATGGTAAGATTACTCTATCATGGACTAATTTCATTACTGCAATAAAACAACATTTTTATCCATTATCTCACATGCAGAAATCCATAATGAACTGGAAAAATTTTAGACAATTGAAAGGACAAAATGTACAAGATCACACCCAATACTTTAGGAGAAGATCTTATTAGGGGAAGATTTGCAGAGTCAAGATAATTTTCTCAAGTACATAGGGGGCTTACATAGCTACCTTGGACATACTATCCTCAATTTTTAATCCTACAAGTCTAGATGAGGTATGTGTTCAAGCCATACATCTAGAAGCTAGAGGGGAAAATAGTTTTTAAGAGGGTAGAAACAAACATTTTAAGGGGAAAAACAAAGAGAAGACATCAAAAGGAAAAGGCAAAAAGAATGCATCCTTCAAGAAAGAGGGAGAGAAAGTTGTTTGTAAACATTTTTCAAGAGATGGCCATGAAAAGAAAAGTTGTTAGAAATTACATCCTGAAAAGAGACCCAAGTTTAAACAAAGGGAAGCAGAAAACTACAGCTACAACTCAACATGACTTAGGAGAGGATTCAGGTGATGAAACTAAAATTACAGCCATGGGATTCAAGAACATGAAGGGGAAATAAATTGAAACAAAACCCAATATTAGTACTTCAAACTGTCACATAGAAGCTCCAAATGAAGAAGAGAGAATTGAATTGTTTCATGTGAGAGTTATATTCAAACATACCAAGATTGACACATTGTTTGACAGTGGGTCACAAGAAAACTTAATTTCTGAAGACTTGGTCAAGAAACTTAATCTTGAGACCATTCCACATCCAAAACCATATCCACTTGGGTGGATTTGTAAGGATGAAAATTTACAGGTTTCAAATAAATGCATATTGCGCTTTGCAATAACTGCACATTTTGTTGACACAGTTGAATTAGATGTGGTTCCGCTTGATATTACAGGTGTTTTTTTGGGCAATCCTTACTTGTATGACAGGAAAGCTATCTTCCATCGCCATGAGAAAAAATACCATTTATTCAAAGATAGAAATGAGTTCATTGTGAGAGCACATCGCAAGAAGACAAATATTGCAATGGTAAATGTTGGACAGGTAAAAAGGTTGGTGAATTCAAGTAAGAATTTTGTTCTTCTAATGATTAAGCCTAAAGCTGATGTTAATCATGAGTCATTTGAAGATTGTGATCCTAAGTTGAAATCATATTTATATGATGTAGTTGATTCACATCATGAGATGTTTCAGGAGCCAACAATATTTCCTCCTAAAAGGAAGATTCAACATGAGATTCAGTCTCAACAAGATTATCCTCTTCCAAAAATCAGCACGTATCGCATGTCGATAATGGAGAATGCTGAAATAAAGAGGAAAATCAAGGAATTTTTGGACAAAGGTCTCATAAGGCCAAGAACTTTGCCATGTGGTTCACCTATATTTCTGATTCCGAAGAAATATGGGACTTGGGGCATGTGTGTCGACTTCAGAGCTTTGAACAAGATAACGGTAAAGAATTGATACCCACTCCCAAGGATAGATGATTTTCTAGATCAGTTGAAAGAAGAAATTTTTTTCACTAAGTTAGATTTACAAAGTCGATATCATCAAGTAAGAATTGTAGAAAGTGACATATGGAAGACTGCATTCAAAACCAAACAAGGACTCTTTGAGTGGTTGGTTATGTCGTTTGGCTTGTGTAATGCACCAACGACTTTCATGCGTGTTATGGATAATGTTTTGCATCCATTTCTTGATGACTTTGTGATTGTGTATTTAGATGATATACTCATTTTCAGAAAAACAATAGAAGAGCATGTCTTGCATGTAAAGAGGGTACTTGATGTTTTGAAGAAAGAGAAATTATTTCTTAAGATGCCTAAGTGCGAATTTGGAAAGAATTATTTGGTTTATTTGGGATGCATTGAGAATTGATCCTTCTAAAGTGGAAGCCATTGTGAATTTGCCCACTCCCAAATCAGTAACCGAGGTAAGAATTTTCTTAGGCGTAGCTCAATATTGGAGAAAGTTTATTGCTAACATTTCTTCCATAGCAGCTCCTATGCATGCAGTGACAAGTGTAAAGAAAGGCTTCCAGTGGGGAGGCAAACAGCAGCAAGCTTTTGAAGCTTTAAAAGACAAGATTAGTTCAGCTCCGGTCCTTGCATTATTGGATTTGAGACAGCCATTCGAGATTCAAACTGATGCTAGTGATTATGCCATGGGTGCAATACTTTTGCAGCAATGGTAAGCCTTTCGCTTTTCATTCTAAAACATTCAATGGTGTTGTAATTAATTATCCAACATATGAAAAAGAGTTGTATGCATTGGTAAAAAGTGTCAAGAAGTGGAAACACTACTTGATGGGAAAAGAGACGATTATACATACCGATCATCAACCATTACAGTACTTACAGTCGCAAACAAAATTGCAGCAATCATGACATTTCAGGTGGATGGGATTTCTTCAACATTTCACTTGGTTACAATGTACAAGAAAGGTATTTTCAATAAATTTGTTGATATTCCTTCAAGGCCAATTATAAGTGCTTCAAATTTGCTTAAAAATTATTCTATTGTACATGAGAGTTACATACAATAATATGCATCTGATGTTGATTTTAAAGATGTGTATTCCAGTTTGAGTGAAGGGAACCAAGTTGAGGAAAATGATTATCACATGCATAACATTTTTTTTTTTCATTTGGGCAAGATGTGTATACAAGGAGAGAGACTTAGTGTCATGAGAGAGGCCCATTCATCTCTTATTGTTGGACACTTTGGGGTAAGCAAAACAGTGGCACATCTATAGAGGTATTGTTATTGGCCTTGCATGATAGATAGTGTGTCACGTTTTATAAGAGGATGTTCTATGTGTGCAACAAGAAAGCCTACCAATAGGAAGCTTGGGTTGTACATGCCACTACCGGTACCATCAAGGCCATGGGAGAGTTTCTCCATGGACTTTGTTGGAGGTCTACCAATGTCAATAAAATAGCATTATTATCTTTATGTAGTTGTGGATAGATTCAGTAAAATGTGTATACTTATGCCATGTAAGAAAACCATTACTGCTGAACTTTATTTTCAACATGTATGGGTTCATTTTGGTTTTCCAATTTCTATTGTTAGTGACAGGGATTCTAGGTTCGTTGGGAATTTTTAATCCAATCTTTGGAAGATGATGGACACGAAGTTGAAAAAGAGTACTGCTTTCCATCCACAAATTGATGGCCAAACCGAGGTGGTGAACAGAACCGTTGTAGATCTATTGAGAGGATATTGCAGCAAACATCCCAAGTTGTGGGATGAACAACTGCATTACATTCAGCAAACTTACAACTGGTCCAAACACTCTTCTACAAATACTTCACCTTTTTAAGCTTGCTTTGGGTATTTTCTGAAATTTCCATTAGACTTCATCTATGAGAAGGATTTTTCAATTGATGGGCATAGTGATATTGACAAGGCTCGAAATTTGATTGAGAAAATTCATATTATTCATCAACAAGTTCAATAATAGCTTGAGAAGAGTCAAAGTAAGTACAAGGAGAGGCATGAAAAACATAGAGTTGATCACAAGTTTCAAGAAGGAGATGAATTATGGTTGCACATAAGCAAAGAAAGGATGCAAGGAGAAGGTAAAAAGCTCAAGCCTATTCGTTATGGTCCATTCAAGATTATTAAAAAAGTTGGTAATAATGCATTTCAGCTTGACTTTCCTTCATATATGAAAATGTATTCTGTTGTCATTGTGGAGAATTTACATTTGTATGAGCCTATATTTAGCTGCCATCAATAGAATATTTCTTGTCAGAATTCTTGGATGAGCTCAAGGAATATTTCATCCTTGACAGGAGGACATGCACTTCTTAGAGGGGAAGTGTCGATTATCTTCAGATTGGGCTTAAGGGCAGCAAACCAAGTAAGGCAAGATGGATGGAAGTTGAAAAGGTGAGGGAGTTGCACCCTCATCTTTTGAACAAGTGATTAAAGTCTTTTGGGGTCCAAAAGCTTCCCAATGGGGAGGTGTGATCAAGAGATCATGTGTTATGCTAAAAATTAAAAGTGCTCGAAACAGGTCCAAACCTGAGCAACCGGAAAGGTCTCGCCGTTGTGATTCCAGCACCGTGAATGGTTTGAAAAACCAATGTCGTATGAGGAAGATATCGCGTTCTGTATGTTTTACCAAACAACAAAAATTTTGTGACTGGATGCCCAATCAACATGCAAGTACAGTCAACAGGTATATTCTGGGGAATATTCCATTTTTCTCCAACCAACCAGATTTTTCCATGTGGCATGATGTGGCTTGTTGATCTTTGGTGGTATGGAGACTTGTTCTGACTGTTGGATGGATTTTTCATGGTTGTCGGATAAGGGACACGTGGAAATCCCAGAGGCCACCACGTGTGCTCAGGATGGTGTATTAAAATTTGTTTGGAGGCTATAGGAATCGAATTGGAGACCTCGGGCGCGGGCGCGAGCAACTTGACCAGTCCGCCTAGGAGTGTTTGTTAACACTATAGTGCTGATGGTTTAATATGTTGTTTAATAAGAATTTTGGCAGATAAAAAAAGGGGCCAACCCCAAAGGGCCAGCCCCAACCACCATAATCGATGGCTATGACTGTGACCTTAAGTATTAAACTGGCGGCATTCACCATAACCTCTGGCGGAAGTTATAAACACAATCACATGGCGGAGTTATGGCATGTAATGCCATGGTTATGGAACCAACGACCATGGGTTGTACTGACCTCATATGCGGAGTTAACTATTAGCCACAGAGTTTACGGTAGGGGTCAGTATGTGACCACCTTGCCTCCAAACCATTTAATGCTAGTGTTAACTATCCATCAAACTTGGAGCACGCCCCTAATTTTAGGTCATTTCACTAAATTAAACTACAGTTAAGCGCCTGTCTCCACTTTTAGTGGACCTTTTATAGTTGTCTTTGGGGAAAATGCATTGGGAGGTCAATTTTCGACCAATTTTGGTGAAACAAGAGTCTACCTAGACCAATTTGACCATTCTGGAGCCATTGGTGCAGATAAAACAACCATTAGAGACCTATAAACACATGTAATTTACAATTTTGAGCATAATGAAAAAGAGGGACATGTCATTGGGAGTTGGACTAGTAGATGTAGCCCAGGAGGGGTGAACTGCTTCATCATGCCTATTGTGTAAAACTTATGTGTGATTGTATTTCTCTATTATACACTGATGTTCAGTGTTTTTAAGGCTTATTTTCATTCTTAAATGTCACTAATTCATCTATATTTCATGGTTAAAACTCTCGTTCCTTAAGAAAACATATGGAGACAAATTGTATATGTTTATATTACTGAAAGGACGCTTAGCACCGTAGAACTAATACACTCCTTTCAAATCAGGCACCAAACATTTCTCACCTTTTCAAAATTTGTGAGAAGACTTGGGCAGCAAGTGGTGGGGAAACCACTTACCATATCACTATATGATATAGTGAGGAGATTTACTGCGTTGGTTCCACATGTGGGACTATGACCCACCTCCATTTTTTCATATTTCTATTTGCTTGTACTTAGTTTTGATCCCATACATTGATGATGTACTTATTATTTTTATGGGAATGATTGGAGGGAGGATGGGAGGATTTTATGTGCCCTTTGGGAGATATATTCTCCATGTTCATTATGCTACATGTTTCAGGGAGGACATTGGAAAACCATGATTGTTTCATTGGATCTATTGCTTCCTTGTGGGATGAGTCATTTGCATCTCATGAGAAATTGGGAGGAGCATTTCATGGAGGGGTGGATTGGGAGACACTTAGCTTATGATGGAATCTTATCACATGGAGGTGTTACCAATTATGGGGGAGAAGAGTTGCAGCACTCACCTTGTTATTTTCTTGAGGACAAGCAACATTTGGGAGGGGAGGACTGTAATATTCCCAATTAGCCATGAGCTAGTTGGAATATTAAATTTTTCTTCTTTTTTTCTGTTTAATGAATAAGAGGATAATGGAGATCCATAAATCTCCATAATAATGAATAAATCAATGCCAATGTGAAAATAAGACATCTTGGCAGCTTAATTTAGCGCCCTTAGGTGTGAAAAGGAACTCGAACACCTTGACTGGGTCAACTTTGACCAAATCAACAACGTTGTCATGGAGCAGTGGCATTCAATGAGGGACAACGTAGTTTTAGATGGAGAAACCTTGCATGGAAGTAGTGTCATAAATGAATGGGTCTTAGGGTTTCGAAGATCATTTCTTATAAAAGGAAGAGGATGGCAGCCATAATAGACAATTTATGATATGCTTATGTTTTGATATATGGTTTGTTTAGACATATAGATTTCTTTGGTTGTTTAGCTAAGATTGCAAGTGTTGTTTAATACAAGGTGTTCCTGGTCGGGAATCCCACCTCTTTCCTTGAGAGGCCTCTTGGAAGAGTTTTCACTACATTCCACTATCAGGCATTTGGCCAAAGCTTCAGTCTTAATGTACAAGGCAGTTCCTCTTGAGGATTTTTTGTTGTGTTGCAGGGAAAAAGTTGTGAGCTAGATCTCATTGGAGGGAGGTTCCCTTCTCTTTGGAGGCTAGTGAAGAAGGCCTTGGAGCTTTATTGACACATTTGGCATTAGGCCATAGTATATTTATCCCCTATATCATAGTATCAGTCTAGATCTGTGTTATTTTAGGGAGGAGTTGTAGGGGTTTCTACAGTAGGTGATTTGGGAGGTGATTTCTTCAGTGAAAGGGCTAGCCTTTCATTCGGAGGATTCATTGGAGGAGAGAAAATTCATTCTTATATCAGCTGCAGCCATTTACTCTTCATTCATTTGTTGCAGCATACTTTCAACCGTAGGGCTGCAGCTCACATTGTGTTATTGGGTGTTTTTCTTGGAGACCCTTTTGGGTTCTTTTCTAGAGGTTGTATAGAGCCTAGATCTTTATTTTTTCATCTATTGTGGAACATATCAACGCCATATATTTTGTGTGCTCATTTTATGTAGAAGTGCTTTCAAAATTGCGTTGTAGCAGTGTCTCCAGCATTTTGATATAGTAGCAGCACCTCTTATAGAGGGATTTCTTATTTAGAGGCTTGTTATATCTTGCTGCACATTTTATGGCCCATTTATTATTCATATTTTGCTACTGTTATAATGATTAGAAGGTCTCCATATTGGCCTCTTTATTTTATATGATGTTATACACTGTTATTCTAGCATTTTTCACTATATTCCTGCTTTTCCCATTTGGGAATATTACAGTCTGCTCGTATGCTTTTAGTGTTTGCTTAATCTTTATGAAAGTGTGTGGATATCGCCACCAATGGAGTGTGAGGCTTGAAGAACAAAAATCGATGGATCACTGCACCGTACTACACCAAGAATGTTGGATTGAGGTAGGACATCTATTCCAAACCTCATTTCGTTTATGAACTAGGAATTTAGAAACCAACATGTTCTCTTGTTGCTAGACCCACCCTAGGGATAGAGGGATTGTCTCTGTCCACAAAGGGGATTTTCTTGCACAAAAACTTGGCGACTCCACTGGGGATGTCAATACTGTTGTCTCTTATTGTTCATTTTGAATTTTTTATTGTCTATCCAAATTTGGCCGAATTATCGTTTCTCTATTTTTTTTGGCTTGTTTGACTTCTTCTATCCATTTAGCCCTTTCCTAGAGTGATAATTTTGGTTTTGATCAGCAGGCCCTTTGTGTTTTCCTCTTTTTCCTTGCTTGGCATTGTTGATTTTCTAACAGTTATGCCCATCGGTGTGAGTTGTCATTTATACATATGCATTTTTTCTTGCTCAGCACTGAATATTGCTGAAGAGCTACGTTGATTCCTGTAAGATTGAATTTTTGGCCTTTTCCACTGAGTTTCTAATGAATTATTATCATTTAGGTTGGTTTTTATGCTTGGATTGATCCATCTAGCTCTTGTTTCCTGACTTGGATTCCTCATTCATTCTATTTTTGTCATCTCTCATTTAAACGGTGTGGCTTATCCATCCTAGGGTTTCTAGGTGTTTGGAACCATTCGCTTGGTCGCATGTTCATTGGGTGTTTGGATCTGTATATGAGTCAATTTGGTCATTCATTTTCAGCATTTTTTGTGGTTTCTTGGCCTTTTCAGTTGATTGTACGTGAAGTAGGGTTTTCAAGCTTTCATTTCATGTCTGTTTTATTCTCCCTCCATCGCCCTGAGCATAGATCACATTGCTCATTGAGTCAACTAAAAATTCGTTTATTTTGCGCAAGGGAATGTGTGCCTAGTTTTTAGTGTGTGTTTAAGTTTGCTTGGAGTTTATTGCTTCATGTTTTGATTATCTTGTTCAAACCTACTCGAAGCTAGTATTTGTTTTCTTTTAGTGTAATATTGCATTGTTGCATATCACTTATACAAAAGAACAAAAAATTATCATTCTTCCTTCTCATTTAGAAATGAAAAGTGCTCTTTTGCATTATTGGGTTCCCTTTTTTATTGGAAGGTAAAAGATAAAAGAAAATTTTTCATTTCTGCTTTGGCTATGTTAGTAGAATAGGGGAAAGTGTTATTCTTGCATTTTCTTGACTGTTATTTTGTTGTGAACCTCCATCCTTCACTTAGTTAGATTGTCATCGAAAGGAAACAGAATTATTTCTCTCATATAGCTGCACATTAGATATTTGAGATAACATTTTGTAGGGCCTTGAAATCGAAACCTAATTTCAAGATAAACCATAAAATCAACTCAATCAACCTAAGGAAGCATTGAAACTTAATGATCACACTTACAGGTCTAGGCTAGTGACGTGTTTCAGCATCATTAAACCTAGCAGTTTTTGCTCGTAATCTTGCATTAGACAATTCTAGTACGAAATTGTGCTCCGCATACCGTCGTGTATTTAAAGGGAGGCCCTTTTAGGCTGCAATCCTTTATTTATAGGAAACCGAGTCTACCACCCTATAACCGTGATACACCAAACACAACATTCAGGGAGACTGCCTGCACGTACGTTAATTCCTTGGTGAATTTATTTTCCAAGGTGTATATTCCAGTTCACAGGAGCTTGGCACACCCTTTTTGCCTAGAGTTCCTTAGTATTCATTTTAATCTTTCCGTGACTCTTTAAATTTGAAAAGATCGTCGAGCACTTGTCCTTTCAAGCTTGTTCAAATTGAAAGTGACTAGAGTTTCCTTTTCTCCTTTTCTCAACTCTTAAAACATGAGAAGGCAAAGTGTTGTTTCAATGTCATAAAAATCAATTTCCCACGATTACATCACACTCCCATTAAGTTATTTCTTGGCCAGATCATGAGTAATTCCTTAATGATTGTTGTTAAAGCCTCGAATTAATCATCTCTTTTGTCTTCTTCTTATGAGACAAAGTCACCGTGGTGGAACCACCTGTTTCGACCTCCTCCTAATTACCTAGTGGTGAAGAGTCTCTCCCTAGAGTCTCTTCTGAGACACCCCCGTATGTTGGGACCCAAGCCCTTGAATCTGCCATCATCCTGAGAATTCAACCTCTTGCCACCCAATCTCCCCCTGAGGAGCCATTTGATATCAATTGGAAATGATGAGGAAACGAGTTGTATTTTATTACTTTTTCAAACTCGGTAAATTCACGAAAAATCCACCCCATGGATTTATCTTTCAACTCTTCTCTGACTCTCAAAATATGAAAACATTTCCAAGATCTTTTCATTTTAAACTCGCTAAAGGATGTGAAACATCATTTGCCCAATATATGTTTACCCCTTTTTTTGGTTGGGACGGATTATTTACGAAAAAGGAATACCTTAGTTGAACATAGCCAAGAGGTTCTCTCAGATATTGTTTTCTACCTTTTCGGATCTGAGAGACAACCTAAAAAAAGGGACCTTTTGGAGTTTTCTTTTCTGCCTCTTTTCAAACTCTCTAAACATGAAAAGACATCTATTTTTCCCTTTATCAGACTCGTTAAATCTAAATGACATTGGGGGCATCTCCATGATGTTACCGAGTTCCTCCTTCCTAGGGCTCGTAAAATGTACTAGGATGGATTTGTCCAAAGGAAAAACTTACATGAAAATCATATGATATCCCCTTGAAGTTTGTTTCCAAAAATAATTTGGGTACTCACCAGAAATGGTGGGGGGAAATGGAACTAGTTGTTAGTTTCGTCAGCAGTATGTCACTCTTAAACATGACACTTGTCTGCAGTTCGAGTCAGGTTGGGAGCATCTCACATTCGTCATTTTGCCTCCATGGGTTTGGGTTATCCGTTTTGACCTCTCATCTACTCTTTTCCTCGTCACCATGACCTCAAATCCCTTGATGTCAAATACTGCCAGATTATGGAGTCGTTTCGCAAATATGTTCAAGATAATTCCTTTCTGCAGTTTTCAACCCCTATTCCTATGTTTAGTCTTGATTCACTATCATGTTATTCCTCCGTCTTGTGTCGATGATGTGGGAAATATTATGGCCCTCCTTCGATCGATGACTTCCTGTCGACTTCAGATCATTATCTAGGAATTTGATCCAAAAACTCCCTTCTCGTACCTTAGAGCTTACATGCCTCAATGACAAGTTCTTTGCATTTGACAAGAGGTTTTCATCATTGGCCTTCGATCAGGTGATTTTGTGGATGTTCGACTCTAGTTCGTGTTTCACATTCCATGGATTGTACTAGTAGTACCTTGAAGAACGTTGTCATTATTGGTGGTTTCTCTCACGCCTGTTAACAGCTTCCATCATCGGCTGGTAATCAAATGAATTTCTTGCATGTTCGACTTCAACTCATTCATTCACATGCTTGAGCTTGTAGTTGTTCAGGTCGTGATGGAGCATAAGACCCTGGGTTTTGTCTGATAAAATCCAGCCTGTGGGCAATTTGATTTGTCATGATTGTATACACGACTCGTCTGATTGGATGGCTACGACCATACTTGAGTCTATTTTATGATCCTTCTCATTGGATGATTGTATCCATACCATGGATATTATTACAAGCTCTCTATTATGGATGGTTGCACCCATACCTCGTATTCATGTATGATAGATATCAGTCGTACTTGATCTTGTAGGTCCTTAGACAGTGGATTTTTGGTTTGGGCATGTTCTCATAAATCATTTCAGCCCTCCCTCTCTCTCAAAATTCATTCTTTAGGGGGCATCTGTTACACGACATTTTTTCACCATCCCTGCATTCCTTATTCCAAATACTGGAGGACCATCATAGAGAACATTGTGTACTGTCACACATCATAATGAATTTCATTGCATCCCTTAGCATGCCAACAACAAAATCTATGTGGACCATTCCTAAAGTAGACCCTTCAAAACATGTAATTTTGGGTCAACGCTGGAGTATGGTTATGTCCTCGTGCCCATGGCCAGATTTTCATTAGGCCTCGCATTGTGGTCGCTTTGTCTCTGAATATCCCCCGTGTTTAGCTACTTTTAGAAGTTATTTTAATATGGAAACGAAGCTTCTAATATCTAACATCTTCATGAGCATAATCATGGATGTTTGTTCGACTAGATGTGGTCGATTTTTTCCCTTTGGCCTTCTAGTTCCTACAAAAATGCAACTTCCCAAATGGATAGACCTTTCCTCCACTATAAGTGGATCCCAAAGATATTCCTCCACTCCTATAAATTCCTCTTCATCCCATTGATTCAGCTAGTCAAACATAGCAAGAATCGACCAAGATCTGGTGTGCAGAAGATAGGAGAGAATAGTCCATAGTTATGAGAGAGATTTTTAGCCTTTCGCCTCTTCGAGTTGAACTGGCGAATGAACGCTTTGAGACGTGCCTGAATGAACCCATCAAAGGATTTCTATAGCATCAAGGTGCAGGTTGTAAACTCCCTTTTATACATTAATATGAAATGACTAATTTCTAGTTCCATCATTGTCTATGTTTATATTCAAAGTTTCTAACTCTCCTTGACTAGTTGGATAGTCATAAATGAATATGTGTGATCATATGTTTTTAGTACTTGCTTTATCTTTGTGCAGGTGTGTGCATATCACCACTGATGTAGTGCAAGGCTTGAAGAACAAAGATCAAGGGATCACTACAACATAATACGTCAAGAACGTTGGATTGAGGTAGGACATCTATTCCAATCCACATTTCATTTATGAACTAGGAATTTAGAAACCAGCATGTTCCCTTGTTGCGAGACCCACCCTAGGGCTAGAGTGATTGTGTTGAGGAGGTAAATCCCCTCTGCGGACAGAGGCGATCCCTACTAGCCCAGATCGGGTCTAGCAACAATCAAACACGCTACAGTGCAGATTCCTAGTTGTAAATAAACCGGCTTGCGAGGAAGGCTTACCTGGAATCCAACACTATCGTTTGTAGAAGAGGTGGTGCTCCCGTTCCTTTGCCCTGGCAGATCACAATCCTCACGATCTCCGTGATCGGACACCTGCACATGCAAGAAACAACACAAACGCAAGCATAAAATGCAGTATATACAACTATATGTCAGTCGAAGAGGACATAACTCATGAACATGATCAAGAACAAGAGTGGAACCATAACCAATAGTCACTTAATATTAATGAGTCAAAAAGAAGAATACAACCAAAGCTTCGACGCTGAATTCTCCTTTGGCGGGTCGTCAGCAGAACATGTCTCGATAAAGCCTGTCAAGGATGGGACAAGCCTCTCTCTCCAGATACTTGGCAATAGTCTCCTTGCTTGGATTTGGCCTTAGGGAATCAAGAAGGCTTTTGCAACAAGAAATCTCTTGGGAACTTGGGGATTCTGGAACTAGCTTGCAATGGAAATGGGCAAGATTTTATAGAAGGAGGAAGGGGAGTTGGGATCCCTATAATTATGGGATTGGCCCTATCATCAAGGAAGCTTCCATGAGAAGTGGCAAACCACTTCCTCTCTATGGAAATTCGTAGCCAAACCTCCCAACTCAAGATAGAAATCAGTCCAGGAATTTGTTAGGATGAAACTTCCGCCTTTTATTTTTTAAAAACACCTCTTAATATGGTTGGCGCGGGTGCAACTCTATGACAGAGCACCAATTGGCGCGCCCTCTTTGGAGGATTTTCCCCCTTGCACGAGGGCTGAACTGTGGAACCGCGCCAATGGAAAAAGAGCTATTTTTAGGGTTTTTTTTAGGGAGATTTCTTCAGGGAAATTAAAGCTCACCTTCAGAGGGATGCAATGAAAGTATTTTCAAGTCATAACTCTTCCCACATGTCACAGAATAAGCCCTCCAATGTGCGGGATGGGGATTGCAAGGATGGTGACAAATTGCTGTGTAACAGATGCCCCCTAAAGCATGAGGCCCGAGAGAGAGAGAGGGGTGAAATGCTTTACGAGAACCTGCCGACTGAAAACACTGCCATCGGAAAACCTGCGGAGTGAATTACAACTGATATCTCATATACATGATATATATACGTGGTATGGGCACAACCATCCATAACAGAGTTTACAATAAACTACATCCAAGGCATGGACGCAGCCATCCAGTGAGGGTTGATAAATAGACTCAGGTATGGTCGTAGCCATCCAATCAGTGAGTCATGTAAATAATCATAATAATCCACAATATCACAGCCTGGATTACAATAGACACAATCCATGGTCTTGCGCTCCATCTCGACCTGAACAAAGTACAAGTTCAAGCATGCGAATGTGTGAGCTAAAGTCGAACATGCAAGAACATCGCCTGATTACCAGCCAATGATGAAAGCTGTTAACAGATGCGAGAGGAACCACCAATAATGACAATGGCTCTCAAGGTACTACAGGTACAATCTACGGCGTGTGAATAAATGAGCTAGTGTCGAACACCCGTAGAGTCACTCGATCAGAGACCAATGATGAAAACCTCACGTCGAATGCGACGAACCTGCCATTGAGGCATGCAGGCTCCAAGGTACCATGAGGGAGTCTCTAGATCAGCTTTCCGAATAATGAGCTGAAGTCGACGGGAAGTGAGCTTGATCGAAGGTGGGCCATAATGTTTCCCACATCATCGACATGAGACAGAGGAACATGATGTTTTTGTGAATCAGGATCATATGAGAATCAGAGTAAGGTTGAAATCTGCAGAGGTCAACTTCTCTTGAACATGTAAATGGCACGACAGTGGACTTGGCAGTATTTTACATCAACGTATCAGAGGTCATGGTGACGAGGCAATGAGCATATGAGAGGTCAAAAGGGATTATCCAAACCCATGGAGGCAAAGTAAAAAACGAGATGAGATGTCCCCAACCCGATACGAATGCAGACAAGTGCCATGTTCAAGAGCGAGATACTGCCGACACGACAATGATGTTGGTTTCATTTTCCCCACCATTTCGGTGAGTACCTCTTTATTTTTACACAAGCTTGAAGAGGATACCATATGCTTGTCATATAAACCCGTCCTTCGGACAGATCCATCCTAGTACATTTAACGAGCCCTAGGAAGGGGCGACTCGGATAACGTCATTTCGACTGAATCCGATGTCATCAGGGTTTAGCGAGTCTGACAAAGGAAGAACTCGGCGTCTTTTCATATTTAGAGAGTTTGAAAAGACAGCGGAAAAGTAAACTCCAGAGGTCCCTTTTCGTAAATAGTTTCTCAGATCCGAAAAGGTAGAAAACTTTGTCTGAGAAACCTCCTAGTCACGATAGGCTAGGGTATTCCTTTTTCGTAAGTAATCTATCCCAGCCCGAAAAAGGGGTAAACGTATACTGGGTAGATGTCATTTCGCAGCCACTTTAACGAGATCAAAACGACAAGGGACTCGGCAATCCTTTCATGTTTGTTTTGCCAGATGAGCCTTGGTTTTCTCACTCCATCGTCACTATCTGCTTGGCTGATCATATCAAATTGTTGAGGAGGTAAATCCCCTCTGCGGATAGAGGCGATCCCTACTAGCCCAGATCGGGTCTAGCAACAATCAAACATGCTACAGTGCAGGTTCCTAATTGAAAATAAACTGACTTGTGAGGAAGGCTTACCTGGAATCCGACGCTGTCGTTTGTAGAAGAGGTGG
The DNA here is from genome assembly GCA_034641835.2 of Pinus albicaulis. Lineage (NCBI taxonomy): Eukaryota > Viridiplantae > Streptophyta > Pinopsida > Pinales > Pinaceae > Pinus > Pinus albicaulis. The sequence goes on along the minus strand of CM076580.1, from coordinate 1,655,535,350 downwards.
TACTCCCATTCCTTTTCCCTGGCAGATCACAATCCTCACGATCTCCGTGATCGGACACCTGCACATGCAAGAAACAACACAAATGCAAGCATAAAATCCATTATATACAACTATATGTTAGTCGAAGAGGACATAACTCATGAACATGATCAAGAACAAGAGTGGAACCATAACCAATAGTCGCTTAATATTAATGAGTCAAAAAGAAGAATACAACCAAAGCTTCGACGTTGAATTCTCCTTTGGCGGGTCGTCAGCAGAACATGTCTCGATAAAGCCTGTCAAGGATGAGACAAGCCTCTCTCTCCGGATACTTGGCAATAGTCTCCTTGCTTGGATTTGTCCTTAGGGAATCAAGAAGGCTTTTGCAGCATGAAAGCTCTTGGGAACTTGGGGATTATGGAACTAGCTTGCAATGGAAATAGGCAAGCTTTTATAGAAGGAGGAAGGGGAGTTGGGATCCCTATAATTATGGGATTGGCCCTATCATCAAGGAAGCTTCCATGAGAGGTGGCAAACCACTTCCTCTCTATGGAAATCTGTAGCCAAACCTCCCAACTCAAGATAGAAATCAGTCCAGGAATTTGTTAGGATGAAACTTCCGCCTTTTATTTTTTTTAAACACCTCTTAATATGGTTGGCGCGGGTGTGGCTCTATGACAAAGCGCCAATTGGCGTGCCCTCTTTGGAGGATTTTCCCCCTTGGCGCGAGGGCTGAACTGTGGAACCGCGCCAATGGAAAAATAGCTATTTTTAGGGTTTTTTGCAGGGAGATGTCTTCAGGGAAATTAAAGCTCACCTTCAGAGGGATGCAATGAAATGATTTTCAAGGCTTAACTCTGCCCACAGGTCACGGAATGAGCCCTCCAATGTGCGGGATGGGGATTGCAGGGACGGTGACAAATTGTTGTGTAACAGATCGCCTCTGTCCGTAGAGGGGATTTTCCAGCACAACAAGTTGGCGACTTCGTTGCGGAAGTCAATACTATTATCTCTTTTGTTCATTTATAATTTTTTATTGTCTGTCCAACTTTGGCAAAATTGTCATTTCTCTACCATTTTTGGCTTGTTTGACTACCTCTAGCCATTTAGCCCTTTCATAGAGTGATAAGTCTAGTTTTTCTCAGCAAGCCCTTTGTGTTTTCCTATTTTTCCTTGCTTGGTGTTGTTGATTTTTTGACATTCAATCCCATCAACGCGAGTTTTCATTAATACAGGCACGATTTTTCCTGATCGGCGCCGAATGTTGCTGAACAGCTGCGCCGATTCCTGTAAGATTGAATTTTGGGCCTTTTACATTGAGTTTGTAGTGTGTCTTATCCTTTAGGTTGGTTTTTCTGCTTGGATTGATCCATCTAGTTCTTGTTTCTTTACTTGGTTGCCTCATTCATTCCAATTTTGTCATCTCTCATTCGAACGGTGTGGCTTATCCATCCTAGGGTTTCTAGCTGTTTTGAACCATTCACTTGGTCTCATGTTCATTGGGTGTTTGGATCTATTTATGAGTCAGTTTGGTCATTCATTTTCAGCCTTTTGTGTGGTTTCTTAGTATTTTCAGTTGATTGTACGTGAAGTAGGGTTGTCAAGCTTTCATTCCGTGACTGTTTTATTCTCCCTCCATCACCCTGAGCATAGACCACATTGCTCGTTGAGTCAACTAAAAAGCCCTTTATTTTGTGTAAGGGAATGCATGCCTAGTTTTGAGTTGGTTTTTATGTTTGCTTGGAGTTTATCGCTTCATTTTTTGACAATCTCGTTCAAAGCTACTCGAGGCTAGTATTTGTTTTCTTTGTGTATTATTGCATTGGTGCTTATCACTTATACAAAAGAACCAAAAAAATTCATTTTTCCTTCTCATTCGGAAAAGAAAAGTGCTCTTTTGCATTATTGGGTTCCATTTTTCATTGGAAAGTGAAAGACAAGAAAAAATTTCACTTTTTGCTTTCGCTATGTTAGTAGAATAGGGGAAAGTGTCATTCTTTCATTTTCTTTATTGCTACTTTGTTGTGAACCTCTATCCTTCACTTAGTTATCTTTTCATCGAAAGGAAACGGTATTCTTTCTCTCATATAGTTGCACATTAGAGATTTGAGATAACATTTAGTAGGGCCTTGAAACTGAAACCTAATTTCAAGATAAACCATAAAATCAACTCAATCAACCTAAGAAAGCATTGAAACTTAACGCTCACACTTAGAGGTCTAGGCTACTGACGTGTTCCAGTGTCATTAAACCTAGCAGTGGTCGCTCGCAATCCTACATTATAAAGTGCTAGTACGAACTTGTGATCCCTATACCGTCACGTATATAATGGGAGACCCTTTTAGATTGCAATACTTTATCCATAGGAAGCTGAATCTTCCACCCTGTAACCGTGATACACCGAACACAGCATTCGGGGAGACTATCTACATGTATGTTAAGTCCTTGGTGAATTTATTTTCCAAGGTGTATATTGCAATTCATAGGAGCTTGGTACACCCTTTTTTCCTAGAGTTCCTGTGTAGTCATTTTGATCTTTCTATGACTCTTTAAATTTGAAAATATCATCGAGCACTTGTCATTTTGAGCTTGTTCAAATTGAAAGTGACTAGAGTCACCTTTTCTCCTTTTATCGAATCTTAAAACATGAGAAGGAAGAGTATTGTTTCAATGTCATAAAAATTAATTGCCCATGATTACATCACATGCCCATTAAGATATTTCTTGGCTGGATCATGGGTAATTCCTTAATGATTGTTGTTAAAGCCTTGAATTAATCATCTCTTTTATCTTCTTCTTCTAAGACAAAGTCACCATGGCAGAACCAACTATTTCGATCTCCTCTTCATTACCTATTGGTGAAGAGTCTCTCCCTAGAGTCTCTTCTGAGACACCCCCGTCTATTGGGACCCAACGCCTCGAACGTGTCTTCATCCCAAGCATTCAACCTCTTTCCACCTGGTCTCCCCCTGAGGAGTCGTTCGATATCAATTGGAAACGATGAGGAAACTAGTTGTATTTTATTACTTTTTCAGACTTGGTAAAAACATGAAAAAATCACCCCCTGGAGTTATCTTTGAGCTCTTTTATGACTCTCAAAATATGAAACCGATGCCGAGCTCTTGTCATTTTGAACTCGCTAAAGGCTGTGAAATGTCATCTTCCTAGTATATGTTTACCCCTTGTTTGGGTTGGGACAGATTATTTACGAAAAATGAATACCTTAGTCAAACATGGCTAAGAGGTTCTCTCAGATATTCTTTTCTACCTTTTCAGATCTAAGAGATGACCTACGAAAAGGTACCTTTTGTAGTTTTCTTTTCTACCTCTTTTCAAACTCTCTAAACATGAAAATATGTCAATTTTTCCCTTTGTCAGACTCGTTAAATCTAAATGACATTGGGGGCATCACCATGACCTTACCTCCTTCCTCCTTCCTATGGCTCGTAAAATGTACTGGGATGGATTTGTCCAGAGGAAAAACTTAAATGACAATCATATGCTATCCCCTTCAAGATTTTTTCCAAATATAATTGGGGTACTCACCATAAATGGTGGCAGAAAATGGAACTAGTTTTCAGTTGCGTCGGTAGTATGTTGCTCTTGAACATGACACTTGTCTGCAGTTCGTGTTGGGTTGGGAGCATCCCACATTCATCATTTTGCCTCAATGGGTTTGGGTTATTCATTTTTATCTCTCATTTTCTCTTTGCCTTGTCACCATGACCTCAGATCCCTTGATGTCAAATACTGCCAAATTCCGGAGTCGTGTCACCAATATGTTCAAGAGAAGTCCTTTCTACAGTTTTTAACCCATGATCCTCTGTTCAGTCTCAATTCACTATCATCTTATTCATCTGTCTCGTGTCAATGATGTGGGAAACATTATAGCCCTCCTTCGACCGATCACTTCTTGTTGACTTCACCTCATTATCCGAGAAGTTGATCCAATGACTCTATTCTGGTACCTTAGACCTTGCATGCCTCAATGGCAAGTTCTTCACATTCGACGACAGGTTTTCATCATTGGCCTTCGATCGGGTGATTTTGCGAATGTTCAACTCCAGTTCCTATTTCACATTCCGTGGATTTTACTAGCAGTTCCTTGAGGACCATTTTCATTATTGGTGCTTTCTCTCGCGCCTGTTAACAACTTCCATCATCGGCTAGTAATCAGGTGACTTTCTTGCATATTGGACCAGGTTGAACAGTTGCGCTCTTCACTGGAGAGCTTTCTACTTGCAAAGGAAATGGGATGATCAATATCTCCTTCTCCTAGATGCGCTAAGACAACTCCAAGTGCAATTCCAAATGCATCAACGTGCACATGGAAGACCTTGGACCAGTTAGGGAATATCAAAATAGGTGCAGTAACAATATTTTCCTTCAGTGGCTCAAAGCTCTTTTGGCATTCCTCATCCTAGAAAAAGAACACATCTTTCTTCAGCAATTTTTCCATGGGTACAGTGATCCGAGCATAGCCCTGAATGAATTTTCCATAATATCCTATGTGTCCTAGAATAGATCGCAGGTGTTTCTCATTGGTACGAATCTACATGTTGATAATAACTGAAATCTTGGATGGATCTACCATAAACCCTTCTTGACAAAGAATATACCCCAACAAGGTTCCAAAAGGAACACAAAATATACACTTCTTCAAGTTAAGAGAGATATGATGCTTCCTACAAATGTCAAGCATCATGCATAGGTTGGAAACATGCTTCTTTAGCAGTCCAAACACAATCCAATCATCAAAGTAAATTTCCAAAAACTTATTCATGAACTCCTTGAATACAGCTACTATTACGCACAATAATATAGCATGTTCATTATTCAGCCCAAAAGGCATGACTGTGTATTGGAAGGATCCCCATTCTATTGCAAAATTTGTCTTACTTTGATCTTCGGGCATGATCGTTATCTGATGATTCCCTAAAAGTCCGTCAGTGAAAGAGTAGGTCTCTCGTGCTCCCACATTTTCCAATATCTCATTTGAAAATGGAGTAGGGAAGGGGTCATGTATGCATGCATCATTCAGTTTGCGCAGGTCCACATAGACCCTTATTTCTCCCTTATTCTTCTTTTCCAGAACAACCATTGGGCTCACCCAATCGGACTATTCCACAGGCTCAATGATTCCTACAACAACCATTTTCTCCAATTCCTCCTTCACTTTTTGCTTATATTTTGGATTTAACTGGTATGGTCGCTGCTTGAAGGGATGCGCATATGGTTTCAAAGTGATTTTCATGAATCCCAAATCTCTAAAAAATACCTTGAGCTCAGAAAACTTTGTGGGAAATAGGTCCTGATATTTTTTCAATAGCTTCGCAACCTTTCCCACTATGTCATCATCCCAATAATCTCCTATTTTGGCCAACTTGGGTTGTTCCTCTGTCCTAATGTTGACTTCCTTTAGTTTTAAAGGCTTCGTCACATCCATCATTCCTAGCAAGGGCCCTTCAACTATGTGCTCCCCCTCGGATTCTGGGATATTGATATTTCTTGGATCTTCATCGTTATCTTCCACTGACAGATTTCTGCAGTTGGCAATATCGTGCATCTGCGCTTCCCATGATGGTGCGACACATTATATGTGAGGGAATCATCAAAGAATATTGCTTCTATATCCTACAGGGCTTCGTTCAGTCCCTCTGATCCACTGGCCATGCTGAAGGTTAATATAAATCGTTCACTTGTTGTAATCCAATTAAGATTCCCTCGACGCAGCTTCATCTCCAAATACCATGCAATAGGGATTGGTCCCAACATATGGATAAACATGTGAACCCATTCAGCCCTGGGCTTCTTATCCCAAACCTCCATCCACGTATCCAGGTGTTTGCGCAGATCACCTCGACCACTAAAAATCTTAGTTAATTTGGAAGTGGGCTACTTAAAGCGCACTCGCATCATTCTTTTGCATTCCTCCCAATCCTCAAATTTCCCTTTTTGTGTATCCCACCAACGTGTTGGATTTGCGTGCATGGCAAGATCGAGTGCCCAAAACCTTCTCTCTTTCGAGACAGTTTTTTCCAATTTCTCCAAAAATAAAACAACATTGCTAGAACCATCAAAATAGGGAAATTCTCTTACCTCTAAGGAGATGCATTGAAAATTTTTAGTGACTCTCAGGAAGCATAATGCAAAAACATCATGCAGGCGATTTTTCCAGTTTTCCATTTCCCCATCCAAATTAGAGAAGCATGAGCTATCATTTTCCCAATTTAGCATCCCATCAGCAGTTGGGTTGATCCAATCCTCATCTCATGCGGCTAACTTATAGTTATGGTCCACATCGTCTCCTTCGCGCACTGGTTCTATATATCTCTCCCCTTCTGTAGGATCCAAAGGTACTATAAACCGAGTACCATTATTTTAAAAGATCGTACTTCTGCGCTTCAAGTTGATGATTCCCCCCATGTCGATGGCCCAATCTAGCCCTAGTAGTGCAGGGTAGGGTTCTACATCATCCACAATTTGTATTACTTCAAATTCTGTGCATACCTTGACTCCAGCAATATCTACCAGAACCTATGGGAGTCTTCCTAATGGGATAATCTTTTGTTGATTGGCCATGCGTAGTTGAATGGTGGAACATTCCAACTTTGGTTCGTCCATCTTTTGCCAGGTCTTCTTAGGTAGGACATTCGCATCAAATCCCAAGTCAAAATGACCTAATCCATCTCATATTCTCCAATTTGCACAGTCATGTGCATCTCTCGACCAGTTATCTTCTTATTCTTGTAGATCTTTTTTACAGCCTTGCTCTAAGTCTGAGGAAACTCCTTATCCGCGCAGCTATCTATTAGAGCTTGAAGGTTGTCTACTGCTTTTTGGTTACGTAATATCTTGATGCATGCTTGCAATAAAGGTTTGACTTCGTCATCGATCTTCGCCTCTATGATTGACTTGGATGTGGACGCACCTGCAGTAGAAAAATCCTTTCTAGCTTCTACAAAATTCTCCTTCTCCCTCTACAGTTTGATTCCTTCCTTCTTTTCAGAAGTCTTCTTGATCCAGGGTTCTGCATCAACCTTCTTTCCCTCGTCTCCCCCAGTGGCAGTGCCACTGCGGGTAATTATGTTTACACTCAGATCATCATCTCGTAGCTCAGCTCTAACCATTTGTATATTCTACGTAGGTGTCTGTTGTTGCTTCTCCTGCATTATAGCAATCAAAACAGGACAATCTTCAATAACATGATCAAACTGTCTACAATACCTGAAATACTGTCGTGCAGGTTTTGGACAGTCACGTGCAAAGTGCCCAACATCTCCACATTTGTAGTAGATCAATTGTCCTCTTCCACGACCTACACCTCCACCTCTCCCTCCTCCGCTTCCTTTGGCTGGAGATCCACCATGCATAGAGGGGGACACTAGTGAAGATGGGTCATATTGCACCCTATAGAGGTTGGAATTGTCTATCATTAGATCAAATGTGTGGTAGTGGTGCTCATCATGTCCAACCGACAAGCATCACCTGCACCATTTTTGCTTCAGCTCTAGTACATAACTTCCTAATCGAGGGCAATGGTTTGTGTTGTATCATCTAGCCACTTGACAGTGATTGCACCACATTGTGGGAGTACCACTCGGTCTTGCAGCATCCCTAGGTCACAGCAGATTTGTCCCTCCCACTTGCATTTAACCCTGAAGCAAGGTAAACTGATCTTTGGTGTGACCAAAACCCTTACAACGTATACACCATACATTTGTGCCAACTTCTTTCCCTCTATCCCTACGCAGGTTCTGAATTTCCAAGTGCATTTCTTCTAAATGATTTTGGATTTAAAGAGTTCCAAATTGGTCATCAGTTTTGGGCATGGCTTCCAGATTCATAGCAACTTCTAGAGCTTCAGTCTAAGAATCAATTTTCTGTTAGGCTCTTGTCGGATATCTTTTAGATCTGTTACACATTGCGAGTAGGAATTTCATTTTCTGAATTGCTGCTTCAAATATTTCTTGATTTCATCGACATTGGGGTCAGCATTATGAGCTAGATATCCCATAAACCAATCCAGCGCACGACCCACAAATTCCATAGCTAGTTGTGCCCTCTTGACAGCATCGGCGTTAACATTTTGCAGAGTCCATACTGCATCTGCAACAAACCAAAATCTTTCCATGTCCTCATCTCCCGCACCCTTGAAGTTGGGTAGCTTCATATGTGTAGTCATATCACCTCCTGGTGGTGGTGGAGGTGGAGTCAGATATGACCTATCCTTGCACGAGTTCCACTGTGAGGTAGGTGAAGGAATACCTCTACCATGCATAGCCTCGCCACTCTCTGTATCACTATTAGGCGGGTTTCTCATAGGGTTGTATACCGATCTGTCTCCTCTGTGATTAACCCGAAAGTACTTCTCGTTGTGCATGGTTATTTCAACTTCATTTGAGGTCATTCACTTGGTGTGACGACACAGAACACCCTTTTCGCACAATAGCATCTTATTCGGCAAAGACAAAGAGCATATGAACTTACCTCTTAGTCCTTTGAAGAACCTCCTTTCTGCTTCAGAATATGACATAAATTGATCTACTGCAAACTCTATCACAAATCCATCTAGAATGTTGTCAACCCAATGGTCTACAGTACAAGTGATGGAGTTATCATTTTGTTCTAATTTTTGGATCAACTCAGGCGCCCACTAAGTGACCTAATCGTCATTCCAACAGGTCTGAAACTAATTAGCTAGCCTTAATAACCACTCATGTAATTCATGTGCAAAGGTCACAAAGAAGACTTCATGGACCTATGTGAAAATGTACTTTTGTTCCCACTCTTCAGTAGACAACTTCTTACTTATGTTCTCCTTGATGGAGAATTCACGCATATTTTGCTCAAACTAGTCTTCTAATTCAGTCTTCGATGGCTTCCACAACATCTAATCTCTCTCAAAATGATCCAGGTCTTGGAAATGGAACAATTTGTTGGCTTGAGGGGTCCTGAACTAGGTTCAGAGTTAGCGCGTAACCAAAAAAACCCTCTTACTACTCGCCCTTTTGGCAATGGCTTGCTTGCGCAGGCCAATGTCTCACCCGAAGAAGTATGGGGGGTGATGGAACCATGTTTCCACACCCTTACAGAGAATTAAATGAAGTGGGTGTCTTCAGATTTGTTTTATTACACAGACTGACTTGTGCACCAGAAACCCAAGGTTAATGAACACAGGTTAACCCTACGAGCATGCACAGACAGTATATCCTCAACTCCCTTAACTATTCTAGAAATGTAATATTCGGCTTCCTCAGTAATAAATCTATGAAACTATCATTCATTAACAGTGAACAGGTATGCAACCGATCCAATCATAGTTAACAGAAATCATATGCCGAAAATAGAAATCATACACAAAGTAAATCACAAATGCATTTGATACTCATATTTTCCATTATTCATCATTTTTTCACAGAAATCCTTACAATTCTTTAGATCCACCCGCGCACATAGCCAGCGAGGTCCGCACACAGCCGAACTAAGGTCTCTGCGCACACAACCAGTGGGAGCCTTTCAGACACAAACGCTTACCACTGACTTACTTCAGATCAACATACATTAATTCCATCCAAAAACTTACTTATCCAACTCGATCTAGACTTCTATGTATACCTTAGCCTGCGCTCATACTAAGGTCCTCAAACAGTGGTTTGAGACCCATAGATTTACCCTTTAACCCATTACAACTCATGAAGGGACTTTGACCCACCCTAAAGCCTCTTGACTCTTCCTTTCTTAGCACGCAAGACTCAATTTAAACTACAAAATACTATTATTTAACCCCAAAAATGTGGTCCTAAGGGACCCTGCTCCAACACTGCCAAAGGGAAGTCATGGGGCCTGCATGATCCTCTCTCTAAGTTTCGATCTTGGTACCGAATAGATCATACCCTTGTAATATATGACCGTTTCCATGACTCGGTACCTGTCATCTTAAAAATTACCATCCAAAATCTTGTAGGCCTCTTGTCTTTTGGAATACTCTACCAGGAGTTGTGCCCTCCAATCCTGAGTAATATTGATAAGAGATAGTGTCGCAAGGCCTTCTAGATAGTGTATATGCCACTATGTTCTTTTTTCCCTTGACATATTCTATCTCAAAGTCATACGCTTGGATCTTACTGACACACTTTTTTGTCTCTTCTGTAGTTCCTTCTTCTCTAGGAAAAATCTAAGACTATTGTGGACAATCTTCACCTTGAATTTGTTTCCCACTAGATACTTCTTGAACTTGGATAGTGCATGCAATATGGCTAGCATATATTTGTCATAGATATAGTATAACCGCTCATAGTCCTAGAGCTTCCTACTCTCATAGGCTATGGGAAGGACCCCATCCATTAGCATTTCCCCAATACCCTCACTTGTTGTGTCACACTCCGATACAAAGAGTTGGGAGAAATCTGGTAACACCACAACTAGACAAGTACTCATGACCACCTTGAGATGCTCAAAGGCCTCCTACATTGTGCCTAACCAAATGAATTCCCACTTATTCATGAGATCTTTAAGGGGTGTGACCAACTAGTAAAATCCCCTCATGAAGCGCCTGTATTATGTACATATCCCCATGAATCCTCTCAGCTTAGTCATGTTCCTGGGTGTTGGCCAATCAAGGATGGTGTGGATTTTCTCCTGGTGTACTCTAACTCCATCCTCTCCTATCTCATGCCCCAGGTACAACATCTCGGTCAGCCCAAATTCGCACTTGGAAATCTTGGCATAAAATTGTTTCTCCTCTAGGATGCTCAAGACTTGTTCCAAGTGTTGTAAGTGCTCCTCCCATGTCCTGTTGTAGATAAGACTATAATCGAGGAACACCAGAACAAAGTTGTGCATATTCTTGTAGAACATGTGGCTCATGCAAGACTGAAATGTGGTTGGGGTGTTGGTGACCCCAAAAGGAATCACCAATAACTCAAAGTGCCCATAATAGCATCTAAATGTTTTCTTCGGAATGTCCTACTTGCGCACCCGAATCTGGTAGTACACTGAGCGCAAGTCTATCGTAGAAAAGTAGTTGGCTCATCTAAGCTCATCCATCAGCTCATCTACACAAGGTATGGGGTGTTGGGTTTCCTATGTTTTGGCAGATTTGGCAATACCAAAAGATAAGACAACATCAACCCACTTTGGGGCCCTAGGATCTAGCCCTCCTGGACCCGGAGAGGGATCTCTCCGAAGAAAACAAAGAATGATATATCTTTGAAGCTCAAAATGAGATGTTAGGCTAGGTATGAAGCACAAAGGGGGGTTTTAAATGATTTGGTTGGTGATTTTCTGGGTTGGTCATGAGATCATAGATCGAGAAAGTAATGGGAAGAAAAGGAACAAAACAACAAGATGTTTCAGCAAAGAGGATAGGTCAAGAAAGTGCCATCCATTGGGCTATGGAGTCATGAAAGGAGAATTACTTGCAACAAATAGCCAAGGCTTTCAAAGGGAAAGTCATCTATGCTAAAGGATATTTCAGATAGATGGTGGAATGGAACATTAAGGGAAGAAGGTGAAAGAAGGAAAGCAACCCAATTTCTGTCTATAGATCAGGCTAAAGGTCATTTAACTCCAGACCTGCTTGGACATACTCAAAGGCAGCTCTCAAAAGAGGGACAAAGGGGTAGCTTATAGATCGTACCAGAGGTCATTTAACTCTAGGTCAACTTTAGTAGGCTCCAAGGGAAAACAAAGATAAGATTAACAAAGAGATCTTAGAAGGGTCAGTTGGCTGCACAAGGATCCTAGTGGATAGGGCTAGCTCTAATCCCCAATGTTCCCAAATCTTTCATCTTAAACCCAACAAGAACATCTAAGAACATATTCAAATAACTCATACATCAGCTAGTAGCATAAGGAACTACTACACTGGTTAAATCAATTGAATTCAATCCTTAGATACATATATTTAGCAGAAAAACATTGAAGGCAAGGAGAGCAGAGACATAGGGTACCTAACAAGGGTAAATCCTATGCCATGTTTCTGATGCAAGCCATTAGAACAATGAACAGCATGAAAATGTAATAAAAAAATTCATAAAAACATCACCAATAGTAATAGACCAAGATCCTGTGAAATGTGCTTGATTAATGATGCAAAACCAGTCACATACATCTGAGCTCAATGGCTAATTACATTCCAGACTTTCTCCTCCCAGCCTACTACATACAAACTACTCTGCTCCTCCCTCTCAAAATTGTTCTAACAGTCCAAATGAATTCCCATAACTGCCACAACAGCAGCTGAACAACAACCCCAACAACAACCTTTTCGATATCGCTCTTGGGAATTCTAATAGGGGAAGAGAAAAACAGAGGTAGATGAACATTGAATGGATCTCATTAAGACAGAGGGGAGGTAGGTTGAATGCCCACTCTGCTTAATGGTAATCTGCATCACTGTGTGTACTCTGAGAGCCGCTTGGGAGGCCTCTGTCAGGTCGATTTTGACCTCAGATGTGTCCTTGAAGTCCTTTTTGGTGTTTTGGAGTTCTGCGCTAGCCTTCTGGAATAAATGACATGGATGGAAAACTGCAAGGTCTCCATGCTTCCATTACCGCAGTTCTGACAGTCTTAAGAAGCTCCTGTCAGTGTCTCTCATCTGTTTAAAGGCTCGAGGAAGCGTGGAGAACACTGTCTGACGGTCTTTCTGGGGAAAGCATCCTGCTGATATTAACACAGATACGGCTTGTTGTGTGCATTTGATCTTCAAACTGCGCCTTGATTCCTGTGACCCTGCCTCTGAGTTTTCAGACCTCAACCTTTCAAACTTTCCACGCTATTGAACAAAACCAACCTTTTTAAATAAATGACCTTTGAACGGGACCTGCCTTAGTGAAGGGAACAATATTGAATAGGGAGGAATGGAGAGGAGGTGGGAAACATATAACCAATAGTAATCGCAATCGCAATCGGAGTAGGGCACGCGGAGTAATATACAAAGTGAAACTTCTGATGCGATGGGGAGAAAAGCCTGTATATAAATAAAAAAAATGATTTTTGGACTTACACAAAGGAAAACAGGATTTTATAAGGAATGGGCGGAAGAATTAAATGGTGGGACCGGGGTACGAATCGTAATCGAAGATCGGGAGCGGGAGGCAATCGCAATTGGGAGAAAGAACTTGCGATGAAATCAATCGGAGGGGCAGTGCGATCGGAGGATCGGAAGGATCTGGGAATCAGAGCGATCAGGGGAGGAGGAAAGGACTTGCGATTAGGGCGATTGGGCGGATTTTCAATCGGAGGATCGGAGGAGGAGTTGCGATGATCGTAATCGCAGTATATTGCGATATGATTAATCGCGTCGCAAATACTTGCAATTGGAGTGATTAGAGCCACACAATAAAACATGCGATTGGACAGAGCTTGCAATTGCGATTGCAATGCGGCGGGTTATATATATTATACAAAACTTTATAATAAAGTTTTATGCAATACATGGCGGGGTACGGAAATGGGAATTGGTTACAAATGGCGGGACTTTATAATACAAAGTTTTATTATAAGGTCCTTCGGGTCATGGAGGGGAAGTGGTTTATAAATCGCATGTTTTGTTTTAACATGATTTACAATGCGATTTAATAATCGGAAAGGGGGAAAAATGATCTTAAAAGGGAATATTAAAACTTTAAACATAGAGTTAAAGGGAAACATGGGAAATAGGGGATATATGGGGATATAAGGGCTTTTACTTCACTTAGGCGTAGAATTCAATCCAGAAGTCAGTTTTGAGAGTGTAGCATACCGTTGGAAAGCTCTTTTCAGGCTCTTTCGGATGGCTCTGCTTGGAGGATGATTTGGCGCTGAACATGCTGCGGAAAACTTCTCTGAAGGCAGGGGCATCAGAAGGCACAAGGAGGCTTCAAGGATGATGTGTTTTCAGAGGAAATGCATTCTTTGAAGGCTCAAAAACATTTTAGCCACCTTTTTTCTTGTCAAAAAATTTATAGGGGGCTAATAGTGGCTCCACATGGGGATGGCTTCTTCTTGAAGGAGTCAAGAATTCAGAAAATGATCTTTGGTGTAGGCCAGATTCCTGGCGCTTGACTCATTCATTTCTCTCTTGGATCAGCTGCCACAAATCATGAAGACATCATATCAGCAGTAAAATTCTCCCATACAACTACCTGCCCACACTATAGTCCTAACATTTTCTTGTGAGTGCATTTGGACTTGCAGACCCTTTACATCATCAATTTTTACAAACAGGAAAATAAACCTATTCTACTTCTACCCTTATTACTCCATGAGGCTAGATTAGACTATTGGCCTCATAGCTTCTCTACCTAATCTAATATATGATAGGATTAAACTGTCTGGCAGATTTCTTCTCTACATTCTAAGACAGAAATTGAAAAATAGTCAAGCCAGGATTAGATTGTCTGACTTGCTGGACTTTGCAGAAATTAAAACAACTAACTATATGCTCACACACTGAGCTTTATTTCAGACTCCCTACCTACCCTACTCTACTTGGAAATCTCTGATGTTCTAGGTGATACAATAATGTCGGTGCAACCAGTCAAGCAGTAACAAAAAAGGATATGAACACTCACTGCCTGTCAGAGATAACCACAGGTTGATCTACATGTGGTCCTTCCAAACCGAGGTCACCATCAGTAGTGACCACTCCTGATAAATCTGGCCCGTGCTAAGGATCAACGCTGGAGTAATTGAGCTAATCAGGGCCTCCATGTACTCTGCCACAGGATCAACGAACGCATGATGTACACTCTCTTCTTTCTGGCCTGCCATGATTGGTAGGACGTTTGGGTCCTGGGCAGCTTCGATTATTGCGTCTTCCACTGCATCTTTAGTATGGCCCTCGAGAACTGGATCATCTTCTTCTTACACGTCGAAAAACAATGGAATTCCTTCATTTTTAGGGGGCGGGAAACTTTCCAAAAATGCTCGAGGGTCTCTGAACTGATATGACCTTTCTTGTGATTTCAAAAGTTCGATCTTAGCTTCACACCTCTCAATCACCAGATCTAGAAACATTTTCTTAAGCACAGGTAGAGTATCAAGTTCCAAGCTGATATGGATGATATTTGGAAGGTCCTCCCATTCGATTTCTGCCAGTACACTTGCTATTCCATGCTGAAACTCCGCTACGAGGCTTGGATGTATTTCGGCACATTTTTCAGAGTCTTCCATTAGTGAAGTCACTGGATCTTTATCATGGCTGATGTTGTATTGCGACATGGTCTCCCAGTGGAGTCTTGTGAACACACAGATAATCAACGGCCTACTGATCACCAATGGAGTCTTTTATCATTTAGGAATTGTGGAGTCGCCAGGTGGATGATTTACAATTTTACTGTCCACCACAGTGATTTACCAAATCAATATTTTGGTCTTAGTCCCCAATGGAGTCGCCATTATGTTGGGTTTCCTATGTTTTGGCAGATTTGGCAATACCAAAAGATAAGACAACATCAAACCACTTTGGGGCCCTAGGATCTAGCCCTCCTGGACCCGGAGAGGGATCTCTCCGAAGAAAACAAAGAATGATATATCTTTGAAGCTCAAAATGAGATGTTAGGCTAGGTATGAAGCACAAAGGGGGGTTTTAAATGATTTGGTTGGTGAGTTGCTGGGTTGGTCATGAGATCATAGACCAGGAAAGTAATGGGAAGAAAAGGAACAAAACAGCAGGATGTTTCAGGAAAGAGGATAGGTCAAGAAAGTGCCATCCATTGGGCTATGGAGTCATGAAAGGAGAATTACTTGCAACAGCTAGCCAAGGCTTTCAAAGGGAAAGTCATCTATGCTAAAGGATCTTTCAGATAGATGGTGGAATGGAACATTAAGGGAAGAAGGTGAAAGAAGGAAAGCAACCCAATTTCTGTCTATAGATCAGGTCAGAGGTCATTTAACTCCAAACATGCTTGGACATACTCAAAGGCAGCTCTCAAAAGAGGGACAAAGGGGCAGCTTATAGATCGGACCAGAGTTCATTTAACTCTAGGTCAGCTTTAGCAGGCTCCAAGGGAAAACAGAGATAAGATTAACAAAGAGACCTTAGAAGGGTCAGTTGGCTGCACAAGGATCCTAGTGGACAGGGCTAGCTCTAATCCCCAGTGTTTCAAAATATGTCAGCTTAAACCCAACAAGAACATCTAAGAACATATTCAAATAATTCATACATCAGCTAGC
Source organism: Pinus albicaulis (assembly GCA_034641835.2). NCBI lineage: Eukaryota > Viridiplantae > Streptophyta > Pinopsida > Pinales > Pinaceae > Pinus > Pinus albicaulis. The sequence goes on along the minus strand of CM076580.1, from coordinate 1,655,519,207 downwards.
AGCATAAGGAACTACTATACTGGTTAAATCAATTGAAATCAATCCTTAGATACACATATTTAGCAGAAAAACATTGAAGGCAAGGAGAGCAGAGACATAGGGTACCTAACAAAGGTAAATCCTATGCCATGTTTCTGATGCAAGCCAGTAGAACAATGAATGGCATGAAAATGTAATAAACAAAGTCAAAAAAACATCACCAATAGTAATAGACCAGGATCCTGTGAAATGTGCTTGATTAATGATGCAAAACCAGTCACATACATCTGAGCTCAATGGCTAATTACATTCCAGACTTTCTCCTCCCAGCCTACTCTATACAAACTACTCTGCTCCTCCCTCTCAAAATTGTTCTAACAATCCAAATGAATTCCCATAACTGCCATAGCAGCAGCTGAACAACAACCCCAACAACAACCTTTTCGATATCGCTCTTGGGAATTCTAATAGGGGAAGAGAAAAACAGAGGTAGATGAACATTGAATGGATCTCATTAAGACAGAGGGGAGGTAGGTCGAATGCCCACTCTACTTAATGGCAATCCGCATCGCTGTGTGTACTCTGAGAGCTGCTTGGTAGGCCTCTATCAGGTCGATTTTGACCTCGGATGTGTCCTTGAAGTCCTTTCTGGTGTTTTGGAGTTCTACGCTAGACTTCTGGAATAAATGACATGGATGGAAAACTGCAAGGTCTCCATGCTTCCATTACCGCAGTTCTGACAGTCCTAAGAAGCTCCTGTTAGTGTCTTTCATCTGTTTAAAGGCTCGAGGAAGCGTGGAGAACACTGTCCCGCGGTATTTCTGGGGAAATCATCCTGTTGATATTAACACAGATACGACCTATTGCGTGCATTTTATCTTCAAACTGCGCCTTGATTCCTGTGACCCTGCCTCTGAGTTTTTAGACCTCAGACTTTCAAAATTTCCACGCTATTGAACAAAACCAACCTTTTTAAATAAATGACCTTTGAACGGGACCTGCCTTAGTGAAGGGAACAATATTGAATAGGGAGGAATGGAGAGGAGGCGGGAAACATATAACCAATAGTAATCGCAATCGGAATCGGAGAGGGGCGGGCAGAGTAATATACAAAGTGAAACTTCTGATGCGATGGGGAGAAAAGCCTTTATATAAATAAAACAAATGATTTTTGGACTTATAAAAAGGAAAATGGGATTTTATAAGGAATGGGCGGAAGAATTAAATGGTAGGACCGGGGTACAAATCGCAATCGGAGATCGGGAGCGGGAGGCAATCGCAATCAGGAGAAAGAACTTGTGATGCGATCAATCGGAGGGGCAGTGCGATCAGAGGATCGAAAGGATCGGGGAATCGGAGCAATCGAGGGAGGAGGAAAGGACTTGCGATTAGGGCGATCAGGCGGATTTGCGATCAGAGGATCGGAGAAGGAGTTGCGATGATCGCAATCATAGTATATTGCGATGCGATTAATTGCGTCGCAAATACTTGCAATGCGATTAATCGCATCGCAAATACTTGCGATTGGAGTGATCGGAGCCACACAAATGAAACATGCGATTGGACAGAGCTTGCGATTGCGATTGCAATGCGGCGGGTTATATATATAACACAAAACTTTATAATAAAGTTTTATGCAATACATGGCGGGGTATGGAAAGGGGAAGTGGTTACAAAGGGCAGGACTTTATAATATAAAGTTTTATTATAAGGTCCTTCGAGTCATGGAGGGGAAGTGGTTTATAAATCGCATATTTTGTTTTAACATGATTTACAATGCAATTTAATAATCAAAAAGGGGGAAAAAATGATCTTAAAAGGGAATATTAAAACTTTAAACATAGAGTTAAAGGGAAACATGGGAAATAGGGGATATATGGGGATATAAGGGCTTTTACTTCACTTAGGCGTAGAATTCAATCCAGAAGTCAGTTTTGAGAGTGTAGCATACCGTTGGAAAGCTATTTTCGGGCTCTTTCGGATGGCTCTTCTTGGAGGATGATTTGGCACTGAACATGCTACGGAAAACTTCTCTGCAGGCAGGGGCATCAGAAGGCACAAGGAGGCTTCAAGGATGATGTGTTTTCGGAGGAAATGCATTCCTTGAAGGCTCAGAAACATTTTAGCCCCCTGTTTGCTTGTCAAAAAATTTATAGGGGGCTAACATGGGGTACCAGTTCTTCAAGGTCTTCTTGTTCAAGGATTGGTAGTCGATGCACATACGAAGGGTCCCATCCTTTTTCTTCACCAACACCACTGATGAAGAAAAAGGGCCAGTACTAGGCCTGACATGTCCCAATGACAATAGCACCTGGATGGCCCTCTCAATCTCGTCCTTGTAGGCCTTGGCGTGCCTATATGGGGTGATAATAATCGCATGTACACCCTCCTCCAACTCAATTTTGTGCTCGAATCCCCGATCTAGTGGTCTACTTGGAGGGATCTCCCTAAAAACTACCTGATGTCTCTCCAGCAACGCAAGTATGTCTAGATGGACTAGTTAGTCCTGGGTCCTTGTCTCTGAAATCGTGAGCTTTACCACCCACTCTATATCCCCACACTGTAGATATGCCTCCATCCAATGGGAAGATATTTTTTGTGGTGGGTAGGAGTGCATACCCTTCAGCACTACCAACTTCCAATATGGAGCCATAAATTCCATCTCCATTTTCCTCCAATCTGTAGTGACCTGCCCCAATGAATACAACCACTTGACACCCATCACCACGTTGGTGTCCATAAAATCGACCACAAAGAAATGATTAGTCCTGGAATAGTTCCCCATAGTTAGATTTAGACTAGTAACATATCTCATACACTGCATAGTCTGGCCTCCTAGTACCAACACTAAAAACCCCTCAAATGTCTTCGTATGTATGCCTCTCCACTCCACCATCTAGGCATCAATAAAGTTGTGGGTAGCCCCATTGTCCAAAAATACCGGCACACATTGCCCCTGCATTTTTCCCTTGATCTATAGTGTCAAGTACTTTGGAACTCCCCGAAGTGAAGCAAGAACGCCCCAAGAGGGGACGAATGGGCCTACTCCCTGAAGTGGTGGTGGTGGTTGTCCTCCTCCTGCGAACTGTGGTCCCTAATGTCCTTGGTCTATCTCTTGCTCAACCTTATCCTCTGGCTCACTATATGAGTACACCACGATGTAATGGGCCTTGCACTTGTTGCACTTGTGCCCCGGTGCCCAAGTCTCCTGGCACGCGAAACACAACTTCCTCTTGTGGAGGTCCCTCCTATTCTCATCATCCAACTGACCACGCCCAACCTCACTCTAAGGCTAAAGGGTATCTATGCTCCCTTGAGGAGCCAAGTATCTGGTAGTTATAGGGGCTCTGGTCTTGGGCACTACGTCAATCATGTCTCGGGTCTTGGAGATAACATCCATTAGTGTCGTGGGATTGTAGGACCTCACATATCCACCCAAGGGATCTTACAACCCCTCTACGAACAACATAATCAATCGTGCCTCGAAGATATCCAATACCATCACTACCAGCCTCTGGAACTCCGATATGTAGGCCTATGTGATGTCTATCTATCTCAGGTGTGCCAAATCCCTAAAATGCAACCCAGGGTCCTTCCTAGCAAATCTCTCAATCAATTGTCTTGTAAACTCCGTGTACGAGATGATATGAATCTACCCTAGTGTGATCAGACTATGGTACCACCACTCGTGTATCCCCCTCCAAGTGAAATGTAGCAAACCAAATGGCATTTGTCTCACGCAGGGGGTTCAGGTGGAGGTAAGTGTCTAACTTATGAACCCATGCCATGGCTAAACTCTTGGTTACCCCATCAAAATTTGGAAGTGTGACCTTTTTGACTACCTTCTATACCTCCTGACTCAACTTCCCTCCTCTATGATATACTCCATCCCAATTTGTATGCATTTCTTTGAGGCAGATGTACTCCACAAAGGACATTACCCTTTGGATCATGGGTTCTAGCCCCTCCTACTCATCAATATATGATGCAACCAAGATCACCAAATCTAAAACTGGGTCTGGCTCTCTCTCATACTTTGGCTCATCCACAAAATGGGGCATCATGGGACGACCTGCTTGGCCACACAAAGGGGTGTGAGGCTACTGGAATGTACGCTCATGGGTGTGGCTTCCTCCCCCTGCTTTGGAACCCCCATCACCTTGACATTATGGCTCTTATTTGTTGTTCACATGCAAGCCCATCACCTGCTGCATCATATCCATCATGAGTTGGCCCTGCCTCAATATCTGCTAGTTTGTCCTCAACAGTTCCTCTAGAACCTGATTTTGGCACCCTTGTCTAGGTTGTTCAGGACCATCTTGGTTCTCCATGCACTCTCTAAAATTATCTAACTCGATATCTGAAAATGGGTCTTTCCCTCCTCTACCACAACCTCTACCTCTTCCCCTACCCCGACCCCTCTGAAAAACGACTCCTTGTTACTTGGGTGGCATTACCTGCTTTTATCTCCCCACACTAGCCAAGAACATTCTTTGATACCACTATAATATTTCTAAATGGAAAAATTAAGTGTAAACCGAGACATGAAATATGAACATCAAATTAAATTTTCATACAACCACAATTATAATTCTACACAAGGGAAATAAGTTGGCAATTGTGTCATTTTATTAATCTAAGAGAAATTGAGTACACTATGATTTGAACAGAGGCACCTGGGCTTGCTATAGCAAGTAATGACAAACCAAAGTAGCAATGAGTTTTCCATAAGCTGCAATGTCTCAACCAGAAAATCCCTACATTGCCTTTGGAATTCTGGACATTGTTGTAGAAGGAAAATGGTTGTATCAGTCTCATAAGTGTTCAGAAAGGGATGAAATGACTATTGGTGCTCTTTCTCATTCAACTCCACCAAACCCAAAAAGGAATTGGCTCCTAAGTGCACCACCCGTAAACCCACAAAAAAGTGTGATTTACCCAATCTCCCTGGCCACACGCACTACCAAAGCGAGTTGTTGGGTACTCCACCAATCTCCCAAAAACTCCATTGAAATTACTGGGAAAATTCTCCTCCAAATTCTCCTTGAAGCTCCAGCCCTTACATTCCAAATTTACCTTGTACCTTAGCCATGCATATCAATGGATAGAAAATGACTACATAGGCCCAGAAGGACAAATGCTTGGCCTGAAATTCTCCCTCACTTCCTGTTGTAAAATGTAACTAGGTCGGTCTTCATGCTAACTATGTAATTATGAAAAATAGAAGACAATGGTAATAAAAATGTATTTTTGTCTCATGGGTTTCATGAGCAATATTTTATGTAGATAGACTTCTTCTTGATGTCTGTTAGGTATAAATAGGATTAAGTTTCATGTAAAGTTACTCTCAAATAGCCCTCCAAAAGGTGTTGGAAGACAAGCTAAAATATCGCAAGAATCAACCTTCATCAATCTCGGAATATATGTGTTTAATATGCCAAAGAATCAAATCTACAAGTCGGCCTAATGTTAAGGTTATAAAGTTGGCCTAAGCATCAATCTGGATAGTCGGCCTAAAAACAGTTCAAGACTTTTATATATATATATATATATATATATATATATATGTATGTCCACACTGCAGTTCATTTGAGGGACACAGATTTGCGGATCCCGCTCTGAGTTTGTACAGTTATCTCAAGGAACAACTACGATAAAATCTGAAGTGAATAACGTTGAAAGAAGGAATAGATTTTCGGATGTGTCTAAGGTTGTATAGCGTATAAAACAACAGATTTAAGGATAGTACTACCTACGGATAAGATTGAAGGTGACAACGTCTAAAAAGGAGCAGACCTAAGAACTAAGTTGAATGCGGATAGAATCTGAGGAGGACAACGTTGTATTAAGGTGAGATAGTGTGAAAGAAGGAACATCTAATCTGGAGCACAGACTTCAGATAAGTGTAGAAAAGGACAGAATTCGATAAGTGCATGCAGGAACAGAAGTGCAGAGTTATAAGGCTAATCTATGGATAAGTGTAAGAGGATACAAAAGTAGATACTCCACTCTAAAGGATCTAGTGTAAGAAATTGTCTAAGTAAATACAGTGACCTAAAGATAAAAGGTAAGGAAGGTAAATCAGAGATTTACCTTCCTAACCACATTGCAAGATATTTATTTACAAGAAAAATCTATTCTATATAAGTACTTTGATAATTGACTTGATGAAGAATTAACTAAGAAGACATAAGCAAGCTCACAAGTAATTATCTGGAAGAGAATTTTTGAATTAATCACAAGGACTACAAACTCTCAACATGGTATCAGAGCTAAGGCGCTGAACACAAGGGCTTCTTGTCAACAAAGACACTCAAGGAAGCGTAGATCTAAGTTTGGGTTGGAAAGTCAAATCAGTCTGCAAGGAAGGCTCTCTAGCTATATCAATTCATTCAAGTAAGTAATCTTTGTCATCAAAGATTTACATTCAAGAAGACATCCTTTACCATCAAGAAAGTTGTTAAAAGAGAAAGTCATCCACTCAGGTAAGTATTAATGACCCTATTTATCAAGATGCCTTTTTGTAAAGAAAGCAACAAGCTGGTTGGATCATCAGACTTAAACTTAATTGAAGACGAAGTAATGGATTATATCGAAGGATCTACTGTTCAACCTCCAAAAGAAGATACTTCAGCCCATGCTAAGTACATGAAGGGAGAAATTAGAGCCCAAAGGATTCTCATAGAATCAATCAAAGACTCTCTCATTCCCTATGTATCAAAACTAAAGACTGCAAAACAAATATATGAAAAATTGGTGGAGCTATTCTCTGTGAGTATTGCTGGAGAAGCAATTTCTTTGAGACAAGAACTATACAAAATGAACTTATCAAGGGAAGCAGGAACCGCTCCATACTTTATGAGGATTTCTGAAATAAGAGATCAACTACAGGAACTAGAAGAAGTGATGTCTGACACTGAGATGACAACAGTGGTGTTGAACACTCTACCAAAAGAATGGAGAAGCTTCACTTCTAGTCTATATGGGAAGAAAGAAGCCACTCCATTCCAAGATTTATTGTCTCTATGTAAAATAGAGGAAAAAAGACTAAAGGCCAAAGCTGATATAGAACCAAGTGAAGAGAATAGTGCCTTTGCAGCTTCATACAGGAAAAAAGGAAGATTCTGAAAATTTGGCCCTCAGAATAAAAGAAGAAACATGGACAACGTGCGATGCTTTGGATGTGATGAGCTTGGACATTATAAAAGAGATTGTCCTAAATCTGGAAAGGACAAGAGGAGAAAGGAAGAGGCCCATGTCACTTATGAAATAAAAGAACATGACGCTAAAAGATCTAAGGAGGAAGCAAGAGATCTCTATTACGATTGAGATCATATTCCTCTATAAGTGATCTTTGATTAGTTGTAAAATTGTACAATAGCATGTACATTAAGAAGCATCTCGATAAAAGCATGGAAGGAGCTCTCAGTGAAAAAGATTCTGGAAAAACTCTCTACCTAGAATAAAGCAGTCATCAAGATCTAGGGTCATCATGAAGAAAGAATTTTGGGATGTGATGACATGTTGTTAAAGTAGGTCAAAGGAATGAAGCTCTTCATTCAAGAGAAACTACTACATGATGACTCAAGGAAGATAGGTATGAGGTATGCAGACATACATGCTGATATTGGATGCTGTAAAATCATGTCATATGGTTGCAGGGAATATACCTCTGTATTTAGGAGTATGATCTATGAAGAAGGATCTCTCTGTGCACTACCAGATGAAATCAACATAATATGACCTCATAGAATATGAGGTGGTTGTACTTAAACAAGAAACTAGAAAAGTTGTAAGATTCCGGGAATAAAGAATGTGCAGAAAGGAAGAGATCATGAAATGCAACCATGTCTAGAGGCAGTTATCATCCGTAGGCCAAGTAGATGTGACTAGGAGATCTCCTGGGAAGATATGTAGACTCTGACGGAAGTTTGGTAAAGAAGAAGACTCTTGGGAAAACATATCATTAGGAGATGTGTGAATCTGTATGAAGGATGTTGATGCCTACAGGGAGATGTCATGGTAAAAGATCATCATCAAGGTAACTTTTGTTCTAAAAATTCATATGTATATGTTTATCTGGATAAATTTATGCAGGACTGCTAATCATAAGAAAGGATGTATGATCCTTGGAAATGATTCGAACAAAAGTAGCATGGCATAACAAGTGGACCAGATAAGGAAGTCTGATGGATCACTTTCTGATAACTAACTTGTCTCAGGAGAAAAGTGATAAATGATCTGTGCCCTATGAAGCTAAAAGATGGAGATTCCTCAATATCGAAATCCATGACATCAAGGACAAGAATTCTTCATGAGCAGATGGGTGTCTCACCATTGCTGCTTGAGGTCCCTCGTTAAGAGGGAGCCTGATGGTAAGTTTCTTACTTGGAAGAAACTTGGTAATTCTTAAGAATGAGCTTAGGTACATTCTTTGTATAAGAATGAGTACATTCCCTTATGGAATAGGTCCTCCCTGGGAGGGAGAGATAGACACATCATTCTGGTCTTGGGAAGACAGAATGGAGGATTGGGTAATCATCTAGCATTCGATACTCTTTGAGAATGTGATCAGACATTCAAGATAAGAGTAGTCGGGGACCGATATTCTTTGAGGGCTAGCTACCCAAGAAAAGAATAGTCCAAGAAGGTCATACTTTGGGAACACCCAGGTGGAGTATGTACCTTGGAGAGACAATGATGAAGGTGTCTATAAGTCATGTGTCTCGCCAGCATTGAAGCCCATTGTCTCGTAGAAAAGATGGGGTTGTTATTCAATGCCTTGCACTAGTACAACGCTGGTTGATATGATGCTATACAGATGTGATTACCAATCCGATTTTTATTATGAGATTCTTTAAAGTTTGAAAGTAATTATATGAATACCTCCCTAGTTAAGAGGGAGTGTTGTAAAATGTAACTAGGGCGGTCTTCATGCTAACTATGTAATTATGAAAAATAGAAGACAATGGTAATAAAAATGTATTTTTGTCTCATAGGTTTCATGAGAAATATTTTATGTAGATAGACTTCTTCTTGATGTCTGTTAGGTATAAATAGGATTAAGTGTCATGTAAAGTTACTCTCAAATAGCCCCCCAAAAGGTGTTGAAAGACAAGCTAAAATATGGCAGAATCAACCTTCATCAATCTCGGAATATATGTGTTTAATATGCCAAAGAATCAAATCTAGAAGTCGGCCTAATGTTAAGGTTATAAAGTCAGCCTAAGCATCAATCTGGATAGTCGGCTTAAAAACAGTTCATGTCTTTTATATATATATATATCCACACTGCGGTTCATTTGAGGGACACAGATTTGTGGATCCAGCTCTGAGTTTTTATGGTTATCTCAAGGAACAGCTACGGTAAAATCTGAAGTGAATAACGTTGAAAGAAGGAACAGATTTTCGGATGTGTCTAAGGTTGTATAGCATATAAAAGAACAAATTCAAGGATAGTACTACCTGCGGATAAGACTGAAGGTGACAACGTCTGAAAAGGAGCAGACCTAAGAACTAAGTTGAATGCGGATAGAATCTAAGGAGGACAGCGTTGTATTAAGGTGAGATAGTGTGAAAGAAGGAACATCTAATCCGGAGGACAAACTTCAGATAAGTGTAGAAAAGGACAGAATTCGATAAGTGCATCCAGGAACATAAGTGCGGAGTTATAAGGCTGATCTACGAACAAGTGTAAGAGGATACAAAGGCAGATACTTCGCTCTAAAGGATCTAGTGTAAGAAATTGTCTAAGTGAATACAGTGACCTTAAGATAAAAGGTAAGGAAGGTAAATCAGAGATTTACCTTCCTAACCACATTGCAAGATATTCAGTTACAAGAAAAATCTATTCTGTAAAAGTACTTTGATAATTGACTTGATGAAGAATTAACTAAGAAGACATAAGCAAGCTCACAAGTAATTATCTGGAAGAGAATTTTTGAATTAATCACAAGCACTACAAAATATCAACACTTCCCAAGCTGCAAACCACCCAAAATCTCCAACAAATCCCACTCCAAATCAGCCCCAAAATTCCTGGAATTTATCTCACTCCACAATTGCCTCCCACAATTGGTGTGGATTCTCCACAATATCCTGGCCACATGAAAAAATCTGACGTAGTCCCCTTGTCCCTACTCCAGAAAGGGTCACAAAAAGCCTGAAATCTCCCCTAGGGTGGCACTCAAGTTCTGCCGAAGCAAGAGCTGAGATCTTCGCCCGAAAAATATCCTTATGCTAAGAAGCATTGTGTTGGCTTGGTTGAACAGCTCAAGAAAACAGTTAGGTTCAAATGTAAAATTGACAAAAGCCCAAGACAATAGCCTTCACCTCCTATTTAAGCTTGTTGCCTCCCTTTTTCCTTCTTATCGGCCCCTTCCTCCACTTAGTTTGATTTTCCCTATCTTTCCTCTCTTCACAAATTCATGTTGCCTCCAAGGGGTGCGTATGGCCAAATGTGGGTGGTCCCACAACGCAACAAAATTTTGATTTTTCCCCTTCTCCTAAGTTGATCACCAAAATTCAACGCCTAAGCCAAAATTGTGACAAAAATTGTGATGCCCCTTTTGTCACTTAAGAAATTATGAATATTACAAATGATGAGATGGATTGGGACATAAGGGTCTCAAACCCAAATGCCATAGGTTCAAAGATGGTAATGATGAGGGATGTCCACATATTTGGTTGTATAAATGTAGGAGGGAGCAATCGTGGATACATAAGTTACCCTGAGCTTTGTTTTTCCACCATTCATTATTTTTCTTTTGCCTTTTTATGATTTTTCTTTGTATTATTGCTCAGGGCTCTAGAAAATAAGAGCATACTTCGAGGTATATGCAACAACTATTACCCCCTTCAGGTGGGGCAGTTCGTCACGCACTAGGGGTTGGGACATGCAAGGGATTCTTAATGATGTGTGGGGCACTCAAGGGCCCTAGGAACCCGGGTGATGGCCATGATGAAGGGGTAAAGTTCATGTTTGACTTTTGCCCATGTGCTATATTAAATGTTCCAGCCATCTTTTGCATTTTATGATATTATTTTCTTTTGTTTCTTGCTTGTGTCCATGATATGCTTTTAACATTTTTTTAGCTGGATCAACCCCTAGGGCAATATTTCCACGCATGACTCAGACATGTGGACAAAGGGAGGGGGTGTACCAGTGCCTTGTAGACCTAATGGTCATGTGGATCCAACGAGGAATGATGATGAAATAGGGCTTGTAATGTGCTAAAGGGAAGTGACAAATCTGAAATGGGAAAACAGGACCGTGCTACAAAAAGCAGGGTTCCCCAAGTAGTGCCCTTCCTGAAGCCATAAGCCAATAGAAGAGATCCCACGGGACTAAGATTGAGGAATAACCCCCGATTTAAGGTGAGGAACAAAACTACAGTCAAAACCCTTCCTCCTTCCAAGTCACGCAATAATCCATGCCCAATATGCCAAGGAAAAACAAGTATAAGCACCTGATTGCACAATCATACCTTTAGGATTGGATCGCCCACCTTCAAACATGCTCTTGACAGATGGGCGAGGGGACATATGACTGGTTCAGGGAGTGGAGATCAAATGGCATAATACATTGACTACATCAATGGTTGTCAGGGGTTGCTAGCTGTCGGCTAAAGAGATATCTAGGAGAAAAATTCTCCTATGGGGTCACCCCTTTTGGTGGGTAACAGTTCTCGTATACACCCCTTCAAATTGTTGGAAACATATCCTTTGGGCTTATATAAATTTTGCTTATTTAGTTGACAGGAGGGTAAAAGGCCTCAAGTGAATGCCAACAACCATGCGAAGTCTAAGAGGCCTCTTGGAATATGAAACCAAGGGTCAGAAATTTATTTATTTATATGTATATCTTGTAAATAAATGCATCATACAATTACTTATTTCTCTTGCATTTATGTGTGATCTAATAAAATAAAAAAAATTTAAGTAAAAGTTTCTATATCATCATTCGGGAGCGCTCAAGAAGTGCCTCAAAAACCCTAGGAGCGTGCTACCAAAAAACACTCCCAAGAGGGCATAATCCAGAAATGTGCTGTGGGAGCGAAGCATTGGGGGGTGGGGGCACTTCTCTTGTGGCTTAGGAATAAATACCGAGTTCACTTCATTTACTTGAGACTGCATTTTTATTGGAAGATGATGAACCCAACATTACAAAGACATGTTTCTGCTATGTCCTTATTGTCATTAAAAATATCCTCGTCCTCGTTTGAAGATACTTGAAGAAGAACTATTAAACAAGTTCAACGGAACACAAACTAGAGATCAGACCAAAAACATAAAACTAAAATGCAATGTAAGAATTGGAACTCTTATTGCAGAAAGAAAAATTTTACATCCCTGGTTGAAGGGACCACCATTAAGGAACTCCCTTCTTGTTTCTTGCCACAATCTCTGCTTGCCCACTACTTCACTCTTGTTTCAGAAGGAAAACGATTCCATTTGCATTGCCACGGCCATTTTATAGCTGATTTTCATCCATCTTTGCTGTCGATTTTCAGCTACATGATAGGTTTCTAATTATTTTCTTTCATTACAAATTGCAAATGTGCATCATTAATCTTGTGGGTTGGCCAGGCCCACTACATGCCATGATTTTCGATCACTATTTTCATATTTGCATAAAGATATTCTCATGGAAAGAACTACATGTATATGACGACTAAAAAATGTGTTAACGCTCCTCCACTAAATCATGGAGATTTGAAATTCTTGATTAAAAAGGTAAACTGGCATGGACCTGTTTGCCCATTGCCCATCTCATTTCCCGTCCACAAGTAAAATTTGTAGCACATACATGTATTCCCATCTATATTTGACAAACAGGGATTGTCATAAAATCCCTACTTTTAATAGTGAGTTTAAATGCAGTCCTCAATTATTTTGTCCTCGATGAAGAATCTCTACAACATTTATCTCTTTAGATCCCTGTAGTTAAAGCCTAGAAAAACATTTCAAGCTTTCACATCTTACTCAAATGTGCTCATCTTGAAGGGCAGCTGAAAGACTTAGACAACTATTCCCCCATTACATATCACCAATAATCACCACATGAACAATAGCCAGCCCTGAAATGATGGAAGCAGCTGCCATCTCTCAGAATGATTTCTTTCCCAACAATCTTGGAGACAAACTTGGTAAAAGTGTGGCAATCGCCACAAACACAGATGTTTTTAATGATCCGGATAGGTGTCCCTCGTGGTGTGATAAGAAGCCCAAAAGCAACAACCAGCTTTTCACAATGATATGTGACAAAGTGCTCCTGATGATGTGGCTCTACATCATGCAAGACAAAGCTTGTATCAGGTTCATAACCTTCAGCCTTGGCCTGCCTAATCAATTCATCTAACTTTGCATGGATCTCCTCTATTCGCGGGTGTGTTCTATCTCTAGAAACAAATGAATGCGGTTTTTTCCCCTCAAAAATCCAGCTACGTGCTGGCAGTTTTTTGAAACCCCTGTTTTTCATCATTCTTCTTATTATTGTTGCATCATCCCACCAGCCAAATGACGCATAGATGTTTGCCACAAGGGCAAATGTTGCAACACCCTGTGGTTCTGATGCAAGAATACTTTCTGCAGCACGCTTTGCCAAATCAACATTACCATGAATTCTGGAAGCACGAAATAAGGCTTTCCAAACCAAAGTAGTATCTTCTAGTTCATATGATGCCATTTGGTTGACAAAATCCTCTGCCTCATCCATGCATCCAACACAACCAAGAATGTCAATCATGCACACACAGTGCTCAACGCCTGGAGTGATACCATAGTCTTTACTCATGGATTTAAAGTAACGACGTCCTTCATCGACCAAACGTATGCTCTTACAAGCAGAGAGCACACCGATAAAGGTGATACCATTTGGCTTTGTGACTGCTTCCTGCATCTGTTGAAATAGTTGAAGGGCTTCCTTGCCACGTCCATGCTGAGAAAATCCTGCAATCATTGCATTCCATGAAACAACATCTCGATCTTGATCATGCATTTTATTAAACACTTTTAGTGAGTCCTCTATGCTCCCACATTTGGCATACATGGTTATTAAGGCATTTCCAATACCCACACAAGCAGCAAGTCCACATTTAAAAATGTTGGCATGGAGGCACTTCCCCTCTTCCATGGCTCCTAGTGTGCCACAGGCCCCAATGACACTGGCTAAAGTGAACTCGTTGTCTACAGCTTCAAATCCAATTCCATGAAGATGTTGCTTTCGCATTTCACCAAACAAGTTTAGGGCCTCCTCTCCCTGCCCATTCTGTGAATACCCAGTAATCATTCCAGTCCATGAGACTATGTTTCGCTCGGGCATATCATCAAAAACCTTGTGTGCGTCTGCTATAATCCCACACTTGGCATACATGTCAACAAGTGCACTTCCAATGCAAAGGTATGATTCAAATCCAGTCTTGATAATGTGAGCATGAAGCTGTCTGCCATTTTGTTTGGCAGTTAAGTTGGCACAAGCATTGATTATACTGGCTAATGTAAACTGGTTTGGATGTATGCCACACGGTTGCATTTGGCTAAATAATTGGAGAGCTTTATCACCTTCCCCATTTTTGGTAAATCCTGCAATCATCGCACTGTAGGGCACTGAATTTCGATCTTGCTCTGGCATTTCTTGAAACAGTTGGAAAGCTCTATGGACCTGTCCATGCTGTGCACATCCTGTAATCATACCCGTCCAAGATATAACATCTCGTTGAGGCATTTTGTTGAATACTCTGGTGGAAAAATCAATATTACCACATTTTGCATACATAGTAACCAGGGCATTATTCACCGTCACATTCAACTCAAATCCAGTTTTGACGATATACCCATGGATTTGTCTGCCTTCTTCCAAGGGGGACGACGATGATAGACTAGCAGTAGCCATAACAGCACTAGAGAAGGCAAACTGTTCTGGTTTTATTCCCGCCCGATGCATTTCAGCAAATATCTCGAGGGCATCCTCACCAAGCCCATGTTGAGCATACCCCGCTATCATAGTATTCCATGAAACAACGTCACGTTTAGGCATTTTATCAAATACATGGCGTGAATCCTGTATATCCCCACACTTTGCATACATATTTGCAAGTGCATTGTTAATGTGAATATGTGACTCAAGTCCAGTTCTGATAATATGGCCATGGATCTGCTTTCCATGTTGAAGATACACCAACTGAATGCATGCAAACAGCACGCTCGTCAAGGTAAATTCATTGGCTTGTACACCACTCTGCCGCATTGCAACGAAAAGTTTCAGTGCCTCCTCTCCATGGCAATGGTCAGAAGACTTGGCATATCCTGAAATCATTGCTGTCCAAGAAACTGTGTTTCGGGAAGGCATTCTGTCAAACACTTTCCGTGCATCCACTACGCAGTTCAATTTTGCATACATGGTCATAAGATTGTGTTCCACATACATTCTGTCTTCCCGCTCTTCATCCTCAAAGCCTCTTTTGATAATGTGGGCATGTAATCTCTTGCCGCCTGTTACAGTATCAGTTTTGACGCACATCTGGAGAAACCCACCATAAACCCTAATGCTGTTTTGTTGCTGCTCATTCAACAACAATAGATTCACATCCTCGTGCTTGTCATTCTCCTCCACCTGTGACTTTTCTACAGCTTCTACCTCTTCCCTGCCTCTGCAAATGACATGGCAATGATCACCAAATGAATTCAGCTGAATCTGGAGAAGCTTGAGTTTGCTACCGCGAGGAGGAAACCACCGTTGAGTTGTTGCTTCAGATTTTAGTGGTGTCACTGACACTGAGCAAACTGCCCCTCTCATTATTTTTTTTGGCCTGAGAAATTTTGCGGGGAACCCCTCTGGTGAAACCATACTTCCATGATGCTTGAATTGCGATAATGTGTTAACTGATATTAATGGAACCGCTGATATCATCTTGACAATGGTAAATAGTTCAGACGCCACCATTACCACCACCTTCACTTGTTCCTGCTTGCTTCATTCATTTTCCTTCACGCTGTTTCTGGATTGGATTGGATTGGATTGTTCCACCAGCAATTCGATTCCAACAGAGTAAAACTTTGAGATTCGAAATTTCTAGATCGTCGATTCCCATGGCAGTGACAACTGCAACTCTGTTCCATGTAACCTATTCATTTTTCAATACGAGTGATGGGAACAATCACAGGATAGATAAAGTTTATTCGAAGTCTTCAATGACCAAACAAAACAAGAAGATATGGTTCGGATAGATCCGATGCTGTTCAGGGTTTTGGGTTGCTTCAGAAACGCCAAAATTTTTGGAATAATGAATTAGGCGAAATTCGCATGAAATTATTATTAATTGATAATAATTGTATATTTGGGTTTTGATGGGGTTTATTTATGATTTGTGTCGTATTTCATTAAATTTGTTCTCTGCTCCCTAGTTTGATAATTGAATTTTTAGTTCTCCACGATTTAGTTTGATAATTGAATTTTCAATAGCAATAGAATAAAAATTTATTGTCTTTTTTTTAATAGGTGCATGTTTTAGTAATTTGACTGATAAATATAATTTATTTATACATTGAAACCATGTTTTTTATTGCAATATGATTTTGTTGAAAACATACTATCCAACTACACATGGTGACTTACTGCTTGTATTTCCTCACAAAAGATGATACATTTTGAGTTTTTAAAGGCTGCTCTAATCGTTGGATTAGAGTTGACTAGGTCTAGGTTTTTTGACTCAATTCATACAATTTTTCCTCTCTTTTTTTTGCTTACAGTGGGAGCCATATATCTTTGTAAACACAAGAAAAGTTGTACTTTTGTTTTCGTGGTAGGTTATGTGGATAACAACAACAATAACAGTCTTTGTGTTTTGACAACAATAACGAAAGACTACGCTTTACAAACATGCTATGCAATGGGAAAGAGGGTATATTGATGTCTTTAAAGTCTGCTGGAAATTAAGAGAACCTACGTATCTTTACCTAAACCATCTTAGAATATCACAACATTCACATTTCAATTACAATGCTCTAATTCCAAATTTTTGAATTAAAGTTTGCCTGGCATAGGGCATGCACAACGATTTGGAAACAAGGGACTAATACAGCTCGATTAACCCTGAATTAGGCTTATTAACAAATATTAGGATTAAGTGGTAAGACCCCTACCTTAAGATTAATATAAGGTGAAATGTTGAGTCGTGTCAAGACTATGTAGCGTTGGAGGATTGTTGAACAACAATTGTGCAACACTGTGCACAGCAAATGACTGGGTAGCACTGGTGTGCAGTGATGGATTTACAATGATTGCAGATTTTTTCTTCGTCACTATATTTGTTATGGATCAATCGTAGGTCTTCAACTTTGATGGTTTACCATACCAGACTCAACACGAAGATACTCTGCAGGGATTAAGGTGACCATCTCATTTATTATTTGAATTGCACTTGTTTTGTCTTGTAGTGTGATGTCATGAAGCGCTCCACTTAGAGTGATATGATCAATCAAGCATGGTAAATGACCAAAATGTAAGGGGGTGTGATATCTTTGGGTATGAGAATTGTGTATAGGGGAGTGGTAAATTATGTATGGGGATTATATGTTATGAGTATGAGAAAGCGTATAGGGGATGAGTTTAGAACAATGGGCAGAAATAGAATGGATGATGAACGGAATATGATACTAGGTAGATGGTATGAAGAAGGGTGTAGTATACAAAGTTTATATAAATGGGTATAGATGAAAGGTGGATGGGGGGGAATAAAAGTGTGAAATATAGGGAAGCAAGGGTAAATAAGATGATGGAATAAGAAGTAAGATATTGACCATAACCCTTGACCATCAAACCTTTAGATTGTAATGGACTCAACTTAAAAAAATATGATAGAGAGCTTATTAGAACCCCTTTTGACTTGACTAAACCAATTATGTGTAACCAAAAATCCCATAACTTGACACTTTTTCATGTTGTGGGTGAACCCTTGATGATAGGAACTTGACGATGATCGAACAGTGACCATTTGAGGCTAATGACAGCATCAATGGTCATAGACTCAAAATATTCAAAAATCGAAAACTAAAGGACATGGAAAATACATTTGACAATGAAAAATAATGACCCTAACAAGTCAGAAAATGAGCAAGGGATAACCCCATTGATTACTAAAAGTGCACCATGCACTTAGGAAGAGAGAGAAGGACTACTTGGGTGTATGGCGCAATCACAAGAGACAAGGAGGAGCTATTATTGCTTGACAATGTGCCATGCGCTAGAGCGACTCAGTGAGGGCGCAGTGCATAGGGATAGTGGGCAATGATTCATGTCTATTACTTAAGAGTGAGCCATGTTGTTTTAAAAAGATAGAGGACCCATTTTTCCAAATTTCTCTTTTGAAAGGATGAGGAATTGTTGCTTGAGGATGTGTTATGCACTCTGGAAGAGAGAGAAATACATTGTTTTTCTGAAGTGCGCTCACATTTTTTGAGGTCTAAAATGGGTCTCCTAAGGAAATTATAAAATAGTAGTGGAAATAATAAAACCAGATTATATTACATCACCAAATTTTACATGGAAAAAAGGAAAAACTACTTTTTCAACTCGTATTTTCAACTTATCTCCCTATGGGTTTACTTAAATTTCGAGCGGGAACACTCGTTGGATGCATAATTTGATTCCTCTTCCAAGGAGTACCCATATTTCAAACTTTCGATGGACCCTGCTACACGAAAAAAGAGAAATACATAAAAAACATGATTGCAATCACGTGTTTTCATGTGTTTCTCATTTTTTTGTTTCAGGGTCCATCAAAAGTATGCAACATGGATACTCTTTGGATGAGGAATCAAATTTTGCATCCAATGAGTACTCCCGCTTGAAATTTGAGTAAAACCTTAGGGAGATAAGTTGAAAATACAAGTTGAAAAAGTAGTTTTATTATTTTATTATTTTTATTATTTTTTATTTTTCACCGCAAAAATGTTGAATCATCCCCCATGGTTGACATCATCATCTTGAATCCTATTGGTTCTTATAAAGTTTATTTTAGTTGTACATTTTCTTAGGAGGCCCATTTTAGACCTCAAAAGTTCTCTAATGAATGTTCCTTATTGTTTTGAAGTGTGTTAAAAGGGTCCTTGTTATTCAAAAGTGTTCTCAAATGGTCCTTTTTTTTATGAATTTCACCTAAAGGGTCCTTATTGTTCTGAAATGTGCCTTGTTTTCCCTAAGTGCACTTTTAAAAGGAGATAAGGTCCTTGTTCTTCCCTAGTGCACTTAAATGGTACTTGTTCTTCTAGAATGTGATTTTTACTGTGTATTTGAGGTGTGCTAATTATGAGTTTAAAGTGAGATCATTGTGATTTTGGAGTGTGCTCAGGCTTGGGAGGACACAATTCTCTCCAATAGTGGTTGCTTATTCATCTAGAATGTACTTTCACTGAGGGAGGGAGCAAAAGGCTAGGTCACTTATCCTAGGAAGTATTGATGCACTATGAGAGGGAGGAAACCTTAGAAAATAATTGGTGCACAAGTATGGAGGAAAATATGCATTAATGAGTCTCGTAAATAGGATATGCTCATCACCTAGTAAGAGTGCTACTACCTTCAGAATTTGTACTAGACAAGAGGACCAATAAGAGCTCCTCTTGGAAATGCATCTGAAAAAGAATCAAACATGGATCACACACATGAATGCCATTGATACAAGAAATGGTAATGCACAGGACTCATGAACAACAATCACACCTTGAAATGAAAACAAAGTGACACTTATTTCTAAGTGCAACATTTAACATGACACATTGCGACACTTAGAACATATGTTGTGACACAAGGGTCGAATGAAACCAGAAAGTGCACTAAGTTGAAAGACTGCATCTAGCACATATTTGAATTATATGTAGGATAATTCAATGCAAAAGAGCATGCTAGAACTAACTCTAATGATATGAAAAGGCGCGACAGATACACGAGTGAAAGAATTCAAAATTACACTTACAACAATAAGATATTATGAATATGAAACTTGCAAAAGGTGAAGGAATTGAATGCAACACATGCTACAGTGAAGATAACATAAAAATGACACTTGTTAGAGAAAAATAAAGAAAAAGTGATAGCCATGAACTTGAATGTGAAATTCATGAAAACAAAGGTGCGTAAAAGCGACATATGATAGAATGGGGGGATTGATGAAGGAAGAAAAGCTCTGAGCTAGGGTTTCAGGTTCTCCTTCGATGGCGCCACTCTGGTTCTTAGGCTTTCTATAATAATCTCTGTCATAGCCTGTATACACTCCCTTGCTGCCGCTGATCCCCTGCCAATGGATCACCCTCAGGGGGGGCTGGTACGCCCTCCCCCACAGGCCCTCAAACCACTATCAACTCTGCTACGGCACAAAATCCACTTTCTGAATCAACGCATCTCTGCGCAGAAGCCCTCTCAAGCCACAGGACCGATTGCTATGGCTGTTAATAATCAAACCCCTGGAAATGTTACAGAGGAGTAAAAAGACAAAAATATTGATTCTCTCAGCAAAACGACCCTGCCCAAAATGACCTCTGCCACATGCAGGCCAATAGCTGCTGAACGTCCTAAGATCGACCTTCCTAGTCATCATATCAACGCCCAGATTCAGTATATGAAGGACCATGCACTTATTGGAAAATTCGTTGGCTTCTGGCCTACCGAAAAAGCCCTGCATGGGTGGATCAGCTCCAAATGGAAACCAAAAGGTCATGTCACGCTTTAACTAGGGCCTAAAGGCTTCTTCACTGCCATATTCAACTGCATCGAAGACAGAAATCGCGTCCTAGATGGAGGCCCATACTTCTTGAACTTGTCTGGACTCTACCTCCGCGGTTGGGTAGAACGATTCAATCCGGACAATGAGGACTTCAGCTGGGCACCTATATGGATCCGATTATATTCCTTACCCCTGGAATATTGCGACGAAGAATCCTTAAGGGATATTGGCAACAGACTAGGAGAGTTCATAAAGATTTCAGAGGAGACCAAGCTCAGGTATTACACCTCATATGCCAGAATATGCGCCACATGCATCTAGCAAGAGCACTTCCAGACTCGGTAAGTATTTTTCATGACGACTTTGAATGGCTGCAATATATTGACTATGAACATGTTCCATTTCGCTGCCACAAATTCCATGCTCATGGTCACTTATTTCGTGATTGCCCTCTTAATCCACCCCCCTCTAAACCCAATGTATCCTCTGTTAACTCTGATGAAGAAGGCTTCACAAAAGTCCACACTTGCAAACACCATCACAAGAAAGCCCCTGCTTCCACAGCCAAACTGACCAACCCCGGTTCAGATATCCCTTCCACCAGAAATAGCTTTGACGTCCTTGCAAAGCTCCCTCAACCCAATTCTGTGCACCCCAGCAATTCTGCCATCCCCCCAAATCCCTCAGTCCCGACTCCCAGCTTGGAGTCTCCCACTCCTCCTTCGTCCTCGAGGCATCC
Organism: Pinus albicaulis; assembly: GCA_034641835.2. Lineage (NCBI taxonomy): Eukaryota > Viridiplantae > Streptophyta > Pinopsida > Pinales > Pinaceae > Pinus > Pinus albicaulis. Next base: position 1,655,497,772 of record CM076580.1, on the reverse strand, counting down.
ACTTGAGTCCCTCCTTCTCCCACCCAAAACCAATCCAGTCATGGATTTGGTACTCAAGAAAAACAACAACATGGACGTCGACGACTCAGGGGCTGAAGGCAGTCAGGCCAGTCATATGGAAGAGGACCCAGAAAACATTGACATTGGAGAACCAGATATCTTTATACTGGAACAGGCTTGCAGGAAAAAAGACTATGATCAAATATCGAATAGACAAATTGAAAATATAGAGGTAGCCCTATCATGGGTCCAACAGCACCAAAAATCCCTGGGTATTCAACTCGGAAGCCAATGGGAAGGGAAAAAACTCTTCAAGGATTCAAAGAAGAGAGGTAGAAAAACAGATCTGTAAAGGACCATCTTAATTGGGGAAATGCTTGTGGAATCTGGTAGGTATCCAAAACTTACCAAGTTCTACCCGCCACTTGAACATTATTCTCAATGAAGCTTACATCTTGGAATGTAAGGGGATTAAACAACCCCTCCAAGTACAGAATGATAAAAAACATGATACAAATGGAAAAACCACAGGTATTCTTCATTCAAGAAACCAAATGTAACAGTAATACTCTTGGCTCCATTCTCTCCAAAGCTTGGCCAAGCTGCCACTCTATTGCAGTGGATGCTTTGGGTGCCTCTAGGGGACTTTCCATTGCATGGAATCCACAAGCAGTCTCAATCACAGATGCACATGCAACACACAATTTAATCCAAGCTACATTCCACATCATAGGGACCAACATACATGGGCACCTTACCAATGTATACTTTCCTCAAGACCCCATGAGGAAAATAGCTCTGCTCAATACGATGGAAGCGCTCAACTCCAACAGGACTCATCCTCTATGGATCACAGGAGGGGACTTCAACATGATCACTAACTCTGAAGAGAAAAGAGGAGGACGTGCCAAATTAGATCCATATTGTATCCACTTTAAAAACTACATCCAAAATAATTGGTTGATAGATCTACCTTTCTCCAATGGCATTCATACCTGGAACAACCGACGCTCTGGCTCACAACAAATCACCTCTAAGTTGGACCGCTTTCTTCTTTCGGATAATGCCATTCACGTTGGAGGGGATATACAAGCCTCTATCCTGCCTCTCTCAGGTTCCGACCACTGGCCCATATCTCTTCAATGGACAAGGCCCGGAGATACCACCAAAAGACCCTTCCATTTTGAAGCCTTCTGGCTCACCCACCCAGACTTCAAGGAGATGGTCACCAAGGCATGGCATGCTTTTACTCCACCTTTAGGATCCAAGATGTACCAATTCCAGCAACATCTCAAGGATCTCAAAACCCACATCAAAAGATGGAACCATTCCACCTTTGGGAACATATTTCAACAACAAAAGGTCCTAGAGAGCAACATGGTGGAGCTCCAACAATGCATCATCAAAGAGGGACATACCGAGACTCTGGATTTACAGGAATAGACTTTACTCAAACAACTGGATGAAAGACGACAGCAAGAAGAGATAACATGGAGGCAAAAATCCAGAATAAGATGGTTGAAAGAAGGGGGAAGGAACACCAAGTTCTTTCACCGTTCCACCATTCAACGAAGAATGCACGACAAGATCAGCCTACTCCAAGGCCAGAATGGGGAAAGACTGGAAGAGCATCAGGACATCGAAAAAGAACTCTTAACCCACTTCCAATCGGTGGTACAGGAGAATCAAGCAAACAGACAAACAACAATCACCAAAGTCCTGCAACATATTCCCAAACTTATCAACGAAGATCATAATCAAATGCTAATTCACTCTACCTCTCTTGAGGAAGTCGAACAAGTTGTCGCCCAATGTAAAGAAGGCAAAGCACTAGGTCCAGACGGCTTCACATCCAATTTATTTCATCATTTCTGGGACCTTATAAAGAACGACGTCTGGCAACTGGTTGAAGAATCACGCACTATGCATTGGCTTCTTCCCTCTCTCAATGCCACTTTCATTGTGCTCATCCCTAAAGAAGACCAAGCTTCCATTCCTGAAAATTTCAAGTCGATTGCTCTCTGTAACGTCATCTACAAAATAATATCCAAGGTGATCGCCAATAGACTTAAGCCATTGCTGTCGTTTCTCATCTCTCTGGAACAAACGGGTTATGTGGAAGGTCGCCAGATTCTCGACGGAATCATTCTTACGCATGAGATCATCCACTCCCTGAAACAAACCAAAAAGGTAGGTATGCTTCTGAAAATTGATTTATCAAAAGCTTTTGACAAACTTAGCTGGAGCTATATTCAGCAAATGCTTGCAGCTTATGGTTTCAGTCATACTTGGATCAGATGGGTTATGAGTCTTATCTCCTCCTCCTTCTTCTCCATCTTGGTTAATGGCATCCCTTCTTTCCCCTTCTCCCCTACCCGAGGCATTCGCCAAGGCGATCCTCTCTCTCTCTTTCTCTTTGTTCTCATGGCAGAAGGTCTGATCCATCTTATTAAGAATGCTATCCAATCCCAGAGTCTGCGGGGAATCTCTGTTCACGGCACTCCAACCACCACCCATCAACAGTTTGTTGATGACAATATGCTTTTTGGCCACCCCTCAGTCCAAGAGGCCTCTACCTTCAAAGTCATCCTTAACAGTTTTACGGAAGCCTCTGGTGCCTTTGTCAATGCTTCCATATCTAAAATCTTCTTTTTCAACACCCCAATCATCACCCAAAATCGTATAGCCAGAATCCTTGGGTTCTCTGTCGCTCATCTCCCTGCCAAGTATCTGGGTGCCCCTCTGATCATTTCAGCCATCAAAAATTCCTCCTGGCACACTCTTCTTGAAAAACTGGAAGCTAGGCTCTCCTCCTGGACCTTCCAGTCCCTCAATTTGGCCAGTCGTCTCACTCTAGTCAAGTCTGTTCTACACTCTATGCCTCTATATTTATTTTTAGTCCTTGCAGCCCCAAAGTGGGTCTTCAAGTAAATAAAAACTCTGCAACACAAATTTCTTTGGGGTTCCTCAGGACCGAACAGAAAATGGGCACTGGTGAAATGGGCAACAGTCTGCAAGCCTAAGAAGGCTGGAGGTCTTGGACTCCGGGACCCTCATCATAGCAATGCAGTTATGGGAGAAAAAGTTTGGTGGCAGTGGCTGTCAGCACCACACACTCCATGGGCCCTTTTATGGAAAACCAAATATGCCAATAATAGACCAACCGAAGACCTCATTCGTTTGACAACAATGGAAGCAGGGTCACAGATCTGGAATGCTGCCAAACAACACCGCCTTCTGATCCAAGAACATAGCTTCTGGGAAATCCGTAATGGACGTACTACTCGCTTATGGACGGACTCATGGTAACAACGCCCCAGACTTGTCAGCACTATCGTTCCACAACTTCTACCAGAAGAGATCAATAGATTAGAAGCCCACGTTCATCACTACTGGAAAGCAGCCATTGACCAGGGGTTTAGGCTCTAGAAACCAACCTCCCTCTACTTGGAATAGCAACAGGAGAATTCCCACAGCACCCTTGACATGGAACTCAATTGCAGGATGATTAGATTCTCGGAGGAAAAATATCTCCTCAGATGGGGTTATAAGCCCAGGGGCAAATTCAGCACCCAAGAGGCGTACACACTCTTAACCCTCAACCAAGACCCCAACGACTCAATCTGGGACAATCTCTGGTCTCCGAATTTTTGGCCCAAAGTCTCTACCTTCATGTGGCTTCTATGTCACAAAAGAATTCTCACATGGGATAATCTCATAAAACGAGGCTTCATAGGCCGCCCAAATGCCCCAACTGCACTGATCATGAAGAAACCATCCAACACTTAATGGTTACATGTCCACTGGTAAATTTTCTCTGGGAGAAAATCAGCTTCAGATGTAGAAGGGACTGCAGACAACCAGGGGACCTAAACTCCATCATTCGTAATTGGCCCTCCAGTCCTTATAGGAGCAACCTTCTCAATGCCTTATGGAGGCTCATCCCTAGTTTCACTCTCTGGACACTCTGGAAAGAAAGGAACAAGTGGATTTTCAAAGATCAAAGCACTCCTCTGGAAGTTCTATGGAACATTCTCCAAGGAAACTTACAAGAAACTCTGGCTCTCCAACGCTGGCAACAAGAAGATCTCCCCACCCAAGCATCAGAAAGAGCCATATGGGAAAACTGACAACTCATGCTCCCTCCTTGTCCTCTTCCAGCTCGCCCCCACAGATAGATGATTGCTCTAAGCCATTGGACTCCTCTACCCACTGGTTTATTGAGGTTGAACTTTGATGGTGCATCAAAGGGAAATCTAGGAGAAGCTGGCTACGGGGGAATTTTCAGGGATCACAAAGGCACTCCTCTACTAATTTTCTTTGGATCCATAGGTTGGGACACCAACAACTCGGCGGAACTTGAAGGCTTATGGCAAGTGCTATGTCTCGCACAACTCCACAATTACTTCCTAGTCGAAATAGAAGGTGATTCCCAAATTCTCATCAACATGGTCAATCAACTTCTGATGGGAGCCACATATTCAAAAGTTGCCAACAGTTGGAGACTTATGGCAAGATTGGATATTATAGTAAATTTTTTGCAACAACATCGAGCCATATCCTTCAAGCACGTCAAGAGAACCAGAAACAAAGTTGCAGATCTTTTGGCAAACAAAGGAGTGACCAGCTCTCACATTCTCATGGTGGGTTCCCTCTCTATTCTCAATGATAGCACACTCTTACAGGAATGCACTAATCTGGTGCACGAAGACAATAAACCCCCAGATGCAGGTGTTTAAGCGGGCAAGTACAGAGAGCAGCTTGAGGGTTGGTGCGTGGCAGGGCCACATGGCCACCCACAAGTTCTCTCCTCAGCATTCTCCAGCATTAATTCTGCTTGAATGCCACCCCAAGTGGCATTTACTCCTCTGCACAGGTCGAGGTAGCCTCCTCTGTAAGAAAATTAAGTCTCCTGCGCGCTCAAATGGAAATTTCCCTCGACCCTCTGGCTCTGCCTCCGGTTGTTTCCTTCGGCCCTCTGGTTCAGCCTCTCGTCCTTCTGAGGATTTCCATCTCCTGCTCGCCATTTCTATGCATAGTCACTCTCTTCCCTTGCAGTGTCGCTGCTCTTCTGAGGCAGCAGAGCCTTATTCCCGCACAACGACTGGAAGGCGTTTCAATCTCGGAGGTTGCATCAAATTCCTTTAAGGGCACCATTTCTCTCAGAGTCCTCACTGTCAATTTTTCCTCTCGGCTTCTTTCGGCTTCAATTTCGCCCCTACTCCTCTGCTTCAACCTGTTGACCCTGTTTCCTCCCTTTCTCTGCAAATTCTCCACCCCCATCATGCCAGCATGCCCCGCCTTAGGCACCGCATGCATTGCCGGCGAGGAAGCAGTAGAAGCCGCATTTCTCGTCCGCCTTCTTCCTCCCATTCCAACTCTTCGGCCTCTTCTCTTGAGCATTCTTGGGGCAGATACCCCGATACACGCAGTGGTAGAGGCCGAATGTTCGGCTCTGCTACTCAGCCTCCTCCCTCGGCTCCTCTGATTCATTCTCCACCTCACTCATCTCCCCCTGCCTCTGCACAGTCTCCCACCACTGTTCAATTTCAATTCCAATGCTCCTCTAACTGCCCTCTTGTCGTTGCCACCATCTCCATTTATTTTCATGAGGTGGCCAGTAATGACCCCTTTCGCCTTTCGCCCATCCAACCCAAGCACCCTTGCAGCGACCCCGGCCCCTCTGGTACGATGAAAGCTCATTAGGATTCGGCTGGGCACAATCCGGATTCGAACAGTGGCAGCAGCTCAGACTATTACAAGGAGCGGAGCAAGCAGGATGGAGACAAAGGCGAGGTTGGAGTTACACAGCAGCAGATGGCTCCATGTCACCTTCATGCAGAAGATGATGAATACATATGCCTTATCATTGAAGAACTGCCTCCAAAATCTCATGACACATAGTTTTTCAGGTCTTACTATGCTTAAGGCCACTAGTTTTTTAGTTTTACCTTCTGTTTGCTATCATGCTTGGTACATTTAATCAATTTTGTACAATGCTATTTTCCTCTTTAGAGGCAACACTCCAAACTCATTTTGGGCTGGTTTCCCTACATAGGCAGCTCCATTTTTGGTTGTTCTGAGACAAAATGCCACTGAAACAGGCTAGATCTGCAGAGGCTGGTGCCTCCATGTACCATATGTTTTATTAATAGATATTAATCTTACTTAGAAAAAAAAGAAGCGTCTGATGATAAAAATTTCTAAAATTGAAGTACAATTGTAACCAAAGTGAGAGGGAATATCGATGGAAAGTTTGCACTGACTGCCGACATAGGTTGAACATTAAACAGGCATTGTCTGATGGGCTGCACTATGCATGTTCAAGCTTGCATAAAGGAAGTGTGCTTATGAACTCTTCAAGGACCGAGCATGTATGAGAAAGTGACTTTGAGACTTAAAGTTTGAGAAGAAGACTTAAACACTAAGAAAAAAATTAGTTGGCCATGAAGTGACCATAGGATGAAAGATCATAAGATATTCAATAGACTAAAAAAATCAAGTGTAAGTGAAATTTTGGAGAGTGTTGATTGCAGTGTCAAAATGCCTATAAGTGGTGGTTTTTAAATTTATTGTTTCCATGACTAACATCATTTTTATTTTAGATTTTTACATGACCATGATTTTTTGTGTTTGGTTTCCTCTATTATTGTGATCATGGATTTTATTCTCTTATGCAATGTTACCTCTTATTTTTCCCCTTCAATCACCTATTGATAATATGATAGGTTTTTTATTTACATATTAATGGTTTAGGGCCTTGAGACAAATCGATTGAAGGTGGAAGGGATGCCACGAAGCTTTGGTGAAAGAGAGGTAAAGAGGGTCGCGTTTAATGGACATGAATAATGATGAGTGTTGGCCAGATAAATCATTCTTGCGGACAAGACCGATCTCCCTAGTGTCAAAAGACAATCTAGCAACAAACGAACAACTAAGTTTGTCTTTCTCTAAATATATTTGTTTTTCAATTAAATGCTATGAAGGTGTCGATCCTACCTTAGATCCAAATGCTTATTTGTGGTCGTAATGCTTCCGTTGCATCAAAATCCTTCCGTCGCAACAAGAGATCTTTCGTCGCAACAAGAGTTCTTTCGTCGCAACAAGAATTATTTTGTCGACCTGCAATCACAAACAAGCAAATATTAAATAGCACATGTATAACAAATAATCATAAAACATACCTATCATAGTGATCAATGAATCTATGAAATAAACGATCAAACGACAGCTTATTGAAATAAACAATCGAACGACAATTTATTGAGAAAAACAGAACTTGATTGTATTAATCTTAAAATATACATAAGAACCTTACAACCTTAGCCTTGATGTTCGAAAGGCCTTCCCGGGGTCCGAAGCAGGAATCTCCTCTACTTTGATAAGTCTTGCACTCTTCCTCCAGGAGCACAAAGAGGTATGTGATCTTTCCTCTCAAAATCTCAACAGAAAGAAGACTAAATCTCAACAGCACTTCAACTCAATCACACATAAAGCTTGAACTCTAATCCTCAATCTCCAAAATCTCAATCTCCAAAAACTTAACCCTTTGAGGCTACCCAATGCCTCCTTTTATAGAGCAGATGAGGAGGTTAGGATTCCACCTTTGTAGGGATAGAATCCTCCTTCAAAGGGATATACTCCTCACATCAAGGGATTAGTTCCTTAAGGTGAGGGATACATGCACCTTATCAAAGCGTACTCATTCCCAAAAATTCTCATCTAGAACCTTCTAGAATTGACCTCAAACCACTTTTTTAACTTTACTTTCGCCTTTTTACTTTGAGAGGGTCATGAGAATTAAGGAAAATGCCTGGGTAACGGTGTTGTAGCAATGCCTACAATTTTAAGCTAAGAACAAAAGCAGTGCCTCATGTTACTCCGTGTACCCAAAGTTTCGCAGATTTTTAGGGTTTTTCCTCCCTAGGGGTCGAATGAGGAGGAAGGTTGTAAGACGCAGGAGGCATGCATGAGTATTAATGATCTCATACAACATGTCAAGGTGACAATTTTTATGTGTAACATTGCCCAAGGAGACCCAAGTCCGGGAATAGATGAAGATGAGTCTCATTACATAAAGAGCTAAGTACTTTATCATTTCAAGGATCATCCCCCGTGGACACCCCAAACTTAACTCCGTAAAAACATTCAATGCAAAATATATATATGTAATCATATCATCGTTGAGGTAGGCATTCCCATACTTAGATCAAAACTAACTAGAAACTAATTCAAACTGTTCTGATACAGGAATGATTTTGAGTACATCACAGTGTATACATGTGTAGACACAGTATGGACGCATCCATCTGTTTATAAATAGTCCACTGTATAAATGATAACAAAATTCCTCGCAGCCTAGATGGTAGAAACTAGATCCAGGGTCTTAATTTCCGCATCTCGAAATAGTACGATTCTATCCATGTGAATGAATGTGTCGAAGTCGTACATGGTAGAAACCACTTGATTACCAATCAATGATGTAAACTGTTAACAAGTGTGAGAGTAACCACCAGTAATGTCAATGGCTCTCAAAGTACTCAGTGCAATTCATGAAATGTGAATGAATGAGCTGAAGTCGAACATGTCACAGAATCATTCGATCGACAACAATGATGCAACCCATCGTCGACAGAAACTCGCTATCGAGGTACGCATTTTCAGGTATCGACATATCCCAGATCAACTTCCTAGATAATGAGTCAGAGGCTTAGAGAAAGTGATCCTGCTACATTTATAGGCAAGCCCACAAATGACTAATTCATAGATCAAGTTTTAAGGAATATACTTCATGAACACTCAGACAGTCAAAATGGAAGGAAAATATTTAAAATATCTAGTCATTGATCTGCCTCTAAACACAGAACACATCACATATGGCTTGGTGACAATTGACCCAAAGCTAATACCCGGAAACTGGATGAAAACTTTCAATGAGGTTTGATTAACTATTAGGCAAAGGATTTCCCAACCCAGGTGAATGAAAGTGTCGTGTTCAAGAGTGGTCGACTGAATTTTCGAAGAATCAAAATACAACAAACACGCCCATTTTCCTCTCTTTTCCCCCACCATTTCTGGCAAGTACCTCTTTATTTTTGACAAGCTTGAGGAGGATAACATTTGCTTGTTTATAAGCTCATCCTTCAGATGAGTCCAACTTAGTTTAAGATTTGAACCCTACATGAGCGTGTTCGTCCTTGTTGAATTATAAACAACTTACACTTCATAAGCTGAATGAGTCCGTTGAGAGAGAAACTTTATGTTTTTCAATTTTAGAATGCAGATAAACCCAATAGCACCCACAAAGTTTGTACTTTTTCGTAAATTTGTCTCTCGAGCTTGCATGACAAAGCATTTTGAGAGACCCTATCGACCGTAATTAGTCAATGTATACCTTTTTCGTAAATAGTCCATTTCATTCCGTAAAAGGGGTAAACTTATACTGAAGGGACGATCATTCATTTATTTTAACGAGTTCAAATAATCAAGTGCTCGGCAATCTTTTCATGTTTAGAGAGTCTAAAAAGGGCTTAAAAGAGGACTCCAGGGTTTCACTTTTTCGGTAAGTTTTAACGAGTTCTAAAAAGGGATAAAAATGTACTCATGATTTTCTCTTTTTCATAAGTTTTAACGAGTTCAAAAAAGGGATAAAAATATACTCCTGTGGCCGACTTTCAATTTAATTTACGAGCAAGAAAAGACGGAAATAACTCGGAATTTTCATGTATTTTACGAGAATGAAAGATAGCAAAATAATCTCGGGATTTTCATGAGTTTAATGAGTCTTAAAAATAACCGAAATTGACTCAAGATAGGTTTCATTTTTACACAAGCTTGAAACAGAGAGAAACTGTGCTTGATGCCCCCTAAGCGTAACTGCTAAAGTGCATGCCCCCCCAGCTTCATTTCATTCAACTAAGTACACATATGGTAATTAATAGCTGGATGGAATGAAGGTTCATTTACGAGATCATATGAAAGACCCGACCTAAAACTGTAAGAAAATTATGCAAAAACTGAAATAACTAACCTAAATATATGACTTAACATTTAGGAGACTAGTCAAAGACTCAACTCAATTAGGGGAGGATTTGTTTCATTTTTTAACGAGGTTGACACAGTAACAGGAACTATCCTCACCTACACGTTTCATTTTTTAACGAGGTTGACACCATAAAAGAAACTATCCTCGTATCTACTTTCTACAATCTACCTATATAACCTAGTGATTCATTTTTTAATGAGGTTGACACAGGAAAATAACTGTCCTCATACCTGATTCATTTTTTAACGAAGTTGACTCAGTAACAGGAACTATCCTCTGACCAACTGATTCATTTTTTAATGAGGTTGACACAGGAAAAGAACTGTCCTCAAAAACTACTTATTTCTAATCTATCAATCTACCCTACTTATTCATTTTTTAATGAGGTTGACACAGGAAAAGAACTTTCCTCATACCTGATTCATTTTTTAACGAGGTTGACTCAGTAACAGGAGCTATCCTCTAACCAACTGATTCATTTTTTAACGAGGTTGACACAGGAAAAGAATTATCCTCATACCTGATTCATTTTTTAACGAGGTTGACACAGTAAAAGGAACTATCCTCAGACAAACTGATTCATTTTTTAACGAGGTTGACACAGGAAAAGAACTGTCCTCAAAAACTACTTATTTCTAATCTATCTACTGATTCATTTTTTAATGAGGTTGACACAGGAAAAGAAATGTCCTCATGGAAGCTTGTTTCATTTTTAAATGAGCTTGACACAAGAAAAGGAACTATGCTCTAACCAAATGATTCATTTTTTAATGAGGTTGACACAGGAAAAGAACTATCCTCATACCTGATTCATTTTTTAACGAGGTTGACTCAGTAACAGGAACCATCCTCATAAACTATGTATTTCTAATCTATCAATCTACTCTCTACAATCTACCTACTGATTCATTTTTTAATGAGGTTGACACAGGAAAAGAACTGTCCTCATCACCGACTGATTCATTTTTTAACGAGGTTGACTCAGTAACAGGAAAAGAACTGTCCTCATGGAAGCTTGTTTCATTTTTTAAACGAGCTTGACACAAGAAAATGAACTATGCTCTCGAGTAACTGATTCATTTTTTAACCAGGTTGACACAGTAAAAGGAACTCTCCTTGGACCCACTGATTCATTTTTTAACGAGGCTGACACAGTAAAAGGAACTGTCCTCAGACTCACTGATTCATTTTTTAACGAGGTTGACACAGTAAAAGGAACTATCCTCGGACTCACTGATTATGGCTTCCAACTGGAAGAAACACATGTCAATGGACACACCTTGATCATGGCTTCCAAGAGGTCTTCGTCAGATGGAAGAACAATTTGTTGGAAGGAACACATGTCAAGGGACTCAAAAGGGATAAGAACATCGCATTCAAGTAATCCCATAGAGTTTTCCATGTCAATTACCGAATCTAAGTCAAAGTAAGACGAGCAAATAGTGAGAGGCTTACTTACATCGGTAACTGAAAACATGGGAGAAGTTGTCACATAATGAACCTGTGGCGGGCTAGATACCACTTTAGAATCAGGAACATTCAGGGATGTCGGATTATTGGTAGTCGAAACAAGACTAGGGAACGAAAGCTGATCTACAGTCACAATATTGCCATTGTGAGGGAAAGACATCACGCGAAGGAGTGTCGATACGACAGCTTTCATTGCATAAACATAGTCTTTCCCAAGGAGTAAATTGAAATCCAAGGGGCCTCGAACTACCATAAGATCAATACAGACAGTTTTACCTTCCAAAGTAATAGAAAACTTAGGAAGGATCCCTAAAGGTTCACTAATGGTTCTGTTAAAATCTTTCAGATTCTGTGTAATAGGCACAAGCTGAGGGGAACCCAATGCTTTCCAAGCAGTTGAGGATAAAATACTAACAGAAGCACCTTCATCTACTTGTGTGCGATGTATGTCCCTACCACCCAACTTCACAATGATTTGGAAAGGTATGGAGGAAGGAAGACGAGGTTTTTTCAGTCTATTCCAATCAAAGGAAAAGACCTCAGTACTTGGAGGGGGTTCTGTAGAAACAGGTGAAATGCACCCCGACGTAGAAGAATCTGATGTAACAAGAAGAACCTGAGCGGTATGAAGTTCATTCTCTACAGGGAGAATGGGATCGATCGAATGTGAAATCGAATCGACCACTTGATCAACTACTGGATCATCAACCTGAGTGATATGAGTTTCACTCTCCAATGGAAGAGTGGGATCGACTGTACTTGAAATTAGATCAATCACTCCAGCCACTAACAGCAATCGCGTGAGAAAGTTTACCAGAACGCTGAAATTCTTACGGGAACATATGTTTTCCAAATAATTTGAGGCTTCATCCATGTGAGGGTAAATGTGAGTTTGATGACTCCCTTTGCATAACCTACAAGGAAACCTAAGTTTACCCATTTTGCCAGGAACTTGACTATCACTGGTTGATGGATCAACGGAAAGTTGATGAGATTTTTCTGACCATACTTCCAAGACTTTTGGAATATCGGGATAATTGATAAGGAAGTGGTCACTCTTACAAAGCCTGCAAGGGTATTTGGGTTTACGATGCATGTTGGAGGTTTCCTCAACACTACTAACATTTACAGCCATGGTTGGTTGGTTGACTTCTTTCTTATCTTTCTTCTTCTTCTTCTTCTTCTTTTCTTCACACCGGTTACCAGAAGGCCAATTATTTTACCAAGAGGAAGAAATGAGCAAGGAAGAAAATATTAGGCAAGGAAGTTAAGCATTTAAGGTATGTTGCAGTGATGTTGAGATGGTGAACCTATTGATGTGAAGCAATCAACAGGTAACAACCGAGTATTCGGGCCAACGAAGTTGAAAATAAAACTATACTGCAACCTGTTGTAAATCCGTAATGACAATGTATTTAATATATGATAGACCAATATTTTATGCCAAGGAAAAGTACTAGGTTCTATTAAGAGGAGTTCTCAAGAAATTCTAATGTTGCCATTATATTCAACTTCAGTGAATTTTATTAACAATTAAAACTAAAATTAACAATTCACAATTCACACCTAACAATTAAAATTCACAACTCACACCTATGGTCTCTAAAAGTAAAAAAAAACAAATTAACACATGCTATCAAATCTAGGAGTCAAACCACACACAAACAGTAACTTCGCGTAATAAAAACACTAGTTGGTGATGAAATCCAACATCGTAGAATTTAATACAGAAAGGGCGGTTGGAACAGTTACCCTGACAACCTGCTTAATGAAACAGACTGGCACAAGTTTCTTCACAAAACCATCTCGAGTGAAGAGAAACCCCCCAGAGAGTCCAAGTGAGTCTAGTCGACGTCTGCTCCAGGTACAGTGAGATCTTTCCTTCACCGTCACCTTAGGAAATAATCTTAAGTTTATGGACACTAAGGTTACCAACAGTAACAAATACAACTGGGGGAATAGTCTACGATCCGATCCCACGCGCAAGGGCAGAGTAACAAAGCTCAATCCCCTTGAAGGCTCCTCGACATAATCCGAGGTTTACCGACAAGTGACCCCAGGCTCCTCGACAATGGTTAATCCGAGGTTTACCGTTTGTAATGCGCGCAAAATCTTCTATCTTTCCCAATGAAACAGAATTGATTGTCTCAAAGGTTCGGACATGATCTCGTGATTGACTTCTTTAAGAGAAGCTTCCCAGATTGTACCAATTACAATTGGATTTATTTCCTACCGCAAGATTTATCTACTTGTTTGTATTTTCTATCTTGGAGAGTTAATTACTCCCTAATCCAAGATACTAGCCTAAGCTATGTTCGTGATAAGAGCCCTAGAAATGTAAAAATTACTAGATGAATTTTATTAAGAATTGTGTTATTTAGGTTGTTATTACTCAAAAGGGTAAATGGATATGAAACCAATGGTGTTATGACCCGACCCAAAACTGAATGCAATCAAATATGATAATGTAATCTTTTCAATTCGATGAATCCTAACTAAAGTAAGGAAAGAGTTTCCATTCACTTCCAACAATGCAAAAAATTGATCACTAAGAGAAAATATAACAAATTCTCTAATGCACTAATTTCATCAAGAAAAACTAATGCAAATCAATCCCAAAACAATTTTTTATTTTATGGTTTTTAAAACAAGCATAAAAACATCTAAATTAAAATCAAAGAAAACTTATCTAAATCTATGATTGATTTTTCAGAATGTAAACTATGCAGTTGTAATCTATGCACAATTCACTTGAAAAGTATGCAAATGTAATCTATGCACATTTTTCATTCATATTCTGAAAATGAGAATTCTAATTATGCAAATGTGATCTATGCAAGAGAATTCTCAAACACAATCAAGTGTAAGCCAAGAAAATCGGGTGAGAGTTCCAAAGACCAAAAAACACTCAAAGGCGATTAACACTCATAAGGCAAAAAGATGAAAAATTGTGAAAAGACTGAGACAAACCTCCAATTAATGACCAAAGGAAATCAAATTAATAATTTCTCAAAAAGAGACTCAAAACACCCAATTAACTTAATGGAGATTGATGAGATGAATAATTTGCTGAAAGAAATTCATATACAAGACTTTTTGATAGAAAAATACAAATCTGGGTAGATGCTAAGAATCCTAAATTAAATCTAAACTAAACTGGAAAAAAAAAATCTAATTTTTTTCAAAAAATTAAACAGGGTCTGTAGGCTTCTAGAAGTAACAGGTGCGGTCCCGCACTGTTTACTTAAGGAAAGTGCGAAACTGTCTGCACTGTGCAAAAGAACAAAGTGCGGTCCCCAGAAAAGTTCAAGAAAAACGTAAAAGATTTCAAAATTTTCAAAAACAAAGAAAACCTAAGCTACCCAGGTAGATATCCATCAATTAAAAACTAGGAAAAAATTTTCCTCAAATCAAAATAAAAGAGAACCAAAAACAACAAGTTTCTTTCCCTAGTAGAGTCGCCAATTTGTTGGCTGGATAAATCATTCTTGCGGACAAGACCGATCTCCCTAGTGTCAGAAGACAATCTAGCAACAAACGAACAACTAAGTTTGTCTTTCTCTAAATATATTTGTTTTTCAATTAAATGCTATGAAGGTGTCGATCCTACCTTAGATCCAAATGCTTATTTGTGGTCGTAATGCTTCCGTCGCATCAAAATCCTTCCGTCGCAACAAGAGATCTTCCGTCGCAACAAGATTTCTTTCGTCGCAACAAGAATTATTTTGTCGACTTGCAATCACAAACAAGCAAATATTAAATAGCACCTGTATAACAAATAATCATAAAACATACCTATCATAGTGATCAGGGAATCTATGAAATAAATGATCAAACGACAGCTTATTGAAATAAACAATCGAACGACAATTTATTGAGAAAAACAGAACTTGATTGTATTAATCTTAAAATATACAAAAGAACCTTACAACCTTAGCCTTGATGTTTGAAAGGCCTTCCCGGGGTCTGAAGCAGGAATCTCCTCTACTTTGATAAGTCTTGCACTCTTCCTTTAGGAGCAAAAAGAGGTATGTGATCTTTCCTCTCAAAATATCAGCAGAAAGAAGTCTAAATCTCAACAGCACTTTAGCTCAATCACACATAAAGCTTGAACTCTAATCCTCAATCTCCAAAATCTCAATCTCAAAAAACTTAACCCTTTGAGTCTACCCAATGCCTCCTTTTACAGAGCAGATGAGGAGGTTAGGATTCCACATTTGTAGGGATAGAATCCTCCTTCAAAGGGATAGACTCCTCACATCAAGGGATTAGTTCCTTAAGGTGAGGGATACATGCACCTTATCAAAGCGTACTCATCCCCAAAAATTCTCATCTAGAACCTTCTAGAATTGACCTCAAACCACTTTTTTGACTTTACTTTCTCACCTTTTTTACTTTGAGGAGGGTACGCAGGCATTGCAAAGGAAAAATGCGTTCTAGAACGCAGGTAAGTAGTGTATTGCCTGCGTACCCAAGCTAAGAACGCAGGTAGGCCTCATGTCGCCTGCGTACCCAAAGTTTCAGAGATTTTTAGGGTTTTTCCTCCTGTTTTAGGGTTTGAAATGAGGAGTAAAGGTTATAAGACTTGCAGAGGAGGCATGCATGAGTATTAATGATCTCATACAGTCAGCGGAATGTCAAGGTGACAATTTTTAGTGTAACAATGAGTTGGCGATTTCTAGGAAACAAGGAACTTCAATCTAGGCAGATGGGCTGGAAAAAGTCCAATGCTGAAACATATTGGAGAATTACTCCTAGACATGACATTGAGCATAGATGAAAACATAAGTGATTGGAAGTTGTTGCATAATTGCAATGTGAAATGGGAAAGGTAAAAGGAGGAATTATTGAGGAGAAATCCATTAACTAATGTGTGCCTTGTTATGCACAGGGGGTTATCTAAACCCTGTTTTTATTTGACATAAGTCAATGTCTGTTACGCTTATGACTGAGTGAACAAAAACATGATGTTCAAGTGGCTGGTAAATCCATGGAGAATGATGAACAATGACATGGTAGCCATGCGAATGGCACAAGGGAAGTTTGAGTGACATATTTTATCAAGGGAATTCCCAGGCTCAAACCAATATTTATATACATATGTAAATTCCATTTTGAGTGACATATTTTATCAAGAATCAATCTTGTAGAATAATGATGGTTTAAATTAATTTTATGTAAATTTGGATGGCATGCATGGTTCCTGGATGTGTGAGGAGTTAATTGGGAAAAAATAGTCCAGTTGATCTATGATTTCAACATCATAAGAAAATAATTCTTATATTATGCCCATGTTTATGTTGTGAACAAGTAATGCTAAAGGATATATCAACAGGATGAAAGCAACGTGATCTGCAACATACCAAGAGAAGCTTGAATAAACCTCAGATCCTGGATTTGAATTGTGGATGCCCCCAATGAAGTGTGGTGTTAGACTCCTATACCAATAGGTGTCATTTTTCATGATTGACTTGTTGAACTATGCAATATGTCAAACCTTTTTCTTGTTGCAAAGGTGTTCCATATTCTTAAAAAATCAAAAAATTTAAAAAATGTAAAGAGGGTATACCCTAAAAGAAAATCAAAGGGTAAAAAGAATAAAATGGTCGAAAAAGAAGTGAAAGAAATGAACCCCATCAAAAAGAAAGGCCAATGAAAGTGTGCAAGTCTAAATGCCACTACTATTTCATTTTTGTAATAAACAAAATTGTGTGCAGCTTGTCAAAATTTTGCCACAATTTATGAAGAGTCAAACTGTTTAAACTTGACTCATTCATTTTTCAATTTCATGTTGTAGAATAGAGAATAAATATCTGGCCAAACAGTTTAATCTTGGCAGATAAGTAGATAGGTAGAGTTAATAAAAGGAGCTCAACAGTTTAATCTGAGCCCTTGGATGTAATAAGTGTAGACTTAGATAGGTTTGCCATGTAAAAGAAAAAGAAGATTGATAAGGGTTTGCCAGTCTAAGTGCACCCTAATAAAGAAGACAAAATGGTAGGGTAAAGTAAGTAGGGTAGGTAGATGTTGTTGCAGAATTGCATGTGATGAATGATGGTTCTAAATGTGTTCAATTTTACTTTCATCACAAAGTGCAAATGCAAATACTACATTGGAAAATTTCACAGCAGAGAAAAGTCAAATTATTAACTTCCCCTTTTATTTTCCCTAAATATTTTACTAATTTCCCCTAAGTGCTAAGGAATTTGAAGATTAGAGGGGCTCAAGGCATTTCCTTGACTTTTGGAGGGACCGAACCCTCGACCCAATAATTGAAAAGACCTAAGTACTTGAAAACATCCATTATCACAGTCATTCACCTCTCAAAATCTTTTCCTAAGTAAAATCCCATTTTACTTAGGAAAATCCTTCAATATTTCATGAAAAGCCCTCAAAATCACTTTTTATTCTAAGTCTAAGTGATGAAAGTATAACAATGCTATTTACTTTTTGAATCTTCACTTTCTTGGTTATATTTAAGTATTTTGAGTTTACATTGTCCCTATGGTCATATTAACTCTGATTTATGTATTAACTCCCATAAAAATGACCTTGTCCTATTATATTTAACTCCTTTTTATAATATCCCAAAAACCCATATATTATACTTTTTAGCCAAAGTATTTAACCCTCATACATTCAAATAAAAACCGACATTATATGCCCTTTGATTAAAAAATAACATTAATTCTATTCCCGCCCCTATGGTAAGAAATTCATATTGATTTAATTACCATATATTAAAAAATATTTGAAAAAGGTTTAAACATATGAATGTATGTTTAAAACAGAAAAATAAACCTAAAGTTTAATTAAAACTAAACTTTGAAATAAATCATCCCTGCGCATTTGACATTTCCTGACCATTTTTCCATATGAGATTAATTAATCCTTAAGATTAATTAATAATCAGCCACCGCCAATCAAACGCCTCCCGAAATGATTATTTCATAACAAAATGTGTCGGGCCCGCGCTGTTAAACCTCCATCAACTCCCTGTCCCGTCCACCGTGCGATCTCTCGCTCCAAGATCGATGGTTGACGTTGATTCCACTAGCCATCCCCTGTACGAGCGTTAACGTGCGAAATAAAAGTGGTTTGTGAATAGTACCATGGCTACGTGTCAAAATTTGTATCGATTCACTTCCTCCCCATCCAAAACAGCCTTTCCGCATAAGTGGTGCAGAATAAACCATTTACCACCTCCACTGTTCCCAGTGACTCATCCATCGTACAGGATGACGTCATTAATTAAATTAATAAAAATCCCCCCCCCCCGTTTGACTTTGCCAAATAAAACAAAACTTTCATGTCTTTTCGCTATTCTGCACGAACTGAACAAATACACCCTCCACGCAGAGAAATTTCGAATTTCAAATTTGTGAAGTCCGCCAACCTTATCTTGCTGAAGAGAATTGTGGTCGAGTATTCCAAGGTTCTTCCACCATAACCAGTACCTGTTCAAATCACTGTTCATTCAAAGCTTACCTGCCAATATCAACTGTTTACCTATTTAAACACAAACACCCTAGTGTTGCTCATTTTGACTTGATTGTGCAGTAAAATCCTTTGTAACCCAGCTGCGCCACCTGAAGCCTCTGTTAACCAAATTCGAGCATGGTTTACCTCCCAAAAATCATTCTAGATTCACTCCACAGACCTCTCAAAATAAAATGAAACCTTTTCGACCTCCCCTGCAAACCAATGCTTTATTGACAATTTGTTTTATTTTACAGGTGATCAGAAGACCACATCCTTGGATAAACAGTCTTAATACTAGTCATACGACTTGTTTACTCCAAGAGTGTTATCAAATCTATTCAAACAGAGATGGAAGATAAAACATACAGTTGAAAGACAAGCAAAGGAAACAGGATATTAAACGATTTACTGTTGAAATAGACAATAAAAACCTAAACTACACATTGAAGGTAAAAGGACACAGTAAAGAACGGTTAGAGAGCATAACAGTTAAATAGTATCAGTGGTTAAAGTGTATCAGGTAAAAGTCAGAGTGAAAGTTAAAATGAAGTTACAGAGCAGTCAAAGGTAAAACAATAAAAGTAATTACAGAGGCAGTAAAATGGTAAAAAGAGATGAAAATACTTTCACCAACATTGAATTTTATCTAAAAGTGAAAGTAAAACAGTTAAAAGAAAAAAAAAGTGAAAAGATGAAAAACACAACAAGAAGGAACATTTTTGCAGAAATTTAATGTTTTAGTCATAGTTTTGCAGAAACTATTGTGATCACTCTAAGATGAATTTTGTAAAACCAAAGGAGTTTTATGTTCTTAAGAGTACCATCTACAAAAACCTCTCTCACTTTTCTAATAGCTATTATGGTTTTGGAAATATTAAACAATGATGGAAAGCACTTTTTGCAGAAAATACCAATTAAGTCATCATTTTGCAGAGAGGATTGTGGCCAATTGGAAATACATCATACAAAAATTAAGGAGGTTTTTGTTCCTAAGAGACTCATCTACAAAAACCTATCTCACGTTTTGCACAGTGATTTCAGAATAAGATATAGATGCACATCTTTACAGGCTATTTTTCAGACTCTGTAAAACTCTGTTTTACACATATTTTTAGAGAGCCTATTTTGCACAGCTGGAGAGGAATTTCAGGAAACGGAAAGAGGTTTATCTCACCAACATATTAATACACAATAACCTCTTTCACTTTTTACATATCTATTACAGATTGAGAAATAAAAAGATATCATTGGACCCAAAGTTTGCAGAATTGTTGGAGCAGAATGCACAAAGAAAGGACGCAGTTAGTGACTTGGATGCCTCATCATCAACTAAGAGTTGGATCAAATTCGAATTATCCTCTTTTTCATCACCTATCCATCAAAAATAGTGCCAAATAGATGCATTAGTTTGAGTGTCCTTTAGTTAAGTTCTATTTATGTAAAATAGTTGGAGAGATTTGTGAACTAATTTTGATATTTTTTCAAGATATTTTAGTTTAGAATTTGTATAAATACTTCACTCTTGGAAGTATTTTGTGTGGATTCTTTTACTTTGCTGTAAAATTGAATTTTTGGAATAAAAGTGTTTTGGAGAAACTTCTTTGTGGCTTGCTGGATGATGATTTGAAGTTCAAGACTTTTTGCAGGATTCATGTGTCAGTCTACAGTTCAATAAGTCTTTTCTATCCTATGTTTTAAGTTTTATATCTGTTTATAATATCACTGTGTTCCATTTCTGAATAATTGACATAAAAGAATAAATCAGAATTTACTTAAGTGTACTCTGATTTCAATTGTGATTATTCTAAATATTTTCTTCTAAACAGGTTATAAGAAACGAATTCTTAATTGCTCTTGTTTCGCTGGTTTAAACATTTTTTATTACTATAGTAAAGAATTCTTAACTGCTCTTTATTTGTAATCATTCACTTTCTTTCTTTGAACATGTTGAAAGATTCTTAATTTCCTTTCATCCCTTCAAAATCCATTCCATTCACTTTAATATCTAAAATTGTTCTCTGTTTGGCTATCTTGCCCCCAAAGCCATCTTGTGTGTAGAAACTTAATCTAGTAAAGCCATCCTTTTGAATCCATAGCCCAGTGGCCTGAAATACTCAATCGTGACCTTAGTTGGCGGATTCCACCATTCAAATTCAAACAAAACCCCTGGACTTATAACGAGCCTAATATTTTCTAAGAACAAAGCTAAATTTTAAAGAGAGAGCCCTCTCTAGATACATATTAGCTAGATTCTGTATCTGAAGGTTGGTTTGTGGTTACCTCGGATTTAATTTCCTTTTCCACAACTTCAAGGAAAATATGAGTGATAACATAGTGGCGACCATACTGGGGAACTGAATCATTTTAATTGTTACTATTGTTTGCTTATAAGCTACGGATAGAGCCTGAAGATTTGCCAGGTAGCCTTTGAACTGCTTTTGCTTTGCAATTGCATAGTAAATAAATGCTGCTTCAGTGTATCTCTGGTCTAGCTTATAAACTGAACTTTGGTTTCAAACATTCAATCAGTTTCTCTAGTTCAATTAATATTTAAGAAAATTTAAATCCAATATCTGAAACCTCTTAAAGAAATTATAGAAGTTGTTTTGAAAATTCATTAAAAAACAAAATAATCATAAAATACTCAAAGTTTGGTTTCCTGAAGAACTAAATTTTTCTTCAAAATTGTTTTACAGGTTCAAATCGGATCTATGATGGTGGACAGTGATCAGACACAAAAAGGTTAAAATCATCCACCTGGCGACTCCAAATCAATTTCACAATCAAGACTCCACTGGATGAATTAACCTCAAAGAACAATATGGAAAGATCAGGCTTTCAACTTGGATCTTAATCCAAGACATTATGTTCTTTCTCATTAAGAAATTTTTTCAATGTATATTGTATTTTATAGAAGATCTTAGATTAGTTTTTAGTTTTTTTCCTTTGAAGATTGTAAGTAATAATTCTCCAAATCTCTTTGAGCGGATTTCTTATGAATCTAATGATGATCATTTTCCAATTAAGAAGCCTCAAATAATCAAGACTGATCTTACAATCCTTGTACATATCCCTGTGCCATATAAAGTTCCAGATAGATATAAGCCCCTTATTTTACCTCCTATACTCCATGATTTTCCTAAAAAATACTACAAGTATCTTCCTAGATTTGATGGAGAAAATGGTATCACGGCCCAAAAACATATTCAAGGTTTTGAAAATTATTTGGATTTATTTGAGATTGATGAAGATGATGTTAAAATCATACTTTTTGCTCTTTCTTTGCAAAATAGAATAAAGAGTTGGTTCAAAAATCTGCCTAATGCTAGCATCTCAAATTTCCAGCAGTTTATCAAATTTTTCCTTGATAGATGTATAATCAAAGTTAATCATTTTGTGATCATGGAAGAATATAATCAATTAAAAAGACATTCAAATGAAACAATACAACAATTTTCTGACAGATTTAATCAAGTTTATTATTCAATGCCTGAAAATATTAGACCTCCTCATGATTCAGCTCTCTTGCATTATCCAAGTGCCTTTGATCTAGAAATAGAATTTCGATTAAGAGAAAGAGATCCAAAAACACTTGTACAGATGCAGAACATTGCAGTTGACGTGGAAGTTAATCTCCAAATCAAACAGGAAAAGTTGAAAGCAGAAGAAGAGGAAAAGAAAAACATTGCAGAAGTAAAACTCAACCTTTTGGTAAGAAAACTAGATGAAAGAACACAAGAGATCACTATGAAAGATGAATTTTTTATTCAAAATCACCATGAAGAAATAGAAGAGGTTGATAGCCATGAACAAATTCCTGCTAATTCCAATTATCATAGATCAGAAAATGAATTTACAAATCAATATGAGGAAGAAGAATTTGTTGATCTAATGTGTATGTTTGATGACATTCCTTTTTTTGATGATTTGCCTAAATATGATCATTATGATGATAGTTATGTTCTCCAAACTCAAGCTAACTTTACAGAGCAATCAGAAGCTAGTTTGTGGGATGAAGAAACTCAGTTTCAGCAGATTGAAGACAGTGATCAGCCAGTACAGATCAGCCATGAGAGTGAGGAAGAAAAAGCAGAAAATGTGGAAATAAGTGAAGGTTCTTTACCTCTTTGTTTTGCTTCATTTCAATTCATTAGAGACAATTATCATGCCATCAATAATCAGCAATATTTAGGAATTGTGATTGACAACAAAGAAGATAATGAAACTATTGATCAAGATTTTTTAGTTTCACAATTGCAGTTACCAGTTCCCATTGAAATAAATGATCAAATGACACAAGAAATTTCCATACCACTATTTTTTGAATCATTTCAGCGTTTAAAGGAAATATGGTATAACATATTTAATGAAAAGGATGAGAAACTTGGTGAAGTTTATGAAGTCTCGTGGAAACCTATATGCTATAGGTTGCAACCATTTTCCCAAGTTTTTTAGGATCCAATAGCAGATATGTTGAATATTGAAGGCATTCAAAGCATTCCTCTAGTAACTGACTATGATTTTCAGAATGAAGATGATAAAGGTTTCAACAATCAAACATTACAATCAGTAGGAATATCATCACAAATCTTATCTGAAATTTTACAGGAAGATAAATATGAAAATAAAATTTCAGATTCATGGCATGGAGGCCATCCAGAACAGATGTACAGTTGTTCAAATCAGTTAAACATTAGTGTATATAATTTGGAAGATCCTTTTGTACAGTTTCTAGAGTCAACAAAGGAAATCAAGTATTTCCTTATCCTCTCATTTGTTAACAAGTTTCTAATAGGTTGCAGAAGTACAGTTTTGATAGTCAACAAGAAAATGCAACAAAATATATCAAAGTACATAATTTTTGAATGGTTGCATTGGCTATTTCATTTTACCTAACTAGCAGTTGAACAATAGATTGAGTAGGTAGATGAGTGCTAATAGGCTCAGAATTTTGAGCATTTTTTTTTAGTTTTCAATTTTCAGCTAGTTTTTCATTAAGTTGGTTTGAAAATTTTTGTGTGTTGTTTTAGTTTCAGACTAGATTTCAGTTTGCAGAAGATAGAAGACATTTACTGGTTCACCAAAAGTCAATGGATGAGGACAACTGACCTGCTGTTCTTGACTTTTCACCAGGAAAAGCCATCCCCAAGTGGAGCCAGTGTTAGACTCCTATACCAATAGGTGTCATTTTTCATGATTGACTTGTTGAACTATGCAATATGTTCAAACCTTTTTCTTGTGCAAAGGTGTTCCATATTCTTAAAAAATAAAAATAAAAATCAAAAATTTAAAAAATGTAAAGAGGGTATACCCTAAAAGAAAATCAAAGGGTAAAAAGAATAAAATGGTCAAAAAATGAAAGAAATGAACCCCAAACAAAAATAGACCAGGAAAGTGTGCAAGTCTAAATGCCACTATTTCATTTTCTGTAATAAGAAATTGTGTGCAGCTTGTCAAATTTTTGCCACAATTTATGAAGAGTCAAACTGTTTAAACTTGACTCATTCATTTTTCAATTTCATGTTGTAGAATAGAGAATAAATATCTGACCAAACAGTTTAATCTTGGCAGATAAGTAGGTAGGTAGAGTTAATAAAAGGTGCTCAACAGTTTAATCTGAACCCTTGGATGTAATAAGTGTAGAAATAGATAGATTTGCCATGTAAAAGAAAAAGAAGATTGAAAAGGGTTTTCCAGTTGAAGTGCACCCTAATAAAGAAGAGAAAATGGTAGGGTAAGTAAGTAGGGTAGGTAGATGTTGTTGCAGAATTACATGTGATGAATGATGGTTCTGAATGTTTTCAATTTTTACTTTCATCACAAAGTACAAAGGCAGATACTACATTGGAAAAAGTTCACAGCAGAACAAAGTCAAGATTATTAACTTCCCCTTCATTTTCCCTAAATATTTTACTAAATTCCCCTAAGTGCTAAGGAATTTGAAGATTAGAGGGGCTCAAGGCATTTCCTTGACTTTTGGAGGGACCGGACCCTCGGCCCAATAATTGAAAAACCTAAGTACTTGAAATCATCCATTATCACATTCATTCACCTCTCAAAATCTTTTCCTAAGTAAAATCCCATTTTACTTAGGAAAATCCTTCAAATTTTCATGAAAAGCCCTCAAAATTACTTTTTATTCTAATTCTAAGTGATGAAAGTATAATAATGCCATTTACTTTTGAATCTTCACTTTCTTGGTTATATTTAAGTATTTTGAGTTTACATTGTCCCTATGGTCATATTAACTCTAATTTATGTATTAACTCCCATAAAAATGACCTTGTCCTATTATATTTAACTCCTTTTTATAATATCCCAACAACCCATATATTATACTTTTTAGCCAAAGTATTTAACCCTCATACATTCAAATAAAAACCCACATTATATGCCCTTTGGCTAAAAAATAACATTAATTCTATTCCCACCCCTATGGTAAGAAAGTCATATTGATTTAATTACCATATATTAAAAAATATTTGAAAAAGTTTTAAACATATGAATATATGTTTAAAACAGAAAAATAAACCCAAATTTTAATTAAAACTAAACTTTGAAATAAATCATCCCTGTGCATTTGACATTTCCCGACCATTTTTCCAAATGAGATTAATTAATCCTTAAGATTAATTAATAATCAGCCCTCGCCAATCAAACGCCTCCCGAAATGATTATTTCATAACAAAATGTGTTGGGCCCGCGCTGTTAAACCTCCATCAACTCCCTGTCCCGTCCACCGTGCGATCCCCCGCTCCAAGATCGACGGTTGACGTTGATTCCGCTAGCCATCCCTTGTACGAGCGTTAACGCGCGAAATAAAAGTGGTTTGTGAATACTACCGTGTCTATGTGTCAAAATTTGTATCGATTCGCTGCCTCCCCATCCAAAACAACCTTTCCGCATAAGTGGTGCGGAATAAACCATTTACCACCTCCACTGTTCCCAGTGACTCATCCATCGTACAGGATGACGTCATTAATTAAATTAATAAAAATCCCCCCCCGTTTGACTTTGCCAAATAAAACAAAAATTTCATGTCCTTTCGCTATTCTGCACGAACTGAACAAATACACCCTCCACGCAGAGAAATTTCGAATTTCAAATTTGTGAAGTCCGCCAACCTTATATTGCTAAAGAGAATTGCGGTCGAGTATTCCAAGATTCTTCCGCCATAACCAGTACCTGTTCAAATCACTGTTCATTCAAAGCTTACCCGCCAATATCAACTGTTTACCTGTTTAAACACAAACACCCTAGTGTTTCTCATTTTGACCTGATTGTGTAGTAAAATCCTTTGTAACCCAGCTGCGCCACTTGAAGCCTCTGTTAACCAAATTCGAGCATGGTTTACCTCCCAGAAATCATTCTAGATTCACTCCACAGACCTCTCAAAATAAAATGAAACCTTTTCGACCTCCCCTGCAAACCAATGCTTTCTTGACAATTTTTTTTGTTTTACAGGTGATCAGAAGATCACATCCTTGGATAAACAGTCTTAATACTAGTCATACGACTTGTTTACTCCAAGAGTGTTATCAAATCTATTCAAACAGAGATGGAAGATAAAACATACAGTTGAAAGACAAGCAAAGGTAATAGGATATTAAACGATTTACTGTTGAAACAGATAGTAAAAACCTAAACTACACATTGAAGGTAAAAGGACACAGTAAAGAACGGTTAGAGAGCATAACAGTTAAATAGTATCAGTGGTAAAAGTCAGAGTGAAAGTTAAAATGAAGTTACAGAGCAGTCAAAGGTAAAATAGTAAAAGTAATTACAGAGGCAGTAAAATGGTAAAAAGAGATGAAAATACTTTCACCAACATTGAAGTTTATCTAAAAGTGAAAGTAAAACAGTTAAAAGAACAAAAAAGTGAAAAGATGAAAAACACAACAAGAAGGAACATTTTTGCAGAAATTTAATGTTTTAGTCATAGTTTTGCAGAAACTATTGTGATCACTCCAAGATGAATTTTGTAAAACCGAGAGAGGTTTATGTTCTTAAGAGTACCATATACAAAAACCTCTCTCAATTTTCTAACAACTATTATGGTTTTGGAAATATTAAATAATGATGGAAAGCACTTTTTGCAGAAAATACTA
The DNA here is from genome assembly GCA_034641835.2 of Pinus albicaulis. Lineage (NCBI taxonomy): Eukaryota > Viridiplantae > Streptophyta > Pinopsida > Pinales > Pinaceae > Pinus > Pinus albicaulis. Next base: position 1,655,470,667 of record CM076580.1, on the reverse strand, counting down.
GTTAAGTCATCATTTTGCAGAGAGAATTGTGGCCAATTAAAAATACATCATACAAAAATTAAGGAATTTTTTGTTCCTAAGAGAATCATCTAGAAAAACCTATCTCACTTTTTGCACAATGATTTCATAATAAGAGATACATGCACATCTTTACAGGCTATTTTTCAGACTCTGTAAAACTCTGTTTTACACATATGTTTACAGAGCCTATTGTGCACAGATGGAGAGGAATTTCAGGAAACTGAAAGAGGTTTATCTCACCAACATATTAATCCACAATAACCTCTTTCACTTTTTACATATCTATTACGGATTGAGAAATAAAAAGATATCATTGGACCCCAAGTTTGCAGAATTGTTGGAGTAGAATGCACAAAGAAAGGAAGCAGTTAGTGACTTGGATGCCTCATCATCAACTAAGAGTTGGATCAAATTCGAATTATCCTCTTTGTCATCACCTATCCATACAAAATAGTGCCAAATAGATGCATTATTTTGAGTGTCCTTTACTTAAGTTCTATTTATGTAAAATAGTTGGAGAGATTTGTGAACTAATTTTGATATTTTTTCAAGATATTTTAGTTTAGAATTTGTATAAATACTTCACTCTTGGAAGTATTTTGTGTGGATTCTTCTACTTTGCTGTAACATTGACTTTTTGGAATAAAATTGTTTTGGAGAAACTTCTTTGTGGCTTTCTGGATGATGATTTGAAGCTCAAGACTTTTTGTAGGATTCATGTGTCAGACTACAGTTCAATAAGTCTTTTCTATCCTATGTTTTAAGTTTTATATCTGTTTATAATATCACTGTGTTCCATTTCTGAATAATTGACATAAAAGAATAAATCAGAACTTACTTAATTGTACTCTGATTTCAATTGTGATTATTCTAAATGTTTTCTTCTAAACTGGTTATAAACAACGAATTCTTAATTGCACTTGTTTCGCTGGTTTAAACATTTTGATTACTATAGTAAATAATTCTTAACTGCTCTTTATTTTTAATCATTCACTTTATTTCTTTGAACATGTTGAAATATTCTTAATTGCCTTTCATCCCTTCAAAATCCATTCCATTCACTTTAATTTCTAAAATTGTTCTATGTTTGGCTATCTTGCCCTGCAAAGCCATCTTGTGTGTAGATTATTAATCCAGTAAAGCCATCCTTTCAACTCCATAGCCCAATGGCCTGAAATACTCAATCGTACCCTTAGTTGGCGGATTCCACCATTCAAATCCAAACAAAACTCTTGGACTTATAACTAGCCTAATATTTTCTAAGAACAAAGCTAAATTTTAAAGAGAGAGCCCTCTCTGGATACAGATTGGCTAGATTCTGTATTTGAAGGTTGGTTTGTGGTTACCTCGGATTTACTTTCCTTTTCCACAACTTCAAGGAAAATCTGAGTGATAACATGTGGGAAAGAAACTAAGGGCAGTGGGTCTTATCATATTGGATAGAGACAATGTGGTCTTTGGGTTTGGAAATATTTTTTTGTACATATCATATTATGTTATGTGTGTTGTGTTGTACATGTGTATTTGTTGTGTGTATCATGTGTATCTATATGTGTTCTAGTATATTGTGTATATGCGTGTGTGTTGCGTAAAGTTTTGGGGAAAATAAGTATGGGACTGTTTGGGCTCTTCTGTTGTATAATTTGTATGGAACAAGAAAGTATGGGACTTCCTGGGCTAATGAAGGTTAAAAATACACCTATATTACTATTGGAAAAATACTAATGGGATTGTAGTGCTCATATTCATTGGGTAGAAATCAAATATATATATATATATATATATATATATATATATATATATATATATATATATATATATATATATATATATATATATGTTGTCCCTTATGTTGTGTAATGTGTACGGAACAAGAAAGTATTGGACTACATGGGCTTATGAAAGTTTGGAATGCACCTATATTCATATTAACAAAATACTATTAGGATTGGTAGTGCCCATATTCGTTGGGTAGCGACTGGGAATAATCTTATATATATATAGACACACACACACACACACATATCCACCATTAGGTTATGTTTGGCTTGGTAACTGATCTAGTGGGTGGTAATCAAAGAGAAGAGAAAAGAAGAGAAGGCACTAGTTTCTTGTCCAGTTTGGAAAACAATCTAGTGTGTGTACATGGTCAAAGAGAAGAGAACGCACTAGGTGGTTTCCAGGTTTGGAAACCGATATAGTGTGGGTACTGGTAAAAGAGAAGAGAAGGCACTAGGTGCTTTCCTGGTTTGTAAATCAATCTAGTGTGTATGTGGTTAAATAAAAGAGAAGGCACTAGGTGCTTACTGGGTTTGGAAACTGATCTAGTGTATGTACGTGGTCAAAGAGAAGTGAAGGAACTGGGTGCTTGTCGGGTTGGAAAATGAACCAATAAGTGTAAAGAAAGTAGTAAAGAGAACAATCCAAGTTGGATTGAACACCTCCAAAGCTTAAAAATACTCCAAAGGGTTATTTGGAAAATGAATGAATTTATCAATAAATGATTACCGAGTGGTGGGTGAGCCATTATGCATATAAGATGTGTTTTAAAAGATGAAACAAGCTATGTATATAAAGCTCCATAATCAGAAAATCTTGATCTAACAACATGTTTGTTGTATATTGTTATTGAACACTAAGGACGTGTTCCCCTCAAGGGGGAGGGGACTGTAACATCCCCTGATTAATATTTCTCCCTTATAAATAATTGTAGTTATTTTAAAAGGTTGAGAGAGGGACATATATTCCATTACTTGAGTCAGAAGATTTCTTGAGGGAATTGTTGTTTTAAATATCATTTCTAGTTGGTTGAGTGGGCTGACTGTTCCATAAATTAACTGAAAGAAAAAGGATAGGGGAAGGTGTCCTTTCACTCCTTTAGTAAGAATAATAGGAAAAATAAATTAAGGAAACATGGGTTTCACTATCCACAAGGTGGACTACTATGACATTGTGGAAAAGAAGGTAGTTGATCGAGAGAAAAGGGAAAGACCTAGATGTTATTCAACCCATGAATAAATGCGCTCTGGAGGGGTATCGAGGAGAAAAGGGAAAGACTTAGATGTTATTCAACCCATGAATAAATGCGCCCTGGAGGGGTATCGAGAGAAAAGGGAAAGACCTAGATGTTATTCAACCCATGAATAAATGCGATCTGGAGGGCTATCAAGGAGCACACACACACAAAAAATATGTAGAGGGAGAAAAACATCCTGGTGTGCAGAAGCTCTAGAGGAGGCATAAATAGTGCCATTTCAAGATTGTTGTAAAAGAGGCAGAAAAGATAGCATCTCGAGCTACGTTGCTCGACACTAAAGAGAATTATAAATCAACTGAAGAGCCCTATTGAAACTTGTTGGGAATAAGCATTACAAAATAGTAATGGATTTCCTTGAGGATGAAGGCAAGGTGGCTTGGTAGTATTTTGGTTCAACTGTGCATTTGTTGAAGGCTTCCCTCTGAAAGCACTCCACCTCAAGCTTTGGAATCTGGCTTGGAGGTGACAACTACAAGTAATAGTGGTTGTAGCTTGTCTACGATTGGGTGGAGAGTTTAACTACCACTGTCAGTTGGAACACTTCTACACTATTTAAGATAAGTTCTTCTCATTCTTTTTACGCACAATAAAATATGTTTACGTTCCTAGTTGAGATGGTGATAATCTGTATGAGATATATTATCATGGATTTCCTAATGTGTGATGCTAATTTGAAAGGCGTTAGGATGGTGTGTAAGACTACTGGTTAAGCCATAGTAATATTTAATATGAGCACTTTTCTTTATTGTAATATGCTGATTGCATGGGCTCCAAGCTTGCATTCGCATTGATGTGTTTGCAATGTAGTAATATTGAGAATTTCCTCCTATTTTATCTTTATTGACATGTAACCTTTTATGGTGGTCTCCTCCGTGTATTTATTAATGTATACCCTAGTTTTGGGTTTATATTTCCATGCTAATAAGAGCCTAAGCCAAAGTGAACCTTGCATTCAATGTTGCAAGTAATACTGCTTCATGAGATGTAATGATTTGACTTACATTCTTGCACTTCACACAATGTTGCATCTCTATTATGCACGTGACGATGTTGAATTACATAATGCAGGGTGTTATATTCTGACTTGGTTGGTGAGCCTATTTTGTATGAAATCTTATTTAATATTTCCCATAATGTGAACCTAGATTTTGGGTCGGTATTTTACTTTCTCCATTCTTAGGGACGAGAAGACCTTGTTCTCCTTGTTATGGAGGAGATTTATTCAAAATAGCTTCCACGACTTAGGTTTATGTTGCATGGCTTGGCATGGTTATGTCTCTAAGCCATGACCATAATTGAGATATATTCCTTATGTATTTGCATCCTCTTGTGTGATTCTATTTACACATATAGGTTTTGGTATGTTGATTTGACCATCAAGGAGCCCTTAGACCTCTGCAAGTCCGAATGGATAAGTCTGTAACCTAGATGGACAAATTCCCATTTCATGCCTTGTATTTCATCCATTGAGAACCAAAAGGAGGTAATATGGTTGTAGCTCAGGAGGGATAGAACCAGTCCATGCTTCACATAGTTCTAATAGTGATTTTGAGTTATAACATGAATCTAAACATTTGCAGAACCACCATGGCATTTTCTTATTCAAGCTTGCATAGAGGAAGTGTGCTTATAAACTCATCAAGGACTGAGCGTGTGTGAGAAAACAAATTTGACACTTAATGTCTGAGAAGAAGACTTAAACACTTAGCAAAACATTAATTGGCCATGAAGTGACCATAGGACAAAAAATCACAAGATCCTCAATAAGCTCCAAAATTCTAAATAAATCTTTTATGGAATCTTATTGTTGTTGAACACTTGTGATGAATTGTTATCACAAGACTGGATTATGGTGACATCAATATTCTTTGGAATATAATTCACTTGTTTATGTTCTGAGTGATATGGATTTATAGACTAGTTGAGATATCTTCTTTTATGATTTTGGTGTTGATAAGGAGTTTTTGTGATTTGATTTCCCCTTATCTTGTTTGTGGTGATTTCTTGGTTTATTTGAAGTATATTTTTTCCTTCACATACTGAAGTCGCTTGGTTAAACATTAAATTCGCTTGAAATTATTTTCATTTGAACTAAAACATCAAAATATTTTTTCACTTCAATTGGTTTCAGATTTGTCTAAACCGTGAGATTAATGAGATCCGTGTTTATTCCCTTTTCTTCAACTTGGACTACTAGGTTTGAAATTTTTTATCCTTCTTTTGCAATAAGTTCTTAGAATTTATTCTTCAATGATTTCATATCATCTTTAAGTTTATTAATCCGAGTCAGAAAGTTTTGGTTATGTTTTTTTAAACGTGGAAGTTCTTCAACTTTTGAGTCAAATTCATTTTGATGCTCAAACTTCTCATTTTTTAAATCTCTTATTTGTTCTAATAACTTTTGATTAAGGTTTTTAAAATGAAAATTTTCTTCTTCTTCTCTGATAGACTCTCGTTGAGTTTCTTCTTAGAACTTTCCTTTTCTTGTTTTAGTTTTTTCTTCTTAGCCTTGGAATTTTTGATTTGTGCAAGTAATTTTTCACTATGGACCTTAAGCCAAAAAATTTCTTCATTTTTATTAGATATGACTTCTTCAAGCTCTTTCTACTTCTTTGATATTGTTTTTTGATTCTCTTGAAGCATCAATTTCAAAATATCTTTCAAGCCTTTCAATGAAGGCATTATTGCTTATGACTTCATTGTCAAGTCTTGGCATGTGATCATTGTCTTCTTATAAGGAAACATAAAAATAAAAATAAAATTCCATGTTTAACAAGAACACACCCAATTCTTTAAACCAAGGTAACTTGAAAATTATGTCAATCTCTTTTCTAAACACAATTGCTACACTAAATTGAGATACATACCCATATTCTCCAAAATAAAAGGCTTCTTTATTCTCAACTACATTTGATCATGAAATTAATAATTAATTTTCTACATTAACATTAATGCAATTTTCCTCACAATTGATTAATAATAATATAATTTATAACATGATATTATATCATCTTTACAATAAAATCTTCTTTCTATCGTTTCTTGAGATTTCTCTCTTTTTATTCTATCTAATTATTTTAATTTTTTTATAATAATATTTTTTATAAAATACTTTTTTTTTTTAAATATATTTTTTTCTTTTTAAAATATATATATATATATATATATTCTAAAATCACTTTTTATTTAAACTCGTTAAATGTTTCACTTAATATATATAATTACTATCTATTTTAAATATTTTTAAATACCCCTTTTTAAATAAAGAAATATAATTCTGTTTTTTATATATGATAATATGGTTAAAAAACTTAATATTCTCACTTTAATACCTTATAATATAATTAAAAGTAATTCACTTGATTTATATTATTAAAAGAAAAACACTTTTCTCACTCTACTATTAAGTCTCTTATAATATAGTAAAAAGTAATTGCCTAAAAAACACCTTTTTAATTAAATATTAATTCTATTACTCTTTTGCAAAGTACCTTAATGACCTTTTTCACTTCATACAAGTTTATATACGTCTTGGCACTTCAGCGTTTTAATCATTGTGGAGCACACTCAATGATATGGTGTGCACCACACGAAGACGTCCACAACGATGGAAAGGCAAATTCTACAGAATGACTCGGCCCCATCGCTAATACGTTTTAACTCAAAGTACTCGGCCCCATTCCACTTACAAAATTATGATAAAGCTGTGATTAATAAAATCGAGAGTGGTGATGTTTGACCCTGACTTATGGGGCCTGAGTTATGGAGTCGTTATTAAACATATTAGTAAAGACCTGCCCAACAACAATGAAGAAGTTTCTCACTTGAGAAATTATTCTAAAAATCTACTTTTAGAAGTCAAAATTTTGAAGGATAAGAAACCACTGATCATTAAAGGTTTCTAAGCTTGAGATCCAAATCATGGGTAAGGAAATCTTTATTGAATTAATTGAGATGGAAAGACTTATTGTCATTATAACAAACTTATATTATATGATGAGCTAAAGATTCAAACCAACCAACAATTTGATTATAGAGTGATATTTATAAATTTAGTTACAATTGAACATTTCAAATCAATAAACAATTCGATCATAGAGTAATATTTATAAATTTAGTTACAATTGAATGTTCATAGTCATTGCTAATAAAATCGTGCCTTAACCAAAAGATTCTAACAAATTATTGAATGATTAAATATCAGTACCATCACCAATATAACATATCTATAATGAAAACTTAATCCCTAAAGTAAAATAAGCTAATACTAAATCTAATAATAAGAAAAAAGGATTATCAATACATTATATTTTTACTCTAATCACAAAAATCATCACACATAAATCAACATACCAACATAACACTTTACTTACATAGTAAATAATAAATCAACATACCAACATCTATAACTACCTAACCAAATTTAACACTTTACTTACCTAGTAAATATTCAAAAATTAAATATGTATTCAAGTGAAAAACCAACAATATCTAATCAAAAATCTTATTAATACAGCTCTAAAAAGAATCTCTTCATGATAGATAAATCGTGTTTCAATGAAACAATATTGTTTAAAGATTTGAAAATAATATCTCCTTGCACTCTTAGCCTTATCCAATAAGGGGAAGTTGAAAAAAAAAATCTTTATATTAAAATAAATGTTTTCAGACCTTTCAATTATTAATATTAAAATAAATGTTTTCTATTTATATTTTAGGATAAAGTCCCAAAACATTTTAAAAGAAAAAACTTGTAATACACCTAAAGTATTAATATTATTTCTAATGCCATAAAAAAATCACTATATAATAAGTATGTATTGATATTATTCATATTGCCATAAAAAAATCATTACGTAATAATAAATATGTGTTAAAATATGTTATAATAGAGATAAGCCATGCACTTTCCCAAAAGGTTTGTATAAATTTACATATATATATGTAATCAAAATAGAATTACAAGGGAAGCCAATCTTCAAGTTTCCTTCATAAATAATCCATGAAATTGCAACCCATTAATATCAACATTAAAATAATAAATTTTTATAATATGAATATTAGGATTTGTGATGAGTTACCATGGTGAATGGTGTGTTTTGTGTGTATGCGTGAACACATTCTTAAAAATCAGCATATCATCTAATAAAGATATTTAAAATATTTGCTATTTTAATGTGAATTTTGTGTGGTAGCATGGATGATTTATGAAATAACTATTAAGGTTAGCTTCGTTTTATTTTGCCACATTTGTGCATTATGGAGAAAACATAACCATTCCATTACATTTATGATGTTATTTTCAACTAGATATGTAGATGAGCAAATAATGAAGCTTTTTGTCTAGTGTTTTGTGGTCATTCATTTGAATGAAGATAAAATATTTATTTATAAGTATTTATTTACATATTTTTATAAAAAATTTAGTTTTTACTTTAGTTTTTAATATGTTTGTTAAGCTTGTTCTTAATTTTTTTTTTTTAATATTTTTTGTTTTGTAGTTTGAGTTGATCTTGAGGCCAATTGTAGTTTTAGGTTGAGTTTCTCATAAATTAATGAACTTTTTTCATTTTTGTTGACCAATAAGTTTTTGGTTTATTTTTTTTGCTAAAGCATATATGCTTCTTGTAGTACAAACTTTTTCATGATATCCCGACAATATTTTAACCATTTCTCATCTTGCATGATTTTTTTATTTGGTAGATGACATCCTCTTTGACCATCAACTATTTGTAAAGGGTGAAACCATTCTTTAGTGATCCACCAGCCTTGAGGCTCTTCTCTTTGGGGTGTTATCTAAAGTACCACTAATTCACATAACACTTTCCACTATTCAACAATGATTCTAGTCATTATTTCACTCTTTATATAACTTTATTGATCTATAAAATGTCGTCGATATTCCACAAGATGGTTCGTTACAACATATCTAATAATATTATATTAAAAATATGAGATGCTACACTATTACAGTTTTATTTAATTTCTAGATTTGTATATTTTAATGCATTTAGTGCATTCATGCAAATGGAAATGATTCATAAAAGTAGAAAATGATAAAATAAGGTCACACACACATAAGACGCATGAAATGCTCCCTGGGAAACCCTTTCAGGACAAAACATAGCTAGAAGGTGAGGTTTCTTCGCTCTCTTTCTCTGTTTGGAAATATGGTTGCAAGTACAAAGAAGTAATGCCTATGGCCCATGGGGTACTATAATGCACAGATCCTCTATGTGTGCTCTACCTCCTATCTCTCTTGGATATCTTTGCTCATCTATGGAACAAATTCTCTCGAAATAATGGAATGCCTCTTCCTCATAATGGCCCAGATATAACACAACCCGATAGCCTACTAGTGGTTACTTTTGACTACATAAAATCCTAATTAGAGTTAAATATATACTGTTTTAGAGTATTTTACATCACAAACACGTGGCTAGCCCCTTTTCCATGAATAATGGGTGCTGACACGGCATCCTCCCGAACTATATATGTGAAAATAGGAAGCTCAAATTATGAGTGGCATAAATTTTTCATACAGACTCTAATTGATGTGCTTCTTACGTCGTTCGAAATATCTATGTGTGTGTAGAATAGCATGAAAGGTGATGCACTAAAGTGGCAAAGTTTTACCCCCAAAAAGCATCGTTTGATTCCTCAAAACACTCCCGGAAGGTTTCAAACCTTGTTATGCCAAATTGGGTCACGCCGGTAAAAACGGTCCTGTGAGATGATTCCTCCACTTTTTCCACTCCAAATGCATCAATATGGATGAAAAATAATATAATTATCAAATTTGGATCATCTTCAAACTAAGGGGACCTTGCCACATGACACTTTACCATATAAAATTAAAATGGAGATCAACTCTTTTCAACTTCCATGTGACTTTTGATCCATGGACACAATATTTTTTCTATACTATGAGTCCCTAGATAATCTCAAAGTCTGAAAATAAAATTGTGAGGAGTTTTAATCCTTCTCTTGATGATGTGTTGTCATGATCTATTAATGAGTTGTAAATGAGATCTATATATAGATATAGAAAATGTAGAAATTCAAATTGATGTATTATAAAATCATATCTTGGGTTCAATACAATGTGCAATGCAATAGCTTAAGGCCTTTTACATCACTTTGTTTGTCGTTAGTCCTCATTTTTGCTAAGAATATCGTTATGGTTTTTATCTTCATTTTCCTTTAAAAACATGCATTTTCACCATTTATGATCATATTATCTTACATTTTTCCCATAATAATACTTCCTTTAGGTATTTTTATTAAATTTTATTTTTTGGAAATTCTAGAAAATAAATGCATTGTGAAACATAAATCGTGGATTTTAGTAGAATTTGCAATTCATTGTTTATTGGCATGTTTCCATGCAAGCTGGGAAAAAATGAAGAAAATATTTTTTCTCATAGGTATCCCAAGATGGTAAGACACTTAGTCACTCAAGCTAAAACTATCCCAGAATGCGCAGTCAACGCGACTAGTTGGATTACTAGAACATAGAAAAAATGCCAAAAATACCCAAGTTTGTGTTTCGCGGATCAGATCCACAATCTGACTGACTAGAAGAGATTTAGGATCATATCTTAATAGACACAAACAAATTTTGAATAATTTTATGTGTATTTTATTAGAAATTTTCTTATAAAAGTAAGAAACTTGACTTGCCAATATATGTATTGTATTTCTATTTTGATTAAAAAATCATATTTTGACCTATGGGATTAGAATCATGTTTCAAACCTATTGGTGGTTATTTTTATCAAGAAATGAAGTAGTGTTAAATATTTAGCTACTGATTTCAATTTCATGTGCTTGGTGAAGCCATGGAGGGTCCCTATAACTCGAGTTAGTGCACTTTTTCCTTGTTGTACAAATAACTGGTAAATACTTGTTATTTATTATTGATTTCATTCATATATTCATGTTTATGTCACTTATTCACATCTCTATATGTTCAAGTTTAAATCAGGTCATAAATGATCTCATTTGGTAGTGTAAAGAAAGGATTAACAACTAGTTTCTAAGTTGTTGTTTGTAGATCCTTCTATTTCTTATTTAGTAAATGTAACCTTTGTTTTTTTAAGCTTCTAATACTATCGCAACATGAGCTTAATCAATTGGTCGTTTGAAAGAGTAGTTAGAAGGGCAACCCCTAGTGCATTAGTTAGCCTTTTTTATTAAAAACCCCTTTCAATGACCATCTTCCCAACTTTTGTGTGAACACTCGACATTTTTTGATATGATTGTGTAAATAACTTGGATTTTTGTGAGAGATCCTAGTATATGCCTAGTATGAAGTATTCTGAATTCAAGTAAGAGTGATTTCATTTCAATTTTATGTGAATATTTTAAGAGTTTTGTTTCATGTTTCTTGAATTTAGTCACTAATTTTGACTTAGAAGTGACAATACAGATAACTTAACTCATATTACATAATGTAGTGTGCTTCACATTTTACAAACACTGGATTGATATAAAATCATGTCCTAATTTAGAGTCCTAAATTAAAATTGACGCTTTTTTTTCCACGTGATTCATAGACCCTAGATATTTATGACCGCAAAGTCCATGTAATTTATTATATTAGGTAGATCCACTCAAAGGGATCACTTCCTTCCAGCTCAACCATAGAGCTTGACCCCGAGAGTGTTGAGAGAATTGAACTTGTGACCTATCAATAGAGAAATTAGTTAATCAATAGGGATTCGACCAATTGAGCTAACCCTCTGGGATAATTACACTTGGCACTTGTATACGGGCCCTCTCTTTCCAATTCTTAACCTATTATCAGAGTGAGGCTATGTGAGATAATGAAAATATCAAAGCCATGATGAGCAAGGTGATGAGAGGTTCATTTTAAGTAGTGACTTCTTTGAATGTAATTCTATGACCTAGTGTTCCATGGAAGGTTTGATGTATGTGATCATATAGTAATGTTGGAGATAGTAATAGTGGGTTAAAGAGATGCAACAAATAAAATATAAGTATCTCTATTTTTTCTGCAATATTTGAATAAGAGAATTATTTTATAGATTTAGTAGATATGTTTCACATATATGTTCAGGGTACATCTATCCAATGAATTACTAGTCATAGATGTGAAATATATGGATCATCTACTACTACTACAATAAATAGTCCCTATTGTTATTCTAAGTATGTTTGCCATATATTTTTTCAAGGTCTTCTTTAGTTCTTCCCTCAAATTCATTGCTGAAAATATTTTAGATTGTTTTTGGGTTTTATGAGTGATTTAACCCGCCCAAAATCATGATCATTGCATGCCATCTAGTAGCAATTCAACTATTTTATTAGCAACATTCATATGGCCACTGGTGTTGGAATGAGGTCCCCTAATCGCATTTTTGGTCCATTTTTGTAATATCTTGTAATATTTAGTCTAGCGTAGGGGCTTTGGGGTGGGTCAAAACCCCCAATGAATTGTAAAGGGTCAAAGGGTAGACCAGGAGTCCGCAAACCACGGTTTGAGGACCATAGAATAACGCAGGCTAATATGTTATAAATAGATAGATAAATCGAGTCTAAAGATAAGCTAAGTGGTGATTAAGCTTGGATACGAACTTGTGGATATTTTGTGTCGATTGTCTAGGTAAGGGCTCCTGCTTGCTATGTGCGCAGAGACCCTAAGTATTGCTATGTGTGGACCCCATTGGCTGTGTGAGCGGGCTAGTAAATAGAGTCTGTAAGTCAGATATGGATATGAATTAATGAGAAGGTTGTTGATGATATTTAAGTGTTGTTGTGTTATGATTATCGGCTATGCTTATGTTCTAATATTGTGTTTTCTCTTTTAATAATGAGGATATACTGATATGCACATGGATGCGATATTATGAATGCGTAGATCTGGTTTCAGTGTTATGCTCTGATTATATGGTATCTGATGATTTATGATCTTGGATATACAATTAAGGGTTTCTGTATTAGGACTTCTCCTGCGTAGATCTGTCTGATCTAAAAGGACCCACTTCAATTAACTTTATCTCTCTCAGGGTGAAAAAACCTGGTTCCAGCACCCTCCCATACTACTTCAGGTGAGACCTTGCCCTGCGCAAGCAGGCCATTGCTGAAAGGGCCAGTAGTACAAGGGTTTGTTGGAAAAACTTAAAACTGAACCTGGGTCAAGGCCCCTAAAGCCAAAAAATGGTTTTGTTGCCGGGACCAGGGGAATTTTGAGAGAGAGATCGGGTAATACCATGGGGTCATTGACTACCATTGATTCCTGAGCTTGAGGACCGGTTCGAAAAGCATATTCGGGAGTTTTCCCTAAAAGAGAATAAAAGTAAGAAGCTATCGGCTGAAGAGTGGAAAAACGAGTACATTTTTATAGAGCTGCATGAAATATTCTTCATATCCTTCACACATGAATTACAAGAGTGGTTGGCACGATTGGCGGAGTTCCAGAGTTGCTGGAAAGATGATCAGGTCACACAGTGGACCCCCAAATTGATCTAAAAATTGGAAAATACTGATAACAATATTACCAGGACTATAGACCATTGGGTTGACAATATTTTGGGAGGATTAGTGACAGAGTTTGTAGTTGATCATTTTGTGTCATATTCAGAAGCAGAACGAAGGTTCTTTAAAGGATTTAGAGGTAAGTTCCTGCAAACCATTCCCCTGTTGATTAATATGCTATTGAGTGAAAAGGGTGTCCTGTGTGGCCACATCGAGTGAATGACCTCTGACTAGGGTGGAAGCACAAAACGAAGCGGTAAATACTACCGGGTTAATGGAGAAGGAGATAGATCGGTATATAGTCCCTTAAGGGAATCGCTTGATTTTAACTAAGGCAGGGCTGCAGAAGTTGGAACCAGCCCCCCAACTACGCCAGCATCAAACCCATGCAAGGGTAATAATTCTCCTACCCCACGTCCACCACCACTTGAAGACGATATGGCTATGCACATGAAACTACCTACCTTTAAGGGTGTAGGAGACAAGGATATGGATCACTTCTGGTTTGTAGCAGAGTCTGTATGGACTGCGTATAACGTTAATAATGATTTTGTCAAACGAGCACAACTATCCATAGCCTTTGAAGGAAAGAAATTGGACAGGTTTATGGGATACATTGGTCAAAACATGAACGCATCAATACAAAATATTAAGGACACCCTGAAGCAATAGTTCTGAAAGCCTAAATCATACTCTCAATGAGTAGTTGATGTAAATGACTTCAAACAGGGACCTATGGAGTCAGTCTAGGAAGCTGACAAATGATTGAAGAAGGCCATTAGTGATGGGGATTTGTATACGAGGAAAAACAACACAAGGAATTTTTTATCTCCATGCTGTTTCCACATCTGCGTGACCCTATGGGACATCAGAAGATTGCCTCCCAGGAAGAAGCTCTGGGGATTTCCATGAAGTTAGAAGTTGCACCAAGAGATGACACTCAGTTCATAGCACTACATATCTAGAGCCAGCTAGAGGAAATGCACTTAGAAATTAGAACTTACGGAAGGATCGGGGTAAGGAAGCTAGCCCAGATATCTAGTGCATGCACTGTAGGGTGTCAGACCATACTAAGGATCAATGCCCTTTGTTATTGGATTATATGCAGGATGGGGGGCCAAGCCCTCTATGCCCTAGGGAAATAGCTATACCTAGTAGCCCCATTGTATGGTGCGCTGACTGTCGGGTAGCAGGAAGACATGACACAAATCACTGTAGAGCTATAAAAAGGGTCTCTTTCACCTCTAATTACCTCACATTAATATGTCAATCCGGGAGCGTTTTGTTATTACAAAGAGTGACTCAATCTGAGGCTATCATTTGTCAGAGTAATGCTAGTAGTACAGTGCCTAAGAAATACAAGAGTAAACAGATGCTTGAATGTAATTAAATTACTTCAAAGAATAAATCACACACTCAGAAAACTCAACAGCTTATCAGTCAAGGGTTCGGCAGTGATAACCCATCCCTTCGGAAACTGATGGAAAGGAAATCAGAGCATAGACCATGAGCCTGGGAGCTAGCCAGTGACTGCCAATACTCACTACAGCCTTAGATCATCTCTCACACCAAATGCAAGTAAATGGAACAGCAAGTAAAGGATTGAACAACAATTCTGAAATGGAATAGCAAACCTATAATGGAACAGCAATGGAAATAACTAAGTCCCGCGGGTTGTAACCAAACTTAATCCATTAACTCAAATGCACTCTTTGCAATCAAATAACATTCTTTCACTCTAACGGCAATTCACACAAATCGCACTAATGGAACAGCAATAACGATTAATGAATTATGGGACAATACTAATAAATCGGAAACGCGCACAATACATTGGAATAACAATCTGCATCAACGGAAATACGATTGTGCTTTCAAATAGAACACTATTGTTACTGAATCCAACGATTATAAAGACACTGCCTCAGCAAATGTATGACACGAATATTCAATATAACAGCTCTGTAACAAAAACAGTAAGAACATGCAATTAACTCTGAAAAGGATTAATAACTTGGTACAAGGTCAACACACGATTCTTGTCTGTAAAAACCTCAATGATTCAATCTTTAACAGAGCATGTAATATGAACTTTATGAAGCATATCAAATTACCAAATAACACTGATAAACAAACCACACAGAAATCAAGTCGTAATGGTACAGAAGCAAGTGTCCTCCGGGGCCGGGCCCTTAGCCTCCAAGGATACACCGCTTTAAGTTAATCCAGACGCAGAGATGAAATAATCACCAAGATTTTATTAATGCATCGGTCAAAAATACATTGAACCAGTTCTCAACGAGACTTAATAATCAAAGCTGATGTTTTACAGAAAATTACATAAAATCATATCCTATATATCAAGCTAACAGTGTTGTCCCTTTATATAAAGGCGACGGCGGAGATGTCCAAGTAACAAGATAAATAAAGCAGCGATCCCTCGGGATCGAAGATCCTGAGGGATTCGCCAAACTGTTAACTCTTCATCCTGTCTTTTCTTTTGCGCTGAGCTGGTGTCTTCACCTCCTTTTCCTGCTTGTTCATTTCTAACCGTTTATCCTAGTTTCGTATTCGCTCACCGCAGGAACAATATCTCGACTTTATCCTTTCAAGAACCCCGTGTTTTCTCCTTTTTCCGTATTATATGTACAACTACCACGCGCGCCCGCGCCCGTGCTTCGTTATTAGCTCCTTATTATTTCTCCGAAACGTACGCGCGTGTTCAAACGTACACGAAAGCGATCGAAATAATCATCAAAAGCATATCTTTTTGTGTACTCCACACCCCTCGCTACCTTGTTTCAGCGTCCCTATGGAAAACATTGCTTACATACAAAGTATTAGAGAACATGCTGGAGTAGTATTCAGCGCAGCTCGAAATCAAGGAGTGATTGACAGTCAAAGAACTTACCGTCGCCTGCACATCACAAGGCCCTCGGTATCCTAAAAGAAAGATAAACAATTGGAGTGTAACTCTATCCCAACCAGACAACTCGTCGTAAGAATGTTTCGGTACCCGGTGCAGGGTGCCAAATAATTGGAGTGCGAAATCTATATCCTAACCAGGATGACCCTGCTTTCATAATGCTCTCGCCATAGAGGTTCAAACGGTTGGCAGCTAACTCAAAGTTCTCATACTTAAATGGTTCCCTGAGCTGGATGTTTGGATCAGAGATTCGGTATCGAAATTTGGCTGCATTAATGGCCAAGTCTTTGATGGAAAGAAAATACTCTAACCCTTCCCGAATAAGTGCCTCATGCATGGGTCCTAAAGTTTCAATGGCACCAGGAGCCCTTATAAGATTTCTATGAGCTTTCCACAACTGTACTGGGTTCCTAGGCTCAGCCCTAACCCGTAAATCTAGACCATTTTCCTGACTCTGGAAAGTATCATAGGCTTTGAGCCACTTAATATGATTAACCCCGAATGAAATGAATGCTTGAAATTGAATGTCCCCAACGAAAGGGCCAGGGTTTAACTCAGTCTCCTGATTTAGCACAAGGTCATGTAAATAAAGTTCACACAACAATCTCTGCGCTTTCACTCCGTAATGTTTATAGTAGTCTATAAAGTCATTGACAGTGTTGATTTGTATAGGGGAACCTGCTTTAACATCTTTTATTTTTAATTGTAAATACCGTTCTAATAAAAACAGAGCATAGTTTTTAGCAGGGGCCCTACATGCTAAAACATCATTGTATAAAGAACACAAGTCATTCATCTGTTTGATAACAGTATCTAGTCTACGGGTTACCTGTGCAACTTCCTCTTGTTCCTTTTTCCACCCTTCAAAGGCCTGGCTTCTGGATTGACTGACGTCCCTTAATTGCTGTTGTAACTCTTCATATTTTTCTCGGGGAACTGTTTGTTCTCTAAGTTGTTCGGCTTCTTGCTGGGCTTGTTTCACCATCTTATGCAAGGTTTTTGTCTTCGGATCTTTTTCCATAGGTCAGTGGAGGCCGGGAGTTTTACCTGAACTTTCTTATTATGTTGTTTGGAGTTCAGAACCCTTATTACCCCTGAGGGTGGTGCCTCTGTCTGAATTTGCTTGTCACTGGTCCTTATATCATCCTTTTCTGTTTTAACGCGAACATCCGTCTGTTTCTGTTTCTCAGCATCATTTGGAACGGCAGCTGGATTCTCAGTAGGGTTTTGAACAGCAGGCCGATTGTTGGCCCTCTTTTTCCTCCCTCCCGTCTTTCTTACCTTCTGGTTCTTTTTCAGAATCCTAATTTGTTATCTGAGCTGGGTTATCGTATTCAACAATTTCTGCCATTCCCTCCGCAACTTCTTGATTTCCAGCGTTTCATTCGAAGGAACAGCAGGATCATGACTAGTTGCTAAATCTTCCTCTTGGGGTTCTTCCTCACTATTCTGCTCTGGCTGTTCTGGGGTAGGAACCTCGACTGGTTCTGTCTCTTCCTGAGCAACTGCTGTTTCTGCTCCTACTCCCTCTAGAATTTCATCTTGTGACCTGGGAACAGATTGTTCCCGTTCAGTATTTTCCTCCTCTTCATCATGAACAGGCATGTTTTCTTCTTGGGGTTTGTCGTGGGGGTCCTCTGGATTAGAAGGTTGGCCATACTTACTCATATTGGCTAGGACTGCGGCCAAGTCATCATCTCCCAGTAGGTCTTGTAATGGGCTATCTTCCTGCTGTCCCACTTCTTCCTCCTGTTCAGGTTCTGCTTCTATTTCTATTTCCGAAGGCTCGGCTACTTCTTCTTCGGGTTGCTCATCTTCAATTATCACTGGTTGGCTGGTGCTTCCTTGGAGCTTTTCCAACCTTCCTCATATCCGAGCCAACCGGGCTGATTTTCTGGGCTTATCTATGCTTCCTCTCATCTGAGCTAACCGAGCTGATTTTCTGGGTTCCTCTGGTTGCTCGGGTGGATCAATGGCATGCTTGCGCTTTGCCGATTCCTGAGATATCTCTGGTTGTTCCGATGTACTAGCAACAGGTTCCTGCTGTACTAATTCTCTGCGTTTTGCCGGACGCTCTGATGTGCTTATAGAATGTCTACGTTTTGGGGATGGCTCTGTCAATCCCCCCTCAATCATTGCAATCAGCTCTTCCCAGCTGCTCTGCTGCTGGGTGAGACCATAACTAACAACTAGTCGTATTAACCCATGGTGACTAACGACTGACTCTACATGCTGTGCCTTTTTTATACTTTGTGCAACATCATGCAGTAATGAGTTCAGGAGTGCCGGTAAATTTACAGAGCATTTCTGCTTTAAAACAGCTAAAAGTTTAAGATGTCGTGGTCTTACCACGTCTTTCCTTCCTTCGCAGGTAATGTAGCTCTGCACTGTTCTTGCTAGCTCCATCCAGGGTTCTCCTAGGGTTGTTGGCAGAACTCCCTTCCCCTTAATTGTCAAATTCTGGCCTTTGTCCTGGAAAATTTCCATGACCTTCTGTAATCGTTCCTTTTTTAATGTCCATACCGGTCCGGTGGCTGGTAGTCCTGAAACTTCTGCAATTATGGCATCGGTGACCGCTATCCGCTTCCCCCTTACTATGGAGTGATCATCCTGTAGGTTCTGCAAAAATTCCATCGCTACTGTTTCATTAGACTCCTGTAGGCAATTGAAATAATTCAACCATCCTGCTTTTTCCAGGATCTCCCGGGCAGCAGCGGAGATCGTCAACTGTTGAGGCTCGCTTCGAATTGCCCTTCCTCCCATGGTTTCACTGCGAATTCTAAATGGAACAGCAAAAACGTTTTCTGTTTGAAACACAGAGAGGATGATAATCGCAAGGTTTCGAGAAAGAAAACACAGAGTATGCAACAGTGAAACAGAAAGCAACTTGTGTGAAAATAGAAATGCCATGCCGTTAAAACATGCCAAACCGTCGTATACTAGTTTTCCCGAATGGTGAGTTGACACGTAATACAGGGAATGATGAGGTTAACCTCCCCCCCCGCAGTGTGATAGGCTGTCCCAGCCGGCAAATAAAGGAGTGGCACCCGGTCTGCAATCAAGTCAGAAAGGAACAGCATATGGAATTATGCTATGTTGAAAAGGACAACAAATTACCGAAATCGAGGCGGAAAATTGATCGCGTATTATATAATAGGCTGCTGTGAAATGTAGAGCTATAAAAAGGGCCTCTTTCACCTCTAATTACCTCACATTAATATGTCAATCCGGGAGCGTTTTGTTATTACAAAGAGTGACTCAATCTGAGGCTATCATTTTTCAGAGTAATGCTAGTAGTACAGTGCCTAAGAAATACAAGAGTAAACGGATGCTTGACTGTAATTAAATTACTTCAAAGAATAAATCACACACTCAGAAAACTCAACAGCTTATCAGTCAAGGGTTCGGCAGTGATAACCCATCCCTTCGGAAACTGATGGAAAGGAAATCAGAGCATAGACCATGAGCCTGGGAGCTAGACAGTGACTGCCAATACTCACTACAGCCTTAGATCATCTCTCACACCAAATGCAAGTAAATGGAACAACAAGTAAAGGGTTGAACAACAATTCTGAAATGGAACAGCAAACCTAAAATGGAACAGCAATTGAATAACTAAGTCCCGCGGGTTGTAACCAAACTTAATCCATTAACTTAAATACACTCTTTGCAATCAAATAACATTCTTTCACTCTAAAGGCAATTCACACAAATCACACTAATGGAACAGCAATAACGATTAATGAATTATGGAACAATACTGATAAATCGGAAACACACACAATACATTGGAATAACAATCTGAATCAACGGAAATACAATTGTGCTTTCAAATAGAACGCTATTGTTACTGAATCCAACGATTATAAAGACACTGCCTCAACAAATGTATGACACGAATATTCAATATAACAGCTCCGTAAAAAAACAGTAAGAACATGCAATTAACCCTGAAAAGGATTAATAACTTGATGCAGAGTCAATACACGATTCTGTCTGTAAAAACCTCAATGATTCAATCTTTAACAGAGCATGTAATATGAACTTTATAAAGCATATCAAATTACCAAATAACAATAATAAACAAACCACACAGAAGTCAAGTCGTAATGGTACAAAAGCAAGTGTCCTTCGGGGCCGGGCCCTTAGCCTCCAAGGGTACACCGCTTGAAGTTAATCCAGACGCAGAGATGAAATAATCACCAAGCTTTTATTAATGCATCGGTCAAAAATACATTGAACCAGTTCTCAACGAAACTTAATAATCAAAGCTGATGTTTTACAGAAAATTACATAAAAGCGTATCCTCTCTCTTCTCTCTTAAGCTAACAGTGCTGCCCCTTTATATAAAGGTGACGGCGGAGATGTCCAAGTAACATGATAAATAAAGCAGCGATCCCTCAGGATCGAAGATCCTGAGGGATTCGCCAAACTGTTAACTCTTCATCCTGTCTTTTCTTTTGCGCCGAGCTGGTGTCTTCACCTCCTTTTCCGGGCCGATTTGCTTCGATCTGTTTATCCTTGTTTGCATTCGGTTCTCGTCCAGAGGGACAACAGTTATCTCGACTTTATCCTTTCCTTTGGAGCGGCAATTCCTTGTTTTCTCCTTTTCCTGTACAGAAAATAACCATTATCAGTGGCTAAGTCTTGCATGTCACTTCTCACATGTTTTGTTATAGTTCCTTATTATTTTCCAAATTCGTGATACAAAAAGGTTCATAAATTCTATTAAAAAGCCACTGAAATAATCATCAAAAGCATACCTTTTTAGTACTCCACAATCACTGCCTGTGGTTAGGTGTCTATTTTCTAGAACTGAAACAACAGTGGTGTATATTATGCCCATCTATGGGCCGTGATGAAAAAAACTGCTAGACACTCGACCTCATGGTAGATAGGGGAAACCTATACATAGTACAGGTAGACCCCTCATCACCACTATCTCCTTTTGGGTAGGGTGGATCTCCCGCAAGAGGAAGGGGAGGAGGGAGAGGGGGGAGTGCAGGTCGAGGACATGGACAACTGATCTACTACAATTGTGGGAACGTGGGACATTTTGCATGATATTTCCTGAACCCTGCGCACTAGTCCTGCAGATATTGCGGGCAATTCAACCACGTCATTGAAGACTTCCCGATGCTAATAGAAAAAAATGTAGGAGAAACAAAAGACGCCCACGCAGAATGTACAACGGGTTAAGGTAGATCCTCAGGATGATGTACCATATATCAATGTGATCACACGCAGCGACATTTCCACCGGACGAGCCGAGGAAAAAGCTACGGCTGAGTCACGAATCTGAAAAGATGTGGAAAAAATGGAAAGCTTAGATCTGAAAAAGAAGAAATAAACTTTCATGGAAGCTCGAAGGGAGATGGCCAAAGACGAGGCATCCACTTCAAAAGGTATGCTAGATCAAAAAGCAGACAAATCAGTTAAACCATTCCTATAGGAATGTATGAAGCTGCTGTGAAACCATAAGATAGTAGAGAATACCCAAGCACTAATAGATAGTTACGCAGAAAAGGTTTCCTCACAACCAAAAGTTAAAACTGTGAACAAGCTATACAAGAAAAAAAAAGGACTGGACGGGAGATGTGCATGACTGCGCAGATTGGAGACTATGAAATGGACCAAGTCATCCTTGAATTAGGATCAGACACAAATGTACTGCCCAAGAAAACCTGGCAAAGAATGGGAGAACCAAAGCTTGAATGGTCTACTATCCAACTATGGATGGCTAATGAGCAAAATATTATCCCACTGGGATGACTGACAAAGGTTGTAGTAGAAATTGTAGGTGTTAAAGTTTATGATGATTTTGAGGTAATCCAGATAGTGGATGACGTGTGTTGTAGACAATTTTTTCACCCCTAGAGATAGTCTAGAGTTGCCATAGACTAGTGCCTAGGACATCTTAATATAGCAAGGATCTCATAATATAGCTTGGGTTGTCAATCCAAAAGCTCTCTTACTATCTCTTGTTAAACAAGGAAATTAGTTTAAATGGGACCAATCTCTCTCAGAAGCTGATACAAAGGTAAGAATAATGTAGGAACATCATGCAAAACTCCAATACAAAGGCATCAGACAGTTAAGAGACAGCTTACTGTAAAGAGGGCCAGTTCATATAATATACCACAGAAATCAAATATCAGGAAGTGGATGCAGTGAAGAAACATGAAGAAGATATTAGTTAACATGAGACTGATACCCAGATACACAACAGAATCACATATGGGCTTATCCAACTAAGAATCCATACATGACAATGGCGTTTTAAAAGCACCCTCCTCAAGTAACTAATATAGCAGAAAAAATGGATGAGATGAACATGGAACAGTATATCATGACTAGGCCTATTTAAAGCGCTTGACTAACCCCAGTATGGGCATCAACTAGGATGAATCCTTACTCAAGATTAGTGAGCCACTCGCATTCTAGAGCATGATACAAGAAGATAAATAGCATGAAATGAGATATTGTATTAACACATATGAGAAAATTACATACTGTGAGATACCAAAGATCATAATCCTCATTACAGTTATAACTCCTCCTCACTGAGACCCTACGGGCTCTGAGCCTTCATACAGAAATGTTACAAAATGTATACAAAAGCCTTGTCACTGCACAGTTTTCTGATAGAAAACTGGAACCCTTCTAATGTCTTATTTCTGGGTTTTTATAGAAAAGATAGAGAATTCTAGAGAAAGAGGTAGATGGAGCACATTTAATGATTTGATTTGAACAAAATGGCGGAAAAAATTCACGCCCACACTGTGAATGACTCAATATAAATGACTGCACTTTACAATTTACCTCCAGAAATAAATGCTGAGGATGAAAATCTTCTCATTAACAAGACATAAATAATAAAATATACAATGTTCTGCCTTTTACTGAGAGGGGAAAATCTGCTGCCATAAAAACTTTGAGATAGCTTGTGATTGTGCATAGTACTCTCAGACCTCTAACTTTGAATTTAAACTTCAGATCTTTAATGCAAGGTTCTGTGTCCCTTAATCTTTCGTTGATATTCCATGCTGCCCCACTAATACTCTCGCCTGCTCAAATCTGTCCCTTGATTTTCTTTGGAGGGTTCTATAGATTCATATCCTTGCTTTCTTTAGGGATGGTCATATCGTACAACTACCCTCGGCTTCACTCTTTAATTTCTTCCTCTAAAACTGTCGAGGGCGGTGTTCTTG
Source organism: Pinus albicaulis (assembly GCA_034641835.2). Taxonomy (NCBI): domain Eukaryota; kingdom Viridiplantae; phylum Streptophyta; class Pinopsida; order Pinales; family Pinaceae; genus Pinus; species Pinus albicaulis. The sequence goes on along the minus strand of CM076580.1, from coordinate 1,655,446,972 downwards.
ACTTCTGCGAACAGAGCAGCAAATTATGATGAATCTTCGACCGCGGAAAACCTGCAAAAACATAAACAATTTAAGGAAAACCAGACTGGGATGGAGACGAGGATGATGGATACATGGTCATATGGCAGGAACACGCATGGTGGCAGAGAAAACACAGCGAGAATTTTGATAAACAGATGGGAACGTAAGTTTTCGTGTAGAACCATTGAAACACGACGTATGGGTAAAAAATGATAAATATGAATACAACGCGTATATATAGATGACAGGAATGGTAGTACAATAGGTACACGGGGGAATGAAACATGGACACACGACAAACCAAGAGGAATAGATGACGTGGATGAAAGTACAACAAATGTCGATGAAAAGGGTGACGTGGAGGTGTATAGTCAACAGGCGGAGGAGAACGAGTCCTGGGCCGTTAGATCATGAAACTGGATAAATGGCTCAGAGGCGCGGGAGCGATACGACAGTGGGCTACGGGACACAACAGACATGGGATAACGCATGAGCAGCTTCAGAGGATATCTGCCGTTGGATGGATGTCAACAGATCCAACGGTGCGGGTGAATTCCGCTGCCCATCCATTGACCAGTCTTTAACACGCGAAATGGTGGTTTTGAACGCCGTACTCAGGGGCACGTGTCATGCGATTTGTGGAATCGCTGGCATTTAGTTGAAAACCGCTGGCTCGATGGAGGTGGTGCGGAATTAACCGCTGGTTTTCACGCGCGGGGGCCACCACGGATGATTTAAATGCGGGCCATCGATTGGTTTTGATCGGACGGTTATAGTTATGCCTGAAAACATTTATCGTTAAACCCCATTTCCCTCTGGCACATGGTTTTACGCTCGGGTCATATGGGAACCAAAACAGGGAGGGCTAAAATCTTAGGGGCTAGGCCCGATAAGTTTTAAATTATGGGTTTTAACCTGTGCAGGGTGGATTTTTTGGGTGGAAATGGAAATATTAAACAGAAGCATGGGGATTTTAGGCCACGGCAGAGGTTTGAAATAGATTCGAAAGAGGCTGCGGACCAAAAATTTATATGCAGGGGTCAATATGTACAACATCGGCTCCATCTGGGGACGGCATGTTCGTCCTTGGACATGTCGAGAATGCGCAGACTAGTGAACATCTCTGTATGAACATTCTGTTTTTCAATTCCTCTGCGTTTCTTCTAATAATTTTGCCAGCACCCCTTTCTTTATGAAAATAAAAGCTAAAACAATTTGTATACAATATAATACAACAGGCATTCCCAGCCTGGATTAGAATTGGAAGTATGGCTTGAGGAATTGGCCATTCACAGGGGCATCTAACAAATCACCCTGCAAATTTTCTAAAATGAATGTATTATTACCTCCTTGATTCACAATTTTGAATGGGCCAAACCATAGTGGATCGAATTTAACATGCTTGCCCTTTTCAGCCCTCTGGACATCCCATCTGAGAACCAAGTCTCCACTTTGAAATTTTCTATCTTTCGCATGCCGATCAAATACATTTTTCATTTTCTCCTGATACTCCGTTAATCTCTGATTCACTTGATTCCGTGTTTCCTCCAATTCTACCAGTTGATTAATCCTTCTCACCATGTCATCTGGTTCTTCCTGGCTTTCCTGCATAAAACATGCTACCGGCAACGCCAATTGCACAGGAAACACAGTTGCTTGCCCATACACCAACTCATAGGGAGATTTTCCTGTTGCTCTCTTGCTGGTTATCTTATTCGCCCATAGAGAAAATTTTAATTGGGAGTCCCAATTCTTCTGATTCTCATTTATTGTTTTCTTCAAGGCTCTCACCAGGGTTTTATTAGAAGACTCTGCTAAGCCATTTCCCTGTGGATAGTAAGCTGTGGAGTGAGTCAATATGATGTTATACTGTTGGCAGAAATTTACAAACCTGGCCGACTTGAAGGCCTGTGCATTATTAGTTACAATTCTAGCAGGACAGCCAAACCTAGATATGATATTTTCCTCCATAAACTTGATTATTATAGTATCTGTAGCATTTCTTGTAGGTATGGCTTCCACCCATTTTGTGAAATAATCTATGGCTGTTAGTATCCATTTATATTGGCCACTTGATGGGGGATGTATTTCTCCTATAAAATCTAATCCCCATTTCTGAAATGGTTCATTTACATGAATAGGAATCAAGGGTAGAGCTGCTACTTTCTGTCTTTCTGCAAATATTTGACACTTGTCACATGCCCTGACCCAAACAAAAGCATCTGTAAATAATTTTGGCCAGTAGAGGCCAGCCTTCAGGATTTTATGAGCTGTAGCCCTCCAGCTGTAATGTCCTCCACAAATTCCCTCATGAAATTCTGTCATTATATTCTCCACTTCATTTTCTGTGAGGCATAATAGTAATATACCTGAAGGATCTCTCCAGTATAGCTGCCCATTAGCAACTATGTATTTCTGTGATTTCATTCTTATAGCCCTGTTTATTACCTTATCACAACTTGGAGGACAACTGAGCGTTAAGAGATATTCAACTGTTTCTTTGTACCAAGGGCTATTGAGATATTTAATGTGTATCTTTTGACTGGCCATCTCTAGTCCTTGTTGTTCTTCTCCTTTCTCAAATTCTTCATTTGCTATCATGGATAAATTAATGCCTAAGGCTTGATGATTTGATACAGATAAAATTTTAGCAAGTCCCTATCCTTTAATCAGCTTAGTAGGCCTTATGTCTATATCATACTCCTGTATTTTTGCAATCCATCTTCCTCTTTTACCTTCGCTATCCCCCTGAACAAGAATGTCTTTGACAACTGCTGTGGGAACATATGCAGTAATGTGAGATTGCAAAACATAGGTTCTAAAAGCTTTGAGGGATTTTACCAGGGCATATGCCTGCTTCTCCAATATATTATATTTTAACTCAGCATCATGAAGCACTTGACTGAAGAAAGCTATAGGCTGCTCATATCCATCTTCGTTTCTTTGCAATAAGACTCCTGCTACTGTATGGGGTGAAGCAAATGAAAATATCATAAATGGCTTTGTATAATTTGGCCCAGCTAGCACAGGAGCTTCAGTGAATGCCTGTTTTATCCTGGTGAATGCATCTCTAGACACCTGGGACCATTTTACTTCATTATCCTTTTTCAACATATCAGTTATATGCCTAACTATCTCAGCATAGTTAGGAATAAACCTTCTCAGAAAATTAATTCGGCCTAAAAACACCTGCACTTCCTTCTTTTCCTGGGAAAAGGAATACTGTTTATAGCTCAACTCTGTTAGGGTCTATTTTCACACCATCTTTAGACACAATGTGCCATAAGAGTTTTCCCTCATCTAATGTAAATAAAGATTTTTGAGGATTGAGGGATAGGCCATACCTTCTGCATTTTTAAAAATTTCTTCTTAAGTGCTCAATATGCTCATCATCATTCTTTGAAAACACTGTGATATCATCAAGATATACCACCAAAAACTTGTCCTGCTCTCCAACAAAGGCTATGTCCATTGCCCTCTGAAAAGTAGCTCCTGCATTAATTAATCCAAATGGCATCCTGGCATACATAAATGTTCCCCATGGTGTTGTAAATGTGGTTTTCTTCTGATCCTATGGGAACACAACTACCTGATTATAACCAGAAAATCCATCCATCATTGACATTCTGGATGCTCCCACCACTTTCTGCAGAATGTGATCCATCTTAGGCAGTGGATAATTGTCCTTTAGAGATGCTCTATTTAAATTCCTGAAATCCACACACAGCCTTATTTCTCCGTTTTTCTTCTGAACAAGAACAAAGTTTGCTACCCATTCTGAGTATCTCAATGGCACAATTATTTTGGCCTTCAGTAGCTTCTTGATTTCTTTTTCAATAGAGGGAAGCAACAGAGGATTTATCTGCCTGAGTTTCTATTTATAAGACTTCGCGCCTTCCCTCAAAGGAATTTTATGTTGAATTATATTAACATCAAAAGTTTTTAGGTCCTGATAGGACCAAGAAAATACATCTTTATAAGATTGAAACAAATTTAAATATTTTTCTTTATATTCTTCTGGGACCCTTTTGGATAATTTTACAATTTTGGGATTAGCATAAGTACCCAGATTTAAATCTTCCACTTGATCTTCTTCTATCACTTTTTTTGGCTATCATGGAATATCATCTTTGTTAAATAATCTTTCTAGAGGCACCAGACCTCTAGGTATAACATTTCCTTTCAGTTGCAGCACTCTATTACCTGCTATCTTCTCTTCCCATCTGTTTTCAGCAGTATTTTCAGTTTCCTCTTCTTCCTCATTATCATCAATCTCCATATTAGAGAATTCCCCCACTATCTCCATGAATCTCTTCATCTGTTCATCATCTTCAAATACCTGCCAGTGCTTAATATTATCTGGGATAGATGGCTTGTAACGCACCTCCACTTCGTATCTTAAAAGTGGATTCTGAGGAGGACGGAGTGTACTGGCAGCTACAGCAAGAGAATCTGCTATTCTGTTTTTCTCTCGGGGCATGAACTGTATGTTAAATGCCAAGAAGAAATTTTCTACCATGTCCCATACTTCATTTCTATATGCTCTCAGCCGAGGATGCTTAGTTTGGCATTGATTTCTGATCTGCCTTACCACCAGCTCAGAGTCTCCCATGACTTTTAGACTTTGGATGCCCATGTTTCTGGCTGTCTGTAGTCCCAATAAAAGTGCTTCATATTCCGCTACATTATTGGTAGCCTCATGTTCCAATTTAAAGGACAGTGGCACCCATTTTCTTGTAGGAGAGATTAATAACACCCCAGCTCCATTGCCTTCTCTTGAATTTGCTCCATCAAAATGCAGAGTCCAAATTTCTGATTCCTGATCTTCTTTAGGCTGCTCAGCTTGAATTTGACCAAAAATGCGTTCATGGGAATAATTTAGATTTTCTTCTAACATCAAACATGAGAAGTCTCCCTCTTTGTTATAAACTGGGGAATTCTCTGAGCAGTCAGACTTAGTTACCATTTTAACAAATCTAGTCTCCCTGTATAGCCTCCTCTCCTGGCCTCCAAAGACTGGGACTGTAGCATATGTTAAGTCTAACTTGATTGACCCACCAATTTTTGTACCCCATGACCTTGACAGCAGCATGCCAAAGCGGGCTGGGATATCAACAACCACAATGTCCATGACTACACTCTTTGCTGGAATTTGGGCCAAATTGACCACTAAATCTTTAATCATTCCCAAGCATTTAACTCTTTTGGAATCAAATGAATATAGGTATTTGTATGGTCTTGTAATTTTCAGTCCTAGTTGTTCCATGACAGATAGAGGCATAAGATTATGGGAAGCCCCAGAATCTAACATACAATTGTGTAACTGCAGGTCATGAATAACTAGAGACACATAAAAAGGAGGAGTAGAAGGGTATATCTCCTCTACATGTGGACCAAAGACTACCATGGGTCTTTCTTCTTGAAGGTTTAAACTATCAGGCACGATTGGTATTTCAGGGGGAAGCATGAAGGAAGTAACTTGAGACTGATATACAGGCTGTTTTAATAGTTCGGTCAGGGGGACTGGAATCTTAATTTTCTCAAGTTCTTTTTGCAGATTGAAAGCAGGGGGGGGCTTTTCTATCACTACTTTTGACTCTTTATTTTCAGCTGAAGATTTAATTTCTTTTGACACCGACTCAGCATTAGGAGGACTGACTATTTTTGAAGAAGAAGGAATCTGATCATTAGGCTGCAAGGGAGCATTTAGAGGACTCTTACCTTTTTCTATGTTTCTCTTTGTTGCTGATTCCTTCTGAGCAACTGCTTCTTTCTGAGGTAGCTCTTCTTCTTGATCTTGAGTTCGGGTCCTCTTCCTTGAAGACCTGAGATCATACTTTACATTGAATTGTGCTTGCATGAAATCAGCAAGTTGCTTACAATAATGGTCAATCTCTGCTTCTTCTTCTTCTTCTTGCAATGGGCATTCTATATCATCATTATTTGAAAAAGAAAGATTTGAATCTTCTAATCCATAAGCAACATCTTCAGTGGAGTCATCTGCTGGACCTTCCAGGTACAAGGGATGTGGTACCTGGTCTTTTTGCTCCCTTGCTTCTCTAGGCAGTATTTGCAGTGGTGGTCTTTTATACTGGGGATTGTATCCTCTGTTTGGAGCATTATAGAAATTCTTGGGAGTTGCATTTTTAGCCTCCAACTCAAGCTTGACCATATTCTTAATCATCTTTCTTATTTCATCCATTTTATCTAAATCCTTATCTTGATTAGAGGTGGAAACCTCTTCTTTACCTCTCCTCCTAGTATCTTGCTCAATTTTTCCCTTCAGTTTCCCAGTGGAGGCAAAGTTTGCTTCCAGCTCTAGAGCATTTGACTGAGCATCATCTAAAGTGGCAGGTTTTCTTTCTCTCAACGAGAATCCAAAGTCAAAATCAAAGGCTGCTATAAAAACTATCTTGGCAGTTGTTTCATGGGGCTTCATTTCAGGAGGTAGGCTCAAATATAACTTGTTGAATCTTTTAATAAACTCTGACACTCCTTCATTATGCTTCTTCTTCAAAGTATTAAATTCAGTAAGACACTGACCATAATATTTTTTTTCTCCCCACTTCCTGAGGAAAGTATTCTCCATCTCATCCCAGGTGGTCACTGAACGATTCCCCAAGGTTTTGAACCATTTTCTGGCTTCACCCTCCAAAGATTGTACAAATAATCTTAAGAACACATCCTGATGTTCAACATTTAAATTTTCTGCAAAGGAACATAAAGTCTCAAGATGCTTTTGAGCATCGATTTCATTTTCACCATTGAATCTCGGCAGTATCTTCAAATAATCCTGTGGCATATCATTTAGCACTTGGGGTAAGGCTAGTGGAGCATATTTGTTCAATAGAAAAGTAGGAACATTAGCCATTGGAGGAGGTGGGGGTGGTGTAGCAGTCTGAGGTACAGATGAAGGAAGGGGAGTAGGAGGAAGTGGAGTATGAATAATAATAGGAATATATTGTACAGAAGCCTGGGGTGTAGATGGAAACAACTCACGATTAACAGGGGCTACTTCTGTAAATTCTTTAATTTCCTCAGCCTTGGGAGTAGGATGTAAATCCTCTTCAATCCAGGAACTTCCTCTACGTGGAGTATTTGAGTACAATTCAGGATTTTCCTTGGTATAATCGGGATGTTCTGTTCTGATTTCTTGAGAAGAAGAGGGCGGATAATCTTCAACGGAATATTCAGGGTTTTCAGCACGAACTGATTTCCTCTCCTTCCAAACTCTTTTATGAATGATCTTCTCTGGGTCAGACACGTAAGGTGTCTTTGACTGAGATGTATCTGACCTCAAATGTGGATTACAAGGAGCCAGGACTACCCATAATTTTATCAAATAAAGAACAGTGGAGTCGCCAAGGTGAGAGATACGCAACTCTTCAACTCTCTGTGATCACCTGATTAGAGAGTGAATACAATTTGTCGAGGCCCAGGGAAACTGATATTCTCAAATTCGATCCCCAGCAACGGCGCCAGAAAGATGTTGTGGACAATTTTTTCACCCCTAGAGACAGTCTAGAGTTGCCATAGACCAGTGCCTAGGACATCTTAATATAGCAAGGAGCTCATAATATAGCTTGGGTTGTCAATCCAAAAGCTCTCTTACTATCTCTTTTTAAACAAGGAAATTAGTTTAAATGGGACCAATCTCTCTCAGAAGCTGATACAAAGGTAAGAATAATGTAGGAACATCATGCAAAACTCCAATACAAAGGCATTAGACAGTTAAGAGACAACTTACTGTAAAGAGGGCCAGTTCATATAATATACCACAGAAATCAAATATCAGGAAGTGGATGTAGTGAAGAAACATGAAGAAGATATTAGTTAACATGAGACTGATACCCAGATACACAACATAATCACATATGGGCTTATCCAACTAAGAATCCATACATGAAAATGACGTTTTAAAAGCACCCTCCTCAAGTAACTAATATAGCAGAAAAAATGGATGAGATGAACATGGAACAGTATATCATGACTAGGCCTATTTAAAGCGCTTGACTAACCCCAGCATGGGCATCAACTAGGATGAATCCTTACTCAAGATTAGTGAGCCACTCGCATTCTAGAGCATGATACAAGAAGATAAATAGCATGAAATGAGATATTGTATTAACACATATGAGAAAATTACATACTGTGAGATACCAAAGACCAGAATCCTCATTACAGTTATAACTCCTCCTCACTGAGACCCTACGGGCTCTGAGCCTTCATACAGAAATGTTACAAAATGTATACAAAATCCTTCTCACTGCACAGTTTGCTGCTAGAAAACTGGAACCCTTCTAATGTCTTATTTCTGGGTTTTTATAGAAAAGATAGAGAATTCTAGAGAAAGAGGTAGATGGAGCACATTTAATGACTTGATTTGAACAAAATGGCAGAAAAAATTCACGCCCACACTGTGAATGACTCAATATAAATGACTGTACTTTACAATTTACCTCTAGAAATAAATGTTGAGGATGAAAATCTTCTCATTAACAAGACAAATAATAAAATATACAATGTTCTGCCTTTTACTGAGAGGGGAAAATCTGCTGCCATAAAAAATTTGAGATAGCTTGTGATTGTGCATAGTACTCTCAGACCTCTAAATTTGAATTTAAACTTTAGATCTTTAATGCAGGGTTCTGTGTCCCTTAATATTTCGTTGATATTCCATGCTGCCCCACTAATACTCTCGCCTGCTCAAATATGTCCTTTGATTTTCTCTGGAGGGTTCTATAGATTCATATCCTTGCTTTATTTAAGGATGGTCATATCGTACAACTACCCTCGGCTTCACTCCTTAATTTCTTCCTCAAAAACTTTTGAGGGCGGCATTCTTGACTTCTGCGAATAGAGCAGCAAATTATGATGAATCTTCGACCGCGGAAAACCTGCAAAAACACAAACCATTTAAGGAAAACCAGACTGGGATGGAGACGAGGATGATGGAGACATGGTCGTATGGCAGGAACACGCAGGGTGGCGGAGAAAACACAGCGAGAATTTTGATAAACAGATGGGAACGCAAGTTTTCGTGTATAACCATTGAAACACGACGTATGGGTAAAAAACGATAAATATGAATACAACGCGTATATATAGACGACAGGAATGGTAGTACAATAGGTACACGGGGGAATGACACATGGACACACGGAAAACCAAGAGGAATAGATGATGTGGATGAAAGTACAACAAATGTCGATGAAAAGGGTGACGTGGAGGTGTATAGTCAACAGGCGGAGGAGAACGAGTCCTGGGCCGTTAGATCATGAAACTGGATCAACGGCTTAGAGGCACGGGAGCGATACGATAGTGGGCCACGGGACACAACAGACACGGGATAATGCACAAGCAGCTTCAGAGGATATCTGCCGTTGGATGGACGTCGACAGATCCAATGGCGCAGGTGAATTCCGCTGCCCGTCCATTGACCAGTCTTTAACGTGCGAAATGGTGGTTTTGAACGCCGTACTCAGGGGCACGCGTCATGCGATTTGTGGAATCGCTAGCATTTAGTTGAAAACCGCCGGCTCGGTGGAGGTGGTGCGGAATTAACCGCTGGTTTTCACGCGCGGGGGCCACCACGGATGATTTAATTGTGGGCCGTCGATTGGTTTTGATCGGACGGTTGTAGTTATGCCCGAAAACATTTATCGTTAAACCCCCTTTCCCTCTGGCACAACCAAAACAGGGAGGGCTAAAATCTTAGGTGCTAGGCCTGATAAGTTTTAAATTATGGGTTTTAACCTTTGCAGGGTGGATTTTTCGGGCGGAAATGGTAATATTAAACAGAAGCATGGGGATTTTAGGCCACGGCAGAGGTTTGAAATAGATTCGGAAGAGGCTGCGGACCAAAAATTTATATGCAGGGGTCAATATGTACAACAACGTGGACCCTTACCCCATGCTCTTAGGCCTGGATTGGGCTATTGACATGGGAGGTATCATTAATTTAAAAAGGAGGATCATGATCTTTGAAAGTGAAGGTACACGGGTGATAGTACCTTTGGATCTAGCAGAAGGTGAGCGGTACGCTGAACCGATACAAGAGGAGGGCGATGTTGATCACATCTATAAGCTGACCGCCTGGGATGACGATTGGATCAAACCCACGGCTAATGGTATGTTATGCTGGGAAAAAGACAATGAATGTTTATCTGACTCAGACGGAGAGATAGAAAATTGACAGAATCGGTTGGAGGATGTATCTACATTGCAGTGTCTTAAGATCACAAAGAGCTTCTGATGCATCTACTCAAAGGTAAGAGAACTACCCTACTTTGATGGTTATGGTAATGTTAAGGATTTTCTTAAAGAAATTGAAGCTATTATCCCTAAAGAATGGATATTTTGGGCCCTTTACTTGGCCATGCACGCGATAGTGGGAAACCCATAAGGGATATTTTTAGGACTAGGGGGAATGCCGAAAGATGATGATCCTATGATTTGACCCTCCAGTAAAACCGCCAATGGAACTATTCTCAGGACGAGGGGATCCGCGCAAGCACTTGGATCTATGGATAAAAGTATAGAATGAAAACACATGGAATTAATGGGTCTATATGTTTATTCATGCGTTAGGGAAAATCCCCACCACTTGGTATTTGGATGCAGAACTACACCAACATACCCGTCATTGGGGTACAATGGATGAGAATTTTGTAATGACGTTTGGATTGGCAGGAGGAATGGAGAAACTTGATGAAGCCCTGCAAGATATAGATGCTTTGGTATTTAATGAATCCCTTCGCAAGTAGGAGTGTACTACGCGAACTTGGGACACGCATATGCAGGGCATTATCCACTGCAAATTTTTTTCAGTGAAAGACTGTGATGAGTACCCACGTAATATCACTATCCCAAAGTTAGAAGGAGAACATGGCGTTGCAGGACCCTTGCTATAGGCAGTTGATGTTATCAAACCATTGAAACTGAAGGAAGTCAACATTGGCACAGAGGCACAACCTAAGATGGCCAAGATTGGGGATTACTGGGATAATGACAGAGTAGGAAAAATCGCGGAACTGGTGACTAAATATCAGGATATATTCCCCACAAAGTTCTCAGAACTCAAGTGGATTGTCACAGATATGGGTGTTATGAGGATTACCTTGAAATCGGATGCGCGCTTTGTCAAAAAATGACCCTATTGCCTAAACCCTAAATATAAGCAGAAAGTCAAGGAGGAATTGAGAAGATGGTGGCCGCAGGTATCATTGAATCGGTGGAACAGTTAGATTGGGTAAGCCCTATGGTGGTCCAGGAAAAGAAGAATAAAGGAGAGATACGGATTTGCGTAGACCTATGCAAGTTAAACAATGCTTGTGTACATTATCCCTTCCCTACGTCATTCTCCGACGAAATTCTGGATAATGTGGGAGGTCAAGAAGCTTACTCGTTTACTGATAGATTCTCAGGGTACCGTCAGATCCACATAACGCTTGAAGACCATAGCAAGACAACCTTCATGACTGAAAGGGGATATTTCCAGTACATTGTCATGCCATTTGGACTAAAGAATGCCCTTACCATCTTTTCACACGTAGTTGTAGTAGTATTCAAGGAATTCATTCATAAGGTTTTGGAAGTCTATTTCGATGATTGGACAATTTTGGTTTAGTAAAGAACTGTGTGTCAAAACTGTGCCTGATGCTAGATGCCTGCAGGAAATTTTTTTTTTTTCTAAACATCAAGAAATTCACATTCTATGTCCCATTTGGGAATCTATTGGGACATGTGGTATGTCAGAAGGGAGTGATGGTTGACCTAGCCAAGATCGTGATTATAATAAATTTGGCAGTCCCCATTACTGTGAAACAACTTCGTTCCATCTGTTAGCCTCCTATACCAATAGGTATCATATTTCATGATTGGCTTGATGAACTATGTAATATGTTCATACCTTTTTCTTGATTGCAAAGGTTTTCCATATTATTAAAAAATCAAAAAATTTAAAAAATGTAAAGAGGGTATACCCTAAAAGAAAAATCAAAGGGTAAAAAGAATAAAAATGGCCAAAAAGTAAAAGAAATGAACCCCATCAAAAAGAAAGGCCAAAAAAAGTGTGCAAGTCTAAATGCCACTACTTTTTACTCTGATGTAATAAACAAATTGTGTGCAACTTGTATTTTATGCCACAATTCATGAATAGTCAAATTGTTTAAGCTTGGCTAGTTCATTTTTCAATTTCATGTTGTAGAATAGAGAATAAATATCTGGCCAAACAGTTTAATCTTGGCAGATAAGTAGGTAGGTAGAGTTAATAAAAGGAGCTCAATAGTTTAATCTGAGCCCTTGGATGTAATAAGTGTAGACTTAGGTAGGCTTGCCATGTAAAAGAAAAAGAAAAGTGTGATAAGGGTTTGCCAGTCTAAGTGCACCCTAATAAAGGAGAAAAAATGGTAGAGTAAAGTAGATAGGGTAGGTAGATGATGTTGCAAATTTTCATATGATGAATGATGGTGCTAAAATGTGTTAAGAATTTACTTTCATCACAAGTGCAAAGGCAGAACACTACATTGGCAGAATTTCAAAGCAAAGCAAGGTCAAAATCATTAATTTCCCCTCTCATTTTCCCCAAAGATTTTACTAATTTCCCTAAGCACTAAGGTATTTGAAGATTAAAGGGGCTCAAGGCATTTCCTTGACTTTTGGAGGGACCGGACCCTCGGCCCAATAATTGAAAAGACCTAAGTACTTGAAATCATCCATTATCACATTCATTCACTTCTTAAAATCCTTCAATATTTCATAAAAAGCCCTCAAAATCACTTTTTATTCTAAGTTTAAGTGATGAAAGTATAATAATGCTATTTACTTTTGAAACTTCACTTTATTGGTTATATTTAAGTATTTTGAGTTTACATTGTTCCCTTGTCATATTAATTCTAAAAAAATGACCCTGTCCTATTATATATAATTCCTTTTATAATAATATCCCCAAAACCCATGTATTATAACTATTTTAGCCAAAAGTATTTAACTTCTATTTATTCAAATAAAAAACCCACAATATACCCCCTTTTGGCTAAAATATAACATTAATTCTATTCCCACCCCCTATGGTAAGAAAATCACATTGATTTAATTATCATATAATAAAATATATGAAAAATGTTTAAACATATGTATATAGGTTTAAAACAAAAAATAAACCCAAAGTTTAATTAAAACCAAACTTTGAAAATAATCCGTCCCCGCGCATTTTTCATCTCCGACCATACAAAAGAGATTAATTAATCCTCACAATTAATTAATAAAACCAACCCGCCAATCAGATCCCGCCCGATGATTTTATTTAACGAATAATTACATTGGGCCCACGTCATTAAAACTCTGCCATCTCCCTGTCCTGTCGACCGTATGATCGCCCCGTCAAAGATCTACGGCCCTCATCCATTTCGCTGGCCATCTGCGTACGAAAGATAACGCGCGATGGCCGAGCGGTTTTCGAACAGTGTCGTGCTACGTGTCAGTCGTTGTATCACATCACTACCCTTCCGCCTAAAACTACCTTCCCTCATAAGTGGTGCGATAGAAACCGCTTACCACCTTTCCGCTCGTGACATATCCACTGTACCATGCTGACGTCATCCAATAAAATAATAAAAAATTCCGCCACCCATTGACTTTGTGAATAAAACAAAATAAGCCCGCATTTTTCATTTTTCCATTCGCAGTTAACGACCAGACTCCCATGCAGTAAAACTCTTTGTAACCCAGCTGCGCTACCTAAAACCTCTGTTAACCAATTCGAGCATGGTTTACCTCCCAAAAATCATTCTAGATTCACTCAACAGACCCCTCAAAATAAAATGAAACCTTTTCGACCTCCCCAACAAACCAATTCTTTCTTAACGATTTGTTTTGTTTTACAGGTGATCAGAAGACCACATCCTTGGATAAACAGTCTTAATACTAGTCATAAGACTTGTTTACTCTAAGAGTATTATCAAAACTATTCAAACAGAGATGGAAGATAAAAAATACAGTTGAAAGAAAAGCAAAGGAAATAGGATATTAAACAATTTACTGTTGAAACAGACAGTAAAAACCTAAACTGCACATTGAAGGTAAAAGGACGTAGTAAAGAACAGTTAAAGAGTATCAGTGGTTAAAGTGTATCAGGTAAAAGTCAGAGTGAAAGTTAAAATGAAGTTATAGAGCAGTCAAAGGTAAAACAGTAAAAATAATTACAGAGGCAGTAAAATGGTAAAAAGAGGAAATGAAAATACTTTCACCAACATTGAATTTTTTCTAAAGTGAAAGTAAAATAATCAAAATAACAAAAAAATGAAAAGATGAAAAACACAACAAGAAGGAATATTTTTGCAGAAATTGCATGTTTTAGTCATTGTTTTTCAGAAACTATTGTGATCAATACAAGATGAATTTTGAAAAAATGAAGGAGGTTTATGTTATTAAGATGACCATCTACAAAAACCTCTCTCACTTTTCTAACATATATTATCATTTTGGAAATATTAAACAATGTTTGAAAGTACTTTTTGCAGAAAATTCCTGTTAAGTCATCATTTGGAAGAGAAGATTTTGGCCAATAAGAAATACATCTTACAAAACCGAAGGAGGTTTTTTTTCCTAAGAGACCCATCTACAAAAACCTATCTCATTTTTTTCACAATGATTTCATAATGAGAGATAAATGTACATCTTTACAGCCTATTTTTCAGACTCTGTAAAACTCTGTTTTACACATATTTTTGCAGAGCCTATTGTGCACAACTGGAGAGGAATTGTAGGAAATGGAAAGAGTTTTATTTCACCAACATATTTATATAAAATAACCTCTTTTAATTTTTACATATATATTACTTATTGAGAAATAAAAATGTATCAATGGACCCCAAATTTGCAGAATTGTTGGAGCAGAATTGCACAAAGAAAGGAAGCAGTTAGTGACTTGGATGCCTCATCATCAACTAAGAGTTGGATAAAATTCGAATTATCCTCTTTTTCATCACCTATCCATACAAAATAGTGCCAAATAGATGCATTAGTTTGAGTTTCCTTTACTTAATTTCTATTTATGTAAAATAGTTGGAGATATTTGTGAACTAATCTTGATATTTTTTCAAGATATTTTAGTTTAGAATTTGTATAAATACTTCACTATTGGAAGTATTGAGGGTGGATTCTTCTACTTTTCTGTAACATTGATTTTTGGAATAAAGTGCTTTTGGAGAAATTTCTTTGTGGCTTGCTGGATGATGATTTGAAGCTCAAGACTTTTTGCAGGATTCATGTGTCAGACTACAGTTCAATAAGTCATTTCTACCCTGTGTTTTAAGTTTCATATATGTTTACTATATCACTGTGTTTCATTTCTGAATAATTAAAAAAAAATATTAAATCAGAAATTTCTTAAGTGTACTCTGATTTCAATTGTTACTATTCTAAATGTTTTCTTCTAAACTGGTTATAAACAATGAATTCTTAATTGCTCTTGTTTCTCTGGTTTAAGCATTTGATTACTTAGTAAAGAATTATTAATTTCTCTTTATTGGTAATCACTCACTTTCCCTCATTTAAACATTTCGAAATATTCTTAATTGCCTTTCATATTCACTTTAATATCCAAAATTGCTCTCTGTTTGGCTATCTTGCCCTGCAAAGCCATCTTTTGTGTAAAAACTTAATTCAGTAAAGCCATCCTTTCGACTCCATAGCCCAATGGCATGAAATACTCAATCGTACCCTTAGTTGGCGGATTCCACCATTTAAATTCAAAAAAAACTCTTGGACTTATAACTAGCCTAATATTTTCTAAGAACAAAGCTAAATTTTAAAGAGAGAGCCCTCTCTAGATACAGATTGGCTATATTCTGTATCTGAAGGTTGGTTTGTGGTTACCTCGGATTTACTTTCCTTTTCCACAACTTCAGGGAAAATCTGTGTGATAACACCATCCTAGGCCACACTAGCTACTACATGAATTTTATTCAGGGGTATGCTTTGATCACTGCCCTGATGGAAAAGTTACTGAAGAAAGATGTCTCTTTTTTTTGGGATGATGAGTGTCAAAAAAGCTTTGAGCTACTAAAGGAAAAGATGGTAACTGCACCTATTATTATATTCCCGGATTGGGAAAAGGTCTTTCATGTACATGTGGATGCATCAGGGATCACATTAGGAGATGTCTTGGCACAACCTAGAGAAGGGTACATCGATCACCCGGTTGCCTTTGCTAGCAGGAAGCTCTCAAGCGCAAAGCGTAAATATTCTACTACAGAGCACGAAGGGTTGGAAATGGTGTATGCTCTCGAGAAATACAAGCACTATTTATTAGGAGGACACTTCAAGATGTTCACAGATCATTTAGATTTAAAGTACCTGGTAAATAAGCCTGTGTTGGGGGGGCGGGGATCTGTAGGTGGTTACTATTGTTTCGGGAGTATGTTTTGGAAATCATTGTGAAATTGGGGAGGTTGAACACCAGGCCTGATCACTTGTCTCAGATCGAGAATGGGGAAGAGCCAACTAACCTAGAAGAAGGATTACCTAACGTGTAGTTGTTTTCTATCAAGGTGGTTGACGAGCACTTTGTAGACGTTATTCATTTTTTGACCATGGGTAAGGCACCCGATGGCTACTCAGTGCCACAGAAAAAGAAATTGGTCACCCACGCAGCCAAATTTACCATAATCATGGGAAAAATATAAAAACTAGGTGCAGATGAGGTACTGCGCATGTATGTATTGGAAAATGAAAGATAAGCTATCTTTCCTGAGGCCCATGGAGGGATTCCAGGAGGCATTATGTAGGAAAATCCACTACGCAGAAAGTATTAAGGGCTAGGTTTTGGTGGGCCACATTGCATAGCGATGCCCACGCGTACTGCCAGACCTGTGACACATGCCAACAAATTGGAAATCCCTTGCATAGATATGAGATGCCCCTACAACCACAGATGGATATGAAAGCGTTCGAAAAATGGGCCATATATTTTGTGGGACCCATCAATCCCCTGGGAAAGAAGATAAGTGCTCGTTATATCATCACTACCACTGATTATGTAACCAGATGGGCAGAAGCAAAAGATGTCAAGGATTGTACTGCAGATATTGCTGCGCACTTTATTTTTGAACATATTCTGACTAGGTTTGGTTGCCCAAAGATCCTAATAAGAGACAAAGTTACACATTTTTTTAATGAAACTATTGCAGCTCTGATTGAGGAATTCAAGATCCACCATGCAAAGAGCACCCTGTATCACCCATAGGCGAATCAGGCCGTAGAAGCCTTTAATAAAAATTTGGAACATGCACTCATGAAGGTCTGTAATGTTGACCGAAGCAACTGGGATGTGCGCATCCCCTCAATACTTTGGGCCTATAGGACCACATGTAAGAAGCTCACGAGAAAAACACCCTTTAGAATGGTCTAGGGAAGGAGGCCGTCATGCCTATGGAATACATTGGTCTTAGCCTACGCATCTCAACTTTCACAAACATGACAGAACCATACATCATGGAGGAACGCTTGGCGCAGCTGGTGGCCCTGGAAGAATATTGGTTCATTGCACAGCTCCACCAGCAGGTTCAGAAGGCTCATGAAAAATCTTGGCATGATCGACATATTCGGTAGAAGATCTTTAATGAGGAAGAATTGGTATTAATTTACGACAGCTAGTTTGTGTGACACTTAGGGAAGTTCTGTAAGTACTGACTAGGCCCATATGTAGTAAAGGAGATTACCGATGGTGGTGCGGTCAGATTGGCTACGTTGCGTGGAGATTTATTGCCAGGGTACGTTAATGGAAGTCTTCTGAAACCCTATAGGGACAACCCAGTGCTGACCAAATGATTGTATGGCCAGAGTAGCTGTGTAAAGGATGTTGTGCACGTCAGAGCGCGAAAATGAAGGCAGGGTCGATGACTGCGTAGGGATGATGCGTAGGGCAGGAGGTACAAAGGGGTGTGATATAGGTGCAGGGATAGTACGCGGTGGAAAAAACTAGACGTTGGAACGAGGGAACTGCATGAAAAATCGATTTTACTGTTGAATGAAATGGGAAAGTGGCAATTAATGTGGCAATCTAGAAGGATTTTTTACCATTTTTGTAATGATAGATGGGAATTAAGGCTAATCCGACCGTTTTCCATCATCGTGAGCTATAAGAAGAGGGGCGTCAGTCACAATGGGTATGTTTTCTGTCTGAAACTCTCGCGCCTTGGGCACCTTGGTGAATTTTTTCTAGTATGTATAGTTACCTTCTGCATTTATGAGAGAGTTATCCCTTCTGATAGTAGCAACCTTGAATATATTTTTCGAGTAAGAATGGCCACCAATAACCCCGCTGAGTCCTTGCCAGTCATGGCTTCCGTGGATGTTGGATCTGAAGAGGTATTCGAAGTAACCCCTAAAATGGAGGACGTTGTGTCTACGCCAGCAAAAAGGAAGGGAAAAGGGAAGGTGAAGGGAACAAAGAAAGGAAAGGAAAAAGAGATGAAGTGGGCTGGGGTAAAACCATGTATGTCCCCTCAGATTGTGCTCGGAAGGTGCCTAAGGGCCGCTCATTGGATTCATCTAAGCACCCTATGATGACCACAGAGGAAGCTTTGCATCCGACTCCATTATCCTGGTTGCCACCATACGTTAAGCCAAGCAATCCTATGACACGGGCCCCCAAGAATGTTGATTTCGTTCGTGCCTACCTCCAGATGTTGTTGGTCCCAGCAGAAGTACCCTTGCATGGAGATATGTTCGGAGGCCTCCTCCTCCTTAAATTCGATGATCATGATCTGAGCAATTTGGAAGCCTTCCCAGCCTTGGCTCTAGAATTATATCTTGAAAGGGTGATGTATGGTAATGTTCCGAAGGTCGAACCAATGCCATGGGCACGTGGGTTGGTAGGTGTTAGGTCTCTGTAATTTATTAGCAAGATTGGTAGAGTCCAATTACAGAAACAACATCGTTTCAACCAACTTTGGGATTCTAGGATCTAGCCCTCCTGAATCCGGAGAGGGATCTCTCCAATAGGTACAAAGATGGATATTGTCTTTGAAAGCTTAAGGTAATGATATTAGGCTAGTTGTGAAGGCCAAGGATTTTGTTTTGGATGGTTGAGCATGAAATGTTACTTGAGGGGAAAGTCCTAAGTGCAAAAGTTTCAAAAGTGAGAAGATGCAAGTGGATAGAACAGCTAAGCTAAACAGATAGATATAACGCCGGTTTTTAGTCCATTGGGCTATGGAGTCATATCTAGGCTTTAATTGAGCAACAACATCAAGTGTGATCCAAGGGGCAAGTCATCTATACCACAAGATTATTGAGATTAAAATGATGGAATGGAAACATTAAAGTGTTGGAGGGGTGGAAACTGATAATAATTTCTCAGAGGATTTATAGTCAGTCCAAAACAAGAAAAGCCTCTTAAGTAACTGTTTAAAACCAACCAAGTGCAGGGCTAACCATTGCCTCCTTGGGCAAGTCTGTATTCAAGAATCTTAATTGAAAAACAATCCAGTAATCCACATAATTACCTTCAGAAAGTATGAAAACACATAAGAAAAACAGAGTGTAACTTAAGATCAGATAAAGTACTTTTAAACCTAGTCTTCTTTCAGTCAACACCAAGGGAAACTTTCAGAATATGCCTTTGAAGAAAAGAATCTAGGAATCAGGGCAAACCATATCTTCTCTAGTCTAACTTTAATAGCAAATAATGGAAATCACATTTAAGAACAATGTTTATGTAAACAGAAGGACGAGGGAACGCCAACATTCCTAACTGTTTAAACATTATTGAATCATTCTTAAATAAAAAAGTTTGAGGAAAACATCAAGATAAATATTTCTCAGCCAGAGAAGGTTACTGATGTACAGTAGATCCTAACTCTGTTCAAACTGTTCTTTATAGAGGAATATGAACAATATGGCATACATAGAAGGAAAAAAATTTAACAAAGAAAGGAGCACTTCACCGGTGATATAGACCAGGATCCCAAGAAACAGCTTTTATATTGATGTCAAACCAGTTACAATCTTTAGGTCCAATGTTTCAGTTCAGCAATCATCTTCACTATTCAACCTAACTACTCTAGCACAAGCAGAGCTCCAAGGGCCAGTGAACACTAATTACAATCAGGAGTTTAGGCTCAAATGTATTTCAAAGCTCTGTAAGCGACTCAACCAACCCCTCACTCATCTTCTATGGAAGTATTTATAGAAGAATGAGGAGGTGAGATCTGATAAAAGATCTCAAAATCAATTAATACAGGCATTAATGTATTCGCGGCCTTTGAGGAGCCCAACGAAGAACTATACAGGTGTTCTACTGTATTGAATGATGTGCACTCAGAATTTAAGCTCGGTGGGAGCTTTGTTTGACATTTGAGGTTCTGCGTACTGTTAGGGTCACTCTGCACACATTCTGTCATTAAATCTGGGGCCGAAATAACTTCATTGGTTGCTTCGAGGCAAAATATCTGATCTTGTTCAGTAAATTCAGCCTCTGATTAAGCGTCTTGAGACAATAGGTGGTACTGTGGTGGTTGAGGAATCAATTTGCCTCACAGTATGGCAGTGGAGGCAGTATGTCTGATAAAACACTTTTAGATTTTTCATTGAACTGTGTTTTAGGCTGGGGATTAGGCTTTTGATAACTGTCTTAGCCGTAATCCCCGCCAATCTGTCCACTAATCCGCTGTTCTGGTTCATTTTTAGTCTTCAATCTCTGATACCCTTTTTTCTGCATTGTTCTTGACGGCTTTCTCTATGGTGCAGGGCGGCGCAGGTAGGAAAAGGCATCAATGCCTCAAGAAACACTGATGAAAACGTTAATTTGCACACTGTGGCCGGTTTCCTTTGACAAATCAAAAGAGAGAGGGTCGTCACCCTCATCTTTCGAATTTCCTTCTGAATATAGCGGAAAAAGTTAAACCCTGTAAAACACAAACGAAAGTTATGAAATCCTGCGTTCATAGGTTAAACTGCATAGGAGGTTGTGCGGAGGAAGCAGGGTCGTTGGATCATGGAGCGGGGGTGCAGATCGACGGCGGGGATGCAGCGGCGGGATGTAATGGGAAAAACCTTTGTAAACCACAAAATATATCATTTTCGATTTTACAAAGAAAAAAACGTTTTTATATGAAAGGCAGGGGTGTCATATGGTGGGCCCAGCGGGATCGATCGCAAATCGCAAAAGTGGAAAACGTGATGGCGGATTATGCGACGGAGAGAAAATGCGATATTGCGATTATGCGATGGGCGGAAACTACGATGGATCGCATCGCATATATTTGCGCTGGGCATTCTAAATGAAAACTGAAATTCACGATCTACGATTTGCGATGGAGGAGGGATTTGCAATGTGATGGAGATCTGCGATGAGGATCTGCGATGGATGCTTTAGAAAAAACCACAACTCAGCGATTTGCGATTTGCGATCGAGCGGAACGATCGCATCGCAAGTTTTTGCGATGGGTTAGTTTAAACGAATCGCGAAAAATGCGATTTGCGCTGAGCGCCAAAGGGTTTAGACCTTGGTTCCAGGGTGCAGGTATATGGATGAAAAAGGATTAGGGGCCTAAGTTCGAGGGGGCTTAAGTCCTCTACATAAAAACATGTATTTTCATGGTTTTTGAAGGGTTTTTTGAAATAAATGAAGGCTTTGGTAAGGTTAAGAAGTGGGTTTTTAACCTTATAAAAGGGATTTAATGAAATGGAAAGGGAGAAAAATTAAATTGTGAGTTTTTCATGGGAAATGGAGAATATAAAATGGGGTTAGGGTAGAAGAAAAGGAAGGGGAACAAGGGGTTCTGCAGCAGTATTTAATCTTGGGATTTTTGAAGGATTTCAGAGGCTTTTGAAGTTTGAAAAAGCAGTAAAGGATCTAGACAGAGGAAGAAGGCAGGAGGCCTTACAGAGACTCCGAGAGCCAACAAATTTTAGTGAAAAATTTTGTTCCTTGGAGGCTCCCAAAGTTTTAGCCACCTTTCTGGTCTAAAAATATTATAGGTGGCTAACAGCGGCTCCATTTGGGGATGGTGCCTTCTTGAAGGCATCAAGAATTCAGACTTGATTTCTTTGGGGGGTTGACTGGTGCCTGGTCCATTGCTTGCTCTTGCTTTGCTCTGAAAAATAATCTCGGTTAGGAAAGAAAGATGAACTTCACCAATACAACTTCTACCTACCCAATCCTACTGATCTAGCATTTTTTCCTTCATCAGAGTGAACTTGGATTGGCAAACTCTTTTTACAACATTTTATTCTTTTAAAAGAATAAAAATTAATCTAATTCTACTCCTTATTTCTCCCTGAACTCTGATTAAATGGTTGAGCTCAGATGTTTCTTTACCTAATCTAGTGTCTGTTGGGTTTAAACTGTCCAACAAACTTTCATTCTCTAAATTCTAAGACAGAAATTCAAAAACAGTCAAGTCAAGATTGAACTGTTTGACTTGCTGTGATCTATGGCATAAAAACAAGCTGCACATAGATTATTATTTGCAGAAAATTTAAAATCAAAACAGAAGGCTTAAGATCTGAAAGTTTCTTATTATGGCCTTCTCTCTTCTTTTCAGCTCTGTCTTTGCTTTTCTTTGAGCTATCTTTACTTTTCTTCTGGTTCAAGTTTTGAGCTGATTAGAACCAGGTCTTGATATTCCGTGACTCATATAAGAAAACATAGTTTTGAGTCATCATCTATTGGAAAGTTTGGTTCAGATTTTGAGTTTGTTTGAACCTTCATTTCTATCCTAATTTATCTACTGATAAGCCAAGATTAAACAGTTTGGAAAATCAAATTCACTAACCTATCAGCAGTAAATTCAAAAGCTAGTCAGTCAAGATTAAACTGTTTGACTAACTAGAAGAGTGTTTTCAGGAGTGGCATTTAAGCTTGCACACTTTCAGGTTTGTTTCTCTTTTTGGCATGGGGCCTTGCCTTTCTTGTTTTCATTTCTGCCCTCTTTTCTTTCTTTCTTTGTTTTTGTATTTTTTGATTTTTCATAACTTTGAATGCAATGGTGGATGAAATATTCACAATGGAAAAATAAGAATAAAAAGGCTTCAGAACATAAAATGGTTTAAGAAAGGTAATGCTTAAGCATCCTGCCATTGACAGGACCCCCAAACAATTGTGTTCCATCCAACTCTTGTAAGTGGAAAGAATTATTACCAACAGTTGAATGAATAGAATAAGGGCCAAGCCATAGATGGTCAAACTTTCCATGCTTTCCCTTGTCTTCCCTCCTTGAGTCCCACTTTAAAACTTTGTCCCCAATCTTGAAATTGCTGGCTTTTGTTCTTCTATCAAATATCTTCTTGATACTATCTTGCTTCTACAATGCTTTGTTATAAACCTCCTCTCTGGTTTGCTGAAGATGAATGGTCTGATTTATTCTTCTGATTATATCATTTTCTTCAGTCTGCAACTCTTGAATTAACTTCATAACTGGTACACCAAGGCTGTTAGGAAAAATTGCATCTGTACCATACACAAGCTGGAAGGGTGACATACCAATAGATTTCTTCAAAGTTAATCTGTCAGCCCAAAGTGCATGGATCAACTTTGTGTGCCAAGACTTTTTATTGTCCTCCAACAGTTTCTTGATTATGTTCACTAAGATTTTGTTGGAAGATTCTGCAAGTCCATTACCTTGAGGGTAATAGGCTGTGGAGTGTCCCAATGTTATCTGATACTTGTGACAGAATTCAACCATTTTATTTGATCCAAATGTTGTTGCATTATCTGTGATGATCTTGGTAGGACAGCCAAATCTGGAAAGGATATTGGTTTCTATGAACTTTATAATAACTGAATCATTGGCTTGCCTACAAGGAATGGCTTATATCCACTTAGTGAAGTAGTCTGTGGCAGTAAGAATCCACTTATGCTGGGCAGAGGATGGTGGATTAATCTCTCCTATGAAGTCAAGACCCCACTGTTGAAGAGGAGCTTCAACAGTGATTGGATGCAGAGGAAGGGGTAATAATTTTCTCTTGCCCTCAAAAAATTGGCATTTATGGCAAGTAGTTGTCATTTTGTGAACATCATGAAACAGAGTAGGCCAATAGAAACCAGCCCTCAAGAATTTTGTTGGCTGTTGACTTCCAGTACAAATGACCTCCACACTCTCCTTCATGGAATTCGCGCTTAACCTTTTCTGCATCAAACTTAGGCAAACATTTAAGCAATAGACCGCTTGCATTTTTCCAGTACAGACATTTATCAATAATGCAATAATTTACAGCCTTTAATTTTAAGAACCTTGCCTTTGTTTTTGATAAACCAGGAGGTGCATTTAAATTAAGCAAAACATAAACAATATCAGCATACCAAGGAGAATTCATAAAATGATCTTCAACAATGGGAGTTGAGAATTCTTCTTGGTTATCCAAAGCATTAACCATGTTAATATCAAGAACTTCATAATTTGATTCAGCGATTAACCTAGCTAGACCTTTGCCTTTGATGAGCTTAGTGGGTTTTATCTCTAAATCATATTCGAGGATAACAGCAATCCACTTACCTCTCTTACCATCTGGGTCCTGTGTTAGAATGTCTTTAACAACCGAGTTTGGGACAAAGGCAATAACGTGTGAGTGCAGGATGTATACTCTGAAGTCTTTCAATGCTTTAACCAAAGCAAAAGCCTGCTTTTCCATAATGTTATACCTCAAAGGGGCATCCCTCAATGCCTTACTAAAGAATGCAATTGGCTGCTCTTGTCCTTGTAGGTTTTTCTGTAAAAGGACAGCAGCTATGGTATGTTCCGATGCAAATGAGAAGATATAAAAGTCTTTTGAAAAATCAGGACTTATAAGAACCAGTGTTTTGGTTATTGCTTGTTTCACCAGCTCAAAGGACTTCTTTGCTTCCAAGGTCCATTTCACCCCTTGCTCCTTCTTCAACATGTTTGTGATATTCCTAAGGAGCTCAGCTAAGTTGGGGATGAATCTTCTCAAAAAGTTGATCTTCCCAATGAAATACTGCAACTCCTTGATATTCCGAGGATGAGATATTTGCAATATAGCCTCAATCCTCTTTGGATCTATCTTTATACACTCTTCTGAAATAATGTGTCCAAGAAGATTACCTTCTTGGAGAAAAAATAGTGTCTTCTTAGGGTTTAAAGATATTCCAAACCTTCTGCACTTCTCGAAAACCTTTCTTAAATGTTCTAAATGTTCTTCATCTGTTTTTGAAAACACCGCGACATCATCTAGATATATAATGATGAAGAAACCCAATTCTTCCGAGAATGCTATGTCCATGGCTCTTTGAAAGGTTGCTCCAGCATTCATTAGACCAAAGGGCATTTTCACATACATGAAGGTGCACCATGGTGTAGTAAAGGCTGTCTTTAATCTATCATCAGGGTGGACTAAGACTTGATTATACCGTGAACAACCATCTAGCAAAGAAATTCTCCTGGACCCTACCACCCTTTGTAGAATATGATCCATTTTTGGTAAAGGGTAGTTGTCTTTCAGTGAAGCTTTGTTTAAGTCTCTAAAGTCTATAAAAAGCCTAATTTCTCCAGTTTTCTTCCTAACAGACACCAGATTAGATACCCACTCGGAATATCTAATAGGGACAATAATACCAGCATCATACATTTTCATGATTTCCTTCTTAACCAATGGTAACTGGACAGGGTTTATTCTGCGCAGCTTCTGTTTGAATGGTTTTTGGTTATCTTTAAGAGGAATTTTGTGCTGTATTTTTTCAGTGTCATAGGACTTAAGGTATTCGTAACTCCATGCAAAAACATCAGAAAACTCTTTGAACAGCTCTATGTATTTGAGTTTAATGTGGGTTGGCAAAGTTTTGGATAGTTTAATCATTTTTGGTTTTTCCTCACTGCCTATATTGCACTCCTCTGCTTCAGTCTCTACAGGTTCCAGTTTTGGTTTATTGGCCACATCGTTAAAATCGAACAACTCCTCTAAAGGGGTCAGACCACTAGGCAAACTTTTATCTTTAGAGTACAGAGTCTCTATCTCCTCTGTTTCAAACTCTGCATTCAGTTTTATTTCATTTTAAAGTTTGCTGGATAACAGATTTACGTTGGCAAGTTCTGGAGACGGCTCTTCTTTATCAAGGAGATTTTCTTCACTGTAGTCTGTATCATAGTCTGAATCTGAACTGTGCAGTTCGAAGTCATTTCTGAATTGCATGAAGTCTTCTATTTGTTTGTCATTGTCAAAAACTTGCCAATATTTATTGTTATTAGGCACAACTGGTCTAAATTTGATTGGAGTTGTGTTGTCTCCGGTTTCGTATGGTGTTAGACATGTCCTGGCCGCAAAGGCTAAATTGTGGGCAGTAATATTTTCTTTTCTCGAGATAAATATGAGTTTGGACTCCCCAAACGTTTTCAACAGATCCATGACATCGTTGCGATAGGCCCTAAGTCTGGGATGATTTGCGTTATACTCCCCATTGACTTGCCTAATTATTAACTCAGAATCCCCATACACGTTGATTTTCTTGGCTCCTAACTTTTTCAATAATTGTAAGCCCAAGAGCAGGGATTCGTACTTCGCTATGTTATTGGAACACTGAAAGTTTAATTTACATGAGATGCATTCTGTGTGGTTTCTTACAGTGTTACGAATCTAGACACCTGCACCGGCGTTATTTCTAGTACATGACCCATCAAAATGCATACTCCATAGGGGACTGTTTTCAGCTTCGTCTGTTTGGTGAATGTCCTTTGCATGACTTGACTCCTCAAGTTTTTCATCGGGTTGAGGATTGTCTTCTTGACTGTCAAGTTTTAAGTTTAATGGATTGATGACTTGTAGTTCAAGACCTGTATTTAGCTTGCTAGTATCTTCAGATACAATAGACTGTTTTGACAACCCAATGTTGTATTCCCCTTCCTTTGTTTCAGCCGTTAATTCTATTGAAATGATTTGTTCTGTAAGTGTTTCATCATTAAACATGATAAAAGAATCAAGGCTCGTACTAACAACATACAGGGGAGAGTTTTGAGGCCGGTCTTGACTTGTCACTGTGTACTGCATGTGGGATTCCCTGTAAAGTCTTCTAGTCTGATTAAAAACAGGGATAGTCGCATAGGTCATGTCCATTTGCATAGTTCCCTGTAACTTAGCCCCCCAAGATCTTGATAATAGCATTCCATACTTTTGGGGTACATCAGCCACAACAACGTCCATGACTAAAAATTTGGCTGGAATCTGGGCTAAGTTAACATAAAGATCTTTTATCAATCCTAGACATTTAACTCTGCTTGAGTCAAAGGAGTACAAGTCTTTGTAAGGTCTGGTAATTTCAAGACCCAGGCTTTCCATTACAGCTTTTGGCATTAAATTATGGGAAGCGCCTGAGTCATGCATAGCATTGTGCACAATTTTGTCATGAATGTTTAAGCTTACGTAAAAGGGAGGGACATGACCCTCTTGGAATTTACCTTCAATTTTTGGACCAAAAATATGCTCTGGTTGGTCATCATTAAGATTGAGTGTATCTTCATTATCTTCTAAGTTCAAAGCCTTCAAAATTTTGGACCTATATACATGTTGGGCAGCTAATTCGGTTAAGGGAATAGAGATTTTAATCTTGGAAATTTCTTGTTCCAGGCTGAAAGGAATTTGATTCTTTGAAGTGTTGGTTTCAACCTTGTTAGCTGTCACTTTATCAGCAACAACAGCTTGCTGATTTGTTTTATTTACACCTGACATGATGGTTGTAATAGGAGTACTAGCTGAAGTGTTAGTACTACTAATGTCTGCACTCTATTTTTCATCGTTTTGAGTGCCTTTCTCTTTACCTTTATCAGAATTGACAGCCACCGTTTTTTCCATTCATTTAACCGGTTTAGGTTTGGTTGTAGTGCTGTTTTGTGAAGATTTGTCAGAGGTTTTGGTGTTGGGAGTTTGTTGACTGGTTTTGCTTCGGAGGTCATATTCTCTTTGAGTTTCTATGATGACATTTTCCATGTTTTGATAATGATTTTCATCATCATCTCTTTTGTCATCATATGGTGTATATAGACCTTATTTTTTATCATAATGAATCTCAAAATCATCATCATCAACCTCCAGCATGTTGATAGCACCTTCCTCTATTATTTCGACTGTTTCCTCAACCTCACTTATATAGTTCTGATGAAAGGGAGGAGTGATCTGTTGATCATCTTCCCTAGGTCTGTTTGGAGGTTGGTTCCTTCTAACATTCTGATTGTGGTTTTGGTTTCTGTTTTGAGGAGCAGTTTGATTTTGACTTGCTTGTGATCTTTTAATTATGCTCATCTCTTTCATCATCTCTTCCATCATCCTTTCCATTTTTGAGTTAGAAGTAGAAGGTGCAGACTCCTCTCTAAAAGATACTCTCTTCTTGCTCTTCATTCTTGCTCTTTTCTCCATCAAGTTCACTTCCACAGAAAGAGCACCCCTTTGCATGTCTTAAAGAGTTGCGAAATCTCTTTCTCTTAGTGAATAGGTCATGTCAGCGTCAAAACCTTCGGGAAATTTGTTTAAAGCTGAACCTTGGGGAGGTTTTAGTTCTGGGGAAAGTGCGTTGTATACACTGTTGAATCTGGTGCAGTAGGCCTGCACACTTTCCCCTGGGTTCCTATGGAGATTGTTGTAATCAACAAGAAATTGGAGAGGGTTCTTCCTTACTTCCCACTTGTTTAAGAATGTTTGATGGAAGCCTTGGAGATCATTTATACTGTGGGGGGCTAAGCCTTTAAACCATTTTCTTACTTCTCCCCCTAAGCTTTGAGCAAATAATCTGAGTTTGAAAGAATCATCATCAATTTCGTTTCTGTCAAAGTAGTCATTCATCTTATCCACATGTTGTGATGAAGTTGTAGCATTGCTAGCATCATACAATGGTATTTTGGACTGATAATCCTGTGGAAGATTAGATAAAGGTACAGGAAGGACTAAGGGAGCATACCATGCTGCCATGATATGTGGTGGGGGTGGATTTACAAAAGGTGGGGTGGGCTGAAGTGGGGTGGTTTGACCAGTGGATGTAGGGCGAGCAGATGTGGATGGGCCGGGAATGGATTGTTGAGCTGATCTTGGATGAGAGACACCTAGATTGTGAAGGAGATGTAAATCGGGAGGCGTTGTTTCCCTGCTACCAAGATGTTCACTTGTTTCCGGGGATGAAAGTGAAGACTCAGAGTCTATCCGGATTATATCATCAAATGACCTAGTTCTGAATGGGTTTACTAAGTCAACTTGTGATTGTTATAGAGCCCAAATATTTTTAGGGACTGAATTAGCTCTTAAGGGTGATCTGAAAACAGTTAATAATTTAACCTTAAGAGACTTCCAAAGGACACTTTCTGGATTATCAACTATCTCAGGTGGTTTCAGGTCCGGATGGGCTCTAGTGTGAATCTTTTTCGAAGCCACTATGCTGTGTTGTTTAGACCTAAACAAACAAGAAAATTTCAAATAGATATGACAATCTGGGAGAGGTTAACTAATCTGTTTTTACATTTTAATCCTACAGTCCTCCAACTGAGTTTGAATGATGCTATAATGATAAGGTTTCTTCCCAGTGGAGTCTTAAGGTCTATTTAAGGATTGTGGAGTCGCCAAGTGGAAATTTTTAGCTCCTTTCAGAGGTAAAAGGTCTTATGGTCCACCACCATGTTTATTTAATTCCAATCTGAAATATTTTTAGGTTTTTCTGAGTCATTTTTCAGTTGTGTGGTTTTTAAGAATATCCTAACTCTGTTTCAAAACTTAGCTAAGGTTGTGAGACAAAGGCAGTCTACTCTTATGGCTAAGCCGGCTGATTTAGATGAAGTCTTAAGAGAAACCTAGGGTTTACCTAGTTTGTCACTAATTCAAACAAGTTTCATCATAACTACCTATCCTAGGCAGTGCTTGAAAAGGCTGCTTTTTACTCTCAAAGTGTTCTTGAATAAAGGGTTTTCTGAGGCCTCTAAAAGGTATTAAAAACACTCAGGTTCCCCAGTGGAGTCGCCAGAAATGTTAGGTCTCTGTAATTTATTAGCAAGATTGACAGAGTCCAATTATAGAAACAACATCGTTTCAACCAACTTTCGGATTCTAGGATCTAGCCCTCCTGAATCCGGAGAGGGATCTCTCCAATAGGTACAAAGATGGATATTGTATTTGAAAGATTAAGGTAATGATATTAGGCTAGTTGTGAAGGCAAAGGATTTTGTTTTGGATGGTTGAGCATGAAATGTTACTTGAGGGGAAAGTCCTAAGTGCAAAAGTTTCAAAAGTGAGAAGTTGCAAGTGGATAGAACAGCTAAGCTAAACAAATAGAATAACGTCGGTTTTTAGTCCATTGGGCTATGGAGTCATATCTGGGCTTTAATTGAGCAACAACATCAAGTGTGATCCAAGGGGCAAGTCATCTATACCACAAGATTATTGAGATTAAAATGATGGAATGGAAACATTAAAGTGTTGGAGGGGTGGAAACTGATAATAATTTCTCAGAGGATTTATAGTCAGTCCAAAACAAGAAAAGCCTCTTAAGTAACTGTTTAAAACCAACCAAGTGCAGGGCTAACCATTGCCTCCTTGGGCAAGTCTGTATTCAAGCAGCTTAATTGACAAACAATCCAGTAATCCACATAATTACCTTCAGAAAGTATGAAAACACATAAGAAAAATAGAGTGTAACTTAAGATCAGATAAAGTACTTTTAAACCTAGTCTGCTTTCAGTCAACACCAAGGGAAACTTTCAGAATATGCCTTTGAAGAAAAGAATCTAGGAATCAGGGCAAACCATATCTTCTCTAGTCTAACTTTAATAGCAAATAATGGAAATCACATTTAAGAACAATGTTTATGTAAACAGAAGGACGAGGGAACGCCAACATTCCTAACTGTTTAAACAGTATTAAATCATTCTTAAATCAACAAGTTTGAGGAAAACATCAAGATAAAGATTTCTCAGCCAGAGAAGGTTACTGATGTACAGTAGATCCTAACTCTATTCAAACTGTTCTTTATAGAGGAATATGAACAATATGGCATACATAGAAGGAAAACAATTTAACAAAGAAAGGAGCACTTCACCGGTGATATAGACCAGGATCCCAAGAAACAACTTTTATATTGATGTCAAACCAGTTACAATCTTTAGGTCCAATGTTTCAGTTCAACAATCATCTTCACTATTCAACCTAACTACTCTAGCACAAGCAGAGCTCCAAGGGCCAGTGAACACTATTTACAATCAGGAGTTTAGGCTCAAATGTATTTCAAAGCTCTATAAGCGACTCAACCAACCCCTCACTCATCTTCTATGGAAGTATTTATAGAAGAATGAGGAGGTGAGATCTGATAAAATATCTCAAAATCAATTAATACAGGCATTAATGTATTCACGGCCTTTGAGGAGCCCAACAAAGAACTATACAGGTGTTCTACTGTATTGAATGATGTACACTCAGAATTTAAGCTCGGTGGGAGCTTTGTTTGACATTTGAGGTTCTGCGTACTGTTAGGGTCACTCTGCACACATTCTGTCATTAAATCTGGGGCCGAAATAACTTCTTTGGTTGCTTCGAGGCAAAATATCTGATCTTGTTCAGTAAATTCAGCCTTTGATTGAGCGTCTTGAGATAATAGGTGGCACTGTGGTGGTTGAGGAATCAATTTGCCTCACAGTATGGCGGTGGAGGCAATATGTCTGATAAAACACTTTTAGATTTTTCATTGAATTGTGCTTTAGGCTGGGGATTAGGCTTTTGATAACTGTCTTAGCTGTAATCCCCGCCAATCTGTCCACTAATCCGCTGTTCTGGTTCATTTTTAGTCTTCAATCTCTGATACCCTTTTTTCTGCATTGTTCTTGACGGCTTTCTCTATGGTGCAGGGCGGCGCAGGTAGGAAAAGGCATCAATGCCTCAAGAAAAACTGATGAAAACGTTAATTTGCACACTGTGGCCGGCTTCCTTTGACAAATCAAAAGAGAGAGGGTCGTCACCCTCATCTTTCGAATTTCCTTCTGAATATAGCGGAAAATGTTAAACCCTGCAAAACACAAAGGAAAGTTATGAAATCCTGCGTTCATAGGTTAAACTGCATAGGAGGTTGTGCGGAGGAAGCAGGGTCATTGGATCATGGAGTGGGGGTGCAGATCGACGGCGGGGATGCAGCGGTGGGATGTAATGGGCAAAACCTTTATAAACCGCAAAATATATCATTTTCGATTTTACAAAGAAAAAAACGTTTTTATATGAAAGGCAGGGGTGTCATATGGTGGGCCCAGCGGGATCGATCACAAATCGCAAAAGTGGAAAACGCGATGGCGGATTATGCGACGGAGAGAAAATGCGATATTGCGATTATGCGATGGGTGGAAACTGCGATGGATCGCATCGCAAATATTTGCGCTGGGCATTCTAAATGAAAACTGAAATTCGCGATCTGTGATTTGCGATGGAGGAGGGATTTGCGATGTGATGGAGATCTGCGATGAGGATCTGCGATGGATGCTTTAGAAAAAACCACAACTCAGCGATTTGCGATCGAGCGGAATGATCGCATCGCAAGTTTTTGCGATGGGTTAGTTTAAACGAATCGCGAAAAATGCGATTTGCGCTGAGCGCCAAAGGGTTTAGACCTTGGTTCCAGGGTGCAGGTATATGGATGAAAAAGGATTAGGGGCCTAAGTTCGAGGGGGCTTAAGTCCTCTACATAAAAACATGTATTTTCATGGTTTTTGAAGGCTTTTTTGAAAGAAATGAAGGCTTCGGTAAGGTTAAAAAGTGGGTTTTTAACCTTATAAAAGGGATTTAATGAAATGGAAAGGGAGAAAAATGAAATTGTGAGTTTTTCATGGGAAATGGATAATAGAAAATGGGGTTAGGGTAGAAGAAAAGGAAGGGGAACAAGGGGTTTGCAGCAGTATTTAATCTTGGGATTTTTGAAGGATTTCAGAGGCTTTTGAAGTTTGAAAAAGAAGTAAAGGATCTGGATAGAGGAAGAAGGCAGGAGGCCTTACAGAGACTCCGAGAGCCAACAAATTTTAGTGAAAAAATTTGTTCCTTGGAGGCTCCCAAAGTTTTAGCCACCTTTCTGGTCTAAAAATATTATAGGTGGCTAACAGTAGGTTCAGGTATATTGAATTTGTTGTGTATCCCCCACTTTGGCCGCTATAATATCACTGGTCTGGTTGTTCGCCAGTTGTTGGCACTGGTCCATGATGGGTGTTTGTGGATCCAGGGTTGCATCCCGATTGATGTCACTTTAATTCACCGAATCACCGGCCTCCCCATGCATGGGCCAAATCCTAAAGAGGGCATCAGTAAGAAGTATGAGCAGCGGATTGCCGAGGATGTTCAGGAGAAATACCACATTGTTCGCAACTAAAAAGGGTTTCAAGTAGACACAATAAGTGATCTGGGGATGCACATGGGTACCCTGCTTCTTGCAAGAAAATTGGTGCACAAATCCCAGGCATCGATTATCCCTGCCTATGTAATTAAACTCGCGGGTAGATGCGAAAAATGGGTTTGCTTCAACTGGTCACAGTACCTCGTCGATGAATTTTTAGACAACGTGTGTGAGGCCCAGGATCAAGGAAAAGAATTCTGCTACTCCTAGTTGATACTGTTAATTGCCTTAGTTGCGTGGGAGGCACCTGATAAGGTAGTGTTCCCTGATCTCGAGCCAAGTATCTGTGAGGGAGCACGGTTTACAAACCTCTGGGATTCGAAGGATTCGAAGCGGGTCGAGGAGAATAAGGTCTTATGGGTACTATTTGATCGAGTCCTGGAAGCAAAAATTCATTCCCATCCACGCTTATCACTTACGGTCTATGACAAATACAAGGATATCGCGGCATTCCAGGTTACCATTCACAATGTGTAGGTTTGGGCCCATAGAGATCCAACTTGGTATAACCTTCCCTACATGGCCACAAAAGTAGATATTGACCAAGTGATTGTAACTTGGCCACGAGAGTGGAATATTAGCGACAAGACGTCCAACTCGGGCATAGCAAGCATATCCGGCCAAAGTGCCACCCCAAAGGATACTCCTCCGCCAGACACAACGAAGGAGCCTGAGGCACATGCTACGGAGAAGAGCATGACCCAAGAGATCCATAAGGACACCACCATGGGGACAGAGTCGGTGTCGCAGCAGGACCAAGAGCTTGACAGGCTCAATAGCAAAGATACGACATCGCCACATGGCATCAAATGCACCAGTGAAACTCCCAAAGGGTCTAGGAATTAGCGCAAGGATATTAAGCCTGGTACAAACACAGAGGTCACATTGAAAGAAGGGGACTTAGAGAATATTGCAGACATCATAACTATTGCGTTAGAGAACCAATGGACTACTTTGGAAGGACAACACAAGACAGTGGTAGAAGCTTTTCTTACAATCCCTTCAACTGAAGGCAGACACACTTTAGGCGAGCGTGGATCAAACAAGGCAGAATCAAGTGAGCTAGCCAGCTACAGTTGTAGCCTTGACCACCGTCGCAGAAAGTCAGATCTGCCCCCTCTTGGGCACAACTTTTGCAATGATACCCGCAGAATTATGCAACCAAGTCCATGCATGCTCTTCGGTTGATCTCAATTTTGGGCATTTAACGGGTGTGCAGCTACATGACTTGTTTACCTCCATCACCGCTGAGCTTCAAAATAGAGAACTATGAGTGCAGCAACACCTTAGCGAAGCTGAGAAAATTATTTTGACTAAATTTTCTGGAGCTGCCCAAGCCCAGGAAGCCCACATCACCGCCATCGCGCAACAAGCTAAATTAGAGTAATTGATCGACCGTCCCTGCGAAGATATGATAGAAGTAATTCCTGCCTCTACTGCGCCGCAAGCCAAGTTTGAAGGCTTGGTCGCTGCTTTGAAGGCATCTTGAACTAAAGTACAGGTTGTTAAGGCTAATTTGGAGCTTCAAATAGCATTGCTGCAGGCCAAGCTCCGACTTGAGACCCCTTTGGAGGTGCACACTTAGCGACTCGTGCTTATCTCGAAAGCTACAAGTAGTATTACCACACAGATCACTCAGGGCACCGCATTGTTTGAGACTGCTATGGAGTTATGGTCCCAGGTGCAGCATGACCCCATCCTTTGCCGAATCGATCAGGAGCTGCACCAAAAGGAGCAAGATTTTGAGCAGATGGAAGCCACTATGACCAACCTCATCCTAGCCCAATGACTAGTGTGCCTTCGGAGTAGCCACACACTTAGAAGTGAAATTGTGGGGATCTGACGCAAGAAGATGGTACTCAACAAACATTTGACACCATGGGCTGACGAAGCTCTCAAGCTTTCACAAGAGTTAGAAGGGGTCGTGAGAAAGTTGAATCAGACCTTGGAAAGTGTCACCCCAACTACAGAAGGACCAAATTCACAAAATTTGGTTGATATTGTGCAGAATGAAGCCGCACAAAGCATAGGTGTTTCGCCCTCGTTGGTTGCCGCTATTGAGCAGCTCTAGGAAATGATAAAGACCCCGTTGGCACTGTGACTTAGGACGAGTCACAAGATTGTGTTAGGGGACTGTTGGAACGAGGTCCCCTAACTACATTTTTGGTTGAGTTTTATAATATCTTGTAATATTTAGTCTAGCGTAAGGGCTTTGGGGTGGGTCAAAGCCGTTGATGAATTGTAAAGGGTCAAAGGGTAGACTAGGAGTCTGCAAACCACGGTTTGTGGACCATAAAATAATGTAGGCTAATATGTTATAAATAGATAGATAAATCGAGTCTAGAGATAAGATAATTGGTGATTAATATTGGATACGAACTTGTGGATATTTTTTGTTGATTGTCTGGGTAAGGGCTCCTGCTGGCTGTGTGCGCGGAGACCTTGAGTCCTGCTGTGTGTGGACCATGCTAGCTGTGTGCGCGGGCTAGTAAATAGACTCTTTAAGTCGGATCTGGGTATGAATGAATGAGAAGGTTGTTGATGATATTTAAGTTTTTTTGTGTTATGATTATCAGATACGCTTATGTTCTAATATTATGTTTATTCTCTGAATACTGATGATATATTGATGCACACGTGGATGCGATATTATGAATGCGTAGATCTGGTTTAAGTGTTTTTCTCTGAATGCATTTTATCTACTAATTTATGATCTTGGATATACTATTAAGGGTTTCTGTATTATGACTTCTCCTACGCAAATCTGTTTGATCTGAAAGGACCCACTTCAATTAACTTTCTCTCTCTCAGGGTGTGGAAACCTGGTTCCATCACCCTCCCATACTACTTTGGGTGAGACCTTGACCTGCGCAAGCAGTCCATTTCCAAAAGGGCCAGTAGTATAGGGGTTTGTTGGAAAACCTTAAAACTGAACCTGGGTTAAGGCCCCTAAAGCCAACAACGGGCTAATCAAATATGGTGGGTTCATTGACTGATTAAGCACCATGTTGCAAAAAATTCAAAGGCATTTTCCCCCTACGAACCCCCTCAATCAAAAAAAATTCCTAGAATACCTGACATGGTCATTATCAAACAATAGAAGGATTTACGATAAAACTATTTCATTTTAATTATTTTCACATCATCGACAAGTGTCCCTCCCAAGTTTATTTTTGCTTCACATCATTTACATGCTCTTTACACCTCTTCCCTAGCCAACTCTTATTTTCTCAAAGATTCATAATTAGGCCAATAAAATATCTTCTCTTTATATCCATCTATTAAATAGTTAACCATTGGTAAGGGAGTTCTTTCTCAGAGCCATAGATCTCATGTTCAAAACTCACCCAATTTTCAATGGGGGGATATTGTTAGACATTGTTTCAATACTCTCTATTTATTTCATGACATGGAATAACCACCTCTCTTGGATCCTAACTATGGAAATTATAGTGAAAACTAATTCCCGCAATTTTTCTTTATTCGAAAAACATAAATAGACCAACTACATCATTATTATTCATTATTAGGCCAACCTATAAATAGATATAGAGATCCACATGGCTGTGTAATCCATGCTTCCCACATATCACCTATATTTTCCTATAGATTTGGAGTCGTCTAAAGCTATATTTAAAGTAAAATTTCTTTAAAGATGAAGTAGAAATTTTTTTCCAACAAATATGACACTAATAAACGCCCATAAGCAATCTAGAAGAGAAGCGAGAATATTACGTGGAGATTTGTTAACAAGGGGTGTGATCTCTCTTTGGGACAACTATCTTCAGTTTAAAGCGGATCTCCGTTAAATTTATTTTCTTCTTCGCAGTTGAAGTTTGTTATTGAAAATCATTGCTCAAAGCCATGCTCACTCTACATGAAATGAATGTTAGCCATATTTCACAAATTTTTGCCATAGATATATGGAGGCTACATGCATTGAAGTAAAATTCATTCATAAAATCAATATTGGAAGGATTTTCCACTTGAAGGAGTTATGTTTGAATTGTCAGACTCCTCTCACCATTTTTTATTTCCTAGAAATTAAAAAGGAAGCTCTACAACCGATGTGTTTTCCACAATATTTCCTTCAACATCTTAGTCAACAAACGTGCTCTTTCACCGAAAATCCCTTCATTGGGATTGGCTTCACTCGATGTGTTAGTTCACATTGAACTCTCAATAAACTCGAATTTTACATATTATTTGGAGTAACAATCATTTATGTAAAGTTATTGTAGAGTGACAAGAAGTTTACGGAGCAAATAATTTGACGATACCATTTTAAATTTGATTGCAAGGTTGTGTGATTGAAAAATGAGGGATTTTTACTTTGGTTCATCACATTTGTGAGAGTTATATTTTGGTTTCACATTAGTGAAAGCCAAAAGTGGTTAGGAAGCTAGTTGAAGACATGTAAAATCATTGTAAAAGAGAGTTGAAGCTTTGTTTTTTAATATAATTGTGATTGCATTAGAAAAAAATTGTAGCAAATTTTATTTTCTCTAATTCTTGTTTTAGACCATCGTGAAATTAAATAAGGGTGTTTAAGGAAATTTTTCTTTGTGTATGATTATTTTTGGGTGTGAGTCTCTATATTGTCTATAGTTTTAGAAATTGATTTCAATTTGTCACATTTCTTATTGAGTGACAAGGCGTTCCAATCAAATCAATCATTACACTATAAAAAATGAAGGATAAATTATTCAAATGTACAGAGGTTAAAGTCTCAAACCATTTCGAAGATAAGTGTGGAATTTATCATTAAGACATATTTGAAATTGAATAACGAGGCCAAAAATCAAGTCATTGTAATCACACTTTACGGTGTATACTCAGTAGTACGCAACACCGCAAAGTTTCATAAAATCAAGTGAGCATGAAAAATAAACATAAAATCTAGCAAGGTTGAGATAAAATAAAGTACAAGCAAGCATGATAAAAATGAGTAGAGGAGAAAAGAATTTACAAAATACATCTTAGAAAATCAAAGATTTGCAAGCCCGTCGGGGTTTGGTCTAGTGGCAAGCGAGCGTACTGTTAAGGCGTTCGTGCTATGGTGCAGGTCACGAGTTCAAATCCCGTCTTACCTGAGGGGCTGTTGTGGCGGGCTCAGCAGTTCCTCCTAGGAGTATAGGGGTAGCCAGCGAGATTCGACCCCGTGTAACGTGAGTACGATACTGCTGCAGTTGCCGATTCTCCTAGTCAAAGAAAGGTGAATAATCGATGATTTTATCTTTCACGGATCCAGGGCCAGAACGCTGGCAAAAAGCCGAGATCGCCTCCAAGATCTGAGGCAACAAGGTCTGAAACTGGCGCAGAAGATGGGACGGCCAGGGGCACCTGGTGCCCCCACGTTCAAACAAGTAATTATAGACAAGGGGAAGAAGATGGCCGAGGGTTCGAAGATCCCAGGCTCTTTAGCATCTCAGAATCACGCCGGCCACACTGAAATACCTTCAGGCAGCCTCACGGCAGAAACAGTGAAGAGATCCACCAGCAAATAAGGAATCCGTCTTAATCAATCCTCGCAAGAGGCAGATCCGCGAGGGAAAGCTGCAGATCTGAATGATAATGTCGACCTGAACGCACATCTTTGTCGATCTGAAAATTCTGGAGGAAACGGCGTACAATCAAAATTGCAAGGGCGATGCAAACCAAAGGCTCTCAATAGCCTTAGGGTAAACATCACTGACCCGGATCTACAAGAATACCGGGATCATATGTCAATCTACGCAGTAATCTGCAAATTTATGGGATTATGGCCCAGCGAAAAAGCTCTCTGTCAATGGATCAAGCAAGTATGGAAACCGCGAGGGGATGTTCAACTTCACCTAGGAGCCAAAGGCTTCTTCACGGTGGTGTTTACCAATCTGGACGACAAGGACTGGATCTTTGAAGGAGGCCCCTACTTATATGCTTCTACGGGCCTCTATATGCGGCCCTGGAAACCTAACTTCGCACCTGAGCAGGAGACCTTCACTCAAGTACCAGTCTGGATCAAACTCTTCTCCCTGCCAATTGACTATTGGAGACCAACAGCGCTGGAACAAATCGGCAACACTCTGGGCACCTTTGTCCGGGCTTCTGAAGCCACTCTTAAAAAAAGGTACACAACTTATGCTCGTATTTGTGTTGAAATGGATGTTTCGGGACCTCTGCACGAAGGACTTTGGTTAGACTACAGAGATGAATCCTACTTTCAAACAATAGACTATGAGAAAATACCTTTTAGATGCCGAAAATGCCATGAGAATGGGCATCTAATTAGAGAATGCCCTCTAAAAAAAACGGAGGAACTCTCCAAAGGGAAACCCTCTTCGTCCTCGGATGGGTTCATTCGACCCACAGGAAGGCACAGAGCCAATCACAGAAATCATCCTAAAATAGTAGATCCAAACACTGGAACCACTAATCCTTTTGAGATACTGGGTGAAGACTCTCAAAAAAATAAGGAAGATCCAAATCCAGCAGCTCAGACACCAACGAAAATTAATGATCAGACTAAAGACACCCTCGATTCGGGGGATCTCAATGCAGCAAACTCAGAAGACAAGAACCAAGAAGGAGAT
Source organism: Pinus albicaulis (assembly GCA_034641835.2). Taxonomy (NCBI): domain Eukaryota; kingdom Viridiplantae; phylum Streptophyta; class Pinopsida; order Pinales; family Pinaceae; genus Pinus; species Pinus albicaulis. Next base: position 1,655,407,027 of record CM076580.1, on the reverse strand, counting down.
GAGGACATGGTCCTTAGTGAACAGGGCACGGAAGACCTAGAACTGGATGAAATTTTGGAAAAAGAAGGGCTAGATCTTAACTCAATAGTGGAACAATGGAAACAAAAAGGGATAGACAAAGTGCCAGAAGAAGAAATCAACCGAATCAACCATCTATTCTTAGCCAGACAGGATGCAATATCAAAAGGTGTGAAACGGGGTCGTGGTGCCACCAAGAGCCTGGGCATTAAATCACAAACCCTACACCATACGCAAGCTAGCAGCCAATACAAAAAGAAACGAGGAAGAAGATCAGACAAAGATGCACTCCTCGAATTAGGTCAGCTGTTGATAAACTCCGGAAAGATGAAAGCCCTTGAGGCTTTCTCCTTCCTATCCTAATCCCAGTTAACCATGAAAGTCCTCTCATGGAATGCAAGAGGACTGGGAAGCCTCAGGAAACAGAGGCTCCTGAAAAAGAAAATAACACAAGAAAAACCGGATATGGTCTTCCTTCAGGAAACCAAATGTACTATTCAGAAGCAGGATGAGCTAACTAAACGTCTGAGCAGACATCTTGAGCATCTGGCGGTGGAAGGAACAGGAATGAGTGGAGGCTTAGCCATCCTCTGGAACTCTAATGTCTTCCATCTCATTAATGCTGAGGCTTCAAAGCACTTCCTAGCCCTGCAAATGCAAATTATAGGAGAAAGAGGGTCCTTCTTATTTGTCAACATCTACAGCTCCCAACATCTGGAGGACAAGTTACTGCTGCTCCGTCAATTGACCAGCCTGTATCACCGGCACAACACCTCTCAGGCCGTTTATGGCGGGGATTTCAACATGATAACCTCACTCGAGGAGAAGAAAGGAGGCATCAGGGCTCTCAGCAATGATGCCCGAGCTTTTAATACCTTTATTCAAGATCAAAGCCTAGTATACATAAAGCCTAGCAATGGTATGTTCACTTGGACCAATAGACAAGGCGGAGATAGGCTAATAGCTTCCCGATTGGATCACTTTCTAGTCTCCGAAAGCCTTCTCCTTGAAGGAAATATTATTAGCTCTGAAATCCTTCCTTCCGGGGGCTCAGACCACTGGCCCATCACTCTGCAAATTTCGATTTCAGGCACCCCCAAAAACAGGCCTTTCCGCTTCGAAAGATTTTGGCTCACCCATAAAGACTTTTTCAACCGCATCAAAACTTGGTGGAAGACTTCTCTGCCTGTAAAGGGTACAAAAATGTTTAATTTACAAGCAAGGCTCAAGTATATCAAAGCAGAACTGAAAACCTGGAACCGAGAGGTCTTTGGAGACATCTTTACAGACAAACGCCATCTGGAGCAGCAATTGGAGGAAATCCACAATGAATGGATTCAAGGTAATACTTCACGGGAATCCATCGAGAAGGAGAAGCAGCTCATGACAAAATGGAATGAAAGGTGCGAGCAGGAAGAAATATTATGGAAGCAAAAATCGCGCAATCAATGGCTGAAGGAGGGAGAAAGGAACACTAAGTTCTTCTACAGGTCTGCTATTGACTATAGATGCAGCAATAGAATCACCAGATTACAAGGAGAGCATGGGGAGATTCTAAGTTCACACCAGGAAATCTCCAATCAACTTCGCAGACATTTTCAATCCATTTCTACTGAACCAGAATGCAATCGAAGGGAGGCTATCGACAGGGTGACCTCCACCATTCCCAAACTCATAACCGATGAGCAAAATAGTGCCCTGGAACGACCAGTATCTCTCCAGGAGGTGGAGGTGGCAGTCAGAGAGATGGCCAATGGGAAGGCTCCAGGACCTGATGGATTCACAGTGGACTTCTTCAAAGCCTGCTGGGACATTGTGAAAGAAGACATTTGGGAAGTGGTGGAAGATTCAAGACTATCTTCTTCCATCTTAAAGTCACTAAACTCCACTTTCATTGCTTTGATCCCCAAGGAAAAAGATGCCTGGACTCCGTCCAAATTTAGGCCCATTACCCTCTGCAATGTGGTTTATAAGATTATTTCGAAGGTCATAGCCAACAGACTTAAACCCATCCTACCCCTAATCATTTCAGAAGAACAATCAGGGTACGTGGAGGGGCGACAGATCATGGATAACGTCCTGTTAGCCCATGAAATGGTTCATACTCTAAAGACGCTAAGAAAGGCAGGCATGATAATTCAATTGGACCTCTCAAAAGCATATGATAAAGTGAGTTGGGCCTATCTCGAGGCTGTCCTCAAAGATTTTGGCTTCAGCTCTAGATGGATAGCCTGAATCTCAACTCTAATCAAAATGCCTAACCACTCAATTCTTATCAATGGTGCCCCTTCTCAACCTTTCTACCCTCCCAGGGGTATCAGGCAGGGAGACCCAATCTCCCCTTTCCTTTTTGTTATTCTAATGGAAGGGCTCAGCCATCTCATTAAATCTGCTCAGGAGAACAATCTTATAAAGGGTTTGCAGCCATTAACCAATTTTCCGGCCACAACGCACCAGCAGTTCGTGGATGACACTATGCTGCATGGCACACCTACTGTTAAAGAAGCAAAAGGTTTTAAGAAAATTCTCACCTTGTTCAGTCAGGCTTCTGGGATGGATTTCAACTTTGATAAATCCATGGTCTTCTTTTTTAATACCCATCTGGCGGTTCAAAGACATTTAACTGCAATCCTCGGTTTTAAGCGAAGCTCTCTCCCTTCCAAGTATTTAGGGATTCCCCTCACTGACAAGCCATGGCATAAGTCTCATTGGGAAAATCTGACAAACAAGCTTGCTGACAAATGCAACCACTGGACCAACAGAGTCCTAAATTTGGCAGGGCGTATGGTAATGACCAAAGCGGTTGTTCAAGCAATTCCTCACTACATGCTTTCAATTCTCCCTGCACCGCAAGGAATCCTCCAGAAAATCAGAACCATCCAACGCAGCTTTCTGTGGTCGGGCAACTCTGGCAAGCAAAAATGGGCTTTGGTGGCTTGGGATAAACTCTGTAGACCCAAAACCTTCGGAGGGATTGGTTTGCAGGATCCTGGAACTATCAATAAAGCCAATGGGGCCAAGCTATGGTGGAGATGGTTAACAGAGCCGCATACTCCGTGGGTAAAACTGTGGAAGGCCAAATATGCAGCTCACTGGCAGCACGATGAGCTTATCAGAATCACCGAGGTCCCGACAGGCTCCCCCATTTGGAACTTAGCTCGAGCCAATCGACATATTATTCAAAATCACTGCTTCTGGGAAATAAGAAATGGGCAGTCGGCTCTCTTATGGGAAGATGCTTGGAAGCAGCTCCCAATTTTGGAAAGCCCTAATTTTCATCCTTTGCAGCAATGGTATCAGGAAAAAGGAAAAATAAAAGTCCATCACTACTGGGTGCAAAGCAGTGAACCGCAGCAGTGGAGAAATTGGCAACTGACCCCCCCTCCCATGGAGGAATTACTGCAGAACTTAAACAACACCCTCAATGATACTCTAAGTAAAAGAGTTCTCAGAGTAATGCACGGTCCAGACAAAATCCGATGGGGCATGTTGGCGGGGGGCTCCTTTAACTTGAAAGAAGCCAGGCACTATATAGATAACAGGGCAGAACAGGACAAGGTAGCTTGGTATGAAAATGTCTGGGACGGGATTCTATGGCCCAAAATTAAACTGTTCCTATGGCTCGTGCAAAACAAGAAAGTCCTGAAATGGGAAAATCTAACCAAAAGAGGGTTTATAGGACCTTCCCGCTGCCCTTTATGTGAGCAGCAGGAGGAAACCACCAACCATCTCTTTAACAGCTGTAATTGGACCAGCAAGCTCTGGGAATGGCTTCAAGATATTTTCCAGCAGACTGACAGACAACACAATTCTATTCAAGAGACCATAACCAATTGGCGAACCCAATACTCCAACAGCGTTATGGTAAATTAAATATGGAAGAACAGTCCCGGTTTTCTTATATGGAATGTATGGAAGGAAAGAAATAACTGCATCTTCCAAAAGCGAGGCATTCGGCAACTTGAGGATTTAAAAATAATCATAATGCAAGGGCTCACGGAAACCACTCGTACCTGGTGCACAGAGGAAAAGGTTGATACAATCTCTCCCAACGACAGAAGAATTCTGGGCATCTTTGGGCTCATCGATTCAGTGGAACATCTCCTAACGAAAACGGCTCTCCGACCAATTCCTTCTCCTGTTATCTGGCAGCGTCCGCCCCATGGTTTCTGCAAGTTGAACTTCGACGGTGCAGCAAAGGGAAACCCCGACCCAGTTGGGGTAGGAGGGGTTCTACGTGATGAAAATGGAAGCATCATTCATATCCTAAGCAAAAATCTGGGAGAAACCACCAACAACTACGCCGAATTCACAGCTCTGGAACAGGGTCTTCGACTCTTAGTTCAGCTAGGTAAAAGGAAAGCTATCGTGGAAGGCGACTCTCAGGTGGCCATTACTACAGTAAAAAAAATTCAACATGGAACGCAACTAGCCAAAGCGATCAAGCATTGGAGGTTAGCCGCGATCACGGAAAGGATAGCACAGCATTTGCCTTCTCTCAGGGGAATAATCTTGCAATCCGTGCGAAGACAAGCAAATTCGCTTGCGGACCACATCGCTAATTACGCGGTTGACAATCCGACTCTTGCATGGGACATGTGTTGGCACGAGCTCACGGATGATAAACTGCGGGATCAGTGCAATGCAATATCAAGGAAGGACTTGAATTCAGGTGATTCCGTGGGACGGAAGGCGAGCCAGTCGTCATCAGAAAATCAGGCTTAACGATATAATGATTGCACAAGTCGGGCGGCACATGCAGGAGAGGGTAACGAGCAGCCATCGGAAGCCACCGTCTTTAATGAGAAGGAAGTATGGCAAAGGAAAAAGCTCCACCAAGCGCTTTAAGCGCAGGTTAACGTCGTGTGAAGGACTTCATGGCAGAACCGACAACTCCAATCATTCATCCAGCCTTGGCGGCAACACGTTTGGGCAACTTGCCCTCAATTATGTCCTTAAATGGCCTCCTCACAACACGCTTCAACCCTTCTCCATTCTCTTTATTAGCTCTTCCCCGCACCTTTTCTGTATCTTTCCTACGCTGAAGTTTCTTTCTGCAGGCTCCCCTTCTGCTCTTATAGTGACAGGTGCAAGAACATTCTCCAGTGCCATGGCGGAAATGAATCCAAGAAGCATCAAAGCCTCGCAAGCCCTCAAGAGGGCCATGGACTGTTATGAAGCTTCGGTCTCCAAACGCGGCAAGCAGAATATCGAGGTGCTGGAGGAGGAAGTAGAACTGGCTCGAACACACATGGACGACACCAACATCAGTGAAGAGGTTGATTGGCTCGTGGACCCTGGAACACCATCCACCCGTCAAACCCAATTTCTGCAAACACAAGTCGTCGCTTGACAAATGAAAACGATGTTGGCCAAAGCCATAGCCATGCAAGGGGCAGCTGTAAAAGAAACGTTTGCGGCGACTTCCATGGCGTTGGCTCAAAACACTGCCCGCCTCGACAAGCTGGAGATTGCATTCAATTCGCTAACTGCAGAATTAAAACAACATGGCATAGCCCTGGAAAAGTTCGTCCGTCGCTTTGAAATCTATCTCCGCCACGTTCACCATGTCTCCATTGAGCTCCCTTCTGACGATGCGCAGGCCACCGTGATCAGACGATTCAAGACACGGGCTCCAACCACTGGTGGTGAAGGCGTTACTACGGTCGAAGGAGGTCACTCGGGTGCTTCTACTCCAACTATCTAATGGCTCGGCTTTTCCTCTGTTTTTCTGTCAACTGGTTAATCTATGTCTCGTGTCCTAGGTTTCTTTTCAGTATTTTCATAGTCAATTCTCAGCTTGTAAAAGGCCTCTATGGCCTTCAGCAGTATGTTGGTCTAGTTTTGCAATCAACGGGTGTCCCTGTGTGGCAGCCCTGTAGTTTTGTTGTAAAGACCAAGATGGTCCAAGCTCAAGCGTCTGCTCAGCTAGGTAGAAATTCAGTCTTTTGAATGATCAAAGCGAAGCAGGCCTTTTGTTTTCAAAGCCATAAGTCTTCGAGCACCAATGCTGTAACCTCTGTTCATATCATAATATAAAGATACTACTTACTTACAAAAAAAAAAAATCAAAGATTTGCAAGCATGTACCATCAATTGCAAGATCAAATTAAAGTACTTGACCGGAAAATACATATAAAACAAATAATAATTGATCAAATGGTTGATACACAACAATAAACAAATAATATTCAAAGTGATATGGACATGAATGATCAATTTATTGATGCACACTAGGTAAAATTATGACAAAAACAAGACTAGATTGATGATATGCTTGATGCAAAATATACAACAAATATAAATGCAATTTTGAAATAGAAGATCATATCCAAATAGTAAATGTAATTTTTTATATAGATGAATTCATCTAGTAGGTTGATGAAAGTTGTGACATAATGGGGCTACTAGAGAAAACCGATGCAACTTGTGATACCCAAGACATAATACAAGTGATTTTTTCTCAATGTGAAATAGAAGACTTAAAGGAATCTATGGATGGAAAAAACAACAACAATAATATAAAAGCCATTATTGAGAAGAAAAAGAACACAAAATCATTAGGGGAATTTTGAGGTCTAAAATGGACCTCCAAAGAAAAATGTACAACCAAAATAAACTTTATAAGAACCAATAGGATTCATGATGATGATTTCAACCATGGGGTATGCTTAACCATTTTTTGAGTAAAAAAATAAAAAGTTAAAAAAATAATAAAATAATAAAACTGCTTTTCCAACTCGTATTTCAACTTATCTCCCTAAGGTTTTATTCAAATTTTGAGTGGGAGTACTCATTGGATGCAAAATTTAATTCATAATCCAAGGAGTACCCATGTTGCATACTTTTGATGGACCCTCCTACACAAAAATTGAGAAATGAATAAAAAAAAGTGATTGCAATCACGTTTTTCATGTATTTATCATTTTTCGTGTAGAGAGATCCATCGAAAGTATGCAAAATGGGTACTCCTTGGACAAGGAATCAAATTCTACATCCAACGAATGTTCTCACTTGAAATTGGAGTAAACCCATAGGGAGATAAGTTCAAAATCCGAGTTGAAAAAGTAATTTTTTCTTTTTTCTTTTTTCCTTCTAAAAATTGATGATGTAATCTAATCTTATTATATATTTCCACCATTATTTTATAATTTCCTTAGGATGCCCATTTTATACCTCAAAATTTCTCTAATGGGTATTTCTAGGATGTCTTTCAAACCTTGGGCAGAAATATTATTCAATAAAAATTGGCATGGATTGAGATACACGAAATAAAACAATTTTTGTGTTCCAGATTACTCCAAACCAATTCAATTTGTGAGTGTGAGATTTCTTGTAAAAGTTAAGAGTGTTGATAAAAGGTTCCAACATTGTTAAAGATATAGTAATATGGGGAGTCAATGTTCTGACCTTCATCTTTGTTTTCATTGTGGAGAGACAAATCACTTACTATAAAAATGTCAAAAGTAGAAGAAGGATAATTTTTTTATCAATTATGGATGGATAAATTATTGGAAGTGGAATCTATAAATGAGACAACTACATCAATCTTACCATCTAGTCAAGATAGAGGTAAAGACAAAAAAAGAGAGAGAGAGTCAAAGATGGTACTCTCCACACCTGAAGGGGGGAGAAAAATGCTAAAAGAAGCTCTCCCGCACCTTGAGGGGGGGAGTAAATTGATGAAGTCCAATTGGTTAGTAGTCATCCAAAAACCACCAAATTATTTAAAACAAATTGGTTAGTGTTCATCCATAAACCATCACATTATTCAAAGTAGAAAGCACCACAATATTAAAAGAAGATTCGTTAGTGGTAAACCATAAACCACCAATTTACATGGAATATGGTTATGGTTCAACCAAAAAAACCAAAACCTAAAAACTCCAAAGCCCCAACATGTATTATTTCCATAATGAACTGTTAAAAAAAAATCACCTTGCACTTAATAGGGGGATATCAAATATCAGGCTTCAAATTTTGAAGTATTATCAACTAGATTCCAATTAGAATTTAGTCAACAAATGAGAATTATAGCATAGAAATTAGTATCCTCAATAGAAAATCTATAATCATTTCAATTATTTAATGGAAATGTTTTTACATGGCAATTGTTCACATCCAAATATTCAGATATTGATGATTTTTTAGGCATATATTTATCGAATCAAAACCATGGAATTAAAACCAAATATCACGACTCCAAAAACCTTAATTTTTCAATATATTTCAACCATGGAATTATGGGAAAATGATATGACTAAAAAACACTTTAAAAATGAGCACCTAAATGAAAGAGTCATTATACCAAGAGTAATATTTTTAAATGCTAAAATTATAACTATTTTAAAATATTATACTAAGACAACTTACATGAAAATGTGAAGCTGGGTTACACTTTTTGCCCTTTTTTGAGAAAAATTTTTCATTTTTTTCGGTTCTTCAACTTTCTGCAAACTATAACAATTTTTCTATGTAGAATTTCATTTTGCGATAAAAATAAAAGTTGTGAGAATTTTTTTTAGCTTTCTATTACTTATTTTTTGAAATTTTTTTATGCAGATTTGATATGTCAACTTAGCGTTTCTTTGAGTGTGTGTTTCTTAACAATCAAAGGATTCATAAGAAGTCATGTTATGTCGCAATGCTGTATTCATTGAAAATTTGTGTTTTTGAAAAAACAAAATGTGTTACAAAAATCTAGACAGATTCTACTTTGTTTTCGTCATATTTACAAAGCCAATGGATGCATATCATAATTACTAGAATTTTTTGAACTGGTCCAATACGAAAAACTGCGTATTTTTGATATGTTTCGCGTGGCAACAAATTTCTTAACATATAAGTTATAAAATAAAAATATAAAAGCTACCCATTAGAGTCAACGGACCAATGTAATGCCCCATAATTTTTTCAATTTTTTTTACAATGTATTTTGGGAGATAAAAAATTTTGATTTCACTGAATCACGATGACCCTCAGAAATTGTTTGCAATCATTTTATTAGAAAAATAATTAAAATTAATAAACGTTTACGAAATTCCATAAAAGTTATATTTCCTGAAAGTAGATTCAATTCTGAAAATGCTTGTCTTGGTTCCGACAGTTAATTAACAAACTTTCATGGAGTTTAATCAGTCCAAAGTTGCAGAACCGTTTTCAGAGCCTGGTTTTGCGTAATTGGTGATGCGTTAGTTCGGCCGAACTATTAGTGAAAGTTCGGTCGAACTATGTTTTCCGCTTACGAGTCATTAAAGCTAACGTCTTAATAGTTCGGCTGAACTTCTTATCAAAAGTTCGGCCGAACTATTGTGTAATTCTCCGTCGGCCGGAAACTTTTGTGGAGCCCCCTACAAAACACATATTTCGTGTCAATATAAATTGCCGTGAAATGATTCACAATTTTCGCACATTTCACACTTCATTTGATTTTACAACTTGGTTTGAATTCAAAAACTTTTCTTCAAAGTTTGGGTTTAAAGAACTTTTTTGGAAGACATTTTTTTGAGGCGGCGTGATTTTTCTTGGAGGTTCAAAGTTTGAGTTTAAAGAACTTTTTTGGAAGACATTTTTTGGAGGCAGCGTGATTTTTCTTGGAGGTATATACGTGTTTTGTGTTGAAATAAATCTTTTGAGCTTCTTTGTTCAAAAAATTTTCTTCAAATTTTGGATTTAAAGAATTTTTTTGGAAGACATTTCTTGGAGGCGGTGTGATTTTTCTTAGAGGTATGTACATGTTTTGGATTGGATTACGTATTTTTTAGAAAATATTTTTTTAAATTAAATCTTTTGTGATATTGTTTGTAATTGAGTTATTGTCTAATTTTTTGAAGGAAATTTTTTGAACCTCATACCCTATTATCATGGGAAATCGAAGAACTTTTGTGACAAAATATGATCGAAAAAGAAAGCCTGAGGAACGTAGAGAAGAGACGAGACAATATCGCAAAAGAAAGTTAGAAGCTCTCTCAAATATTGAAGAGGAAAATCAACCTCAAGCAGAAATTGAAGCAGGTATGTAAATGTAAATATTACATGCTCTATTGATATATATTTAAAATTTTCCTAATGTAAAATGTAACGCTTAATTTTTATTTGATAAACTAGTTTGAAAAATATTTTGTTTGATGTAAACAAACAGAGATATTCCTCAAAATATTGAAGAAGAAAATCAACCTCAAGCAGAAATTGAAGCAGGTATGTAAATGTAAATATTATGATCTATTGATATATTTTTAAAGTTTTCCCAATGTAGAATGTGAAGCTTAATTTTTATTTGATGAACTAGTTTAAAAAATATTTTGTTTAATGTAAACAGACAGAGATACTCCTCAAAATATTGAAGAAGAAAATCAACCTCAAGCAGAAATTGAATCGGGTATGTAAATGTAAATATTATGATCTATTGATATATTTAAAATTTTCCTAATATTTATTGACATATTTATTAATTTAGTTATTTATTGAATATGTACTATTTTTCGAATATGTACAGATGAAATCACTATCGATAATGAGATGTTAGAAAATGTCGACACTCACACATATGGAGATAAAAAACCTGACCATGTTATACGATATCGTGTTGATAAAATTTTTGAAAAGTATTTCAAAAATGAGCAAGTGACAGTTCAAGCTCAAATGTTGAAAGGTCTCCTATCATCAAGGAAATTAAAAGAAGCGACGACACTATTGGGTATTTGAAAATCAACCAAAGATAAAAAAATGAAAGAAGAGGTGATGTTCATGGTGAGTGCTATAGGTCAAGGGGTGTGTGAAATAAAGATGTTTCAAATATACGTGAGGAATACAAATGGCAATGGTTTCAAATTATTATAAAAGATCGTTTGAACTTAACATCTATTGCGAGCAGCAAAGTTTTATGAAAAAATCGCACAAACATCAAAGAAATTTTAATTTTGTAATCAGATGTAAATGATGAACTTAGAAGCTTGTTGGAGCATATTTGTAAACGTATAAAGATGAACTTGGAAGATGTTAAAAATAATATCATGAATATCAACAGAAGAGACAATTCAGCGTGTTTCGCAGAAGCTAACAGACATCATGATCGAAGAAGACATTAACACTAGAAATCAATACGAAGAACATGAAAAACATCTCTTGGAAACCACTCAAATAGAGTTATTCAACAAGTTCAAAGAAGAGAATCGTCAAATTCAAGTTTCACTCAGTGCTTTTGTTCAGCAAAAACCATGGTATGTAAAACCTATCACCGTACGCGACACTTGTTGTTGCCGTTATCATGTGGAATTTGAGTTATATTATGACACATTCCTTGATTTCGGTAGAACATTATGGAAGGATTCACCTCCTCCTTCCACTATCCATGATTTCATATCTCAAATTCTATGTGAAAAAGAAAGCGATGAACTATTTTACAAAAAGAAATGTGTTGGTGGTAAAAAATGCGATGATTGTGGAAATTTGACTAAATTTAAAAACAAATATCGTATTGATATAAATGATCAATCATTGTCCAACATGAAAGTGAAATGGAAGATATGAATATATCGATTACATCAATTCAAGGTGAGAAAGTGTTAAAAAGAATGAGATTCGAAGGCGAAATTTTTCTAATAGACTTTTTGAGAAAGTTTGAGGCAGAAATTTACAAATACACCAAGCATTCCCATAGAGCTCGATGGCAAGACTTGCAATTCAAAAAATCTCGTGAATTTTTTCCACCAGGGACCATTTTGTCGGTGATTGATTTTGCAGAAAACTACACATTTGTTCCACAAAAAGAAATTCAGAGTGAATACTATCACTCTGACCAAGTCTCCATGCTCGTCCATATTCTATATAGACATGTTGAACAAAATGTCGATCATATAGAAAGCACGAGTGAAAATCGACATATCATTAAAGAATATCACTTTTATATCAGTGACGATCGTACACATGATACATTTTTTGTACAACATTGTTTTGGAAGAATTTATGATTCATTGAAAAATCGTGGAATAAAATTCAATGAACATTGGATATGGTCAGACGGATGCACAGGTCAATTCAAATCTGCATGATCATTTTTTTGGTTGTGTCGTCTTCATAAGAAAACCTGCATTAAACATTGTTGGAATTTTTTTGAGACTGGCCATGGAAAAGGAGAACATGACGGTGCAGGAGCATGCATAAAACGAGTACTTCGAAGATATCAAATGAACCACTTTGCACGCCGACTTGTGAACGCTGAAAAAGTTGTTCAATGGTGCAAAACTGCTCTAAGCCATGAGATTAACCCATCAAGAGAAGTGTGAAGTTACATTCAATTTAATTTATATTGGAAATCTAATTTTAAACATTGTACATTTATCATGTAATGATTATTTTTAATTGTATTTTGATATCATATTTACAAATTATTTTTCTAATTTTCCATATAAAGGTTTTTCTGGCATATTGGAATCGGAGACGTAAATAGATCAATTGGAAATGACGTTGAAAAAATAAAAGGGACTCGAAAATTGCATTCAATTCAAACAAAGTTGTCCACAAATGTGTTTGCATTGGATAAAAGAAAATATTGTTGTTTTTGTGATGTTTGCATAGACAACACAAAATCCAATGACGTCTGTGAAAACAAAATGTATGTGAACAATTGGAAACATACAGAGCTAAATACAAAGGGAAAAATGTCTGTTGCAATGTTTGAAGAAATGCAATCATAGGAAACTACAATATCATCCGATGGTGATCGAGTTTCTGATCTTGTTAGAGAAGGTAACATTTGAATTACTTTCTAATGATTTAAAGATCTAGAAATAAATTTAAATATGTATAATTTTGTTAAGTTTATTTTATTGTGCAGGAGATGTTTTTGCTGTAATTTCACCTATTGACAACGATGAAAATGTGAAGTATTATTTGATGCGTTGCACTGAACGAAAAATGAAATTATTACAAGACTATAATGATCACGGATTTCAGTATGACAGAGGGTCTATTATATTGAAAGGTTATTTTTTCAAACAAATTCGTCAAAGTGGAGACTTTCTTTACTTTGAAGACTATGAACCTGATTCCATAAGTTGTCAATATAGTCACTTGGTGTGTGCAGCACGCATAAAGTTGATAGAAGTTCAATCAAAGAAAAAATCGAAAATTAAGAAATGGAAAATGTCAAAATCCGATCATGAACAGATTATTGAGATGGAATTCCATTAGAATTTTTTTGAGTGAAGTGTCCAACAATTTATTATCTTTAGATTAAATATGTTTTAGAACTTCCAGTACTCAACTAAAAATTGAGCTGCTTATGTTATTTGTGGTTTGCACATGTTACAAATTGTTTGGGTACAAGCACGTGCTCTAGTATCAACTAAAAGTAGTTTTTCTATACATGTGCATTGATTAAAAATGTTATATGTATTGGATATATATATATCCAATATTGGATAAATTAATTGTTCTTGTATATGTTCTCCGACCATATGGTACAAATTATTTCACTTTATTTTGTAAGGTCAGATTCGGTCCCCATATGGCCTAGCCTCCAAGGGACGAGATAAAAAGTGGTTGTCCCCACTTGCCCGAATCTCAGCTTTTAAGTACAATTTTACTGTTTATGTCAGGCATCTTACATGATGTCCTAGCCAAAGATAGATTCTCTTTGTTTCAAGTTTCCAGTAAAAGTTGTCACCGAATGACCTGCTCGAAATCTTGTAGTAAACACCATACCTTATCTCTCTTGCTCTCCAATATTATTAGGTTTAATTATTATAACACAAAAATCGTTCTACATTGTCAATAATTTTTTGCGCTTACACTAAAATCAATGAACACTATTAATCCAATGTCTTTACAAGTAATGTACCATCATACATGCAATTATATCAAATTAGAAATCAACATACACAATGAAATCAATGGGGATTGTCTTGTTACAAGTAACATAATTTCAATTTACCATATGTGCAAATGTAGGTTGAAACCATCCAAAACTTTAAGTTGTAGATTGAAACCATCCAAAACTTTAAGTTTTAAAACCATTTTGATTATGTATTGTGCAACATTAAAACATTAAACATTTAAGTTCATTAAATATCACATGCAAAATGTAGATTGAAACCATCCAAAACTCGAGTTTTAAAAACTTCACATGTCATGCCAATTATAATTCAACTATCCAACAAAAACATTCAACAAATTAAATATCACATGCGAAAGTTGTTTCAAGTTTTCGGTAAAAGTTGTCACCGAATGACCTACTAGGATATTATAAATACTAACTTTGTAAGATCATTTGGCATTCGGAAAAATTAGAAAGTCTTAGACTGTCAATCAATTTAAAGTATCATTCACCCTAGGGAGTGTAAAATATTCAATGTAGGTTGGTGATGATGCTCACTCCTAGCTTGAAGCAGCTTCGATGAACAATTCTTTAATGAATTCCAATGCAATAGACCAAATTTGGTTCAACCTACTTGGTTTTTCACCCAAGAAATTCCAAGGATGGACTATCTGGACAAACTGCTGAAATTGAAAAGCTTGACATGGAGATACGACAAGGTGAACAAAGACTTCAAGAAATATTTATGGAAAGGGCTCACTTGAAGGAAAGAAGCACCACGTTGCAGGCTAAAGTCAAGACATTGGAGCAATTAGACATAATTCGAAAAGGAAAGAGCTTGATCCAATTCAAGCAGACCCAAGATCGGATTTTTCTATGGAGCTTCATGAGAAGAGATATGTGAAAAGGACTGTTAAGCCAAGGGCTAGTTCAAAAGACATATTGGAAGAGGAAATGTTGAAGAAGATCGCAGAAGTAAGGTGCAAGACAAGGAGAAGGAATGATGATGAAATTTCCTTGGACTTGAGATTCGTGTCTACAACCGTACATGGGAAAATTTTCTCTGCTTTGATAGACACGGGAGCTACCCATAGCTTCCTAAGTCGAAAGGCAACTTCATCTCTTTGAAAAGATAGACTTAAGAGTCATTGACATGGATGATCATTCTATGGTGTTGGGACGAGACTTCATGGTTGCAGCACAAGCCATACCAATGATGGACCGAGACATTCTCTTAATTCTTGTGATCAATCATAAACTATTTTCTGAACTTCTATTCTTATTGTCACTCTTATTAGTTTTGTCATCTTTCCGTATCGATTATATTAAAAAGAAAGTATAAATCATAAATCATAAACCATTTAAATATTTAGCTCGAACTCTTGTAGTAAACACCATACTTCAAGTCTCTCTTGCTCTCCAATATTATTAGGTTTAATTATTATAACACAAAAATCGTTCTACATTGTCAATAATTTTTTGCGCTTACACTGAAATCAATGAACACTATTAATTCAATGACTTTACAAGTAATGTACCATCATACATGCAATTATATCAAATCAGAAATCAACACATAGGTAAACCATTTAAATATTTAGCTCGAACTCTTGTAGTAAACACCATACCTCAAGTCTCTCCTGCTCTCCAATATTATTAGGTTTAGTTATTATAACACAAAAATTGTTCTACATTGTCAATAATTTTTTGCGCTTACACTGAAATCAATGAACACTATTAATCCAATGAATTTACAAGTAATGTACCATCATACATGCAATTATATCAAATCAGAAATCAACATATACTGTAATGAAATCAATGGGGATTGTCTTGTTACAAGTAACATTTTCAATTTACCACATGTGCAAATGTAGGTTCACATTCTATCATTCATGTAGTTTTAAAAACTTCAGATGCCATGCCAATTATAATTCAACTATCTAACAAAAACATTTAACATTAAATATCACATGCCATGCCAATTATAATTCAACTATCCAACAAAAAAATTTAACATATATGTCCAAAAAACTTATTTTAATAAAATATGTCCAAAAATTGTAAATCTCACTCGAGTAATTAGGTTTAATTATTATAACACAAAAATCGTTCTACATTATCAATAATTTTTTGCACTTACACTAAAATCAATGAACACTGTTAATCCAATGACTTTACAAGTAATGTACCATCATACATGCAATTATATCAAATCAAAAAATAACATATCTTGTAATGAAATCAATGGGGATTATGCTTGTTACAAGAAGTAACATTTCAATTTACATGTGAAAATGCTGGATTCATTCTATCATTCATGTAGTTTTAAAGCTTCAGATGCCATGCCAATTATAATTCAACTATCTAACAAAAACATTTAACATTAAATATCACATGCCATGCCAATTATAATTCAACTATCCAGCGATCAAGGCAAAGCATTTAACATGTATGTCCAAAAATATGTCAAAAAGCTTATTGTAATATAAAATATAATGTAAAATTGTAAATCACCTAGAAGTAATTAGGTTTAATTATTACTGGCACAAAAATCGTTCTACATTATCAATAATTTTCGCTATAAAATCAATGAGACATACTTGTTAAATCGATGACTTTACCGTAATGTACCATCATATACAAATGCTATCAAATGAAATCAAGCATAGGTAAACCATTTAAATATTTAGCTCGAACTCTTGTAGTAAACACCATACCTCGAGTCTCTCTTGCTCTCCAATATTATTAGGTTTAATTATTATAACACAAAAATCGTTCTACATTGTCAATAATTTTTTGCGCTTACACTGAAATCAATGAACACTATTAATCCAATGACTTTACAAGTAATGTACCATCATACATGCAACTATATCAAATCAGAAATCAACATATACTGTAATGAAATCAATGGGGATTGTCTTGTTACAAGTAACATTTCAATTTACCACATGTGCAAATGTAGGTTCAGATTCTATCATTCATGTAGTTTTAAAACTTCAGATGCCATGCCAATTATAATTCAACTATCTAACAAAAAAATTTAACATTAAATATCACATGCCATGCCAATTATAATTCAACTATCCAACAAAAACATTTAACATATATGTCCAAAAATATGTCCAAAAAACTTATTGTAATAAAATATGTCCAAAAATTGTAAATCTCACTCGAGTATCAAACTGTATCAAGTTTAACAAATTTTAAAAACATCTAAATTTTGAATTCAAATCAAATCTACTGTAAATCTTGTCCATCAAATGGAGGATCTAGCCTCTGGGTCTTGGGTAGTGCCCTATCCTGTAAATAGGAAACCTACATACACAATGCACATGTACTTGAACATTAAAATTTGAAGTTTTAAAAATGAATGAGAATATATATATCTAGAACTTCATGTAAAAAACAAAATATAACAAAAAAATCACGCAATACCTCGTAAGGTTGCCTCTCCATTTGATGAACAGGTTCTGCCATAGAAACATCTGCAGTGGTAACCTATACAATATACATGTACAGTTAAATATAAATATATATATATATATACATAAATAATTTATATAACTTAAAAACTTTCAAATGAAAATGCATGTGTACATATATAAACTTATTTGAACAATAATATTAAAAAAAAGAACTAAAGACAACTTCTTCAAATGCTGTGGATGTTCCTATCTCCGTCGCTAAAGTCCTCGGATTAAAAAAATCTTCTATACGAACCTAAATTCAAAAATTTTTAAATAACTCAAAATATAGATCTCTCTATATATCTCAATTTTTAATGGAACTTTTTGAGGTAACATAAATTTTGAACTTGTGAAAAATTGTCCATACTTGTACATCTCCCAATGAAGTAGAAGGTATATCTCCTAAGGAAGAAGAAGGTACCACCATCCCAAAAACATCAGACATAATCGGTACCTGTTAAAACATTTTATCGAATTATATATATACAAACATGTACATGTGTGGCAACAATTATTTATTTTAGAGTCACTTAAAAAACACTAACATACGTGTGCCAACATATCATGATGGTCAGACCCATCTGCATCGTTTGAGCCAGAGGTCCCGAACGTAATATTAACATTTTCATCACGCATCATGCCTGAGAACTGCAAATGGTGTTTTAACATATAATCATACATTTTTGTTAGATTAATGTACACATACAAATAAATGTATACATGTACATACACATGTATTTATTAAAAATTTTACACATGTATATGTAAAAATAATTTCAAACCCTAAGGTCACTAACACATACCGTTATGGTGCCCTCTTCCTCATGAAAAATTAGGTCTTGCAAACCATTGCGACAATTTTTTGCATATGTTCGAAGATCTTCAACATTCATGTTGTAAATCTCCTCATCACATAAATAATAAAAATTCTTGCATTACATTTTTCATATGTTTATTCTGATTTAAGCCAATACTCGACTCCACTCCAATCATTATGAACATTTTGATCACTAACATCTCTTGCTTTCATGACTTATTTGAAATTACGCATCAAATCAGATGCAGGGGGTTTCGACTCGAAACGGTCGACTCACCAATGGCGGCTCAGGGTGAGGCAACTCCACATCTCGCTTAGCGCCCTTACGTTGATATAATCGACCTCTCCCCGGGCCAAAAAATTCTGAAGGAAGGTCATTATAGTCGGGTTTCATACCCAAAAAAAATTCTGCATAAAACATTTGTGCAAAATAAAGAGGAACCTCATTGTTCCATGGAAGCCTTCCAAAGGCCGCAAGATGTCGATCATACAAATATTTTTCTTTGTCTGGGTGCTTGAAATATTGCACCTTCAACATTTTTCTTTTTGGCCCTTCCTTATAATTAAACATTGACTTAGCATCATCTCTTTTTACTCTCTGTTTTATGTCCTGCCATTTATCGGGACCTATCACTGTTTCTTTTCTCTTTCTCATCAGTTCTACAAACGAATCAGTCGTTGGCCCCAAATTTTTGTACACTTTTACCATTTCACTCAATGAATTTGTAACTATTTCAAGGCTTTGTCTACTCTCAGCAGGTAGAGACAAACCCTCGAGATCTCTTTGCAATTTTGCATGAAGGCTTTTACACCTTTGTAAGGTGCATTCCGCCATGTTCGTTTCCCATGGTATATCAGTAATCTCATCCGGATAAGTTGTGCTGGGTTGACAACCTTCTTCTTCAATGTAGTGCGCTGCCCTGCGTCTTTTTTGACCACTGGCTCGAACATTTTCAGCCTCTGCATCAATATATATAAAATTTCGTATATTAGAAAAAACACGTGTAAAAAAAGTTGTACAAATTTAATGAAAAAATATTGAAATTGATGGCAACCTTGATTTTGTTGGTTAACATCATCTCCAACATGACCCTGCTGAGAACCAACCCCAGAATGACGCTGCTGAGAACCAGACCCACAATGACCCTGTTGAGAACCAGCAGCCGTTGATTGCTGGCCTTCGGGGGAATAAATATCACCCCCTTCCCGCAACCTGCTACCTCGACCGGTTGAACCTTGGCCACGCTCCATGGATGGAGTAGAAAGCCTTCTCCTCTTGCCTCCCAAAAATTAAAATATGAAACTTATTAACAACTAATTTCACTCACAAAGTTAATAAAAAAATCAATTCCATATGTACACACATGTATGGAGATTTAAGATTATATTTAAATACCGTGAATATCCTCCGATCCCTGAACCTCCATATGGGATTCGGCTGATCTTCGTCTTTCATCCTCCTTGATATATATCTATTGGTCGACATTCACAAAACAGATTTCAAAAAATCAATGACTTTAGGTAAACTACAGTTTGGGGTCATAACCAAAAGATGTTCTATATTTTTACATTTCGTCCTATTTTTTCTTTTCCAACTATACTGTGTAAAATAACATGAGAAGCAACATGAGACTTAGAACAATCATTTTCATTATCTATATGGAAGGCAAGAATGATTATATCCCCTTAAGCTTAAGCTTATGTAGTTTGTCAATTTTTATCATATATTTTTTGGTAAGTGTAAATGTTTTTTTTATCTATAGTACATGTCATGAGTTCCCCAATTTTACCTTATGTAAAGCATGATTCTAGGATTACTAAAATTTGTACTTGGTTTTTTAAGAATATATCAAATAAAGTTTTTGAGAATAAAATATGGCTTGTTCCTTAGAATTTTGCACTTAGAATTTCCATAACGCTTATAACCCCATCCTTACCATTTTTATAATTTCCATGATGAGACATTTGAATTTCCTTCCCCATATTTCTTGTTAATGATTATAACCTTAAAATGGCTAATATTGGTTTGTCATCATCATCATCTAAAAATGACTTGGAAGATGAAAATTTACCATGTCAATCATCATCACTTCACACCATCTCATACATGACCCCTTCTACATATTATATGCATGAATTTTTGGAATGTCATCCTCTCTACGTATCCCATGAATGATTGTGACAACAGGTGAATAAAATACAATTTATAAGCAGAAGATAGTTTCTAGTTTGTCCTCCTCCATCTGCCCCATACCTAGTGATTTCTCAATTTTCCACTTCCAACTTTCTATTCTCGAAATTCATTAGCAGCTAATTTTATCGATAGCCACACCACTATACATATAATTATCATATACACTACTACATTAATAACTCTCAGTTATACAAAGTCCAATAAGAAACAATGTTAATTGAGTTTAGTAGTATATATCACTTTCTTAGACTTGTGTGTGTTGTGACTATTAGTAGAATTTAATTTACTAAATGCAATTTCAAAATAAAAATGTTGGAAGAGAAAAAAATAGAAAATCACCTGAGGTATAGTGAGAGAGATAACCATAGCATCCCTTCCTTATCAAATTTCCTTTATTCGCCTAATGTCACAATCAATCATGGTCTAGATAGAAGGGATGACCTACCATAAATTCAATCATATAATGTGTAGAAGGGTCATATGTAGAGGGTGTGAAACGATGATTACAAACATGGTAATTTTTCATCTACTAGGTCATTTTGAGATGATGATTACAAACCAGTGCTAGCCCATTAAAGGTTATAATCAGTCATTAATGTGAATGTGGACAATTTAAATCAAGTTCGTATCAAAGGCACAATTTAGTCATTTAGGTCAAGTGTTGTGTTGTAGAATTATTGGTATGAGCCTATTTCACACTCTCTAAAATGAATGCACGTGTTGAAAGAGACAGAGTATATTAGAGGAATAAGATCCAAATTTTTGATGAAAATGTGCTATGAAAGTAAAGTGTTTTAAAGGAAAGCATGTACAAGGCATAGTTGAGCCAAATGTTCTTCAAGAAGGGCCTAATTATTTGGGTCTTGGTTATGGAAAACATGGAAAATGCTCCAAAGCCAAGGAGGCTTGTGAGGTTTGTGTTCATGATGAATGGAACATGTACATAGTTTACCTTAAAGTTGTTGTGTTTTACGGATATTAAAATGAAGAACTTCTATTTAGATCCATTCCAGAGATTGAATGCAGGGGCATTTACTAGATATGTCACCTTTCATAAAAGATGAGATCCAGAGGCTACCTGGCCCTT
Source organism: Pinus albicaulis (assembly GCA_034641835.2). Classification (NCBI taxonomy): domain Eukaryota; kingdom Viridiplantae; phylum Streptophyta; class Pinopsida; order Pinales; family Pinaceae; genus Pinus; species Pinus albicaulis. Next base: position 1,655,385,622 of record CM076580.1, on the reverse strand, counting down.
TACAGACTCTGCCTATAGAACTTGTAGAAGTAAACACTAGAGGCATTAACAATATCAAAGAACGTTTTCATGCTCGGACATGGGAATGTGTCTCTTTCCCTACGCAAAAAAATAGTTCTTGAGGTAGTTAATCTTCATAGACATGTCATCAAGCAAGTCAATGTGATCATCCCTCCTTCCCTCCCTTCTAAAATAATTATGTTTTTCGGGGTCAGAAAGCCAAAATATGGAGACAATTATCACCAAATCCAACATACGATTATGCATGATGGAGAATATCTAGCGCTTTCCCTTGTTAATATATTTAATAATCTCAATATTTATTTAAAAGTATCAATAGTATTTCGACGACATCATATTGTTCAAATCTCATGGTCGAAATACTATTGATACTTTTAAATAAATATTGAGATTATTAAATATATTAACAAGGGAAAGCGCTAGAGATTCTCCATCATGCATAATCATACGTTGATGCTTATAGAGTGAAAAAACTGAAAGAATCAACTTGTAGGGTCATTTTAATGGGGGGTGGAGAATTCCTGGGTCTTTGCAAATTCAAAGTATGGTGCATGTTGCATGAAGCAAGATGTTGAAAGTAGAGTTATGTTAGACACACATAAATGCAACAAATATGGAAATTTGTACATGAGCTCTATTATTTGACTTAAGAGTCAGTTGTTGGAAAAGGCATGTTTTGTCAACTTGTGTTTGGTTGATGGTTTTGTACACCAATATGTAAGAGTACATGGACATATTCACATGATGTGAATTTTTTTTTTCTTTGAAGGAGAAAAATGATGTGTTTTCAGTTTGATGGTTTTGTTTGTGACAAGATGTCACAAGATTTTGCGAAGGTCCACTCTTTAGCGAGAGCCTCATGATTACAACCTATCCGTGAGAATCAAATGGGAGTGCATCCTTATTTTGAAAACAAGTAGGATTCTAAGCTACCTAGGACTCAAACCATCATTTTTAAATTTGAGATATAATGGTGTTGTTTCAATGCCTAAATCCACAACCCTAACACATGAAATCACTAATCTAATTACACATGAAATAAATAGTTATTTTCTCCAAAATTAAAAATATAACTAAAAACTAAATTCAACATAGTTGAAAGAAAAAGAAGCGCCATTGAAATGGTTTGTTGACAAATGGTTAGATTTCTTATCCAATTAAGGCCTAGCATGTATTTTGATGTTTCATGAATTTCTTTGCAAATTCAAAGTATGGTGCATGTTGCATGAAGCAAGATGTTGAAAGTACATGAGCTCTATTATTTGACTTAAGAGGTAGTTGTTTGAAGAGGCATGTTTTGTCAACTTGTGTTTGGTTGATGGTTTTGTACACCAATATGTAAGAGTACATGGACATATTCACATGATGTGATTTTTTTTTTCTTTGAAGGAGAAAAATGATGTGTTTTCAGTTTGATGGTTTTGTTTGTGACAAGACGTCACAAGATTTTTGCGAAGGTCCACTCTTTAGCAAGAGCCTCATGATTACAACCTATCCGTGAGAATAAAATGGGAGTGCATCCTTATTTTGAAAACAAGTAGGATTCTAAGCTACCTAGGACTCAAACCATCATTTTTAAATTTGAAATATAATGGTGTTGTTTCAATGCCTGAATCCACAACCATAACACATGAAATCACTAATCTAATTACACATGAAATAAATAGTTATTTTCTCCAACATTAAAAATATAACTAAAAACTAAATTCAACATAGTTGAAAGAAAAAGAAGAGCCATTGAAATGGTTTGTTGACAAATGGTTAAAGATTTCTTATCCAATTAAGGCCTAGCATGTATTTTGATGTTTCATGAATTTCTTTGCAAATTCAAAGTATGGTGCATGTTGCATGAAGCAAGATGTTGAAAGTAGAGTTATGTTGACACACTTAAATGCAATAAATATGGAAATTTGTACATGAGCTCTATTATTTGACTTAAGAGTCAGTTGTTTGAAGAGGCATGTTTTGTCAACTTGTGTTTGGTTGATAGTTTTGTACACCAATATGTAAGAGTACATGGACATATTCACATGATGTGAATTTTTTTTTTCTTTGAAGGAGAAAAATGATGTGTTTTCAGTTTGATGGTTTTGTTTGTGACAAGACGTCACAAGATTTTGCGAAGGTCCACTCTTGAGCAAGAGCCTCATGATTACAACCTATCAGTGAGAATCAAATGGGAGTGCATCCTTATTTTGAAAACAAGTAGGATTCTAAGCTACCTAGGACTCAAACCATCATTTTTAAATTTGAAATATAATGGTGTTGTTTCAATGCTTGAATCCACAACCCTAACACATGAAATCACTAATCTAATTACACATGAAATAAATAGTTATTTTCTCCAAAATTAAAAATATAACTAAAAACTAAATTCAACATAGTTGAAAGAAGAAGAAGCGCCATTGAAATGGTTTGCTGACAAATGGTTAGATTTCTTATCCAATTAAGGCCTAGCATGTATTTTGATGTTTCATGAATTTCTTTGCAAATTCAAAGTATGGTGCATGTTGCATGAAGCAAGATGTTGAAAGTACATGAGCTCTATTATTTGACTTAAGAGTCGGTTGTTTGAAGAGGCATGTTTTGTCAACTTGTGTTTGGTTGATGGTTTTGTACACCAATATGTAAGAGTACATGGACATATTCACATGATGTGAATTTTTTTTTCTTTGAAGGAGAAAATGATGTGTTTTCAGTTTGATGGTTTTGTTTGTGACAAGACGTCACAAGATTTTGCGATGGTCCACTCTTGAGCGAGAGCCTCATGATTACAACCTATCCGTGAGAATCAAATGGGAGTGCATCCTTATTTTGAAAACAAGTAGGATTCTAAGCTACCTAGGACTCAAACCATCATTTTTAAATTTGAAATATAATGGTTTTGTTTCAATGCCTGAATCCACAACCCTAACACATGAAATCACTAATCTAATTACACATGAAATAAATAGTTATTTTCTCCAAAATTAAAAATATAACTAAAAACTAAATTCAACATGGTTGAAAGAAAAAGAAGCGCCATTGAAATGGTTTGCTGACAAATGGTTAGATTTCTTATCCAATTAAGGCCTAGCATGTATTTTGATGTTTCATGAATTTCTTTGCAAATTCAAAGTATGGTGCATGTTGCATGAAGCAAGATGTTGAAAGTACATGAGCTCTATTATTTGACTTAAGAGTCATTTGTTTGAAGAGGCATGTTTTGTCAACTTGTGTTTGGTTGATGGTTTTGTACACCAATATGTAAGAGTACATGGACATATTCACATGATGTGAATTTTTTTTTTCTTTGAAGGAAAAAAATGATGTGTTTTCAGTTTGATGGTTTTGTTTGTGACAAGACGTCACAAGATTTTGCAAAGGTCCACTCTTTAGCGAGAGCCTCATGATTACAACCTATCCGTGAGAATCAAATGGGAGTGCATCCTTATTTTTAAAACAAGTAGGATTCTAAGCTACCTAGGACTCAAACCATCATTTTTAAATTTGAAATATAATGGTGTTGTTTCAATGCCTGAATCCACAACCCTAACACATGAAATCACTAATCTAATTACACATGAAATAAATAGTTATTTTCTCCCAAATTAAAAATATAACTAAAAACTAAATTCATGCAGTTGAAAAATGACAGTGTAAACCAAATGTTAGGTTCTTATCAATTAAGGCCTAGCATGTATTTTGATGTTTCATGAATTTATTTGCAAATTCAAAGTATGGTGCATGTTGCATGAAGCAAGATGTTGAAAGTACATGAGCTCTATTATTTGACTTAAGAGTCAGTTGTTTGAAGAGGCATGTTTTGTCAGCTTGTGTTTGGTTGATGGTTTTGTACACCAATATGTAAGAGTACATGGACATATTCACATGATGTGAATTTTTTTTTTCTTTGAAGGAGAAAAATGATGTGTGTTCAGTTTGATGGTTTTGTTTGTGACAAGACGTCACAGTTTTAGAGGTTATGTGACAAAGGCCTCCTTAATTTCTTCTATTCTTGAGAATCAAATGGGAGTGCACTATTATTTTGAAAACATTAGGATTCTAACTTCTGGTTTAAACATTCAATAAATTAAAAAAAATTAATGTGTAAACTAGTTTAGTTTGAAATAATCAAAACAATCATAATAAAATTACATATATTTGTTTTAACTCCAATGTACTATGGGGTTTAAATCTATGATACTATGGGAAATAGAGAACTATCCAAAAAGTATTTCTTTCAATATCAGTATAAATATACATAAAGTCTTGAATATTCTGCAATTTAATGAAACAATAATTAATAATCCAACTTTGAAACCATCTAAATAATAAGGAAATAACACATATGTGGAAAGCAACAAGCACCATCAATTTACCAAATTTACCAACCCTTCAAATCCTAGGTGATGGCTAATGGAAAGGGTATAGTTGCCACATTTCCTCACTTTCTTTAAATGATTTGGTTGTCCTTTGCGATACTTCTTAGAATAACTGCAAGATGAAAGTTAAGGAAATTCACAATTGTGAAATTCGAGGTGTCCAAGAGTTGTAAGAACAAGGAATAAAATAAAATAAAATAAAAATCATTTAGCTCCCAAGGTCTCCAATGGGGAACCAAATCATATTTCTTTGTCAATTTTGTCCTTAGAAAGGATACAAGATGAAAGCACGGAAAATTCACAATTACAAGATTCTAGGTGTCCAAGAGCTTAAAGGATAAAAAATAATGTAAAAAACTGAAAACTTGAACTCCTAAGGCATACAACAGGGAAACAAAGCATATTTCTCAAGGCCATTTTGTGCTTAGAAGAGACGCAAGATGAAATTATAGAAGATTCACAATTGCAAGATTGTAGGTTTCCAAGAGATTAAAAAAAAAACTCAAGTTCCCAAGGTCTACAGAAGGCATGAGAGGCTTAGTATTAAGAAAAAATAACCACCAAATATCTTCCTTAAGAACAAAAAATAAAGGAAATAAGGAGTCACCAAATAACTCAAACATTGTTGTTTTGTGGAACCAAGATATAGTCAACAATATAAGTGCTACACAAAAAAAATGTAAACACAATGGAAAACTGAAACATATCTCGCTATCAAATTTGTGAATTCTTATTTTAAGATGGTAGAACTTAAGTCTCAATTGTAATTGGATTCTTTCTAAAGTGTAATTCCAAACTCATTAAGCATACTATTCGACCAAATTTTTAAAGTAACTTGAGATTCACAACAAGAGATACACAATACGCACCACAATACACAATGTGCCCTTGTAGATAAGGATTTAGACAAATCTACTTCAACAAGGATGGAATCAACCTTCAAAAAGAATGATATAATGGAAACAATATATCAATACTAGTGTCCTTTTTCATTCCTTAATAGTTATGACGACCAAAAACTTGAAATCCTAGAGATCTTATCACTTGAGTGTGGAATGGACCAAGAACCTATTGACTTCAATTGTTTGGTCACCTTCAACTTTATGGAAAATGTAGGACTATAGGGAAGTTCTCTTTGCACATGAAAGATGTAATTTAATTCTGTTTATCGATTAATAATATGTTTTATTTCTAAAAAACAAAAAAAATATTTCTATTAAAGTCCAACGAATGACAACAAGGTTGGTCAATAGGATTCAAAATTACAGATTGAATGCATATTTATCTTTCAAATTAAAATCGAAATTTTATAAAATGCCTAAAGCTTCTTCAAAGATTAACATATCTAAAATTAGTGAAATCACTAAAGAACATCATAAAAATATAACAATAGAATAGTGTACATGCTTCTATTCTATGGTTATCCCTCTATCCTTGTAACCTAGATCTATTTAAACATTAGCAGTTTTAGGAGGAGATCCCATGTCAGGTCTAATTTTGAATATGAGTTCTACAAGAACTAACTAACTAACGTACATATGTGAGAAAGAGATTAACAAGAAGTATATTAATGAAAAAGTAAGATAAGGGCAAAGCAGAGTAAGACACGAGAAGAGTAAGAAAAGGCTAGAGCAGAGTAGAGTAATACAAGAGAAGAGCAAGAAAAGGCTAGACGAGTAAGTAAGACATGAGAAGAGTAAGAAAACGCTAGAGCAAAGTAGAGTAATACAAGTCAAGAGTAGAGAAAAGGCTAAAACGAGCGCATTTTTATAGAAATTCCAATCCCATTGTCCTTAACATGCATGATCGAGAATATTTTTCTCATACAACAACTATAATATTTATCATTTCTACAGAATAATTATACCTTTGAAAAATACCATCTCAAATTGAAAATTAGGCATATGTAGCATGTCGAGAGGGATAGAAGCATAGGAAGGCTTTTGTATTGACATATTTTGGTCAACCTATAGAGCATGTACGTGCTACAGTGTGACATAAACTTCAGATAGCCTTTTGTTGAAGTTTTAGGAAATGTCTCTACTTATTTGCACTATGTAGCTTTTAAAGTTGCAGGGAGGAAAAAATTACCCGCATTTGACATCAAGTGAATGGAAACCTTTTTTTTCAGTAAGAACAGATAATGTATTACACAACATAGGAACAGAACAGATAATGTATTACATAGCATAGGAACATAACAGATAATGTATTACACAGCACAGGAACAGAATAGATAATGTATTACACAACACAGATAATGTATTAATGTATTAGTTGGTTTGGAATTGACTACCATATTAACATGCTACATGGAAAAGGTGAAAGGGTCTTGCAGACTGTTTACCACAACCATGAGATATTTTTTTATAAATTTTAGTGTCTATTGAAGTTGGATCTCTACTGTGCATTGCAAGTTGAGACCAGGCCATTGCCACACAAGCACTACACTAGATTATCCTTAGAAAATTCCAAACTCCACAAAACTTTTGCAGTGAAAATCAAATCACTGTGTGCCTTGGGAGTCGGATCGGAGAAACGATGATTTACCGATACCTATTCACTTTTCTAGCATCCAAATTATGCTGCATAATAAGAATAATAGCATCAGTAAATTACTGGTAAACATCACTGTTTAGTAGCTTATGCGCTGATTCTAGGTCCGATTCAAATTTATCTGCTGTCAATTCCTCAGTAATGGATTTAAGGTGTGCATGAAAGAATGCACCCATTACTGAGTCAAAATATGGAGCAAAGCAGGCTTATGTCAAAATATAAAGTTTTGCGCTGGGAAAGAGGTGATGTCAAGTTTTCATTTGAGTTGGTGCCGAAGTTGCTTTCAATTTTATGCTCTGTTTATAGATGAACAGAGCATCATTTTTTTTGGTGTTAGTTTACATGCCAATGGCAGTCCAATTGTGACACTGGTAGGTTCTATGATTTATGCGGTGGTGTGTCTTGTTTTGATTTTTTGAAACTTCGGGGAATACGGAGCAGTCGTCTCGTAGTCTTAAAAAAATTTACAGAATAATCTCTGAGAAATTACGAGAATAATTTACGAAGTATCTAAAAATTTAAATTTACATTTTGATAGATTAAAGTACATTATAAAAAAACTAAACATATAATATGAGATTCGTAATACCCGATTACGACGGAAGTGGGCGAGGGCAGGCATGGAAACAACGAGAAACGACGACACTGAAGCGCGCGACGAGGACGGCCAGTGGCGGCGATGAGAAACAACGACAGCACTAGCGGCGACGAGAAACAACACAACACACATGGCGATGGAGAAAACGCGGGAGAAACATCGACAAAAACGCGGAACAATAAACCACATAACCCCGCGGGCGATTTATTTATAGAAAATAGTTCGACGAACTTTATTTGGTTGGCCCGAGACTTTGGTGCGGTTTTACCAATCTCAGAGCCCAAACATTTGTTGCAGCCGTCAGTAGGCCGTCAGGCTAAACGAAATCACGAGTTCGGCCGAACGTTAAAAACAAGTTCGGCCGAACTATTTAATAGTTCAGCCAAACTCGATAAAATGTTCGGCCGAACTATTGCCGAAATTTTTTTTCAACCCGCAATTCTCACAAAAGTGTAACCCAGGTTCATGTTTCTGCCCACATTGCAACGAAAATTTAAAAATCAACCATCAAATTGGCACGCAGTGTATGCAAACACGACCCATTGTAATGAAATCCTAAAAATAAACCATGAAATTAACACATTGTGGGAGCAAACTTGATCCATTATAAGTAAAATTTTAAAATCGTCTATCAAATTGACACATAATGGGGTTGGGTTGCTAGTCAAAGATACACACAGACCTTACAAAAAATAATAATAATAATAATAATAATAAATAAATAAATAAGAAAGAAAAAAACAAAACAAAAAATAAAAGTAAAAAAATAAAAAACACCAACTCATAAATAAAAAATTATAATAAAACATAAAAAAATAAAAAATATTCAAAAAATCAAACATAAAAATATAAAACACACACAAACAAAAAAATCAAGTGTAAAAATTGTTAGAAATAACAAAATTAACTCAGAAAAGATGAATATTAAAAAACTAATAATAATATATATTTTTTAAATAAATGAAAAAACAAAAAAAATCCAAAAAAACATAATTGAAGGAAAATAAAATAAAATTTAACACCATGAAAAATAAAAATAAAAAACAATTAAGTAAAGTGGATAATTAAAAAATAAACAAATTAAAAACCATTTAAAAAATAAAAACGATGAACCACACTGGCTGGTTCGAAACGCGTTGACAAAAATTTTTCCATTGTGATTTTCACCGAAAGATTTGATACATAAAATATAGTAATTTTTTTTATAAATAAATTAAAATAAAAATTGTATATATATATATATATATATATATATATATATATATATATATATATATATATATATATATATATATATATATATATATATATATATATATATATATATATATATATATATATATATATATATATCTGTGTGTGTGTGTGTGTGTGGGGCCGTTGGTTCCTCACTAGTGAAAGGTTGATTATTTTTACTTAAATTTTTTTGTGAATATTAAAAAAAAACCTTTTAAATATCACTATCTTTGGATATAAAATTTATAAAAAAAATCATAAAATTTTTATTTTTAATTATTTTATTCAAATTTTTCGTAAAAAATATTTATTTATCATGTCATTTTTAGCGAAAATGTCCAGAAATATATATATATATTTAATTATATCTATATGCAAAATGTTTATTTTTTGTTGAGTGTTTAAAATTATTATTTTTTAGTGACAATTATTTTATGTGTATTGAAGTATTAATTAACGATATATAAAAATATAAAAAATCTTAACTTAAAAATATTAATTTTATTATTATTTTTAAACTTTGTAAAAAAATTAAAAGTTCTTTAAAAAAAGGACATTGCAAAGAAAAATAAAAAAAACAAATTTGGAAAATTCTTAAAAAGCATGTTAGGACGAAAAATAAGAAGAGGAATAAGACAATTTGAAAAATGGTTAAATAATCAACATTAAAAAAAATATGTATATGCTTAGGACATAAGAAAATTTAAAGTGTTAAAATACGCCTAAAAAAAGGTTCGATACTACTTTCAAAATCCACATGAAAATCACCAATATTTAAAAAAAATTTATCCATACATAATATGTAAAAAAACATTTAAAGTGTCAAAAATAAGCCCCCCAAAATGAGGTTGATGTTGTATCAACACTTTTTAGAATTGACATGAAAAGAACTGACATTTAAAAAAAAATGTGCATACTTAATACAAAAGAAAAATTAAAGTGTCAAAAATATGCTACAAAAAAAGTTTATTATGAATCAACAATTTCAAAATCAAATGATTTTTTGCAACTCTAAAAAAGTGAGAACTCTATATCGTTCCCGTTTGATAGATTTCTTTATTAGTAATATCATTGGTTTCTGGAAATTTTATTTTAGCTCTTGTTATTTCTAAAGTTTCTTAGAACCTCCCCTCTGATCCTCGTTCTTAGAACCTCTAAAGGGAATATATTGGCCACATATACACCTTTTTAAATGTTATTTTTTTATGGGCATGTACTTTATAGTGGTGCAATTAATTTTTGTGTTTACCATCATTAATATATATTTTGGATATGGTTAGTTCTAATGAAATTTGCTTAAAAAATACACTTATTCTTCATGCATGGAAGTTTCACATGGAATATTTGTTGAGAGAGAAACTATAGAGAACTAATTTAGAAACACAAGTTTCATCTCTGGATACCTCTAAAAGGGACAAGTATGAAAACAAAAACAATAAAGCTCATGGATTCATTAGTCTATCCATCTGGGAAGATTTGAATTTTCATCTTCAATGGATTAACGAAATAAATTGAGAGGCTTTGATCGGGCTTAAGCAATAATTTGGTAAAAATAAAGAAAATTGAGCCAATTAACTTGAGAATGAGCTAATTTCTTTGGATCATGCTAACTTTGATCACATTGAATATTATATCTTTAGGTTTAAGAATTTGATACTATTTCTTGCATATTGTCATATGAGGAAATCAAAGGTTCATATGCTACTTACATCATTCTATACTTGTTGAACCTTACTATAGTTTTGCTTCGATAATTTATTTCATGAAAGAAGCCATTAGAGTTACCTGTACAATGTTTATTTTTTTAATTATTTTGTGATAATTTAATGCAAGAGAAATAAAAGTTGTTATACATTTATATTATTTTTACAAATACTGAGAATAATGTCTTAATGGTGTAAAAAAATAAGGTCCTAAGAAGAAGATGTTCACACAAAATAGAAGGAACAAGGTTCCCAAAGTCAATCAATTTCAAGAGACCAAATATAAAACAAAATATTAAGTACGAGGGAAAGAAGAAAAATAAGAATTATAACTTTTGTGCATGACATGGTCATTTTGAGTCTCATCTCTTGAAAAATATGGAACTGTGGGATGAAAACATGATATATTACAACATCAAACTTTATCATAATGTTGCTTCATCTCTTTATTCCTATAAAACTTAGGCACTTTTTAGTTTTGGTTGCAACATCAATGTAAAATATTCTTCTATAGAACATTGGGTTTTATATTTTGGGACATCACACCATATGGCCAAGGAAAAGGAATATTTTCTCTGTTAATGATTGTAATACCAAGCATATTTTTGTTGATGAGAAAATGTACTCTGTGTTCCCAATATTTCATGTGATCTTTATCCATCTATCAATAACCCATTCTGGTGTAGGAAAAACTTTTTAGTTTTCAAAACATAGTGTTTAACCAAATACCTACATGATCCTAAACATGTAATAGCCTCATGTAGAGTTGATTTTTTCATAATTTACAAGTTTTACAATTATGGGTCATCTTCACTTTCTGAGTTTTTTTCCATTCATATTAAAGATTTGAGTAGAATCTAAAATGAGCTATTGTACACCTAAATCACTGTGCACTGCAATAGTGACCTAATCACAAATTTTTTCCTATCCATCCTCTCATTTCATATGAAGATGGTGTTGTCAAGGTTGTGTTCTTGAAAAGCATCATCATGATAATTTTGTCAAGGTGCCTCTTGGTAGGAATGAACAATATTGGAGCTTGCTCATAATATCTATGAGGTCCTTTACCATTTATTTTGTTTTCTACTCATGAGAAAAATTTTCACTTTATTGAAAATTTTTCCAAGCACACTTGGCTTTATATTCTTATTCATAAAAGTGAAGTTTTCACCATTTTTTTGGCCTTCGAGGACCTAACTAGAAAACACTTTGGTGACATTCAACAATTTAGATCAAAGAGTGGAGGAAAATATGTTAATAATAAGTTCATTCATATTTAATTTTGAAAGAATACAAATGTATTGCACAATTACCTATCATTGTTATAGAATGACGTTGTTGAGAGAAAACCAAATATTAAATAAATGTTCAATTACATGGTTTAGTCCAAGAATATGTCTACCATGTTTGTAATAAATCCATTATCTATTCCAATTACTCATTCAATTGTGCCCCTAATAATTTTTTAAGGTTGTAACTATAAAATAAGTATGGGAAAAAACAAGCTAAAGATTAGCAACTTTCAAGTGTCTAATTGTGACACTTAGGATCACTTTCATGGTGAGAAGCACAAAGATTTAAAACTCAATAATAAAAAATGAATTTTTGTCTATTATTCAAATAATATAAAAGGTCATTGTATTTATGTATACCACACTACATAAATGACAATTAATGTAGAAATTCACTTTAGTGAAAACATTCCAATATGCAAGCCCACTTCTCCCTTTATTTCTCTATTAACTCCGCCTTCTACAACTTCTCATGATATTGATTTTTTTCTACATGATAATTATTATTTTGATGAAGAAAATGAGGAACCTTATGCTTCCCTTACTCACTTTCCTTCTCCAAAAGAGTATATTAAACTTTCTTAGAATGTCCACTTCATATATGGGTTTGACAAACTATGGAAGTTATTGGATCTTTATTTGGAAATAATTTTATACCTTGTTATACTTATTCATAACATCAACATGCTTCTTTAGTGACTATAGCCTAAAACAAAGAGAGATATAATGATTAATGGAAGTATGATTCCTTGTTGGTGAATGATACATGTGTATATTCCCTCTCCCTCAAGGGTAGAAGAATGTGAAATGTAATGGGTTTATAGAAGCAAATATGAAATGGACAGAAACATGGAAAAATATAAACATTAGTTGGTAACCAAAGGATTCTCTCAAGTCAAATACCTCCACTATTCCAAAACATTAGATGGAATCAATTGATTCATATATGAATCACCTATTATTAATCCAACAAATCTATTGTAGACTTGATATCTCTTATGTCGAATGAAAATTAAAGTAGTTGGGGTCTCATTAGCAAGAACGTTGTGTGTTACATGTCTTGAAAATATTTGAAGTCACATATATTTGGCATAATTGATAAATCCAATATTAGTTCAATAAACACATAGATATCCACATACACTTCATTAACTAATGTATTAATGAACATATTGTTGAATTAATATTTTGTCACAAAAAATGTCACAATGTTCACATATTATTGAGACCCTCAATAAAAGAACCAAGTATATTAATTTTGAGCTAGGTGTGATGTGAAGGAAATTGTCATTAACTGGGGGTAGATGTAATTCCTCTATGCCTGTCATTTTCTAAATTATTTTTCTTAGTTGATATTATTCTAAAAGGGGAATGTTAGAATATTAGACAATGTGAATTTCTTTAATACCAATTTGTTCTAATATTATATTTGTGTGATTTCTAGTGTTAATTTTTGCAACTGAGGTAAAATTCCACATTGGAAATCTCATATTTTTAAGATAATAATTTAATTAGATTCCTCTTTTTGAGAGGATCAAAATCGACCTGTATTTCTCCCCAATCGGTTAAGAAGAAGTTAATTATGAATTAATTTAATACTTTATGGGTCGGCCTAACCACATGTTGATTCGGTCAAAGCCCCAAGCGGTCTATCGCACAGTTATAAATAGAGGCGACCTCAATCTCATGTGTACACTTGCTCAAGTGATCTATGATTTTCATCCATTATTTTATTTTGTCTATGTTTATGTCTTGGCTTGCATAGGTATGTCGGAAGTAGCTTGCGCAGTGGCACACACTGGATCGGAATCAAATTTCAAATATGGGTCTATTGTGCTAAAGTCATGGCTAGGTAGTAGCATAGGTCAGTATAGAAACATGCAGGGTGTTTTGTGCCCGCAGCCAAGGAGACAAAGTTGTTGGCATGGTTTGTTAAGGACACGAGCTTGTATCAGAATTCAGATCGTGCTAATATGAAGCAAAGCCATAAGCACATGGTGTTGTGGTGGTAGCTCAGTGCCCCAAAGCCGCATTATGAGTGTGTTAAGGCCGCAACTTAGAGAATTACTAGGCAGATCTAATTTGGTTCACCTTTAGTTGATTGTAAAATGCTTCTAGACATCAGTCGTTTAGTCATGACTGCATCAGAGTGATCATTGATGTCTCCTGGATTTAGTGCTAGGAATTCATAGTTGAGATCACTTGGACTCTCAGATCCCTGTTTTAGTATTATAGATCTATAGATATGTAAATCAAATCTATTTTTTTCTGCTACATATGTATCTTTAGTCCTCATTTAATATAAGTTTTGTTCATCAGTTTGCTACATCCAGTGTCAGTGCATTTCAGTTCTCAGATTCAATTTCCTTCATGAAACATTATGGGTATGGTTGTGCTTGTATGCTATTTTTTTAATGCATCGTAAAGATATGTACTCATGGATCATTGTACTCTTTTTTCTGAATCATTCAATGAAGATATAAGATGAATAATTTCCAAGGTTTTCCCCATAGTGGGTTTTTCCCTGGTCTCAGCCCAATCGTGGTGTCTTTGTGTGTTCATGCTTCTCTTCCTTTGATATTTTATTTTCCAATGCTTAGATGATGATGATGATGGTATTGTTATTTCTACATAGTTATATATTTTTATGCTTAATAATTCAGGTCTGTACAATGGAGTATTTATTTGGGGTGAATGCATCATTAATGGTGAAATGTAACTATCAAAGTAAAGAACAATGCTACTTTATGAAAAATTAACATGGTATCATAGATGGTTGAAGAAAAGTCATGGAGGTCACCCCAAGGATACACCTTCTATGGAAGCAAGCAAAGGATGGTAGAGATATAAAATAATTCTAGGGTATGAAGAAATCCCTGGGCAGTTAGTGGATAATGGCTTGAGAGAAAGTTTATGGTAAAATATTGAGATGTGATATATGAAATCCTCACATGGTCTATGAGGAGATTCTCAAGTACCTAGGATTGATTTGACAGTTTTTAATTGAAGGAACCATTTCTTTATGATTTATGGATGACTCTTGAAGGCTAGTTCAAGAGGGAGAGGATCATCTCTTAGTGAAGATAAGTATTCCTTGACTTATAACCCTTACTCTTGTTTATGCTTATGGATCTGATTTCTATGATTATTGTTTCTAGTCATTACTTCCTACATGTATATTTGAGCACTTGGATATATCTAACCTCTATGATGGGATGTGATGGATGGATCCCTCTTGAGGATCTTTGGAAATGCAGGAAAAATGGCTATATTGGGAAATGTAGAAAAGTTGGCTAGATCAGGAAATGCAACTAGATCTGGAAAGGGAAATATGGTTAGATCTGGAAAAGGTAAAGATGCACCTCTGCACTACAAGATACCTATGTAAAGGTGAACATATAATACCGTAAGGCATGCATGGTATATTGTTTTAATGTTATGAGTTAGATACAACATTGGATGGCTTGGAAAGCCCTTTGGTATATTGAGAATTTCTACTTCTCGAAATGGATTATGCATGCACATATAAGAGTGATTGGAATTTATATTGATGAAATAGTACACCTGGTATTGAATGGTTTGACCATGATGATCTGCTTAATTCTGCGAGAGTACTTGATGTGATTCTTGATCCTGGATATAGTGGCATAACCTAATGTATGGCTAACATCTATTGTTTTGAGATACTGATTCTTATTTTAGTGGATGGCACTCTTGATTTTTGATACACATAAGATCTGTTGAATCTCTTATAGAAGGTTACCTCATCGATATGGTATTGATAATCATGATGAAAGCTCTTAGAAAAGAGTGATTTCACCTTGTTGGTTTATTTATTAACCTAAATTTATCATATTGACTATGATGATATTGGCAACTGTGATGATAAAGGCATAACTATGAGATTGATGACTATATGTGGTTATAGCATGCAGTGAAATTAAATGCTCTAACTTGATTTAATATTATTGGATCTTCACATCAGTCTGCTGCCTTGATATTTCAAGTCCATCCCTTGATGAAATATTGAGAACATGATATTGATGATCATGATATATATGTGTTTATGATCTAATAGATTTTCTAGTGCATAATTCCTGTAAATATAGGTTCATGATATGAATGATGTGGATTCTTATTCAGAGGGAGAACTTCCCTCCTAAAATATTCTTACTCATGATTGCTATTGAAATATGATTTATAAGTGTTTGGCATTGGCTAATCCAAAACAAAGGTTTGGGCCTCATTTACACAAAGGAAGGCTCACAGATGTGACTTTTCCTGAGAGACGCATAATTGATTTTTTTTATAATGAATTCAGTCTATACTCTGAAGCCATGGATCTCGGATTTGTCTTGTCATTGTGAACTAATTTATGGAATTGCTAGGATTGAGCATGAAATCATATAGTCACTTGGAAGATGTCATTTATGCATATGTATTGCAGATGCCAGTAATATATGTTAGCTTGGAAATTTCATAGGTATGATCTGAACTTGTGTGTGCAGGTGACCGAGACATTCATATGCATATGTCATTGTATTTAAGGACTGTGCATCATTTTTGGGTGATTCATATTGATAAAATGTTTTTGGTACTTTTGACATGATTCTTAATGATTGAGACATGCCTATATTTATATATATTACCATGATTTCACATTTGGAGTTGACATGATTTGATCTGGTGATGGTTGATTTTCCCAGATGATTATGCTATGTAGGCATAGTGACCTTCAATGTCATATGTGAGTATAAAAACGTATGGTTCTATATTGGCCTCCTTGTTCCTAGCACAATGGTTGTTGTGACATAGTATGAACATGCATGACTTAATCTTGATGTGTATGCACTTACATCTAATGACGAAAATGGCCTATAATGACATGTTAAATGATAGAATTGAGAGCTTGACATGAAATGAAGTCAAGACTTGATATGTGCGCTACCTGTCTCTGGTTGAAAGAATTGATAACTATGAAATGAATGCCTTTGATAATAATTGTAATTGAATTCTAATGAGCTACTTTTGTTGACACAACATTGATTTGAGAAAGGCCGAATATGTTGGCATGATAAGGCCTTAGGCTCATAGAGAGTGTTGTGTGATGCAAATTCCTTGATTCAGATTAGTTTATATGTGGATATTATCTGGTGAAGTCAGGATAATGAGTTCCAAGGTATGGCCTTGATTTTTTACTATGGATTTTATTATACATACTGATAGTCTATCCTTGTCAGGTGATGAGCTTCTAAAAATATAAGTAAGAGGGAGATGACTTTTGAATATCATAATGATGTATCATGGAATGATAAATTGATTTATGGAATTGGGGAAATAAATTCCATATAGTAAGATTATTGAAATGTCTTTGTGTAATATAAATCCTTGGATACTCTGATTTAAAGTTCAAATTTTGATTGAACGTGATATGGCATATGTTAATTGGTTAAAGAATTGATGTTTCATTTTAAACATTCATTCGTATATGATGTGTATATAACATGATTGAATTCATGATTGAGTTCCTTCACTTATAATTTACACCAAACATATTTTTGGTTGAGATATTTCTCCCATGATATGTAGCTGCATGAATGAACTATTGATGTTTTGGACTAGTATTGATGAGCACATTTGGATGTTTCCTTAGTATGAGATTTTCCATGATATCTTGGATGAGAGGTCCATTAGCATGACCCTATGAGAAGATAATTAGGAAATAGGATGGGTTGGGGTAATCTTATGTGATTCTGGGTTGACAGTGAGCTCCCCAATGTGAAATAACCCTATGTGATTCTGAGTTGAGTGTGAGCTCCCCGATGTGACACCAGGGTCGAGATGATCTCCCCTGCATGGATGGGTATCCTATTTTATAGATATGGGGTCGTAGAGGTATAGCTCCCTCATGAGATTCTGCGTTGAGATGCGCTCCTCGATGCAGTTACAGATTGACATGTACTCCCTATTGTTATACTCTTCATTGATGATAATTAGGGTAGTAACCTGATGGAAAAGATTCCAGAATGAAAACATAATGAATGAAGGGTGGTATCCAAAGCTCCCCCTCCAGTGAAAAATTATTCTTCTATATTCGAGAATGTTCAGCATATAAGTAGAAACAATCAAGAGATAAACACAAATAATCACGAAGAGTATATTGATGTTTTGTAACGAGAAAGTTTCACAACATGACAAATACATGTTAGATATTTTCAGCGATGACATGTGATGATACATGAATATCAGAATGGAATATTGATCAATGAAAAATATCAATAGAATGATTGAGTCGTGATGATGCCATGATGTAGAGAATTACAAACAAAGATTGCAAAGTGGAATTCTTTCTAGTTGAGAGGGAGTGTTAATTTTTTATACTGAGCTCAAATTCCAAATAATACAACTTAGATTATTAAGATAACAATTTAATTAGATTCCTCTCTTCGAGAGGGTCAAAATAGACCTATATATCACCCCAATCGGTTAAGCAGAATTGAAGTTATGAATTAATTTAATATTTTATAGGTCGGCCTAACTGCATGTTCATTCGATCAAAGCCCTAATTGGTCCCTCACAAAGTTATAAATAGAGGGGACCTCAAGGTCATTTTTACACTTGCTCAAGATATATATGATTTGAATCCATTATTTTATTTCGTCTGTTAGTATGAATTCTTCGTCGAAGTGTACGAAAAAGAACTACTTTAGCTACGCATAACTAATAGCCCTAACAACAATAATGGCTGCAAAACATCTTCAGATCTGCAATTAGTAGTTAAAGTGCTGCAACAAACAGATCTATAAATGGAAAGACATTAAGCAGTAAAGTAAAGAGTTTGCTCCATGCATCCAACATACAAGACAAGAACACAATTTTTGAATGAATTTTTATATTACAGGGCACCTGGGAGGAAACAAGAAGGTGTATCCAGATCTCCTCAATGGGATGGGTTCTTTGTAGTCCTCAGCACTTCAGATCTAAGCTTTCTCTCTCTTGTAGATGTAGAAAACCCACTGTAGAAGATAGAGCTCAATGGGAGCAAAATGGTAGAAATGAGACCAAGTGTATAGATCCAGAGTGATCTAATAGGCAACAAAAGGTGAAGAATGATGGGGAAAACCCTCCTATTTATAACAAAATATTGGGTCATTCTAGATCTTGGTGCATGATTAAAATAATGTTAATCAAATCTAGATCCACCTCTATGGAATATTTTATTATTATTTGTTGGAGGGAAAGGGTGTTTGACTTGGGTCAAACCCCTTGATTAGTGAAAAATAAATAAATAAATGATTTATTTATCTTTTTAAGGAAGTGGTTGGGATATAATCAAATAAATAATGATTTATTTGATTAATGGTGGTTGATTTGGTCATATTTAACAAAGAATATTATTTAAGTAATTATTCCTAGAAAATAATAAGATAACTATGGGTTTATCTCATTAATTTCTTTGTTTTTGGGTTAAACATGACCGGGAATAATAATTAAATTATGGTTTAATTAATTATTCCTTTTGGGGTTTCCTAATTAACATAGTGAAAGCAGTTTTACTTGGGGTAGGGTAAAACTGGTCTTACATGGTGTACTTGGGTCCATCTAATGATGAAAAGTTAGATGACCAAAAAATGGTGTAACAGATTGCCCCCCAGCGTGCGAGTGTCAGGAGCAAATCGTATGACCGAAGTACGTTGTAAGAAGACAATCACTAGACAACAAAAGGGTATGTCGAGAGAGAAATGATTTGCCAGATAGTGTGTCAAGGACTCGAGAAAATTCCGATGAGACTCAGCAGTGCAACGAGTCTCGTTATGAGAGGGTACTGTGGCCGGCGGCGGGGGAGGCATACCTATGCCCGCCGTGACAAAGTACAAAAGAATAGTGTGTCCAATAAACAAGGGACCGAACCATAGAGTACAGCTGGCATAATCAAGGGCCAGATAAAAATACAATGAAGAGTCTCACATACATGCTGTGCCTGGGATAACAGCCAGGACTAGTACAATAACATCTGAGTACATGAGATAAATAGAACCCAAATGCCCCCTGTAAATGGGGAAGGGCTCACAAAGTCCGACGGATACATGCAAATCAGAGAGGTGCTGCAAGTGGCTAAGGCCAACATCATCAAAATCTGGAGCGGCATCAAAGGCTGCAAATGAAGAGGTCATCCGGGCATGTGGGGGGCTACCTGCAGGGCCACCCCCTCATGAGGGCTGAGACATCTCACACACGCCCGGGAATCATCAAGAGCTGCTGCTGGGTCACTGGACTGTCCAGTATACGAATCTCGATCATGCTGAAAGGAGCCGGAGAAGCAATCAAGTCAAAGGGAGGTAAGAAATCCCCCTGCCTGATCCGAGGCACCGAACAAAAGTGGAAGCTGGAACCAAGGTACACCGCCCTCTAGACCCTGCTTCTGGAATAAATGTGCTGAGGTCGACAGAAGGAGGTCCGCCTTAGGTGAGGCAATGAGAGATCCTCAACTAAGGCACGAGAGAAGAGCAAATAGAGCGACGGACAGACTGACACTAATGATGATGGTGGAAATGGGAAGGATGGAGTGGCGAATGGACGACTTCCCTTGTTAGAGCATAAAGGGCATGAATGACATGGTAGTGACTGACACAATATCGAAAGGGATAGGGGACCGTGGGGCTGAAGGTCATGATATGCGACACAAGAGAGGAACCAAGAAAAAAGGAATGGAGGGCTATAGTAGGGCATAAAAGGCCGCGGAATAGACTCCATGAATGCAATGATGACTCAACTCGGATGCTCTAAACAAGGGCGACATGATAGTGCTGCCACACAGTAAAGGCCCCAATAGGGGACCAAGGAAGCATGAGTACAAGGTGGGCACTCATGACGAAAATCGACACGAACATGGACGAGTAAGGGAGCGATATGGTGCCCCAAGTACAAGTGTCGTAAGTGAGGAAATTCGATTTTAAGGAGCAGTGAAGTGACCCTTCATGGAAAAAATGTGTCCGGGTGAAGTATCAAATCACCAAAAACTAAGTAAAACCCATCTGAGAGCTCGGTGAGATCTGTCCAGCGGTGCTGACGGTTCGTCGAACGGGGCTACGGTGTGGTCGCAGCAGTCGAAAGAAGAAACAGGGGTTCTCTTTTAATGAGGCAGTTTTCCCTCCAAAATCATTCATTTGCTATTGTGACTGTGGTGAATGTGGAGAGGAGGGAAGGCCCTAAATCTTGCGGCGAACGTAGCGGACAAACCGACCGTTGGAATCGAGATCTGTCAGTGGGAGGTGAGAGGCCTAACCTTGCTCTTGCATTTTGATGGATTACATTTGCAGTTTAGGGCCCAAAGCCCCAGAAACAGCCCCTCCTTCATCTCTACGGCCGGGTCGCACTTTTTTGGGGCAAAAAGTGCGACCCAGGACGCAGGTATTAGGGCAAAAAGTGTGACCTGGTCCAGAAAATGGCAGAAAACTACGACCTGGGAGATGAGGGGGGGTTGGTGTTGTTTTATGGCTGGGAGTTGGGTTTTGATGTTTGGTTATGGTTTTCCCGATCTGTATTCTGACAAAAATGATGTGTTTGTGCAGGTATGGCAGAGTTGCGGGTCAACTGGAGAGAGAGGGATCTGGGAACATTTCAGACAGAGATCCAGGCGGATCAGGGCGTCCGTCGTGTATTGGCCAGATTTGGGGTTCTCAAGTTTTTTGGAGAACCCGTTGATGAGAGCCGGGGAACCGTTACTGGCCCGGATAATCAGTTATTGGGATCCAGATCAGGAGATCTTTGTAGTGCAAGGGCACAGGATCGAACTGACGGTCTACGACGTGTGATTAGGGGTGGGGCATGTGGTGCCCCCTGGGATGTATGTAGGGGCATATGGTGCCCCCAGTGATGTATGTAGGGGCATGTGATGCCCCCTAGGATGTATGTAGGGGTGTATGGTGCCCCCAGTGATGTATGTAGGGGCAGGTGGTGCCCCCAGTTTTTGAGTTTGTGTAACATGCTGTGGGCATGTCAAAATGTATTTATAAAAAGGGGAATCTAAACACGTTTTAATGATGTGGTGTGCCATTTGTTCTGGTTATGGTTATGCAGTTTGAGAAAGGAAATGGAGGGTTACCAATCTCTTTTGGTACTGCATATAGGGATCAAATGGACTTTAAGTTTCCGAATTGGCATATCTGGTGTCACTATCCCAAAAGGAGGATTTGGAGATAATGAACTGATGCTCTTGTAGAAAAGCTATAGGTTGGTCAACAATAATGTCTAAGAGACTGGGTTGTTGATGTAAGATGAGGGAACGATAAGGGGTATCATCCCGAGAGTGATCTGAAGTGATATGGGACTCTAGAGGTTCGTCTAAATGTGGAAGAATACTGGGTCTAGAGTCAACACGACCAGATACACTAGGAGAGTGGTGGAGAATGGCGTCTCGTGGTCTCTCAAATGTGGGTGCCCCCTTACCCAAACATTGGGTTTTGATTTAATGGCCACAAGGTGGATGTGGTGTCAACGCATGGGTTCGATGTAAGGGGGAATAGATAAAGTCAGGGGTGGGAATTTCTTCCATAATGTCGTTATCGTGATAGAAGATGGGGTGACCGGTGGAAGAAGAACCACCTGACATGGTGAAGTGGCCTGAATCATCATCATGAGAAGAGAGGTTCACATGCGCATCGTCACAATGGGTGACCGAAGAGTAAGTAGATAACGGATCTACCGATGTTGAGCCCAAGATGACCACTGAAGGAAGGTCAAGCGAAACAACAGGGGAGGATTCAGATGGAACGTTCCCCAATGGTCTCATGGATGATGACAGGTACAAAATGGTGACTGAGGGCTCCGTTGGCTTAAAAGCGGGAGGCAGAATGTGAATGTCCTCTGGTCCGATCGAAGCGGCCTTGAACTGGCGGTACAAGTCCAAGGAGGAACGGTACTCGTCAAGGCGGGGACAGAGGTGGGTGTAATGGCCGTGAAAATCGCACAAGGCACAAGGGTGGTTTGTGCGCAAGTGTTTGAGTTTTGGGAGGGAGCCGGGGATAGTGACATGGACTTCTGGGAGATCAGGGTCGGGGAATGTCTCGTTGACCAGAAGCTTGAGGTGGGGCAATTCAGGACACATGTGAGTGGCATGACCGACGACATCACACAAAGCGCATCGAATGGCGGGCTTTGGTTGTCGTGGGAGGGTAAGGGATGTCGGGGGGGCCGGATCTTGATGGGTTGCCCCCTTTCGGGCTTTGCCTTTCTTCCCGGGAGCCGTCGCAACAGGAGAAGGGTCCTGTGGAGGTGCTGGGGGCACAGTGGCTATGGAGGAAGCAAGGGGGACCGGTTGACCCGGTGTCAAAGCCATATAAGGTTTGGGGTGACCAGGGGGGGTGGTGGCTGGGGGGTCAAGGTACCAGACCGGAATGCCCAAGGTCAAGTTAGGGAGAGAGAGGGTGGCCATGACGGGGACGGAATATACTCCAGGAGGGGGAGCCAAGAAGGGGATTTGTCCAGCAGGGTAATGACCAGGAGGTACGGCTCCGAGATGGTTAAGGCCAGGGGGAACCGAGCCGGGAGGATAAAGAGGTTCGGGGATACCAGCTGTAGGGGGAGGGCCAGAAGGAGGAGGTCCGGCTGGCTGAGAGGAATGGATAGGAGCGGGTTGCGGAGGGCGGGGGGGAGGTTGCGGACTAGCCGAGGCAGGCCGCTCACGGGTGGCCTGAGACGATTGCATCATGCAAACATTCGACAAGCTGGGATCAGTAACAAGAGGGGGGGGAAGATGAGTGAAAGTACCAAGCAGGGTGGAATCTTTATAGACGCCGGGGGAGACACTGGTCAAAGAATCGACGGTTTGCTTGTTGGCTACCGAAGAGATGGTCGTCTCGGAGGAGGTCTGAGACGGCGGCTCATGATAAGATAGCTGGTCAATGGTGACTATCTTCCCATTATGTGGAAAAGACATCTGGCGGAAAACCGCGGATGGGACAGCAGACTTGGCATAGGTGTAGCTTCACCCCAATAGAATGTTGTAGTCTAGGGGGGCGTCAATGACTTCGACGTCAACGCAAACAGTCTTACCGGCGAGGGTGATGGGACAGTTACGAAACAGGCCAATGGGCTGGGAGGCATGACCGTCCCACGGGGTGATCGTGGAAGGGGCCAGCTCAGGGGATCCGAGTTGCTGCCAAACCGAAGCGGACATCACGCAAGTGGATGCCCCCTCGTCAATGATACACCGGGAAACGATGGCGTTTCGTATTTTGACTGAGATTTGGAAGGCGACGGAAGGAGGGAGGGGAGGGTGGTCCGATTGAGTGGCGTCGAAAACAATCATCTAGTCGTCAGCAGGATCTACAGCGCCCACGGCAGATAGTAGAGCCTTCTTTTGGGAAGGGCATGACTGGAGGAGTTCCAGTGTGGAAATGACAGCAGGGGACTGCGCCAAATCATCTACTATGCTATACGACTGAGCGGCTCGACCGGAAGAAGCATTTCGGCGTAATGGTCCCTTTGGAATCTTTGGATGAACCTCAACTTTGGGTTGAGGGATGTGTAAGGGGCCATTGGATGTCGAAAGAGGCTCTGCAGAACCTGAAGAGGGGGGCTCGGGAGCAGACTGAGCAAGAGGCTTGGGGTACTGGCGAGACCGAGTTTGAAGGTTAAGGTCGACGGTGAGAGGCGGATCAGAGTTCATCATGAGGATCTCGTAATTGGAGGAACCAGAAGGGGAAGGTGGAGTGGCCACCTGTTCGTCAGGTGGTTGGGTAGCCATGAGTCCCTGCTGTGCATCCACCTGCGCTTGAGGGGGCGGGGAGCGCTGTTGCAGGGGTTGAGAAGGCAAGGGAGGCGAAAGGGCATATGCTGGAGGAGTTGGCGCGCTAGGCTGTGGATAAGGGTAATGGTTAGGTTGGGAAACATTGAGGTAAGCAGGAGGTTGGGCAAAAGGATGAGGCATGCCGTATCCTGGATGCATGCTACCGGGAGGGGGAGAGGTGCAGGAAGTAGTGCCCCCTCCCCAGGAAAACCATAGCTCATGTGAGGTTGAGCGGATGGATGAGAGATGGGTCCAATGATACTGTTGGCGGCATGAGGTGCCCCCGGTGTATGGGCATCATTGGGTGTGGGAAGATCAGGTAGGACAGTAGGATCATAACCTGTCTGAGCGTAGATTAGGTCATACTTTAACGCCATTTGGAGGGCGTCTTCTTCGGTTTGAGGAAAATGGGATGCGACATCTTTCCCGATAGGGGACAAAAGAGATCTAAGGAACCAATCCATGTAGACACGGTCTTCGAAGGGAGGAGATTGGCATAAGCTCCGTCGTCTTCGCCAGTCCTGGACATGGGTAGAAAGGCGGGTCGAAGAGGTTTGCTTGAAGGAAGTCAAGAGTTCGATACCAGTGTCATAACGAAGGGGAAGCTGGAAGTAAGATAAAAAAGCCCGGGCAAGAGTTGCAAAGGTGGTATGAGAGGAAGTGGGCTGGTCAACATACCACTTAGAAGCTTCGCCTGTAAGCGTGCGTTGGAACAGTCTAAGACGAACAGAGTCATCGATAATGGAGGTAGAGGAACACCACATGTGGAAAGATCGAACATGATTTGAAGGATCTTCTCCAGCACGACCTTCAAACTTTGGGATGTCGGAAGGGAGCTTTGTCGGCATAGCGGGCCAACTAGCATCATGATGTATAGGGTCGTTTATCAACCGGTCCAGATCGGGGAGGCTGAGGCCTGCCAAGAAGGGGAGCACGGGTGAAGCCAAGGTAGTTCTTGTGGTGGTTCTGCTAGTAGTAGTCCCGGAATTAGGGCCGGGATTCCCGCTAGTGTTAGGCCCTGGACCAGACATAGTGGAGGTGACAGGGGGAAGAACCAGAAGGAAAAGGAGAGCCCAAAGAATCAGCGAAGGACTGGCTCGACGATGGTGGGACGGAGCAGGTCGATCGACCGGAGACAGAGGGTGAAGGCCAAGGAGGCTCCGGGAAAGGTGCCTTGGGGGCGCAATGATGACAGGAAGAAGGAAACCGACAAGGGCAGAAAGGAACAAAATCAAGAAGGTCAAGGGCAGAAAAGGTGCAGTGACAATTGATTTTAGAGTCTTTGCCAGGCGGTGTAAACCAGGCGCTTCTTCACTTAGGGTCAGTGTGTGGTGTGCGTTAATTTTAATTTTTAAACCCTTTCCGTTGTTGAGAGCAAAAAAGTGTGCAACGTAGCTGAAAATAAACCTACAGAGAACAGAATAAAAATGCTGAAATAATAGAAAAATAACAGCTACATATGCATCTATCAAACCCAAGAAAGTGGGTCTCTCAAAACTATGCTGAAAAGAAAGGGAAAAACTATGGAAACACACACAAAGGAAGCTCAACAGATCTAGGGTCAAAGGGGACAGAGATCTGGAGGATAAAGCTGCAGACAAGGGGTGCAGATCACAGCCAAGAGACAGAGGAAATGGTGGCTGGAAAAAGGGAAATCAGCAAAAAACTGGGGGGAGGGCAAGGCAGAGGCCTTTAGCAGAGGTCCACACAAAACGACAAGAGGTGATTTGAAAGGAAAAGAGGCTGATTTCAAAGGATCTGAAAGTGAGGTAACGGATCTGGAAAAAGAGGGGGCTGAAGCTCTGAAACCGACGGCTGAAACAGCTGAAACTCTTCCACAAAAAGTGGAGGGTACTAAAGCCCTAAGGGGCTGGGTTCCCACTTAGATGAGTAAAAACAGATCAGATCTTGGTCAAGGCGGGCCGAGACAGAGGCTGGAAACCCGGCGCAGGCCGCAGTTATAACCTTTAAAAATTACGTAAAAAATGTTTAAAAAAGGCAAAATGCAGGGGTTCTCGACCTGATCTCGAGTTGAGGCTTCCAGAAACAGCCAAAAGTGCGCTGTGCTTTTGTTTTGGGCTGTGGCAGCACTCCCTGTCTGCCGCTTCTCTGCGGCGCATTTTTGAAAAGTTGCCGTCTCAGTTGCGGCTGGTGTCGCTTACCTGCGCAATAGGGCCAGAAACACACAGAAGTTAGAAATTTTAAGTTTTTAGGGTTTTATGTGAGAAAATGACATGAAAAGAGAAAAACTAAGCAGCTGAAAAGAAGCCCTAGGGCCTGAAGTAGCTGGATATGCAGGAATATGAAAAACGACAGCGGTCGTAATTTAAAACCCGTGTGGAGTCGCCATTTGTTAGTATGAATTCTTCGTCGAAGTGTACGAAAAGAACCACTTTAGCTACGCATAACTAATAGCCCTAACAACAATAATGGCTGCAAAACATCTTCAGATCTGCAATTAGTAGTTAAAGTGCTGCAACAAACAGATCTATAAATGGAAAGACATTAAGCAGTAAAGTAAATAATTTGCTCCATGCATCCAACAGACAAGACAAGAACACGATTTTTTGAATGAATTTTTATATTACAGGGCACCTGGGAGGAAACAAGAAGGTGTATCCATATCTCCTCAATGGGATGGGTTCTTTGTAGTCCTCAGCACTTCAGATCTAAGCTTTCTCTCTCTTGTAGATGTAGAAAACCCAATGTAGAAGGTAGAGCTCAATGGGAGCAAAATGGCAGAAATGAGACCAAGTGTATAGATCCAGAGTGATCTAATATGCAACAAAAGGTGAAGAATGATGGGGAAAAACCCTCCTATTTATAACAAAATATTGGGTCCTTCTAGATCTTGGTGCATGATTAAAATAATGTTAATCACATCTAGATCCACCTCTATGGAATATTTTATTATTATTTGTTGGAGGGAAAGGGTGTTTGACTTGGGTCAAATCCCTCGATTAGTGAAAAATAAATAAATAAATGATTTATTTATCTTTTTAAGGAAGTGGTTGGGATATAATCAAATAAATAATGATTTATTTGATTAATGGTGGTTGATTTGGTCATATTTAACAAGGAATATTATTAAATAATTATTCCTAGAAAATAATAAGATAACTATGGGTTTATCTCATTAATTTCTTTGTTTTTGGGTTAAACATGACCGGGAATAATAATTAAATTATGGTTTAATTAATTATTCCTTTTGGGGTTTCCTAATTAACATAGTGAAAGCAGTTTTACTTGGGGTAAAACTGGTCTTACATGGTGCACTTGGGTCCATCTAATGATGAAAGGTTAGATGACCAAAAAATGGTGTAACATCGTCTATGTATATGTCTTGGCTTGCACAGGTATGTTGCAAGGAGCTCGTGTAGTGGCACATAGTGGATCAAGATCATATTTCAAATCTGGGTCTATTAGGCTGAAGTCGCGGGCAGGTTGGGCCTGCGTAGTGGCCTAGGTTAGTAGATCCATAGGCAAGGTGTGTTTTGTCTATGGCCAAGGAGCCAAAGTTGCTGCCATGGCTTGTTAAGGGCACAAACTTGTCTCAGAAGTCATATCAGGCTGATTTGAATCAGAGCTGTAGATGCAGGGTGTTGTGGTAGCAACTCAATACCCCAAAGCCGCGGGTTGAGAATTTTAAGGCTACAACTTAGAGAATTACTATTAAGATCTTATTTGGTTCACGTTCAGTTGATTGTATAGCACTTATAGACATCAGTCATTCAGTCACAACTACGTCAGAGCGATCATTGACATCTCCTGGATTCATATCTAGGACTTCAAAGTTGAGATCACTTAGTGATCTCTCAAATCCATGTTTTGGAATTAAATATTTGTAGATATTTATATCATATATGATTGTTTCCACTACAGGTGTATCTTCACTCCTCATTCAGTATCAGTCGTGTTCATCAGTTTGCTACAACCAGTGTGAGTGCATTTCAGTTCTCAGATTCAGTTTCCTTCATGCAGAAGCATGGGTATCATTTCAATGCTCATATTATATTTGTTTTCTACATCGTAAATATATGTACTCATGGATAATTGTACTCTTTTTGCGGAATCATTCAATGAAGATATAAGAAGAAGAATTTCCAAGGGGTTTTCCCATAGTGGGTTTTTCCCTTGTCTCAGACCAATCCTGGTGTCTCTATGTGTTCATGCTTCTCTTCCTTCTATATTTTATTTTTGGATGCTTAGATGATGGTGATGGTGGTGGTGGTGTTTTTCTTTCTGCATAGTTATATATTTTGATGCTTAATAATTTAGATATGTACAATGGAATATTTATTTGGGGTGAATGCATCATGTTAATGGTGAAATGTAAATATCAAAGTAAAGAACAATGCTGCTTTATGAAAAAATAACATTTAGTGCACTTGTTTAGTGTGCTTTATCTGATCAACACAATTTTTTCATAATATTCTTAGATGATATAAGGATTCATAATAGTATATATGTGTTATATCTCGTGATATGTCCAAAATATCTATTTAAAGAACATGAATGATTAGTGGTTTAGTGTGACCAACAAAAAAGTATTAAACTAGATGTAATCTTTCTTTTCTTGAGAAATAGTTCAAAACAAATTATGTTATTAAAATATAAGGTTTATATGTGTAATCAAGTCACCATAGTGAATTGATATAAAATTTAGGTTTTCTAATTATTATTAGTTTTTGGAGAATTATGGCCTATCAAACACTACGTAAAAGAGTTGAGTCTAACTGTAATGATATTAACTTCTTTCATAATATAATATTATGTTATGATGTATATATCCATGTCAACCTTATCTAATATTTCAATATATACTGATCTATCTCAATTTGTAATATGGTATTAAAGGAAGTTCATCATCAACCTCACTAGACATCAAATGCGAGGGCATCAGAAAAGCATATCAATTGATTATAGAGTTTCATATATAGTAGAGTTCATGGAACATTGATGGAGAGTAATTCAATGTGTCATATTTGAAATGGAGTTGTCATTTAAAATATGAAAGTCAGCTAACTGCCTTTGAAAGATCCATCAATTCATTATGAATAAAGAAAACATGCATTATTTAAAATATATGATCCTCCAAATATTTCTATTATATCTATTGGCTAAAGGAGCCACCCTACATATGATTTAATTCTCAACTACCATTTTTTAAATATTTAAATAAAGGGAGTTGTCCTAATAAAGCTATATGTGATTACCAAGGGTTAATCTCTACCAAAGGTCTATATATAAGGTGACATGTCATATAAATAATTGCACATCATTTATGAGTCAATTGATTCATTTATGTTTATTTCCAAAAGGGTTTACACACAATTTCTCAAATGGAAACTTATTTAGAAAAATTCAATAGTCAAAATTCTTGTACCTAGAAAATTCAAATTCAAATTCAATTAATGAACAAAAATATATGTTGAATAGTAAAAAGGTATGAAAAATAATCTAACTGATCCAATAAATTACTGTAATGATAGAAAAAACATGATAAATACAAATCTATTATTGGCCTTGCTCTTTTGAATTCCAATTTGTATAATTTAGAGCTAGAAAAATCATCTAAGAAATATGAGATAATCTAAATAAATCTAAAAAACTTATTTGGATCAAAAGTAGAAAATATAAATTTTTCTCTAGAGTTATAATTATTCACATTCAAAATGTATATTGAAATAATTTTCTAGCCACATAAACAATTTTACTCCTCTCATCAAAGTGCTAACTAAAGTCAAAACCATAATAGAGGAAGAGGATGGAAAAGCCATTTCGATAAATACTCTACCTTCTCAATTAAACAATGTCATATTAATTCTTAGTCAAATGTGTTCACATACTTTAGAGGACACGATTTCATCTTTCTTAGCTGAAAAAAGAGAACTATAAGAGACTTGGAAAGGAATTTTCAACTAGAGACAACGCCATAATCAAAGATGAAGATAGATTAGATAATGACATGTAAAAGTGGTAATTAGTGGTGCTATCTTCGAAAAATAAGTCATACAACGATTAGTTGCAAACCCATGCCAAAAATATTATATGAGGAAATCTCAAAGAATCAACAAAGTAATTATTCAAGGTCCCTTGAATGCTAATAACAAAGATGGTCTTACTAAATAATTAGCACTATTTGTAGTTTGAGAGGCATACACATTGAATATAAGGAGTGATGCAAGTGAGGGAGATAGTTGTTCAATAACCGAGGATGCTTGTAGATCAAAGAAACTATGTATCATTAGTGTTATGAAACATACATATTGTTCGTTGTTCTAAAGTTCACGAGAGATCCAAGATCTTGAAGTTTAATAACATGCCTTTACAAGGGGTATAAGACATTTCATGTGTAAATGGTGTTTGATGATGTTGGGATCTTCTATTACAATTAGGAGACTACAAATTTCGAAGGAATATGGAGTATCTTGAAGGATTGTTATTATTTCAAGCTCTATTTTGAAAGAGTAAGTGTTTTAATCATTTTTTATTATGTTCTTAATTTTTAGTAAATATATTCTAGTCAAAATTGTTTTTCTTTCAATAAGTCTTCTGTTCAATATCATAATTTTTAAGTGAGAGTGTTTAGATATAAGGTTTACATGTGTAATAAAGTCATTGTGGTGTTAGAATTATCAATTATTTTAGTGCTTAGATTTTTGAACAATTATGACATCTCAAATCCATATAAAAGAGGTAAAATTCATCATCATCATCTCAAGTATTTTAATAATTTATATTGTGTTATTGTGTATCTATGTCCCAACCCTATCTAGGTTTAAAATTTCAACAATCTATCACAATTTCATAATGTATGTTTCTTAATGGTCGTCTCCCTTTAGGGATTTACAGTTAAATATGGATATGTCTATATTTGACTTAAAGATTTTTTTTCCATTTGATGCTCAATCCTTTGATGACACACTTGTGATTTCAAATATATTTTTAAATTATTATTGCTATTATATATAATGCATAGACACTAATTAAAATGGTTTATGATATTTAATTCATTTATGTTTACATAATTGCATGGAAAAGAGCATGAAAAACCATATGCGCACACACTTAAATAAGAGGAAACATAAAAGAGACCATAAAGAAAATGCACAAAAAAAATTGATAATGGAGTTTGTCCAGTGTGGACTATGTTTCCAAGCCCTGCTTCAATAATGGGGATGAATCTTCATTAATATCATAAAAAATAAAAGGAGTACATGGAAAAATACATCATTACACCTCCACTCCTAGGAGTGACATGAAAATGGGATTCTCATATCCCAAAATATACTGCACCAGTGAAATCCTCTCAAAATTCTGAGTAAAATGAGTACAAACTTGACTATAGTTTATCAACTACAACTCTGGTCCCTTAGAGAATCTAAAAGATTCCATGTTGATTTTGTGGGATAATATTCCTAGCATATTTTAGAGAATATTCCCCTAGTATATATTCTCATATTAGTATGTGCGCCACACGGTTCCACCCCACATGAGGTTCCAAGAGTCATGGTTCCCATCTTGTTTGCCAACCCCCTCCCCATCACATGGAATGGCTCTATTTAAGTATAATTATGGTGGGTAATTTTGGCAGAGTTTCCCCTACAACCAAGAATTCCCTCCCCCCCCCCCCTTTAAATTTCAAATTGAGGCCTATATATAGGAACTCAAAGAGCTTGGCCCTACTCTAAACCACTCAATTTTGTCACAAAATTTCTAGTTGTATTTTAACTAACTTCTAAAAGTTTCTTTGAAAATATGTTGATTGTGGAGCGGCCCCCTCTCTTAAATCTTAGTTGTTGGTTGATTCAAGTCGCTGCATTGGTTTGTATGCCTTGGAATGATTGAAGGCACCACATTTATTTCTTGCCAAAATCTATGTTGCCTTTGGTCTTGTTGTGGCCTCTGTATATACAACCAATCTATATACCTCCCACATGCTATCCCACCCTTCTTCTATTAGCATGTTTCCCAACCATGATTTTTTAAAGACCTCTAAAAAATGGTTCGAAGTACTACTTGTAAAGAGTCCCTGTCGGATCCTCTTCTTGCGAGATTTTTCCCCCATCTTTGGAAATACTTTGGTTATCCTTAGTGTGATGCATACTTTCCAGGATAAAATACTTTGGAAATAGGGTTCTGTGATCATTAAAGAATGATGGCAAACCCATTTTATGCAATTCTTCACATTTCCCTTTAAAATTCTCAACCCCTTCATCCATGATACCGACTTTCTCTTCTATTTGTGTCATCCTCTTGTGTTTCCTCTCCACCTAGTCTGCTTTAGCGACCAAGTGGGAGTGATCAAAGTTTTCTTTCCTAACTTCTTCTTTGGTCATGTGATTTGATAAGTTGGCTATTACTTTGATTTTACGCAAGGTTGCCCCGACTTGTGCATCGAGCATATCTACTTCTTTATTAGTCATCTTAATCATTTTGATGTTTTCCTACACCAGCTATAATTGTTCACAATTCATTTCTATTAGCTTAATAAAATTCTCAAGTATCCTTCCTTTTGCCCTTTTTAAAGAGAAATTGCCCACATTCTCCCTTTCCTGTAGGTATAAAATAACTTGTAGCCTTTTGACAAATTTTTTCATCCAACAAAGCTTTACTTCTTCTCTCATCAGATCTTGCATCAATTCCAGAGACGATGGTTGGCTCCCTTCGAACTCCGCATACAAAAATGGAATATATATTCATTAATTTGATCCATGGGGACATTTTCCAAGCTTGAGAAGTGAAGCAGGAAGTCTCCTAGGCCTAATAGAGATGCTAACATGGTGAACAGTCTCACCTTTGCCTTTATTATTTACATAATCCTCGCCGGGAGTAAAAGAAGTCATTTTATGAATTAATATCAGAATTTTGGAGACACAAGGTGGAGTGTTGGGCTACAAAATTTTCATTCTTTTCCTACTTATTTTCTTACTTATTTTACTCATTTTTTACCAACAAGACCATATCTTATTACTATAACAACCCTTATTCACCTAAGTATGTCCTTTTTCACTTGTCTCTTTCTTAGTCCAATTCTACTTATAATTTGAGAATAGAACTATTGTCTTAGGCTATTTTCTATCTTAAAAATAATATATGGGTTGTTTTAGTTTTGAATGGTATGTTGAAGCTTGTAGTTACAAGATTGCATTTCAGTTCCTTTACCCATTTGGATTAAAAGCTGCACGAGTTCTTGTTGTTACACATACATTTTTACTAAGCTCGTGTTTCCTTTCTTAATCAATTATGAAGACTAGATCTTGGAGCATGTCAAATTCAAGAGAAACAAATCATCACTTGAAGATATTTGTGGAGCATCCAGATCATTTGGTTAAGATAATTTGTAACTTTATGTGTAATTAAAGGAAATTGTTATAGTTTCGCGCCTTTTATGTAAATCATTGTGTAACTATTAAGATATATTTTTATTTTAATATCACATGAGAATCGAAATATTCTCATGTTGAAATTATCATTGTAATTAAGATCTATAAAAGAGAAGACTATTTTCCCAAGAGGGATAGAGCGAAGAATCAGAGAATAAGTTTGGAAGGGGGAAACACAAAAGCTTTGTAATCTTGGTACTTTTATTAATGCAAAATATTAACTTTGTGGTTCAATAATTTCCTCTAAGTTTTCCATGTGATTTTTAGTGCACCAACCCCTACTGAGGACAAATGACCCTCTTTCTTAGTAAGGATCACTCGTTAGTTAGAGTAGAATAATTAATTGCATAAATTATTCCCAATTATGTGATTGTTGTTACTTTTCCATTACAATTAATTCTGTGTGTAATTTAATTGATTCAAGTAAGCTTTGATGGTGTGACAACTTAAGTCCTAGACCAGTCCCTCATATTAGTGTGGCAGTGAATTATTTGATTTGTTGTTACATTTTTTGTTGCATTTTATTTTATGTGTGGGGAATGAATGAGTGATGGTTTTCAGGATTGTTGTGAAAATGGTTGAGTGATAGAGTAGCTTATTCTACAACATTTCCTCGCATTGAATTTGTGTGGAGTGTGTAATAGCTTTGATGATTTATGAGAGTGAGTGTGGAATGAATTTTGGTTGAGATTATTTTAACTATTTATGATATACTTTGCGCGAGAGTCTTGTAAAAATTAAACCTACATAGATCAATAATAAAATGTAAGAGTGGATTTTCTTCTCTTATTTAAAGGAACAATTGTTTCGCCTAATATTTCTGGTGTCGTTACTGGGGAAAGCTGTTAGAGGTGCATGTTGGACTAGTTCATTGATGTGCATGATTTGAAGGTGTGATAGATGTGTTCTTGATCCTGCTTTTTATGGGTGGTAAGACAAAAGGTAAGAACCTACACATCCCTTAAACATACTAAAGTGGGGCTTAGCTATTTTTGGATCAGGGCACATGGGATTTCATTGCATGAGTAGTGAATATCATAAACACAGTGCCCCCAACTCTACTAAGCATGCAAGAGGTAGAATATGTGTAAGGAAAAATAAGAACCAAGATCTAGGAAGGAAAACTTATATACAAGAAATAATTTCGAGGGTTGAAGTAGAAGATTCCACTCAAGGGAAGGAAATAAACAAAAAGAGACCAGTTAATATTACTCCACATAAGCCATAAACTCTTGATACATTTGTTATAACTAAGGAGGAGGAATTCAAGGATTCTTGAGAGGTGAGCCCTAGGATTTTTGTCCTTTTGGTAACAACTAGAGATGAAGATCAAATTCTCAAGGAAGGATATAGGGATATCGATTTAAATGACCAAGGAATGATTTTGGAAGAATAGTTTATTTCTCATCTTTCTTTGGAATTAGGAAGTACAATGAAGCAAATTTTTGTTAGAGAGGGTACCTAGGCCTCTTTAAGATCATAAAAGCAACCTGAGAATCTCTTATCACAAAGGTAAGAACATTCTCCTTGACTAAGGGAAACACCTATAACAACTGCTATAAATTTCCCAAAGAATCCCATGGCAAGAAGTTCAATTAATACCTTTGATTTCCCTATTGGGGATCTTCAAGGGAAAGCTCCAATGAAGAATATATCTATGTCTATACTTTCAAATTTCTAGGATATGGTCTCAAAATACCCTGATATATTCCGATTTGAATTTTATGTCCTTTGTAGAAGCTATGACTACACCACATAGAAACAAAAATTTAAGTTTTTTCTACCACATTGAAAGAAGCAACATTAAGATGGTTTGTGTGTTGAACTCTTAGTTAAACTGAGAGGGGGGGGGGGGGGTGAATCAGTTTAACACATATGTGTACTTTTAAAACTTTTCTCTTTAAAACTTATTTACACCTTCACTTCATAATCAACTTAATATGTGAGAAATCTTTATTAGTGAGCATCAAGTATCAAACATATTTGTTAATGTAACAACAGTCTTAATATGTGAGAAAAAAGTATTAAGCAGATTAGATAAATCACATCAACACATGCACAAAGACACCAGATATAAGTGGAAACCCATAAAGGGAGAAAACCACATCTTATTATTGTTGTGATGCAAAGGCAAGCTCCAACTCCCTCTCACCACTGATTTTCTGTAGGCACCAACCTACAGGAGGCTCCTACCTCAATTCTGCAAGCTACAACTTGCAAGGAAGCTCAAACTCCCATCAATTTTCTGCAGGCACCAACCTACAAGAGGCTCCAACCTCAGTCATCTACAACTGACATTTTATCAAGCTACAACTTGATGTGGAAGCACCAACTCCCATCTATTTTCTGCAGGCACCAACCTACAGGAGGCTCCAACCTCAGTCAGCTCCAACTAACATCTATCAGGCTACAACTTGATAGGGAAGCTCCAACTTCCTTACTCTTTCAAGAAAAAAGAAACACTTGCTGATTTACCTTGGATATCAGCTCTGTTCTATTCCATCTGCTCTGCTGTTCATCTATTCTCATATCTGCCCTGTATCATCTCTGCATCTTTTCATATTATCTATCAACTTCTCCTTTTTATCTGCTCATATCCTTCTTCTTCTCTGCTTCACTGCTTCATATCTACATTCTCTTCACTCACTCTCTAATCCTCTAACCATTTATGCATATCAAGATGATATTACTTATAGAAATTTCTTGATGACTGTTTGTTTTCCTCCAGGAATTCGAAATGGATGGTCATACCCCTTGGTCTTCTACCTCCTCATTTCTTTTCATCTCACTCAGAAAAATATAACTGTAGGTACTAATTTTAATATTATAGTGGGATTTTG
The DNA here is from genome assembly GCA_034641835.2 of Pinus albicaulis. Lineage (NCBI taxonomy): Eukaryota > Viridiplantae > Streptophyta > Pinopsida > Pinales > Pinaceae > Pinus > Pinus albicaulis. The sequence goes on along the minus strand of CM076580.1, from coordinate 1,655,348,833 downwards.
TTTTCCTCCGGAGACTTGCCAATGCATCACAAACAAAAAAAAAAATTACAACATTCACATTTTCGGTTACATAAAGATAATTTTACTTAGCCCATATTCTAGCTTTTGACTTTGCTGGCTTTGTCTTTTCTGCTGCTGTTAGATAACTGTTCTGCCTTCTTTTGCTCACTGTCTTCTACATATTTTCCAGTTTTCTGTGCTTATACACCTTTCAAATTCATTCCTATGCATATTCCTGTTCACAGTGATTGTGTGTCTGCTGTATATATATATAGCTGTCTTACAATATATATATAACTGCTGACTTTAAATCTGGGCAAATGCCAATGCTTTGGTTTCCTTCATTGGAACTTTAGATAACTGAATGCGGATGCTTTAATATCGCCATGGTCATAAATCCAATATATATTCTCTCTATGCAATTTCAAGCAATTAATGTTCCTTCTCGGCATTATTATTTTGATATTCGAACCTTAGAAACCATAACCCAAATGGTTGGTCTATTCTCCAATACTATGCACAATTTGGGCAACTCACCATAATCTCGATTGACAGTTTCAATACTGTGCAGAACCTTCCATTAATAAGGTTATAAACCCTCAAGCATATACGATGTTCTTTTTAATAAAACTTAGCCAATGTTCGTTTCAATTTTATAAGCTTTTCCCAATCCTCATGATTAATATCGATTTTACAATTTCACCATATGAGGACCTACTCTTAAGAGTATTCAGATTAATTAATCGAATTTCCTTTAACCCAAAATACCAGCCATCAAACATATAATAAACCTTGTAATTTATTATTTGTCTACTGTTATAAAACTCTGCGGAGGCTTACTTTCTAATTGCACTATGGTTTTAACCCAAACCTTAAATAAAAGGTCAACTATCAACATTTAAAAACCACATTAGACCCACATCATACATGTATTAACTATCGCCCTCATCCAAGGGCTACAAGTCTATCACGCTACCCTTCGACCATATTAATTCGCAACCTTAATACATCTTTAATATATTCTGGACTTTATTCTATCGTAGAACCTCATAACTAAGGTTCCAACCTAACGCATTAAGGTCAATGCTTATGATTCCGACCGTATACATATACCATTCGGACCTTGGTTAATTATCAATCACCACTATATATTAAATTTTGGCCCACACCAACATACGACTCATACCTGTATTAACCGTCGACCCGATCGGAGGGTTCATATCCCATCGTGCCACAACATCCAATCCGACAGATATCTCGGCCAACTTGCACGGACAGTAATGCGCGATGGCGTGCAGTGGAGAGTGGTTTTGCAATGTTGGTCGGGGACACGCATTGATCAATCTATGGAATTTCTCCCAACTCCTCTAATACCGCTCTCCATATAAGGGTGGTGCAATGAATACCAAAAACCACCGTTACTGTTCACATCGCTCATTCTGGGTTTCGCTTATTTACACAAGGTTCCATCCGAATCTCCACGCGAATTTTGATTATTCCTCCGGTTTTTTTTCTTTGTTGATGTTATGGATAACTTCACTACCATCGCCAACCATTAACACAATAGCACATTTACACTGCAGACAAAGTATTACTAATTCTTGAAAGAGTATTACTAACTCTTTCAACAAAACCTTGTTTCGACCCGATCTGGATTCACTGTTCGATCAATGATCGTAACAGTCCATGCAGGATCCACTCTATAACTGATATTAGTCCTTTGTAAAAGCCACTTAAATCTCGCGAACTTGTTTATTATGTCAATCGAATACGAGTGCTCTATTCAAAATTGGGGATAATTTCAAACATAATTCAAACAGTGAATGCCAACTGATTCAAAGCATATCCAATCTCATTGCATACCATATGGTTCAAAGATGGAATTTAACTCAGAGATCGAGTTCTTCTATTTACATGCAGACTTACATGGATTTATTTTATCAACAAACCCCTGTTCTAAGTACTGTTCAATTGCTGCCTAATCTGAAAACTGTATTAAACCCCTAATTCATAAATAAACCTCTGTATTACACTCCTTCAGGCCCTTTCAACTCCACTGCTCTGTCTCTAATTCCTTTGTTGCTTCTGCTTCAATTCCTCAGTTTCTTCTACTGCCTCTCTGCCCCTTGAAAGATGTTTCAGGTGCTCCTCCTTTGTCATCTCCTTTGCCATCAATGACAACATTTCCAACAATCTCCCCCTTTGGCATTGATGGCAACATACTTCCTCTGCTTTCCTTTTAAAATCCCCTTTTTGTTTTTCCTCCCCCTTTGACATCAATGGCAAAGGGTTGCTCATTTCATAGTTTTCTTTCTGCATTTCTTCTCTCTAAGTTATGTTTAGGCCCTCTTCTGCTGACTTTGATACCATGCTGCTCCAGACTGATGTACAAGACCTGTTGAGAGAACACTTTGAGGATTATTGGACTTGATATACACTGTAAATTGGTACAATCCAAAGTATAGTCTCCTTTCACTAGAATAAGGCTAAAAGTGAGGATCATGACACTTCATAGAACACATTGTACCAGCTTTATCTAATCAGGGATGCATCACTAGATTAACCTAAAATACTAAGAATGCTTCAAATATACTTTAGTCTCTATCTGATGTAGTGTGCCAATACATTTTTGTTGGGGCAGATTGTGGATAGAATATGTCTTCTTCTGCAATACTCACCTGCAGTACCAAACTTGTTCAATTATGATAATGATCCCAATATATCTTTTATTGCTGTGGTACACCTTTCCTGCCTGTTGGTGATGATATGAGCTAGGTTGTTGACAAAGATATTACTTTTAAAGACTGAGAGGTTCTTGTTGTTGATGTGAACAATGAATCAATCCAGAGTTTACAAATTACTGTGAGATTAGGCAATATCTTTCAATATGAGAGGCCAAATGACTTTTATTGCTTGCACACTACATTTTCAAAATAAACCCTTCAATGTACTGGTCAGTTTCACTTATCAACCATGCAGATTTATTAATGACATAATGGAGTATGTATGTCAATAATCAATCTCTCTTTAAAGATGGATTACTAGCAAATACTTTGTGCTGAAGTATGCTTGGATGAGCTAATAAAAGACTTTTGAGCTTCAATGGTAATCACAACTATTCCTTTAAACTTCAGATACTTTAACTATTGTGTCATGATGATCTTCCACAAAGAATTTTCATGATGTTTAATTGATATCTTTGTAAACAGCCTTCACATGGTGTTATAACTGATATTAAGGAAGAGGCCTTTAAGATATATAAGTGTTGACTTGTGGAAGGCATGCATTTATATATAGAGAAGGATACTGCTTCAAGTGTGAACAAAATACTGATCCTTTAGTACTGCTACTGACCTTTTCATGCTGGATGTACTCTTGCCATAACCTTTGATCCTGAGGACCTAGACCACATTGCTGCTCCATGATAACTCTTGATATTCTGTTGATAGACATGCTACCTATACTTAGTACCAATTGATATTACCTTGATAAAATATGTAGAGATTTCACTTTAGCTTGCACATTTATCCATAATTAAGACATCCTTCATAAATTCTATTATTAAGCCCTCCAGTGTTTTGAACAACAATCATCAATATACTGAATCTGATCTTGGCCTCATTAATCTTTTTCTTTTTCTGTCATTTTGTTCAGAGGAAGTCACAACATTTTCTTTTCTAGGACTGCTCCAAAATCATTGCTGCTTTATATACACTTTCAACTGTTCTGACATAATGATCTTTAGAAGGACATCTTCAATTTCTATACTATGAATCTTCATGGGCTGATTACTCAGAGATTTGTCACTTATTTGACTTCATTTCTCCAAGGGGACTTTTCATAGATCAATTATGTACTGACATCAAGATAGTAGACTCTTTTCTTACTTAATCTTCTTAATGTGATTCATTGTTAATTCTAGTAGAATGATACAAAATGTGATCATCACTTAATGTGATGATGTCTTCCAAGCTTACATGTTCATAGCTGATGTTCTCTCTACCACCAAGGCTTCTTACTGTCTTCTCCTCTTTCATTAATCTGTCTGCCACTTAATACTTCAGATGATATTATTCCTCTATAGTCTTCTTTTAGAGAAATTTTCTTTCCCTTCCTGATCTTATAACTGTTTTCATTCCAAGGAGCTCTTCTCAGACTACTTTCATGGGGTCTATATATGAACTGCTCTCCCCCTAGGATGTTGCTTCATATTTGTCACTAGATGGATTTGTGCTTTGCTTCCTAGAGCAGCTCCCCCTGAGACTATGGAGGATCCGTTAAGTTATTGAGATAATAGGCTCCCCCTTTCTCTTTTCCTTCCATACTTTATTGGGGTTCATCATAATGTCTGCTCTTCTTTTAGATTCATAGTTTTGATTGATCTGTTTTGATCCCATCATCTGTCTAGAGTTCTTTAATGTATATGGCAGATTACAGTCCTTTGCTTTGTGACCAAGTTTGAGGCATACATAACATCTTATTTTATCATAGTACATTTGAGTTAATGTATAATACTTTGTTCCCCTTCTTGAATACATTTTACATTCAACAGATTTATGTCCAAAATTATTGCATGCATAACAGTAGCCATGGAAGTAATTTGTGTACCTGGTGAAGGATTGTCTTTTCCATTTGCTTGCTTGAGGGGTTCTACTCTTTTGCTGCATCCTTTGCTGGTTGGACTGGATTGGCTTTGTCTTACAATATGCTACATTATGTCCTGTTTTATGACAAGAGAAACTTGTGCTATTTTTCATAGGAGGAAAGAAACTTCTTTGACATCTTCCAAATTTATTCATTTCATCCTCATGAGTGTATGAGCCTTTTTCTGCTGCCTGTTTCATCCCTTCATTCTCTATCCTCTCATGTTGCTGCTTGTTTTTGTTTGTTTCTCTGCAACTCATGTTCCTGCTGGTTTCTGCTTCTGGAGAAATTTTCTGAGCTGCTTCACTGTTCTTTACAGCTTTTACAAAAATGATTTTCCTATTATCTTCAACCTTGGACTTACTAGTTTCACCTTCATATCCTATCCTAGCCTTTATGAGAGGTGACCTTTGAGCCTTTAGAATCTGGTCCAATTGTCCAAAGCCTTTCATTAGAGGTGTATTCATTGATAGTTTTCTTTGGGATTTTTCTACGTTCTTTCTTAGGCTCACTACTTCTTCTTCCAATCTTTCACATTCTTGACTTTTCTCTCTCATTTGTTGCAGCAGAGTGTCTTCTACTTTCTTTGCCTCTTCAAGCTGTGTCTTCAGGTCAATAATTTCTTTCCTATATTCATATTCTCTCTCATCACATATTTGCACCACTGTCTTAAGGTCTTTGTTTTCATTTTTCAATTTTTCTATTTCAGTCAAAGCAGTGTCAAGCTTGGCTCTTTCTTCAGCTATAATTTATTCATGGCTCTTATCTCCATTCACACTAGCAGGTAGTTCATTTGATTGAATATTTTCCTGTTGACATGATTTTTTCTTCTTCTTAATTCTCTTATCCTTCTTGTCAGTGCAGCCCTTAGTGTTTACTCCATGCATGAAGTGCAATCTATCCTGGAATTCTTTTGCAGAGGTTAAATCCATTATCAACTCAAGGTCTTTGTTATGAAAATTTTTATATATCACACATTTTTCCTTGGCATTCCTCTATTGTTATTTCACCGTGGGTGAGTATTTGCAGTAACCATCACACACAAGCTTCCATACCTCAGGTTCATAGGCCATTAAACCTATTTTAACCTTATATCTCCATTCAAGAAAGTTTGTTGTATTTAACACAAGTGCATTTTGATAGTCCATGACTCAGCCAGATCTCCTTCAAGCTATTAAGCTTACACCAAAGGAACCAGCTCTGATACCAATTGTTGAACCCTTAGTTAAATTGAGAGGGGGGTGAATCATTTTAACACATTCATGGAATTTTAAAACTTTTTCATTAAAACTTATTTACACTTTCATTTCATGTTCAACTTAATATGTGAGTAGTCTTAGAATGTGAGAAGCAAGTATTAATATAATGTAATAGTAGATTTAATATGAGAGAAGCAAGTATTAAGCAGATGAGATAAACCACATCAACACATAAAAATCATGCACAGAGACACCAGATATAAGTGGAAACCCATAAAGGGAGAAAACCACATCTTATTATTGTTGTGATGCAAAGGCAAGCTCCAACTCCCTCTCACCATTTTTTTCTGCAGGCACCAACCTACAGGAGGCTCTATCCTCAATTCTGCAAGCTACAACTTGCAAGGAAGCTCCAACTCCCATCAATTTTCTGCAGGCACCAACCTACAGGAGGCTCCAACCTCAGTCAGCTAAAACTGACATTTTATCAAGCTACAAATTGATGTGGAAGCACCAACTCCCATCTATTTTCTGCAGGCACCAACCTACAGGAGGCTCCAACCTTAGTCAGCTCCAACTGACATCTATCAAGCTACAACTTGATAGGGAAGCTCCAACTTCCTTATTCTTTCAAAAAAAAAGAAACACTTGCTTATTTACCTTAGATATCAAATCTGTTCTGTTCCATATGCTCTGCTGTTCATCTATTCTCATATCTACCCTGTATCATCTCTACATCTTTTCAGATTCTCTATCAGCTTCTCCTTCTTCTATGCTCAACTCCTCCTTCTTCTCTGCTTCACTACTTCATTTCTGCATTCTCTTCACTCACTCTCTAATCCTCTAACCCTTTATGCATATCAAGATGATATTACTTATAGAAATTTCTTTATGACTGCTTGTTTTCCTCTAGGAATTCGAAATGGATAGTCATACCCCTTGGTCTTCTGCCTCCTCATTTCTTTTCAGCTCACTCAGAAAAATATAACTGTAGGTAATAATTTTAATATTACAGTGGGATTTTTTTTTCTTCCTGAGACTTGCCAATGCATCACAAACAAAAAAAACAATTACAACATTCACATTTTTGGTTACATAAAGACAATTTTACTTAGCCCATATTCTGGCTTTTGACTTTGCTGGCTTTGTCTTTTATGCTGCTGTTAGATAACTGTTCTGCCTTCTTCTGCTCACTGTCTTCTGCATATTTTCCAGTTTTCTGTGCTTATACACCTGTCAAATTCATTCCTATGCATATTCCTGTTCACAGTGATTGTGTGTCTGCTGTATAGATATATAATTGTCTTACAATATATATATAACTGCTGACTTTAAATCTGGGAAAATTCCAATGCTTTGGTTTCCTTCACTGGAAGTTTAAATAACTGAATGCAGATGCTTTAATATTGCCATGGTCATAAATCCAATATATATGCTCTCTATGCAATTTCAAGCAATTAATGTTCCTTCTCGGCATTATTATTTTGATATTCGAACCTTAGAAACCATAACCCAAATGGTTGGTCTATTCTCCAATACTATGCACAATCTGGGCAACTCACCATAATCTTGATTGACAATTTCAATACTATGCAGAACCTTCCATTAATAAGGTTATAAACCCTCAAGCATATATGATGTTATTTTTAATAAAACTCAGCCAATGTTCGTTTCAATTTTAGAAGCTTTTCCCAATCCTCATGATTAATATCGATTTTACAATTTCACCATATGAGGACCTACTCTTAAGAGTATTCAGATTAATTACTCGAATTTCCTTTAACCCAAAATACCAACAATCAAACATATAATAAACCTTGTAATTTATTACTGGTCTACTGTTATAAAACTCTGCAGAGGCTTACTTTCTAATTGCACTATGGTTATAACCCAAACCTTAAATAAAAGGTCAACCATCAACATTTAAAAACCACATTGGACCCACATCATACATATATTAACTATCGCCCTCATCTAAGGGCTACAAGTCTATCGCGCTACCCTTCGACCATATTAATTCACAACCTTAATACATCTTTAATATATTCTGGACTTTATTCTATCGTAGAAACTCATAACTAAGGTTCCAACCCGATGCATTAAGGTCAACGCTTATAATTACGACTGTATACATATACCATTCAGACGTTGGTTAATTATCAATCACCACTACATATTAAAGTCTGGCCCACACCAACATACGACTCATACCTCTATTAATCGTCGACCCGATTGGAGGGTTCATATCCCATCGCGCCATAACATCCAATCCGACGGATATCACTTGGCCAACTTGCACGGACAGTAATGCACGATGGCGCGCAGTGGAGGGTGGTTTTGCAATGTTGGTCGAGGACACGTGTCGATCAATCTATGGAATCGCTCCTAACTCCTCTAATACCGTTCTCTGTATAAGGGTGGTGCGATGAATACCAGAAACCACCGTTACTGTTCACAACGCTCGTTCTGGGTTCCGCTTATTTACACAAGGTTCCATCCGAATCTCCACGCGAATTTTGATTATTCCTCCGGTTTGTTTTCTCCATTGATGTTATGGATAAATTCACTACCATCGCCAACCATTAACACAATAGCGCATTTATATGGCAAACAAAGTATTACTAATTCTTGAAAGAGTATTACTAACTCTTTCAACAAAACCTTGTTTCGACCCGATCTGGATTCACTGTTTGATCAATGATCGTAACATTCCATGCAGGATCCACTCTATAACTGAATATTAGTCCTTTGTAAAATCCACCTTAAATCTCTCGAACTTGTTTATTATGTCAATCGAATACGAGTGCTCTGTTCAAAACTGGGGATAATTTCAAACATAATTCAAACAATGAATGCCAACTGATTCAAAGCATATCCAATCTCATTGCATACCATACGGTTCAAAAATGGAATTTAACTCAGAGATCGAGTTCTTCTATTTACATGTAGACTTACATGGATTTATTTTATCAACAAACCTCTGTTCTAAGTACTGTTCAATTGCTGCCTAATCTGCAAACTGTATTAAACCCCTAATTCATAAATAAACCTATGTATTACACTCCTTCAGGCCCTTTCAACTCCACTGCTCTGTCTCTAATTCCTTTGTTTCTTCTGCTTCAATTCCTCTGTTTCTTCTTCTTCAATTCCTCTGTTTCTTCTGCTGCCTCTCTGCCCCTTGAATGATGTTTCAGGTGCTCCTCCTTTTTCATCTCCTTTGCCATCAATGACAACATTTCCAACATTGTGGGACTCGGTGGGGGAACTATCAATACCTAGGATGCAACGAAGAAAGATTTTCTAGAAATATTACAATATTATTTTTAGTCTAGGGACTTGAAGGATGGAATATTCATAATTTCCCAAACTCCATATGAGAAATTAGAAGAATATGTGGAGTGTCTTCTTTATAATTTACAAAGGTTTCAGTATATTGATTTGGATGTGGAGTCGGTGAAAACAATTTTGATTAAAGGGATGAGGGGAGACTTCCTAAATACATTTAAACTCTTGGGGAAAGGAGATATATCTATGGAACACTGTGATGAAGTACTTAAATTTTGTTGAAGGTGTGCTAGGGGATATGCTAGAAATCATACCACAACATCATATCCCTTGGTCAGGATAATGAAGACAACAAATAATGGAGCAACTCATGCAAAAATTGGAAATTTATTAGAAAATTTTACAACTGAAATTATGATTTTGATGTCTTCTCATCTTGATATGACATGGGAAAAATAGAAATAGAGACAAGTTGAGCAAGCATTGGCCATTTTTTTCTCTCAATGTAGGAAAAAACATCCCTTTAGGGAATTTCCACTGAATAGATACACCATATGTGAATACAATCATTTTATTGATCAATGTTATTATTTACCTGGGTTGAAGGTGATTTATAAAGAAGTAGGAGAATATGTTGAAGCAAACTACTTTTTTGGGGTCAAGAAACCTTGAAAATCTTGACCACCAGGTATGATGCAATTCTCTCTTTTTCCTTTTAATTATTGGTCTAATATATATAATGCTCAAAAAACACCTCAAGAGTTTCAATATCCAACAATTTCATGGCAAAATCCCAATCCTTCTTATGCTCAAAATTATATGGCTTAACCTCAGTGGCATATTCCTTTATGGCCTCAACCTTGGTGAGGACCTACTATCCCAAAACAAATGCCTCGAGTGTAGTAACCACTTTGAATTCCTTCCAATGTGCCTATGAGTTCCCCTCTTTTACACCCTCAGCTCTCTGTATAACCCAATCCTAATCCTAATAATAATGAAGTAAAATAGGTAGAATATTTACTTTTTCCTACTTACTGAATTTCACCTATTGAATGTAATGAAATCAAAATTTTCTAGGGTACGATAGTAACCCCAACTCCTATTCCTACTATAACATAAAATGAGGAATAAAATTAGCCAGGGGAAGGATATGGGACTCAAGGTTCTATAGGGAAACAACATGTTGTAACAGTCGATACTATGCAAAGTTCTGAAACCGTGGATGTGATTGTAACAATCAACAGTGCTCCTGTAATAGTTAGCACTATCCCTATAACAAAAAAATACATTGTGTCAACAAATGTTTCTCACGTTGTGAAACTTGTAACAACTACTAGAAATTATACTTATTTGAGTCAAACTTATTCAAAAATATTGAATGAGGCTAAAAATGTGCTCCAAATTGAGTCTGACTTTCTAACTAAGTTGAAAATATTGCATGTTTGAATTCCTTTGCTTCAAGAAATTCAGGATGATCCTATTTATGTGAAGACAGTTAAAAATTTATGTGTTAAAAATCTAGGTAGGAAATCTCGACACCCTACTACTGTGCATGTTATTGACAAGCTATATGACTTAATATTGAGAAATAATGTTCCTACCAAGTATGAAGACCCTGGGAACCCCCCTATAAATGTTACCATCGGTGGAGTGATTCTTCTTAATACATTAACTGATTTAGGAGCTTCCATCAATATAATGAATAAGGAAACCAAAAGTCTTCTCGGGAAGACTAATCTAAGACCAAATCCTACTATTTTCTAATTGGTTGATAGGTCTAAGATCCACCAAAAGGGATATTAGAAGATGTCATTATTACAATTGAATCTTGGAAATACCTAGTTGATTTCATGGTGCTTCAACTTAATACATGTTTGGGTGGACACCCCTTGATATTAAGGAGGCCATGGTTTGAAACTACCAACACTTATATAGGATGTAGTTCTGGGTGTATGACTATTTTAGATGGGTATAACACCATGAATCTAGTCATATATACTCCTGCTAAATGAAGTGTTAAAATTGAAAACCCTTCAGAATCAGAATTTGAATTGGAATAAATGGTTTCTCATCTGGTACTCATTATCAATAAATATTTACATTTTAAAAGTGAAAATAAGGATGATGTCCTCAATAATTTCATTATTGACTCGTTACACATGATAATTTCATTATTGACTCGTTCCTTTTAAAAGTGAAAAGAAGGAACCTCTTGATGAAATTGTTACACATGATATACCTACTACCTCCGTCTTTGAAAGTGTACAAGTAGAAATCGAGCCTGGAAAAACCATTAACATCAATCCTAATTCATGTATTGAATAAAAATAAAATGAGTGTTGATACTTGGGAAATTTAAGGAAGCCTTTGCATGGGGTCATAAAGACATGAAGCGAATTCATCATATTCTATTTACACATCATATTTTTTTAAAGGGAGGATCCAGACCTGTCAAGAAACCTTAACAAAGAATGAATCCATATTTGAAGGGCGTTGTGAAAGAACAACTCCAAAAAAATTTAGATGCATGTTTCATTTATCCTATTTTAGACGGTCAGTGGGTATCTCCACTAATTTTTGTACCTAAGAAAAATAGGAAGTGGAGAATTTGTGTATATTATAGGGAGTTGAATAAAACCACTCAAAAGGACCATCTTCCATTACCCTTTATGAAAAAGACCCTGGATACCTTATCCGATAAAAAGTTATTTACTTTTCTTGATGGATTCAAAAATTATAATCAGATTCAAATCACCCCTAAAGACCAAGATAAATTAATTACCTTTACTTTACCTTGTAGTACTTATTCTTATAAAGTTTTACCCTTTGGATTATGTAATGCACCTGTAACATTTCAGAGAAGAGTATGGAATTATTTTTGACATGATTAATTATTTTCTAGAAATTTTCGTAGATGGTTTCACATCTTATGGGAGTGATTTTGATAAAGCCTTGAAAATCCTTAGAAAATTACTTACGCATTGCATTCAGAACAACCTCTGTCTCAACACTAAAAATTTCCATATGATGATTACCAAGGGTATTATTCTAGGACATTACCTTTCTATTACAAGTGTTCAAGTATATGTGACAAAGATAGAGGTAATCTTAATAGTTCCTATTCCTAAAACACAAAAAGAGGTACGAAGTTTCCTAGGAAAAGCAATGCATTAAATTAGAGATATTTTGAGGTCTAAAATGGGTCTCCTAAGAAAAATGTACAACCAAAATAAACTTTATAAGAACAAATAGGAGTCAAGATAATAATGTCAACCATGCGGGATGATTTGTCATTTTTGGGGTAAAAAATTAAGAAGATTTAAAAATAATAAAATAATAAAACTATTTTTTCAACTTGTATTTTCAACTTATCTCCCTAAGGTTTTACTCAAATTTCAAGCAAGAGTACTCGTTGGATGAAAAAATTAATTCCTCATCCAAGAAATACCCATGTTGCATACTTTTGATGGACCATGCTACATGGAAAATGAGAAATACATAAAAAAATGTGATTGCAATCATGTTTTTTCATGTATTTGTCATTTTTCGTGTAGTAGGGTCCATTAAAAATATGGAACATGGGTAATATTTTAATGATGAATCAAATTTTGCATCCAATGAGTGTTCCTGCTCGATATTTGAGTAAATCCATAGGGAGATAAGTTGAAAATACGAGTTGAAAATAATTTTTTTCTTTTTCCATATAAAATTTGATGATGCAATCTAATATTATTTTATTATTTCCACTATTGTTTTATAATTTCCTCAGGAGGCCAATTTTAGTCCTCAAAATTCCCCTAATGTAGATGATTTATAGAAACATTTGCTGAAATTGCATTACCATTATTTTCCCTACTAGAAAAAGAGAAATATTTTGAGAGAACTGATAAGTGTGACAGTGATTTCAAATAATTGAAGAAATGTGCAACACCAATTCCTGTTCCGAGAGGGCCGGATTGAAACCTATTATTCCACATTTTTACTTATGCCTTTGATACAACCATTAGTGTTGTGCTTGGTCAACAAGAAGGAAATAAGCCATATGCCATCTATTACATCATTAATAATTTATCCCTTGTAGAAGTAAATTATACTATTATAGAGAAATAATTTCGTTTTGTTATACATGATATTAATAAATTTCGGCACTATATCACTGGTTAACAATTTTTTTTTCATACAAACCATTTAGTGATCAGGTTCTTAATGAAAAAACCTGTTACAAATGCTAGGATTACTATGATGTGGTTGTTGTTACTCCATGAATTTTATATTAATATTATAGATAAGTTTGGAAAATATAATGTTGTTGCATATTTTCTTTTTATGTTAATTAATCCTACTGATGATTTGTCTATTGAGGATTCCTTCTAGATGAATATCTATTTGTAGTATCCACTTATTCACCTTGGTATGCAGATATTTATAAGTATCTCGCAGCAAGGAAGCTACCTCAGCACTTTTCCCCTAGAGAAAAGAAGAAAATAATACAACAAAGTGCGAGATTTTTTTGGGTGGATGGAAACATATTTCCCATGAATTTTGATCAACAAATTAGGATATGTGTGTGGGAGTATGAGATCCACGAGATCCTTAAGGCTTGTCATGATGGACCTTGTGGGGGGGGATTTTTTAGATTGGAGGACATGTCATAAGGTGTGGCAAATTGGATATCTTTGGCCCACCATATTTCGAGATGCAAGAAGGTATGTTCAGGATTGTGAAAACTGTCAAAAAATGGGTCAGCGAGTACAATCATATGAGATTCCATTACAACCCTAGCTGATATTGGAACCTTTTGAGAGATCGGTATTATATTTTGTGAGACCAATTAATTCCCCCTCTGAGAAGAAGGTTTACATCCTTATCTATATAGATTATGTAACCAATTGGGTGGAATCCAGAGCAATTACCAGGGCAACTGATCATGTTGTTGCATATTTTCTATTTGAAGAAATATTTGCTCGGTATGGAGTGCCTAGAGAAATAGTAACAGATGGAGCACAATTCACCTCTCAGTTGATATAGCATCTTGTTAAGCAATATGGATCCCATCATAAAGTTACATCACCTTATCATCTCAATAAAATGTAGATGGGGAAAGTACCAAGAGCGTACTTGAAGATATTTATACAAAAAAAATGGCAGGACATAGGAAAGATTAGATGGAGAGACTTGTTGAGGTATTATGGGCTTACATGACAACTTGGAGGAATACCACAAATTTTTCCCATTATGAACTAGTTTTTTATAAGAATCCCATATTCCCCATTTAGTTTGAGATTAAAACATTAAGGAATGCCTTGGAAGTAGACTTAAATTTAACTACAACCCAAGATCATAGGCTAAAATAACTAATGGATTTGGATGAAAAATTCCTAGCTATTATGCGATGAACATATATCATTCAACAACAAAAATCTAGGTGGCATGATAAGTGTATTAAAAATAATTTATTTCAGAAGGGTGATTGAGATTTACTTTATGATTCAAGATTCAAGGTTTTAAAGGCAAGCTGCAAATTAGGTGGTGTTGATGGCTCGAAATTTTATACCTCAACATTATAAGGGAGACCACCTAGTCCAAACCTTAGATCAACTCATTTTCTGTTTGGAATGGTGGTTCCAATTGGTTAAACTAGGTACAATTACTTTTCCCTATTGATATCATTTTAAGATGTGTCTATATTTACCAATATGTAGGGAAATCAGATCAATTCTTCTTGCTAATCAGGAAAGAGAATGACCCTTAAGTTGATCTGATGTTCAGCCAAGACACGACTAAGTTATGCCTTAAAGTTAACCTATGTCAATCTAAGTGTTAGTCTAACCTAATCCTACTTATCCTAAGCTATATGTCAGTATGTGAAAGTTAATACTAATGGTTAGTATTAATGGAAAAATATGCTAAATATATGTTAATACTTCTTCTAATACTAATGTTAATATAATCCCTATATTAATTTAGGTTAATCTTCGTTGTTAATTCTAAAGTAAAACTATGTTAATGTTATCCTAATATTAAAGTTATGTTAATTCATAAATATAATGTAATCTATAATTCATATCAACTATATTAAATCTATGTTATTATGCTAATATGACCTAAATTAAATTGAAGAAAAATAAAATACAATACTAAACTATTACATTAATAAACTACTTTATTATCTAAGATATAATTTAATGACAATAAATATTAATTTAATTCTATAAAGTAAATATAGCTACCTACCCATTCTAAATTCCTTACTATAAAAGTATTTAATATTACAATTAATTTTTAATATTAATATTACTATATACTAATATTTAATTTAATCTATTGAAAGACTACAATATAGCTATGTTACTTTATTAAACTTATGTTAATTCATAAATCTAACGATTTCATTATTCAAATTTTATAATATTAATCCTAGGAAACATTAATATTCTAATTAAAATTAGGTCTAGTTAAATATTACTTTTCTAACTCTAATAACTTTATTAGTCAAAATAAATTATTTAATTCTCATTAACCTATCAAAATTAACTCTATAGTTAAATTTACTAAAAGGACCAAACTGATATATACAACATATATAATAAATTACAAGTCCTTTTATTGATATATTAATGATAAAAATTAAAGAGTTAGATCAATATGAAGGTTTGATCAAACCACACCTTAATGAGTCTGTCTTTTGAAAGAGATCTAAACGTAGAATTAATTTACAAATACAAAACTAATTTAAAACAAAAATCATATCTCAAACAAT